>JANVYB010000006.1:4800000-6181365 GCA_027406005.1 Colletotrichum horii
TTACTATACTACTTTTGCTTACTTCTTCTAAGATCCCCTTTTCCCAACCTTCAGCAAATCCTTGCTGAGTTCTCGCTATAGAGGGTTCTATGCCCTAAGCCTATAAGCATCTCCATACCTTCAGCCTTTATTAGCTGGGTCGTCCCTAGCATTACTGCTCTGTATGCCCAGTCCCTTACATATAGAAACCCTTATTAGCGTTATTAACTGGTATTAGATTTAAGACTGCATCAGAGTGATAGTTGCTAATAACGCTATAAATAATAACACTTACCTCTAGGCTTTCTACTAGCAGATCAATCTAGAGATAATAGAGATAGACGTCTAAGCTTAGCGTATATAGTGCTATAGCTATATCTTTAATCTTACAGCTTAGGCCTTTTTATTTAGTGAGGACTGAAGGACTTTTGAGGCTGAATTAGACTACTACTAGCTTATAGAGCAGCATAATAAGGATCTAAAGGTGTAGCAGCATCTTAAGCCTGTTAGCTAGCTTTAGAATATTGTTAAGTTTATATAGGCTTCTTTGCAACAGATAGAACAGTATTAGAAGGCAGCAGCAGAGATTAATAACAGCTTTAATTTCTAGATCTTCTCTAAGTTGCACTAAAAGGCTTAGCTTATACTAAATAATAATATCTGCTGGAACAGCATATATTTAATAATTAAGAGGGCTGTAAAGAAGAAGGTAGAGATTTAAGTCTTCCTATTAGTTAATAATAGCAATAATAATATTAAGCAGTACATACTAAAGTTAGACCTACTTTCTGCTGATAATTAGAAAGTTCTTATTGAGATCTTAATAATCCTTAAGCTTTTCTATTACTAGATGAAGCAGTATGAAGGCTGGGGTATTAATAATAGGTATAGCTGACTTTAAGAGGTTATAATAGGTATTAAATACCTTCTCTTATATCTTATCAACTAGAAGATATATTATAACGCTAGTATTAATCCTAAGGTTGATAATAATAATAAGAGTGCTTTACAGCTGTTGCAGCTATCTTAAAAGCATACTAGCTAGGCTTAATGCTATCAGTATAACATCTAAGCCCTACCTACCTATATGCAGAAAGACTAGGCATCGCCAGCCTTGCGATCTGCCTTATAATTTAAGACTTTTAATAAGGAGTAGCAGACCTTCCTCTATAATAGTGTTAAGCAGGCATAGCAGAAGCTTTTTAACTATTATAAGCTTCTTAGAGAGTTGCTACTGTTCTCTAGTGTAATTATTCTGCATCTATTATATAGTATTTTATACTTAAGAGATATATAGAGTGAAGATTACTAAAAAGGATAAATTAAAAAAGCTTTAAATACTTTTATAAAATATTTTAACTAATAGTATTATTAACTTAGTGAGATCTTATTGTTAAGCTAGCAGGCTAGCATACTTCCTATTAATTCTAGCGCTAGAGATATAGAGGATATTTACTACTAGCAATAGGTTAACAGTTAGCACTATCAGATGCTACTCTAGACAGATAAGCTTAATCTCTACCTCTGTCAGCCTCTAGAGACTACTTCTAACTTAGTATAGTAGTAGATAGACTATATAAAAACCTTCCTAAAGCTCTCTTAGCTTGCTATTAATGTTTTCACTATGCTAGCAATAACAGCTGACTGTGAGAAAGCTTTTAGTACTGCTAAGTTAAACTTCTCATTATAAAGGCTCTTAATAATGCTAAATACTATAGAAACCTTCTAACTAAGCAAGAACTAGCTAAAAAGGGGGGTAATAATACCTCATAATCACTTTAGGCTACTAGAGGCATTATGACTTTGTTTACTTATTACCTGATTAAGAAGTAGTGATGATGTTGTTTACTATAGTGTTTGACTTGCCACACTTGCGAGTTAGCTAATAATCAAAGCCTAGGAAAAAGATCACTAAGTTGACAAGTATGGGGGGCAAAATTGACTTGATTGCACTTGCGGCAGCGCTGAGTAAGAGCACACACCAGGCCTGATTGCAATCAAGACCGAACGGCTCTAGCAGTCTAACCCTCATGAATTCATGAACATCTGACCAAGACCCAGTTGAGATTACCTATATAAGTTATGTTAAGATTTTCAGATCATAAGAAAATTGCAGTTAAAAGGGCGGAACAGCCTGAGGCAGGATTTCGCTCAGGTGAGTGTGCTCCAACTTTAAGGAAGGGTCCTCGCTTTCGTGTTACAGGGGACGGTCCTTGATCTCCCAAAAGGGGCAAAGCACTGACCGTTTTGGAGTTGATCTACAATCGTAACGACAGCGATCGCGGATTGACCCGTCATTCTGTCCCAACATTTTGAGAGTTCTTGCATACTATGTACAAAGATTCTCAAAGAGATTTCATCGAGCATGGTTTCGTGATATTTTGATGCCAATCGTCAGCTGATGGGAGAGTCACCGTCATTGACGAGCCTCCAGACGACAAGCTAGACGATGGGGCAGCCCCAGAAATCTGACAGGTGTCGTCGTCAGCAATAAATTGCCCAACTGGGGACCAAAGAGTTTAAGACTGTGAGATATCTACCAAGAAGTCAGCAACACCATTTCTTACAATGCCAATGTCCGACTATCCGGCCTACTTTGCCCGTTGATGCAAACTCTTGGTGGACGAGTCCGCAGGTGTTGGCCCGAAGGCCTAGATTACGGCGCACGGCAAGCCAACTCTCCCTGTCTAAGCCGTTTCAATCAAAATTACAGTGCAGGGCATGCAGCGCCTACGCCAACCCTATTCTGGTCTTGATGCCATAGACAACTACCGTTCATTCGCTGGGCGGAAAACCCGCCAAGTTGACAACGTGTTTCAGCTGCCCGAGCCCGCAGAACGGTGCGCTTACCCCCTGTAGAATTTACCAGGATCGACGAGATACCGGCGGGGCATTTGCGATGTAGTCGATTATGGGATGAACAAACGTTGAGTCCGCCCTATCCAGTCGAGTTCAAAGCTTTATAGGAAGCTGTCAGCCTGTCTCATTGTTTAGAGTTCTGTTTCCTGAGCCAGTCATTCCTTTCTCCTCCATCAGCACCTTTCCTCGAAACTCCTTGAGTTGGTCGTTCGTTTCTTCTGCTTAGTTCATCGTACTCTTTTCAATATGCATCCCGCTACATCCCTTCTGCTTGCCGGTGCTGGTATCGCCAATGCCTACACAATTGCTGTGGCCGAGCCCTTCATGAGAAAGAACATCGACCCGGTGGTTATTCCCGGCCAGTACAAGAGTCATATGCACACCTTCTTTGGCTCGGATGCCGTCACCCTCAACACCAACACTTCTGCGGAGCTCCAAGCCGGCTGCTCAACTGCCGAGAACCCCAACGACTATTCCTCTTACTGTGAGTTCTATCTCTTCGTTCACCAGGTGCATGCTGCTCAGTCCTGAAAGACATGATCTCACTGACGCTGTCCAAGGGGTTCCCACACTCTACGTAAAGAACGACACGGGCATGACCCCCGTACCTTTCTCCCGCTTCTCAGCCTACTACGTTTCCATCGAAAATGCCGAAGTCGCCATCCCTCAAAACTACAAGACCGTGGCCGGAAACTCGAAAGCAACATCGCAAGCTGATGTTGAGGAGCTGGCCGGTATCCAATGGTTCTGCGAGGGCGACGATGGCGAAACGAAGGATGCTGCAGCCTTCCCGACGAAGACGTGCTCCACGCACCTTCAAACCCTCCTGCTCTTCCACGACTGCGTCAACGAGCAGACCCTTGAGTCCGCCTACTCAGGCACTCAGAACTGGAAGGATGGATTCAAGCCCGCCAACCGCTGCCCGGAGAACATGAAGCGCATGCCCCAGCTGCGCTTCTCCATCCGCTACGATCTCCGCAAGGTCCTTCCCGACGGCTGGAACGGGACGCCTCCCTTCGAGCTCGCGTGCGGTAGCTCGTACTGCTCTCACGGTGACTTCATCAACGGCTGGCTTCCCGAGGCCGCAACGAACATGCTCAAGGCCAACGATAAGCGCGAGTTTGCCGGCGTCGACGGACCTGATGGGGCGTACAATGCTGGTTCCAAGTGCGGTGCTTCGAACGCCAAGGATGCTGACCCCAACAACGGTACCAGCGACTATGATGAGAGCGTTAAGATGATGAGCAGCAAGCGCAGCATCGGTCAGCGCTTCCGTTCTGCTCGCTCTGCGTAAGCATGTCTTTTGAAAGACGAGATGACTTGTCTTGATGACGCCACATGTTCAGGAGATGGAAATCATGAGGTGATATTTTGTGTAAAACAGTTCTGCTTCTCTTGTCTCATGTTGAAAACCTGTACATAGATTTTAACCAAACGAATGACGACTAGAGGTCCTGTCACCGAACCAAAAGAAACCCCGGAAGCCATGTTTATGGCTGACCGAAGACAAGCTTCACTTAATCAACTCGTTACACTAGCAAGCGCCTGTGCAACATAGTGGCCGGGCCAACCATGTCTCATCACTTCCCAAGAACCAGTTGCTCACCCGGGGTCGTAAAAGGCGACTCAGGCCAGCTCTCGTTGGGCTCGGGTATATCCACCACGGCGCTATTGGTCCATATGTGCTTGCCTTTATCGAGCTTGAGCCCAATGACTGATCCCCCTTTGATGCTGACGGTCGGTCTAAAGGTCCCATCTATGTTGCGGATGCGGTGGAACAGGCGACACCCGCAAACGCGACAGAGGTAGCAATCCATCCGCCCACCGCTCTTGGTTGGTCGCGTCCAAATCTGTAGCTTTCCCTGAAGCTCATCCGACAGTGGGAAGAGACCTTCGGCTGGGAAGATGGCGGAAGTGCCGAATGCTGACGAAGATTGCCTGCGACATTGAGAACAGTGACAGCAGTACACGTCGATCGGCTCGAGGGTCGGCGTTTTGAATGTCACTGTGGCGCATTGACATTCGACGTCCATAATGTCTTGATTGAAGCTGGTGAACAATTTGGTGAAGAAATGCTGAAATCGATTTTGCTTCTACTTTGATGACGTTGGCGGGTTGTCTGCTCACAGAAAATGAGGGGAATGAGACGCGTCCCTTTTGGGCTCAGCCATGACAGCTGAAGGGCGCGCCTCAGCACCCCGGACAAGACATTCGATAAGGTGATTGGCTGATTGCTCTTCGAATTAGGTTGATGCAATCTCGAGATAGATAACGACATGTAGAAACACTCTAGGAATTCATAAATAATTAGATGAGATCTCACTTGACAACGAGCTCTGATCAGAACGTGGAAGAAGAAGGTTGAGCCAGCAACTGAATGATGATGATGAGATGAACCATGTTGATGAGTAAGCTCTTGACGGCAAACATCAACCCCTGACAGCTGAGTTCCGCATCCCCGCAGCACTACAACATTCCCGTCCCAGCCCTGGATTTAGCACGTCACGTTGCTTGAAGCATTCTATTTAGCCGGTAGACGATGCACGACGGTACCAACTTCTCGTGGCCTGGATTTGGCCTACCCCAGGTTCCGGATGATCTCCCTTGGCCACCCGCTGCCGGCATGCCGATTCAGCCGCGTAGACGGCATCAACCCGGCTTTAAACTCAAGCAGTTGACTGGTTATCGTGCGGAGACGTCCAGAGTTTCCAGCAACAAAACTGGAAGAGCCGTCATGTTGCACCAAACAGCCGCCCTAGTGCCCCCTGACGGACCCCGGTCATTGCAGGCGATCCCGGCGCATCGCCAGCTCAATACCCGCAAAATCTCCCTTTGACCGGAACCCTCCGTTCCAGATTAAGCACCGGTGGCCTGGAAAAGAGCCTAAATGAGACTGCTCAATCAATGCCGTTCTCGCTGTGCCTTCCCCGGCTCACTTAGATTGCTCCATGATCGCACTTAACCCAATGCGAGTCCATCCGACCATCTCGCAACCCCCTTGAGCCCCTCACTGCCGGCCTGCTGCAGTGGTATTCAGCCCCTGGAACAAGCAAGGTTTTCCTGTTGTCGTGAAGCGAACTCCCGAATGGGATCTCGCCCGGCCGATTCTCCCATGTTTTCGCTCCGAAAACCCCACAAAGGAGCTTCTCCCGTCTGTTCTAATTCTCTGGATCAACGAGATTGGAGTGGTCCAAGTGGGCTCACTGTCGTCTGTTGAAGACTCTATCACAAGCATATATAGACGAGCTTGAAGCCGGGTCTCTCCTGTGTTCTCCTGTTCATCCCCAAGGCCTGGTGTCTCGATCTTTCGCTTCCGACTACTCTTAACTTCAACATTCGCAATCGCTCACCATGCACTTCCTCGAGTCCGCCGTGACCGCCCTGCTGCTGGCTACCAGCGCTGTGGCCATTCCCATCGAGTCGCCCCTCGACCTGATCAAGCGCGCTCCCAGCGCGGGCGTCGTGATCCAGAAGTGCTCCAAGCCCGGCGTCCTCGCCCTCGCCTACGACGACGGCCCGTACCAGTACACCTCCCAGCTGGTCGACATCCTCAACAACGGCGGCGCCAAGGCCACCTTCTTCATGACGGGAACTCTCTACGGCTGCATCTACAACCAGAAGACCGCCGTCAAGAAGGCATTCGACTCCGGCCACCAGATCGCCTCGCACACCTGGACGCACCCCTCCAACTTTGGCAGTCTGAGCTCCTCGCAGCTCACCACCGAGATGCAGAAGCTCGAGCAGGCCATGGTCAACATCATCGGCAAGAAGCCCGCCTACATGCGCCCGCCTTACCTGGCCACCGGCGGCTCCGTCCTCTCGACCATGGGATCTCTCGGTTACAAGGTCATCACGGATGATGTCGACAGCGGCGACTGGAACAACCAGACCCCTGCGCAGAGCGAGGCCAAGTTCACGGCCGCCGGCGCCAGCGGCAACGGACACATCCCTCTCATGCACGAGACCTACGCCACCACGGTGCAGACCCTGACGCCCTGGTTGATCAACTGGGCTAAGCAGAACAACCTCAAGCTTGTGACCGTCGGTAAGTGAAGAATATTCTACTGCATCGATGAATAGTACTGATGGGAAATTTAGCCGAGTGCCTTGACGACGCCAGCGGAGCGTACCAGTCCGGTTCCTTCACTGGTAACGGCGCGAGCTCTTGCTAAATGCAAGTACGACTGATGCATTTGATCAGGCCACGAGGGTGGGCTTTAAAATTCTTGGACATACATGATTCCCTGTATATACGGATCTTGAGAAATTGATTGGTCTTGTGGCCTCTCTGATTCCTTCATCACATTTGCATTCGATGGTGAAAACAGGTCGGACCAGTGTCAGCCAAGCCGGTGCGCGGAAACCAGGTCGAATAGCGCAGTAAAGGTGGATACTAATGAAGAATGTAAGCAACGCATTGTTGGGAGGACGTTAAAATTAGCTTGCGCCTCCTTTTGTTACCTGGGGGCGTTAGTCAGCCACGTCAAGCGCAAAACACCCCCTACTCACGTAGGGGGCGAAAAAACAGGGTTTCTATGCAAAAAAGGGGGTTTCCACCCAGTCGCATAAAAGTTGCGTTTTTAACCTTTTGCCACTAAAATACGACTTTTTTGAGACTATGCTGTAACTTAAAACTACCTTTTTTTTAATTACTGCTTTTAAGCCTTACTACTAAGATGCTTCACTAGAGTGATGCTAACTTAATGCTTACTAAACAGACTGTATAGACGTTATATACTTTATGTCGATAGGCCTTTTAGCTAGGGCGCCTAGGGAAGCTTCTAGCTGTTATACTGTTAATATAAGCTATTACTGCTGACTATAAAGTATCTTATATAGCAATAAAAAAGCATCTAAAGGCTCTTAAGGCTAGCTATAACCTCTCTATACTACTTTGAGAGGGTGGCTAGCTGAAAGCATTAATAGAGGCTGAAGACTTAGCCTTAGCAGTATTTATAATATAGCTTAATACTGCTAGCTTTCTAGTAACTCCTCTTATTATCAAAGAAATAGCTAATGCCTTTTAGACTAACTAAAGTATAAGCTTAGTTTTAAAGCATTTTATAAGGTTTTAAAAGGCTAATCACTTAGAGTTTTAGAAAGAATTAAAGATTAAACTTATTAAGATTCACTAGAAAAATGCTAAATTTAACTTAGTGCTAATTTAGTACTTTTTTAATTAGTATAAAACTATAGTTTAAAACTATAAACTTAAGTCTTCTAAGATATAGAATGCTAATAAGTCTAGCTGCTATATCAGCTGCTTCAGCAGCTATATATATATTATTTTACTTTAAGAATAACAAAAGTAGAGCAAACTGTAAGAAGTTATTAATCTAGCTAATAGAAAGTTATATATTCTTATTAGCACTAGCAATACTATTAGAAACACTATCTTAATATATCTTATCTTTAAAATATAACTAATTACTACTTAAACTAATTATAATATTAAGGAAGATATCTGCTTTATACAGTCTCTTACTACTTTCTCTAACTAAGAGATTATAATAGATTATATTAAGCATTTTAATATATACTTATTTAAGCAGTTAGTAAAATTCTAGCAACTTAAGTATATAATAAAGTTATAATTCAGTATTAATATATATAGAGGCTGCTCTAATAAGCCTAAAATGCATAAGATAATACTAAGTATTTAGGCTAAGTTATACTAAACTCTTTAAGCTAAATCTAGTATAACACTATATTATTTACTTCTTCTTAATAGCTTCTCTAGTTATATTAATATAAACCTTATAGAATACTATATTAACTTTAACATTATTATTAGATTTTTCCTCTCTTATACTATATATCTACTTTAACCTATAGATATAAAAGTCTTCTAGCTATTTAAAAAAGCCTATTAGATAGTGCTATAAAAATCTATATAAAGTAGTAATTTTATTTTTATCTATAGAAACTTTATTAGCAGGCTTTAGCAGATAATAGATATTATATTTACTTATTTAAATATTATAGTAAAATTTAAAAAGTTAAGCATCTAGCTAATTAGAGATGATATAATACTCTCTTAATTAGTTAAATATATATAGTCAGCTTAAGTTAATATATCTAACTACCTCTTAAGTTATTTACTAGATAATAATAAGTTTGAGAAGGCTATACTATAAGCAGATGCTATTAAGCAACAGCATGCTGCTAAATAGAGCTCTCTCACTTAGAAAGGTTATAAAGTGATTAAAGCTGCAATTAGCAAGAGTAATTTATATTATAAGAGAGGCTAGAAGCATATTATTAACTGGAATAAGTATATAGAGATATAGCAGTATAAAAGATAAACCTAGTGAGATATCAAACCAGCCTATTTATTTATAATAAGTATAACTTTTATAGAGATTAAAAAGCATTATAAGAAGTAAATAATAAAAGCTTTACAAAAGAAGCTTAAGTAGCAATATATTGCTATAAAAAAAGAGGCTTAGCAGCAAAAAAAGTAAGTATATATAGAGTATAATACTATAAAGTATTAATAGATCGATAGATATATAAAGAAACTGAATTTTAAGCAGTAGCTTATTTATATTAGTAAGATTTATAACTATATAGTATTTAACTTAAAAAACTTATAATAGTTTAAGCTATTTAAGCTGAAGTAGCAAATTAATCTTAACTTTATGCTACTATTAAAAAAAGCTTAAGATTATATTAAATATATAATAAGGCCTCTCAGTCACCTTAATATTAGAGAGTTACTTAGTGATATAAATAATAATAATAACTTTAACCTAAAAGTTAATAATAATATTAATAACCTTATTAATAAAAATAGCAATAGTACTATAATAAGCATTAAATCAGTCAGCTAGTTTAGAGATATTAATAATAGCATTAATGCTAGCAAGCCTAAATTGCTGCTATTGCTAGTGCTAGCTGCTATACCTAACGTTATATTAATGCTAATACTGCAGCTAAAGCATTAAGCAATCTATTATATTATAAAAGAGGGTTTTAATAACTTCTATATTTAAAATACTATAGAGAGTAACTTTCTATTAACACCTCTATTAATATAGATATTAAAGAAGTATAAATATATTATTAATAATATAAAAAGTAATAATATAGTGATCTTCTGCAGCTTATCTATACTTATATAATATATATAGATATTATATATATAGCTAGATAGCTCTATTTGAGAGCAATATAATAATATAATTTTTATTATTATATAATGTAGTTGAAGCTGAAAATTGTATTGCGAAAAGTTATTAATTTAGTAGGTTAACATAGAAAAATGCCACTTTTGGTGATGTGGGTGGAAACCCCCTTTTTAGCGTGGAAACCCTGTTTTTTCGCCCCCTACGTGAGTAGGGGGTCTAGCGTTAGCCTGCCACACGCTTTGACCCCCGGGTAGTGTTTATTGATTGCTGGACTGTACCAGCGCGAAGGATTTCACGATCGGGTTTACTAGGGCGCGAACACCCCCGTAAACCCGATCGGCGCCGGCTTTACGCCACAAAGCAACTGAGAAGTAGCTCATTTCCGCCCGACTTTTCGGCGGAAGCCAAGATCGGAGCAGATCCGTCCGGCAGGATCGGTAATTATGGGGCCAGTCTCAATGAGGTTCCGATCATTATGATTTCAGCCATTTGAAGCCATGATGCGGCGCCGTACTTAGTTAGATCGCGTGCGCCGGCTCGCCATGCCGCGCATCACATCTCAGATACCCAGGACGAATCAACTACTTATATTATATGTCTTTCTTTACTTCCTGTTAGATCTGAGCTTGATTTCTGAGTACTCTTAATACCCAAATTCGCCTTTCTCATCACATATATCAATTGAAGGACTTCACATTAGTTACTTTACGCAGCCGTCAATACTGTAGACAACATGGCCGGACGCAACCTCAACCAACTCTTTCCGCCTAAGCCGACCTTCACAGAAGACGAGTTGCCGGACCAAAATGGCAGGGTAAGCCTTTATGGTCACCATTGCTTTCCCTCACTTAAAGTTGCTAGGTCTTTCTCATCACTGGAGGAGTTTCCGGCATTGGCTTGGAACTTTGCAAGATCCTCTACGCCGCCAATGCAACTATCTACATTGCCACGAGATCCGCTTCTAAGATTGCCACAGCCATCAAAGAACTCAAATTGCTTCACCCGTCGAGCCAAGGACGTCTCGAGTCGCTAGTGCTCGATCTTTCAGATCTCACAACAATCAAGCCAGCAGCGGATTCTTTCCTCGCCAAGGAGTCGAGACTCGATGTTCTTGTTCACAACGCAGGCGTCATGATGCCTCCCAAGGACAGCAGGAGCGTTCAAGGGCATGAACTGCAAATGGGCACAAACGCTCTGGGCCCCTTCCTCTTGACTAGATGCTTACACGAGAGATTGCGCACTACGGCAGCAATGCAAGGCGTCGCTAAGGAGAGTGTGAGAGTTGTGTGGATCGCCAGTATGATATCCCTGGGAGTTCCTAAGGGTGGCGTCGTTTGGAATGCTGCAAATGATGCACCAAAAGAGTTGGGCGACTCGATGGGTGATTACATGCAAAGTAAAGTCGGTGTTGTATTCTTGGCAAAAGAATTTGCAAACAAGATGGAGGACGATGGGATCATCTCAGTGGTAAGTGGACATCGCACCCTTTAGGGCAAGATCTTGCGGCTCACAATAAGCAGAGCGTCAACCCAGGTCTTGTAAAGACAGAGCTGCAGAGACATGCACCCGCTGCAATGGGTAAAATAATGGTACGTACCATAGTACATATACATCAAACTTCTTCATCTCACGCCGACTTATGTAGGGCATCGTTTTCAAGCCGTCAAAATTCGGAGCCTACAGCGAGCTTTTCGCGGCTTGCTCTCCCAAGGTCACGAATGAAAAGAATGGGTCATACATCGTTCCCTGGGGCCGATTTGGCTGTATCCCAGACGATATCGCCGAGGGGTTCCAATCCTCCCCGAGCAGCGAAAGTTCATTGTCAAGAAAGTTTTGGGACTGGTGTGAGGCAGAAGTCGCGCCGCATGGTCATTAAGGAAACGCTGGGTTTGCGCATAATGCCACGAAATGTCCCGCTATCTTATCTAGATCAATACATTTTTCGTATAAGCATTCTTCTGGAAATAGTAAATCAGAATTCAAACCATAAGATTTCCGCAACTTACTTCATCTTGTGCCATGAATGATTTGGACCCAGATAAGAGGCATCCGTTGCTTAAACTTTGAGGCCGACAATGCTCCGACGATAGAGATTCACATGTTTAGATGCGCCCACAAGGTCACTATGAGGTATTCGCTTAGAAACGCCGATCAAGAAGTGACCGAGACACACATGGACGGCCTCCCGCAGAAACGGGCTGTTGGCGGCACAAGGTTGTCGGGTGGGTCCAAGTGAGGATTTCTCCCTTGGGGATTAATATGGTCCCAACGAAGGCCCCCAAGAAATGAATGGACATCGAAAGACTTCGATATTCCAAACAAGCACTTTCTGAAGAATCTTACCAATCTCATCATTTATACACCATCAAAATTACTGTTAAAATGGCTGGCGAGAAAATGAAGAGTAAGGCCATCAACAGCGCAACTACGCTTTACTTGTTTCATCATGTTTTCCTGCCCTCCCGTCTTCCGCAGGAGAGCGACTTTACTCCGGAGATGGAAATATTGCTGATGCAGATTACTCGCGATTCTCTTGGTCAAATTGGTCGACATCTGGATGCCAGACTTGCAGATTCAATCAAGATAGCGGAGGTCACCATGGACTACATGCTTCGCGCCCACAAACCACTTCATGGCACAGTTTCGATCGATGAGCTTGAGCTATGCTCCATCCTTCAAGAGCTCCCAGAGTCAGGTATGTTGGCTGCGACATTGCACCCGTAGCACCAGTCAATCGGAAACTAACCCACGGACAGAATCAATCGCTCTTTGCGTGAAAGCGCAGAACGCGGGCATCCTCGTCACCAATGCGGGAGATTCGTATCACTTCGAGACTTTTGAACTATCTCCCACCAATCACGCTGTAAACAGCACTGTCGGACGACTTCGAAGGAGCTTTCCCGGGAGCGCTGTCAGGGTCGGCCGGGATGAAGCTCAACAGCCTGGTTTTTTGGAGACTCTGGCCGCCACGTTGGCGAAAATGGGCACCCAGCCTGCACCAGGGACGCTCCCCAAGGTGAAGAAGGCTGGACAAATGCAGGAGGAGGCTCGCGACACAGCCCACCCAAAGGTCGTCACAGAGCTGCTGAATTCGTTCCTGTTGGCCGTTGGACAGCCCCTTGAGCAAGTCAGAATTTGGAAGAACACCAGGGATGAGGTGCTGTGGAAAGACTGTCTTCTCCCTTGGCGCCGGTCTCCAATGTGGCTCCTCCTTCGCGTTACTCTCCAGCTTGTATTTCATCGAGTCTCACAGAATGTCCGCCCTGAAGTCGATCTCTACAAGATTTTCATGGTTTTCTTCATGGGAGAAGTCCTTCACAAATCCATCGAAGCAGGTCTTGATTCTGACGTTCTATACTACATGATATCCAAGCTTGCTAGACGACTCGAAAAGCTGGGGTCGACCGCAAATGTAAGCGCTCTCGATATAGTCCGACAGCGTATGTGTTGCACCAACCAGATTCTCATGGAACGATGGACAGCTATACAGAAACAGAGCTGTCGGGATCTCACAAACGACTTGTCCCAACTCCAATCCTTGGACTTCGATCAGGATACAGTCTTGCAGCTCCCACAGCTCGATGAATTTCTCTGTTCCATCGAGAACCGGAGCAAGTCCAGCGTTCGGCGCAAGTTCGATCCAAAATGGAGCCTGTGCAATTACGGGCTGGATGAGCTCCCTGACCTGAGAAACTCAGAATCCTTCAGCCAAAATAACAACACACATCTCTTGCTCAACCTTACAGCCTTTGAGTTTTGGGTTGAAATGAACCTCCAAAATTGGCTAGGACGCCAGCTCTCCCTGGCCTCCTTGTCAATCTGTTCACAGCTACGGGACCTCATGATGCAGTACCACAAGAAGGCCAGTGGCTTGTATGCGGGAAATCCGGAGGGGACTTCGACTATGCTGCTCACCATTCTCGAAATTTGGATTGCTTGCGACAAGGCTGCCATCGACGCTCACCCAATGCTCCGAGACTACGACCCCAAGATTCCCATCACTCTATTTCAATGCCTGCTTTTGACGTCTAGGAAGAACATGCAAAGGCTCTTCAAAGCAGAGGATTACCTCGTCAAGCGACTGCAGGATTGCCATCCTCTAAGGTCGAACTTGAACATTTATACAGCATTCGGAAAGGGTGGCTGCTTCTCAGTGCGGACTTTTGATCAATCTCCCGTACATCAAGAGCTTTTGCAGAAGATCGAGACTCGTGCAACGGAAGAAAGGGCGATAAAGCGTCGAGAGTTTGCCTCAAAAAGCGCAGATTACGAAACCCTCATGAGACATCATCGCGAGCGTAGCTGCAACGAGACCAAGCTGTTCAACAACCACACAAAACAGCACTATTATCAACACGTCGCCAAAAAGTGCACCAAATGTTTGTACAAGGTCCGGGCCGACGCGATCAAGATTTCCATTCACGAATGGCCGCTACCATCGAAGGCAAACGAAAAGAAATCGACCGTGTTCGAACTTGCTTTACCTCAGGTCTTCGGGCATTGGAGGGATGCCAGCATTTTCTTTCTTCTTGACGTTCTCAAAACGAAATATGCCTCTTCATGGACGCCCAAATGTTCCTACCACCTGCGAACCTACGGAGGCCTCAACTCGTTCTGGCAGAGCAATGTTCATTCTCAACACGTGGGTCTTCTTTCCGAAGATAAACCCAACGCAGTGACACACCGCAAAGAGAAACCCGTGGGCACTTCTACCGAAAGCATGATTTTGCTTAACAACGGCTTGCACTATGCATATTTCGATGACGCGAGGTCCCACTTCATGACTTCATTTGAATTTTCGAACACTATCAATGATGAGTGTACCTACCAGCTTCCCGAGGCTGCTTCGCAACTGCAACCTTTTCTCTCTCGAACCGACAAAAGCCCCAATGGCCCTCCTCCAAATACTGTCATCTCCTCACAGCATGAGTGCCCAGACAACATGACGCTAGACGAGTACAAGGCACTAGCGTCGATCCCTCTTGGATTCAGAATCGTCTGGCAGAACATCTTGATACAACTATTTTCGCCAGCGGTCGATGTCAAGAAACGAGAGTTCGGGCTGATAGTTCTTCAATGCATTTACCAGGCGGGCCCTGGTAGTGATTCAGCTTCGAGAAGCACACACGCCATTGTTGAAGATGATCAATTTTCACGAAGAATGTTGCAAGGCCTTAGAGAATCAACCAATCGCTGTGAAAAGAACTGGCAGTCTCTAGCAGCTTTGGCCACATTCGTGTCTCTGGCTTGCCGCATTCTCACTCTCACGCAGTCTGAGAGCATTCAGGACGAGTGCTTAGAGTACCTCTACATCGCGCGAAATGTTGCTTTCACCTGGGCCAAACTTTTGCGAGATAAGGCCCGGCAAGTACTTGGCGACAAGAACAAGATCAAAGTCCAAAGAAGGGCAATGGAGTCCTTCTTGCTATGCGCAGAGACTTTCAATGTCGATGAATCATTTCAACGTCGCATACTGTCTAGCGACGAGAATGCTTCGATCTTTCTTCAATCCTCGGTTGGGATTCAGGAATATTCCCAGTGTATCCTGTCATCTTTGGAGAAGTCAGTCCAATATCTGCACTGCAGGTGGCAAAAGACGTCCTTCAGCTGTCACCAGTACTTGGCCCACGTAACCACCATTTTAGGGAGTAAGGCGTTGGATGACGCAGTCAAGAAATCTTGGGCTACTTACCAGTCCACTGGAAGTTGGAAAGTCGTTTCGGACAAATACAACTACTGGCTTTCTACCATTACAGAGTCGGATCAGATGGTGCACTTTTGCCTCTTGACAGGGGAGCTTCTCGTCGATGGTGTTCCCTTGGACCATTTGCCTGGAGAGTACTTGGATCATCCAGCATACCACCGACTTTTTGGTCGATTGTCTCTTGAAATCGTCCCAACCGCTGTTCCCGGCATGGAGTTCTCTTCCAAGACAGCCTTTGCTGAGCACAATGTTCACTTACGACTTGATCGCAAAGTAGGGGCTACCGAGTCCGACCTCCTGGTTCATGCCACCCAAGGAAAGAAAAAATATGATTTAGTTCCTTCCCGTCATATCCTCGGCAACCTTCCAACCGCCTTTGTGGAAAGCTACTCTCACTGGTACAATCATGAAGATAAATGTATTGAGTTCTGCGATAGCAAGACTCCTTGGCTTCACTCAGCGTCCAATTGGAAGCTGAGACAAAATCGACTAGACGTAGCTACCGGTTGGAGGCTTTCCAATGAAGACTCTACCCTCATTGGTATTCAGAACACGTCTTTCAGACTTATTTCAAGCATTCTTTCTCCTCTGGAAGACTGCTTTTGGATCCATATCACCGTCCCCAAACTTGGCTCATCAGTCTCGATCCAGCTTCCGCGCCTTGGGCTCGACTTCAATCATCAGCCAGGGGCTGCCTCAATAACGTCAAGACAGTATCGAGGCATGTCTATTGACTCTTGTCAGTCCGTCGGTTCTCTGATTGGACTCAAAGATCAGCTAGTTCTCACTAAGCACGATGCCCTTGACCCTGCACTATCTCCTGTTCGTAAAATATTAATCTCGGAGGGAAAAGTGTCACATGCCGCGACGAAAGGCCACATTCAGATCCGAATCGAGAAAGACTCCGAAAGAGAGACACACGCGTACAACGTAGACAATCAGTTGGGGAGGCTTGTTAGCAATGGGAGTTGTCAGAGCAAGCTATTCCTCTGTTATCTCCATGCGCTTACCTCTTTTTGTATTCCGGATCCGCTCATAGGGCGAACGGGTACTGAAGAGGCGCTGGGAATCTTGAACTCGGCAGCTGTTAGATCCTTTGATGTTTTGAAGCCGGAAAACATCGATATGCTCAGCGAAATTGCACGCCTGACGCCCGGTCGGGAATACTACCCTGCTCATGAGCGTGTGATGCAGACGGTGAACTGGATGCCAGAGCTTAGCCCCCTGTCGCAGCACGGCTTCTTTTTTGAGTACGTCAGAGAGATATTCGACATTGCAGACCAGTCAAAATTCTTTCATCCTCAATCTTATATTGAGCCTCCAGCGATGGATGATGTAAGCCCAGACTTACTTCGTCGCGACAACGTCCGAGCTGCCACATTTCGCCTGTCGGAATTCGGCGCACGGAGGCACAGCATCCAGATGGATACGGAATACGCGTCACGAGATCGAACCTCGACGCTCAATTTATCTAGGTCATTTGCAATCGCCAGAGTTGTCTTTTCCGGCCAGCCTGTCCTTGCCGAGCCACTTCCTCCGTCGATTAACAACCATCTCTGGACTTATCTATCCAAAGGCCCGTGGATCGATGCTCATCAAGACGATAAACAGTTCACAATGGCTGGAATTGCTTACGATGCTGGTATTCTCAAGGAGTCTGCTCAATCTGCTCAATTCGTCATTCAGCACTGGCTCACGTTGCACAACAGCGTCATCCCTACGGTCTGCAAGTTCAAGCTTATGATCTGGCTGGCTACTCTATCGTACGCTGACGATGCCGATATGAATGTAATTCAGACATTGACTTCTTTCCGTACTACACCCACCCTAACTAAATTGGCCACCCCAACGGCCGCATCAGGCAGCTTTTTCCCCTCGGCCGGCGCTGACGTTGACCGTTCGGAGCTGGAAGACTGCCTGTGGCCGGAGGTTAAGCCTTATCACCGTTGTCCTGAGATAGTTACGAGACAAGATTCACAGGAGTTGTTCCAATACCACCAACGCACGGCTGTCACTACCCTTGCAGCATGCCTTCAGAAACAGTGGCCATGCAAGTCTCCCACCATTCCCTCAGACCATGGGTGTTTCTACGACTGGAAGACATACATAGAGCTGCGGGGTGTTCCTCCGAAACTTGACAGACTCTTCGAGAAGCCGTACGACAACTTCCGTTTCCAGGCCTATCTCCAAGAGATTGCCATAAGACTGCCATCTACTGTGGACTCACCCCGTCTTGCCCCTTCAATGATGACAACACCAAAATGGAATTTGCCGAGGGAGCGAAGTTTCATAGATGCCAACGAATTGTTTCGAAATACACCACCTATGGTGCCCAGAACCGACTTTTCGGATTTCACTTGTCCTGTTTTTGGCGCATCTTCAAAGCGACAGTATCGTCTCCCAAAGCTTATCCAGCGCTTGAGAGACAAGGCTCAAGGAGAGTATGAGCAACAGTACGTCAATGATTTGCAAGCAAGCTTGCATGCTATGCAACAGGGAGATGCGATTACTGGCCCGTTTACCGTTTCTGGAATACCGAGCAAGGAAGAATTTGTCGTTCATCTCCAAGTCTGCCGTCAAGATGTGCAACAACGCCACGCAGCCATGCTGGAAGCCATCCATGCTCCTGGTGCTGATCAGAGCAGCTTCCCTTCCAGGATGCACAACTTCTTCCAGATGCCACGGATTACCCCTCTATCTATTCTTCAAAGATTAAATAAGGATAAGCTTGGAAGTAGTCTACCGGCATGGGAACAGTATATTGCAGATTACGGAGTTGCGCTCACTAGTCTGCAACGGGCAGAACGCATGCTATCTTGCTGGAATGACAGGGTTGCCCTGGCAAATGAGCTACACAACCCAGGCCACACCAATTGGGACCCTTTGGAATATCCAGACACTCTCCTTCTGGAGATCGAGACTGGCATCATGGTTCGTGGGGTCCAACAAGACATTGCGGATAAGATGAGAAACCCCCCATTGGGCGAAAACGCCGTTCTACAGCTCAATATGGGCGAGGGCAAGTCGTCCGTTATTGTACCAATGGTCGCAACTTCCAGCGCAGATGGGTCTCGACTTGTGTGCATCGTTGTGGCGAAGCCTCAATCCAAGCAGATGCAGCAAATGTTGATTGCCAAACTTGGTGGCTTGTCGAACCGTCGCGTTTTCTACATGCCATTTTCGCGAGATGTTCGGGTCGGAATGGCCGAAGCTAAAACCATCGCGCTCCTGCTTCAGGAATGTAAACAGTCGGGTGGTGTTCTCCTAGTACAGCCTGCACACATCTTGTCTCTGCAGCTCATGTGCATTGAGTCTGAGATATCTGGCAAAAGCGACGTCAACCACCTGCTGCTCCAAACGAAAGATTTCTTGGACAAGAATGCCCGGAATATTGTGGATGAAAGCGATGAAAACTTCAGCCCCAAGTTTGAGTTGGTTTACACCATGGGCATCCAGCAGGCGATCGAGCACAGCCCAGATCGTTGGGTCTGTGTCCACCATGTTTTGGATACGATAAGAAAGCTGCTCCCAGAGACAGTAGGGGGTGACTCCACGTCTATAGAGATTAGCTCATGGCCGCGAGGTGGCTTCCCTCGATTACGCATTCTGAACAACAGCGCACCCACCCGACTTTTCCACAGTGTAGCTCGGCGACTGAGTCGAGATGGATCAACCTGCCTTCCCATGACAAAATATCCGGTCGCCATTCGAGAAGCCGTCTTCAACTACATTACAAAATCGAGGCTCACTGAAGAAGAAACTGATGTCATAGAAAAATCTGTATTGTGGACCTCGCCGACAAGGGAAACGCTTCTCCTTTTGAGAGGGCTTTTCGCACAAGGAATCCTCAGCTTCGTGTTTTCTCAGAAACGATGGCGAGTCGACTATGGTCCAGATGAGACAAGAATTCCCAAGACCCGGCTTGCAGTCCCCTATCGGGCCATGGACAGTCCAGCTTCTCGATCGGAGTTCAGCCACCCGGAGGTCATCATAGTTCTTACGTCTTTGAGTTATTATTACGAAGGCTTAAAGAACGATGATCTATTTCTCGCTTTCAAACACCTTGTACGGTCTGATGTAGCAGATATCGAGTATGATGCGTGGGCTATCGACAGTAATGATTTGCCATTAGCCTTTCGTCAGCTCTCCGGTGTCAACCTGGAGGACCATCACGTTTGCACCGAGGTGCTCTTCCCATGTTTGCGATTCGCAAAAAGTGTGATAGACTATTTCCTCACACATATTGTGTTTCCCAAAGAGCTGAAGGAATTCCCTCATAAGCTGTCAGCTTCCGGGTGGGACATCGGGGAGGTCAAGTCGCATCCTACAACGGGTTTCAGTGGCACCAATGATTCGCGGGCCTTTCTTCCGCTTACAGTCTCTCAACTGGATGACCCTGGGCAGCAGCATACCAATGCTTTGGTTTTGGAGTATCTTCTCCAGGACGAGAACTCTGTGGCTTGCATGCCAGCTCGAGAAGCTACGGCGCAGTCCGATGCTGAAGCACTGTTGGGGATGGTCACAAGATTGGATCCCCCGGTTCGTGTCATTCTTGATGTTGGCGCCCAAGTCCTTGAGCTCGACAACATTGGAGTCGCCAAACGTTGGCTTCAGATGACAGAGGGAGATGAGAATACACAGGCCGTCATTTTCTGTGACGAGAATGACCATATCTGCGTCATAGATCGCCGGCATCATGTGCAAACATATCATACATCACCTTTTGCGAGCCAACCTGATGTATGTCTGGTGTTCCTTGATGAAGCGCATACAAGAGGGACCGATCTCAAGTTGCCAGAGAGCTACAGAGCGGCAGTCACCTTAGGGGCGAATTTGACGAAGGACAGACTGGTGCAAGGTAAGTAAGCTCCTCAACGGAATGTTTGCGACGAGTCTTGAAACATCAGCTAAATGTATATTACAGCTTGTATGCGAATGCGCAAACTCGGAAAGGGGCAATCGGTGGTCTTCTGCGTCCCCAATGAAATACAGCAGAAAATCTCGTTGCTGTCTCATGTCCACAACACCACAGAGATTGACGTCTCCGACGTACTGGAATGGGCTATTTCCGAGACGTTCGTGGATCTTCACCGTGGTATCTGGCTATGGGCAAACCAGGGTAGGCGTCACCAACATCATCGACTGTTATGGGAGGAAGCCTATGTGGATGGATCCACCACCTTCAATACTGCTCACGCCGAGAAGTTTCTGGAGGAAGAGGCTCAGACTTTAGAGTCGCGATATCGGCCCGCCGCGGCCCAACAGGACAGCGAAGAGCTCATCCACTCATCAGATGATGCGAATGTCGATCCCATCACGAAACGGCTTCTCAGTTTTGGAGGAATCGATTCCAACTCGTCTACGTTTCGGGAGGAACAAGAACGAGAGCTTTCTCCAGAGATTGAGCAGGAGCGGGAACTCCAAAGACCGCCACCCGCGAGCCCTCGGCAACATTCAATCCACCCAGACATCCGAAGCCTGATTTCTGATGGCATTTTGCCCCTTAGATCAAAGGCTTGGATGCCGGCTTTCATGTCTCTAGGGAACACGAGTGCTTCGAGTCATTTCAAGGTCGAAAACTTCCCTCAGAGGATACTGGTTACAGAGGACTTTCTGCAGACCATCACTCCCAAACTGCCTTCCTGCCAGCGATACGTATCTGACCTCTTCCAAAGATCAGTACAGTGGATTTTGACAAGAGCTTCCGAAGGAGATATGATTGATGTCGCCATGATCATCAGTCCCCATGAAGCACAAGAGCTTCTCCCGGAGATCAAACGGTCGAAGTTTGTGTCGCTTCATCTTTACGCGCCCCGCCCAAACTTGGGATTCACGCCCCTTGATACCCTAGATCTTTACACTGTTCCTCGGCGAGAGGTGACCTGGTCTCTTCCCCGATCAAGCACCACGGAGTTAAATCTTTTCTCTGGTCAGCTTTACTTCAAATCTATGGAGGAGTATGCCAGTGCTTGTGAGTTTCTCGGACTCGCGCCTAGCTTTGGAGACACCGACGCTCCTGATACCACGGCGTCGATTGATGGACATGCCGACACTCAAGATTCAAGCATGTGCGACTCTGGTCTCATTCAGTTCATGAGGGTCTTGATGATGAATATCAGGCGCAATTGCGACTCAATTGACAAGACTCATATAGGAAGGGTGCTGGATTTTACATCCCTGGGTCCCGAGGATTTCGAATAATCAATTGCCTTGAAGTTGAAGTCGCCAGGCACGAAGACAAATGAAGCTGAGCTTTTGGATGTCATGTTGTGTTACATTTGGGTACATACATTTGGGTACAGTATTTTTGAACCATAGGTGTGATTCTGGATTGGTAGGATGATACTCGAGGTCTAATCGCGATTCCGCGTTGTCGTCGAGCTATGTGCAAGCATGCATCCTGTATTTCCAAGATTTGTACCCATTGACGGAAAGTTTGAATTCAAAAGTACCGCATGGTGCCGCATTTCTGTCTAGACTTCAGTGGTGGGATCGCATTCCTTGACGCGGTCATCCTTTCGCAGCCCGATTAACCAATCATAGCATGGAGACTGCAGTTGATTGATAAGCGTAGCTGACCATCTGTTGACGCCACAAACCCTGCTCTCGGCCTTCGGGGCGCTGAGAAGCTCGACGAAACTTGCCAGATTGGGAAGTCGAGAGGTGCTTTTGGCGGTCACTGTCAATTTGCACTGTACAAGTACAGTACATTTGATATGTTTGGTTCTGCAGAATGCTTTGAAATGAATTCTTCATCATCGATGGTTTGAGTCTCTCGCGGAAAGCGAAATGCCGAACAGGATGGATGCCCATCTATATATACCGCTGATACGCTCGAACAAAATGACATCAGACTCACAACTCTACAGCAAACCCATCAGTAGAACATCCCCCTTCATCTCTAAAGCTTCACATACTGCCCAGGCTACCTCATCACGACTACACGTCAGGATATCAACCTCCGTCCCCTGAGTTTTCCATATGTCGAGCCAATCTACCAACCAAAAGTCTATACTTGTCACCGGTGCAACCGGTAAACAAGGCGGTGCTGTCATCTCAGCTCTCCTGGAGGCCGGAGCTGGAGAGACACATACCATCCTTGCTGTCACGCGCAACCCTGCCGCAGCATCAGCCAAAGCTCTTGAAGCGCAAGGCGTCAAAGTCTTCAAGGGTGATCTCAACGATGTTCCAGCCATCTTCGCGTCAGCGAAGTCAGCATTGGGCGGTTCAACGGCAAATATCTGGGGAGTGTATAGCGTGCAAGTACGTGATGTCTAGTGACTCCCTACATAACAGAACAACAGATACCAACTGACGTTCTTACAGACAGCCATAGGACAAGGCGCTTCTGCGGAATCCGAAGAAAGGCAAGGAAAGGCTCTCATCGACGCAGCCCTCGCCAATAATGTCAAGCACTTTGTCTACTCGTCAATAGATCGTGGCGGTGATTCGTCTTACGACAATGTCTTCCCGCAAGTCCAGCACTTCAAGAGTAAATACAACATCGAGCACCACCTCGTCGAAAAGGCGAAGAACAAGATGACCTGGACTATACTTAGACCTGTCGCTTTCATGGACAACATGACACCGGGTATGGAGACCAAAATCATGGCAACCTCATGGAGGGTTGCGGTGAAGGAGAAGCCGCTTCAACTCGTTGCCGTCAAGGATGTCGGGTACTTTGCGGCACAATCATTCCTTCGCCCCCAAGACTTTGCCAGCAAGGAGGTTCCCATTGCAGGCGACGAGCTTACTCTCGACGAGGCGAATGCAGTATTCAAGAGAAAGGTTGGCACAGAGATCCCCGAGACGTTTCAGTTCCTTGTGAGGTTTCTTCACTGGATTATTGCGGACTTCGGAGCCATGTACAGATGGTTCTACACAGACGGATTTCGTGTCAACATCGCCTCAGTCAAGGCACAGCACAGTGGATTGCTGAACTTCGAGGAGTGGCTGGACAGAGAGAGCAAGTTCACAAGCAAGTAGAACATTTGAAGACACTGAGGTCTTCACTTGTAATAGAAGGGAATTGTAATAGGGAGAGTAATGGGAAGTTGATTGTGTTCGGGTAGTGGTTGTTTAATGTAGAAAGCTTGCTATTATAGAATTGATTTGAATATCTGTAATTCCTAGCAACCTTTTCCCGTGTATCCACCGCTTGAAGCAGTCAACTATCTTTGTTGATGTGGGTATCCACAAAAGACTCACTAAATCGGGATGAACTTCTGCAGTTTAAGGTCATTTTTCCACATCATAATTCTGTTTATCATGTATCTACACCAAAGAGAAGAAGTCACAAGTCCACAACTTCTCAAATATAGCTTTCTCTCAAATGTAGCCAAGTTCTGCCGTCTAGGTACACGGGCAAAAAGAACACCGGCCGGCCGTGGGCTTTCCATCGGGTTGAACGCAGCATTGCTGGAAGTTGTTGTTTGTGCCGCCGCAGCCGCTGCAGTTACCAGAGTTGCAATATGTAGTCTGGCGAGATACAAGCAGGTCGTTACTGTCGCGAGCAACGCCTGCGATGGTGATGCCCGTGAAGGCGGTGAGAAAGACTGTGAAAATGGCGGCCCTCATTGATTCGGTAGAAGCTTTCGCTTGGTAATTCAAGTATGCGGAGTGTCTGTTGGGTTGAGAGGTGGTTGGAACGGTATCGTAAATCGACTACGGAGCGAATCCAAGCGTATGTACGCAGAGAATCAGCCTTCTTATATGCTCTATACAAATCTGGCGACAGTCGTCCTCCTGAAATTGTCGCCCCCGACTCATGCCAATCTAATTGACGCGGAAGGTTTTTGGCTGTCCCTGACATCTGCAGACGAAGCAATACAGCGCTAATGACTCGTCCTTGAAAGCGAATTTTTCTTGGCCTGTAGTCAACGATTTCTTATGCCTAGGCTCAGTTGCTGGGTAAACTGAATCTGAATGCGAAAGCGACATTAAAGGCACTGTATTACGACTTGTTGGGCTTCCATGCGTGTTGAAGCCGAGTGGAACCGGAAACCCAGCGGCGGCTACGATACTATCGCGGGAGGGCATCGGAGAAGAGAGATGAAGAGTTTCCGACTGTCAAGGATTTGTGTGATAGGACAAATATCCAATAGTTACGGATTCTACCTGCAAACCAAGAGAAGTTAAAGGAGCTGAAGTCATCCCGAGCAGGCTTGTATCAAATTCTTCCAGGTAGCCGTTTCTAGCTCCGAAGATTTCGGTCTCAATTTTGTTGTTGTTTTTCTTGGCCACATCATTACGTGGTAAGCAGCGAACGAGACGAGAAGTGTCGGTGATCGGAATATCTCCCTGCCGAATACAAAGTGCCATTGCCGATCATGGTGTTCAAGATTAGAAGTGGCCGTTGGCTGCTCGCTCGGTCACCTCGCTTGGTCAAGATTTTCCCTACAAGTAAAGGCGACTGGTATATTCGTCGGAGGCCTTTAGAGTTCAGATGAACTATTAAGGACGTTTACTGTATGACAGGGCATTTTGCTCGTGAGCAATAGAGAGAGTCTCATCCGAATGGCGCCCTCACATGACTCAAGCCACCGTTGAACTTCATGAAGCAAAAGACCCACTGTAAGGCAGGGCGGACGCGTAGCCAGCGCCGGGTTGACTACTAACTGACTCAGAGGAGTTCGTGGCTTCAATACCAGAGTTGACAGTAGTAGCAGACAAGGCACAAGTCTTGCAGTTAGTTTGTTGTCTTTCGCATTCGTTATCGCTACAGTTTCTTCTATTTCACTTTCAACGCACACATCCTCATGAGATATTGTGATGCGGGCGACCTCTTTAGGTAGAACCAAGGCTCCTCGAGAGCTGTTTTTGAGACGGCATGAGGAACGAGGGACTTCAGCCAATTCATTCGCACAGACTGAACAGCAACAGCGGGTCACTTGTTGTCCCGTCAAAGTATATTGTGTCAGGGATCGTCCCCAGTCTCTCCTCGGAACCCTAACTGCTATCCATGTCGTTAATGAATTCTTCACGCTGCTAGACTCAATCATTCGAGGAAGCCAAAGTCTTTATATGCCGTCCGTTGCTTCCTTCAACTAGCCCATGCAGGGTCTTGATTCCCACGAAGTTACATTCTCTGTAAACGCTCGAATTCAGACTAACCTTTATCCACTCCCACATTCACCATGAAGTTTACCACCTTTTACGCTCTCGCCCTGGCACACGTCTCGTAAGTCCACCAGCAGCTCATGTCATCAATCCTTCTCAACTTTGGGTTTGCAGCTAAGAAGCCGCCAAACAGACCGGCATTTGCTGGTTTCATGTGCGCTACGAACAGCGGTAAGGCCGACCCAAACCCTAGCCCTTGCGCTGCGGTCGGTGGAACTCCGCAGCAGAACAATCCTGCGGTGGTAAGTTGGGCCAAGCTTCTATTGGTAAACTCTCGTTAATAACCGAGGACCGCAGTGCTGTGTCGACATCAACAAGTTCAACGCCTACCATGAGGCTTGCAAGAAGATCGGTGGCCTCCGCGGGCAGTACACCTACATATGTTAAGGAATGACCTGATACTTTGGATGCAAAAGGGTCTCTAAATAGACCACGAGGATAATGATATGAAAGCATAACATCTAAAACATTGTCTTTCGGGAACATTGCGATAATCTTTCTAAATTCTTTACCAGTGAGACATAAGATGTGTTTTTGCGGGAGATCATCTACAGCAAGGCAGTGTTGCTATTTCACCTCACTCGGGGCATTTTCAGTAGAGGCCAGTCGGAGGCTGTGTGCCACTCACCGCCTAGGCCTCATGAAGGACGGAGAGCCGCATTTGAATCTTTTCTTGTCTCAACTGGTCGGCCACACCCACTTTGCGCCTGCGCGCCCTGGCGATTGCAGCTAGTTTGCATTAATTAAGCCACTTCATGCAGGGGGTAAGGAGACTTCTATACTATGTACATACGAATTTAATCAATCAACCTCTGTTTAGTGTCCGGTCGTTCCGTGTCTTACAGGCTCCGTCGCCGATGGGCGTTTGGTACAAAATAGCATTTTCAGTCGGATATAAATCACCCCTCTGTTCGTTAGAAGCTGGGAAGATGGGAACGTCACCATTGCTATTACTACCAAGTCGCTCAACTCGCTCGCAACCTCGGTAAAGACCATGAGGACCACTAGATGAATACTTGAGACTAACGATATTATAGTACATACCACAAGCCTACATCATGAAGGTTTTCGCGTCATTGAGTCTTCTCCTCTTCGCGGGCGTTGCAAGCGTGCGTTCAACTTCCTTTCCATGCCTCTCAGTTTCCTATCTCATTTCAAACCCCTCGAACGATTGCTATCCTGAGCGGACAGTTCTAGTTCCTACCTGACTAGATGTAGGTCATTTGCTAACACCACATCGCCGGATAGGCCCAATACAAGTGCTCCTGCACCGGCTCCACTAGCGCAAACACCAACCCTGTTACCAATAACTGCTGTGGCAGCGGAAACGGAATCACATTCCCCGACGGATCGGCACACAAGGGAGCTGTTTTGAACAACGGCGAATTCTGCCAGTACAGCGGTCTGGGACAATTTAACAAAGATCAGTTTACTTCCTCGTTTGCAGCTTGTTGTGCCAGCACAGGCCCTCAAACCGGGACCAAGTATGGGGCCAACTGCTCCTAAGTGTGGAAAATGGAGGATATTTGTCAACGTAGAGGCCCAGTCGTGGGTGAAACTTTAAAGCTCATTCTAGATCTCACGATGAGAACGGGTCGTGATTAGCACTTTGCTTTATATCCGTGTAGGAATTAAACTTCTAAGAGTGGCCTGTTGGAAACTAGCATGAGGAAAGCGTGATGAATAACTCTGAAATTGGGGATGGGCGCTCGGTAGAAGCGCCTGGCATTGTGAGAATGTAGGAATAGGTTCGCAGGGAAGGAAATAACGGTGAAAGAAAGGAAGAGGCTGTGCTTTTGAGAAGTCGCTAATCGTCCCCATCAGGTGCAGAACTGGGACGTGCTAGAGGCCCTAGCCAAGGAGAATCCAGATTCCCAGAAATGCAAAGACCTCAATAACCTCCTGCGGCGAATCAAGATATCTGACGAACTGGCGGGCCATTTCAAGATCCGTGAGGCCAACGCGACTGCCAAGATTACAACCTTCGACCTACTCTGGACTGGTTTCGGTCCCAATACCTTGGTCATGGCGAAGCCTTTCATGAATAAAGTGCAGATTCTTTAGGTCTGCGGTCTGCGGTCCTCCGATGACCTTTTCGCAGAACCTAGCACCAAGCGTCCCGATGCTGGCTCGGGACTGGGACTGGCGCGGACAGAGAATGGTCAAGACCTATTTTATGCTGATGTTTGATAACTTTCACGGAACGAAGCCTCTCGGTGAATTTCTTTTTCATCCTCTCAGGTATCACCGGGATGAGAATGCGCTTCGACAATTCATTCTGAACCAGGCAGACAATCAGATCTCAGAGAGGGTCGGGACAAATGTTCAACTATCATAGTAATGCGTATGCCGATCGGCAGATAATCCTCGCTGAACCCGGCCGCGACCTGGATCTAACCCCTACTCTCTTTCCTCAAGACTAAAATGGGTCCCGTGTGATTGACATCCGAAAAGGAACCTGAAGGGTCCAGGGTACACTTCAAGGGCTATGATGGCCAGCATACTAAGATATTCCTCTAAGGAACTTTATCCTCAGTAGATCCTCGGATCGCTAATTGTTGTGAAGGTGAAAGTGGAAATCATTAGCGACTCTGAATCTTTCCTTCAGTACAATATGATTGGTCAACGAGTTTCTTATGGTTTACGCTAGCTAACAATAGCCAATGATCCAGCTCTTATGCCGTTGGCGATTCGAATAGTGTTCTTATTGATAATGCACCGTCAAAGTTTGGCGAAGCGCTAAAAGAAAACGGGGCATCGGAAGAGAATTTGGAAGAGCATTGCTAGGATTTTCTCATGCTTCCGCCTCGAATACTTGATTATGCGACTGGAGAGAAGGTTCGGAGACAGTTTGGGTTGGATCAGACAGCAGCCCTGCTGGGAAAAGTCCGAAGAAGTTCGAGGAAGATTTGGTGCTGGATCCCAGATACCAAGACCTTATTGAGGCTTCAGTTGAATCACACACGGCCAGCAACGATGACGGAGGAACGCCAATCAAGAATATCGTCACGGACA
Organism: Colletotrichum horii; assembly: GCA_027406005.1. NCBI lineage: Eukaryota > Fungi > Ascomycota > Sordariomycetes > Glomerellales > Glomerellaceae > Colletotrichum > Colletotrichum horii. Next base: position 4,828,807 of record JANVYB010000006.1, read on the forward strand.
AAGGGAAAGGATTGGTGCTTCTACTTCATGTTAAGTATGTCACCTTTTCGATCTACCTCTGAGTCAAGGTGGCTGACACATATCCTTTTTAAGGCCCTCCAGGAGTTGGTAAAACGGTCAACATCTAGCCATGCCGTCAGTCTTCTGTATGAAGCCAGAGGCTAATAATCACTTCGCTGTAGCTGACAGCTGAGACTATCACGGCAAAGACAGGGAAGCCTCTCTTCGTTGTAAGCGTCGCAGAGATCGGCCTCAACGCATCGCAGGCAGAGGAGAACTTAGATAAGGTCTTCAAATTAGCCACTCCTGATGACGTCGTGGACGCAGTATTTCCTTCTTGTAGGTCGTGGGTTCGTTAACATTCGCTTTACCGTGTGCAGCACAGTCCACTGGTAACGCCTACAGTCATCCGGATCGACAAACCCCGGACTGACCTGGACCCTTCTTGCATCACTACGCAGATCAATATCAAGCCTATGTTTGCTCACTCTCAAATGCACATCACTACTGCCTCATCATGCACGGCTGTGAGAGATTTGAGGCGATCACTACTGCTGGAAGGCGATGAATTCAGGCAACATCAGGCGAGCGATTTTCCGCCCCACGAGCGTTTTGGAATATGCCAACGCTGATGGTCCGGCTGATCACTTCTATATCAATGTGCAACAATGGTGCTATCGAACAACGTTCTGGATTTGACGCAAACATCGCGTTTGTCCATTCGTTGGCTGCATGAGCATCAAGGTCAGACGGCACCGAAAATTCTTTCCAAGCATAGATTCCAACGTGAACTGGGCAAAGTGGCCCTATCTTCGAGTGGAGTGACATATATCTGTCCCGGAATCTCCATACAATCCCTGCTCTGCCACAGCTCGATGGACCCTCTGAGCCGGAGCATACGGGGCCGCTTTGCGGAGCTGATGTCTACAACCCGCCGGCACAGATGCCCGCGCTTTCGGCGCCTTCTTGAATCACGAAATGACGCGTGATTGACAGGAAAATGATTTAATAGATCCGTCATCATGATCGTCACTCCCCAGTGCTTTTGTGAGATACGCCACTGCCACCCATGCCGGACCTCATGTGATATTGACCTGTTCCAAGATAATGGAAAACGATTCTTCTCAGTGGATTCCTGGCTCCCTTCTGTCCACCAGGTTACCTGACATTGGTATCGTAGCAATCGCCGATAGTGAGCTAGGAGTTCGCCTTTAACACCGTAAGCTGCCGGCCTGTAAGCAGTGCAGTCCGACCCTCAATGACAAGATGAGATACGGGAGTTTTCTAAGAGGAAAAAACGCTTTTCCATGTATTCCGGACTTAACGCAAACATGGTCTTCATAGGTTCTCTTTTAAATGACATTATTCTCAAATTAAAGTTGGATCGTCGATATGCAAACCGGAACGCTAGCCTCTTCAGGCGATTTAGGTGGAGGTTCTGGAGCCAGGGTTAGACCGTTGGAGCAGTTCACGACTCGATTCCATGTCACTCACCATCACAAAATATCTTGGATATCATATTCAACAGCCAATATTCGGATATGGCCGTTGAGCCCAGGGGCGGTTGTCACTTTATCATCGCTGCCCGTGAGACAACGCCAAGATTCCAGTTGGTTTTGATGGAGATGCTCATCACCATTGGATGTATAAGAAGTCGTTGCTTTCTGCCTTTCCGACTAACACGCATCTATCCAAACCACCCTCATTCTCAGCGTCCATGTTTCCTAAACCATCCAAAATGGCCCGTCACTCTTTCTATTTGGTTTTTCTTGGCGTCTTGCCCGTCTTCTGCGCAAACATTGCCTCCATTCCTTATGAACTGACTTATCTCCTCCCTGGTACTTTTGAAGGAAGCATCTTCGACGCTTTTGTCACTGGAAAAACGACTTCGGATGATACCAACACTATTCTCGCCGCTGCCAAAACTGCACCTTTCATCTCTTACGACGACGAATTTCTTGCCCTTCTTGGACCAAACCCGGAGCCGACGCTCATTGACCAGCGCGAGGAGAACTTTGCTGGTGAGGCTGGAGTTTGGGTGAGCGAGCGCAACGAAGTCTGGTACACGACGTGGATCAACGATGGTCCAACTCGTGTCGAGATTCTCAATCTGACTGACGGCACCATCCGTAATCTGACGACATCGGAGCCCCTCCAAAACCCCAACGGCGGGTATTACCATCAAGGCCGCGTGTACTTCACCAGCCTTCGTGATGACACCCGCAGCTGGCCTGGCGGTGTGTTCGCCGTCGACGTTGAGACGGGCGAAGTTGAGTGGATATTAAACTCATACTTTGGCCTCAAGTTCGACGCCGTTGACGATGTGGCATGGGTCACGCAGCCTGGTACAAACAAGTCGTACATGTATATCACTATTCTTCCCTCCGCCGATAGCGTCGTCCGCAACGACACGGTCCCGCAAGGCCTGTGGCGCTTCGACCCACAGGCCAAGACGCTGCTTCCGGCCATCAGCAGGACCGACTACCCAATCGCCAACGGTGTGCGGGTATCCAAAGACCAGAAGAAGCTTTGGGTCACCGACTTTGGCGGCGAAGAGAGGAGCCGTATCTGGGGTCTGCCTGCCAAGGTTGGCGCGCCGGCCATCTACAGTTACGACTTTGACGAGAACATGTGGCCCATTAACAAGCGCATCTTTGGTGTTGCAAGGATGCAAGCTCCCGATGGCATTCGGATCGACGACAAAGGAAGAGTCTGGACAGGCGAAGGTGAAGGAGTTGTGGTGCGATCTGCAGAGGGCAAAATCATTGGCGTGTTCAACGCATACTACTTTACGAGAGACCCAGTCTCTACGGCAATCGTGCAGTTTGAGTTGGCCGGAGACATCCTTGTCATTTTGGGTATGGATAAGCTCTGGACAGTGAAGCTTGCGGAGGTCGTGAACAGCGCGCCTTGAAGGGACTCAAACTGGTAGAGTTGTTGAAGCTGCGAGCTATATCCATGTGGAATTGTGAGAAGTAGTACCCAGATTCAACCATAAACCACAATTTACAAGACTATAAGGATTGTCAGAATCACTCTAGGATGCAACATGTCCTGCAAACATCTCTCGTGGGAAGCACTCGTGTCTCTGTGGTCGTAGAAAGTAACAATGAATCTAACTTACATCCACGACCCTCCTTTCGAAAAGGAAAGACCTAGGGCTCCACATGATAGACAGCCTGCTATGCCCTGACTACGCGATAGAGAGCTGTCATACTTATTAGTCTTTGCTGCCGTCTGTATTATCATCTCCCAAAAGAGCACATCTGCGACTCACTTCCACCTGCATCATCTTGCTTGTCAATGATCGAGGATTGAGGAATAGGCTGCCTTGAGACATCTTCCTTTGAGATCTTTTCCTCTAGGTGCTCAGATTCACATCTTCAACAGCCGACGGAAACAAGTCCTGTAGGGGATAGCATAAGGGGGCTGTGGGGGGTGAGCTTGGTCTAAGTGTCAGGACTCAGTCCTTCTACCGCTGTGGGTTCACCAAGCCTTTCCGTAGCAATTACAAACTACATGCAGACTTAATACGTCCCTAAAGATGCTGGCGCTTACCGATCCGCCCCCAAAATCGGAGGCGCATACTCCACGCAGGTAGAATGAGAAGTTTCCCCTCCGCATTTCGGTCTGTTAAAGCATCCGCGTACCCGAGGTCTTCCCCCGTATGAAAGAGAAAACGCCTAACTGATTCCGCAACTCACCTGCCAGCCCCCTGTTCTCGGGCTGTAGTACTAATTTGGTGCAAGTACTCATTCACTCTCATCACTCCTGTGGATATTTGCGCTGGGACAGTGACTTCTTTTGAAAACAATTGCTGCATCGCTTATATGTATGCTTCCCTGGATCAATCGTTTTGAAGACACTCTCTGTCACATCTTTGCCCCTTTTTCCAGGAGCTAGAAAAATGAAGAGCGGAGACTAGTAAAAGGCGGGGAGCAGTGAGGCAAATACGTTCAAGATCATATCCGGTACAGGTACGGCTTTAGGTTCTTGGCCCGAGCAGGTCGGCTTTCGTGCCACCAATGAATCTACAGACTAGAACTAAGTCGAGGAGCATCAGGAACGCCCGGGCATACTCTGACAAGCAAACCCAGTCTGGGCTCCATGTTAATTCAACGTTGAGGATTTATAATACAGAAGAAACCCCACTGGGCCATGACGAGTCCAGGTCCAGCCAAGCCTGCCAAGCTATGGGCATATTGCGGTGTCGAACAATCGGAAATTGCTAGAACCCAGCATCCAGTTTTCTTTGTTCCAAGAATCTGGGCGACAATGTTTGACGTGCATGAACTTCATGTAAAACGATCAAACGGCATGCTGTGACCCCCAAGTTGCCGAGGCGCGTCTCTGGTTGATGTTTCAAAGATCGTTGGTCAAGCCATGTTTAATGCTGTCAGCGAAAACTCCGATACACGTCATAATCGCCGTCAAAGACGCGGCCACGTGAGCTGGTGTGTTGAGAGTTGATAGGCGGCTCGGGAAGGGTAGGAAATTTCGAAACGACCAAATCACGTCACGGTCGATAAACTCCGCAAGACTCCGCGCCTTAAAGAGCGTCTTTCGTCGGTCTTATTCCCAGAACAGGGAACCCACGCCGGGATATGCGTCCGTAAAGGGACAAGCTCGCCTAGTCGGTGAGAACTTCATTAGACGACTTTCTGAGACCACAGGTAAACTGACCAGAGGAGGGGGGGGTAAGACTGCCTAACCCTACTTAAGGCGGCAGGTATGCTGCCCATATCTGCCTAAAGTGGTTAGAGGTATTGAGGTGGTAGCAGAATTTTTAGTAGGATGTGATTTTTTTAATTAGTTAGATTTAAGTGAGTGATTAAAGTAAATATATAGACTACTTACTTAAAAATAAGTTTTTCTTTTAATTTTATTCCTCTTCTCTTTTTCTTTTTTTTTTTTAAGCTATAATTAAAATTGCTTTTTTTAAGCAATTAAGAATTAATTTTGCTTTTCTTTTTTTTTTATATAATCTATATTAAGATATTAGCTATAGCTTTTAAGTTAAAAAAAACTATAAGTATTTTAAAATTACTTTTAAATTAATTTAAAATTAATTTAAAATAAAAAGAGTATTAAACCTATTTTAAAAGTTTAGTTAATACTAATAGTAAGTAAATTTTATTTAAAAATATATTTTAGCATTTTACTTACTTCTTTTTTTTTATTTATAATACTATAAATACTTCTAAATTAATTTCATACTGTTTTAAAACTAATTTATAATTAATTTAAAATAATAAGATTGTTATTACTTTAAAAGAGGTCTATTATTGCTTTTTTAAGCTAAGCAATATTATTAACTGCATTAATATAAGTTTTTTTTATTTTTAAGTTAATTTAGAATTAATTTTAATTTAATCTAAAAGCTGTAGTTTTTCTCTAAGTCTAATATATATAGTTATATTATTAAGTATAAAGAAAAAGATAGCATTTAGTTCTACCTTAAGGCTTATAAGCTTAATACTACTAGTTTTACTAAAATTAAAGCAGCTACTAGTTTATAATTACTTCTAAAGCAATTTTAATTTAATTGCTAATTGATTCTAAAGCTTTTTATAGCTGCTTTAATATTTTGAAGTATAGCTTTTGTATTTAGCAAAAATGCTATAGTTATTACTCCTTTTAAAAAGAAAAAAACTATTAGTTGCTCTACTTCTATCTTCTTATAGCTTCCTACTAAAAAGCATAGCAATAAAACCTTTATAAGTAATTTTAAATTATTTTAATATTAATTCTAAATTAATTTTCACTTATTTTAAGCTAATATTATTAATATGCTTTCTGCTTTTAGAGAGAATAATAAAACTAAAAAGGCTAACTGCTATAACAGCTATAAAAGTGCTAATAAGAATAAATATAAGTTTTCTAGTTGTTTTAAAATTAATTTAAGATTGATTTAAAATTATTTAAGCTTTTCTAAAGAGCATACTACTACCTGCTTATATTAGGCTAAGTTTGCCTTTAATAAAGCTATTAAAAGCTTTAAGAAAGAAGAAGATAAAAGTGAAGAAGAAGAGGGTGAGGAAAGTGAAAAAAGTGAGAAGTCTAGCAGTAAGAAGCAGAATGCAAAATAATTCTAAGTTGCTTTAGAATTAGTTTAAAATTAATTTATAAACAGTTATAATTTATAAGTTTTTATAATTTAAGATATCTATAATATTAATATCAGCTGAAAAATTCAATATAGTATTTGCTTTTAGATTGCTTTATAACTACTTTAGAATTGCTTTAAGAATAATTTGCTAGGAATAAAAGTTTTAAGATAAATTTTAAAAATAAACTTTAAGTTTATTATAATAATAATAATAATAATAATAATAATAATAATAATAATAATAATAATAATAATAATAATAATAATAATAATAATAATAATAATAATAATAATAATAATAATAATAATAATAATAATAATAATAATAATAATAATAATAATAATAATAATAATAATAATAATAATAATAATAATAATAATAATAATAATAATAATAATAATAATAATAATAATAATAATAATAATAATATTACTGAAATAACATACTAGTTTTTCTCTTAAAACTTTTACCTATAAGGTTATTTTATAAGAGTTTTTTAACTAGTTATAAACATATTATACAATATAGAAATATTTTTCTTATTTTTCCCACTAGGTTTTTAAGTTTTTATACTTATAACATATATATATATTAAGTAAGTAAGCTATATACCCTTAAATCAACCGTATATACCTTAAGGGGGGATGTTAACATATAACGTCTTATTATAATAATAATAACAATATAATAATATTTTACTTACTTAAATATTCTATATAAAATAAATAAATAGACTTTTATATATATAACCTTATATAAAAGTGTTTAGTTTATTATAACCTATAACTTTATAAATGCTTACGTAATCCCTTATATTATGTAATTCTACTTATGTAATTAAGAGCTTTACAGCTTATGTTTCAGGTTATCTTTCCCCTCCTTTTTCCCTACCTTAAGATGCAACCTGCTAACAATATCAACCAGAATCATCATAATACATTCCTTCTCTATCAATTATCTATATAAATAAATGCCTATAAATGCTGAGGATTATCACATTTTATCATAACATATCTCCATCTATAACCCTATACTATATAGGCGCATATACTACGCTCCTGAATACTCTTATACCTGTGCTAACATAAAGTATTATATATATTTTAAGTTTTATTTTATTTAAATATTTCTAATATTAATATTCTATTAATATAGTTTATATGGTTAACTTAATTAGTAGTATATTAATATATTTAGTATTATATCTTTATAATATATTAAATTTTAAATCTTTTTAATAATCTTTAATATATAATATTATAAATAATATTATAAACTAATATTATAACTATTTGTTATACTATTTACTATATATAGTATAAAATACTTATATTATAATATTAAAACTATATTTAAATTATATTAATACTTTATATTTAGTAGTATATAATATGTTATATTATAATATAATATTAATAAATATATTATTCTATAAAATATAATATATAGTAGCTTATTAATATTAAAAGAATTTATAAGTTTAAGCTTCTATATATTTATTTATATAAATAACACTATTAAAGAAGATATATTATTAATACTTTAATTATATTATTTAATAAATAATATTTTAAATAAAATACTTAAATATAAATATATTAATAAAGATTAAACTGTGTAATTAAAAGTAGTAATATATTTAACAGTTTTAAATTTAAGCTTATATTATATAGTTTATTATTTATTATATAAAGTATTAAAATAAATATATTATTATTATTATTATTATTATTATTATTATTATTATTATTATTATTATTATTATTATTATTATTATTATTATTATTATTATTATTATTATTATTATTATTATTATTATTATTATTATTATTATTATTATTATTATTATTATTATTATTATTATTATTATTATTATTATTATTATTATTATTATTATTATTATTATTATTATTATTATTATTATTATTATTATTATTATTATTATTATTATTATTATTATTATTATTATTATTATTATTATTATTATTATTATTATTATTATTATTATTATTATTATTATTATTATTATTATTATTATTATTATTATTATTATTATTATTATTATTATTATTATTATTGTTATTATTATTATATTTATTATTATTACTATAAATAATACATAATAATGTGAAAAATATAACTTTGCCTAAAGGCTTAATTAAAATATCAGCAATATTAGATTTAGTATTAATATGAAATAACATTATATCTTTATTTAATAAAGAGTCTCTAGCAAAATAATATCTTATATCAATATGCTTAGATTTTTTATAAAATTCAGGATTTTCAGCTAGTTTTTTAGCTGCAATGTTATCTATAAATATTTTAGGCTTATTTATTAATTTAAATCCTAGATTTTTAAGATTAAAATTATAGGTATTATATAGATAAATAGTGCAACAGGGCAAGGGAGAAAACTCATTAGATATGCTGGACACTCCACTTTAGGCGAAAATCTCCTGAAAAATTCCTAAGCACTTATGCATTAATTCTTTTACAACTAAAAGAGATATACAGATAAATATATAAATGCAAGCCTAACTAAGTTATACTTTATCTATAACTTCTATCCTTTTTATCCTTTTAGTTATGCAATCCCTTAAGAGAAAATAGGCTGCTGAGAAGAAGTTTAATAGTATTATCCTTATAGTATTCTGCTTTATTTTAGTTTTAAATAATCTAAAAAGTATAGCAGAAATTAATAAGGATAATAAAGAAGACAAAAAGCAGGCTTAATTAGAGCTAGAAAAGCCTAAAAACACCTATTTTTATTTAATTACTAAAAGGTAAGATTTAGTAGACTTTTGCTATAAGTTAAGTTGAAAAATCCTATAGGCTATCTTAAAGAATTAATCACTAAAGTTATTAAGAGGAATAAAAAAAGTATAAAAATAAATATATTTCTTACTTATCTACTTAGTCTTTTTTGTTATAAGCTGACTAAGCTTCTATTTACTTATATAAGCTATTTCCTCTTATAATAACGCTTAACGCCTATAAAAACGCCTATCTAATTCCTTGCTTTTAAGTTAAAAATATCAAAAATTCTAAAATTTCTAAAAACTCTACTTCCTTCTATATATTCTTTAAGTCTTTTATATACTAAAGAGAGAAAAATTTAATCAGCTTTATTTTATATACTTAATATTATATCTAGCTCTTAAAGCTCTTAAGTTAGTGTTTTCACTTTGCTTTAAGTTTGCAGCTATCTCTTGCTCTATATAGGCAGCATTATTATCTTCTTTCTACAGCTCTTTAACGCACTATATACTAAGCGCTATTTATCCTTTTAGTATAATTAAAACTAAAAAGGTGTTCTAAAGTTATATAGCTTAAGTTATATCTTTAATTAGGTTATCTTAAGCAATAAGGAATTACTTTAAAGTTAAGTTATTAGGTTTGTTTGCTTTAAGCAACTTAAGTTTTCTAACTCTTCTTTTAATCTTATTATAATAGAGTTCTTTTTGCTTATTCTCTATCTTAACCTATATATCTTTAACTTTATTTAATATTTCTCTAAAGTAGTCTTTTTTTTTATATTAATAATAAAAGTTATAGGATTAAAGTTATTATTATAGATTATATCTTTTGTTCTATTAGTTTCTTTTAGAAGAGCTAGATCTTCAGCTTTAACTCTAATTGATTTCTAAGCAACTAATATCTAGTTAGATATAGCCTCTCTAAGGCTAGCATTTCCCCTATCTTCTTATTATTCTTTTTACTTCTTTCTCTTTAAAGCCTTCAGTTAGTTTTTAAATCTAGTTTTAAGCTTTAGCCTTAAGCTTTTAAGCAAAGTGTAGAGGCTAAATTCTTTAGTAATAAGCCTAACTTAGTAGTTAAAAAGGTTTTTATGAAGATTTAGGTTAGCTTTTTAAGCTTTAGCAGCAGCTTTTAAATATAAAGCCTTAATGCTAAAAATGCTTTATTAAATAATATATCTAATAAAGTTTATAATATAGAAACTATACTTCTATAAGTCCTCTTTTAATTTAATTTAAAGCTATAAAATAATAAAAGAAGTGTGATTAATAAGCTTCTAAGTCTTTGCTAATACTTTATAGATTTTATACTAATTATAGACCAACTTAACTATAGTTTTAAAAGAGGTTTCTAACTTGCCTAAGTTGCTGTTATTAGTAATATCTTATATGCTATCTAAATAGAAGCATAAGTTGTTTCTTTAATTAACAATTAGGTTTATATACTTTTCTCTATTATTATATTATAAAAAGATAATAAAATTATATAAAATAAGCTTATTAGCTGGAACTTTATAATGCTTCACTTTAAGGTTTTTATAAAAAGAAACCTAAATAATAAGAACCTTTATATATTGCTTTTTAATAACATTTCTAATAGTTAGATTATAAGCTGCCTTAATATAGCCTTCTAAGAGGAGATCGCTTTGATATAAAAACTTAAATATATTATAGAGGTTAGGAAAAACTTTTACCTATATGCCCTGCTCTTAGATTCCTTAAGTTAAGTTTTTGCTGTTATTATAAAAAAATCCACCCTACTAGCATTTAATTAGAGTTATATTAGTAAAATTATTATTAATTTATATCTATTTAGGTGCTAAGAAGGATCTATTTTAATTAGGCTTTAGCGCTCTATAAAGCTTGTAAGGTATAATAAGAGACTTAATAAGCTCTACTGTTTTAAAAATAATTCTAAGGAGTTTTTTGTTAGTTTGTATAGACTAGATATATCTAGTCTTACTTAGCTTAGTATTTATTATGCTAAAGTGGTTAAAATAGAAATTAAGAAGCTAAAGAGGTTATTTTCTTTATAAAGTTAGAGCAGCTATATCTACTGCCTATAAAGTCTCACTTTAAGAAACTAATTAATTTTCATAAAGGTGTAAAATATAAATTATAAGCTTCTACTTAATGCTATCGATTTAGTTAATATCTTATATAGTTTTATAAGCCTTTTAAGACTTAAGATTATAGTCTCTAGAGGAGGGAGACTGAAGGGTAGTAGGAGTAGTTTAGTGAGATATTATGTGAAGTTTTATAGTAGTCTAAAAAAGGAGTTATTAAGTTTTAGATATATAGAATTAGCTGAACAAGCTTATGTTGCTATTTGTTTAGGTTGTAGTGATTAGATGTCTTAGAAGGAAAAAAAGAGTTAAGAAGGTGGATTTGCAGCAGATAAAGAGATGTTAATTGCAATACTAATAATTTTTATTAAAAGTTAGTGAAAGCAAATAGGAGGGAAAAAGGTATAATTTTTAGGATATATAAGTGATAGTTAAGCTTAGTTGAAGTAGTAGTTAAATATAAAAATGTCTGTTAAGAAAGAGTAGTTATTATATATATAAATATATAAAGATATTTAGTAGAAGGTTAGTAGGTTAAAATGCCCTCTTTTATAGATATTATTAAAGTGAATTTAGCGCTAGCAGTTAATATTCCTTCTAAAAATGTGACTTTTTGAATAAAGAAGGAACTAGTCAGTTATATAAAGTGGTTTTTTAAAGGTGAGATTAATGCAGTTATTAGAAGCATTTAATAATTTTTCAAAGGTGAAATCAGATGCTAAAGGTTATAAAATAGAGAAAGGAAAGGTAACTAGTGAAATTTAGTAGTATAGAAGTGACTAGAGTTAAATGCAGTTGCTAAATGCTTAGTTAGGCTTATAGTGATATGTTTTTAAGAGAAAAGTTGATATAGTAGTTATAAAAGAGTTGAAGGTTTCTTATAATCTGTTTATAAGTTGCTTTAAGGTTAAATGCCCCTTTTTATAGACAGTAGTGTTTAAATCAATATATCTGCTTTGCTCTTACTGTTAAAACTTAAATAAATGTATTCTTTTTAGTTTAGTTAACCTTAGATTTAGAGTGAAAGGCTCTTTAAATTGTTTTTCATCTTATTAATAGATTACTGCAGTGAATAAGCCTTTAAGTTATTACAGCTGCTGTTTTTAATATTAACCACCCCTCTAGTTAGATATAAAAAGGTGTATCTCTTCTGTCTAGCTATATCTCTTTTTTCTTCCTCTCAACATATTATTTTTTATAATCCCTAGTTTAACTAACGCTTTATAATAACAATTAAACTACTTCTAAGCAGTATAATTATAGATATTAAAATCAGTATAAGTTACTCTTATACTACTACTTTAAATTAAGCATATAAGCCCTTCCTCTTCTCTCTTATGCTAGCTTCTGCAAATTGCAAAGATGAGGAAGAAACTATTTATTTATTCAGATTTATTATACTGCTATCAGTTATAATAAGTTATCTTTCTAAGGCTGTTTAAACTACTACTAACCTGTATATAAGCTTCTCTTTCTCTTTCTTAAACTTCTATTAAAGGTTCTATCAGCTAGGTTTAATATAAAATAAGCTTTATTTATAAGATTGCTATTAATAAAAAAGCTAAAGAAGTTGCTTTAAGGTTTTAGTATTTGCTTGCTAAGTTCTTAATAATATATATAGAGCTAATTAATAAAAGAGAAATACTAAATAGATTTTTATTTTTTGCAAGAGAAGTCTATATTGCAGAAAGTTATACTAGCCTCTAAAGACAGCTATACTGAAAAATAGACAGATTAAAAGCAATTAAAGCCTTATTAATTTATATATATAGCGCCTAAAATCTCTTTCTATATAATAAGTGCTTTAAACGCTAAATAAAGATATCTTTTGAGGCTGAACAGAGTAGCTGCTAAGTTGCTATGTTTATTTCCTTCTAAGAGTGTATTTCCTATTAAACTAAATAAGAAGAAGCTTATTCTAACTATATCTACTATAAGAAAAGCTCTTTATGCTTATATAGATTTAACTATAACTAGGAGACTACTAATTAGATTAGGTTTATTAAGAAGAGCAACAAAAAGAAAAGTATTTCTAACAGCACCCCTCATAAAGAGAGTAAAGGTGTTAATATAATGCTTCATTTTAAGCATAAGTATCCTAGAGGTAAGATAATTACACTAGTATATAGACTGTTAATTAACTGATTTGCTAAGTTAGCTCTAAAGCATAAATTCAAATTATAGCAGCATTTCTAAGCAGTTTTCTATAAGATCCTCAGTAAAAACCCTTATAAATAGGTTAGCCTTTTAACAGCAGAAGTGAGGTTGAAGAGCAAAAATAAAAAGAAAAAGAAAGAGGCTGCTATTTGTTATGCTTAGAGAAGCAATTAGTCTAGCTTAAGTTTGAATTTTTAGAAGGTAGCATTAGTTTCTTTAGAGTTTTTTAATAGTTTTCAGTCTTTATAGTTTCAGTTAGTTTTTTTTTTTTTATTATTATATATCCTTTCTTCTTTTGCAATAATATATATTAAAAGCAAAAGAAGCAATATAAATATATAGTTAATATAAATCATAATATAAAAGTGACTAAATGCAAATAAGTGAAACGCTAGTTTGCTTACTAAAAATAAATAGAAATTAATAAATTCTATAACTTAGCTGTTTTTTAGCTCCTTTATATCTTTATACTAGCTATTAAACTCTTTATTTTTAGCAGAAATGCTTATTACTATTTTATTCTTTTTCTACTAAATATTAATTTCAGTTTATAGAGTTTTATTTTATTCTTATAGTTGCTTAATTTGCATTTTTATAGCATTAATATTATTAATTTCTACTTCTTTTAGTGCAGATATCTTATTAAGGTTTAAAATCTCTATTAGGCTAGGCATATTAAGATCTAGTTGATTTGCTGCAAAGAAGACTTTGCTGAAGGCTTCCTTAAGGTCTAGTTAGACTTCTATTTCAGAGATATCATCTAAATAGCTATTCTTATTTACTATAAATTTCTTTAAGCAGTTACTAGCTATTATTTGCTTAATTAGAAGTCTAGCAAGTGTTTTAAGTAAATAAAATAAAGTTTAAAGAGATATTTACTAAATTTAAAAGAGATCTAGCTATTATATGCTAAGCTTACTAAAAGAACTTTTATTAATAGACAGCTTTATATTATATATAAAAATAATATTACTAACTTATAATTGCTTATATTGCATTTTATATTTATTTCTCTAATTATAGTTTTTAGCAACTTAGCAATATTATTTTGCTATATACTTAAAAGTAATATGCTGATCTAAATCAAGTTATTTAAACGTCTATATATAAAAGAGAAGCTTAGTTTCAGTATTAATAACCTTTAACCAGTTTAAAACTTACTAAGTAATGCTTTTTATTTTAATTAGAGTAATAAAGTTATATCTATAGATAAAGTAAAAAGGAGAGTATCTTATAGAAGATCTAATAGATATTTAATTAGCAAATAAAGCTATATAAAAAACTAAAGTTTAGTTCTTTTTGCTGAAGTCTAATTAAGTTATAAAAGCATAAATAAAAAGTTAATAGCCCTTTTCTATAAGTTTATTAGCCTTCAAATTATATGCTGAAATAATAAGGCATTATCTTCTATAGATTTAATTAAGTTTTTTAATAAACCTTTTATTTTCTAAGCTTCTATTAACAATAAGAAGTCTATAAATCCTATAACAGTAAATAATATCTTTTCAAATAAACTTAGCTATTATCCTTAAGTTAACATTCTTAAAAAGCTAATAGGCCTCTATATATCTAATAAGCGCATTATAAGCTTCAGCTAAAGAGTAATTGCTAATCTTTTAGATGTTAATATAGATATACTGAAATAGGATTTCTAAAGGTGTAGAAAAAGTGTAAAGGTTTTTAAATCGCTTTAATCAAACTTAAGCATAAAGCAAGCAGCCTTTAATCTTATTGCTTATTATTTAATATATATTCTCTTAGATATATTATTCTCAAAGTTTAGTATATATTATATTGCAGCCTTAATAGCCTCTTTTAGTATGTATATATTAAATCAACTTCTTTTGCTCTTTCTTATTATTAACTACTTGCTTTAGTATAAAGTTTAACTTTATTTCTTTTTAAAAGAGAAAACTATCTTAAAGTATATACTTTGCAGCATACAATTTGAATTTTCTGAAGTTAATTTAAAAGATAGTTTTAAGGTGTGATAATAAAGCTAAATACTTAGCAATTTGCTTTAAGCGTTAAGATTAAGCCTATTTAAGGCTTAATAAGTCTTCTGCCTTTAGTTAGAGGTCTTCTTTAGCTTTAAATATATAAATAGAATTATTAATTATCTTATCTAAATCTTCCTTCTGTTTAGCTTTATAAATATTAGATTTCTCTGCTAGTTTTTATAAAAAACTATCTGCAGCTTTATTTTTTATACCTAGCATATAGCAAATATTAAAGTTAAATATTTTAATCTATATAATCTACTAAGTTAGAACTGCTTTAAGTAGGTTAGAAGTAGTACTACTGATTTAGTCTATAAGAACTTTTATATTAGTTTTAAAGGTGAATTATATGCTATAGAGGTAGTTTTAAAGCCTTTTGAGAGCAAGTAAGACTGACTAAAGCTTAAGCTTTTTTGTGTTATAGTTAAGAGCTGTATCTATTTAGATCTTACTCTTATACTTAGTAATATATTTTTTGCTTTAATAGTATTACTTAAGTATAGCTTTTTACCTTTTAGTGCTTATATTAGTTAATAAGTAGATTTCACTAGCTTCTTCTTTATAATTAATTAGGCAAAGTAGTGGAAAGCTGACTAAGCAGAGCTTAAGAGATTCTATAGCTGCTTATTATTCCAGCCTTTACTTAAAAAGCACTCCTTTTTGAAAAAGCTTCACTAATAAAATAGAGATAATACTGCAATCTTTAATCTATGCTTAATAGAACTTAATAATATTAAAAAGGCTTTTAACAGTAGTAATATTATTATACTTCTCTTATTTAAGAATCTTAATTACTTTATTTTAGTTAGGCTTATATTTTCTACTATCTACTATATAACTAAGGAGGTTAACAGCAGGCTAGCAAATCTAAGATTTTTTAAGGGAAATTATAGCGCTAGCAAGCTTAAGATTCTAAAGAACTATATTTAGATTTATAAAGTGCTTAAAGATATATAAATATACTTTTAGAAGCTTAATTATTTAGTTATCATTATATGTTGTTCTAAGCCTTCTGATAGAGATATTATTAAGAAAAGGTTAATAAATGCTTAGAATAAAGTTATAAAGAATTCTTATTATAACTCTTATAAACTGAGCAACTGAATTTGTCGCCTTTTGAGGTAGAGTGTACATTCTGAATAGCCCTAGAGGTATAGCAAATATAGTTAAGTTTCAGCTTAACTTATTAAGTGAAACTTAGTTATATTTAGAAAATAGGTTTAAAAGGCTTATAATCTTATAGTTAGCAAAGTCTTCTGAGAATTTATTAGCTTTTAGAGGAATGAAGATATCTTTAATGCTGATCTTATTAAGCTTTATGCATAAGTTAATCAGCTTTATATTGCTGTCTTTTTTAGCAATAAGAAACTAAAAGTTTCTATATAATTTATAAGATTTTTTGAGGACTTTATATATAACTTATAATCTAAGCATATTAATAACTTTGCCTTATAAGGCCTTAGAGATAGAAATTCCCTTCTCTTGCTAGGTAATATATAAGATAGTTCTAATCTTCTGTAGTAGAGCTATATAAAGATTAATGCAGCTGCATTCTATGAAATCCTATATAAGTACTTCTTCTTAGTTTATAAAAATATATTTAAGTATTTTAATCTCTTTTAATAAAAGATATAGCTAAGCAACTTTAAGCTTTAGAAACCTTTTAGAAGTAAGGTGAGTGCTTTAGTTAAACTGCATAAATTATAGGTATATATAGCTTATAAAAGGAGAGTTAGAAAGTTAATAATAGCTTTCTATTTCTTAAGTTAAGATCTTTTTCTAGTCTTTCTGCCTATTAAGAATAGATCTATCTGAAAGTAAATTATTAACTAAGTAGATTTTCTTATCTTTATATTTATATATTATATAGATATTAATAAAGCTTTAGTTAAGCTTAAAATCTCTTTTTGCTAACTTATAAAGCGCCTAATCTTTTAGAATATTAAGAAGCTAGTGTTAACTTTTAGTACTCTTCAGAAAGCAAGCTTAAATAGTTTCTATAATTAAAGTAACTGCTGCTTTAGTAATAGTCTTTAAAATGTTAAATGCTGCTAAAGGTAAGATTAGAGTGGAGCATTAGTTAGTTTTAGGAGTAGCTTCTTTCTAATTAAGAAGGTTAAGTTCCTTCTCTTTTTAGGCAAGAAGGCGTTCTTTTTTATAGTTTATAATAGTATTAATATAATAGGCCTAGACCTTATTATATATATTGCTAAGGTTTTAATTAGTTTTAGGCTGCCTTTTAGCAGCTTTAGAGGTATTATAGATGTTCTTTATATAGTTTTCCTATTTAGGGAAGTATTGCTGAATTTAGCATAAGAAATCTAATTATATAAGGCTGACTAAGATATTAATCTTTTTGACTTTATTATTTCTGCAGTTTTTTGCTTTTATTACAGCTGTAATAAAGCGTTTTAAATATTTAAAAGTAAGCTTAGTAGAAACAGCAAATAGAAGACTAAAGAGCAAGTTATAGTTAACAGTCTTAAGATTAATAACTATTATAGTTATTATAATCTTATAGTTATTAACCTAAACAGGCATATAATATGCCTTAATAAAGTGCAGCTTTAGGTCACCTTTAGCTATTATTTTTATTATTAAAGTAGTTATAGAAATTAGAATATTGTGGTTTAAGATATATTAATAGCTTATAAGACTAAACTTTGCGCTAGTGTTAATAACATCCTATATAAGTAAGTAGTTATTAAGGCGTTTACTTCTAACTGCAATTTTTAAGATTAACTATAGTATAATAATTATTAGAGCTATTTAGTTAATAGCTATAGGAATAACAGCTTTAACTGAAAAGACTTTTAGACAGTTTTAAGTTTGAATAACTTTATTATATTTAGAAACTTAGTTAGTTTGTTAAGCTCTTTTCTTTAAGGTTTTAGTGAAATCTATAAAGTTAGTAGGAATAAATATATAGATAACTCCTTTTAGATTATCTGCAAATATATATATCTTTCTAATAAATTTCTCTCTATACTTAAGTTAGATTTTATAAACCTTTTCAACTAGTAGACTGATTAAACTATATAGTTTATATAAGATAAGTTTGTTAATTAATTTCTTATTTTTAACAGACTTTTAGTTCTTGCTGTTAAGGAATATAGCTGGCTAGAAGTTGTCTTTTAGAAGAGATAGCTTTAAAATAGGTTTTAGAAGAGGAATCTTAATAATTTTGCTAAATGTTGCTTCTCTTTCTGTTTTATCTGCTTCTTTTAGTTCTAAAGTATTAGCAGGAGCAGAGACCTATTCAGAAAGGATTTCCTTTCTTATTTTAATATCTAAGTTTTCTTTTTGCTTGTTTTAGTTATAAGAGATATCTTCTTTTATAACCTCTTTTTCTAGTAAGTTTAATTAACTTTTAGAGCGAATTTAAGAAGAAGAAAGTCTCTTTAGGATAGTTAGAGTGTTCTCAATATTTTATATAGTGAAGTAGACTTTCTTAGAAGGAGACTTTAAAAGCTTTTTCTCAACTTTTCTAGGATTTAATAGCTTTATCTTTTTCTATAAGAATAGGTTAGTTTTATATATTTTCAATTAGGTTATTACAAGCCTAAATGCTGTGAAATTAAGTAAATCTTCTTTAGTTATATTATTTAGTTGAGCTGGGTTATATAGTTGAGATGTATAGGTATAATCTTTATATTTTAGCTTATTAATAGCTGAAACTTAGAAAGCAGAAGCTTAACTAGATGTCTTATTATCTGATGCAACACTTCCTTTTTCTATAAATCTATAAGAAACTTTAATTAAGTTATAGTTATCTTAGTCTTATAGAACTCTAATAAGTGTAGACTAAAGGTAGCTAATACTCTACTTAAGGATTTCAATAGCTTAAGCCTTTATAGCCTTATAACTGTTCTAATTTTTAAGGTGAGTAATAATAGCTTTTCAGTTAAACTTACCTTTTTATTTTGACAAAGCAATAATTATCTAAAAGATGAAAAACTTATTATTTTGAGGTCTATAAGAATAGTATCTTCAAAAGTATTAGATCAAACTACTTCTCTTATTAGCTATCTTTTAAGAATAACAGCCCTTTTTGAAGTTATAGTTTATACAGCCTGCATATTAGCACTAATTATGCAGTCTATAAGAGAAAAGCTTAAGGTTTTCTTTATCAACTTTAACTAAATAGACTGAGGTTAAATAGTGATCTTCTGCAGCTAGAGAGGAATATGCAATCCTTCTAATAGAGATTTTCTAGTTATCTATTATTTTTATTAAGTTAGAAAGCTGTTAGTTTAAAAGTTAGTTCTAAAGACTTTTAACACTCTGATCAAGCTTAGCCTTGCTTCCTTTAGCTTATAGAGGAAGGGAAGCTTCCCCTTTTAGAGCTTTTAAGAGTGCAGCAAATAGAGTATAAATAGGGGCAGCAATCTAAAAGGTTTGTTTCTAAGTAGCCTTAAAGCTAAGCTAATTCTGTAAAGGTATTTAGAGGCTACAGGCCACAGTTAGGTCAAACTGATGGGAGAAGCACCTAAAAGGTAGGTATAGTATTACTATACTACTTTTGCTTACTTCTTCTAAGATCCCTTTTTCCCAACCTTCAGTAAGTCCTCGTTAAGTTCTCACTATAGAGGGTTCTATACCTTAGGCCTACAGGCGTCTTTATACCTTTAGCCTTTATTAGCTAGGTTGTCCCCAGCATTGCTGCTCTGTATGCTTAGTCCCTTATAATTATCCCCCTTTTAGTTATAGTAGTTCTTATTATATAGTTAGCCTCTAGTTTGAGGTAGCTGCAGTAATCTTCTTCTGTTATCTGGAGCAGCCCTTATTGTTCTTCTCTGTTGTTCAGTATAGCAGGTAGCTATTATATATTCAGCAAAAGCTTTATTATCTATTTAAGCTGTTATTATTATAGTTATTATTAATTAAAGTCTTTTAAGCTATATATAGGTCTTTTTGTTTTAAACCTTTTTATTAGTTATCTTTAAAGAAAGTGATATTTATTCTTCTCTTTAGCAAATATAGTTATTTAGGTGTTTTGTTGCTTTTATTTCTTATAAACTCACCTTTTGTTTAATAAGGTTTCCTAATATAATGTTCTTATAGTGTTCTTTATAATAGCTTCATTTTTCATCTTATTATCCCCCTTCTAAACAGATGCATTATAAAGCTGTTAATCAAATTAGATAGCAACTGCTGTTGTTGATTTATTATATCTGCCTTCTCACCTTTAGTAGTACCTGCTATAGTGAATAACTGTTATTCACTTCATCTAATATCACACCTACCTCTATAACTGTTTAATAAGACCTTATAATTATCTATAAAGTGATAGCTTTTCTCCACCTCAGTTTAGTTCTTCTTTTCCTTATAATAATATATCCTTCTGCATCTTCACATTATGTAAGCTTTGCTAAGCCTCTACAAACCTTTTACAAACACTTCACTACTTTATAATACTTCTATAACTAATATCATAAGTATAGAGAGCTTTATTACTTAAATCCTCACTAAGTATAGTCTTAATAATTCTAAGCTTAGTGATAATATATATTAGTATAACTAATCTAATAGCAGCAAGCTTTATATTAGCTATATATTATAGCTTTATAAGAGCAGTAAAGTTGTTTATATTTATATCTATAATAGAGATTATATATATAAGTTATGCTGGTTGTGCAGCATTAAGTGCTGTAGAGTAAGTTTGGCGATTATTTAGGGAAAGCATAAGCTAACTGTTTCACTTCTAGATTTCTTCCTGCTTTATTCTAACTATTTGCTACTATTAGAACTAGGTTAAATATTATATCTATCAGATTAAAGCTAGTTATCACTGCTAGCATAAGATTTATTGCATCTTCACTGCAATTAAGAAGGGTTAGATGTTTCTCTAGAGTTTCTATAAGTGGTTAGTAAACCTTGCTAGCTTTCAGTAGGGCACTAAGAATTATAATAACTAATTAGTAGCTATAAGTATTAAGGAAAGTGTTACTACCTATATATAGGTGTAATTCTAAATATCTTTAGATATAAGTTTTATTCTGTAGTTTGCTTTATTTTTGTTTTTATATTAATAGATGTTTGCAGCTAGCTTGCTAAACTAAAGACTAGGATAAGATAGATAAGATTGTAAGGCAGATTGAGGGTACTCTTTCTTCTTACTTGTGCAATAAGACCTATATCTTTAAATAAGCTGACTTCCTCAATAGGTTTGCTAACATCTTAGCAATATATCTCTCAAAAAGTAATCCTTATATAGCTGCATTTCTTTTATAGGATCTTTTAAAGATTTAAAATGCTTATATACTTTATAACACTTATTACTATACTTTAATTGCAATCTTTAAAACTGTTAGTAGTAATCTTATGCTTTATCCTAATTCTTATAAAGATATTAGTAAGCATTTAGCAGCAATTTGCTAGAACTTAGTTAATACTGATAATAAAGATAATTCTTTTAGTAAGAAGAATAGCAATAATAGCAACTTTAATAGGCTTAGCAATAATCTATAGGATAGGAATAGTAGTATAACTAGCGACAGTAATAATAGTGAGGATAAAGATAATAAGAATGAGGCTGAGGATGAGGAAGAAAAAGAAGAGGAAGATAAAGATAAAGATAATAATAATAAAGATAGTGAAGAAGATAAGAAGTAATATTATTAGTGAAACTTTAGTAAGAGTATAGTGGATTTCTATAAGATGTTTTTAGTTAGATATCTATAGTTTTATATTGCTTTTATAAAAGGTTTAGAGAGTTTTTGCTAGCGTTTTAGCTGTTTTGCAGTTAATTAACTTTTCTTATTTTCTTTATACTACTTATTATCCTATTTATAATGCAATTTATGCTGCTACTTTTTGAATTCTATAAGAATTTATAGAGCATTTGCTAAGTGTTTTTTAAGCTTTTAGGTGTTATATTCTATTAGCTAGCCTTTCTATTTAACTAGATATAAGGGGTCTTCTGGTGCTTCTTTTTGCAATATAATATCTTTAACCTCCTATTCTTTAGGGTCCTCTTCTAAGTCTAAAAGCAGTTCTTCAGCAAACTTTCAGCTATACTATAGCTCTAGTAGTGCAACAGAGAAGATATTATATACCTGATTATACTTCTCTAAAAGCTATACTTTATAAGTGTTAAGGCTTATAACTTCTGTGACTAGTATAGAAATAAATTATAGGGTGAGCTTTTGCTAACTTTTTATAAAATAAAAGTTTTTAGTTAAAAGTTTTATAACATTTCTAATATTATATAATTGCGCTTTTCTTCTAGTATTTACATTTTTAGCTTATGCTTTAGTTATATACTGCTAATTTTTAGCTATCTTTCAGCAAACCTCTGTTAGCTTCTTAAGTCTTTCCTCAACCCTCTAGGTCCTAAGGTTAACATATAGCAAGCAGTAGTTAATTATTCTTAAGTAGTATTCTATAAAGGCCTCAAATAGTGATATACTAATAGTAATATATTTACTATTATTATATAAGAACTCAGCTTCAACTAGCTATATTACTTATTAGTTATATAGACTTTTGCTAAACTTTAAGAGATATACAGTTAAAGTCTAATGCATCCTTTCTGTCTGACTGTCTATTTATAGATGCTATACTATAAAGATATACCTTTCTATATCTTAAGCTTTAGTCTAGTCTTACTAGAACTAACTAGTGATCAGTTTGTCTCTATTGCTAATAATAGCTTTAAGCATATTATACTAGCACTTAATCTCTTAGTATAAGATCCTCACTAAGCCTGTAGCATCCAGTTGCTTAGTTATTGCTAAAAATTAAGCTACTTTAGTTATTCTATATATAACTACTAGGATTATATTATAAATAATCCTATCATCCTAACAACTTTCCAGTAAGCTGGTTAAGAAGTCTAGAGAAATCTATTAGAATAGATATACTAGCAGTTCTAATATTTATAGCAGTCTATATAGTTTATGCTGTAGTATGCATACCTTCTAGCAGTATAAACACTTAGCAATATATTACTATATATCTTCTATTAGATATAGCTAATAAAACTTTTGCAAAATCAGTTTAGCTATTTTATTTGCCTCTATATACCTTGATTTAGGTGCATTATAGTGGTTTCTCAGGATTTTATAGTAGAGAGATCTTTCTTCTGGGATAATAAGTCTTCTTCTAAACTAAAAAATATTATTCTTATTAAGTTAATACCTTTAGTGTTCTCTAGCATTTTAGCAAACCTTAGCTGCAAAATCTCTACAGAAGTAGTCTTTAGCTTGCAGTCCTCTAATTATCTATTTAAGATCTATATCTAGTTGCAATATATAAGCTGTTTTATTCTAAATAAGCTCCCTTATTACAGCATATAGGATATATTATTCTAGTATAGTAACCTTAGCTCTCCTTAAGTCCTCTAGTATATTGCTAATCTCTTATAGAGCAGTTAGTATAGCATCTATATGCAATTTTAAGTAGGTAATAATACTGATATATATATTTTGATGCAGTAGATTATTAGTTTCCTCTATAGGGTGGTGTTAACCTGAAGGTGAGGATTCCTCAATTTTAGAGCTAGCCTTCTAGTAAGGTTCTTATATGTTTTGCTAGACAGCCTGAATATAAGTTTTTGCAGTAGCTATAGTTTTTTTAAGCTTAGCGATATATTAGCAATTTGTTACTAAAAGCTAGCTGATAAGCTTAAGCTTTTTTCTAAAAGTAGGAAGTATATTATCTATTTTTATATCTTCTATTATATAATTAGGGCGTTATAACAGTCTATCTGCTAGATTTATAACCCCTAACTTATATTGAATTTCAAAATTAAATATAAATAAGTAATAAATCTATTAGGTAAGCTTTCTGTAAATATCCTATGCAGATGCAGCAAACACTCCTTTTAGTGCTATATAGTCTGTGAGGACTAAGAACTTCTCAGGAAGTCCTTATAGGTATTAAGCCTAATAATTTAAACTTTTTATAATTGCTAAGAGCTTTTGCTGCCCTATAGCCTAATATCTCTCTATATCTAAAAGCTTCTTTAACTAGAAGGCTACTAAATATTAGATTATGCTATACTTCTGCAAAAGCATATTAAATGCTGCTTAAGTAGATATATCAGTTTTAACTCTTATTTCTAGCATTAAGTTATAATATTTTAGCATTAAGGCTTCAGTAAATGCTCTCTAAAGCATCTTAAATACAGTCTATATCTCCTCTATTTAGATAAAGGCTTCTAATTTTATGCTATTTTAGCTTCCTTTAAGTGCGCTATTTATAAAGGTAGCAATATAGGAATATCTTGCAATAAACTTATAATAGAAGTTGCAGAATCTTAAGAATACTTATATATCTCTAAAAGACTTTAGTACTAGCTATTTAGTAATTACTTAGACTTATTTTAGGTTTATCTCTATACTATCTTAAGTAATATAAAACCTTAAGAAGTTTATTTCTATCTAATAAAAGTTATATTTTTTTAGTTTTATAAACAGCTTAGCAGCCTTTAGGTGGTATAGGATGATATAGAGGTCTTTAGTGTGCTGCTCTCTTATATCTAAGTAGATAAGAATATTATCTAGGTATGTAATATAGCAGATATCTAAGAGGTTAGCAAGCGCTTAGTAGATATATGCTTAAAAAGTTATAGAGGTGTTAGTAAGCTTAAATAATATTACTATATATTTAAAATGCTTATATCTTATTCTGAATGCAGTTTTCCACCTATCCACCTTATTAATTATAATATAGTAGTATGCTTTGCTCAAATCAATCTTTGAAATAAACTTTATGCTAGTAAGCTTATCTAAAAGCTTACTGATTAATAACAGAAGATAATAGTTTTTTATTATAATTTTATTTAGTCCTCTATAATCTATATATAATTATAAACTTCTGTTCTTTTTAGGTATAAATAGTATAAATGCTTCTATAAAGCTGATTGAACAGTATATACAGCTTACTGCTTTTATTTCTCAAATATATTTAGTAAGCATTTAAAGTTATTCTGTTAATATAAGGTATATAGGCTTATGCAGAGGTTTCTTGCTAGGTTTCAGTTTAATATAATATACTACTCCTTTTAGCTTAGGAACTTTTTTTGCATTTTTCTTATTAAAAATATTAGTAAAGTTTTAAAGTTTCTTAAAAACTTCTTTTTCTCAGCTTTTACTTAGCAAATATTTGCTTAAGGTTTTAATATCCTTTTTATTAAGGGCTAAGGTGCTTATTAGATATATAATATAGGCTTGTTAGCTATTTTCTATAATTTTCTAGATGATTGCCTCTAGTTTAGCGAGCAAGAAGCATTTATATAACTAAATATATATATAAGTGTTAATATAAATATCTTTTTATCTTATTAAATTATTAGATAGAAGAATATCTCTTGCTCCTTTAAGGTAGAGGCTTGCAATAAAAGCTTAGCAAATCTTCTGCAGATATCTTTAATTATCTATAAAGAAGAATATAAGCTAGTAAATCTTTCTAGTAAGTATAGGCTTTCTTTAGAAGTCCACTAGTTTAGAGGCTGTAATGCTTATAGCTTCCTTTAATTAAAGTTTCTTAATAAGGTCTTCTTATATAATATTTATTGCTGTATAAGTATTTATATTAACTTTTAGTTTAATTTTGCTAGCTGCTTAAAATGCTAGTGTTTATCTTTTAATAGTTTATCCTATTAGAACTAAAGTGATTTCTAGTATAATACCCCTTAAGGTTGCTTTTATATCTACTTATTTCTTAAGTTTTTAGTGTTAGTTATATAAGGTATTAAAATTATATTAATTCTATCTTATCTTAAGTTAAGGTTTTAATTGCTGCTTGCTAGCTGCACTTAGTTCTTAGTATAGTTAGGGGAAATATACTTATACTTTTTGTAGTTATAATATTAAGGTTTCTAAGAATTAGGGGGTTTACTATTAGAGCTAGGTGTTATATAGGTGTTTGCTGAGCAGTTATTTTAAGATAGAGTCTTTAGATAGCAATCCTTTTGGTCTGATAACTTAGAGGGCTGCAAACTGCTTTTATGAGGGCAGTTTAAAGAGCTTAAGTGCAGTTGCTTATATAATTTAGAACGTCTAGCAGTTTTTTTTATATACTTCCCTTCTATAATCTCCTATAACCTCTAAGTGTATAGGGTAATAATATATATATTAGTATAGTTAATATCTTATTTAAATAGTTTATTTTTTAAGATCCTTATAAGGCTCTAAAAGAAGGTGTATATCTTTATATTACTTATGTTTAGCTTATTGAGGGCTTAGTTAATAGACTTCTATTAAGCTTAATATATAATTAGCTTCTTATTATCTTTCTGATAGTATTGCTTTAAGGTATTATAGTAGTTTTATTTTTAGAGTTTAGGTATGATATGCTGCCTTCTTATAAAGATTCTAAAGTCTTCTTATCTTAGGTTAACCTCTCTCTTTGAGGTATTTATAAGTATTTGCTGATATATTTGCTATTCTATTTGCAAGGTATGCTTTATTACACTTACAGCTTATTAGATATACTAGCTATTAGAGCAGCTAGAATGATGTTTATAAGCTTTTTCTACTGCAATAAGCTAATTTTCTTTTATTATATTTATAGATTTGCTAGTGAGGTAAGCTATATTATAGTTTAGGGGTTTCTTAAAAACTTTAAGTAATTGTTTAGCAGGCGCTTAGTTACTTAGCGCAGCAGTAATTAGCTTTTGCTAGCTAGCTATTATAGCAATTATCTGCTGCATCAGCATTTAGCTGGTTGCTTCTTCTAGCCTTCTGGCTTAGGCTGACCTATTAGCTGCAGCTGTAGACGTCTGGCCCTATAGCCTATTTAGTCTATAGGGGGGGGTCTTATAGTCCTTATCTTCCTATATACACTTATCACCTAAGTGGTAAGCGTTCAGCATAAATAGTCTATCCTCTTTAAGGCTTTTAGCCTCACTTGAAGTATAGCTTCTTGCTTCCTTTTATTAATTTATATTATCCTCTAATTATTTGCTAAAGTTGTTTTCTTTATATAGGTTTATATAGGCTGTTTTGCTTTATACTTAGTAAACACTAAGCATAAGTTTTTTAGCTTAATTAGTAAGTATTATTTAAATATATAATATTATTATTATTATTAACTTTCTTAAATTAAAGTAGAAATAAAAGAATTATAAAGATATTTAAAGGCTATAAGCTATAGTTAGATTAAACTGATAAGAAAAGCATCTAAAAAATAGATATAATATTACTATGCTACTTTTGCTTACTTCTTCTAAGATCTCCTTTTCCTAACCTTCAGTAAGTCTTTGCTAAGTTCTCACTATAGAGAGTTCTATGCTCTAAGCCTACAGGCGTCTCTATACCTTCAGCTTTTATTAGCTAAGTTGTCCCCAGCATTGCCGCTCTGTGTGCCCAGTCCCTTATAAATTCATTAAGTTAACCTTAAACTTATTAAAATCCTCTTTTTTGAATAGCTTATAGATACTAGTTCTTATAAGCAGAGCTGTTCTGTCTAAAGCTGACTAATTAAATCTTAATATAGTTATTTAGATAATTTAAAGACTAATTATAATATTAAGGTTATATTTTGCAGCTTTAGTTTAAATATTATTAATCTTTTATAAAAACTATATTGCTGCTTTATAGTTTAAATTGTTAATTATTAATATTAAAGAAACAATCTAGCTAATTTAGTCATCTAAAAGATCTTAGCAATCTTTATCTATAGCCCTATATTGCTAAATTAAATACTCTTTTACTTATAGCTAAGTCTTACTAATAAGTTAAGCTTAGTTATCAGCCTAGAAAAGTATATCTATATAAAAAGAGTTGCTTAATACTTTAAAAGCATTAGTAATACTTACTGCTTTTACTGCAGCTTTATAGCTTTTAATAAAGTCTAAAATATTGTTTCCTATAAAGAAAAGTGCTCTAGCTATACCTAGCTGTAGCATTTTGAATCTTTAAAGTCTTAAGCTGTACAATCTAAAGACTTTTTGTTAAGATTTAGTAAAGTTTGAACAGCTTTATATTGCCTTTTCTTTTAAAGAATCCTCTCTAAGCATCTTATTTATACTAGAGGTGCTGCCCTTAGAGGCTATTACTTTAAAGACTTTAGCTTCTGCAATTGCTTTAGAACTTTAGTTTGAGTTAAAGATTAAGAGAGGTCTTTTTTGCTAAGGTTAGTGAAAAGAAGAACCTATAAAAAGACTTACTGAAGTATTACTAATAACTAGGTTAGCCTTATTATCTATTGTTTCTAGTTTAAGTTATTTATCTTAAGCTAAAGTTAAAGTCTTTAGAGCTTTAAAGTCTAGTAATACTATTCTAAAGAGGTAATAAGTAAATCAACAGAAGAAGAAGTAAGAGAAGAACCTTCTAAAGAAAGCTGAAGTGAAAAGATTATATAAAACTTAAGAAGAGCTAATAATTTATTAACAGAAGGAGCAATAGAAGAATTCTCACAATATAAGTCTAAAAGGATAATAGAAAGTGAGAGAAGAGATAAAAAAAGAAAGAGAAGCTCTAGCTGTTATTTCTGCTTTTATTTATCTCTCTCATCTAGAAAGTATATTTATATTTATTATTCTTTTTTTTTTCTGTTATCTTAATAGTGAGGTTATTTTATACCTTAAGCCTGTTTTTCTTCTTCTTATAGAGAGAGACTAGCTGTTATTAGCAATATCCTCTATAACTTCACCTTATAGTACTCTTCTTTTATAAGTTAGACCTAAGATTTAATTAAATCTATAGTTAAACTATATTATTAACTATAGATCTTAAGAAATATGCTTTAAGCTAGCTGTTTATTTACTACTTAAGAGAATATAAAAAGGGAGTAATAAAGGAGATATATATATCTTCCTTTTTTTAGAGTTAGTGTGGAAACATTCTTAAAAAGGAGAAACACCTTCAGTTAGGCTTAGAAAACATTTCTCTCTTTTTTTTTAAAAAAGTTAGTATAGTTATAATATTTTTCCTCTTCAGCTTCTTATGCTTTTATGCTTGCAACAGCTTCTAATTTGAGAAAACTAATATTTAATGTTTTTGTATGCAAATGCAACTTAGATCTTAAGTTTTCAAGCTTTCTTAATATTTCTTCTTACTAGTTAATATATTATTAGAAACCTTCTAATAAGTTTAATTAAAGGGAAGTTTTTTAGAACAGATTAATTAGTTTTATTCTTTTTAAGGTTTATAAAAAAAGCAAAATAAATTCAGTTGCTTTTATAACTTCAGCTTTTAGAAGCAAAGGGGAATAAGTTTAGCTTATCTCAGTTATCTTTAGATTATTATTGCAGCAGCTAATTAGTAATATAGCATATAATAATTTTAAATAAGTAAATAGTAAGCTAATAAAGGGGATTAACTGAACTCTTATAAAACCTTATTTATTTTCTTCTGCCCTATTAGATACTTTTTTTCTTAAGGTCTTTTAAACTCCTATAAACTTAGTTAATCTTTAATTTTAAATGTTTAAGCTGCTACTCTTCACCTTAAGAAAACAGAAGTTAAAAAAGGTGTTAGCTAAATTTCTTCTAATATAATATTATTTAAATTGCCTCTTCTTTTAAGCTTTTTCCTGCTCTAGTTGAATAAAGCAATATAGAATAACTATAAAAGAAATCTTCTACAGCAGTCTAGTTTGCCCTTCTATGCTGGTTACTAATTTTGCAATAAGGTAAGGGAGAAAACTCATCAGATATGCTAAGCACTCCACTTTAAGCGAAAATCCCCTGAAAAATTCCTAAGCACTTATATATTAATTCCTTTATAACTAAAAGAGATATATAGATAAATATATAAATGCAAGCCTAACTAAATTATGCTTTATCTATAACTTCTATTCTTTTTATCTCTTTAGTTATATAATCTTTTAAGAGAAAATAAGCTGCTAAGAAGAAGTTCAGTAGCATTATCCTCATAGTATTCTGCTTTATCTTAGTTTCAAATAATCTAAGAGATATAGCAGAAATTAATAAAAACAATAAAAAAGACAAAAAGCAGGCCTAACTAGAGCTAGAGAAGCCTAAAAACACTTATTTTTATTTAATTGCTGAAGAGTAAAATTTAGTAGACTTTTGCTATAAGTTAGGTTGAAAAATCCTATAAGCTATCTTAAAGAATTAATCACTAAAGTTATTAAGAGGAACAAAAAAAGTATAAAAATAAGTATATTTCTTGCTTATCTGCTTAGTCTTTTTCGTTATAAGCTGACCAGGCCTCTGTCTACTTATATAAGCTATTTCCTCTTGTGATAACGCCTAACGCCTATGAAAACGCCTATCTGATTCCTTGCCTCTAAGTCAAAAGTGTTAAAAATTCTAAAATTTCTAAGAACTCTGCCTCCTTCTAATAGCCTCTTTAATGGATTCAGTTAAAGCTATATATTCAGCTTCATAAGTAGATAAAGCTACTGTTTTTTGCTTTATAGAGCTATAAGATATTATATTATATAAGCCTTAGCAAAATATATAAACTGATATAGATTTTCTATTATTTAGGTCTTCAGCCTAATTAAAGTCTGAATAACCTATTAAATCCTAAATTATATTATTATTGCAGTTATAATAAATCTCTTTATTAGGATATTTATTTAAATAACTCTATAAATAGTCTAAAGCAGAGAAATGCTCTTTAGAAGGGTTTATAGTATATCTTAATAAGATATTAACTGCAAGAGCTATATTAAATCTAGTTTTTAAAGCTAGATATAGCAAAGCTCCAATTTGCTGTTGAAATTGTAATATTTCTTCTTTAGTTGCATAACTTTTGTTTATATGCATTTTTATATTATCTTTTATAGGTGTTATTAATAGGTTTATATTAGTTTTATTATATTTATTTAATATCTTTTGTATATATTTCGTTTGATGCATAAAAATAGACTTATTTTGCCTATTTATATCAAACTCATAACCTAAAAATATATTAGGCTCCCCTAATAGTTGAATTTTTATATATTGCCTTAAATTATTATATATATAATCACTAGTAGCAGTATTATTAGCTGCTAGTAATATATCATCCACATAGCAACATATTATAGCTTTATATTTATTTTTATTTAATATATATACTGCTTTATCATAAGGTGAAACAATAAATCCCAATTTTAATAATATTCCTTTTAAATAGTTATACTATAGTCTAAGACTTTGTTTTAAACCATATAAAGCTTTAATAAGCTTACAGCAATATTTATTATTTTTTGATTTATAGTTATAATTAGGATTAAATTCTAATTTACTAGTGGTTTTATTATAAATAAAACCAGCAGGTATAGCAGTATAAATATCTATATCTATATCTATATGAATAAAAGCTGTAGTTATATTATATTGTAATAAAATCCAGCTTTCTTTTATAGCAAAAATTACTATAAATCTATAGCTCTTAGGTCTATAAGTAGTAGAAAAAGTTTCTAAATAATCAATACCAATATATTAATTAAAACCTTAAGCTACCTATCTTGCTTTATATTTATAGGTATTATTTATTTTATCTTTTAATTTCATAGTATATACCTATCTACCACCTAATAGATGAATATTATCAGGTATTTATATAATTTTCTAAGTATTAATATCTTCTATTTGACTTATCTCTAATTACATAGCTTAAATCTAATTATCTTTATAAGGAGAATTTAAGGCTTGCTTAATATTAGAGGGCTCATCTAATATAATAACTGATAGTATATATAAAGCTTTATTATTATCAGTTATAATATTATTATTATTTATTTTATAATTTCTTAAGACTGGGCAGTCTTCTAAGATAAATAATAGTGCACTTTCGTTAAAAATATCATTTTTGACTGTATTATTAACCTATAGGTAGTCTTTTTTAGCTTCATCTGTTATAGAGGGGATTTCTATAAAAAACTTAGATTTATTGGTATTTATTTCTCTATTATTAATACTAATAGTTTTCTTACTATTATTGTTCGTTATACTCATATTAGTATTAGTACTATAACTATTATTATAGGATATAGTACTATAATTATTATTGCTAGTATTAATATTATTTTTATTAATATTATTATTATTTTTATTAATATTAATACTAATCTCATCACTTAGATTCTTAAGAGCAGAATCTTTAGTAATATTATTGCTATTTATAGCAATACTTTTATTACTATAAGAGATAGATTGACTAGATATATCTCTTTATAGATTATATTAGGCAGTACTCTATCTATCATTATTAAGCATAGTACTACTATTAGTATCCTTAAAGCAGGTATTTATGCTTATAGGAAGCTCTTTATAATGAGAAATAAAGGTATTCTCTAAGATTTCAACATCATAAGACCATAAAGCTCTCTTTAGTTGCATATCCTAGATTTTATACCTATTAGATCTATAATTAATTATAAAACCTTAACATGCTCTTACATCTAATTTTTTAATTTTAGGATCTTTATTCTTATAGTAGCATAAGCTACCTTATACCTTAATATTATTTATATTAGGTTTTGTTTTATTTTTTAATTCATAAAGCATTATATAATTAATAGAGGAATATAGAGTCCTATTATGCATATAAAGAGTAGCATAAAAGGCTTCACTCTATAAGTAGTATAGTAAACCTAAGTTATATAGTATTATTCTTATTTTATTAACTATAGTGCGTATAGTACGCTCTATAAGTCTGTTAGGTTTATATATATAAAGAGGTCTTATATTATAGATAACCCTACTATTAAGATATATAGTCTTAATATGTTTATTAGAAAATTCTTTACCTCTATCAGTAGAGATTTCTTTTATTCTTTTATTATTATTATTATTATTTACTTCTGCTTGAAATTTAAGAAAAGTATTACTTATAGTTTCTTCAGTTTTATCTTTAAGTAATTTTCCCTAGATGAATCAGGTAAATTTATCTATAAAGATAATAAATAAATTATATTTATCATAAGTAGTAGGCGTTATAGGCCTACATAAATCTGAAGCTATATAATCTAAATAATCTAGATTTTTATTATAAACCTATGATTTACTAACCTTAGTTACAAATTTGCCTTCAAAACAGGCTTTGCAAGGTAGTAATTTATTATTATTATTTATATTTATATTATTTATATTTATATCTGAAATTATATTATCTTTTATTTTTAAAAGACTTTATATATAAATATGACTAAGACGTTAGTGCTAGAGTTAGAAGCTATTATTATTATTATTATTTATATTTTTATTAGTTATAGTATTATATATATAGTTATTGTTATTATTAGTAGGAAATTAGAAGAAATATAAATTATTTCGTTTTGCCCCTATAGCAATAATATAATCTTTCTTTATATTATATAAAATAGGTTGTTTCCATATAATAGAAGCAATACCTAATAAATCTAACTTAGATTAACTAAGTAGATTAATACCTAGTTCTAATATATAATAAACATCTTTTAATATTATTTTATTATTATTAGGATATATAATTAAATCACCTTTTAGTAAAGAAGTAAGACTTTTTGCTTCTCCCTATTTAATAGGTTTATTTATTTTTATTTTATTTGCTAAAAGAGTGTGATTTTTAACTATATATATAGTAGCAGCAGTATTAATATAAAAATCAACTGTTTTTTCAATTTGGTTAAAACTCCTTGCTTTTCTTTGTTCCTTAATAACAGATTGGTTAATTAAATAACCTAAGGTAGGATTATTAGTATTTTTATTTATATAATAAGGAGGAGTAGTAGTATAACCTACATTTTCAAAAATAATATCTTCTTCTTCTTTTTCAGAAGATAAATCCATTAATTCTATAGAATTAAGATTATTTAAAGATATATAAGGGGTAATATTGCTAGCAGTAGTTATATTAACTACTTCTTTCTCTTTTTCCTTGTTAGCAGTAGTATTAGTAGGTTTTTTCCACTAACTAGGTGCTTTTTCAGGATGTAAGAAAGCGCAATTTTCTTCAGAATAGTTTATTTTCTTGCAATTTTTGCAGTATAAACCTTTCTGTTTTTTCTAAGGTTTTTTAGATATTTTATTATTATCCTTCTTTTTATTATTTTTATTTTTATTTTCCTAGTTTTTATTTTGTTTTTTATTATACTTATTATTACTTTTAGTAGTATTATTAACTACTTCTTTGCCTCCTTTTCTCTTATACTCATCTAAAAGACTAGCATATAAAGAGTTAAGGTTATAAGCAGTAAGATTAGTCTTAAGAGACTAAGTTATAGAGGTTATAAAAGCCTTATAAGTCTCATTTAAACTATTAAGTATATAAGCTATAACTACTTAATTAAGTAGTTTTAGCTAGTTATAAAATAAATTATCTATAAGTTCTTTTATTTTATTAATATAATCTTCTATAGAATTAAAGTTATCTAAGGAAGTATTAAAGAACTCTTTATAAGTTAAAAACTTATTTATAAAACCTATAGGCTTATATAGCTGTTTAAGGCGATCCTATGCTTTAAAAGCATTATTATCATCCTTAATTACTCTTAAAGGACTATTTTTACAGAGTAATTATATATAGCTTAAAGCCTTATTACCTTTATCTATATTAATATTAGATTTAGGTTTAGTTAAATCTATAGTTATATCTTTGCTTATAAGGAAAGCTTTAAAACGTATAGCTTATACTTTATAATTCTCAGAGCTTATAAGCTTAAGCATATTAATCTTAAAGTTAGCTATTATTGCCTTATAAGATGCAGTGTGTAGTTGCAAGCCTTATGAGGGTTAAACGACAGTAAGGTTGTATAACTATAAAAGCTATTAATATATAGTACAGTAGTTTGTATAGCAACGTTATATAACAGCTATAAACCTAGAGGTCTAAAGTTTAACTATAAAAAAAGAGGAGTTTTTTCCTTATAACCTTCTCTTTAATTAATATCTTCTTTAGTTAGACTAAAGTCTAACTGAGGAGATAAGTATCCTATATAATAAATCAGTTGAGAAGAAATCTGTCAGGCTGTAAGTATAGGTTTAAACTAGATTAGTAGTAAACTAGAGGATAGTTTGAATAGATAATCTAAAGGATATAGATTAAATAAAGCAGTAGCAAGAGACTGTCTGCTTAGAGAAGAATTAATAGAGGTATAGTTGATTTATATAAGATTAGTTATATAGATTTAAAGAAAGTATATCTTATGAAACCAAACTATTAGTCTAGCTAGTATATCTGATTCTGTAAAAGTAGTATAGATAGAAAATTATTTAAAGGAGTGTTTTTCAGTATATATAGCCTTTATATATAGATAAAGCTTAATAGGGAGGTAAGGTAAAGGTAAAGAGGTAGTAGGAACTGAAGTAATCTCTGAGCTGGGCTTATAACCTGTTAGCATAGGTATAAGAGTATTTAGGGGCGTAGTATATGCGCCTATATAGTATAGGGTTATAGATAGAGATATATTATAATAAAATGTGATAATCCTCAGCATTTATAGGCATTTATTTATATAGATAATTAATAGAGAAGGAATATATTATGATGATTCTAGTTGATGTTGTTAGCAGGTTGCATCTTAAGGTAGGGAAAAAGGAGGGGAAAGATAACTTGAAATATAAGCTGTAAAGCTCTTAATTATATAAGTAGGATTATATAATATAAGGGATTACGTAAGCATTTATAAAGTTATAGGTTATAATAAACTAAACACTTTTATATAAGGTTGTATATATAAAAGTCTATTTATTTATTTTATATAGAATATTTAAGTAAGTAAAATATTATTATATTGTTATTATTATTATGATAAGACGTTATATGTTAACACTTTATATTATAATAAAATCTATAATATAATATTTAGTATTATTAGTTATTATTATTATTATATATATATATAGTATCTTTATAAAATAGTATTTTAGTAATACTCTACTTATTAAAGTATTTTATATATAATTATATATATAAGCTTTTATATATATAATTTTATATAAAAGTATTTAGTTTATTATAATATATAAGTTTATAAATATTTATATAATTCTTTTTATTATATAGTTCTATATATATAATTAAAAGCATAATAGTTTTAAATTTAAGTTACTTTTTTTCTATTTATTTATATTTTAAAATATAACTTATTAATAATATTAACTAGTATTGCTCTAATATATTTTCTTTATATTAATTATATATAAAAATAAATATTTATAAATACTAAAAAGTATTATATTATATTATATTATATTATATTATATTATATTTATATTTATATTTATAGCTTTTTTACTTTATAAATATAAATATATATATATATATATTTATAAATACTTTTATACTTTTATTAATAGTTATTAATATTAAGTAATTTTATTAGTTATTAATATTAATTATAGCTAATAAAGGTTTAGCTTAATATTATAATTTAATAAATTCTAATTAATATTAAGTATAATATAATAATATAATAATAATAATATATCTAATTTATTTAAATATCCTATATAAAATAAATAAATAGACTTTTATATATATAACTTTATATAAATATATTTAGTTTATAATAACTTATATCTTTATAAATACTTATATAATTCTTTATATTATATAATTTTATTTATATAATTAAAAGCTTTATAGCTTATATTTTAAGTTATTCTTTTTTTTTCTTTACTTTAAAATATAACTTACTAATAATATTAACTAAAATTATTATAATATATTTCTTTTTTATTATTAATCTATATTAATAAATACTTATAAATACTAAAGATTATTATATTTTATTATAATATATCTTTATTTATAACTTTATATTATATAAGTATATATATTATACTTCTAAATACTTTAATATTTATACTAATAATAAGAAATAATATTAGTTCTATTTTAATTAAATACTTATAAATATTAAAAACTATTACACTTTACTATTATATAAGCTTAGCTATATATTTAATACTTATTATAGATATAAATATATTTTAAAGTATAATATATAAATATATAATATAATTATATAGTAATAATCTTATAAATATATAAAGTAGTATTTAAAATATTACTAATAAAAATAAATATTATACAATTATTTTTATAATATATATATATATATATATATATATTATAATATTAAAAGATCTTTTTATATAAAATTATATTATATTATATATAATATATAATAAGAGATATAATATATAATAAAATATATAATATAAAACTGCTGTATATTATTATTTATTATATTATTAATAGAAATATACTTTTAACTAGCTTTTAAATAATATCTATTCTAAGTAGTTAATTATATATTACTTTAAAATATACCTACTTCTAATTTATACTACTTATAAATCATTTCTAAATTGATTTTAAATTAAGTCTCTTAATGCCTTATATATTACTATTCTTTTAAATTATATATTTAATTATATAAAGAAAGATATTAATATACGTTTTAGTATAATTAGTTATCTCTATACTTTTTATTTTATTAAACTTAAAGGTTTAAGGTTTAACTTATTCTTTTTTCTTTTTTTTTCTCTAGTTAGAAGTAGATTAAAATTAATTGCAAATATATTACTCTTTACTAACTAACTATTAACTTTTAAATTAATCTAGAAATATTTATTTAATCTCTTTTAGCTTTTTATTCTACTGCTAGACTAATTTAAGTAGCTAGTTAGCTTTATAGATAAAAGCCTTAAAGTTGATTTATTTTTATTCTAATTTTATAAGTTGATTTTAAGATTAATTCTCAATCCTTTCTACCTCTAGTTGTTATGCTTTTTTTTATATTTAAAGTCTTTGCTTTTTTATATTAAAGTTATTTTTTAATTTTTGTTGCGCTTTATTATAGAGGTTTATTGCAGAAGCTTTTTATAATTAATTTTAATTTAATTATAGTAGCTAAAGAGTTAGAACTTTACTTTAATTAGAATTAGCTTTTTTTATTTTAAAAGAAGTAAACTAGCTTAAATAGAATAGTAATTGCTTTTTAATTAATTCTAAAGAGCTTCTAGAGCAACTTTAAAGCTAATAAAAAATATTTTATAACTTCTGATTGCTATTATTAGCTTTATTTTATATAAGTATTAAAAGGCAATAGGAAAGAAGCTGATTAAACTTAATATTATCTTTAGTATTATACTTTTTAGTATAATAGAGTTGTTTTATTTTTGAATTAATTAGCAATCAATTTAGAAATAGTATATAAAGACTTATTTTGCCTTTCTGCTTATGTAATATAGCGCTTTTAAAGAGATCTATCTCTCTATAATAAGGCTAGCCTAACTATAGCATAAATATTATTATGCTTAATATTAAGCTTATTATATTAATTATATCTAAAAGTAGTTTAAAAGTAATTCTTAAATAATTTTTAAGTAACTTACTTTTTAATATACCTTAATATAAATATAAACCTTTCTATCTATTAATATAAGGCCTTATATAATACTTCAATAATATTTATATTATTTGCAATTTGATTTTAATCTTCTAAAAATATTTAAAAGCAATTTAGATTTAATTTATAAGAGATTATTTGTTAAGCTTTATAGTTTGCTCAGCTTTCTAACTTTCTCTCTCTTAAAATAATCTATAAATATTTTTAAATCACTTCTTTTATAAGGAATTATATCTTTTAAAGCTATATAAACCTTTTAATATACCTTATAGCTAATATATCTTATAAGACTTTATATTTAATCTTAAAGTGATTTAAAACCTCTTTCTTATATATAAATCTTAATATTGCACTAAAAGTAGACTATATAGTAGCATATTATGCACTTAATATATTACTTCTAACTATATTAGTTGCTATATAATTTATAAAGATATAGCTTAAGACTTTTCTAAATTAGTTTTAAATTAATCTTATAGCAGTATATCTTATTTACTTTTTATATTCTAATAGTTTTAATTAAAGGTAACCTCTATTATACCTTTATTATAGATATATTTCTATTTTACTTTAAATCTATATTTCTTTCTTAATTATTTAAAAACTAATTTATATATCTTTTTATATATCTTAGTTAATTTATTATTTATAAATATATAAATAAAGGTAAGTGCTACAGTTATTAGATATATTTTATATATCACTTCTAAAATAATTTTAAATTACTTATCTTTTTTTATAATAAGATTATACTATCTTTAAATAACCTTAATATTATTTACTTTTATAATATACTTCAGAGGTAGTCAAAAAAATACAAAATACAATACAATACAAAAATACAATACTAAATACAAAAATACAATACAAAATACAATATATGTATTTGTATTGTATTTTTGTATTATACTAATTACATGTATTTAAAATACAATACAAAATATATGTATTGTATTTTGTATTTTGTATTGTATTTTTGTATTTTATTATATATATATATATATATTAAAGGCTTTTATAGTATAACTATATATAATTATATATTATAAATACTATTTATATCTTAAACTGCTTAAAAATAAAATATAAGAAAATTATATATTATATTAAACTATTCTAAAAGCTTAACCTGAGAGTTTTAGCTAGATTTTTATATATTTATTATATTTAATATAATAACGGAGCTAATTAATAGATATTTACTTGTATCTCTGAGTACTAATACCTATTGGCCTGGCCTGCATGCAGGGTAATCTTAAATACTACCACACCTAAAACCAACCTCTTAAAATCCACCAATTATTTCTAAACTCTTTATCAAATTGAATATCTATCGTACGATTTTATACGTAACTGATTTGAAATCAGAAAATTTTAGGGAATCGGATAGAATATCTCCCCGTCTTGATACAGTATGTATCTATTTGGATAGATTATTATAAACTATATAAACCCTCTGTATTTTCTATTAAATATACTTTCAAATACATAACTAAAAAACAACAAACTTTCATATCAGATTCTTTGAAAAAAATGGAGTATAACACTACTACTTTTGTTAACCCTAACCCTACCTATTCTATTGAAGCTATAGGGTTAATTAATGCTTTTTATTTATTTATTCAGTTCTGCCAGGCTAAAATACAAGCCTTTTCTGACCTTCTTATTGGCTTAGACCCTCCTTAGGACCCACTTGACCCTACATTTACTTCCCAATTAGGAGATTTTGTTGAAAATTCTGGCTTTTATAGCGATTTTGTTGATTTAGAAGCTGAAAAAGAGCTTGAGAACCTTCTTCTTCTTTCTGAGGCTATAGAGGCCCCCCCCCCTGCACAGACAACTGAATATTCCTCTAAACCTATTGAGGAATTATCTGATTTAGCCTTTTTTTCTACTATAAGTGATGCTATTAACCCTAAAGTTACTCTTTTAAACTTAGGGTTTATAGAGCCTTACAGTAGCCCTCCTCCAGCCTCTCCACCCTAAAGCCCTATAATAGGCCCTTCTATAACTCCTTCTAGCTCTGAGAAATCTTCTGTAAGTTATTTAATTATTTAAGTATTTGTTTATTTAAATATATATTAATATATATATATATAGGTATCTAAAAAGAAATGTAGATATTGTAGTAGGAGATATTTGAACTTAGGGAGGCATTATAGGTGGAGAAGTAGAAGAGGGGGGGTCTGTAAGCCTAAATAGGCTAGTATATAGTAGCTTTTCTTTAGTATATATGCTTTTAAGTGAATTTATTTCCTTTATTTTAGTAGTTTAGTTAGGGTATTAAAATAATAAATAATAAAAAAAAGGTGTAAAACTATAAATTAATCTTAAATATATTTTATAATTACAAAACAATATAAATATATATTATTCGTTTAATAAGTCCCAGTATAAAGAATAATAATTAAGGTATTCTTTCTAAAAATATATAATATTATTTAAATATAAATAATTATTATTATTCTTATTATATATATCTAAAGTTTCTATATCTTTATTAATTAAATTAATTGTAGATATAATAATTAAACTATAAAAGTTTATCTATATTAATAAAGTTATTAGTATATAATATAGTTTATATACTATAATAGTAATAAGTATAATATAAACCTACTAAATTATTAGAACTTAAGTTTAATAAGTGACGATTATTATTATAATATATAATAATATTATATATAGTATTGCTTTTAGTATTACTTATAATACTATTAAAGTATCCTTTTTCATAAAGTATTATATTCTCTTTAATATTAATATTATTAATATTAATATTATTAGATATATAATATAGGTGAATTTTATGATATATTTCACTATATATCTTATTAATAAGATCTATAGTTTTATATAATACTAAAGTAGAAATATCTAGTTCTAAACTAGTATTAAAAGTAGTAGTATTATCTAAAATAAAAGTAAGTATTAGTATATTATATTATATAGATATTATCTTAATATTTATTACTTTCTATAATTTCAGCAAAGTTATTAAGATTATTAAAATGTTCTAATAGCTGTTTAGATATAATAGTCATTTTAATATAAATAAATATATAATAATATTCTATTATTAATTAAAGTTAATAGTATAATAATAGTATAATCTACTAGTAATTTAGTATTATATATATATTATATATAACTTAATTAATTAATATTATTAGTTATTAATTATTAGTTATTAGTTATTAGTTATTAGTTATTAGTTATTAGTTATTAGTT
This sequence comes from Colletotrichum horii, assembly GCA_027406005.1. NCBI lineage: Eukaryota > Fungi > Ascomycota > Sordariomycetes > Glomerellales > Glomerellaceae > Colletotrichum > Colletotrichum horii. The sequence goes on from JANVYB010000006.1 coordinate 4,870,377, forward strand.
ATTAGTTATTAGTTATTAGTTATTAGTTATTAGTTATTAGTTATTAGTTATTAGTTATTAGTTATTAGTTATTAGTTATTAGTTATTAGTTATTAGTTATTAGTTATTAGTTATTAGTTATTAGTTTTTAGTAATAATATTATATAATTTTAAATAAATAATACTTTTATTGTTTTAGTTATAATATCTATATATTATATACTTTATAAGTAACTTTATATTAGTTTTAAACTTAATAAAGCTTAACTTAAAATATTAATTATATTATATCTTATTAATTATATTTATATAGTATAATATTAAAGTAAGTATTAAATATTATTATTATTACTATATTAAAGTAATATCTTTATAGTTATTAATAATTAATATAATAATAGAAATAGAAAATAACTTAATATTATTAAGTAATATTACTATTATTAAAAAAATATCTTTACTTATAGATATGCTTATAACTTATATTCAAAATAAAAATATAGCTTTAAGAGAAGAAGAAGCTGAAAAAAGAGATGAAGATTTTAATATAGATGGCTTAAGGCTATATATAGAGGATAATTTTGAAAGATTTGATCCTTTTACTATATTAGCTGGCTATTTAGAAGAAGAAAAGAATACTAAAGATTTTCTTTATATTATTATAAAAGAATATATTAGTATAAGATATAATTACTTTACTTTAGAGGAATATTTAGTAAGTAGTTAAGTATAAATATTATATATATAATAACTAATATTTAAATTCTATTATAGACTGCTTTAATATATCCTATAAGTAATAAACTAGCTATAAGAGTATTATATAAGATAAATAATTATTATATAAAAAGAAATAAATAGGATATAAATAATTATACTGATAAAGAATAGGATATATATATTAATAATGATAAGGAGATATTATTATAGTTTTGGAAAGAAACTTTTAGCTTTAATATATTTAAGTTTATACTTAATAGGTTTATAGAGATAGAAAAAGATAGTTCTATTTAATATTAAATATATTTTAGTTATATATTGTTTATTTATTAATATATAATATTTTTAGTTTCTTATTAATAAAATAAATAAAAGTTTATAGTGATATAAGTTATTTTAAGAAAATACTAAGTGATTTATTTTATATGAAACTATAATTACTACTTAAAATATATTTAGTATATTAATTAATAATTATAGTATTATTATTAATTAATTGATTAATTAATTAATTAATAATATTATAATTAAAAAGGCTATAAACTTTTAAGTACTTCTAAATAGCTAGATCTTAAGCTTATTTATTACTAGGATTTTACTAGGAAATCCCTCTAATTAATTAATATTATTAAAATAATTTATGATATTAACTACTTATAGGATAAACCCCACCTCGCTAAGTGTCCTTTGGGGCAGGCGCTTTGACCTAGCGGTTTGGGCGTTAATTTGCTTATTAAATTTCCTATATTGGCGTTATTGTTTTTGTTAGGGCCTGGGTTCGAATCCCGTTATGGGCACTCTTTTTTTTGAAAAAAACTTTTTTTTAAAGTGCTAAAGTAAGCGTTAAAGTGTTATTACTTCTTTAAAAGTAGTTATAATATATAACTTAACTTATTAATTAGTAATAATAACTAATAATAATAACTAATAATATTAATTAGTAATAATAACTAATAATAATAACTAATAATAATAACTAATAATAATAACTAATAATAATAACTAATAATAATAACTAATAATAATAACTAATAATAATAATAATAACTAATATAAATATTATATCTAATATCTATAAGTATAAATAAAGTATATAATTTCTTTAACTTAAGAAATATTATTTTCTCTATATTACTATAAGATATATACTAAAAGCTAAATACTTTAAGCTAACTATTAATATATCTTATACTTTAAACTACTTTAACTTATTATATTTTTAAAAATTATACTTATTATATATATTTATAATATGTATATTTATATATATTAAAAAAATGCCTTCTGATCCTAATAACAATTATTCTCCTATTGAGACCTCTTCTATAAGTTCTAGCTCTAATATTAGTAATACTAATAATATTAGCTCTCAACTTAACGCTAGCTCTTCTCAGATTAGTATTACTAATACTAGAGAATTTAAATATAAAGATAATAAAGAAAATCAACTTAATTATACTTAGAGACCTTCTACAGCTTATATATTACAAAATAATTTATTTATAGCTAAATTAAGGCTTATAAATTTATCAGAACCTTGAAAAATCAATTTAATCTGTAACTATTCTAACTGTAACTGGTCTTTTAATACTAAAGCTATAAGATTTCAAGCTAGTAATGGAGTTACCTACTATAAAACTTATCATAAACTTATAGCTACTTCTACTAAAGAAGAAGAACAACCTGGAAAAATGAAGCGTAAGTTATAATTATATTATATTATATTATATTATATTATATTATATTATATTATATTATATTATATTATATTATATTATATTATATTATATTATATTATATTATATTATATTATATTATATTATATTATATTATATTATATTATATTATATTATATTATATTATATTATATTATATTATATTATATTATATTATATTATATTATATTATATTATATTATATTATATTATATTATATTATATTATATTATATTATATTAAGTAAATACTAACTTATTTATTTTTATAGTTTCAGATTATATTACTATAAATAATAATCGTAATATTACTCAGACTGATATTAATAGCTTTATGTCTAGCCCTTCTACTAGATCTAGTTTTAAGAGACCTAGAACTAGTACTATAATAGGAGGTAATATAGAGATTATAGAAGAAGAAGCCTATAATTATGTTATAAATCTACTTATTAGGTATAATTTACCTTTTAGTACTGTTACTTCAAAGGATTTTAATGATATGCTATACTACTTTAATAGGTAAGTAATTAAATATATATCTTTTATTAAAATAATATATATATATATTATAACCTTAATAAATATATAATATTAATATATATATTAGTAATATGCCTACAATTCAGCCTAAATCTTTAAATAGTTATATTAGTTAAAAATATGACTCTTTTAGAGTTAATATTATTAGCGAATTACATCAACATATTAATAATAATGGCTTTTTATCCTTTCAGCTAGATATTTGGACCTCTATAGACTATAAGCCTTATTTAGGAGTTATAGCCTCTTTTATTAATAGTAAATATAATATTAAGTATAAACTATTAGGTATATATAAATTATATTAGTTTATAGTATTATATATTAATACTAACTTATCTTAGGGTTTGAATATCTAACTGAAGCGCATACTGGTATTTATATTAAAGATATATTTACTCAAAATATTTTAAAAGCTTATAATATACCTAAATCTACAGTAACTAAGTAAGTATTACTTATTTAAGTTATATTATATATTTAACTTAAATACTATATAATAAGATTATAACTAATATAGTATTATTACAGTATTACTAGAGATAATAGCTCTAATAATAATACCTTTTTTAAGAACTTTATTACTAGCTATAATAAAGAAAATATAACTTTTCCTATTTATAATATTAAATGCTTAGCATATATACTTAATTTAGCTGCTAAAGATATTATAAATAAGTTTAGTAATACTACTATTAAAGATTTAGATATAGTAGACTTTAAAGATATAGCTATTTATGATGATTATAGTGGGGCTTTAAAAAAGCTATCTGAAAAAGAAAAAGAAAGGTTTTTAAAGAAAAACTTTAGTAAGTCTATTATTTAAATATATTATTAATTCTAAATTATAATATAATATTAACTTATAGGGTTTAAGTATTATAGGGTTACTTAAACGAGTAGTAATCCTTCTTCGTAATAATACTACTATACAAAAAGAGTTTAAGCATGCTATTAATATAGCAAAAGAGGACCGCTCTTTTAAAGCTAATATATATAAAACTAAAATTCCACTCTGTAAGTAATATATATTAATAATATATATATATATATATATATATATATATATATATATATATATTATATTTTAATACTAATTAAATATATTATATAGGTAATAAAACTAGATGGAATTCAGTTTATATGATGATAGATATAGCTTTAGAGCTACAACCTGCTTTAGATAAATTAAATCAACTAACTAAATCAGATATATTTAAAGCAGTATATCCTAGTTTTAATCAGTGGTTACAATTAAAATATTTAAGGGATATATTAAAGCATTTTTATAACCCTACTATAACTTTACAATCTCAAAGTTATCAAACTATTAGTACTAGTATACTTTTACTAGCTAATATTTATAATAGTTTAAAAGATAAATTAGAAATACATACTGATTTTTTTAATTCTACTGATAAAGTAAGTTTTTAAATATATATATATATTATTTTATATATATTATATTATAATTTAATATTTTATTATATAATATTTACTAACTTATATTACTTAGTCTGAGAAATCCTTATATCCTTATTCTCAATACTTTGTTTCAGCAATTAAAGTAGGATTAGATAAACTAGAGAGCTATTTTCCTAGCCCTATAGTTACTGAAAAGGACTATAATATATATAAACCTTACCTATTTGGGTTTATTTTAGATCCTAGGTTAAATATTAATAGTTTAACTAATATACCTAATGTAGATAAGCTTATTAGGCAAGCTTATATTAAACGAGCTAAAAAGGACTTAACTGAAGAATATAAATCGTAAGTAATATAATTTAACTAAATATATTTTATATATATATTTATTAGTTTATAACTTATTATAATATAATTAATACTAATATATAAATATATAGGTTAAAATCTAATATTATAGCTGAGTTAAATGCTTTAGGCAAATCTCAGTTATATTTAGAGGCTTCTAATAGCTTTATTAATATAGATAATAGTAGTAGTGAAGAAGAAAACTATACTAGTTCTACTAATAAAGGAAAATCTAAAGCAGATATTTTAAGAACAAATTTTACTATAGATTTAAATAAAGAAAAACCTAAGCCTAAAGAGTATAAAAACCCTCAACCTAAGCCTAAAGAGGAAATAATTAGTCAGCTTTTCCTAGTTAAAAGTAATGAATAAAATAAAAGATTTCAGAGAGCAGAATTAGAAAGCTATTTTAAACTAGGTATTCAAGGAGATAAAGTAAGTATTTTAATTTTTATTAGTAATTAATATTTATTTAAAGTTAATAAATTAAATATATTTAAATATTTACTAATTAGATTAATAGGTTAATCCACTTATATAGTGGAAAGAAAATGAAGAAAGATTCCCTATACTTAGCATATTAGCTAGGAAATATTTAGCTATTAACCCTACTTCTGCTGCTATAGAAGGAACTTTTAATCAGGGTAGTAATATTATTACTAAAAGAAGAACTAGTTTAACATATTTTAAAAGAAAGCAATTAATGCTACTTAAAAGTTGGGATAAAGATTTAAATAAAGAAAAATCCTATAACTTTAGCCCTAAAGTTTATAGTGATTTATTTGATAGTTCTTTACTTTCTTTATTTGAATCAGAATTAGATTTTATAGTAGAAGATACTAATAATAGTAATTCTGAGATAGATATAGATTATAGTAGTGAGGATGAAGAGGATATTGAACAAGAGGATATTAAGTTTAATGAGTAGATTTTATAGATAATTATATATATTTTTATATTTCTTTTACTATTTATATAGAATTAAATATATACTATATAAGAAATTAATAAAGTTAGATTCTTCTAAGTTAAAAGCTTCTTTTAAGTACCCCTGAAGGTAGTAATCTTATTATTAGTTATAAATAATATATTTAGTTAGTAAGGCTATTAATTACAATAAAAACCCTTTAATTAAATATATATAAATAAATACATAAATACAATACAAAATACATAAATACAATATATGTATTGTATTTGTATTGTAATAAAATCTCTTTAAATACATAATACAATACATGTATTGTATTTACCCCCTTAAATACATGTATTTTTAAATACATGTATTGTATTTGATCTGTATTGTATTTTTTCCAATCTCTGATATACTTATAGTTTATATTAACTTAAAACATTTTAAAAGCATTTTGCTTTTAAATCTCTGCTTGCTTATTATAAAAATAGATATAGATATAATTCTCTCTATTATAGTTATAATATTAGATATACTATAAGTAGTTAATAAGTGAATTAATTTAGAATTAATTCTAGAGTATTTATACCTTATTCTCTTATTAAATTTATGCAAATTAGTATTTATATTATACTACTAAATAACTATATCTAATTAGATTTTAAATTGCTTCTTAAGCTTTTACTAATATTATAACTTTATTAAGATTAATAAGGCTCTTATATAGGTTATAAAGCGTTTTACTACTATATTTAGTAATAAACTTTTATAGCTTATATAACTAAAAGAATATATTTAGAATTATTTTAGAATTAAGTTAGAGGTAATATTACTTTAGTATTTATTTATCTCTATATAAAGTATATCTATCTTTAGAACCACTTTAAAAAGCCTCTTTATAATATTAAAAGAGATTGTTAAAGGTAGATTAATAAAGTAGTAATATATACTATAAGATGTTAATAATATAATTAGAATTAATTTTAAATGATATAAGATAAAGAAGTTCCACTTAATGCTATAATTAACAGTATTAATTATATATAGTGTAATATAATTAATTGCTAAATAACTTAGAATTAATTTAAAATGCTTTTAGATTTATATATTTACATCAATAAGTAATCTTCTATAAAGTTTTCTCAAAAATATTATAATATTCTAAAGTATTATTAAGTAAATTATTATTTATAATAATTGCTTAAATTTATTTATAATTGCTTATATAGTTATTTAGAGAGTAGTTATTATAATACTTACAGCTTATTAGTTAGTTAATATATTAAATATAAAGTTATATACTGCTCTTAATATTCTGAAATAGTTAGAAAGCGATTTAAAACTAGTTTTAAAACGCTTATTTTATATTTTATAACTGCTAGTTAATAGAAATCTAATTAGTTATAATAAGCAGTATGCCTCTTAAAGCAAGCTATTATTCTGTATGCTTAGCTATATATAAAAATACTAATTAATAAAGTGATTTAAAATAGATTATTTAAGTAATATCTTTTATATCTTACTGCTTTTTTATATATAGTCTTTTAGTAGGCTTATGCTATTATGTTTTATTATAGTTATATAAGTTTAAAAGTGACTTTAGAGTAATTTTAAAACATTTATATTTAGTTATTAAGAGAGTATATTTTTCTGCTTATATATATATATATATAGTATATTTATAAAGTGTATTTTAGAAGTATATAGATATAGTAGTTTTTTAAGCTATTATTTATTTATAGTAATATTAAAGCTATAATATAATTAGTTATATATTAATCTCTAATTAATTTAAAATTACTTATATTAATAAATAAGTTCTTAAGTTGTTTTTTATTTAGTATTTAAATATTAAGTATATATAATATCTTTTCTTTATTTATATTTAAATATAAAGAAAATCTAAAAATCTAAATTAATTCTAAAATAGTTATTAATACTATATTATTAATTTAAAGATAGCTTTAAATATTTAGTTCTACTAAAACTAAAATTAGTAGTGTTTTAATAAATAAGTAATTCTCTTTAATTTAAAATAGATTTAAAGTTATTTTTAAATTACTTTTTAAATAGAGCTTACTTAAAGCTAAGCTTAAATATTTTTAGACTTTTAATATTATTATATAACTATTAAGTTTTTAACTGCTTTATCTTTAATATTAAAGATAATAGCAGTAGGCTTAAGAGGAATAAAAAAGATTTAAAGGGCAGCTATATTGAAAGGATTGTTTTAGAATTGATTAGAAAGTGATTACAACAGACTTATAGGATTTATTGTATAAGATGTGTAGGAGGGAAACTCTAGTATTCTAGGTTATTATCTGACCAGAGGGCTAAGATAACCTGACCAGCTGAGTAATATTAGTAAAGTGGGCCCCTTGCCTAGTTAGGCTAGTATGGTCAGGTAAGGCCCCCCCCCCCCCTCTGGTCAGTTTACCCCCTAACTGGACTTTCCCCACGTTGCCTCCCCATACCAGTCCCACATTCCTGCGGAGAAAGAACGCTGAAAATGCTTGGATGGGCAGCTTTCTTTTCCAACGCGGGCCAGGCTCGTGCAGCAACGCCGCAGCTTAGATACGGAATAACGGATCTCGCGCGGCACCTGAGGCGAATCAACGCCAAGGCAGCGGGGCGCTCCGGTGAGAACATCGGTCCTATTCTGCGTCTAAAGAGATACCCCAATCGTGCGAGTATTTCCAAACAAGAGGGATTGCGGGATCCCCTCGGGGAAACGCCTTGGAAACTGGGGATTTCTAACACGAAAGGCACTTGCGATTCCCACCTTCGGGGCCCTCCAGGACTCCATGTGACCACCAGGACCCGGATTTCGGGGACTGGAGCGAATGGAGCAAATGGAGCTGCTCATCACCCTTTGCTCGTCTTGCCCCGGGATGCAGGGTGACGTTCCCCGCGCACGCGAACGCGAAGCGGCGAGCGGTCTCTGTGGTCTCTCAAGCACTCCAACATCTCCCCCATCCAACCCGCGCTTTCACCCCATGGATGATGGGTTTATCCCCACGTCATCCTGATGCGGCCGAAGAAGCCCCATTGCAGCTGCATCGACGGAGCTGTCGATAGGCCGGACCAACCCAGGGGCACTCGTACAGATCCCAGGCAGGCGTCAAACTCTTACTTCCCACGCGCGCAGCGCACTTAGACGACAAGATGGGACGGGATGGGTGCAGCTGGTGTTCACCCCACATTAAAAATGTTGTTGAGGGGTGGCTATTTGTTCCCCCGCGGATCTTGACCGAAGCCTGCCACCCCTTTATAAGCTTTAGCTTCCCGTCTCCGAGACGCCTCATCCGGGATATAAGTCGACTCAATCCAGACGTCCCTTCTCCCCGACCACTCTCACCAGTCTCACTCCTGGCCCGGCCCTCCCCTTGCGACAGCCCGTTGTGTGAAGAGTCAAGTCTGAGATCCGACAACACCAGCAAAGATGGATGACAAGATTGACCAGGCGGAAACCGCCAAGGGCGTCCACGCCGACAACGTCGAGAACCAGCAGCCCCAGGACCCCAATGCGCCTCGTACCATGGACCCCGCGCGTCGCGCGGCCGTTGAGAAGAGCATGAAGCGCAAGCTCGACATGCGCTGCTCTCTCTTTGTGCTCATCTACATCCTGAGTAGGCTCTCACCAGCTGTTCAATGATTCTTTTACACAAACTTACATGATGAACGACAGACTACCTCGACAGAAACAACATCGCTGCCGCCCGTCTTCGCGGTCTGCAAGATGATCTCAAGCTCGACAATACACAATACGCCACTTGCTTGAGTATTCTCTACGTCGGCTACATTCTCATGCAGGTCCCCTCGAACATGGTCATCAACAAGATCTCCCGCCCGTCGTTGTACATCTCCATCGCCATGCTGGTATGGGGTCTCATCTCGACTCTGTCCGGTGTCACCAACAACTTTGGCGGCATGGTCGCTACCCGTTTCTGCTTGGGCTTCATCGAGGCCGCCTTCCTGCCCGGTGCCCTGCTCATTCTCTCCAAGTGGTACACCCGTCGCGAGCTGACCACCCGCAACGCCATCCTCTTCTGCGGTAACCTCATCTCCAACGCCTTCTCCGCCCTGGTCGGTGCCGGTGTCCTGTCCAACATGCAGGGCGTTCTCGGACACGCTGCCTGGCGCTGGCTGTTCTGGATCGAGGGCGCCGTCACCATGGCCGTCGCCATCTCCGCCGCCTTCATCCTCCCCGATCTCCCCACCAACTCCAAGGGCTTCACCGAGGAGGAGCTGTACGTCGCCCAGCTCCGCATGACTGAGGACGTTGGTGAGGCCGATGCCGATTCCGCCGACATGGGTCCTCTGGACGGTCTCATCATGGCTGTCAAGGACGTCAAGATCTACGTCATGATGCTGACCTTCACTGCCTACGTCGTCGGTCTGTCCTTCAACGCCTTCTTCCCTACTCTCACCGGCACCCTCGGCTTCGGCTACGTCCCGACCCTGCTGATGAGCTCTCCTCCCTGGGCCTTCTCCTGCATCATCTCCCTCATCAACGCCTGGCACGCCGATCGCACCCAGGAGAGATTCTGGCACATTGTCGGCCCCATCTGCGTCGGTCTCGTTGGTTTCATCATTTCGATGTCGACTCTGAACGTTGCCGCTCGCTACATCGCCCTCTTCCTCCAGGCTAGCTCCTACGCTGGGTAAGTCGATAACTGCACCATTTGCCAATGCGCACTCGCTAACCACTACTGAACAGATTCATCGTCTTCTACTCCTGGATCTCCTCCTCCTTCCCCCGTCCCCCGGCCAAGCGTGCCGTCGCCATCGCCATGATCAACGCCTTCTCTCAGCTCGGCAACGTCGCCGGCTCCTACGTCTGGGACCTCAAGGAGAACGGCTTCCGCAAGAGCTACGGCATCGTCACCGCTATGTTCGGTGTCACCATCATCGGCTGCTACATCTTCAAGCGCATCCTCGACAACCTCAACAAGCAGCTTGAGGACGGCGAGCGCGCGTGGGAGGTCCACGGTGACGTCGCGCACCAGACCGCTGAAATCACCAACACTGAGGAGATTGAGGCGGCGCGCAAGATGGGCAAGGGCTTCAGGTACCTCGTCTAAGCGAATGCTATCACGAGACGTGGAATGAAGGATTAAAATAATGGTTATTTGATACCCATGATAAAGAGCGCTTTGTACATGTAGAACCCGATGTTTGCTACTTTGAAAGAGCCTGTACTATTGCAGGGCTTGGCAAGCATCACAAACAATGGAATGAATACGTAATGATTAAAATCTTGCATACAACAGTCTTCGGGATGGGCACCTCAGCCTGGTGAAACCCCTGCATGGTGGTCATCTGCCTGGGATGTACGTCCATTCGCACCCCTGCGTGCAATTCTTGAGATTTGGAGAGCGGTCTGGGAGGGGTTCAAGAATTGGAGAAATTTCCCCAACGAAAAAAAATATCAAGTCTGTGGAGATTTCGTGTGGAGGGTAAGGAAAGCCGTAAGTCATGCAAATGTGCCCAGTTGGCTGATATCCAAGGCATCATCCCAAATCAACATTTTCCCGGGGAACCAAAGCACGAAAAAGAGTCGGAATGCCAGCTCCTCGGCACACAAGATCCCCGCGTTTTCATATCCCGCAATTCCACAACCAAATCTCTGGGGGAGACGCCGCTGTTCTGGAGTAAAAAGCGCCCTCCACCTTTTCTCGTCCCAAACTGTAGCGCCCACAACGACGCGGACTCTGACCGAAGCTGACCAGGGATGAACTACGAACCCACTTCTCCTCCTGTTCCTCCAATTTTCTATGGTGACTCCCCACTTGGAGTGCAACGGCTCGGGTTAGATCCTTGGTCAGCCGCGACAACCCTGCTTCTGCGGTGTGTAGCTCCGGGAGGCTGCTCGGAAGCTGGTCGGGAAAGCTGGCGGTCTGACGCGACGACGCGAGCCGACCGCCTAGGTGATAGAGTCTTAAGACCGACGGCCGTGGCGCAAATGAGGCTTTAGATGTTAATTGAGGCTCGTCAGATAAGATGGGATGAAGATCGGATGAGAATGAACCATCTGACTCCCGGAGGGAGGTGTAACTTTGATTTGAATGCGAAATAGTAAATGTGAAATTGCTTGACAGACGGCACTTCTGAGAACGATATCGAACCCATGCGTCCCTCAAATGGGCCAATCAGCGTGCCGAATGGCAGCCATCATTCGGAAATGCGGTCCGCTCAAGAGCTGTTCGCTGGCAACTTTTCCGAACTCGACCAGGAATGGATATTCTCACGCGTAAAGGCTTTCTCAAACTCGTTTTCATGCTAGAATTCTAAGGACTTTCATTGCGGCGGCCAATTATTGTTGACCCCAGAGTATGTATGGCTTTCGTCCGTGAAGGGCGTTGGTGGACTTGGGTCGAGATCATCACATGTCGACGTTGTAACCTTTTGAGTGTTTGTCGATCGACGTTGCATACTCACCCCAGCCTAACACATCTTCATGTGCCATTGAGAACCTGGTCGTAGATCCCGTCCTGCATTGCAGCGTGTGTACAAGTTCAGTGGCTAGGCTGGGCTGCCCACGTTGCCGGTTCGTACATGACTTCAAACCCAGTAAGCGACATGCTTTGACTCCATTATCGTGGGGGTCAGATTCGAGTCTTCGGTAATATTGACATTACCCCTCATCTGAGATCGAAAATAAGTCGCATGTGCATGGGAGTAGGTTCGGGCCGCAGTAGTTACCGTCTGAGGTGCCCTGCAGTTAGTGGCCCGACAAGGAGTAGACATGATCATAATATGCCGGTCATCTAGCATTGTCACATTCCATCCACATGTCACATTCGGTATCTACCAAGCCTGGTATGCGGTCTCGGTCATGATTTACTTGCCATGCCAGCAGACCCGGCATCCTGGTCCTCGGTCTTGCCCCAGTTTCCCCCTCCTCGGGACTTTTGTCTCATCAAGCATTCGCACAACAAATCACAGATGTCGTGCTTAGCTAGTTCACCTAGTTCTAACCCTTGATTATTCTTGGCTTTTCCACCGGGATGGTTCCGGTGGGATGAAGTTGCGCCGCTAAATGTGTTCAAGACGGGCCCGAGTCCCACTACTCCCGAGCATTACCGGAATAGGAAGTTCACCTTCCCCGGAGCTGTCAGTCTCGAACCATACATGCAGGAGGAAGATCTGGGGCCTTCAAAGTAGCTTAAAATAATGGGATAAGAGATGTGAATTGGCCGACTGCAATGCTCGAGGGGATCAAGCGGCCGCCAATTTCGGAAGATGGGGGTATTTCTATATAATACATGAAGCAAACGGGGCAACATTTCGGTAACTCATCCAAAAAGGCGTCTAGACGGCACTCTGCTTCTCTTCGGGGGTCTGCCTGTCTCGTTCCCTGCTTTCTTCCCTACTTTCATCCAGTACCGACGGCACGTTTTCCTCTGAAGCCGTCGATCTTGCCGACAGAAATAGGGGCGGTACAGAGAAAACAAGCATGGCCGCCGCGAAGACGGTCACCGCGATGAACTGCAGGCGATACACATCGTTGTAAGTTTTGCGCACCATCAAAGCGACAGGTTTCTCCAGCTGGGGCAACACCGTCGTGGGCGAAGCCAGGAGTGACCTCAGTGTATCCTCCGGAAATGAATCCAGACGCTTTGGCATCTCGCTGTGTAGGATTGCCGAGCAGACTGAGATTGCGATGCAGCCGCCCATTGTACGAATGGTGTTGAATGCGCCCATCATGGCGGCTGCGCAGAAGCGTCAGTGGGGAGGTGGACTTGTTGACGGTGCTGCAGGAATCGACTTACCATTGTCTCGGTCTTCAACCTCTACTCTTCCCATCACCATGAGAATAGGTACTGCAGTTCCCATGCCGACGCCGATGATGACTTCGTAACCGTAGTATCTGGCAAGAACCTTCTCGCTGAACGGGATCTCGACAAGGAGGCCCACGCCTAGGACGATAAAAACAGTACTAATGGTAATTGTGTACCAGCCGTAGCGAGTCGTTCTTGACAGCGCTATTCCCGAAAGCATGGAGCAGAAGGATGATATCAGCAGAAGAGGCAGCAATCGAATGCCGGCCATTGTGGCGGAGTTTAAATGGACAAGCTGGTTTAGTTGCGGGAGAACAATTACGACCGTATAGAATACGGCACCTTGGAAGAAGGCAGTGCTGCGTCTTCGTCAGGAAATGTTCTTGCACACAAGGCGATGGGGGACTCGGCAGAAATTCTTACAGCAAGAGGAATGTCACCCTCGGGATCTTAAAGAGACGGAAAGGCATAACCGGCTCGATGACGGCTGCCGATTTGCGCTGGATAACCCATTCGTAGAGGAAGAAAAGCACGACGGCAACACCGCCTGCCACGATAGTCCCAACGATTCTGGAGTCACTCCAGGGGTGCTCTGCGCCTCCGGTCTGAAGCCCGTACAGCAACAAGACAGCCGATCCGATGGACACCAGCGACCCAATGAAGTCAATGCGTTTAAAGACGGACTTGCCAAAGTCCATATCATCTTTGGGGAACGACCAGATGAGAACGGCGCCAGCGATTCCTGCTGCGGGCACACTTGAAGTGAGCATCAGTAAGAGTTTCAACGTCACTGATAGAGAGTGCCATGACTCACTTGAGGAGAAAGATCCATTTCCAGTCCCCCGTGTCACTGATCACTCCTCCAATAATCGGGCCAAGGATGCTTGCGAGGGCGAATACCGAGCTCACTGCTGCTGAGTATGGCCCCAACCATCGAGCAGGGCAGATGTCGATCACGGAGACAAAAACGACGGAGAATATGCCGGAACCGCCGATTCCCTGAAGAGCGCGAAAGACAATTCTGTGAAGCGTTGGTGAATATTTGAGAGCAGGACATGGAAACTAGTTGGAGGCTTACAAATGCGTCAAGGTCATGGATTGAGCTGCGGCGCAAAGTCCTGAGAAGAGGGCAAACCATGCCAAGGCGAATAGAAGAATGTTTCTTTGGCCAAAGATGTCGGTCAACTTGGAGTAAGTGAGAATGAAGCCTGGGCCGGATGTTCAGTCGGTTTGTTCAACTGAGGACTTCATCAGGCGTGCACCTACCGCTGTTAGTAACCAAGAAGGCTGTGACCACCCAGCCAACTTTGTTGTAATCATTGAAATGAGTCCCGATGGTAGTAAGAGCGGTGGCGATGATGGTGGTCTCCAAAGCGGACAGGAACAGAGCTAATGCTAGGCTGTAGAACCCATGTCAGTTCCGAAGCTGACATAACGTTGGGCGTGACGGAGTCATGCCAAGCAGACTTACCCGAGCATGCAGATATGAAGCCTCCAGCCATAGATCGCGCGGGCGGGGTCCTGGAGCTTGTGCCCGATCGTTGTGGTGTTCTTCCCCGCAGCCGACGGCTGCGCCTCGCCATTTTTGTTCTCCATCGCGAGTTCGTAGATGAGATGTCAGGTATTTTTGAACCTTTGAATGAATGATTCGACAAATAAATAGTGCAAAGCACCGGTTAATCCGGGACTGAAGATCTAAATAGGCCCCCGTCCCCTGCAAGGGACTTTGGCTACGATTGGACGCATGTCAGATTGGCGGTAAGCCGGCGCGGCGGGTTTCCTACCAAACGCACCGAATGGGTGCACCTGCGTGAGATCTTATTCCGGTGGGCGAAAATATATCCCGGGTCCGAAGACGCCCGAGAACATAAGTCGCCGCCGCACTCCACAAATAAGGCTTCGTCAATCGGGATAATGCGCGGCTGACGGTGGTCTCATACCAAGCGAAAGGATCTTGTGCCCGGATCAGACCACAGGCGGCTGGCCCCCGCATATTGAGAATCCTTCCGGAGTATTGAAGTCAGGCGCCATTTTGCCCCTTTGCTATTCGATAAAGCCACGAAGGAGGTCCCATTTACCTAAGACCTAAACTTGAGACATATCCCGCTATTCACACAACCGCAAAAATAATTTAGATGCGTGGGATATAACACGAATTGGCCACCCAGCTTTCACCGATCCTTTAATCCGTAAGACATGCTCACCTCGCCACCCGGCCCAGCACAAGACACCAAGCAACCATACCCAGCATACCCCATTGCGGCAGAAGAGGCTTCCCGTCCCGTACCGCCAACATCGTTCCTCGCGTTACGATAGCTCCGTTGATCAGCAAGGCCGCTTCCCTCGTCGCCGGGACCAAGACGGCGGTACCCACCGCAATCCGCAGCACGGCGCCGGCATACCCGGCCTGAGTGGGGTCGAGCCGGCCTCCGGAGAGCTCGGATATCCACCTGTTTTTGCCGGCATAGTAATCCGCCGCGCGCTGGCTCGGAAAGGGGATGCCAACGAAGGGAAGTGCCGAGAGGATGCACATGGCCCCGAAGGACCAGTTGGACAGGTTGGCGATTGCCCGGATGCTCATGGTGTCGGTCCGAATTCACCTGTTTGTTGGGTTTGTGGCTTGAACGACGGCTGTCGGGCTGCGAAGATTTTGGACAGCGGATTCGGTCCGTGGTTGACACGAAACTTAATTCGAGGATCGAAGATGAGATTGGAGGATGATAACTCCATGTTTCCTTGGCGAACAGCTGGGCCGACGCATCTTTTCAACGGCCCCTCGCGAGATGTGGCTGCTGACGTCAACGTCAGCACTACCCCTGAACAGCCCCCAAACGAACGCAGTGTATTACGGGGGCGTGTCCGAGCCGCGCCGCGCCGCCTAGGAATGGCGCAGCCGAAAAGCTTAGGGAATTTGGGCAATCACGGCATGTCTCTCCATTGTTTGATCTTCGACAAAAATCAATTGTTTTGCGAATCATACTCATGGTATGATCGGTATGCTACTGGATCTACTCGACCTGCTCTCCCGCCTCCAGCAATCCGCCGTGTCTAGCCGGTCTGACGGCTCCGAACCCCGCCTCATTTCGGGCGATGGGATGGCCTGCATGTAGAAATCAGGCTGTCGTGCGTAGCTGCTCGAGCCGGTCACGCGAGAGTCGTGGCCTCGTTGGTAGTCTTTCAGGAGTGCGTAGAAGAACGCGGTGTTTGCGACTATGCAAGCGCAGAGTATCTCGATGGATGCCCACTAGGACAGGTTAGCTTTCAGTACGTCTACCAAGCGTCGTGGAAGAAACTCACCATGGAGCGAGACCTCTGCGATACTGCCTGGTTCAGTATCATGGGCAGTCGCATGATGGTAATTACTACGATAAGACCAGCAATGCTGAAGAGGAGAATGAGTTGCGCTTTTCTGCTGGATGTTAATGACGATGTTCGCGAGGCTTTTCTTCGCAGTACTCACACTTTTCCGTCAAGTTTGACGTGGCGGAGGATGGGAAACGGGAAAATGATGAGGGCGATATCGGTGACAATGTTAAAGACGGCCATGGTGACGAGATTGCCGACCGCTCGGTGACAGGAATATTGACCTGTCGGATCAGGAAGCCACATCCTAACAAATATTAGCCCAACCCGAGCCTTGGAGACAGGAGCAGATCATCGACTTACAAAGACAGTGGCCGACATTCGGCTAGAGTGGGTATCAAGACAATAAAGAAAGTGACGACAATGAACCACCACAGCGCAGTAGTGGCGACCTTCCCCCAATGGAAGACATCGACGAAACGGGAATAGAAGTTGAGCAGGCACAACTTCAGAGACCACAAACTAGAAGGCAAGAAAAAGAGCTGAGTCAGACGTGCATTTGATATTGAAGATCGTCTCACCGCCAGGCCGCCTCGCAAGGCTGGATCGACATGTGAGTGAGACGTGGGGGGGCGGCATGTAAGCGAACTTACAACATGGCGTAAAATATCCGTGAAGGGATCAGCAGCTTCCGTGAGGCAACGTAGTCCTCCTCAAGCTGCGCAACGGAGACGCCTTGCGCGGCGGCATCGTCTGGTGTTGGTAGACCAAAGGTGTGTGACGGGTTGAGGACGAAGGAGACTGCGATGCAGGTGGTGCGGCCGATGAGAGGCACTATGGCGAAGGCCATGTAGGCGTCGTCGGCGTGCCATGTCCGGTGGCACGAGTCGTGGACCCTGCAGCGGGAGAAGATGCGGTAGCCGCAGCGGACGAGGATGAGAGCCGCGCATATGCTGGCGGTGACGATGTCGAAGGTTACGTCTACTGACATGATCATGATCTCGCTATCGTTGTCGTCGGCTTCGTCGTCGTTTGCACGGTTTGCGTCGTCGATGAAGGTGATGTTCGCAGCTGCTCGGCGGCAATGGCAACCATGGCGTGTTATGCCGCGGCCGACATGGTGATATGTAGTCTGAGTGCTCGTTCGAGGTACTCCCGTCCGGCCTGTTCGAAGGGCTTGGAGAAGAATTGATCTCGAAGGTCTTTGAGCTCCCAGGTGTCGCTTGGACGAAAACGGCGACGGGTCTTGGAATCGGTGCTAGAAATAAATCGTTTCGATGCTTCGACGTTGAGGCCGCGTTTGAAGTCGGGGTGTGGGGAAAGAGATCAAGGGAGACGGACAGGATGCGACGAACGTGACAGGCAAGGACTGGATTCTTAAGAGCAAAAACGGACGCTGCGCAACATTGGGGTTACCCAAAGCGAAGGGCACAGAAAAGGGAAAGGATCAAAGGGGATGGCAGACGGGTAGTCTGAGTCAGCTACGGCATACCACCAACACACCCCCAGCCATTTGCCAAGCTGCCTTTATGCTAGTCTCGTGTCTTTCGAGTCCGTCGCACGCGGGGGCGGTAGTGAAGGGCGGGAAGATGTAAGGAGGACAGCTGGTGGGATGGATGGGATGTGATGGGGTGGACGAGAGGGCGAGGCTTTCTTTTTGCTGCCGCCGCTGATGGGAGACTGACACACATTTCAGCTGAGAGAAAGCAGAAACGGACCGGCGGTTTCTGGATGGACATGGATCCGGCGAGGGTTGCCAAGGTGCATGCAGCTAAACTATGGAAAAGGGCATTGATGATCCGGGACTGCGGTCAAGGTACGGTGTGATTCGCGCGATGGCCCGGGGAAACGGTAGCGCAAGCTCTGCTCCCAGTCGTTGGCCTGCCGCCTGCGAGCTCTTTTCGGGCTGTCGGGTCCTCAAGCTGGTCAATGGTCCAATTTCCCCGCATGGAGTCGCCCGGGGGCACCCATGACGCCAAGCAACGTTCATAGTGATCTCTCGTAACGGAATCGCGGATGTTGTGCTGAAGATTTTGCTTGCTCCCCGGTGCCTGGCACCAGAGAAGCATGAGAGTCTGGTGGAGAGTGTAAACAAACGCAGAGTTGTGAGCTCTGAGTAGCGTTCTGGTGTCTTCACGCACCTCGCGGATAAGACGGGGCGACATGAATGCCCAAGGACCCCATTGATCGCCAGCCATAATAGAACCCGATCAAAGTACCCAACACAACGGTGGCACTGGCACTTGGCTGGCACAACGGCTTCCCGGCGAACAATTGAGACGGACTCGTAACCCTTCCGCGCCTCTCGCTTCCCAAGAACGGTTTGTGTCTCTTTGAGTTCGGCCTAAACCCGACCCCGGGAGGTTGGCTCGCGCGCTTGTCAGTTCCGTCCCAAACTCTGGTCCCAACTGTCTCCATTGCGTCCTAGCGCTCCATCGACATTTGCGCCTTACCATCGGATGACAGGACTGTGTGACTGGCAGGACTGGTCCAGGCACAGAATGTTTCCCAGCTCGCCGTTCCAGGCCCGCAGGCCTTTATGATCCAGCAAGGGTTGATGACAGATTCATCGGCGGCCTTTGCTTCAGCGACTCCGCCCGTCTCCGCATGCCGCCTGTTCCCCGAAAGAGCGCACGACCTTAACTAAACCCCCTTGGGCCGCCAGGATCCCTGAGGGCTTCAATCAATCAGGGCTGATGTTGCATCGCCTGCGAAAGAGCTGGGTTTGCACTGGACAACACAACCCTGGCGGGCAGTTGGCTGATTGCGCCTCTAATGACGATGATCTGCACGCAAAATTACGTGCACTCGTCAGGTTGCCTGTCCGTCGCTGTCTTTGAGAGTGTTGGATCTGCTCTGCGTCGTGTCGCTCTTTGTCCGAATGAAGGGCGGACGCGCTGTGTTCCCGTCTTCCGCTTCGCGACTGCAATGTGCCCTTCATTTGAACCTCGCTTGACCTGTCTGACGGCTGTGCCACCGTCTGTGTTCCACTGCATGTTCAATATTATGTGATACTGGGGGCGCATTCAGTCGAACCCGGACAGCTCCTTCACTGCTACAATGCGGGTGCCACGGCATTTGGAACGCCTTGTATTGAAAACGGCCAAGGCGGATGCTGGACTCAGTCACCCCAGACGCCATGTCTAAGCCACTCGATGCTAGCCTGGAGGAGAGCTTGAGATGTCTTTCAGCCACACTCTACCGCCTTTTCCGGTCGGAGTCCGCGGCTTTAAGGTGAGTCCCTTTTCATATTGATTTTCTTGGTGATTGAGCAATTGTTTCCGGGTAAACTAGTTGCGAAGAGGTTTTGAGAGCTTCCTCAAATGTGGCAGGGGGTGATAGATGACATAACTATCTTAGTACTAAATCACTTTTGTAAATCACAGGTATGTCGTTCGGCTACAGATCTCATCTTGCTTCCAATCATGTTATTGTACATGGCTCTTAGCAGGCGACTCATCAGTGGAATACTGACTCACCACTTTCTCGCAGAAGACCTCTGAAAGAGTTTCAAAGTCGCACATCAATTACACTCAATTATTTGCCTCAACGGCCACTTGGTCATGCCGAAGTCTGCGCCGAAAGAGGCCTAGAAGGTACACCAAGTAGCATAACTATACATCTAGTGTGAGGACCCAATATAGATTAACCACAGCCTTGAAGGAAAGGACGCTGGCAAAGCTCGGTGAAGTGAGAAGCAATGGACTTTTCAAGATTTTAAGCTGTCTCATCTTGACGTTGTCCATCTAAACCGGCTGAAGTACCCGTCAAAAACCCATCATCAGACGGCCCGGTTATAAGACGGGGAACACGAGAAGCCATGACTCTGAAACTCAGTTCTCGAAGCGCATGTCGAGTCAGATTTGTCATGAGAAAGGATGTTGGGCATGGTTCATCATTTCCGAGAAACCATGTTGCTGAAACCGAACCACCGGGACCAGGTCCGTGGGGTTGGGTATCCTTTTCCGTCCGGGGTCACAACCCCCGGACCACGACCCGCGACGCGGGGAAGCCCCCCACAACTGGTCTCAGAAACCTCCGGGGAGAGCACGGAGCGACCAAGAGGCTCTGCTATGCTCATGAACAGAGACTTCGGCTAGCTTGGGCTAATGGACTCCGGCAAGTTGGATGATGGAAACATACTTAGAGCCTATGGGGTCCAACAAAGGTCAAGCCAAGGGGGTTCTCAAGATGGGCACTTGGTTCCTTGCAATCACACAGAATCACTCTTGTTACGATCACAATAATCGAACATCGCCATGCCGTCCGTAAAAAGAGCGATTCGGATCGCCGGGTCCTCCGGCGGCTTCTCCGACCGACAGCGCGCCATCGGCGACCTCGCCAAGAACTGCGACATCGACTGCATCATCGGCGACTGGTTATCAGAGTGTACCATGACGCTCCACGGAGCCCAGAAGACCGAGAACCAACGGTTGAAGCAGGCCGGACAGCTTCAAGGGGATACCGTTGGCCTCTTCGACCCCACGTTCATGGAAAACCTCTCGCCGGCGCTGTCGTACATGCAAAAGAAGAACATCAAGATGGCTGTCAACGCCGGCGCCAGTGACACCGAGTTGCTAGCGGGGCTGGTTGAAGAAGAGATCAAGAAGCAGGGGCTTGACTTGAAAGTCGGCTGGGTCAGTGGCGATGAAGTCACCGAGACGGTGAAGCGGCTCCATGCTGAGGGTGAAGTTTTCACGAGTTTGATGAACGGGCAGCCGTTGAAAGATTGGGGGTTCGATGACATTCTTGCCGCACAGTAAGACAAATCCCGCCATGACTAAGAGAATTCCGATGTACTGACGAGGTCTAGGTGCTACCTCGGTGGCGCTGGCATCGCTGAAGCTCTCCGTCAGGGGTGTGACATTGTCATCGCTGGCCGTGTCGCCGACGCAGCCCCGACAATCGGCGCGTCAATGTGGTGGCACGGCTGGGACCGCGAGACCGACCTCGACCAAATTGCTGGCTCGCTCGTCTGCGGGCATTTGATCGAGTGCTCTGCTTACGTTTGCGGTGGGTACTACTCGGGCTTCAAGGCGTTGATGGACAAGTGCGAAAACATTGGGTTCCCCATCGCCGAAGTCGAGGCCGACGGTACCTGCGTCATCACCAAGGAGCCGGGGACTGGAGGTGAGGTGTCCGTTGGGACAGTCAGCTCGCAGCTGCTGTATGAAATCCAAGGACCCCTATACTACGGCTCCGATGTCACTGCCAACCTCGAAGGTGTGGTGATGACCCAGGTTGGCCCGGATCGGGTGCAAGTCACCGGCGTTAAGGGCCTTCCGGCGCCGTCGACAACGAAAGTTGGGTTGACTGCTTTTGGTGGATACCAAGCGGAATTCCACTACTACATTGTTGGCCTTGATCTCGAAGCCAAGGCCGAGTGGACGGAGCGGCAGATTCGCCACTCCATTGGCGATGCCATCAAGGACCTGTCCTGCCTTAAGTTTACCCTGAACGGCTACTGCCCGGAGAATCCCCGAAACCAAGAAGTGGCAACGGTTGACTTCCGCATATTCGTTCAGACAAAACGGAAGGCACTGGTCGACAAATTCACCCTTGACGTCCCTGGTTTCAACCGCTGGTGCATGGAGAATTTCCTGCAAAGTTGCCCCGGAGCGACTTTGGGCAATGATCAGAGGCAATCGGAAGGGAAACCCTTCTTCGAATACTACGTCACCCTGTTACCGCAGTCCGAGGTGAAGCATCGCGTTG
Source organism: Colletotrichum horii (assembly GCA_027406005.1). NCBI lineage: Eukaryota > Fungi > Ascomycota > Sordariomycetes > Glomerellales > Glomerellaceae > Colletotrichum > Colletotrichum horii. The sequence goes on from JANVYB010000006.1 coordinate 4,892,821, forward strand.
AGATGCCGTGGGCTGGCAAGTCGATCGAGATTCCAGTGCAGAAGAATGTCCGCGCAGACTACCCACGAGACCAGAACAGCTACGAGACGACCAACCCTGTAGACCTCGACACCTTTGGTCCCACGACGAGGGGCCCGCTTGGATGGATTGTCGGTGGCCGGTCGGGCGACAAGGCGAGCGACGCGAATGTGGGGTTCTACGTCCGATATGCCGATGAGTGGGATTGGCTGCGAAGTGTGCTAACAACCGAAAAGATCAAGCAGTTGCTGGACGGAAGTGATAAGGGTAAGAAGATTGAGAGGTTCGAGATCCCGGGCATCAGGGCTGTTCATTTCTTGTTGAGAGACCACCTCGACCGTGGTTTCAACTCGACGAGTGAGTATGACACGCTCGGGAAGAATGTGTGTGAGTATTTGCGGGCAAAACATGTGGACATCCCGAACAAATTTCTTCGTCGTGGCATCTTCTAAGATGTCGCATGTGTAGATAATCTCTGTTTTCCGAATGGCAGCGCCGTTTACCTTGATTCAGTCATGCCCCACGTGACCGGAAGCTTCCGGGTCGAAAACTGGAACCTCGGCTACGGCATCGGCTCCGGGACGGCAGTCCGGACTGATAAGAGTGGAGACGGACACGGCCCGGACCGGAAATGAGATAACGGAAACGCGAAATGCCCTGATAAGCGTGGGAAAGCACATGACCTTGAGACAAACTATTCTACAGAAGGAATTTGCTCCCGTCCGTCGTATTTCTTATTGGGTCTCGCATATTTTGGTAAGCGTGGAGCGGCGCCATGGATAGCCATAGCAGGCGCAAAACCTGCTGATCCCCTGGTAGCTGTTAATTTGATGGTGTCGTTTTGTTAATTTGCCTGCGCTAGCCTAATACAGTACTGGCGCCACTGGCGCCACGATTAATCCACCCCTCTAAGTACTGCCCTCTTGAGATATAACTTCATATCGTCAATGCTGTCGACTTAGCTAAAAGGCTACCCCTACCTACGCACGCCTAAGTGAGATTAGAGCTCTGAGGCCTCTATTATGCTGTTTATCTCTTAGGTATGTTAAATCGTTGATTTTCTCATATATCCTGCATTTTTTTGAGACTGTTGCTATATCTAACGCTTAGATTTAAGCCTCTACCTTTAAAGAGTGCTAGCTATATATTTATATCGCTCTGCGTATAGAGGGTTTTGCTTTACACCTTAAGAGAACTGCTAATAGTAGCAACTGATATAATATTGTTTGTAATTATAAGGGTAAGTGCGTTTTGATTATATTAAAACATAAGTTTTATATTAAGCAGTATAACTGCTGCTTTAAAGCTAAGATTTAATATATTGCTGCTACTAATTAGTAGGTATAGGAGGTTCTTAATAGCTTTAAGTGTTATAATTATCCTCTTATTACCTCTAATTAGTTTAATATAGTCTTAGCTTTCTGAAAACTTACTGTTAATAAGGTTGAGTGGGCTGCAAAGACTTCTAGCAGCTTTCTAAAAAAAACCCTGCCTGAATGCATTAAAAAGCTCTCTGCTGCTAACAACTTAATATTATGTAGTATTGCTAACCTTCTTAGGCAGGAGGGCTATAGAGTTAGCCTATAAGATATATATAACTGGTAGCACTGTATTTAGCAGGAAAAGTATAGCTTGTTATTATCAATTCAGCTTTTTCTAAATATGCTAGCTGAGAGGGCTGATATACCTTATTATGCAGTTTAATAAGGTGATAATAGTAAGATTAATAGTGTTTTTTAGATATATTAATTCTGCTTAGATATACTTAAAAGAAACTTAAAGTTATTAATAATAGATAATATTTATAAAGTAAGTAATATATTACTTCTGCTTTTGCTACCTTCTGCTACTACTTCTGCTTATTTTTATTTTGATTTTTTGCTAATAAATATATTATATAAGTTAACTGATTTCAAATACCCCTCTTTTAAGTTATTAGTCTTTCTATTATTAATATTATGTTTAACACCTGCTTTTACTTTATTTCAGCTGAAACTATTAAATTTTTTTAATAAGTGCTTCTATAGCTATATAAGTTGCTTCTTAAGAACTTTATATCTAACCTAAGCGTTATTATTACTGATTTTAATATTAGTTTGAAATGTGCTGCTAGAGAGGTATTTCCTCTCTTAAAGCAATAGCTTTATATATAGTATATATTTAAAAATATCATTTTGAACGCTAAGAAAAAATAGATAGGTCTATAAGCCTTTAAAGGTGATAAAGAGGCTGTTACTATTTTTAATACTAATAATGCTGCTGTTAAGCCTTAATTTTATACTTAAAGCTGTGAGATTGCTATTCAACTTATAGCAGCAGCAGCTATACGCCTAAAAGGTGTTAGCAAGGCTTCTGCTGCTGAAAAAGAGTATAACTATAACTTTAACAGCCTCATTAAGGCGTAGAGTGCTTGCATTTACTTGTTAATATATGAGGCGTATAAAAAAGCATAGTGATATATTAAGCAGCAGTTTTATAATCAGCTAGATATATATAGTCTTATAGTATTTAGATTAATACTAACTTCTTAGATATTTTATAATACTTATAGATAATATATATTCTGCAGCTTAAAGAGTTTGTTAACTACTTTATATATTAACTTTAAAACTATAGCTATAAGATAATATTGCTTGCTGAAGGTAGCTACTATAAGTTAAAATCCTATTTTATTTACTGCCTCTCTAATCTATATAACTTATATATGAAAATTTGCGAAATAGTTAAAGAGAAGTAATAGTGATATTAAATAAAGTTTAGTAATAAGGTTTATAAATGATATACTGCTGAAAAACAATATAGGCTTATTAACAGCTTTATCTATAATATTTCTTTTTAAGCTTTTAATTTTCTTTACAATTAGTATAATACTGCTAATAATGCGTTTAAGTGGCAGAGAAGTCTTTTTACTGTTTGTATTAGTGTGTTTACTAAGCAGTAGGGTTTGCCTTACTGCTATAACCTATTAGATTAACTATATAGTGGCAACAGTAGGGTTCTTAGCATTAAAGATATTAATAACTACTAGCGCTTCAATTAGAGCGATATAAGTATTTAAGTTTGATAGTTATTAACTTTTTGCTGACATCTTCAGCTTAAATTAATTAAAATTAAATAACTTACTTTTAAGCCTAACCTAAATATCGTTCTGAGAAATATTTAGTGCTGATGTTGCAAGCTTAACTCCTCTGATAATAAGGCCTTCTCTACAGTTAACTTAAGCGATATATAATATATACCTTTTGCATAAGAGGCCTATAAGGCCTCTTAGAGGTTTATACCCTCTTTGTAAGCTTTAGCAACACTAGCGCTAGCTGTAAGTCAGGCTGGCAGGAGTAGTAGCAGAGGTATATATTAGAAGTCAAAATAAACTATAAGTGAGATTACTGCCTTAGAAGGTAGGCTGGCGATAATTACTGCTGCTATTAAGGGTATTTAAAGTACTTAAGTCTTTTATTAATAATAACAGCTTAAGGTTAAAAGGCTATAGCAGCAGTAAGAAGTAGTATTACTATAGCAGTAAGAAGAGGATTTTCTATATTAGTAAGTATTTATTATATTGCAACAGTAAAGTTAGCTTATATAGCTAAGATTACTACTGCTGCTACAGCAGCCTATCTTTTTGATACTATTATTATAGTTACTATTATTAATATAGCTACTAAAATAGATATAGCTACTGCTGCTGCAGTTAGAATTATAAGTATAAAGGCAGCTATAGGCAGTTATTAATATACTTTTTTATATCTACTAGAAGTTATATAATATAATAGGTTTTTAATTAAAATTAAAAAAACTAACTATTAGGCTTTAAATTATTTAAATCTAAGGAGTTTTCAAACTATCTAATAACTTAGTGAATTTCTAGCTAATTTAGGCTAATTAGAGGGCTTGAATTTAACTAGGTGGGGCTCTTAGGCTTAGGCGTTTGGCTGAAGGCATTTGTACTTAAAAACTTAGGTATATTGGACTTTGGTGTGATTACTATGGCGTGGTGGTGCTGACCTATTTATGTGCCTAATTCAGTTAGATCGGGCAAATTAACAAAACGACACCGTCAAATTAACAGCTACCGATCCCCCAACCTTCGCGTTCATGCCCCTCCCACGTGGGGTGTTTTCGGTGCGTGTCATTGGTGCAGAAGCTGCACGCCAAAGCACCAACAGGAGGAACGTTTCATTCAATCTCGAGCTTCTTCCCAAGCGTCCAATGAGAAACGCAAGATATCACATATTCTTGCGGCGAGAATGCAGACCCTGACGGCCGGTTCTTTATCCCTCAATTGCGGCAATTGCTGCTCGAGGAAATATGCCACGTGTGGCTTTTTGGACGAGAAAAGGCTGCTGTGTATGCATCTGCCACTAAGATGAGGACCCATGCTGCGCGACGGACGGCCAAGACTCCTGCTTACCGCAAGGAACATGACGAACGAGATGGCCTCAAAAGACTGCACGTTCAAGTACAATAGTGGGGTACCCATGCACCAAGTTTCGCCCGAGGTGTGACATTGGACGGATGCCGTACCGTGTTCCCTCTCCCCGCAGATAAATCACGTAGCCTGGGCCTTTTTTTCGTCTGATTCTTTTTCCTGTTCTCTTTTGATCGATGTCATCTGCATCTTCTGTATTCTCCCTCAAACACAACGACCATGTATAGATCGGAAGACACGGCAGCCATGAAGGATCCGGCGACGCAAAAGAAAACGGTCGACTCCGACGCGCCGGCGTACGGCGCGGAGGACGTCTCCATCAGCTCCGGCATGGACATCTTGGAAAACGAGGGCGAGGACCCCGTGCTCGCCAAGAAGATGCACCTCGTCAATGACGTATGACACACAACTCTACGCTCTCACGGGTCTCCCCGACTCATGCGGACGCGATCACCCTCGAAGACTCATGTGAAATGAGATCTCAATGGCCCAAAGAACGGAACTGACCTCTACAGGCTAACGACGAAATCGGCTGGACTCCCTTTCACTGGAAGCTCTTCATGCTCAACGGCTTCGGCTACGCTGTCGACTCGCTTATCGCGCTTGTTCAATCCGTTACCAACGCGGCGGTGTACCTCGAGCTGGCGTCGCCGTCAGACTACGTTAACGCCGGTACTGTGTCGTTGTACGTCGGTCTTTTGATTGGAGCGATTTTCTGGGGGTTCGGGGCCGACATCATCGGCAGGAGGATTGCTTTCAATGGTATGATCTAGTCCACTCAGGTCTAAGTTTAGTGGGAAAACTCACATCAATCAGTCACGCTTTTGATTACTTCTCTGGCCACGATCATATCCGGCGCAAGCCCTAACCTGGTTTTTTGGGCTGCCTTCGTTGCTATTTCGGCGTTCGGCGCAGGCGGGAATCTGGTCCTTGACCCGACAGTGTTTCTCGAGTTCCTCCCTAGCGATAAGCAATGGACGGTTACGGCTCTCGCTCTTTGGTGGGGACTGGGCCAGGCCATCGTTGGTTTCATCAGTTGGGGATTTCTGAGTGAGTTCCGAACCCATATTTATGACCTAAGTTGTAGACCTTTGAGTTACTGACTTATCTTCAGCTCAGGAGCGATGGAACTGTGTTGAAGGTCAGACGTGTAACTGGTCCACCAACGCCGGCTGGAGATACGTTTCGTTCACCTCGGGCGCGTTCGTCTTCGTCGCCTCTATTCTGCGAGTCACCATCATGCGCCTGCAAGAGACACCGAAGTACCTTCTCAGCGTTGGTCGCGACGAGGATCTTGTCCGCAACTACCAGAAGCTCGCGCAGAAGTACAACAGGCCGTGTTCGCTCACTCTCGAGAAGCTTGAGGCGTGCGGGCAAATTAAGTCTGCCGGGCAGAAGCGCAATAGCTTCAAGTTCGTCATTCGTGAGTTGGGTGCCCACGTCAAGGGCCTCTTCGTCACCAAGAAGATGACCCTGAGCACCTCGATGGTTTGGATGTCATGGACGCTCATCGGTCTGGCGTACCCACTCTTTTACGTTTTCCTCCCGTGAGTGCTTTCAAGTTGATGCTAGAGTGACGGGAAAACTGATAAGTTGCAGATCTTACCTGTCCACACGAGTTCCCGACTCTCAGGAGACACCATATGAAACATGGCGCAACTTCACTCTCACGAACATTTCGGGCGTTCCTGGACCGATCCTGGCAGGCATTCTTGCCAACATCCCCCGGGTCGGTCGCAAGTACACCATGGTCATCGGAGCCATCATCTCCATGGCCCTGTTCTTCGGGTACACCGCCGTGAGCACCCCAGCGCAAAATGTCGGCATCAGCTGTGCAATTGGTGAGTTGTCAGAAACATTGGGTAAACGTAGATTGTCCAAGATTGACGAGTTATGCAGCATTTGACATCAACATCTACTACGGCACTCTCTACGCATACACCGTCGAAGTATTCCCCTCCGCTCACAGAGCGACGGGCAACGGTATTGCCGTAGCCTTCAACCGGTTGATGGGTATTGTCTCCGCCTTCGTCGCTTCATCGGGAAACACCGCTAGTGCGGTGCCTCTGTACGTCTGCGCGGCGCTTTTTGGATTGATGGCAGTGGTGTCCGCTTTCTTCCCGTTCGAGCCTTATGGCCGCCGAAGCTCATGAGCCTTGTCACTGAATAAGGGAGCTGAAAGAAGGATAGAAGCGGCTTCCAGGAATCGGAGAACACAAGCAAGTAGTGTACTCTGTTGATTCATGATGCACACAAATCTCTGACACGGATTCGGAGGTAATTTCATCAGAGCTACCTACGGGTGAACGGATGAGCCTGGGGTCAGAATCACCCCCAAGCCCAACTCGCTTGGATCAGTAATGCTTTATCAACACCTGATGAGCGAGTGCGGACCAGATGACGGTCTTTTAAAGTGGTCCAACCTCCAGAATTGCATCTTCATGAGCAAGTCAGGAGGGGACCCTTCTTCTTGATCAAGAGCCTCCAGAAGAGCTCTTCAGGTCGGAATGCCGCGAAACAATAGTAGAAGATAGATGATACTAATGAGATACCCTGCATTATGTGTTTTTCTCTTGCGCATACCACGAATTGTAAATGACATGGAGTCTCTTCGCTACACAGTTCAAATATGGTCAAGACAGATGAAACAAAGCACAAACAGGGGGGCACTGGATACTACGAAATTGTATTGTTCAAAGCCCCGGCAGTTTCTATATTGAGCGCATCAGTCTTACGTGGGTATTTCAAAGTCGGCCGACAACCGATTGCCTTGCCCGAAGTGGTAAGTAAATACAATTCTCGCCAGATATTTCTAGGCTCTGACCAATGTCACGCCAGAATTCCGAGGAATGCCAGTCAACTCGTAACGACTGGCCGGTCAAGACATTTTCGGACCAAGGGTCGCATGCCAGACCTCAGACTCGCTACCATCCAGTTTGTTTTGACTGATATCTTCTATCTTGGTGTCGCGTAGTAGGGGTTGTAGAAATAGGTGAAAAACGGGTTAATCTCTTGGAAATAGGGATGCAAGGCGAAAGCGTATTAAATACGCTTATGCTACATGAAGCTATGAAGCTATAAGTGGCTGAGTAGCTACAATATACCCCCCTAGCTTCACATCTAAGATGTGAAGCTGTAAAATGAAGCTATATATAAATGAAAAGAGGCTTATTTGCTTTGCTTTTATATAGATAGCGTGTAAATATTGCTCTACTGCAGTTTCTGCTGAGGGCAGTCTCTATAGATTAGCCTTATTGCTGTGTTTATCTTCTGTTAGGCTGGTGCTGCTCTACTGCAGTCTCTGCTAAAAGTAGTTTTTGCAGATTAATATCGCTTAGGCTATATTATTTAAGGTGTTGCTTTATTGTAGTCTCTGCTGAAAGCAGTTTCTGCAGATTGATATCGTTTTATGCAACTATATTTAAAAGTAACTATAGTAATGCTTATATTAGATATAGTGTCTTTAGTGTCTCTATAATTTATTTTTCACTTTAGAAGTAGTTTTAAAAATAGCTTTACTTTAGCTTTAAGAGCGCTTCTAAAATAATCTCTTTTTTATTAGCTATAAAATAAGCTTTATATTTAGCTTGTTTATTTTATAATGCTGTCTCTAAGCAGCTATACTTTATAGCTAATTATTAATACTTTCTGCTATATAGATACTTTTAGAAATTACTATTTCTATAGCTTCTACTTAAAATAGAGATGCTTTATATAAAGTTTTCTGAAGTTATAAAGAGGGGAAGCTTTAGATAGCTTTTAAGTATAATATAAATATTATATTAGTCTTCTTAACTTATATGCTGATTAATAAAAGCAGTAAAGATCGCTCTATACTTAATAATGCTATATATAAGCTTGCTAATCTCTTCTGCTGTAATAAGTTTAATAAGGCTTTATTTAGCTTAAGATAACATAAAGTGTTTGCTAATTACTTCTAAAAAAGTGTGTAAAGTAAAGACTTTTTAGATCTTAAAGATCTTATATATTTATATATATTAATATATATAGTACTACTCTTAATACTATACTTCTAAATTTATTATTGCTATAGCTCTCTATAGCAAAATAAAGTAATTATTTTATATAGTAGTAACTATAGAGAGAACTATTAGTATAAAATAGTTCTTAAGTATATAAATAAATACTTAAATTGAGGTGTTCTTAATAAGAATAAAATTACTTTATATTATTAATAATATCTTATAGTTAACTATAGTATAAACTTAATTCTAAATAAAGCAGTAGCTTATTATAAGCTCTTTTTGCTTTATAACCTATATCTTATAGTTTGCAATCTGTTCTATATATTCTTTTTAAATATCTTTAACTATAAATATAAATAGCAACAGCAGCTTAGTGTTAGCAAGGTTTAGCTAGTAAATATAGCAGTAAATATGTAAGGGACTGGGCACACAGAGCGGCAATGCTGAGGACGACCTAGCTAATAAAGGCTGAAGGTATAGAGACGCCTATAGGCCTAGAGCATAGAACCCTCTACAGCAAGAACTTAGCGAGAACTTGCTGAAAGTTAAGAAAAGGAGATCTTAGAAGAAGCAAGCAAAAGTAGTGCAGCAATATTATACCTACCTTTTAGGTGCTTCTTTTATTAGTTTATTTTAACTATAGCTTATAGCTTCTAAATACCTTTATAATTCTTTTGCTTCTACTTTAATTTAAAAAGATTAGTAATAATAATAGCACTATATATTTAAGTAATATTTATTAATTAGGCTGAAAAACTTATGCTTAATATTTGCTGAGCGTAAAGCAAAACAGCTTATATAAACCTATATAAAGAAGATAACCTTAGTAAATAATTAGAAAATAATACAAATCAATAAGGGGAAGTAAAAAGCTATACTTTAAGTGAGGCTGGAAGCCTTAAAGAGGATAAGCTACTTATGCTAAATACTTACTACTTAGGTAATAAATATATATAGGAAGATAGGGATTATAAGACCCCCCTTTATAGACTAGATAAGCTATAGAGCTAGATATCTATAGCTGCAGCTAACAGATTAGCTTAAGCTAGAAGACGAGAAGAAGCAACTAGCTAAATGCTGATATAGCAGATAATTGCTATAATAGCTAGCTAGTAAGAGCTAATTGCTATTGCGCTAAGTAACTAAGCATCTGCTAAATAATTGCCTAAGGTTTTTAAGAAACCTTTAAACTATAATATAGCCTGCCTTACTAGTAAGTCTATAAATATAATAAGGGAAAATTAACTTATTGCAATAGAAGAAGCTTATAAATATTATCCTAACTGCTCTAATAGCTAATATATCTAATAGGCTATAAATATAATAAAGTATATTTTGCAAATAGAATAATAAATATATTAGTAAATGCTTATAGACATCTTAAAGAGAAAGGTTAACCTAAGATAAGAAGACTTTAGAATCTTTATAAGAAGGCAGTATATCACACTTAAACTCTAAGAATAAAACTACTATAATGCTTTAAAGTAGTACTATCAAAAAGATAATAAGAAGCTAATTATATATTAAGCTTAATAGGAGTCTATTAACTAAGCCTTTAGCAAGCTAAATATAAGTAATATAAAGGCGTACGCCTTCTTTTAGAGCCTTATAAAGACCTTAAAAGATAAACTGTTTAAGTAAAATATCAACTATACTGATATATATATTATTGCTCTATACGTCTAAAAGTTATAAAAGATTATAGAAAAGAGGTATATAAGAAGAACTACTAGATATTCTAAGTTATATAAGCAACTGCATTTAAACTCTTTAGACCACCTTTATAAGAGCAGTTTGCAGCCCTTCAGGTTGTCAGACTAAAAGGATTGCTATTTAGAGACTCTATTTTAGAATAACTGCTCAGCAAACATCTATATAACACCTAGCTTTAATAGTAAACCTCTTAATTCTTAGAAACCTTAATATTATAACTGCAAGAAGTATAAATATATTTCCTTTAACTGCACTAAAAATTAAATGCAGCTAGCAGGCAGCAATTAGAACTCTAATTTAAGATAGAGTAGAATTAATATAATTTTAATATTTTATATAACTAATGCTAAAGACTTAAGAAATAAATAAGCATAAAAGCAACTTTAAGAGGTATTATACTAAAAATCACCTCAGTTCTAATAAGATAAACTGTTAAAAGATAAGTACTAGCACTTTAAGCAGCTAGTGAAGTTAAACTAAAAGTTAATATAAATATCTATATAGCAATAGATATTATATAAAAAGACCTTATTAAGAAATTTCAATTAAAGGAGGCTATAAGTATTACAGCTCTCAAACTGGTAGACTTCTAAGGAAGGCTTATACCTATTAGAAAGATTTATTAGCTTATATTCTTCTTTATAAATAGTTAAAGATATCTACAAAAGATTTGCTAAGCTTTTATTATAAGCTTCTACTCTAAAAGAGCAAAAGATATTCTCCTGTCTAATAATTTAATAGAATAGGAAGGTATTTATATCAACACTTATATATATATCTAGTTATATAAATGCTTCTTACTTGCTAAACTAGAGGTAATTATCTAAGAAATCATAGAAAATAGCTAACAAGCTTATATTATATACCTAATAAATGCCTTAACCTCTAATAAAAAAGATATTAAGACTTTAAGTAAATGCTTACTAAATAAAGGCTGAGAAAAAGAAGTTTTTAAAGAACTTTAAGACTTTGCTAACATTTTTAATAAAGAAAACATAAAGAAAGTTCTTAAGCTGAAAAGAGCAGTATATTATATTAAACTGAAACCTAGCAAGAAACCTCTGCATAAGCTTATATACTTTATATTAGCAGAATAACTTTAAATGCTTATTAAATATATTTGAGAAATAGAGGCAGCAAGTTATATATATTATTTAATTAGCTCTATAAGAGCATTTATGCTATTTATACCTAAGAAGGATAGAAGTTTATAATTATATATAGATTATAGAGGACTAAATGAAATTATAGTAAAAAACTATTATCTTTTACTACTGATTAGCAAGCTTCTAAACAGACTTACTAGCATAAAGTTTATTTTAAAGATTGATTTAAGTAAAGCATACTATTATATTATAATTAATAAGGTAGATAAGTAGAAAACTGCATTTAGAATAAGATATAGGCATTTTGAATATATAGTGATGTTATTTAGGCTTACTAACACTTCTGCAACTTTTCAGATATATATCTACTAAGCATTTGCTAACCTCTTAAATACCTACTATATTGCATATCTAAATAATATTCTTATCTATTTAGATATAAGAGAGCAGCATACTAAAAACCTCTATACTGTTCTATACTGCTTAAAGGCTGCTAAGCTGTTTATAAAACTAAAGAAATATAACTTTTATTAAATAGAAGTAGACTTTTTAAGGTTTTATATTACCTAAAATAGTATAGAGATAAACCTAAAGTAAGTCTAAATAGTTACTAAATAGCTAGTACTAAAGTCTTTTAGAGATATATAAATATTCTTAGGATTCTATAACTTCTATTATAAGTTTATTATAAGATATTCCTATATTACTACCTATAAAGGTATTTAGAGGCTACAGGCTACAGTTAGGTCAAACTGATGGAAGAAGCACTTAAAAGGTAGGTATAGTATTGCTGCGCTACTTTTGCTTGCTTCTTCTAAGATCCCCTTTTCCTAATCTTTAGCAAGTCCTCGCTAAGTTCTTGCTGTAGAGGGTTCTATGCCCTAGGCCTACAGATGTCTCTATACCTTCAGCCTTTATTAGCTAGGTTATCCCTAGCATTACTGCTCTATATGCTTAGTCTCTTATAATTATCCCCCTTTTAGTTATAATAGTCCTTACTATATAGTTAGCCTCTAGTTTAAAGTAGCTGCAGCAGTCTTCTTCTGTTATCTAGAGCAGCCTCTATTATTCTTCTCTGTTATCTAGCATAACAGGTAGCTGTTATATGTTCAGTGAAGGCTCTATTGTCTGTTCAAGCTGTTATTATTATAGTTATTATTAATTAGGGTCCTTTAGGCTATATATAGGTCTTTTCATTTTAAACCTTTTTATTAGTTATCTTTAAAGAAAGTGATATTTATTTTTTCTTTTAGCAAATATAGTTGTTTAGGTGTTTTGTTGCTTTTATTCCCTGCAAACTCACCCTTTATTCAGTAAGGTTTCCTAATATAATATCCTTATAGTGTTCTTTATAATAGCTTTATTTTTTATCTTATTATCTCCCTTTTAAACAGGTGTGTTATAAGGCTGTTAATTAAGTTAGATAGCAACTGCTATTATTAATTCACTATATCTACCTTTTCACCTTTAGTAGCACTTATTATAGTGAATAACTGTTGTTCACTTTATTTAATATTATATCTGCCTCTATAACTGTTTGATAAAGTTTTATAATTATCTATAAAGTGACAGCTTTTCTCTACTTCAGTCTAGTTCTTTTTTTTTTCATAATAATATATCTTTCTGCATCTTCATATTATATAAGCTTTGCTAAGCTTCTATAGATCTTTTATAGATATTTCACTACTTTATAATATTTCTATAACTAATATTATAAGTATAGAGAGCTTTATTACCTAAATCTTCACTAAATATAGTTTTAATAATTCTAAGCTTAGTAATAGTATATATTAGTGCGACTAATCTAATAGCAGCAAGCTTTATATTAGCTATATGTTATAGCTTTATAAGAGCAGTAAGATTGTTTATATTTATACCTATAATAGAGATTATATATGCAAGTTATGCTGGTTGCATAGCATTAAGTGCTGTAGAGTAAGTTTAGCGATTATTTAGGGAAGATATAGGCTAACTGTTTTACTTTTAGATTCCTTTCTGCTTTATTTTAACTGTTTGCTACTATTAGAACTAAGTTAAGCATTATATCTGTCAGATTGAGGCTGGTTATTACTGCTAGTGTGAGATTTACTGCATCTTCACTGCAATTAAGAAAAGTTAGATATTTCTCTAAAGTCTCTATAAGTAGTTAGTGAACCTTACTAGCCTTTAGTAGGGCATTTAGAATTATAATAACTAATTAGTAGCTATAAGTGTTAAAGAGAGTGCTGCTATTTATATATAAGTGTAACTCTAAATATCTTTAGATATAAGTTTTATTTTATAGTCTGCTTTATTTTTACTTTTATACTAATAAGTGTTTGCAGCTAGCTTGCTAAGCTAAAGACTAGAATAAAATAGATAAAATTATAAGGCAGATTGAAGGTATTTTTTTTTCCTATTTATATAATAAGACCTATATCTTTAAATAGGCTGACTTCCTTAATAGGCTTGCTAATATCTTAGCAATATATCTCTTAAAGAGCAATCCTTATATAGTTGCACTTCTTTTATAAGATCTTTTAAAGATTTAAAGTGTTTATATACTTTATAATACTTATTACTATACTCTAATTGCAATCTTTAAGACTATTAATAGTAGTTCCACACTTTACCTTAATTCTCACAAAGATGTTAGTAAGCATTTAGCAGCAGTTTGCTAGAACTTAGTTAATACTAATAATGAGGATAATTCTTCTAGTAGAAAGGATAGCAATAATAGCAACTTTAATAGGCTTAGTAACAATCTATAGAATAGGAATAGCAGTATAACTAGCAACAGTAATAACAGTAAGAATAAAAATAATAAGAATAAGACTGAGGATGAAGAAGAAGAAGAAGAAAAAGATAAAGATAAAGATGATAATAATAAAGATAGTAAAAAAGATAAAGAGTAGTGTTATCAGCAAAACTTCAGCAAAAGCATAGTAGATTTCTACAAAACATTTTTAGTTAGATATTTATAGTTTTATATTGCTTTTGCAGGGGGTTTAAGGAGTCTTTATTAGCGTTTTAGCTATCTTGCAGTTAATTAACTTTTCTCATTTTCTCTGTACTACTTATTATTTTACTTATAATGCAACTTATGCTGCTGCTTCTTAAATTCTATAAGAATTTGCAAAGTATTTGCTAAGTGTTCTTTAAGCTTTTAGATATTATATTCTACTAGCTAGCCCTTCTATTTAACTAAATATAAGGGGCCTTTTAGTGCTTCTTTTTGCAATATAATATCTTTAACCTCTTATTTTTTAAGGTCTTCTTCTAAGTTTAAGAGTAGTTCTTTAGTAAACTTTCAGCTATGCTATAGCTCTAGTAGTATGATAGAGAAGATATTATATGCCTAATTATACTTCTCTAGAAGCTATACTCTATAGGCGTTAAGGCTTATAACTTCTGTGACTAATATAGAAATAAATTGCAGGGTAAGCTTTTGCTAACCTTTTGCAAAACAAAAGTTCTTAGTTGAAAGTCTTATAATATCTCTAATATTATATAATTATGCCTTTCTTCTAGTATTTACATTTTTAGCTTATGCTTTAGTTATATGCTGCTAATTCTCAGCTATCTTTCAGCAAACCTCTATTAGCTTCTTAAGTCTTTTTTTAACTTTTTAGGTCTTAAGGTTGATATATAGTAAGCAGTAGTTAATTATTCTTAGGTGGTATTTTATGAGGGCCTTAAATAGCAATACACTAATAGTAATATATTTGCTATTATTATATAAGAACTCAGCTTTAACTAGCTGCATTACTTATTAGTTATGCAGACTTTCACTAAACTTTGAGAGATATACAGTTAAAGTTTGATATATCCTTTCTATTTAACTGTCTGTTTGTAGGTGCTATGCTATAGAGATATATCTTTCTATATTTCAAGCCTTAGTTTAGTCTCACTAGAACTAATTAGTGATCAGTTTGTTTCTGTTGCTAATAATAGCTTTAGGTATGCTATACTAGCATTTAATCTCTTAGTATAAGATCTTCACTAAGTTTGTAGTGTTTAGTTGCTTAGTTGTTGCTAAAAATCAAACTACTTTAGTTATTCTGTATATAACTATTAAGATTATGTTATAAATAATCCTATTATTTTAGCAACTTTTTAGTAAGCTAGTTAAGAAGTTTAAGGAAATCTGTTAGAATAAGTATGCTGGCAGTTCTAATGTTTACAGCAGTCTATATGGTTTGTGCTGTGGTATGTATGCCTCCTGGCAGTGTGGACACTTAGTAATATATTGCTATATATCTTCTATTAGATGTGGCTAATAAAACTTTTGTAAGATCAGTTCAGCTGTTTTATTTGCCTTTATATGCCTTAATTTAGGTATATTATAGTAGTTTCTTAAGATTTTATAGTAGAGGGATTTTTCTTCTAAGATAATAAGTTTTCTTTTAAACTAAAGGATATTGTTCTTATTAAGTTAGTATTTTTAGTGTTTTTTAGTATTTCAGTAAACCTTAGCTGTGAGATCTCTATAGAAGTAGTCTTTAGCCTGTAGTCCTCTGACTATCTGTTTAAGATCTATATCTAGTTGCAATATATAAGCTGTTTTATTCTAAATAAGCTCTCTTATTATAGTATATAGGATATATTATTCCAGTATAGTAACTTTAGCTCCCCTTAAGTCTTTTAATATATTGCTAATCTCTTATAGAGCAGTCAGCATAACACCTATATATAATTTTAAGTAGGTAATAGCGCTAATATGCATACTTTGATATAGTAGATTATTAGTTCTCTCTATAAGGTGGTGCTAACCTAAAGGTGAGAATCTTTTAATTTTAGAGCTAGCCTTCTAATAAGGTTTTTATATGCTTTACTAAACAGCTTAAATATAAGTTTTCACAGTAGCTATAGTCTCTTTAAGCTTAGCAATATATTAGCAATTTATTGCTAAAAGCTGGCTAATAAGCTTAAGCTTTTTTCTAAAAGTAGGAAGTATATTATCTACTTTTGCATCTTCCACTATATAATCAAAGTGTTACAACAGTCCATCTGCTAGATTTATAACCCCTAACCTATATTAAATTTCAAAATTAAATATAGATAGGTAATAAACCTATTAGGTAAGCCTTTTGTAAATATCTTATGCAGGTGCAGTAAGCACTCCTTTTAGTACTATATAGTCTGTGAGGACTAGGAACTTCTCAGGGAGTTTTTATAGGTATTAAGCTTAATAATCTAGACTTTCTATAATTGCTAGAAGCTTTTGCTGCTCTGTAGCTTAGCGTCTCTCTATATCTAAAAGCTTCTTTAATTAGAAGGCTACTAGATGCTAAACTGTACTATACTTCTGTAAAAGCATATTAAATGCTGCTTAAGTAGATATATCAGTCTTAACTTTTATTTCTAGTATTAAGTTATAATATTTTAATATTAAGGCTTTAGTGAATGCTCTCTGAAGTGTTTTAAATATAGTCTATATCTCTTCTATTTAGATAAAAGCTTTTAACTTTATGCTGTTTTAGCTTTCTTTAAGCATACTATTTATAGAGGTAGTAATATAGAAATATTTTATAATAAACTTATAATAGAAGTTATAGAATCCTAAGAATATTTATATATTTCTAAAAGATTTTAGTATTAGCTATTTAGCAACTGCTTAGACTTACTTTAGGTCTATTTCTATGCTATTTTAGGTAATATGAAACTTTAAGAAGTTTATTTCTGTTTAATAAAAGTTATATTTCTTTAGTTTTATAAACAGCTTAGCAGCTTTTAGGTAGTATAAGATAGTATAGAGGTTCTTAGTGTGCTGCTCTTTTATATCTAAATAGATGAAAATATTATCTAAGTATGCAACACAGCAGATATCTAAGAGGTTAGTAAGCGCTCAGTAGATATATGCCTGAAAAGTTATAAAGGTGTTAGTAAGCTTAAATAGCATCACTATATATTTAAAATGCTTATATCTTATTCTGAATGCAGTTTTCTATTTATTTGCCTTATTAATTGCAATGCAGTAGTATACTTTGCTTAAATCAATTTTTGAAATAAACTTTATGCTAGTAAGCCTGTTTAGAAGCTTGCTAATTAATAGCAGAGGATAATAGTTTTTTACTATAATTTCATTTAGTCTTCTGTAGTTTATATATAATTATAAACTTCTATTTTTCTTAGGTATAAATAGTATAAATGCTCTTATAGAGCTAGTTAAACAGTATATACAGCTTGCTGCCTCTATTTCTTAAATATATTTAATAAGCATTTGAAGTTGTTCTGCTGATATAAGGTATATAGGCTTATATAGGGGTTTTTTGCTAGGTTTCAGTTCAATATGATATACTGCTTCTTTCAGCTTAGGAACTTTTTTTATATTTTCTTTATTAAAAATGTTAGTAAAGTTTTAAAGTTTCTTAAGGATTTTTTTTCTCAGCTTTTGCTTAGTAAGTATTTGCTTAAGGTTTTAATATCCTTTTTATTAGAAGCTAAAGTGTTTATTAGATATATAATATAAGCTTGTTAGCTATTCTCTATGATTTCTTAGATAATTGCTTCTAGTTTAGTAAGTGAGAAGCGTTTATATAACTAGGTATATATATAAGTGTTAATATAAATATCTTCTTATCTTATTAAATTATTAAACAGGAGAATATTTCTTATTCTTTTAGAGTAGAGGCTTATAATAAAGGCTTAGTAAATCTTCTGCAGATGTTTTTAACTATCTATAAAGAAGAATATAAGCTAATAAATCTTTTTAGTAGGTATAAGCTTTCTTTAGAAGTCTACTAGTTTAGAAGCTATAATGCTTATAGCCTCTTTTAATTAAAGTTTCTTAATAAGGTCTTCTTATATAATATTTACTGCTGTGTAAATATTTATATTAACTTCTAGTTTAACTTTACTAGCTGCTCAGAATACTAATATCTATCTTTTGACAGTTTATTCTATTAGAACTAAGGTGATTTCTAGTATAATGCCTTTTAAGGTTGCTTTTATGCTTATTTATTTCCTAAGTCTTCAGTATTAGTTATATAAGGTATTAAAATTATATTGATTTTACTCTATCTTAAGTTAGAGTTCTAATTGCTGCCTGCTAGCTGCATTTAATTCTTAGTGTAGTTAGGGGAAATATGTCTATACTTCTTATAGTTATAATATTAAGGTCTTTAAGAATCAGAAGGTTTATTACTAAAGCTAGGTGTTATATAGATGTTTGCTGAGCAGTTATTCTAAGATAGAGTCTTTAGATAGTAATCTCTTTAGTTTGACAACTTAAGAGGCTGTAAGCTGCTCTTATGAAGGCAGTCTAAAGAGCTTAAGTGTAGTTGCTTATATAACTTAGAATATCTAGCAGTTCTTCTTATATGTCTTTTTTCTATAATCTCTTATAACCTCTAAATATATAGAGCAATAATATATACGTCAGTATAGTTAATATTTTATTTAAACAGTTTATCTTTTAAGGTTTTTATAAAGCTCTAAAAGAAGGTATATGCTTTTATATTGCTTATATTCAGCTTGCTGAAGGCTTAGTTAATAGACTTTTATTAAGCTTAATATATAATTAGCTTTTTATTATCTTTCTGATAGTACTGCCTTAAGGTATTATAGTGGTTTTATTTTTAGAGTTTAAATATAATATGCTGCTTTCTTATAAAGATTCTAAAGTTTTTTTATTTCAGGTTAACCTCTCTCTCTAAGGTGTTTATAAGTATTTGCTAATATATTTGCTATTCTATTTATAGAGTATGCTCTATTATACTTACAGCCTATTAGATATACTAGCTATCAGAGCAGCTAGGATGATATTTATAAGCTTTTTCTATTATAATAAGCTAATCTTTTCTTATTATACTTATAGACTTATTAGTAAGGCAGGCTATATTATAGTTTAAAGGTTTCTTAAAAACCTTAAGCAATTATTTAGCAGGCGCTTAGTTACTTAGCATAGCAGCAATTAGCTCTTGCTAGCTAGCTATTATAGCAATTATCTGCTATATTAGCATTTAGCTGGTTGCTTCTTCTAGCCTTTTAGCTTAGGCTGGCCTATTAGCTGCAGCTATAGACGTTTAGCTTTATAGCCTGTCTAGTCTATAAGGGGAGGTTTTATAGTCTCTATCTTTCTGCATATGCTTATTGCTTAAGTAGTAAGTATTCAGCATAAGTGGCTTATCCTCTTTAAGGCCTCCAGTCTTACTTAAAGCATAACTTCTCACTTCTCTTTATTAATTTATATTATCTTTTAATTGTTTGCTAAGGTTATCTTCTCTATGCAGGTTTATATAAGCTGTTTTGCTTTATGCTTAGCAAGCATTAAGCATAAGTTTTTCAGTTTAATTAGTAAGTATTATTTAAGTATATAGTGCTATTATTATTGCTAACCTTTTTAAATTAAAATAAAAGCAAAAGAATTATAAAGATATTTAGAAGCTATAAGCTATAGTTAGGTTAAACTAATAGAAGAAATACCTAAAAGGTAGGTATAATATTGCTGCGCTACTTTTGCTTATTTCTTCTAAGATCTCTTTTTTCTAACTTTCAGCAAGTTCTCACTGAGTTCTCGCTATAGAGGGTTCTATGCTCTAAGCTTATAGGCGTCTCTATACCTTCAGCCTTTATTGGCTGGGTTGTCCCTGGCATTGCTGCTCTGTGTGCCTAGTCCTTTACACTACCTCTATAAATAGCGCGCTTAAAGGAAGCTAAAATAGCATAAAGTTAGAAGCTTTTATTTAAATAGGAGAAATATAGACTGCATTTGAGATGCTTTAGAGAGTATTTGCTGAAGCCTTAATGCTGAGATATTATAACTTAATGCTAGAAATAAGAGTTAAAACTAATATATCTACTTAAGTAGCATTTAGTATGCTTTTGCAAAAGCATAGTATAGTTTAGCACTTAGTAGCCTTTTAGTTAAAGAAGCTTTTAGATATAGAGAAATGCTAGGCTATAGAGCAGCAAGAGCTTCTAGTAATTATAGAAAGTTTAGATTATTAGGCCTAATACTTATAAAGACTTCTTAAGAAGTTTTTAGTTCTTATAGACTATACAGCACTAAAAGGAGTGCTTATTGCACCTGCATAAGATATTTGCAGAAGGCTTACCTAATAGGTTTATTGCCTATCTGCATTCAATTTTGAAATTTAATATAGGTTAGAAGTTATAAATCTAGTAGATAGACTGTTATAACGCTCTGATTATATAGTAGAAGATATAAAAATAGATAATATGCTTCTCACTCTTAGAAAAAAGCTTAAGCTTATTAGCTAGCTTTTAGCGATAAATCGCTAATATATCGCTAAGCTTAAAGAAACTATAGCTACTGTGAAAACTTATATCTAAGCTGTCTAGCAAAGCATATAAGAACTTTGCTAGAAGGCTAGCTCTAAAGTTGAAAGATCTTCACCTTTAGGTTAGCATTACTTTATAGAGGGAACTAATAATCTACTGCATTAAAATATATATATTAGTACTGTTATCTGCTTAAAATTGCATGCAGATGCTATGCTGACTGCTCTATAAGAGATTAGCGATATGCTAGAGGACTTAAAGGGAGCTAGGGTTACTATGCTGGAATAATATATCTTATATGCTGTAATAAGAGAGCTTATTTAGGATAAAACAGCTTATATATTATAACTAAGTGTAGATTTTAAATAGACAGTTAGAGGATTACAAACTAAAGACCACTTCTATAGAGATCTTACAGCTAAAGTTTACTAAAATGCTAAAGAACACTAAAGATATTAACTTAATAAGAATAATATCTTTTAGTTTAAAAGAAGACTTATTATCTTAGAAGAAGGATTCTTCTGCTATAAAATCCTAAGAAACCACTATAATACACTTAGATCAAAGTATATAGAAGTAAATAAAACAGTTAAACTGATCTTATGAAAGTTTTATTAGCTATATCTAATAGAGGATATATAGCGATATATCGCTAAGTGTTTATACTGCTAGGAGGTGTATATATTATAGCATAAACTATATAGACTGCTGCAAATATTAGAACTACTAATATACCTATTCTAATAGATTTCTTTAAACTTCTTAATTAGCTTACTAGAAAGTTGCTAAGATAATAGGATTATTTATAATATAATCTTAATAGTTATATATAGAATAACTAAGATAGCTTAATTCTTAGTGATAACTAAGCAACTAGATGCTGTAGGCTTAGCAAGGATCTTATACTAAGAGATTAAGTGTCAGTATAGCATATCTAAAGCTATTATTAGCAATAGAAACAAACTGATCACTAATCAGTTCTAATAAGACTGGACTAAAGCTTGAGATATAGAAGGGTGTATCTCTATAGCATAATACCTATAAACAGACAGTTAGACAAAAAGGATGCATTAGACTTTAACTGCATATCTCTTAAAATTCAGCAAAGATCTATGCAATTAATAGGTAATGCAGCTAATTAAAGCTAAGTTCTTATATAATAATAGCAAATATACTATTATTAATATATTGCTATTTAAAGCTTTTATAAGATATTACCTAAAAATAATTAACTACTGCTTGCTATATATTAACCTTAAGACCTAGAGGGTTGAAGAAAGACTTAAAAAGCTGATAGAAGTTTGCTAAAAGATAGCTGAGAATTAGCAGCATATAACTAAAATATAAGCTAAAAATATAAATACTAAAAGAAAAGCATAATTATATAATATTAGAGATATTATAAAACTCTCAACTAAGAACTTTTGTTTCATAAAAAGTTAGCAAAAGCTTGCTCTGCAATTTATTCCTATGCTAGTTATAGAAGTTATAAGCCTTAACACCTATAAAGTATAGCTTCTAGAGAAGTATAATTAAATATATAATATCTTCTCTATTGCACTACTTAAGCTGTAATATAACTAAAAGTTTGCTAAAAAACTGCTTTTAGACTTAGAAGAAGACCTCAAAAAATAGGAAGTTAAAGATATTATATTGTAAAGAGAAGTGCTAAAAGGCTCCTTATATCTAGTTAAATAGAAGGGCTAGCTAGTAGAATATAATATCTAAAAGCCTAAAGAACACTTAGCAAATACTTTGCAAATTCTCATAGAATTTAAGAAGCAGCAGCATAAGTTATATTATAAGTGAGATAATAAATAATATAGAGAAAATAAGAAAAGTTAATTAACTATAAGACAGCTAAAACGCTAGCAAAAACTCCTTAAACCCCCTATAAAAGCAATATAAAACTATAGATATCTAATTAAAAACATCTTATAGAAATCTACTATGCTCCTACTGAAGTTTCACTAATAACACTACTTTTTATTTTTCTTACTATTTTTATTATTATTATCTTTATTTTTATCTTCTTCTTCTTCTTTTTCTTTATCCTCAGCCTTATTCTTATTATCTTTATCTTTATTATTATTACTATTGCTAGTTATGCTGCTATTCTTATTCTGCAGATTATTACTAAGCCTATTAAAATTGCTATTATTACTATCTCTCTTACTAAAAGAATTATCCTTATTATCAGTATTAATTAAGTTTTAGCAAACTGCTGTTAAACACTTACTGATATCTTTATAAGAATTAAAGTAAAGCATAGGATTACTATTAACAGTCTTAAAGATTGCAATTAAAGTATAGCAACAGATATTATAAAGTATATAGGCATTTTGAATCTTTAAAAGATCTTATAAAGGAAGTATAGCTATATAAAGATTGCTCTTTAAGAGATATATTGCTAAGATGTTAGTAAGCCTATTGAGGAAGTCAGCCTATTTAAAGATATAGGTCTTATTATGCAGGTAAAAAGGAAGAATACCTTTAATCTGCTTTATAATCTTATCTATCTTATTTTAGTCTTTAGTTTAGCAAGCTAGCTGCAAATACTTATTAGTATAAAAGCAAAAATAAAATAAACTATAGAACAAAACTTATATCTAAAGATATTTAGAGTTATATCTATATATAAGCAATAACACTCTCCTCAACATTTATAGCTACTAATTAGTTATTATAATTCTTAGTGTTCTACTAAAGGCTAGCAGGGTTTATTAACTACTTATAGAGACTTTAGAGAAGCATCTAACCCTTTTTAATTATAGTGAAAATGCAGTAAATCTTATGCTAGCAGTAATAACTAGCCTTAATCTGACAGATATAACGCTTAACTTAGTTCTAATAATAGCAAACAGTTAGAATAAAGCAGAAAGGAATCTAAAAGTGAAATAATTAGCTTATATCTTCCTTAAATAATCGCTAAACTTACTCTACAGTATTTAATACTATATAACCAGCATAACTTATATATATAATCTCTATTATAAGCATAAGCATAAATAACCTTACTACTCTTATAAAGCTATAATATACAGCTAATATAAGGCTTGCTGCTATTAGATTAGTTGCATTAGTATATGCTATCACTAAGCTTAGAATTATTAGAACTATACTTAGTGAGGATTTAAGTAATAAGGCTCTCTACACTTATAATATTAGTTATAAAAGTATTATAAAGTAGTAAAATGTTTATGAAGGGTTTATAGAGGCTTAGTAAAGCTTGCATAATATAAAGATATAAAAGGATGTATTGTTATGAGGAAAAAAAGAACTAGACTGGGGTAGAGAAAAGCTGTCACTTTATAGATAATTATAAGGCTTTATTGAATAATTGCAGAAGCAGGCGCAACATTAGATAAAGTGAATAACAGTTATTTACTATAGTAAGTGCTACTAAAAGTGAGAAAGCAGATGCAGTAAATTAATAACAGCAGTTGCTATCTAACTTAATTAACAGCTTCATAATATATTTGTTTAGAAGGGGGATAATAGGATAAAAAATAAAGCTATTATAAAGAACACTATAAAGATATTATATTAAGAAACCTTGCTGAACAAAAGGTAAGTTTATAAGGAATAAAAGCAATAAAACACCTAGATAACTATATTTGCTAAAGAGAAGAATAAATATCACTTTCTTTAAAAATAACTAACAAAAAGGTCTAAAATAAAAAGACCTATATATAGCCTAAAAGACCCTAATTAATAACAACTATAATAATAACAGCCTAAATAAATAATAAAGCTTTTACTAAATATATAACAGCTACCTGCTATGCTAGATGACAGAGAAAGATAATAGAAGCTATTCTAAATAACAGAAGAAAACTACTGCAGCTACTTCAAACTGAAGGCTAACTATATAATAAGAATTACTATAACTAAAAAAAGGGATAATTATAAGAGACTAAGCATATAGAGCAGTAATGCTAAGGACAACCTAGCTAATAAAGGCTGAAGGTATAGAGACGCCTATAAGCCTAAGGCATAGAACCCTCTATAGCGAGAACTTAGTGAAGACTTGCTGAAGGTTAGGAAAAAGGGATCTTAGAAGAAGCAAGCAAAAGTAGCGCAGCAATACTATACCTACCTTTTAGGTGCTTCTTCTATCAGTTTGACCTAACTGTAGCCTGTAGCCTCTAAATACCTTTATAAAACAGCTTAATTAATATAAAGTTAGATATATTTATATTAAGCTTCTTCTTATTGCTTTATATATAGTTTGTTAAGTATAAGAAGATATATTACTTACTATATTAAATTAAATACCTCTTTGCTATAAAGATTAATATATTCTTATATACTGTTCTAAAGCATATAGAAGTGTAGTTATATAAACTATACAGGCTAGTTATATTGCTTTGCAAGAAGTATACTAATTAGCTACTGTTAAGCTATTAAAAAAGATATTATGAGATAAAAAATAAACTGCATTAAGCTACAGCCTACTTTGCAGTATATTAGGGGGTGTGAAGCATCATATTAAGAGCTAGGCTTATAACTGTTATGTAGTAGGGGTTGTAGAAATAGGTGAAAAACGGGTTAATCTCTTGGAAACAGGGATGTAAGGTGAAGGCGTATTAAATATGCCTGTGCCACATGAAGCCATGAAGCCACAAGTGGCTGAGTGGCTACGACACTTGGCATCTAGACAAAGAAGCCCGACCCCATTTCTGCCCGTTTAGACTTACTCGTCAACTTCGAAATATCTACTTTCGCCGCGGCACGCGCCATGCGACGGCTGTAGGACCGAGCGTGAGTTGATGGACAATGGCAAGAAGACGCGAGCCCTCGGAGAAATCCAAGTGCTTACCATTGTTCGGCCACATGTTGACCGTCGCAGTCTGTTTCCAGAATGAAGATATTTGACTCGTAATTCCGTCACATCATACTCGGCGAGCTCGGTCTCACGAGGGTTGCGGTTCACTGCCGAACTCCATCGACGGTGAGATGGTGGTGAGCGCACGGTGCAGTTCCCTTGAGATCGTAACTACCTGCACTTTGGATGTCAATACGATGGAGTGTAAAGTCGGTTTCCGAGATGGAAATCATAGTTGGTCACGGGATCTTTCATGGAAGTGCTACGATGTACAGTTCGCACCAGACTCTACATTTGCTCTCGCATTCCTTGGCAGCAAAGACGTCCTAGACTTTGAGAAACATCATCCGTACGATGTTTCTCTAATGGCTAATTAGAAAAATGTTCCACCGAGGTTTAATCGGTCGTCGTGGAAACAGAGCTTAGGGTAAGTTCAGAGAAAAGTAGCAATCCAAAACGGTTTCAACATCTGCGTTTACTCCCAGCCCACACCTACTGAGTTCGCCTCACATCGAACTCCGAAACACACCTACGCCAAATCTTGCCCATGCAGCACGTGTTTCTCGGCCGGCGCAGAAGCTCAATAGCCCCATGATGACCGCCGCTACCGAGACAGTCGAAGATCCCATCTCAACCCACAGGAGGCCACCCTGGTATCCCGCAACGGCCCTTTGCGATCGGAAACTCCACCCGTAACAGAAGTTTTAGACGAGCCGGTAGCAGTGAAAGACCTAGGATGCACGATACAGGTGTCACGTCAATCACTAATCAACGTCTGGCCATAGCTTCAGCATTAAGTGGCGCTACTATCGTTTTCGTCAACTTAATCCGACTTCATTGTCAGCCTCATTCTCGACAATCAGTCTAGATGTTCTTGGCTACGATCTTGGCTGCATAAACTCCTTTTCATTTCCCCTCTCTGGTGATTCGTTTCAGTATACTTCCCGCGGCTGCATGTCGACATGTGGAATTTTGGTTTATTGATCAGCGAGACTGATGAGAATAAACTCCAGCCTCGTCTGATTCACGTCTGACAAAGAATGCCCCTATACCCGACACAGAATGGCTGGTGGGATGGTTTGCGGGGAAGGGGCCGGAAGACCTGGAAATTAGGGTCCCGCGGGCGTTGCAGCGCGTGCAGCGCGGAGCAAAAAGAAAGACATGCTTATTCGCTAGCTTGCATGCGCAAAAGCCGTTAATGGCGACATTGGAACCAGGTAGAGTTGCGCCAAATGTACCCCTAGAACTTGAGTTTATTATATGGCTGTCAAAGGTGTCATTCGATACGCCGCGGACTCTATCGCCGGCGATCGCTCCAATGAACCGGCAACAGCACAACGTCAACGACCCGTCTCTGTGACGAGCCGTTCGCCATAATACCCATCCATGGCAATAAAACGAAACGATGGCAGAAAAAGTGAATTTTGCCGAAAGCATTGAACTGGCTTGCCATGTTGCCACTCGCCAAATCATCTCCGAACATGGGACGGCTGAAGAGCCCGCGCGGTTATTGTTTGTCCGTGCATAAAACAACAAACTTTCGTCGCATCTGAATCTTCACGATATGATCGTCGAGTATGAAGATCGTTCCCTGTCGGCGGGTCAGGGAGTGGATGATTGGATACCACATTACCCGCCAAGATGTCAGGGTCTCGGCTGGCTTAATTCGTTCTCGGTGAGAGAGAGCACTATGGTGACTCCATGTCCACAACAACAACAGCCCCCTCCTCATCTTCATTCTTGGCCGCAGAGACTTCATGTTGAAACTTCAAGTTGGAAAGTCTAAGTTGATCAAGGCACGGGAATGATGGGCTGGAGATCGGTTGAAGGTGAATCTAATAGTTTACATGAACGAGTTTCTCAAGGCACCCGTAAGCCACGAAGTCGGAAGTATTCAAAGCTGGAGACGTTACGAGATATAAATTTAGAGCGTCTTTCTCCCGTGCATCCGTCGCGACATCAGCACTTTCCACAGTCACTGTTGTTCATTGAAAACCACCACTACAACAAAGCTTAGTTATGCTTGTCCCTTCTCTTCAACATCTGGCCACTGTGGCCTTGGCCTACTACGTCTCCGTTGGCCTTGCAGTTCCCAATGTTCAGTCAGTGACTGACACGAAGGATTTGAATGAGGTGAGACTTGAATGCTTCGAGTGGTCCATTAGATCTTCCATTGGTACTAATCCCATTGGCTACTGGTACAGAGGAACGAAGCCGTGAATAGCCCGGATGTCGCCGTAAGTCACGTCATCTCCCCATCAGCCATCGGCTTGTTTTTGACAGCTGAAAAGGGTATCGGAGAGAACTTGCAAGCCCGTGCCAAAAAGCCACAGGCGCGCCCGCGCCCACGCCCACGTCCGCGTCCGCGCCCGCGTCCGGCAGTTGTGGTTCCCGTCGCCGTACCGCCTGGTGTCCAAGTGCGGCCCGTCCCAGCACCACCCAGACGAAGGCCCACTTAAACAAGATTGTGCTTCGAAGAAATGCAGAGGGGAGGATGGGGACAGAACTGAAAGAGGTTGCATGGGGACTACATTTGGAGATGTATACGTCGCCGGAGGTACTTCAGCTCCAATTTTAGCTTGAGAGGGATCGTTCAACACAGCCAACTTTTACTACCGGGCATTGGAACACATTAGGAGATCATCTTGTTAGGATGCGATGAGGAGGCGAAGTAGGAAATACGGGAAAAGAATGTGACTATGCACGTACGCACTGATCATATTGTGAAAAAGAACTTTGTCAATGATTCAGTCGCGCTCTTTTTGAGGGGTCTTGGATTTCATAAAGTCCAAATGCTGACCGCATTTATCTCCGAGGGAGATCATGTCGAAGACGCGGGAATAAGAATGATAGAAAAACGGTGGAGACCTGATTGATGGATTGAAGACAAAAGTCCCGTTGACGTACACACGTTGCCTGCCTGTAGCCACCTTCCAGATACGGATCTGTGGAACATTTGGCCCATCTGTTGTGCAACAAAGACACATCACGTTGTCGCACATGTTATTCGTGCTATTTCAGCTGGTCTTACCCAAGTGACCACGTTTGACTTCCTAATTCTATGAACCCCCCGCACCGCTTTGCAGCATAGTTCATCCTGTCCGAGAACGACTAGCAAAATGCTTGACTACGATTGGCACCTAAGCACCTCTCGCCTGTATATCTCCCACGTCAATCCTTCCAATGACATCCATTGCGACTTCTTCATCGATTACATGAGTGACCGAGGGAGCGCCAAGCTTGAGGAGCTGTCGCAAACCATGCCAAAACGAGAGGCGATTGCGAAGCTACACATCTTACCCCGCCTCGAGCGGATGGAGAAGTTGGGCTGGGGAAGGTATCTGGTCTCGCTCAAGCCTGAGGCCGTCGACGAGGATAGTTCAAATGTACCCTTTTCACAACGTCCTCTCGAGCCGATCGGATGCGTCACGATGCAGCTGGCTAGATATCCTGGAGGTGGTCCGACCGTACCCGATCTTGGGTTTGCGTTTCTGGACAGGCACCAAGGGAAAGGGTATGCCACGGAGGCTGCTCAGAGATTGATGAAGTACTTTGAAGAGGAAAGAGGGCAGAAGGGGTTTCTTGGCCTCACTGAACCAAACAACGACAAAGCGAAAAAAGTGTTTCGCCGGATGGGGTTCGACGACAGAGGAGAACGAGATGTAATTGGAGTCGTAGAAGGAAAGACATTTACGGCTTCAGTCTGGAGCAAAGGACTGGAAGGGCATTTGGAAGAATATGGTTTTCAGTAGATGATCTAGGCGCTAAGCATGCGCGCACGGGAACCAGTACGAAGAAGATTTAACCACCATGATGCAGAAATTTTCGTTCATTCTTATTTGGACTGCCAGGGATTCATCCTGAGTTCGCGCCGAATTCTGTGGAAGGCATTCATATCAAACCAAGAGAAAGAAAGGGCTATCCCTTTGGTGGTCAACTCAAGCCAACTTCATCTCACACGGCGGACGGGGATGGTCTCCTGCGAAGCCTGACATTGAGGCCTTTCTGCGAGACGAACCAACTTAAAGATAATGTTAAAAACTTTCGAGGTGACGGATGGTACATCGAAAACTCACTGGCACTTTTCCTCCAACAAGGCATCCGGGTCGACCAATTCAATGTCAAAATGTAGGAGTAGAGTGGGGATGAGCTGCCACATAGTCAACACAAGATTATTCAATGAACGCTCTGAAGAGATTGGGCGGAGAATCTTGCCTTTGCCATCTCCATCCAGCTGATATCTATTGTTGAAAGTTAACAACCGGCTTTGAAAAGGAACTTCCCGCAGATAACCTACTTCTACCTATGCACATTCGCGCCCCAGATCCGAATGCGAAGAAAAAGCGGTCTATTACAGCAATGTCAGCGAGCGAAGGAGGCATTGATACCACGTATCTTACGCAGGTCTCCATTATCCTCTTTCAGCCACCGCTCAGGCCTGAAAGAGTGTACGTCTTGGCTATAGACTGTTGTATTGCGATGGACAACCCACGGGTTAACTCCTACAACGGACTGAAAAGATAATGGTCAGCAAAGATCTCTCAAACTAAGATTAAGGCCGACAAAGAACTTACGCCGGCTGGCAAGAAATGTCCATCAATCTCATATCCACCTTTGGGAACAACACGCGGCAGGGTCATGCCGACAGCCGGGTGCAATCTCAACGCCTCGTACATGGCAGCTTGAAGATAAGGCATTTTCTCGGATTCAGCGACGGTAATGGGGTCACTGAGCTTCCCCTGTTGCCAAAGAGTATCGACTTC
Source organism: Colletotrichum horii (assembly GCA_027406005.1). Classification (NCBI taxonomy): domain Eukaryota; kingdom Fungi; phylum Ascomycota; class Sordariomycetes; order Glomerellales; family Glomerellaceae; genus Colletotrichum; species Colletotrichum horii. Next base: position 4,922,889 of record JANVYB010000006.1, read on the forward strand.
TTCAATGAGCTTTCTCTTGGCCTCAGGATACTTCAGCATGTAGTAGATGATTGCACGGATGGAAATGGCTGTCGTATCGCTGCCGGCGAAGATGTTCGATGTCGCCATAGAGACCAGATCCGAGTTGTCAAATTGATCAGGCTTGTCATGGTGCACAGCAAGGAGCTTTCCAAGGATATCCTGGTGGTCCGATCCACGGTCCTGCCTAGCAGCCACCTCGCGTGCTGCGAACTTCCTTAAGCTGCCGTGTCGAGAGGCGATACCAAGCCATGTACCGATGACAGGGGATAGGTAATCATGAAGCCAGTAGAGCCAGGGAACTTGGCCAATCCAAGCAGCCGACTGCAAGGCATTCTCAATCTGCTTGAAAGAGCCGTCGTCTGACCCAACGTCCATGAAGCCGAAACGCTTGGAGAACGTAACCTCGCCAATTACGTCTGGAATATGTCAATCAAGAGTCACAGGTGCAGGACGTCAGGCTTGACCAAGCAAGCGTTCTTGGCTTTGCGCTTACCAAAGGCATAGAGTTGGACCCAATTGCCCATATCCACAGTTTGTCCCACCATCTCGTTAAGCTTATCGAATAGAACGTGGATGGCGCTGTCCACGTATGGCTCCAGTTCCTTCAAAGTGGACATAGCATACGGTCTGCTGACTAGTCGTCTCTGGGCGGCATGGATTGAATCGTCGCGTTCAGGAAATAGGTCAAACTTGCGTCGTCCTTACCAGACACTGTACCAGTCGGACTTTCGAAATTTTGAACCAGCACCTGCGCCTGTTAGCATCATCACACCCGGCCCAGACCAGAAACGACTTGCCATAAATTGTCTTGATTGATGTGAGATCCGAGATACTCCTACACGGGACCCATATCAGCGGTGTTTCTTGGGCAAATTTATGATTCTTGTGCACTTACACTTCACTAGGTGCGATCCTAACGACCTTGCCATGGATTTCATGGAGGCGCATCATGATCACATGGAGGTCTCCTTTGTATGAGTGGTACGCAAGCCATCCTCGCGAGAGGCTTGCCCAGTATGGCCCCGGGGTGCCAGCAAACGATGAGAAGTAACGTTGATAGACAACCCACAAAGCAAGGAGGATGGCTGGGGCAAATTTGAGAGCCGCCAGTAGCGAGAACGAGCTCGCTTGGTGCACGATGTCGTTCATATTGAACACAGTATGATGAACGACGCAGCTATTGGAGCTTTAGAGACGACACGCTGCTTCGAGAACTAAAGAAGCGAAGCCTTCTTTAAATGTGGCTGTACGGAATCCCGAGGGCCCGAATTCCCAATAGCTATTCCCTTACTGGCCGATCGCAGAAGGATTACCCGGACTATCCGAGGTAGGTTGTTCCCCATGAGGTATGGAGTAGTTGATCTGGAGGGTGTTGCGGGGTAATACGATTAATTATTTCTCGCTATGGTCGCGACTTGAGACGTCCGGCCAACCACCGAGTTCCCCGAAACACCCCCGGCACGTAGAGTCGGGAAGTCGTTGGCGGCCCCATTTACGCCCGCCGGCCCCGCCCCCGCCATCGCCGATGCAATGTTCGAAGCGAGCGAGGGCTACAGCTGCGAGGCAACATTTAGCTGCCTGGTAGGATTTTGGTACTTGGGTCCAATGAACAACTTGATTTCTCAGTGATGGGGGACGAGGCCATGGGTTGCACTCGTCTCTGGTACTGGGCTGAACTTGATGAGGAGGAACAATGGCAAAGTTCTTGAAGTCAAAAGATTATTGTGCAGGGTTCTGAATATGCAACCTACCTCACTCATTGGTTTGGAAGCAAGCTTGGAGCACCATAGATGTGGACTGCATCATAACTCGAGCTTGGGCTGAAGAACTTCATCGCAATATCTTGAAGTATTCTGTTATGTAACGTGATACAAACAGATTCTTGGATTTAACAGGAACAAAGAAAGGCATGGTGCCATCCAAGGGCTGAAGCTTGAGACTTAATGGACTAATGACACGTTACGAACGTTGGCATGTTGGCATTTAAACATGTTTGATGTGATTGATTCAATGGCCTGAAGTGTGGTTCTGATCCCTGGAAAATTCGTTTGAAAGCACCAGGAATCAGATGAACAAATACCAAGGTCTGAGGTGTATGGCTTGTCCTGCTGGTTATGTATCATTTGGGGCACAGTGAATCACCACAAACCCAAGAACGTGCCCGGTGAATGAGCACCCCATGTCAACAATACTGACTCACGAGGTTCACCACAAGGGGTATTTATTTTCTTGAAATGATCTGCAGGTTCTTCTCTTTTCCCACGCACATTACGAAAGCTGCTCACATCACACCCAAAGACCATTTCAATTCTATCCTTCACAATGCTTCTTAAGACTATCGCTCTTCTTCCACTTGCCGCTCTTGCGGCGAAGGTAAGAACAACAATTCCGTCCAGAGACTCATTTTGAGCGGTTACTAAATTTGCAATTACAGGCTGCCACCATCGACAACACCATCTCTCAAGCCCCGATCACAGGCTATAGTGTTTACGTTCCCGAATGGGAGGTCCAGGCCTTCCCCGGAGGAGAGACTCGAATCATTAGCGGGACCGTAGAGCAGGTCTTGGACGAGCTTCGCAAGATCAATCCCAACTACGACGAGGACTTCGGCATCAAGAACATCACCGAGTCTGGGCTGGCCGACATTGTGGGCCCCAAGGCCGACTTCGAGGGAGCCCCAACCGCATGTGACGGCTGGGAGCTTGCGAACACCGCCCGCATTCGCGAGGGAATCTCCCACCTCGACGGTGTCGATGGAAAGCCTCATCGGGGTGCCGGCCCTGCCAGCTGGTAAGCTTCTAGCCATAGTGACTACTTTGGTACGAAACTGCTGACAACTACAAAGCGGACGTGTATCTTGCAGCTACAACTCAGCAATTTGGTGGTGCAACGATGTAAGTTACCTTCACTTCAATCTTTTGTCAAGTGACACAGCTGATAGGTAGCTCAAGGACACCAAGGCCAAGGAGCTCAACTCTTTCCGTGAGATCTCCGATGGCGCGCTCTATGTCATCAAGAAGTGCCGTGTTGGCGAGAGCACCAGAGTCGCTGGCCAGGCTTTCCACAAGGACAATTGGAACGTCATCGTTCGTTGGGCCAGATGCTGAGGGAGTCTTAAGACAGTTGGTCTTCACATGGATCAAAGTCCGAGGGGACTTGACAGTTTGACGGTAGTTATAGCCAAGTTGCAGTAGATAAACCGGATTGTTCTGTGATTAATCTGAATTCAGGGGGAAAAAATGACCTGATAACGTTCCTGAAATTGCATACCCAGTAGAGATAGGCAAAAGTTTTCATTCACGGATTCCTTCAAACCATGGCCTTTTGTTTAGCTCTGATAAATGGGTCCATCTTTATCCCGGGCTGCTCTCCAGGACTATTACATCACATGCTGCTATGACCGGTGCCAGCAACTAACATCTACATTCGTCAATCACGAAGTAGTTTTGAATCGTGACCATTTGTTCATTCAGATTTGTCTCGCAGCCTAATCTTAAGACAAACTCGGGTTCTACCCAGCCCGAATGCCGGGATGGTGGGAGGATGACGGGGTGACATGGTTGACTGCCCTGTAAAGCACCCCGCCGCCCTGACTCAGTTAGGCAGGAGATCACTGCCGCGCGCAAGGCGATCCGCCTATGCGCCGGTAGAAGGAAACGTTTCCCCTTTTCGGCATCCAGATGCAACCCTGTTGACGCAACATCTCAAAGCCGTAACTCGTATGCCTGAAAACTTGTTAAATGGTGCAATCTCACGTACACCGGTCCGAGTAGCGGCAGCTCCCGCCACCTAGGATGCATGTCATCAGCCGGAGCCATTACTTGCAATGGTCTAGTAATGGCCACATTTTCATTTGCCAGTCTTGCCCCTGACCCGTATTCGCCGCCATCTTGACCCAATAACACTAATTTTAATCGATGTTAATCAGCTGGAAAACTCTCCCACCGGCAAATCGTCGATATGATCTTATGTCCAACGGTACTTCCGACCCTGGTAGGCTTGGCTAGAGATTTAGGTACAAATACTACATGAAGGGACAAGTCCCAGCATGAAAGTTTACTTGTAGTCTAACTACCGTCGCTCATTTTTCTTCAATATGCTGGGGTCTCGGTTGATGTTCCTCCAGGCCTGCATGGCTTCGGTCGGTGTCTTGGCCACCTTGACCGAGGACTTGTATCCTTGGCAGCCTCCTCAACCGGGAGACTTGCGATCACCTTGCCCTGGAATCAACACCCTAGCCAACCACGGACTCTTACCTCGAGATGGACGAGATATCGACCTGGATGTGCTCGGAGCGGCCACTGCACTTGGATATAACATGGACCACGAAACTATGCTTCTCGTCGGCATTCCTGCGTTGAAAACGTCGACTACAGGAAATGCATCCACCTTTCACCTCAGCGACGTTAATCAACACATGCCTCAAGTCATCGAGCATGACGGCAGCATGACGCGCGACGACGCCTACTTTGGAGATTCTCTTCACTTCAGCCCTGCTGCTTGGGGACGCACATTGGCTGGATGGGGTGACATTGACATTATCGATGTTCGTGGCATCCGTTTGTAAAAGCTTTCATGAAAGCCTCTGCTAACGAATCATAACAGTTCGCCGCTGCTGCCCGGGAAATCAAGGCTCGGTTCGAGTGGGGAGAGAAATTCAATCCCGAGTTCAACGCCACGTTTGCGAGAAGTGGTTCGCTTCTGCAATACGCGCTGCTGTTGTCGGCCTTTGGTGACTACGGTGACGCGAACAAGACGCTTGTGCGCTACTGGGTTGAGAACGAGAGACTTCCTCTAAATCTGGGATGGCAACCACCCACGAAACCCATCATTCACGACATGAACGCACTCATAGCAGCAAATATCTCCGCGCTCTGGGAATGAGGAAGCAGGCTGGGTGCAAGAATGCAAAGCGCGAAACAGTAAGCAGCCATCAAAATGGCTTAATGACGTCAGACCAATCAACACGTCTTTACAAGATTCCAAAAGTACAGCCCCATGCATGTTGTATCGGCTGATGCTCTTGGGCAAATCACATTCATCAAAATTATACCTCTACATTCTTCAGATACAAAAACGCGTCCACATGCCACCAATCACAGTTTTGTGGATGAATATGCGAACGTTGTACCTGTGACTGCTCAAGGTGTGGGCTTTTCTCGTCGATTCCTCTTGATTGGCAGCCAAGGTTCCTCAGCATCTGAGGTTGCACAACAACGGATGCCTTGTCATGTCTGCATAAGATAGGCGGTTGCCCCCCACCACGAGATGACGCCTTCCGCCTTCCACCTTCCACCTTCCACTTATTTTCTCGTGCATTCTGAGTTCCCATTCCCAGTCAAATCTTCACATAATATGGTCAACTTTCAGCGGCGGCCAAGCGACACGTCTGGCTCCACCTCGGTCAAAGGTGATTCACCGGAAGAGTCCAACACTCAAATCGGCCTTGAAACAGATCACAGTAACGCAAGGCTCGTGGGAAACCACAGTGTACTCCATGTCATCTTTAAGTCCTGGGCCCTAGAGCTTGTCTCATTAAGCCTTTCGCTTGCCTTGTTAGGTGCCGTCGTGTGGATCTTCGCGCGCCAGAACGGAAAGCCCACCGACAACTGGTCCTTTTCCATCAACCTCAACTCCTTGATTGCTACTATATCTACTGTCTATAGAGCTGTCCTCGTGGCTGTTGCCGCAACAGTCATCTCGCAGCTGAAATGGACATGGTTTTGGTCCAAGTCCTCCCCGCCCCGCTCGCTTCGACACATCAGCGACTTTGACAGCGCAAGCCGCGGAATATGGGGTGCGTTGAGGCTTATCCCGATTGTAGTCACACACAGTCTACCTGCAATGCTGGCATTGACTGTCATTATTCTTTCGTTCGCCACCGGCCCTTTTTTCCAACAGGCGATCAACACTGTACCAAGAAAGATTCCCCTCGCAGAGAAGACGGCCTCTCTCCCCGTGTCATATTCGATCAATGGCAGCGCCACGGAGACATATTACCGAAGTTTGTCGGCCAATTTCTTAGGAATGTACCAAATTCGCCCCCAGGTCCGTGGTCTCGTGTACGCGGCACTGGCCAGCCCTCGAAGCAATGATACCCGCATTCGTGCCTCTTGCCCAACCAGCGATTGTACATTTCCAAGCTGGGCTCCGGAGGAAACGAGTCCCGATGATCAGATTACGCATGCAACCATTGGTGTCTGTAGCATCTGTACCGATCTCACATCCCTCGTTACGAAGGTGAACGAGTCCTATGCTGAGTTGCCGAACGGCATGGGAATCGGGAGATATGACCAGGATCCGCCAAGGTCAGCCTCATTGAGGATCAAACATGAGGATGACCTATCATGGGCTGGAGACGTCATTGATAAGGATACTGCGGAGAAAATTGAGTGGGCATTTGCCAACATCACAGTTCTGTCCAGGCGTGCCGGGCCCTTGGTTCCGCCGGCAGTTTCAGCAGCTCACATATTGTCGGAGTACGTTGGTGTTTCTTGCTCTCTCATTCCCTGCGTCCAAGCCTATTCTGCTTCTGTAAAAGACGGGGACTTCCAAGAGACTCCGGTCAAAATGACGCCCATGTACGGGGATGCGTTCAATTATCCACGCCTGAACACGCCTCAACTCTTCTTCAATCAATCAAGGCAAGGCATGCCTGGGCCACAACACAGCTTGGCGGCTATCCAAATCCCCTGTCCGGCTGACGCCGCCCTCAATGACAGTGTTCAGAACCAAAGACGTCAACAAGGGACAAATAATAACGGCTCTACGAAAGTTCAAATTTTGGCTCCATGGAATGCACCGAACTATCCTGCTCAGGTCGTTCCAGATGCCTGTGTTTTCCGGATGAGTGTCTGGATATGGACGATTTTCTCTCACCTATGGCAAACAGAGGTCTTCGCAGGGAATTGCACGTGGAACCCGCGTGGAGGGGATGCCGCTGACTGCGATAACAAATGGTGGCTGTCCTTGTTGTGGGAACGTAACAACGCAACATTCGAGTCGCTATCCACGAGGTTCTCCGACTTTGCCGACTCCATGACGAGTCAATTCAGGCTTGGTCTCGCAAGGGAGGAAGGAAGCGAATCTCTCGTCTACGGCACGGCGCTAGCAACGGTCAACTACACTGAGATCACATGGCAGTGGCTACTGTTTCCTATCCTACTTCTCGCTATTGAGATCTTTGCTGTCGCCTGGGTCATAATACAGGGGATGCGTCATAGGAAGTACGAAATGGTATGGAAAAGCAGCATTCTTCCTCTCGTCTTCTATCACGACCGATTTGTCGATTCTGCAGGAGAAAGGGTCGGTGAAGGGACCATTGGACATGCTACGTCTACACATGATGGAGCCTTGCTTGAGGTCACTGAGATGGAAAAGGTTGCGGAGTCTGTACAAGTCAGATTGCTCGGAGGGGACGAGAGATATTCTTCAGTCGTCGAAGTTGACAGCCTGTACGATGTCTCAATCGAAGAAACGGAGGGTCATCAGTCGGGCAATGAGACTTTGCTTCGACGTACCTCGCTACCATAGTTATAGGCCAGATGATCAGCAGATAATGCGTTGCATTGATAACCAACTTACGCTGCGGAGGGATATGAAGAGAATGATATTCTGTGATATTGTAATTGTGAAAACGTGAAAAAGTGTTAGTCAATCATGGTGAATGTTGGTCTTCGGATGTCCAGGTCGAGTATGGTTGTAATTATTAGTTGCTACGTAATACCGAATTGAAAAACTTTTGAAAACACTCTCATGCTCAACACTTCCAATCGTCGTCGCTCGCTAACCAAGAAACAATCAATCTAATTCCACGTTCATACCAAATCCCAGATGACAAACAGATACTCCAAAGCCTCCATCCACACACGCACGAACACCCTATCCTCTAATGCAGTAAGGAGAGCCGTTCAGGGGGTTGAAAGAACACGTCTCGCCAGTCTTGCAAGATCCACCCCTCACCACTTGCCCTCGGTAGAGCAAACATCCCAGCCCTAGGTGTTGTCTGGTATCTGGCGGGAGTGCAGATGGCACCGGTGTTTGTGGGTGGCGGGGTGAGGTTGCTTGTTCCGTTGGTGAAGCGTTTGATGGCCTCAAGCTGGGGAAGGGCCAGGGTCATGGAGGGGGGTTGGCGGCGAAAGTGAAGGACTTATGTTGAGAATGTTGGAAGTGTGATGCAATGTAGGCTGAGTCCCAATTGGAACACCGCATTAGCTTAGAGAAAGGGAACACTTGATGGGCAGAATGATAGGGACTCGATTAGATTGAATGAGATGATAGTTTAAGGACAGGATGAAGAGAAGACTTCAGAATCATTGCATATATCCCCGTTAGGCTTTCCAAATTGGTGATGCTGATAGCCTACAAAGCCTGCGTAACGTTTTCCTCAACGTACAATTCTGGGGGCATCGGGACTACGCAGCCACCATGCGGAGACTTTTCCATCTTCAATTCTCTTCGGACAGTTCTATTACCGGGGCTCTCGTGTGCAGTGGTAGGCCAGGTGCGGCTAGCCCCGAAGTTATGCATACTTTGGTCTCGGAGACAAATTCGTCAACGTGGCTGGCACAGGAGCTACGGCACAATGCGGCTGTTTGCGTGGCGGCGCAGCCGATAGAGCACGCCGAGGAAGTCGGTGCAAGACACCGACTACCAGCTGCTTGGGTCGGCTTTGCATAAGAGATCAGCCTGGGTCAGCCGCACTCAAAAGCTAGAGGTATGAGACATTTCACGAAAATAATCGCTTGCTGGAGTGGTCTTAGGCTTTCACCGTCGAATCTCGAGTCAGTCTATGATACATCACACACAAAGACAGGAGTAAACTGGTCATTGGTTCACCGGGTGTTAAGACCACCCCATTCGGAGCGTCAAATTCATCAGTGAGCATCAACGCATGCTATGTATTATGTATCCACGCCGGTTGTCTATAACTGCGCTCTTTCAAGGCCCAAATGTCCCTGGACTATCAAAATCATATCCTGCGCCGAGGCTTCAGGGCCCAGGCAACCCAGTATATGCTGGTCCGGCCTCACCAGGAGCGCTGCTCCTTGGGCCAGACGTCCCTGTTTATGGAATAATTTGCGATGTGCCTCGTTTGTAAATTCAAAGTCCCACCCCTCGGCCCAAAGGTGTACGCGGGGACCTATTTTGCTAGCCATCGCTTCCTGAAAGTCCTTGAAGCGCTCCGCCCACAGGGAATGAGACTCCACTATGAGGCTAAAGGCCCCGGGAATCACGAGGTCGAGAGTCGAAAATTGTCTAGACGATATTTGTGCTTTTGTGAGTTCTTTGACGTATGATGTGTCGATTGGGTTATCGGGGACGCAGTTGTGTGGTTTGAGTGGTTTGATCCAGGCGTGAGGCAGCCGAGCTCCGACCTTGAATTTTGGTGTGTAATGTGAGGCGTTTGCAGGCGGTTCTTTATCGCCATATACGTAGCCGATGTGTATTTCAAGCTGCAAAGCGTCGGGGTCAGTATTACAATTCATATGGTGCGCGTCACAATTGGGTGTGAGACTTACGTTGTCAAAGTGCTCCCGCTGCCCTTCCACATTCTGCGCTATCAAGTCCTCTTTCGCGGGGTCGTGTATCGTCTTGTACATATTCGCTCTTGCCCTGTCCACGTCGTCGATGCCGGCGGTACCCACGGCTTTCAGAAACGAAAAGATGGTTTTCCCGTTCTTGACGCTTTGCGAAGAGGCAACCAGCGCGATCTGGCGTCGGTCGGTCTCATACGTGTCGAGTATGGACGGCTTTGCCCACCCCTGATGCACAGCAGCGATCTTGTAGACCAGGTTGTGCGCATCGGCTAGTCCCGAATTGAGGCCAAGACCGCCTGTTGGTGGGAAGGAGTGCGCTGCATCTCCAAGTCTGTTCAGAGTGAGCACGATTACATCTCGCTGTGGATACATGACAAACGTGACTTACAAGAAGGTGTTGCCGCGTCTGTACTCTTTGGCCACTTTCCGACTCAACACCCAAGGTCTGTAACTGAGTATCTTGAAAGGTATGTCCTTTCCTATCGCAGCCGTGACGGTTGCGCGCGCGAGCTCTTCGCTCCACGCCTCAGCGGGGTGTTTATTTGACTGCGTTGTGTTAGCTGTGCACTTGCAGTTCACGGTTCCGTAATGCCTCACGTCAAAATTGCTGATCAAAACCTGGTTTCCGCCGAGATCATACGCAATGATGAACCCAGAGCACGCGGGATCAACTATCCAGTGAAGCATGCCCACTCTTTCCTTCACGATGGGTCGCAGGTCTGCGTTGAAGTGAATCGTCATCATGGTCTCATCTTCAACCGTCGGTTGTTAGCATCGGACAAACTTTCAAATGAGTAAGACAACACCTACATCCGTCTTCGCCTTCAGTCTCAATATTGAGAGATTTCCGCACCTCGCTCTTGGCGCCGTCGCAACCAATCACATAATTGGAGGCAATGGTCCAGCGCTTTTTCGTCGCCCGCTCTTCAACGGTAGTAATCACTCTATCGCCGCGCTATAGCCATCATTAGTTCTCATGTGCCCAGTGAAAATCAATTACAGTGCACAAAAACAACGGCCTTACCTGCTCACAGCACACAAAAGCGATGCCTTTTCTTAGCTCTACATTCGTGTCAAATGCGAGCTTCTCAGCCACAAATCTCTCGAAATCTGGCTGAGGCACGTTGTGAATCATCTGCAGTAAAATTCCACATGAGCATCGCTTCTTATCATAAAAACTGTCAATGGTGAACTCACTTCAGGCGTGCTTTCCAACACCTCAACATCCATCCTCTCATAAGGCAAGTAGCCAATCCTCTCGCCGCTTAGGTTCGTCAAGAAATTAACCCAGTACGCATCGTCCCGAGGACTCCCGAGCTTGCGCAGCGCATTCGTGTCGAGGCCATACTGCCTGCAAAATTCCAGCGTTCGAGGACATAGTGCGTGTGCCTTGGGCGCCGCCAGCCGTTGGGGATACTTTTCGATGAGGAGCGACTTGACTGGAATGAAGAAAAAGCAACGGGTTAGCTCATCGCAACTCTGCCCAGCGCCAACATCAGGCCGACCAACCGCCGTGCTTGGAGAGCATGTATGCTGTGAACAGACCCGTAGGCCCTCCGCCTACCACGAGAACAGGTACATTGACTGAAACATCTTCCATTTTTGGACTGTGTCTTTGGGCTTGTTTTCCTATGACATAAGTTGGGAGGAAAAAAGATTGAAGAATCGTTTAATGGACGCAATACAGATTCCGCAAGACCGCCATCTGTTCTGAAGATTGTGTGTCTAGCGGGAAGCGTTTCCTGTCCTCTGCAATTATCCCATTCCTATGGACGGGGATGCAGCCCGAGATCAAGTACACGAGGGAGACGATGCCGAGCCCGTCGGCTCCCCGACGTACTACATCCCATTGGCCAGCCACTGTTGAAGCCGAAGAGATGCTTCCGATTCGCCGAGTCATTCAGAGGCAACGTCAAAGCGGCGACGTCGCTAGTGCACCCATTGGATCTAAGTCGGAACTCTGCTTGACGGAGGCACGTCTCACGTTGCTTCTGAGACTTTTACCTTGGGCCCTTTTTAGCCTGCATGCTGAAGAAACGGCCCCAGCACAGAGGGAAACACAAAAACGCAGTTCCATGGATGCGACCGCGCCACTCGGGGGCCGCTACGCCGGCCGTTGACCGCCACGCGCGCTGCCGTCAGTCATGTCAGTGTACCTTATGTAGCAGTCAAGCAGTGAAGCAGCGAAGCGCAGACAGCGAGCGCATGGGTCGAACAGTCCAGTAAGGCATGGCTCGAAACCTCCCTCCCCACCGCCTCCCACACTAGCCCAGCAGCAGTGACTCTGCTCATACACTTCCTCTCGCCAACCATACTTACGTGTCGTCGAACTTATCTGCACCCAATAACTTCCCCCGTAATCACGACCTTAATAACCAAAACAAAAGCAAAGCTGGCCGGCCGAGAAATGGATGCGGATATCCCCACCCTGCCCGCTGGTACCTCGGATAACTCGGAGTCGGGCACTCTCAAGAGGAAACGTCGGCCGCGTGCGCCGGTGGCGTGTGGGACTTGTCGCGCGCGCAAAGTCAAGGCTAGTAGTTTCGGTCTCGTCGTCGGCGATGATGGGGAAACACACGAGATCATGTTGCTGATCCTCTTTCGGCGATTAGTGCGATGGGAGCTCGCCGTGTTCAAACTGCGTCCGTGAGTAGTTGGGCAGATCACTTTTGTTTGACTTGATTTCATCGGTTGTTTGAATTACATGTCTTAGACTGACCCATTGTTTTGATATAGGTCATGAGTTCTCATGCTCGTACAAAGACAAGCCGGAGGAAGTGTACGTCAACCAAACCCAAGTGGATTCACCCCGTACCTGTTGTGTCTGAGTCTGACCATGGCCTCAGTAAGAGGATGTTCGACCCGACAGGTCGCATCCAGCAGCGTCCGCAGAGCCAGCCGATACCCGCGGAGCAGCTTCACCCGTCGCCCGTGAGCCTGGATGAGCCGCTCAAGGTTGAGAACCCCGCCACCGCGACGAACCCGCACCCGCCCTTCATGTCAGAGCCGCCGATGGAGCGCGACCGCGGGTCCTCGGTCGTCTCGTCGGAGCAGGAGGTCGACGGCCTGGGCCAGGTGAACGACCACACCGAGGGCGCAGAATTCTACGGCCCGACGGGGACGTTCTACTTCCTGGCGCGGCTGCGCTCGCGGGCGAACAACAGCGGCGGCGGCGGCACTCAGAAGCAGCCGCAGCAGCCCGACTCCAAGACGTCGCCCGGAGGCAAGACGCTGAACCAGACGTCCGTCGTGAATCTGCTTCACAGCTCGGACTACTCCACGTCGCCGGACAACCGCCACGGCCAGACGCCAGGGAAGGGCACGCCGTCCGCCAGCGCGGCGACGCGGCGCGACTCGGTGCAGTACGGCAACGGCAAGGTGCTGACCCCGGCGGACGCGGTGTTCGCGACGGACGTGGAGCGGGAATGCGTGCGGCTGTACTTCCAGAACCTGCACAACATCCACCCCATCCTGGAGCAGACGGACTTTGTGAAGCGGTGCGACGAGGAGGTGTGGCAGCGGAAGGCGGCGCTCGAGGAGCCCTCGCAGCAGCGGCGCGGGGCAAGGTTTCTGTCGCTGTTCAACTCTGTGATTGCGATCGGGGCGATCACCGCGGGGGAGACGTCGTTGCTGATGGAGGATCACACATTACAGTTTCTGGACAGGACCGAGCAGCCCGGGGAGAACGAGACGACGTATCCGCCTATTAGACTTGCCAGGCGGTACTTTGAGCGGGCGAAGCTTTACTTGGAGGACATCTGCGAGTCGAGCTCGCTCGAGACGGCGCAGACTCTCTTCCTCATGGTGAGCAATTATCATGTTTACCCCCTCACTGACTACGACCCAGGAACCTGCGGGGGAGCTGAACTCAGCTGACGCCATCCCAGTCCGTTTTCTGTCAGAATGCGCTCAAGCCGCACAGCTGTTACATGTACAGCGGCATGGCCATCCGTACCGCGTCGGCCATGGGTATTCCTACCAACATCCGATCCGAGACCAGCCAGGAAAGTTTGCTCTGGTGGTAAGACCCTCACCCGCGCCTGTCAACGCTGGTGGCAATTTTCTGACGTCCAATAGGTCTCTGTACTCACATGAGATGTATGTCGAGGCTATCTACACATGTGATGAGGTGCTAACCAGCTAGCGAAATGTGCTTCTCTGCCGGACGCCAATCGGGACTACGAGGGCCGAGTTCATATTCCATCCCCTTCCCAAGAACAGCAGTATGCATGAGCTCCAATTCGGACTGCGTACTATCGCTAACAGCTACCAGGGCTTCGTCAGCTCTTCGTCATGCCTCATCAACCCCATGGTCGATCTCGCCAAGATCCTCATGTGGATGACGGACAACCTCAGCCTCCACAACAGCCACACGTCATTACAGCGGCTCTCGCAAACTGCACTGAATCTGGACCGGGAGCTTGATGACTGGAAGTCCGGGCTTCCGCGAGAGCTGAGGTTCGACACTTCGTCCTTGGAAGACAGCGAGTTCGCCATGAAACAGAAGACTGTCCTCAAGCTTCGTACGCCGCTCCCCTCTTGGGATGCCTCACTCGAGATGGCCAACTAACCGTACCCACATCACAGGCTTCCTGAATGCTAGAATCCTCCTCCACCGCCAGTTCCTGATCCTCAAGACGCCAGAGTCGGACCGCAAGACTCTCTCCCGTCATGTTTCGTCGTGTGTAAAGGCCGCGACGGAGACGATCCGGTTCATGCACACGAGCTACCTGCACCGCCCTTACTTCCGAACATGGTACGCACATCCCACCTCTCTCTCTCCCTCCAACTCCCGCTTTTTTCTTCGTGATGCTGATGTGATGCTCACTACACAGGTGGTACAACTGCATGTACCTCCTCGACGCCTGCATGGTCCTCCTCCACGTCCTCATCTCCAACATATCCTCCCCCTTCTCCAACGAGGAGGTCATCGAGAACCTCGAGATGAGCATCGAGATCTTCAAGGCGATGAAGATGCTCGCTGTAGCGCGGCGGTGCGCGGAGATCGTGACGGAGCTGCTCCACGTCGCCGCGGCGCCCAAGACGGCGGCCGCAGCGGGTGGAAGCGGAGGCGGCAACCCGCCTAATCAACGGCAGACCAACGAACAAGTCTCGCTGCAGTCGGATCCGGCGACGGTGGCGGCGATTAAGTTACAGGACGAGACGCAGCAGGCGATGCAGCAGACGACCTCGCCGATGTTCATGACGGAGGGGCTCGATATACACCGAGGCGGAGACGAGCTCGGGGATAACCTGATACCGGGAGACTTTGACGCCAACCTGGTGGACCCGAACGTCGTGTGGAACTTTTTGAACTTTGAGCATTGGAACGCGTGGTCTGATGCCGCCTTCCGGTGAGGCTAGATACCTAACACTACAGACGGTCCTGGAAGAGAGCACGCATGAGAACAGGTGCGAGTTTTGTATGATAGTGTAACTATAGGGATACGCTCATTAATACGGGGTCCTGAACTTGCACCCCTTCTTCACACGCAACCAGCCGCGACACGACGCTTCATCCGTTACACCCCCCAACACCCTCCCCCCACGATCCCCCTCTGCCTCAACCACTGCTCACAAACCCCCGTCCACCCACTCACCGGCAGCCCCTCCGTATCCAGCGCGAACCCATGCGGCGCATCGCCGTACACGTGCAGCTCCACCTGCCCGCCGGCCGCCTGCACCGCCTGCGCGATCCGGTACGCGTTCACCACCGGCACCACGGGGTCGTTGCCCGCGTACACGACAAAACTCGGCGGCGCGGGCTTGCGCAGCTGCGCGTCGGGGACCACGGTGTCGTACAGCGCCTGCTTCTCCGCCGGCGGCAGCGGCGCCTTGTTCGGCACGATCTGGTGGCCCTTTGCGTTGGTGGAGATGGGGGCGTACCCTATAATGGCGAACTCCAGCTCCGGGACGGGGGGGCCTGCGGTCGCGGACCATTGGGGCGGGTATTCGGACAGCAGGGCGGCGGCGAGGTGGCCGCCTGAGGAGAGCCCACACACCGCCAGCGAGGGCACCACGCCATCTGGAGACACGGAGGTTTGCTTGATGAGGCGGAGGGCCTGGCGGGCGTCGTCGAGGGGCGCGGAGGGGGAGGTGGAAGACGTGGGGAAGCGGTGGACGAGGACGTGGGCGGCGAAGCCGAGGGAGGCGAGCCAGCGGGCGACCTGGACGCCCTCGCGGCCGAGCATGAGCTCGACGTAGCCGCCGCCGCCGAGGATGAGGACGGCGCGGTTGTTGGGGAAGACGGTTGGGTTGTAGGTGAAGAGCCAGGGGCGGGCGACGGAGGCGACGACGGCGGTGTCGAGGGGGGCGGTGGCGTCGGCGAGGGTGAAGGCGTTGGCGAGGGGGTTCGAGTCCCAGAGGGGCCGGGCGGCGTCTGCGCCGAAGAAGGCTTCTGAGAGCATGTTTGCTGGTGTGGTGATAAGGATGGTTGCTGGGGGGTTGGTGAAGGAGAAGATGAGGTTTGGTTTTGTGGAGTGAGGAGGATGAGATGGGCTGGTTTAGGTGGCTCTCGGGCTGATTTGGACCGAGGGCCGAAGCAGACGGGATTTGTGTAGGATGTTGGTCTTAATCTGTGAATTCTGGTGATGATAAACACCTGGAAACAAGCGATCACGAAAGATGTCGACCGCAGGTTTTGAACGAGCGTCGCGAGGCACGGCGTCTTGGTAGATCTGGATGTATTCGGAGTATCATCCGCGAAACCCCGCGCGGGGGCGGGGCCGCGGTTCGGAGGCGGCCGGTTTATGCCCGGCTCACCAGCATTTGGCTTATTGACCCGGTATGTATCTGCATTCACAAGTCCTTGATTGCCTGTGCTAGAACAGCGGAGAAGTATTTACAATGAAAAGCCAAGATCCAAGCCGGTGTCCAATCTAGTCACAACATGTACACGTCTCCAGACTCAGCTCACGGCGTCAGAGTGTACGTGACGTTGTTCCCCGGCACTCTCGGGTAGAACTCAAACGTGAACACCGTCGGCTTGCCGCCGCTGATGACGGCCTGCACAGTCGCGTTCGGCAAGACGATCTTGGCGCCGTCGAAGCTCCACTGGCCGCTAAACGTCTGTCAAGAAAGTCAGCAAGATCACCATGGGTCGTCACCGCGATGTCTGAACTTACAATGTGAGCAGCCTGCAGCGGCCCCAGCACGCTGGTCCACTCGTCAAACAGGAACCCCCCGTCGCTCTTCAACGCCTTCACGGCAGCAGGCATCCTCAGCCCCTTGTACTCAACCGTGATGTTCAGATCCGCCCCACCGATGGCCTTGCTCTCGCTCACAGGCAGCGTCGGCACGTCCCACTGCACCACCTCGACCTGCACCGGCGCGCCGGCGGAGAACTCCAGCGTCAGGTTCGCCTTGCTCCCCGGCGCCGCCGTCGGCGTGAGCCACTGCCCGAGAACGCCCGCCTTGAGGGTGATGGCAGAGTCTGAGACGGTGTAATCCGTGTCGGCGGCGAGCACACCTCCGGAGTTGGTCTTGATGCACGTGAGCGTGTTCCCGTTGAATTGCCATGGCAGCACGGTGTCCTTGGGTGTGTCGCCGACCTTGTTCCACACGAAGGCGGAGGAATTCTGCGTCGTGGCGCTCGCGTCGACGGTGCTGTCCGGCAGCGAGTTGGGCGGCGGCTGCACGGCGTTCTTCAGGATGGCGAGCGACGTCGGGTCGCGCCACGAGCGCGCGTTGCGGTCGAGGTGGTCGAGCCCGTTGTCCCAGATGATAAGCGCGGTGTTGAGCTCCGACGCGGTGCGGACGAAGTGATCCGTCCACTTCCAGCGGGCGGAGGGCTCCGTGTAGGACGGGCTGGCGTCGAACTCGCCGATGACGAGGGGCACGTCGGTGAAGTTCCCGCGGACGACGGCGAGGTCCGTCTTCATGGAGGCCTTGTCGGCGTCGCTGCCCCAGATGGTCTTGCCCCAGGCGCCGAAGACGAAGTCGTAGGGGGAGTAGTAGTGGTACTGCAGGGCCCAGGGGTTCTTGATGGCGGCGGGGGCCTTGAACCACTGCGTGGTCTTGTAGCCGTCCATGCCGCCGCCCATGAGGGTGACGACGCGGCGGGTGTTGAAGCCGCCGCTGTCGGCAAGGGCCTTGAGGAAGATGTCGTTGAGGGCGTTGAGGTGGGCGCCGTGTTCGGCGGTCGTGGCGGGGGGCTCGTTGATGGGCTCGAGGGAGACGAGGTTGGACTTGCAGGCGAGCTTCTGGCCGATCTGCAGCCAGGTGGCGTAGAACTTTGCGTCGAGGACGGCCCTGGTCTCGTTGGTCGTGGCCTTTGTGACGTCGGCCCAGTTCCAGGAGTCGTGGTGGACGTTGGTGAGGACGTAGAGGCCGCGGGCGGTGGCCATGTCGACGACGTCCGAGACGCGCTGGAGCCAGGCCGGGTCGATGGTGTAGTTGGGCGCGGCGCTGGTGAAGTGGTCGTTGTAGGTGACGGGGATGCGGACGCTCTTGAAGCCGGCGGCCTTGATGTCGTCAAAGGTCTCCTCCTTGACGGGAGGGTTGTTCCAGGAGCCCTCGTTGGGGATGGCGTCGAGGGTGTTGCCCAGGTTCCATCCCGGGTTCATTGCCTTGACGTAGTCCACGGCCCCGATGTCGCTGAAGGTGCCGGAGCATGGTGTTGGGACGGCGGTGGCGGTGGAGGATCTGGCGGTGGTTGTCAGTGCTGATGAGGATGTTGGTTTGGTCGATGTGAGGAGGGTGGTTGTGGAGGCTTTTCCCCCGAGACATTGGGAGTACCCTGTGATGTGTGAGTGAGAGTCATGATGGGGAGGTAAGTGAGGCTTACATTCGTTCTGCTTCTGACATGTCCAGCCGGCCACGCAGGTCGTCGGGCCCGTCCAGCCGCTACCGCCGCATTGGCCGTATGGCGTTTGCTGAGCGGAACCGGCGTGGAGCAGCGCCAGAGCGGCGAAGCTGAGGCTCGATCTCATGTTGAAGGATGAAGTATCGACCGCGGTGGCATGAAGCAGGCAACGGCAGCCCGTAGAGTCTCGAGGGATCCAACCTAGGTTATACACGAAGCACTTGCTTCCACTGACCAGGCGAGTCTACCGGACCAAACTTGGGCAATACGAATTGTTCGGAATGTAACTCACAAGAAAAGTCCAGCCACCAACGCGCGCAGCGCAGCGCTTGGTGGAAAATCGTGTGCAAACATGGCTGAGTGAGCGAAGCGAAGTGAACAGGTAATGAGCGGAAGGTAGCCGAGACCAGCTGAGAAAGATCAAGAGAAGTATGCAGGTGAACTGAATTGGTCGAAGGCAGTCAATGGAGCGGGAGGACCATTCTCTTTTGAGGACGGAGAGCGACTTGGGGGCGGCCTGGATAGGAAAGAATCACGATAGGCGAGTTTGCATCTCGTAGATCGAGAGAGGTTGCTCTTCCGAAAGAGGCAACTTGGGGGCTCTGCCTCCGGGCCTTGCACGACGACCCCTCAGTCGCTCCAGCGTCGTGGTTCGGCGGCCCGAAGACGAGCTCGCAGCTGCACTCAAGCCAGGACAGCTGGGATTGTTTGCTCGTGGTCGATGGGAGGGGTTCATTAAAGTTGGGTTGGACCCATAAACGTTGTCGCATGTTTAGACGGGGCGGAGAAATTTCAGGGACTCACGCAAAAGCTTATTTAGCTGAAAGTGCTTGCATTGGACTTGGAGCACTGCCATGCCGTAAAGTCCCCAATAAGGTAGGGTTCAATTTATGTTTATTCGGCCACTTTTTTGAGTCAGGCCTGGGGTCTGGCCATTAATATCAGACGAAACCCGCGATGGCTTCAATCATTTAATTGTGCCCCTGAGCCAGCCGCTCGGTCTCGCTTCCGGCGAATACCGCGAAAGGAGGTTTTGTCTTTCGGCGCCACTGGAGCATCCGATCCCATTGAATCGGCCACTTTCTCGGATGTTGCCGATCTTGATTTGGCCATCATGGAGGCGGTCTCGGCGCAATAGCGAGGCCGCTCCGGAGTGTCGTTCCGTTACCCACTGCGTCCATATCTTGCGTATCCAAGAAGGCCTCCTCCGACCATACGCCAAGCGATGAAATATTCCAGGTGCTGATGGCAAAGTTCTCCAAACCAAAGGTTTAACTGGGAAAAGTGTGATGTAAGAGGTGTCCAAGACGGCTCTCCGCGAGAGACGAAGGGTTGGGGTCACCCAGTCGACAAGGCGATTGTCCAAGTTCTTCCCCTCGTTCCTGCGGAGATTTGCCCCGCGCGGATTCGTTCGTTGTTATCGAAGTATTGGGTATATAAACCAGAGAGGAGATTCATCGTCGCCGCTCCGCACATCGTGCCCCATCCATCGACTCGACCGGAGCGTATTCGTAATTCGTTCATTCGTCACACCAAAGCACATCACCGCTTCGGCGGCGCAGGCGGCCCCCGCGGCGGCGGATCCGTCGGCGTCCCGCGAAACTGATTCTTCAGCTCCTCGAAGAAGTGGTGCGCGAACCCTCGATCCTCGGGATTAGCTGCATCCTCCCGGGTTAGCCTCTTCCCTTCTCTCCAGTGCTTCTACCCGGAGCACCAACAACCTCCCCACGTACCTGACGCCTCTCCTTGCCGCAGCGGCTCATGCGGCATCGGCCCGTTCTGCTTCTCGTCGACGAATCGTTGGATGCGGCCGACGCCGCGGTGGAAGCCTGGACTGCGGAGGATCTGTACGGAGCGCAGAGTCAGCTGGGTGTCGTGATGGAGGGGTAAGGTCTCCCGCAGGAGGGGTAGTGGTGCGTGCGGACCTGTCTGATGATTACGTCCTCGAAGGCGACGAGGGCGCGAATGAGGAGGTTGAGTGGAGGAGCCATAATGGGCTTGCAGCGTGATGTTGGGAAATTCTATTCGCGACAATGGGAAGAAGAGGTTCTCTACGCGCTGAAGGCACTGAGGGCCTGCAGTGGTGGCGATGGAGACTTTAGCAGTCCAACCGTCGAGACCCACCCTGATTTGTCATCGACGAATCATACATCGCGAGGCTCAGTCAATGACTTTGAACATGAGCAAAACGAGATTGTTTACAATGTTTCTAATTCGCTATGGTCTGTAAAACGATCTTCTACTCATGAATGACCAGTGAAAGTCTAGTCTTTGGTACTCCCTTACCGCTTTTGAGTGCATATCGATATGATATGTGGCAATGCATGACCAGTCCGTAGCGACTTCGCTCCTTTGTAATCCATTAGTCCGGTCCTAACGCCCATTTGAAAGCTGGTTCTACGCCTGTTCCAAAGCAGTATTCCGCCAATAATTCTACGTCATGGGTATCAATTAGTTAACACTTGAAGCCTTGAAAGCAACGACTTTGGCTGGAAAGCCCCACGGTAAGAAAGGTCCTTCTCAGTCCGGGCCCTCTAACAGTTATGTAAAGGTCGGTTCCTAGCTGGTGAACTGGTCCCAATCTCCCCAATTTAGAGGCAAGCCGATATCCAAGTTCGCCTCCAAAGCATTGTCAACTGCTGGAAGGTTAAAGTTGGGATCAAAGTGCCCAAAGACATCTAGGTGTGGCATGGCATCGACCACTGAAAAGTCGATGGTGTCTGATGCCGTAAACTCGGATGCCAGTGTCGTGGGCAGCTGAGGAACCGCATCCTGCACCGCTGCTGTCGAAATGGGGTCTTCGATCCTGCCGTTGGCGGAGATATCCACATGGGAAGACTGCGGCACAGCGGCTCCTTGCACAAGTGATGTGGCAGCCCGCTCCATCTCTCGAAGAATGCGCTCTCCAAGTCCGGCTACCACCCTAGCACTCCAGAATACATCGCCAAAACGCTTCATGAGTTCCGAATTCGACTTGAAGGCGCTGCGGGCTCGTGCGCGGAACATGGGAAGGGCGCTATGTCGCATTTTGCGGTACTCGACACTGAGCGCGAGAGAGAGGGCGTAGGGGACAAGAGGCACGGGGCTAAGGTGATCTCGACGGATGGCGGAAGAGATGCGCTCCGCTGCGAGGGAACGGCGGGCATTGGCAGATGCGGGCGGTATCGTTTGCGCGTAGTTTGATGGGGGCCCAGGTCTCGGCAGGCGACACGACAGAATGATGACGGCGTGGTAAAACACCTCGATCGTGGCTGCGAGAAGTCAGTATCGAAAGCGTGTGCAGTTAGGGCAGGGGACAAACCGAGCAAGGGCGTGGGCACTTGTAAGGCCCCGGCATCGAGGATCATGGGCTCCAGCACAGGAAGGTCGATGAAAGGCTTCGTTTCTAGAGATGACGCGATAACACCTGGTCTGTAAAGCTCCATGACTTTATCTAACCACTGCACGACGGAGAGAAATAGGCGGAAGCAGGGGGTTTGTCGGCGGAAGCAGTCCTCAAGTCCAGGCCCGATATCCCGCTCGTGAATAACAGATGGTCGTCCGTACGCGGCGGCATTGATACGGTCAATGGCCCAAACGGCACAAAAGAGAGTGTCCAGGGCATCGTCGCTGGTGTGGAACAGCTGCAAGCCAAGAGTTTGGCAGTGATGCACAGCCCTGGCACCTAGTTGCGCGGGCAGATCGGCTTCGTCGGCCCCCGAAGGCTGTATGTAGAGGGACAGCATGCACAAGGCACGGATATGGATGGTCCGGTCTGTGATCAAGCTCGTCTCCAGAATGGTTCGAATGGAGCCAGAGAGATGCTGATGGAAGTCCTGGTAAGGCATCTTCTTATGGCCTTGGTTGGCTAGCCGCAGGTGGCTCTTCATCTCCGGGTCGGATGCCGCAGCCAAAGACACGACCTGTCGCATGACAATAGCCGCGGGCGTGTCGCCTTCGATCGCAATGTCCTCGGGGACCAGAGCGAAGATTGGGTGGATCTTTTCCCGGTAGACCCTGTGGAGGTGCTTAAAGTCCTTTTCTGGGGGCACGCAGGTGAGACAATGCTGTTTGACGTAGGGGAGTAGGACCTTGTCGATCATGGCCGCCGGGCGAGACACGACGCTACTCGTAGCCTGACCGGCTGTCGTCGTTCCAGACGGCAGCCAGACGCCCACTTCGGCCTTGTGGGTAGGATTAGCTGCCGAGTCCGCCGAGTCTGCGGCCTCTGCAAACATGCCCTCCGGATTGAGGTCACCGACGAACCTCGTCTGACCGCCATGAGCATCTGTTTTCGCGTCAGAGTCCCGCCGTGAAGGCGACAGGGTAAGACCGCCGTCGGGGCCAGCTGAGGTAGAATTGCGATGCCTGGTAGGGGATGCTAAGGGTGGCGGTGGTGGTGGCCTGGGGAAATGTCAGTCTTGGGGACAAATCCACTGCCAGATTGGGAAAACCCACCCATCATGACTGGGAGATAATGCGCCAGCACCTTCACCGGGCTCGGATTGAGCAGGCTCCGCATGAATGCAGCGTTTCTGGTGACAACGTCAGGTCCGGCTCAAGTACAGATACTGCGCGACAATACAACAGCTTGCGCACCTTCTTTTTGCGACATGATTCACAGGCTTGCTGGACCTGCTTGCGCTTGAGGGGAAGCCCCGAAGCGTCAGAACCGACAAACTTGACACCTTTGGTCGCGTTGTTCATGGTCCTGGTTGGTTAGCGACTCCCGGTGAGATCGTGTGTTGTAGAGCAACAGTGCGAAAATCCAGCATTATCACAACCACGATGCGCCGGAAGCCATGAAGGTAGAGATGAGACGGTGAAAGAAGGTCGGGGTGGCTGGCGCTAAGAGTTGTTCATTTTGGGCAAGTGGGAGGACCCTGAGGTGGACCGCCGGGTGTGACTCGACGGGCCCAGGTGGCTTAGTCATTTTCGGTGTATCGTCGGTGTAAAGGTCAAGGGGAAGGAGCTTCTCCCACCTCCCGTCACCGTCACTGTCACCGTCAACTCGCTGCTGACGTCGTTGCGGGTAGTCCGCGAGCTGTTTGCAAGTGCAGAGGGGCAATCGTCAAGTCTTTCGCGTGACTCGGCAGCAGCTACGATACAAGGTTAAGAGCCCAATTACTTCCAATGCTGGTCTCAATTGTCGGTTAGACACAGTTTGTCTCAGTTCAAAAACACGCTCCGCACAACCAGCTACATTATGGGTTCAAATTCTACAGTCTAGGGGGAGAATGTAGAAATAACATGCCGAAACGCCAACGCTATGCCGAAACCAGTACCGTTCTTCCAAAGTTTTCATCAACATCGATGTCGGGTTGGAGCAGCTCCGCAATTATTCAGCTGCACGGCCGCCCAGTCCGCTCTTGACGCCCTCCTGTACCATTCCCCAGCCGCTGCCCAGGCTCTTGTCCTGGACAGCTTCACTCAGACGGCCAGTGAGAATCTTGCGCATAATGAGCGTATCCTTGGCTCTCTTGAGCTTCTTGCCGTCCTCCTGGGTGAGAAACTCCTCGAACCATTCCTCTTCCGTTCGGTCGAAAGGGAGACCAATAAGCTCGGTGGCTCTAGCAGCAGTCTCCTCGCTAAGAGGGGAACTGAGGACGGAGGACACCAACTGGCGGAAGAGCTGGCCCCGGACGGACTCGGAGTGCGTCCTTGAATAGTAGAATGCCTCGGTAACACTGGTCCTTGCCATCGCATTAAAGAGCAGCTCGAGTGCTTCCGACGTCTTCAGGATAGGCTGCACAGTGTGGAAGTAGGAGAGAGGCAGAGTATAGTCGCCTTCGGGGGCGTGTCGCACAAGCGCGGTCATGATCTCGTCGGCGAAATCGGTCGTGAGCGACGGATGCGCGATGTACTCGAGTGCTTTCTGTACTCTTGTCAGTGGTGATGTTTCAGCACAACTGCGAGAGGCGCACCTCAAATTGCTGATGATCCAGCAGCCACAGGCCCTTCATAAAGATCTGATAGTTCTTGGGGACGCCCGAAGCGACTGCAAATCTCGATGAAGCTTGCGCCCTCGTCTGGCTGGTGTCGAAGTCGAGGAGGATGTAGTAGAAGATGGACAGACGGTGGTGGGTGGAAATGTTGGCCTCGCAAAGGTGCTGGTGGAGGGTGCGCAGGGCATTGTCGGTCTTTGGAGGATACGTCTTGGCTGCGAGAATCTGTCAGTCTTGATCTGCTTGGCTGGCGTCCATCCTTCCGACGTACCCTTCGTGAGGCCAAGGGCCTTCAGCACCCGGTCAATGAAGAGGGCGCCATCGAGACTTTTCCTGAACGTGTCGATTTCCTGGATCGACTTTCGATCGTAGGGAAAAGCCTGCGACCCGAAGACCTGGTCAAAGCTTGTGTAGTCGAACATGGCCATGGCTGTTGATGTGTGGTGGTGAGGCTTGAACAAGCTGGCGATGCGACGGAGTGTTGGCGACAGAGCTAGAAAAAGGGCTGGAATCTTTTTGGCGGGACGCAACGGCCACTGCCCGGGGCTGGTATGCGCAGAGAGAGAGCTCCAGCCACAGGTGCACGAGCCAGCAGCCACAGTCGCGACTCCACGCGTCTCCCCATTCGACAGCGAGCGGGGAAGGCGGTGTGCCAAGTGTGGCTTGTTTGTTTACAATCAGCCAAATCGGTGACCAATTCAAACAAATGCGAAGTGGGGGAACCAAACAAGACAATCACATTTCGCTTTTCCCACAGCCAGCTGCACATCGCCAACGGACGCCGTTTCTTTCCCAGCAAAGTTGCTGTCGTTGCTTTTGCTACCCTTTCTCTTTGGTTTCTTGTCAATTCTTTGATTGAGATACCCCCGCAGCGTCTTACATCGCTTCTTCTTGTTATTCATTCTCTGCGACACACAGACCGCACAATGTCATCCCGACCGCGCCGTGCGACGCGCCGGCAGGCCATCGTCGACTCTTCCGATGATGAAGACGTCGCCAACACCACCGTCAAGGTCGAAGACGAGGAAGACTTTGAACCCGAACCTTCTAAGAGCCCAGTGCGACGACCGACCCGTGCCCGCAAGAGCGCCGCTGCTTCCGCATCCGCATCCACATCTACTCCCACAACCACCGCCCCGCGCCGAAGAGGCAGACCAAAGAAGAATGTCGAAGCTTCGGTCGTTGAGGAGCCCTCTGTGGTCGAGCCAACCCCGAAGACTGAGGAGCCTGAGAACGAAACAGTTCTCGCCGACGCTCCCTCAGTAGCCGACGAAACCATCGTTTCCACCATCGAGCCCACCGAGGTCTTTGACGCCAACCAGTCTGCCGCAGGAATGGAGCAGGAAAACACCCCCAGGAAGCCTTCTCCTACCCCCAGGAAACCGCGCAAGAGCGCCGCACCCAAGTCGGCCACTCCAGAGACTCCCATGGCGAAGCCCAGGCCAGGTGCCTCACCGCAGCGCGAGTCGTCACAGCGCCGTAGCGAGCCGCTTGCCGACATCACGAACGCCAGTGTGAACGAACAGGCGCCTGCCATCTCCGATGTGCCCGAGACACCGGCGACCGTAAAGCCGATTCGCGCCATGGACACTATTATGGAGAAGCCGATGGACATTGTGCTGAAGTCGCGCAACCTCGCAGTCCCGGTTGTCGAGGACACGACTCCCAAGCCGCGACTCGTCATTTCGTACCTGATCTTGACCAACTTCAAGAGTTATGCCGGACGACAGGAGGTCGGCCCCTTCCACGGTTCCTTTTCGTCCGTCGTCGGTCCCAACGGTTCCGGAAAGTCCAACGTTATCGATTCTCTCCTCTTCGTTTTCGGTTTCCGCGCAAGCAAGATGCGTCAGGGCAAGTTGTCCGCTTTGATCCACAACTCTGCGCAGTACCCCAACCTGGACCACTGCGAGGTTTCTGTGCACTTCCGTGAAGTCATGGACCAGGTATGTCACCCGCTTTCTGCATGCGCAGTTTACCTACTAACACATTGAAGCCTGGTGGCGGCCACGAAGTTATTCCCGATTCCGATCTCATCATCTCCCGCAAGGCGTTCAAGAACAACTCGAGCTCGTACTTCATCAACGGCAAGACTTCAAACTTCACGACGGTGACGACCCTCCTCCGCGACCGCGGTATTGATCTCGACCACAAGCGTTTCCTCATTCTGCAGGGTGAAGTCGAGTCCATCGCACAGATGAAGCCTAAGGCTGCCAACGAACACGACGATGGTCTTCTCGAGTACTTGGAGGACATCATCGGCACCTCCAAGTACAAGACGCCTATCGAAGAGGCCGCGGCCGAAGTCGAGAGTCTCAACGAGACGTGCATGGAGAAGAGCGGCCGTGTCCAGCATGTCGAAAAGGAGAAGAACAGCCTCGAAGACAAGAAGAACAAGGCTTTGGCATACATCCGGGACGAGAACGAACTCACCCTCAAGCAGTCTGCACTCTACCAGCTGTACATCGCTGAGTGCCACGACAACGTAGCTGTGACCGAGGAGGCCATCAGTCAGACGCAGGCTCAGCTCGACGAGGAGCTCGAGAAGCACCATGGAAGCGAGAAAGTCATCAAGGAACTGCAAAAGGCGCACTCTCAAGTCAGCAAGGAGCACGAAGCCGAGTCCAAGAAGACGCAGGCTCTTGTCAAGGAGATGGCCAAGTTCGAGCAAGAACGCGTCAAGTTCGACGAAAAGAAGAAGTTCCTAAACGACAAGCAGAAGAAGCTTGAGAAGACCATCGCCAATGCCGAGAAGTCTGCCACCGAAGCCGAGGAGACTATTGTCGAGTGCGGTGAGGAGATTGAGACCCGCGCCAAGGAGATCGCCTCTCTGGAGATCCGAATCCAGGAAGAGGAGGCAGAGCTCGCGACCATCCGTGAGGGTCTCAAGGGCAAGACTCAAAAGTTTTCCGACGAGATTGCCGTCAAGCAAAAGTCTCTCGAGCCATGGAAGGACAAGATCAACCAAAAGCAGTCCGCCATTGCTGTCGCTGAGAGTGAAAAGAGCATCCTCGAGGAGAAGGCCAACGCGGGCGCTGTCGCCATCGCCGAGACTGAGGCCAAGATTGCCGCCATCGAGGATCGCAGAGCAGCCAAGATGGAGGAGCTGAAGGAATGCCAGGCTGAGAAGGCCAAGCTGGAACAAGAGGCCAAGGAGGCCGAGCACGAGCTTACCCGTTTTGCTGCTCATGAGCCCAAGATCCGCGCAAAGGTCTCCAATGCCAGACAAAAGGCTGACGAAGCTCGCTCGAGTCTGTCTAAGACACAGACCCAGGGCAACGTCCTTACTGCCCTGATGCGCATGCGAGAGTCTGGTCGTATTGACGGCTTCCACGGAAGACTTGGAAACCTCGGCGCGATCGACGGTCAGTACGACGTCGCTATCTCGACTGCTTGCGGTTCCCTCGACAACTTCGTCACAGACACGGTCGAAGCTGGACAGCAGTGCATTGAGTACCTCCGAAAGACCAACCTGGGTCGTGGCAACTTCATGTGTCTGGACAAGCTGAGAGTACGAGACATGAACCCCATCCAAACTCCAGAGAACGCACCCCGCCTGTTCGACCTGGTCAACCCCAAGGAAGAGAGGTTCCGTCCGGCTTTCTACCATGCCCTGCAAGACACACTAGTCGCCAAGGATCTTGCTCAAGCCAACAGAATTGCCTATGGCGCCAAGAGATGGCGTGTGGTCACTCTCGCTGGCGAGTTGATCGACAAGTCCGGTACCATGTCCGGTGGTGGTAACACTGTCAAGAAGGGTCTCATGTCTTCTAAGCTCGCCTCCGATACCAGCAAGGAGCAAGTCGCCAAGCTTGAAGAGGAGCGTGATGTCTATGAGGAGAAGTACCAAGACTTCCAGGAGCAACAGAGAGAGCTTGAGAACAGGCTCCGTGACCTCAACGAGCAGATTCCTCAGCTCGACACCAGGATGCAGAAGATCAACCTGGAAATTGAGAGCGCCGCCAGGAACCTCGCCGACGCCCATCGTCGCATCAAGGAGCTGAGCAAGGAGCACCAGCCGTCCGCATCCGATGATAAGCGCATCGCTGCCCTTGGCAAGGAGATTGCCAAGCTTAACAAGGAGGTCGAAAAGCTCCACGACGAGACATCTGGCGTCGAGGAGGAGATCAAGGCACTCCAAGACAAGATCATGCAGGTTGGTGGTGAGAAGCTTCGCATCCAAAAGGCCAACGTCGACGCATTGAAGGAGGAGATGGCCTCTCAGAACGAGGAGACTTCCAACGCAGAAGTTCGCAAGGTCAAGGCAGAGAAGCAAAAAACGAAGCTGGAGAAGGACCACGCCAAGGCCACCAAGGAACTCGATGTCGCGACCCGTGATCTCGAGAAGCTAGAGCACGAGATCGAGAACCAGGGCGAGAAGGCGGAAACTCTCCAGGCGCAAGTCGAAGAGGCCGAGGAGGGTTTGTCAGCGAAGAAGGACGAGCTGTCATCCATCAAGGCCGAGCTCGACGAGAAGACTTCAGAACTCAACACCACCCGTGCGGTGGAGATTGAGATGAAGAACAAGCTTGAGGAGAGTACCAAGGTTCTGCAGGAGAACCAGAAGAGGCTCATGTACTGGAACGACAAGCTTGGAAAGCTCGTCCTGCAGAATGTTGACGACCTCACCAACACCAACCCCTCTGGCAGACGTACCCCTGCACCCAAACCCGCCCCCAAGGCCGAGGATGAAGAGGACGAGAACGAGGAAGGTGACGACACAGTGGTACGGGCCGAGGCAGATGAGACCCTCCAGTCAGCTGTGGCCGATGAGGCCGCCGATGAAGAGGAAGGTGAATCTGAGGAGCAGGCTAAGCAGCCATCGGAGCTCCCGGTGTACACCCCTGACGAGCTAGCCGACATGAGCAAGGACAAGCTCAAGGGAGAGATCGCTGCCCTTGAGGAGAAGACTCAGAATGTCAATGTTGATCTCGGTGTTCTATCCGAGTACCGCCGCCGTGTCGACGAGCACGCGCAGCGATCGTCCGATCTCCAGAACGCCGTTGGTCAGCGCGACGCCGCCAAGAAGCGCTGCGATGAGCTACGCCGTCTGCGTCTCGAAGGCTTCATGGAGGGCTTCAGCACCATCTCGCTCCGCCTGAAGGAGATGTACCAGATGATCACCATGGGTGGTAACGCCGAGCTCGAACTCGTGGACTCCCTGGACCCCTTCAGCGAAGGTATCCTCTTCAGCGTCATGCCGCCCAAAAAGTCATGGAAGAACATCAGCAACTTGTCTGGTGGAGAGAAGACGCTCAGCAGTTTGGCGCTCGTTTTTGCTCTGCACCACTACAAGCCGACGCCTCTGTACGTCATGGATGAGATTGACGCCGCGTTGGATTTCAGAAACGTGAGTTACCCGTTTGCCATTCCCCTCCACCTTTCAGCAAGGCTAACATTTCGGTACCGCAGGTCTCTATCGTTGCCAACTATATCAAGGAGCGCACCAAGAACGCCCAGTTCATTGTCATTTCGCTCCGAAACAACATGTTTGAGTTGGCGGCCCGGTTGGTTGGTGTCTACAAGGTGAACCACATGACGAAGAGTGTCACGATTGAGAACCAGGATTACATTGTCAGGACAAGGCAGTTGCCACCTGGGAGTCAGGCGACGCAGCAGACTGCTGCGGCGAGATGACGAGACTAAAAAAAGGGGCGGAAGAGTGAGATGAAGTTTAATGAATGATGGCATCTTGATTTTGTGTTGTTTTGGTTCTTAAAGGCCAAGGTGGGGTTGGTATCTTGTGTGTCATGGGTATAATGACTGTACGAGAGGCGCTGGGTAGATGCTAATTGTTGGTATGAAATGAAATGGGAGGCACGTCTTGGCTTTCTGCTTGTTATTGTGAAGTTTCATTGGGTCTTTTCGGCGTGTGTGTATGGTGACGTGACTCGTGGTTTGTATGACTTCTCGCTTGCTGGGTCGCCTCGCCTGCGTGATCTTGTACCATGCTCTGAAGGACAAGGTTTCTGGCTGCAATGTTCGTCGTGAGAGGGGAGGGATCGTTGGCGAATGGCGGCGTGAAGGGGGACGTGGTTGTGCTCTTCCCGTGAGGGTCGCGTGGTACCCCGGATTTTGGACATCACTGTGGCTGAAACGAAGCTCTTTTTGGGATTATTGGCCGAGATAACGGGACGCTTGATGAAGTATGATGGGGATCTGTCACGTTGGGACCTGCATGATCTCGGTGGGTGAAGAAGGATGTGTCTCGGGTGCGTGCGTGCAGCTGGTGTATTACGTTGCGCTGGTCTTGTTTCTTGGGATTTTGGAGAGTATGTGTGTGTGACGAGATTGAAGAAGGTAGGCGATGGACGACTCTGGGGTTCGATCATGACGAGGCTTCGGGCCGTGGACGCGAGGTATGGGGCTGGGTATCTCACCGACCTTTCGTGAACGCGTATGTGATATTTGTCTCGGAGGGGAGACACCTCTTCTAGACCCGTCTCTATGGTCTCGTCTCTGGAGAAGCACCTGGTCGTTGAGAAATGTGACGATGGGCGGAAGGTAAAGGGTTTGAGAGTGTACTTTTGCTGTATAAAGGTCTCGGTTGCAGGTCGATGGCAGGTCGGTTGGATCTTCCCGGCACCGAGACCTTCCATCGGCTGAAGAAGACGCTCGCTGAATCGTTCGCTTCTTTTGTTTTTCTTTCCAGAAGATTTCCTCGATATTCTCTCTTTTAACTTCTCACGATGCGTGTGTCGCCGGTGCTGGCGCTCCTGGGCGGAGTCGCTGTTGCTGCGGAGGGGTGTCATGGGGATAACCTCCTCCGCGGCATGGAGCGGCACGGTGCGGAGGAGTACTGCTCTTCGGTGCTGGGCGTCGCGGAGACGACGAGCACCGTTTCGATTCCGGAGGGAGTGCCGACTGGGTATGATGATGCGAAAGTGTCTTCTGCGGTGAGTTTTGTGTCCTGCTGTCAACGAGGGTGTTGTTTATTTGCTAATGAGAATAGTGTGGGTGTCTTCTCGGGATCAGCTCTACGACTGCCCCGCCACCTTGTCATTCAAAGACTGCGGAGGGTCCGATGTACTCTACCGCGGATGGGGACGTCCCTGTTACGGCGACGGAGACTTCGACGGAGGCTTCTGGGGTGGTTGGACGTCCTGCTCCGACGTACACCGAAATCCCCGGGGGCTACTCCTTTCCGGTTCCGGGTGACGGGTTGACGGCCACTACGGCGTGGACGTGTGGGCTGGCGGAGGCTACTACCACCGTCCAAGTCACCGAGACGAGCGTTGAGACTGTGTATGTCACTGCTTTGTCGAGCGAGGGTAATACTGGACGGCCGCCGCCACCTTGGACTTCGGCTTCGTCTGGTGAGGCGTCACCTACTAGTGGAGGCGAGTTCACCGTGATTACGCTCTCAGGGGAGCCGAGCGGGACCTCTTCTGGATGGGTTTCGACGATTACGATACCCGCGAGCGAGGTTGTCGGTGTGCCGGTCGTTACTACGATTATCAGTGATGGGTCTGAGGTCGTGAGCACACTTACACGAACACCATTGAGGCCTCCTCAAGGACGGCCTGGGACCACCATCACCATGGTCATCAACGGGACTGTGACGACCATCACTGGGGAGGTACACGATGTGCCAACCCCTACCCTGACGGGGGCTTCGGCCTCGAGCTCTAGTTCACAGAGTTTAGGGGCTTCACAATGGACGCTCCCTTGGATCACGGAGTCTACCCAGATCTCACCGACGATGACCCCGACCGCGAGGATCAGTACCGTCACCAGCGATGTCGGGGGTGGTGTGGTTTCGACTTGGGTCGTGACGCTTCCCACCGGGATTCCGTTCCCCAATACCACTTCAACCAGTCCGGGTTCGACTACATTGAGTGGCCAAGTGTCGATTGTTACCAGCGTCATTAGCGGAGAAGTTACAATCATCACGATCGGGGGCTCAACATCGACTGCGTCTTGGAATGGGACAGCTTCTACCACAACATCGACACCATCCAAGACTATATCTAGGGACATCAGTATTGTTACAAGCATTATTGGTGGTGAAGCTACGACGATCACCATCATCGGCGGATCGACCCTTGGCCCAGCGAATGGGACTTCCATGGCCAGCCCGATACCATCAGAGACGACGGCTGCGGGTATCAGTGTGATCACCAGCTTTGTCGATGGTGAGGCCACGACTATCACACTCATCGGAAGTTCAAATCTGTCCAGGCCTCTCAACCAGACGGCTTCTCCGACTTCTACGACTTCCACGCCTTCTGACACTTCATCGGCCGAGGTCAGCGTGATCACAAGCGTCATCGGCGGAGCAGTCACCACAATCACGGTTGTCGGCGGGTCTACCATCATACCTTCGAATGCTACATCAAGTTCTGCAGCATCTGATATGCCATCTGCAGGCTTCAGTGTGGTAACGACTGTCATCGGTGGTTCTGCTACGACTCTGACTTTGATCGGTGGATCGACCTTGACACCATCTTCCGAGCTAACTACCGCTGCGGCCACGTCGAGTACTTCCCAGACCTTGTCAGCGGGTGTGTCGGTCATCACAAGCTTCATTGATGGTGTTGCTACCACCATCACGGTCTCTGATGGAAGCACACTTACGACGTCTCCCACCACCAGTATCTCCCCAAAGCCTACGGCTACAGGTGGGATCATCGTCATCACCAGCATCATCGATGGATCTGCGACCACAGTGACTATCTCTGATGGCTCTACAATCGTTGCATCAACCATAAGTTCTTCGATTCCTGCCTCTTCGCCAACAGGGGAGGTCATTGTTGTCACGAGCACGATCAATGGGGAGCCAACGACTTTTACCGTATCGAACGGCCTGACTATCGGAACACCATTGAGCAGCAGCACTGTTACTACAACCCCGTCGCCTACTGGTGACGTTATCATCATCACAAGCACCATTGAAGGCCAACCGACAACTTTCACAGTATCCGACGGCACGACCCTTGAAATGGCATCTAGCAGCGCTTTTACATCCCCAACTACGACAGAAAATGGCGGTGTCATTGTTATCACGAGTACCATCGACGGCGCAGTCTCGACAATCACAGTCTCCAATGGTAGCACGGTCGCAACTCCAGCAAGCAATACCACAACCCCGGCGCCAACGCCAAGTATCGGGGTCATTGTGGTTACGACGTTTATCAATGGCGAAGCGACCACCGTCACCGTCTCGGATGGAGTGACTTTAGGAGGGCCATCGCCTACCACCAGCTCAACTCCCACACCTACTGAGCAGGTCATCGTCATTACCACCACTATTAATGGAGAACCAACCACGGTTACTGTGTCCGACAGATCGACTCTCTCAACGCCAACGGACACAACCAATCCAAGTCAAAGCCCTACTCCAACGGTTGGGGTCATTGTCATAACAACGATCATCAGCGGTGCGGCTACGACATTGACGATATCCGATGGATCGACTCTGTCTGGTCCTGTGAACACTACGTCAACTCTTACGCAAAATCCTACTCCGGCTGGGGAGATCACCACCATTACCAGTATCGCCAATGGCGAGCCAGTCACTCTGACGATCTCAGACGGCTCAACACTCTCTCCATCTGCCACTGATACCGCAGAACACGGAGTGGTCACAGTCATCAGCAGTGTCATTGGTGGCGGAGCATCAACTTGGATCATCTCAGCCGGGGTGACTGTGCCTCTGCCTTTAAATACAACGAGCGCCACGCCAACTCAGACGGGGCAGGTCATTGTCATCACAAGCATCATCAACGGCGCAGCATCTACATGGACGATCTCAGACGACTCAACTCTCAGCCCGAGCGCAACCACCACAACCACCGCAACTACCTCAGCTCCAACTGGCGACGTCGTCACTTTAACAAGCACACTCCCAGACGGTCGCGTCTCGATATGGATTCTGATTGGGACCGCCACCATCACTGGATCTCAGAATGCCACCGCAACCAGCTCCTCGGGCTCATCCTCAGCTACGGTCTCATCAACATCCAGCGCCTTCGACTCCGCCTTCACAGGCATTTCGATCGTGGCATCTCAGAACGCGAGCACATGCTACAGTCTCCCCTCTCCTACAGAGTCCCTGCACGAGTCTAAGCTAGACACCCAAGGCAAGACCGCGCCATACATCGACGCCTTCTACCTGGACAACACTACCAATTCCGTCAAGTATATCCGTCTCATGAACGAAAGCACGTCAGACCCTATCCTCGTCGACGTCTCGGATCCCGCGAAGCTGGCAATCATCGACAAAGACGGCGACACGCTGTCCATCGATAGTCAGGGCCTGCATTTTGCTTCTGCTGGGTGTTCGCCCAAGATTGATGTCTTCATCTCTGGGTTCTTTAGCCAGATCAATAGCTTGACAAACTCGACTTGCGCTTCCGGCGCAGCTCTCTTCGACACTCCGTCTGGGAGACCTCTTGAGAAGAGGCAGACCAGCGCCTTTGATGTCTTGCTTCATCTCAAGGATCAGTGCGGGAACGCCGCGCGTGATGAGTTGCCAGTTGCCGTATCTTTGGGAGATAATCCTTGCGCGGTTGTTCCTAAACAAGAGGGTGACTTTGCTGCTACTTGTACCTGGCCTGGTATTAGCGGCTCTGCGGCGGACTGTGAGACTTCAGTTGAGCAGACACTTGACAACCTCACCAAAGGATCACTAGACGGCACTTGCCCTTCAATGATGTCCATGTGGAGTCTCCTCTCCCAGGAACTTGGGAACGTGATCAACCTTCGGGAACTGCTTAAGCCTTTTGTGGATGCTGGGCTGGACATCGGCACGGAGGATGGCCAAAGTCTCCTGGACGTGATCGGTAGCTTCCTCGGGATTTACGATTACTCTGCCTCGACCTTTGGCAACTCAACATCCCAAGCCGGATCTGGAATGGGAGATCTGATTGAGGGTTACGGTTTGACCACAATCCAGACCCAGGTCTGCCGATACCTGCAAACCTCGCAACCGCTCAACCTCACATTCACAGCCGGCACCATCACAACACCCTCCCCGCTCTCCGAGATCACCGTCATCCCCTCGCCCACCCCAGAATACGACCGAAACATCACGGATCCGACGGTCATGGCCTGCTGTCCGAACCCAGGAAGCTGCATCTTTTCGGACGGCAGTAAGTTCTACCCGCCCGAGTCCTCGATTGCAGGCTCCAACTGCTTTTGCGGGTCGATGCTCGGCGGAGGAGGCATTGCATTCAGGACGGGATCGTGTCTGGAGGAGAATCAATGCAGTCAGGAGAAGCCCTGTGATGAGGGGAAGGTTTGCTTAACGGGCAACTGCTGCGGGGATGGGACGAATCCTGTTAATGTTTGTGTGGATGCGACCGAGTGCAACGTGCCGCAGGTTGGGAAGAGGTGGGCTGACTTGTTTGAGGGAACTGCGATGGGTATGGTTTGAGCCAGCGAGGCGTGGGTTGTATGATATGTTCATTGTCATTGGGTTTGCAACTTCTCTTCTTCATTTTCGCTATTCCGGTCGCAATCGCATTTGATTCTCTAAGACCTCAGTCTATTTATCAAATATCATGTATTGGACACCAAGCCTAAAGCGTTGGATATATGTTAAATGTCTCTTGGGAACAGTCTGTGTAAAGGTCTGTGAGAGGATACGCGCGCTCGTGAGCACAGTGGTCGCCATCCCAGCAAGAAAGTGTACCTTGGGATTTTGATGTTTGAACACAACGTTTGCTATCAGATTGAATAAGCGTATATAAAAGGTAGATGACGGTACTAAAATGAGCGTAACCCCTTAGCTTGTGATATACCCGCGGCAACAGAATGAGTGTGATTTAGACGCTTGAAGCTGATCATCGAGAGGTCTTTGACTGTCAGATTCCCACACTGGTCACCAAGAAATCAAGAGAATTATTGTAGTTCTCATATTCCAATCCCGGATCAAGTATGCGCTCATGTTCACGTCTTCTCGTCCGGTTTGGCACCTTTTCGAGAATTGAATCAACAATCGCTCTTGTGGGCACTGACCGCCCACTGTGTCTGATGGTCGACACGACCACCCGTGACGGAAACACGTCTGGTGCCCTCAAAAATGGCCTTGTTACACTTGTCATGAATATGCTGGGCACCATCGGCGATAGAACCGAAGGATTCGAGCGTCTTGCGTTTCCCGGACTGCCTTAAGACTCAGCGTTGTCGCAACAACTTTGCAGAAATGACGGCATTCGTTGGGTTCAATAAGGTTCTAGAAGCATATCGCAGGTAAAGAACTCAACACGTACTGTATTCATCCAGGAGATTGCGGCGTTGTATGAGCAACTGACTCGACCCCAGCTTCCCGGTTCCATGCTTGGCTGCCCTTTGACACGACGCAAGTAGTCGATGCCCTCCTTGATGCGGAAGCGGTAAGCCAACCATTGGCAACTGACAGGGCGGGACCTGAAGTCTGTGCGTTTCTCGAGAAAGCCAGAAGCATCTTCACGGGTTTCGATAGTCTCAACGGAGGCTTCAGGCTCGAACACGGAAGCAATGTATGTCGGATATTCATTGGACACATAGGCGTACAGAGCCTCGACAGTGCCATTGAACTTGATGACCGGTCCGTCGGCTTCCGTAGGGAATTCCCACTGCGGGTCCACCTCATTGGCGGCGACGAATCCCAAGGTCTCAGCACTGGGAAGAGCGCTTGAGGAAGCCTTGATATGACTCATGTATTAGTAAATACATGCCCGTACGTGAAAAAGTCGGGGCGCTAACTGACCACATAAGCTGTAGCAAGCGCTAGTATCAGAGCAATGCTTTTCATTGTTGCGGATTGAGGAGATGAGAAATTGAGCGTTGGTCAAGATGGTTCAAGAGATATGATGGATAATACTCGATTGTTTTGCTGCAGAGCCTTGAACATTCATGAGAAGGCTCCTTGCTTATTATACTTTGTCTCTAAGGTAGTTCAAGCATGTTGAAAGGTCGCAAGCTACCTTACCTCTAGATGACTGCCACTGAAATGAATCAAACTATCACGCCGTCTCAAGCCACTGATACACGATTTCTCAGCTTCTCATCTGTTCTGAGACTTACATGCACGTCACGTACGATGGGTACAAGAACATCTCAGACTGCCCAAGGCTTGTAGAACCTACTTCTGAGGAAACATGTAAAGAACTCTACTTTCTTTGTTCATAACAGATATAATGTATATAAATTATCCGTGATCTGATGGTACACTCCATAGAAAACAAGTATTTGGATTTCAAGTGCTGAATATATATAAAAGGACTTCTTAGTTCTTCGGGCTTGAATCGAAGCGCAGAGCCTGTTAAAAGGCCACACAATATGCGCCACAGCTGAACGGTTCTCCTGCTCGGAGTTCGCCGTATGGGGAAGCACAGCTTCATGCCATGCCAGATGATCCCGAGAGTGAGGTTCTGTTGTGAAAAGCAGTTGCCCTATCACGACCAGCGATCGACGAAAATAATCTCGCATCTGGAGAGGTCATTCCCAAAAAGGAAATCTGAGGAACTTATGACTTATCATCACTAACTGTACCCCCAGCGAAGCATTGCCACTCAGCCTTGGCTACTCTGATCGGCTGACGTATTGCAGAACCTTCGTATCACCATACCATACGCTCGGTTAGTACATGTGAAACGTCTCCTCAACTCGCATTGGTCCTCCTAAATAGCCAAGTTAAGTTCGCTGTCCTGTCTTGAATTCGAAGGGTCGTGCTACAACAGTCCAGCTCTCCTCAGTCGGTTTGTAGTCATGGGAAAAGCTGTCTTCGAACTCGATTTCCGGGTTGCGAGCCAAGTGTATGGGAGCCATGCTTTGCCGAGCGGGACAGATTTTGTCACAACATTAGCTATGTCTTGCTCGTAAAACCTGAGTTTGACTTCTGTGTTACAGTATCTCAGCTCATTTGCTATAGACATATACACTCGTCCGCTAATGATGTGAATGTTGCGAAGAACGCGTGCAGGCCAAAACGTCAATGCACTATCCACCAATTCTACAAGACAATCCTGCAACCTGCACGGAGATCTCGTCTACCAGCCCGCCTCTTAAACTTATATAATGGCTACCGTTGGTTGAGAGATCATCGTCTATATTACCACAATTTCACGAGTCTCCAGCTCTTTGAAAAAGGTCGAGTTCCCTCTGTCATATGCTGAAGATAGCCAGGCGCCCACCCGAATGTACTGCCCTGGTGTTTGAGATGGATGCAGCAGAATACCCCAATAGTCTTTCTCTTTCTTCCCGGATCTCGCATCTTCAATACCATCATGCCCAGGACCTTCCCTCATGGTAGTATCGCCTTCAGCGCGAGCCACCGCATCGATTTCCCACACCTCGATCCCGGACTCTTCCTCAGTACTGAAGTTGCAGATTGAGCAGTCATCTTCCGCATAATCCAAGACATTTCGAACCTTATGCATCCAGTCTTTCTGCGCATTCGAGCTTCCAATCATTAGCATGAACAAGCCATCTGGCTTATGCGTCGTTCTCTTTAGCGTTCCAATGAAGCAATGTGCCAGAACTCTTCCGTTTTCCCTTAATTGCCAGTTCGTCGTATCAAATCCGCTGCAATGGCCTAGGACAAGTTCTGAGGGAATAGAGCCAAATTTTGCCTTTGCAGTAAAGCTCCCATATTGGACTTGACCAAAAGGATTTGCCCCTTTCGCGTTCGTGAAAGCCTCAATGATGATACACTCGGATGTGAAATCGCTGCTGAAGACTCCCATCAACGTCAAACTTGTAACTGGCCGTTCCCCTAATGGACTCCAGGATGGTGCTAAATAGGGTGCCGGATTGCAAAGAGCTAGTGCGAGTTCTTGAACATTTGCAAAGTCTTCGGTCCCGAACTCGGAGTCTTTCCACCATGTAAGGGAATACTCGAAATCTTCTCTCCAGATTCCCGCAAGGTAGGATTCTTGAGCAAGGCCGTGATGATTTGCAAAGAGTCCCGCGATACCGGATATGCCTGGTAAAACGTCTTGTGGTATGGTGAAAGATCTCTCGGTGTAGTTGACGAGCATCCAGTGCCATACCCTGAACATGCTTAGTTCAGTACTGTCAGTGCTGCCTCTCACGAGACTCTGCATGGACAAGCCACTACCGATTGTCTTGTCGCTGGAGTATCCGTTCTCGGATTTGGTTCCAGCTTCGCATTGGAAGTGAACCATGAACTGTCCGAAAATAAGACGTCGGTTGGACATCATCTCCTCTTGCAGCGTCCATCCGCGTTTGACCCACTTTGCATCGTTGACATCCCTCGTTGGCCACCAGATGTCGAGTGTGTGGGGCGTAGGTCTTGCCTGAGAACACGAGGTTGAATTGGCCGCTCGTGTTGGTACTTATCTGGGATGAAAATGAAACCTGTATATCCTTACGATCTCGTTTGAGAAAGCCGTCATGACAAGAATCCGAAGACGCAGCAATGATCGTGAGCAGTGCGTTGTTGTATATGAGTCCCATCGAGGCGCTTTCCTTCTCCCAGTCTTCGGTATCGTCCTGGACAATGCAAAGAGAGTCGACCCATAGATATCTTATTGAAAGTGCTCGACAGACATGTACTGCGTCTCTTAATGTTTGCGGCAAGTGTTCTTCTTTGATACCTCTTTTGTGGGAAAATAGCAGGTTTCTGGTTGTCGAGTTTTGAGAGACTGCGTCGATTTCTGTGCTCCAGCAGTAGCTCAATGCGACATATTCGTAGGTCTTATCATTAATTCTTTTGCGTGAACTGATTTCGGAGGTTTCCAATAGACGTATGACGGTCTTATCATCGGGATTGACGTCAAGCAGCCTTGTGGGCAAATGCTTATAAGCGACAGAGTGGCTGCACGAATTTCTGCAGTGGTGGATGGCATTTCTCATGAAGCTAATGTTCTCTCCACATAACACCTGCTTCTTCCGGAGACTAGGAACCTTCAGCCAATCCTGCAAAATTTTTACAAGAAGGTCAGCTCTGTATCCACAATTATACTTCTCAGCCCAAAATGCTCAAATGCAAAACTCACGATCGTCCGTTTCGACTTCAAAAACAAGTCTAACATATTGGAGAGACACGCTTGGCTCTTTGACGTCTTTTCCTGTCCACCATGGTGCTTCTACCAATAAGAAAGCCAGAAGGAAAGGGTTGTGCTGCTCCCGGTGGTAATAAAGATCCAGCTTAACTCGATAGTTATGAGCCTCGACATCCTGAAACTCGGCAATGATTTCGTGAAGCAATAGAGCGCAAAAGTGGCACCCGATGTTGGCACTTTGTCTCAGCCGCGGGAACTCGGGTCCGTCGTCGGTGATATCAAATGGTAGTTGCCATCGAATCGGACCACTCTCGTCAACGTGAGGTCCGAGCAATTCTCTATCGTTGAAGCTGATGACGGAACATCCATCGCACAGTATCGCGCCCTCAGCATCGTGGCACCAAGCCATGTAATTGTAGGTGGGCCGTTGACTTGTCTGCGCCAATTCTAGGCAGTCGTCTAAGCATGATCAAAAGGTGGTATTGGAGAGGGGACAGCGAGGGGTTAGCGCGAGATATCCCTGACCCATAATTAATGCAGTCAAGATGCCCCGATAAGCCAGAAGAATCGAAGGATTCTACCACCCTGGTGTAGGTGGCAGGTTAGCACGCTTCTGGTTGAAGATTTCTGACTGAATAGTGTACAATTCTCCCAACAAGCTACCTATTGAGATCAAGCATCTGAGTTGACAAGTCTCTTCTAAGTCATCTGAGCCACAGACATGGGATGAAGTACCTCCTCCTTGGATTTCAAGAGAGGAATGATTGAGCCGTAATACGTAAAATCGCCCGAGAGAAGTGTCGACGGGCGAATCTTCAGTCCACCTAGTCCATGATCCTGAGCAACCTTTTCCCAAGCCTCGATGACCTGTTGCTCAAAAGGGTCGCAATTTTGTGTGCTCTGCCAAGTAATTTCACCCTTGTTGTCATCACTGACTTCGTATCGAAAGACACTAGCATTCCCATCGCCGCCATTCCAGACTTCCATCAATCGTAGTTTTGGCATGAGTTTCGTCGCTTCAGCAGCCATCTGAAGCAGCTCGACTACTCCACCGCGCCATGTCAGCATGTCCCAATTGTTATCAAACTTAGCTTTCAGGCGAAGAGAAGTCAGGGTCAGGGAAGTAAGTTCCTGATACCCTCTTCCAGAAACACGCTGCGCCACATCAGATCTCGAGAGTTTCTGGAAGAATTCATCTCCGTTGATGAAGAAACACAGAAATAGATGCTTGAGATGAAGTGTGCCCAGAATGACGGACTCAGTCAGCTTGTCGTTCGGGATCAGATTGAATCGATCATTGCGGGGCCCTTTCTCTTCGAAGATTGCCAGTCTTTCAAGCGAATGGGGTACATGATGCGGAAGTTCAAATTGCATGCCTAGAGCAAGAAATAAGCCGGAGCAAAGTAGATGCATGTCGTGTGTTTAGCGTTTCAGTCACGACTTACCATTGCGCCACTCATTTTCACAGGCAACCAGTCCATGTCGCCACCGTTCAATTCTGATGTCCCTCGCCCTAGGAAGACTGTCGAATATCAAGAAGAGAACCTCTGGTCGAATATTCTGCGTGTATGCTCTTCTGGTGAAGAACCCAGTCACCACCTCCACCTGGGGAAGGGGTTTGCTGTCGACTCTAACACCTTTGCAAAACAAGTCTCTCTTGGCTTTTGTACTAAGATCCCGGCCATAAAGAGGGGCGTTGAAGTAGTACTTGCTTACTGTTTTGTAAGCTGCAGATAATCCATTGCCGAGAGACTGAGAGTACGCCCTGTAATCCTCTTGCGGGATGAATGTATCCTCATGCGTCGGGAAGTACTTGTGAGAAGAGAGTTCGAGCCGCAAGCCCTGTTGGCCACCGAACTCCGCAAGTTCTTCAACCTTCCATTGGGATATGGTTGTCCACAGGTCCCAAATGATGTCAGTGAAGTATGGTTGGCTCCATTTGTATTGTTCGAGGCCCAGCTCTGAATGTTGGAGCGCCGACGGCTCTTCGAGCCTGAGCCAAATATGTCGGACCAGAGACCGTCTTCTGTTGTCTTGCGTGACTTGTCTGAATTCGGCTAAATCTTCTCGAGCGAGGGTGAAGTGTTTGAAGACGAGGGGTTCGAAGAACATCTGCCAGTTCTTGCAGACACTGGCGTAAGCACCGATGCCAGGTCTTGCCGCGTAGTCTTCATTGCACAGGTTGGCGAGCTCTTGGAGTATGAAAAGATGCAGCTCTGGTGGCAGAGATGATAAGTTCGGCCTGCTTCCAGCCATGTTTGAGGCTTGGAGAACGCGATTGTGAGTTGAAGAAGCTGGGTGTAAGAAGGCACTACGGCTAAGTGGGGACGGAATTTATGAAGCCAACTTCTTCACATATCACCTGCAGTCAGCCTCACCGCTCATCGCCCGAATGATGTGATATCGCACTCAAGTGGCTCAAGAGCCCGTCTACAAATGCAATACATGGGAGGCTGCATTCGGACCTTTTGGTAATTGGGCAGAATTTGGAAGAGTCGCTGCTGACTGGTTGATTCCCCGCATGCTATGTGCCACAGGATGGACGTGGTAAAGTACTATGTTAGTGCATGTCCGTAGCCAATCGGCTGCCGGCCGTGTCACCCCAGCTGGACTTCTTCGGTCGGTCTTGGGGATAACTTGGCGCAGTCAGCCGGTTGTACGATCTATTGAAATTGATCAAATTATTCTGAGCAAATTGATGGCTCAGAAACATCGCTCTTAGAAATCATGTACGTTGCAACAATTGGACTTACCATGTGGTGGTCAAGCACGGAGCCCTTCAAAACAGCACCGGAATGTCGGTTCTGCGGGCAGATGTGCGGTCCTCCGAATGTTTTTCAGACCAAAAAGCATCTTTCCAGCCTTGGTATCGAAGAGGCCTGATCCCTGGCCAAAGCATTTCATTGCGTGTGATTCCGGGGCCCCCCTCGCACAACTTTCTTCAAAACGCCTCTTCGTCTATAATTTTCTTTTAGACCGAGACCAATTCTTCGAAGACTCATTTCCATTACATCGCCGCCCGACTGTAGCTTCTGCACTTGTGACTTGAAGCCCCTCTCACTTGGTCACGGATGTCGAAACTCTGACAGCGAATGTGGAGTCTGCAGGAGAGAGATCACATGTTTTGCAAGCTTCATCCTGTATCGGTCAGGCGCAACCCTGCAGGGTAGTAGTTGCAGGGCTTTCGCCGGCACAGGCCATGCTGCCTTGGATTATGCATACAGTATTGACTTGGGACCGAGGCGAACGAGAATGTCGGTTCCCGCGGATGTCGCATGATGTTCGTCTCCTCAACCTCACACACGTAAAAAGGGGCGAGCAGAAAACTTTCACCGTGAAGCCAAAATCGTTCTACAATCCTGCCTCTGAACAAAACCTAGACTCTCATGAAAAGACACCGGTGAAAGCTCTTCAAGTAAGCTCAGGCTTGCATCGAATTTCGAGAGCCGATACTTTTTCGCCGTGGTCTCAGACCATATCAGCACGTCCTGTCCATGCATTTGGCTGAGCGCCGTCTGCACATACCCTAGCGCGGCGTGGGGGCGATAACAGCCTAAGCATGTGTGACCGTTGCCCACATAGACTTCAGCATGTGCTTTGCAGGGAGCGTGCGGGATAGACTGGTAATACTGGTGATGCATCGAAATTTAACAATTACTATTTACCAAGACTGCGCTAAGCATAATCATCAACCCTACTCAATATGTGCTGTTCAACCATATCTCCGTCAAGTGATTCCGTATGTACATTCGCTTTGCTCTTCATGCCCTCCGTAACTCGATGATTGCAGTTGTAAACGCATATCCAGCTTATTTCTCGCCACCCTCCCAGGTCTTCAAGTCACCCTTGACCTCGCGGAAAATACCCCTCCAATTTCCGATCTCAGCCTCGGTACGCTTGCGGCGGCTGAACGCCGTTCGCCTGAAGCTGACGAACCAAATCATAAACCAGTAAGTCGACGCCGCCATTGACGCAACGGCCGCAACCCAGGCCATGGCGATGAATGGTCCTCCTTGCTTGATCTGAATGCCAAAAGCGCTACCCTCCTTTTCGAGCATTTTCTTGCCACCCACGACAATGCCAGTGGTGATAATGGCGAAAAGTGGTAAAACTGTAGCACCTAGCAAGGAGAAAACTAGGGAGGTCAGAACAAGCACACGCATGAAGCCAACGATGATGATTGGCAGCGTCGCAAGTAACACGATTCCTGTGCAGACGGTACCAATAGCCAGCAGAGCCGTCAACAACTTCGCTCCCGTGCTAGCGAGTGATACCACCTGATCAATTGTGCCTCTCATCGCCGAGATTAGAGGAACCGAAACATTGGCTGTCGCAATGACGAACGAGGATGGAATCGAATCCGTAATGTTGCGAAGACCTGGCAATTGTGTTAGCTGAGAATCATGTGCATCAGTATTGTTTTGTTCTTACCTTTGCCCTTGTCATCATAGCTGAAGCAGGACTTGACATTGGTCTTGGTGTTTGGATCATTCTCATTGGCGTAGTCACCCTCGCACATCTTCGTCAGGAAGAGGTTGTAGGTATCCTTGACACCCAACGCCTGCGTCAGGTTGCCCATCAGCTGCCCCTCGACGTCCTGAATGCCGCTTCCTAGTTGATTGGTCAAGTTTCCGAGGAGTCCTCCTAGAATGCCGTTCAAGCCACTAGTGATGCCCGTGGGATCGTTAACACCGCCGCTCGGCGAGGTGATACCAGGAATGGTAGGGGTGGGAAGCC
This sequence comes from Colletotrichum horii, assembly GCA_027406005.1. NCBI lineage: Eukaryota > Fungi > Ascomycota > Sordariomycetes > Glomerellales > Glomerellaceae > Colletotrichum > Colletotrichum horii. The sequence continues at coordinate 4,967,863 of JANVYB010000006.1, forward strand.
CCGGGATGCTAATACCTCCACCACCGCCACCGCCGCCATTGCCATTTCCATTCGAGGTGTTCGCCGCCTGCACTGTGATGAGTTGTTGACCGATTTTAGATGTGTTCAGCTGCAAATTCACATGGTCAGCTGCAGTCTGTTGATTCACGTTCCGAACACACTAACCGATAGCCAGTAATTGGAATTTCCGTTGCTTGTGCTGGTACCAGCAGCCAGAAGAACAATTGAGAGAGCAACGGCCACAGCCGAAGCTAGAATTGGCACGATGGCGGATATCCTACCACCGATTCCGAGCATTGTGAAAAGTTGTTGGTAGTCGTACGAGAGATGATGGTGTTGAAGTCGTTTGTCTTTAAGCTAACATTAGACAGGAGCCTTGGCCGTAGAGTTATGTGCCACAAAAGCTTTGAAGCCTGCCTCCTCAAAGCTTTGTGACTTGGGCCCGGCTCCTCCTTAATATGCCTCCGACGGGCATCGAGAAACCTTCGATCGGGGCACCTGTCAGTACGTCATTCACCGTCCCGACAGCAGCGCATTGGGATGAAACGCTGGGATGAAGGCTGTTGGACGACAACGGTCGCCCAACGGTCCCTGCCGACAATTGAGGCTTTCGCAGGCAAGGGTCTAGATCTTGCCGGCTGCGATATTGTTGTGTTGTCGGAGAGTTGCAGGGGGGTAGCCTGCTGCACCTGCGAGAGTCTTACCGCAACGGGCATTTCATGAGAAACTAACGTCATGCCCCCTCGCGCCGAGCGATGCATAACGACCAATAGGCTGTTCGGATTGTCGCTCCGACTGGGGAGGCCTCGCCTTGCGCTGCAGTCAAAAGTGAGTTGTCCAAGCTTTGTTCGGCAGAGGTAACGGTCGATAGGCCGGGTTAAGCTGGGCTGCCATCGTCGAATGTTGTAGAACTGGACTTGTTGGCTGGACTGCGTGTTCGTACCCGTATTGATCGCGGGACGCAGCCGATGGGCCATGGCAGCGATTCTCCCCCCCTAATTGCAGATCTTTCCCTTAGATTACCCGCATTGCCAACGTAATTGTCCATATTTCAACGTCAGTTCAGCAGGAAAACTGTCACTTTAAGCTTTCAAGCTGCCAAAGGGGTTGCATTTTCCGTTGCTTCAGTTTGCTCCTTACGGAATATGGTGCCGAACGTTGCTTCAAGCAGTTTCTCGAAGACCCGTGCAGCGTCGAGAAAACGGTCTGGAGGGAGCGCTGGCCGCATGTTTGCCAGTGTGTGTTGATTTTCGTGCCATTGTCGTCTGGACTAGTTCGCCTCATCACGAACGGCCGAGCGCAATCGGCAACGGTTACCGATGAGTCTCGATACCTCGAAATTTCATCATCTTGAGTATCATGTTTGCACTAGAGTGTAGGTGTTGTGGTGACGGGCAAAGACTTTTATTTAGAGTCGTTACTGTTTACGTGATTGCCACTGTGTCAACTTTTTCAGCTTGAGGATCGGAATGGTTTCGACCGACAAAGCTGGAGAAAGGGTAATCAGGAGGCTTCATATTGACCTATGCGCATTAAATGAAGCAGGAAAGAAATTTTCGATGCCCCTTATGGGTATGCGCATGTGATCTGTGAGAATGAGAATGCCTCGCGAGTTTTGGACTTGCTACAAGCAATGAGCAGTAACGCACTCACAATGAAATGTATTTCGACACAGAAAACACTTTTTGTGGTGTTTTCCCAGATTCGTGATAGTTCCAAAGCATTTTCGATCATACTCGTCCAGCATCCATGGCATGCAGACGTTCCCGGACGCTCAGTCTTGAGCCCGCACAATAGCCGAGGCGGACTCTGTCGGACTTGCCTGTGACATTGATCCTACTCGCGGCCCCTGACTTTGTGACGGACACTTGAAGGATGTCCCCACTGAAAAGGCTCACTAACGTGATCTCGAATGACAGGCGTAGCTTCGGTGATCGCCAGGATCGGCTCCTATTGGATGACTCAGGCAATAGCCGTGGCGGCGATACGATCGCCCGCACTTACACGACCTCGTCGCACTTGTAGTTGTAGAATGCAACTCAATTGAACGAATACGGGTTTAAGACATCATCTTTGGCCTAGAAACCTGTACGCAGCATTTGAGTGTGGCATGATGCAATCACCTCGTATCTTCTGGCAGTCGATGAGGCTAGGGGCTTCGTCAACAGTCAGCGCTCATTTTAGGGCCTCGCTGTTGATTTTTAATGAGTTCATTGAAATATCGACTATGGTTGCAGATTCTAAAAATTCTTGATGGCGGAGCTTTCCATGTCAGGTGGCTGGCTGCTCCATGGCTTGATCTTTAGAGGTTTTCAAGCAATTTTATCCATACCATCTCCTAGCATTCTACCAGCCCTTGGTACGTTACAATTTGTGTCCGTAGTCTTGTCAATGAGTTCATTCTGCGTCAAATTTCTCCGTGGTTGTTATGAGGCTGTTGTTGATAGTGGTCTTAGTGAGTGTCGTGAGAGGTTAAAATGTCTATCAGTTTCACATGCATTTCTCCTCATACCTCAGAATTTCTGTTGCCAAGAAGATGAAGTTTCGTTGAGATACTTTGAGTTGTAATCCGATATGAGGCACGGGATCTTCTCTGAATTGATATTTGGCTTCAGGAGATTCACGTCAAGATGTGAGCAGAATTAGGTCCGTCGAAAACTACGACACGCGTCCAGAGACTTGATGACGTTGAATCTCCAATGACCCGCTATCGTGAGAGTCCGGTGAGGAGTCATCCGGTGGTTGATTAGCAGCATTTCTCCCCTGTCAGCTCCGTGTCGGGACTAGCGGGCTTCCTGCCGACGCAGGCCGGTCTGCCGGTCCCCGGTCAAAGTAAGCGACTTTAACCGGATACCGTCTTACATATACGACCAAATTTCAACGTGAAAAGCTGGAGCAATCCCCGTGCCAAGTCGGCCACATTCTCAGCCCCATTACCGCCAAGTCATTAGAGTCATGGCTCCCTCGTCTGTCATCCCGCCCCGTCCCGACGTCAGTCTCCGTCATGCGACAGTCGACGATGTGGATACCCTCGCTACCATCGCTGATGCGGCATTTCAGACGGACTCACACACCCAACTCAAAGCCGTCTTTCACGGCGACTCTTCGTTTAAAGAGGGCATGGGCGAGGTTTTGAAAGGTTGGCTACAGTCGCCGAAGGTGGATCTCCTAGTTGCCGAGATCTCGGGCAAGCCGGTCGGGTGGGTTGGATGGGCTCGGAGGGGTTTCGCGGGCGATACGGACCTGCCCCTCACCGGCCCCGCCGAAGAACCGCAAGCTGTTTCGGCCGATACCGTGGATCCGGCCAAGCCTCCGACAATTAAGGATCTCGAAGATCTCGGCAACGAATCAATGCAGTATTGGGTCAACAGGTTGCAACCGGAGGGTTGTCGGTGCCGGATTGTGATCAGCTGTGTCGTGCATCCGGACTTTCAGGGAAAAGGAATCGGGTCGCGCCTCATACGCTGGGGCACAAACAAGGTGGATCAGGAGGAAATCTACTGCTGGGTTCAATCTTCCATGGGCGGGGTGCCAGCATACGAAAAGTACGGCTTCATAGAGGTTGGGAGGTTGGAGGCTGACCTGGACGTTTACGCCGAGGGCAAGAAGCCTGGTGAGAGGTACGAGAAGATCACAGGAAGCGCAGACTCATGGGGAAAGTACGAATGGGTCTATATGAAGAGAGTTGCCAACCCTTGAGTGGCATCAAGAACCACTCGAGTCATGTTCTTTGCAGCTCCGTCAAGAGTACATATTGATACCGGGATGCACGAAGTAAATTATTTACAATCCCACAAGCTTGCAAAATGCCACAAGTCCCCAAGCTCCAGCCAAAGGATTCAGAAGATCCTGCACCATCATCGAATCAGAGATGGCCTCATTGAAGTCCGTCATCATTGGAACCTTGGGCTTAGAAATCCAGAAATTCCGCATGTACTGGTGTCCGTACGTCAAACCAGCGGCAAGCATAATCGGCCAGCCGACGGTGAAGACGCCCACGCCGCGAGGTACCACCAGTGAGAAGGCGAGGCCACTGAGGCCTGACAGCAGGCACTTTTTGCACATGTTAGCTTCAAACAATTTGTAATTTCGATATCTCGGTGGAAATCGAAAAGCGGTGACGTACCCCCACGAAGCCGGTGCCGACAGTGTACCGGATTTCCCACAATTGTTTCTCTGCCGTCCTGCTCCACTCAGCCGCCTTCTTCGCCTTCTCTTCGTACTTGAGAAGTCTCGGAATCGAGTCCGCCGAGTGCACAAGTGCAAATCCGCTGATCAAGGCGATGAGGATGCCCAGGACGTTCGTGGGGAAAGCCATGGTTCTGGACAAGGATGTTCGTTGTTGGTGATATTGATATTGTGGTTGGTTCGAGCTGCGCGCAAGCTTCAATGCTGTTTCCGAAGTGGTTTTGTTCTCAAAGTTGCTGAAATAGGATATAAAACTGCCGATTACCACTCTGCGAGAAGTTGTTGGTTTTAAGGAAGAATTGAGGAACAGCACATGCAGGGAGACGTGTACGGCTTGGGGCCGCGGTAGTGACGTCATGGTCTGGAACGCGACTTCAGCTGGCCTTGGTCACCACACTCTTCCCATCCACAAATTGATGGGATGGACAACGCAGGATGCGCTCTGGCCTTTAGGATTTCGCATAGATCACCTTGCAAAACTTTCATGGGCCGTAAAGGCGATTGAGTGAGCTCATGGATTTCATATCCTGAGTGGTGCTCATGGGCTGCTAGCTGCTAACTGATGCAAAGTGCAGTATGTAAAGAGGGTATGAAACACAGCTGAGTAGTAACAGGATGCCAAAGTGCTTAGAGTAAAAAATAAAACAAAGAAAAAAAAGGAATTTGTAAAGTGCGGACAACCTACTCAACACAAGGTTGCTTCATTGAACGCGCCTCCTATGCCCCTCCCCGGGTGTTTACGGGGAATTGAGGTATCCTTTCAGCTCTCCCATTGTATCTCCAAACGATTCGTTCATTCGCTCACAGAAGACGACTCTCTTCCCACAGTTTATTCTGTCTCGAGGAAGTCAGAGAAAGAAATTGCAATAAAGCGGCTCAACGACGATTTCCCATATTCGGAGATGAGCATGCCATCTTCAGCCCAGAGGAAAGGAATTACCAAAAGCGTATTACAATTCTGACACTAATAGCCATAACTAATCTATGATTTAGTGATCCAAATCTGAAATAGCAACATCCTCCATATGTGCGAGCCTGTGTGGTGTTTTCCTAGTATATTTAGTCATGGGACAAAACATGTCGACATCCTTCAGCAGTGGTCCTGAGCGTGTGGGCTACAATTTGATTGAGTTCTTATCTATAAGGCTGTTCTGATGAATGAAACTTGCGTATAGAGAGGAAGCTAAATATCCCGTATATCATGCAAAGATCGGTCATCCTTCCCCTGGAGTCCAGCTAACAGGCATTTGCGGTTACATTGGTGATATGTGACGGCTTTTTCCCGGAATGCTTTCTCTCTCTTCTTCTCTTTTGTTTTCTTTTCTTTTTCTTTTTTTCCTTCTGCCTATGAAGCCTGCAGGTTTTAACACAAGCCTCAAAAATGACCGCATGCAATTCCCCTGGCCCAAAAATTGAACACACCGAAGATTTTGGTTGATATGCAGGTGCGTGTTGGCGGGTAAATGATCTAAATCACCATAGGCGTTTCAAATATAATTCCCATTGGTCATGATTGACCGCCATTTTGTCCCTCATGCACAGCTGAATGACCCGCCACGCACGAAGTGCAGAGGATGCCAAGTCATTACAGATTGACCATCATCTGAACGGTCTTATTGGTAAATGTTTTTAATTGCAAATTTCCACAGCCGGTGAGGCGCAGGTAGAGTAATTAATATTTCAACATCACCCCAGGCAATAGCTCTCGATATCGTATGAAAAAAGACTGTTATGCGCCACCGATGAAATGAATCCTCAGCAAGAAGAAATCATCATCCACCACAGCCGTATGTGTTCTCTTCCTTAGTCTTCACGGGCCTAATGACGCTCCGAAAGTATATATCTATGCCTTGGATTTGCCGCTTCATCCAGGCTTACCTCCGTTTCAGCATACCTAATTTCAATTACTCAACTTTGGTCTGTTCTTTGTTATGTCTCAATTCACGCAACGTCAAAATACTGTGTCAATTCGTTCGAGGTATGATTCTGATATTGAGAAGCATGCTGGCGTGAGTTCACTCAAAGGTAAGTACGGGTACAAATTTTCAGGATCAGTTGAATGTGAAAAGCTAAGAACGGTGCCAAACTTCAGATCGTGCTCCCATCTTAGACGATGAGTGTGTGAAAAGCTCGTCAGCGAACACTAGAGGCCGTTGCTTACAACACTCCAAAACGTGGCCGAAGGCAAAACGATGGGCTTCGGAGGGTTCACCAGCGGCGGCTACAGCAACACACCCACTAGAGGAGCTTGAAATCAAGGTTGTATTCAAAACTTCGCCTCGTTCCTAACAAAAGGTAACTAACAAACTCAGAATCCCGAAAACCCACGGTCGAGACCAAGCGGCTGTCCCGACAGCCAAGTTCTACAAGAACAGTCGCATCTACCAAAGAACAACAGAGTAAGAGAGGATTCAACAGCAGAAGAGGATTATTACAAGAGACAGCTGGGACTCCCAAGCCCGGCACGAATACACGGGATTTACAAGTACGAAATTCTGAGCGGAAAGAAAGGAAAGGTTGCTATGGACTTGGGAATACTACAGGAGATGTCTTTGGCGATGTTGCGACAGCGACTTGCACATCGTGGGTTTCAAATCATCTCTTCGACGCCGGAGGTAGCCAGCGCTGCCGCAAGTGCAAGTCACTTGGCAAGTAATACAAGCCAATCGGCCAAGTTGACGCCATCGCCACCACCTAAGTAAGCAATTTATCACCCCTCGATTGAATTGTTAGACTTAATATCTTATTTATAAATAGATCTAACTAATAGGAGGCTGTAGATCGATCAGCACCCTATTTATTCTAGTATATATAGTTATTAAAATATAATATTATTGCTAATATTATAATGTTTCTATATCTAATTGATATTCTACAAACTGCTCTCAAAATATTAGACTTTAAGCAATCCTTTTAAAACTTTCTGAGAAAGTAGAAGTTATTATAGTAGTTTAAATAGTATAAAAAGCATTATAATCAGCTGTCTTTTACAAAAGATATTTATTATCTAATATCTTCTTCATTATTTGCATTTATATATTTATACTTCTCATAATATTAACTGCTGCTACTGCCTCTTTATCTGCTGCTAATATATATATACTTTTAAGTACTCTTCACACCTAAATCTTAACTTAAGTTGCAGCTGCTCTTACTGCTAGCACCTCTCTAAATCTTATAATTAACAACCTACTTTATATTATTATAAATAACTAAAGGTATATAGTTAAAGAGCAGTTATTATAGAGGTGAGGCAGAAGTTAATTAAGTTAGATTTAGCATTATAACTACTTTCTTATTGAGGTTATATAAAGCTAGACTGGCGCCTTCTTTTAAAGTTGCTAGCAATATAATGCAAAAGAAGCCTTATAGCTATTTAGCGCTTTTGCTACTACTACTAAGTAAGAATATTTACTTCAGTATATTACTTTAAGCTTTTAAACTATATAAATTATATTTTGATAATGCTAAAGCAGCTATAATATCTGTAAGATCTCTCTTCTGTTAGATAAAAACTTTAATAGTGCTATTCTTACTCTTTCGCTTTTTATATTAATGCTATCTCTATATAAAAGACTTTACCTTACTAATACTAATATCCTAAAGGCTAAGATTATAACTTTTAAAGACCTCTATATTACCTCTATCATCTCTATTAATCTGCTATTTACTTACTTTAAGAATATCTTCTTCTAGTAGATCTTTTAGTACTACAGTATAGAGATTACTAATAAAGTTTTATAAAGCTGAAGCTCTATCTAAAACTAGCTCTAAGACTTCTTCTAATGCAATAAAGCTTTTATAACAGCTAAACTCCACTTAGCAACATTAAAAATATATCTATTATTTAATCTATAGTTCTCACTTAATATTTACACCTTTATAGCAGTTATTAGTCACTTTATTAATAATAAAGGTACCTTATAGTTACATCTTCTAGCCTTTCTTCAGCATTATAGAAATTATAGCAGCAAAAGCTTTATAAAGACCTTTATCAGCATTATTAACTAATATTAGATTTAAAACTGTATTAGAGTAACAATTGCTAATAATACTATAAATAACAACACTTACCTCTAGGCTTTTTACTAGCAGATTAACTTAGAGATAATAGAGATAGATATCTAAGCTTAGCATATATAGTGCTACAGCTATATCTTTAATTTTGCAGCCTAGGCCTTCTTATTCAGCAAGAACTAAAGGACTCTTAAGGCTAAATCAAACTACTACCAGCTTATAGAGCAGCATAATAAGGATCTAAAGGCATAGCAGCATCTCAAGCCTATTAGCTAGCTCTAAAATATCATTAAGTTTATATAGACTTCTCTATAACAGATAGAACAGTATTAGAAGGCAGCAGCAGAGATTAACAACAGCTCTAACTTCTAAATCTTCTTTAAGTCACACTAAGAGGCCTAGCTTATACTGAATAATAACACCTATTAGAACAGTATATATCTAATAATTAAGAGGGCTGTAAAGAAAAAAGCAGAGATTTAGGCCTTCTTATTAGTTAATAATAATAATAACAACATTAAGCAGTATATATTAAAGTTAGACTTACTTTCTGCTGATAATTAAAAGGTTCTCACTAAGATCTTAATAATCTTTAAGCTTTTCTATTGCTAAATAAAGCAGTATAAAAGCTGGAGTATTAATAATAGGTATAGCTAACTCTAAGAGGTTATAATAAATATTAAATACCTTCTCTTATATCTTATTAACTAAAAGATATACTATAACGCTAATATTAATCCTAAGGTTAATAACAATAATAAAAATGCTTTTTAGCTATTATAGCTATCTCAAAAGTATGCAAGCTAAGCTTAATGCTGTTAGTATAATATTTAAGCTTTATTTACTTATATATAGAAAAACTAAGCATTACTAGCTTTATAATTTGTTTTATAATTTAAAACTCTTAATAAGGAGTAGCAGACCTTTCTCTATAGCAGTATTAAATAGGTATAACAAAAGCTTTTTAACTATTATAAGTTTCTCAAAAAGTTATTACTATTCTTTAATATAATTATTTTGCACTTATTATATAATATCTTATATCTAAGAGATATATAGAGTGAGAATTATTAGAAGAAATAAATTGAGAAAGCTCTAAATATCTTTATAAAATACTTTAATTAGTAGTATTATTAGCATAGTAAGATTTTACTGTTAAGCTGGCAGGCTGGTATGCTTCTTATTAATCTTAGCGCTAGAGATGCAAAAGATATTTACTACTAGCAATAAGTTAACAGCTAGCACTATCAGATGCTGCCTTAAACAGATAAGCTTAATCTCTACTTCTATCAGCTTTTAGAAACCACTTCTAACTTAGTGTAATAGTAGATAGACTATATAGAAACCTTCTTAAAGCTCTCTTAGCTTACTATTAATATCTTTACTATATTAGTAATAGCAGCTAACTGCAAGAAGGCTTTTAGTATTATTAAGTTAAATCTCTTATCATAGAAGCTTTTAATAATGCTAGATACTATAAAGACTCTCTAACTGAGTAAGAACTAGCTAAAGAAGGGGGTAATAATACCTTAGAATCACTTCAGGCTGCTAAAGGCATTATGACTTTATTTACTTATTATCTAATTAGGAAGTAGTGATGATATTATTTACTATAGTGTTTAACTTGCCACACTTGCGAGTTAGCTAATAATCAAAGCCTAGGAAAAAGATCACCAAGTTGACAAATATGGGGGGCAAAATTGACTTGATTGCACTTGCGGCAGCGCTGGAGGTAGCTCAGGACATCCTCGAAACCCACTTTGCAAATGACTTCGCAACCTATGGTCAGTGCCAGAAGCCACATAAGAAATACGGCCATTGCTAACGAGCCGCATGTTCGAACAGTTTCGGCCTTGCGCGATCTCGAATACATGACCAAGTGCAGTCGTGCTCTCGCCGACTTGACCAAGTTCAGTCAGAGTTCAGACGTGGACGACCCGCTTCTCATCACAACCAAATCCGCCTTGGAAAAGCAGACTCTTGTGGATCTCATGGAAGAATTCAAGCCTGTGCTGCCCATAAATGGCTTGCGGTCACAAGAAACCCAGACCATGGACAAACTGAAGAAAGTGGTCAACATGCTCTCGGATCCAGGGGGGCTGACGCCGCCTTTGGATTGGAAGACCAAAGAAGAAAGGGATTCGGCTTCAGAATTCTTTACTCCTGATTTCTTTTCGCCTTTAGACTTCTCGCCTTCAACCAGGGCTCGCAAAGAGGCTTTCAGGGTTCACATGAAGTACATGATCCTTGGTAGCTGCATTAGCATGTATCTTCTTCTGCCGATGTCTATCATGGTTGTAGATCCAGATCTCGACAAGTCTCTCTGCACAATCTTTGTCTCTGTTGTCTCATTTGCAGCCTTTTCATCTATATTTCTAGGTAATGGGCATAGCATTGTAACGGCTATAGCTGCGTACGCGGCTGTTTTAGTAGTGTTTGTGGGCACAAACACGAGCAACAGCTGACGCATCAGTAATATAAGAATGGAGGCTTGATCATACATACGGGACATTAGCAGTGTGTTTGAAGTAGTGGCAGGATGCGAATTGAACAAGTTGCCATCACCTTTCGTGTCTGTGGGTCTATCATGTCCGTTTACTCTTCCACAGTGTTTTATTTCAAGTAGAATGGTTTGCAACAATCTTCTTTGGGTTTGAATTGACACATGTCGGTTGCGGCAGCCGCGGAATTGTCGGTGTCAGTAGGCAGTGGTAATCGGTCATTAAACGACACAAGAATAATTCAGTCTCACTGTTGTACCCCATTTAGCTTCTTCAGCGTTCGGTGGCCGCCTTATGTGCCGTAGAAAGGATTTTGCAGGAGCCTCCAAAGATGGAGGCTGGAGTTGATCTTTCTTCGGCCTTTATGAGAGTCAACGGGGAAGCTTGGCCACCCAGGTGCTCAGCCACGTGGGAAGATGTTGAATTATCTTCGTGTTGAACCTTTCAGGTTCTCTCATTCCTCTAGTTCTTGATCATCCCCTGCATATTCTTTCCATTGCTGAGTAAGTATTGCTGACACGATTGCGAGGAAACCATGCCTTCAGTCTATCAAAAGCCCATAAAGCTACACAACACCCACCATATTTCCATCAAATATGGACGCAGACAAGATTATTGGCGACCTTGCTATATGACGCTCACGTCTCTTTTATACATCAAGCTCCCCGGCCCTGTATGCGGCGTCTGCTCTCACCGCCTTCTCGATCGCCAAACTCTGATATGAAAGTACTGTGTTGGGTGCCTAGCATAGAGTCGTCCGGCAAGAAATGAAGAAATCGATGGCGGAAGACGACGCCAGCTTCTCATCTATTTTGATCACCTTGGTCGATCGCAGACGGCTGCGTGCGCACGAGGCCTTCAAGGTGTTTGACGGGTAAGACGATTCGTACCACCCTCATTTCTCATCCTCGTTTCCCAGGTATACCTCTCTTATTTACCCGTGATCATAGTGCTAGCTGTGCCCCCAATTGGGACTTGTGTATACCCAGCGCTTCCCGGAGTGAACCCTTTATTGATAAGCTTGATGTCACGAAATACAGTCGAATCCCCAAGCCCTTATTTCCTGCTCGATCTTCACAGAAGCAGACGCCGACGACTTGATTTATATACATATGGCAATGGCTATCCCATTGAGTGCCGAATGACGCCAGAAACCCCCTGTGCGGGGTAGGGCCAATCGATGTACATTGAGCGACGCTAAGTATTATCTTTGACCAATAAAAGAACTTACATACGCTGAAATTGGGGTAAAACTGGAGCATTTTGTGGGTAGGGCTTTCTGGCGTCATTCGGCACTCAATGGGATAAGGAATGGAAGTTCCAGAGTACGGGTGACGAAGAATCATGGACGGCCAATCTGATAGGTAGGTTGGAAGGCTGAGAGCCCACGTTGACGGTTTGTAGAAATTTGATCATAGAAGGCAAGTCATGCTGCACCAAATTCGACAGCAAGTGGCTCCTATTAATTCCGATGTCATGATGATTTAATTCTACGTGCCAGTGTGTCGTCCCGACGTTCCCTTCATCCCAGTTGAATAGCAGACGCCCGCTGAGCGTCCAGCCGCAAGCCGTCGAACGCCCTCGCCATGCAACAAGCAAAAGTGGCGGACAAGCAGTCCATTCTCCGTCCGCAGCAGCCCATCATCTCGCCCAAGTCGAATCTCCTGGTCTCATCAACCCCTGATCAGGGAAAATCATACTCAATGTCCTCCCATTTTCTCCTGGCGAGCTGCTTGCGCGATGGCTCATGAGTTGCTTTCCGCTTGCGCGATGAATTGCTTTCCTGCCGAGGTTCCGACTCCTACCGGTTCGGCCGCAGGTCCTTCACATAAAAGTCGAGCTTGTCGGAATGGTAGACGTGACCCGGCGGGTTACTTGCAGTCGTGTACAGATCGTCGATGGAGTGCTGGTGGAAAGTCTGGGTTTGGGTGCACTGGAGGATATGAGTGAGTCCAGGTGGGTTGGTGAGGCGGAAAATGCCATATCTGTAGGACTATTAGCTCAGATTCAGGTGCCACAAGGGAGATCACATACGATGGCTGATGTCTCGGAGAGCACACAATGGCAATGCTCTCCGGCATCATGACCTGGTATCCCGCCTGGGTGTGCAGATCTCTCGAACTCATGAAGCACGTCTGCGTAGGGTGCGTGTGGATCCAGCCAACCATCAACAGGTCTTCGTTGATACAGTAGTCCAGCATGGCCGACTCGTTCTCTGTCTCGCAGGTGTCTGGCGTGCTCTTTTGCTGGGGAATGAGGAGGCAGTTGATGAAGAGCGCGTTGTTAACAGGCCGGCCACACAAGATGCCACACATCTCGAGGCCCTTTCGGGTGTTGTCCGCCGCAATATTAAGGAAAGCGTCCCGGAGCTGCGTAGGCAGGAAGACGGGTCGGATCGGGTCGCCGTTCTCCAGGTACGCTGCTGGACGGAAAGTAAGACGCTCCTTTGCTGATGGCGGCGGCATGATCTCCTCCTTTGCAGGGAGTTCAGGTACGTCCCTCTGTACTGAATCAGGGGTAGGCGGCGGCATGTATGACGGGAGAGGTTCCTTGCCGGGACGTGACGGGGGCGCCGCATCGAGCTCCTGGCGCAATATCGTGAAGTCCTCCTTTGGCGGTTTGGGGGGCTGTGGTAACGAGGGAGTGTAGGTTCGTTTGGGCTCCAACGGCGCAGAATCCCACTCGACCGCCCTCGGTCTCGAGATAGACGGGTAATGGTAGGAGTAGCTGGGCGGTGGTGGCCTTGGCGGTGGTACAGGCGCCCTTGGTGTTCTGGTATCGTCCCGGCGACCTCCATCGGTACCATCGAGTCGTCTCCTTGTCGCCTCAATCTGCCTGCGAATCTCGTCCTCGTCTGTGGGCACGGCCGCAGCTGGGTTGCCAAACTGCTCCCAGTCTTCCCAGCGGCCGCCCTTTCTACGTTCTTGCTCTTCCTCCTCGCTGACGCCTGCCTGTCTGGTGGCCTTTCTCGCAGCATCTCTTCTCTTGAAGTCCCTTTGCGCCAGGGATACGGCCAATTCCTGGTTATCGGCGGCATCGAGGATCTTCGCATTGCCGCTCAGCGTCGGGTCTCGGGCGGCAAACTCATCGTAGCTCGAGGGCCTCTTCTCGGGTTCGGCCTTCTTCTTGGATGCGTTCATCTGCTGCCACTCAGTGTAGTCGCGGTCAATCTGTGGCTTGAGGCTCTCCAGTAGGCCAAACACCTCCTCCTGCTGCCGTTTGAAGAGCGGCTTTGTAAGCGCCTTGTTCTCGGGAAGCTTCGCATCGGGATGGGTCTTGAGATGGCTGAGGACGAGGATGGAGTGACGCCATAGCATCTGGTATGCTTTCCGGATGTCGCGATCCTGCAGCGCAAACGTCGCCTTGGGTGCCTAGTCAGTGCCGCGCACGCAGGTGCTGGGGAAGGGGTGCCGACCTCTTGAAATAACGTGTCTGCGGAGCGCGCCCAGTATTTGAAGGGAATCGTAGTTCTAAATTCGAAGTCCTCGGCTGCATTCGTGATCTCCTTGATGCTCATGGGCCGCGCAGGCCGGGGGCTCGAGGGTCCGTTCATGTTGGCGGTCTTTCGTCGGGGGGAAGGCACTCGGAGGTCGAAGTTGGGGATGTTTGGTATGGATGTTGAGCTCGCGGGGAGCGGGGTGCGGTATTGCCGGATGTCGTATCAGGGTCGCTGTTGGTGACGGACACCGTTCAGGTAGTCGTTTGCATTGTTCGTAGGTCGCAAGCCAGAAAGTGGCAGCCTTGAGGTCGCAGAGGTTGCTCGACCATTCGGTCAAGACCTTGAAGGGTTTCGTCCCAGGAACCGTATGACGAAGCGCTAGGCGAGCCACGGGTGGCTGAAGCACTGGACCTGAGCGTTGAAGCACCCCGCCATGGCAGCCGACAAGGTTCACCTCACAGTGTTGGGCACCGCGCCGGCAATGGAGGGGTAGAGCTCGGACCCCTATCGAGTCACGTGTCTGTCCTATGGATCACGTGACGGTCGTCAATGGCTGCCTTACCTAAGGGTGTTGCTCACCGAGGCTTTTCCTGGGGGAGGTCGAGGTGAGTGTCGGTGAGCTAAACAAGCCAAGGTCAGTCAACGGCGAGCATGATGCAGCTGGCGGGAGGACCCGGGGCATGTCTGAGCTCCACCTCGGCGTCCTCAAGGTCCATTGACAGCAACATCCGCTGGTCAAGAACCATCTCGGACATCTCCTATGCAATCTGGACACCTGCTTGGCTCTTGGCGCAGACCTTGGTTGCCACGGCGGACTTGAAAAACTCCTCAACGGCTCCGACCAGCGTGGCATTTGGGGCCCCGAGGGAGAGACGTCATTCTCGTCCGTCCGTATTTCCGTTCGATTTACGAGTCGTCTTTCGCCTGCTCGCCTCACCCAACAAAAATATCCAAGCCTCGGGAATTCTCGGAACGTCGCCCTGGCTGGTGTAATTTTCGCAATCCAGTGAGTGACATTGCCAGGAAATGGACGGCCAAAAAAACGAATGCTGCCCTGGCGGGCCGGCCATCCCGCCCGTCCAACCTCCGTTCCTGATTTCACTGCACTGATCCCCTTGCGGCTCGAGTCTGGCGCCTGTCTGAGTGTGGCACCATGCTTGGATGCTCCCACCGCCTGCTCGAACGAGTCGGACAGGCACAGGGTCAGATGGTCTTGCTTTCCCGTGGCAGCTTGACGTGCAGCTTGTCGCTTGTTGTTCCGTGGTTCGTCCAACGTCGCCTACAGGCTACCCAACCCCCCACGCCGGCACCCGCTGGTCGCCGTCGAGCGAGGACAGACGGTCCTTCTCAGGCGGTCAGGTCTCGAGACACGCCCTGTGGTTGCTTGGGGGGTTTTCCCACCAGCCAAGTGTCTCAGGGACGTTGCGTGGCGGTGCCGAGTCGTCAGGTTATCAGCTATCGCATCTTGCGATCCCGCCAAATCTGACGGCGAGATGGCTTGATATTTTTGCGGGCAGTGTGGAGGGCGCGTGGAGGGAACCGCCGTGCTAGCCCAGTGCCTTGCCTGCTTTGAGTGACCGCGGACATTTCCCGTGAAACTGGGTACTGCCGCATGAATAGTCGAGAATTTGCGGATGACGGACCTGGCCATTCTGTTGTGTTCGCCCTGATCTGGGCAGATTTCCAGATTCAGGGATAGGCGCCATCGCGTCCCGCATGCCTGGACCTGGACCTGGACCATCCCGGACTTAGATGAGCGTCCCGATGAGGCCACAAGGCGACAACGCCAACCACATTAAAGGAGAAGTTTTCCTCCCCTGTTGCTTGTATAGAGACTATCAGGATTTAGTGATTGTAAACATTCATCATCAAATATTCAGCGTGTCCATATTCAAGTGGTATACTCAGTATCACCTTACACCAACCAGCCAACCAAGCCATCACCATCACCCATCATCATGTCTTCCACGATTTGCAAAAGTCAGCCACTCACCCCCAACCACTATGTTCCGCCACTAACAACCCCCAAGAGAGCATCGACAACACCATGTCGCATTTCACCCTAAGCATGGGCCAGGCCTCCGTCCAGAACAACGTCTCAATGTGGACGACCCTCTCCCAGTGCTACGACGAGATCGCAAAGACCTTCGCCCTGCAAGACCCAGACTCCATCATCACGAACCCTGCCAGCATCTCCGCCGTCGTGCACGCAACCTTTGACCACGACGCCCACCAGCTCATCGAGCAGGGCCACTCCTCCATGCTCCACGGTATCGACGACGTCACCAAGGCGCACATGCTCGCCCAGGCCATCGCCGGCATGGTCGCCTTCTTCCGCAAGCTCGCCGCGCACCACGAGCACGGCCCCGTGTCGCAGGCCACCTTCGACCGCGACGTGCGGCGCTTCGCCGAGTGCGAGCTGCGCGCCGCCATGATCCGCAAGATCGAGGAGAGCCGCATCTTCGGTCGGTGCTACACCAAGAGCCAGATCGCGGACCTCATCATGGACGCTGTCGAGGGCAAGGTCAACGACGCAGAGTTCGCGAACGAGGACGAGTACCAGAACGCCATTGGCTGGGCCACGGAGCTGCCGGCGAGGAATATGGGCTTGCCGTGGGGGTTCACCATCATGGCTTTGAACTGAGGGAGAAAGAGGGAGGATGTAATGACCATTTGTTTCTTTTCATGACAAGCCGGGGATGGATTTGAGACCGAGTCGGCATTCATCGGCGGGGACCATCATCGGGAAAAAGGGGGCGCATTAGCCAGGCGTTCTTGGGAGCTTCGTGATCGGAGCGGAGCATTGCTGGGTA
Source organism: Colletotrichum horii (assembly GCA_027406005.1). Lineage (NCBI taxonomy): Eukaryota > Fungi > Ascomycota > Sordariomycetes > Glomerellales > Glomerellaceae > Colletotrichum > Colletotrichum horii. Next base: position 4,984,821 of record JANVYB010000006.1, read on the forward strand.
TAATTCATAGTCCTAGTAGCTTTTTTTGTTTTATGTGTCGTTATATGTATCACCACTCATGCCAGACCTGACTTTTCCCGTCATTCGTGCATCACTTCTTCGCCGCGGCGGCCTGCGCGCTGGTTTGCAGCTGGATGATGTCGCCCTTCTTCTTCTCAAGCTTTCCCTGGACGTCCCTGATCTGGCCCTCATGCCTCTCGCTGTGGTATTTAGTGAGAAAGTTGTCCGAGAGAGAAAGGGAGGTTGCGATGCACGTACATCTCCTTGGTGATGAAATCCAGACGACCCTTGACTGTGCTCTCGGCCTCCACCTTGTCTTGCTTCAGCAGTACGGGGCCGACGAGCTTGTAAATCTGCTCGCCGTCCTTGAGCTTGTCGAATTCCTGTGATGCATCAGTCTGGCGCTCATCCATGTGTGGGTGGTGCGGGATGAGCACTCACCTCCTTCACTCCGAGGTTCTCCTGCTTCTGAGCCTCGAGTTTTTGCCGCGCTTGGACGGTGGTCTGGAGTTCTGTAGACAATGAGTAAACTCCCTGACGCATACTGAGATTGATTTCGGCATACCATTTTGGAGAGCAGTGTACTCTTCGGAGAGCTTTTGCAGCTTGGCCTGAACCTCAGCCATGGTGGGTGAGTTGTGTGCGTGTGTATGAGGGGTTCAGTGAGAAAAAAGTCCGTTTGGTGCGGACTGGGGTGCGGTGAGAAACCCGACGGCCTTCCGACACAATTGTTCGCGAGTTGGGATGTTTGGTGGTATGTCAGATGTCCTGCAGTGCCAAGGCCTCAAGAGGTTTTTGCCGTTTCGAGTTTCGTTTGGTGGTCTGAAGACGATACCTGGGACATTGATGCTGCCGTTTGCTGCGCTGGAGAAGGTGGTGACAGACTGCGATGCTCTTTAGATGCATATAGCCCCGGTTTCTGAGTATCGGCGACCGCGAGCCTGGAACATGGAAAGACACACACCGAGCCTTCAAGCTGTGGCTTACTAGATTTCTTGTAAATGTGTTTTAGTTTTCTCTTACTGATTTTTAATATCTGCCTAATGCCGGAACAGGAACCAGTTATCAACCTGACTGCTGCCTACGTAGATCACCTCAGAAGGAAATCACACTAAGCAGCTTTGATCACCCAATCCAGTATATGCACATATACACCTCAAGGCCCCCACCCCCACCAGCCAACAAGGCACCTCTAGCGTCAGTGTCTGGCATCACGAACCGCCCAGGCAACGTCACAGAATCGCCCGCATCAGCGTCCTCAATCCCTCAACCGCACCCCGACAAGCCAGTGCCAAGCGCCGACGCAATCCTGCCCCCGGGGCCAAATCGAACATCCACCCCGTCTACCTGTCCAACCCCATCCCGACTGAGAAGCGTCCCCTCCAAACGGGAACAAGACAGCGCGGCGGCTGCACACAACAAGCTTCCCCGCTCTTTGCATCCTTATCACGAATCGCTCTCAAACTCGCCGCCCAACGCAGAAACACGCAATCCCGCCGACGACAGCGACTCCGACGCAGAACCGCAAACATGTCGGGCATCACCGACTTCCTCGGCCGTGCCATCAGCACGGTCAAGCAGGCCATCGACGCCGACAACGCCGCCGAGTACGAAAAGGCCTTCCAGCTCTACACAAAGTCCCTCGAGCTCTTCGTCCTCGCCGTCAAGTGGGAGAAGAACCCCAAGTCGAAGGAGCTCATCCGCCAAAAGACGGCCGAGTACATGGACCGCGCCGAGAAGCTGAAGACGTACCTGGCCGAGGCCGAGCAGAAGAAGAGCGGGGGAGGCGGCGGCGGGAAGCCTGGTGCCATGGGCGTTAACGGCGGCGGCAAGGGCAAGGCGAACGCCGACGAGGGCGACGAGGACAACAAGAAGCTGCGCAACGCCCTCAGCGGCGCCATCCTCCAGGAGCGCCCCAATGTGCGGTGGGACGACGTCGCCGGTCTCGAGGGCGCCAAGGATACGCTCAAGGAGGCCGTTGTGCTGCCCATCAAGTTCCCCTCGCTGTTCCAGGGCAAGCGCCAGGCGTGGAAGGGTATCCTGCTGTACGGCCCGCCGGGAACGGGAAAGAGTTACTTGGCCAAGGCGGTCGCGACGGAGGCGAACAGTACCTTCTTCAGCGTGAGCAGTTCGGACCTGGTGAGCAAGTGGATGGGAGAGAGTGAAAGGTGAGTTGCTTCATGATATCGCAATCTCCAACGGCACGACTGATACCCGGTAATACAGGCTCGTAAAGGCTCTTTTCAGCATGGCGAGAGAAAACAAGCCCTCGGTCCTCTTCATCGACGAGATCGACGCCCTATGCGGGCCCCGTGGCGAGGGCGAGTCCGAGGCGTCGAGGCGTATCAAGACGGAGCTGTTGGTGCAGATGGACGGTGTCGGAAACGACAGCAAGGGCATCCTGGTGCTGGGCGCAACCAACATCCCCTGGCAGCTCGACGCCGCGATCCGAAGACGTTTCCAGCGCCGCGTGCACATCGGCCTGCCCGACGCCAACGGCCGCGCGAGGATGTTCAAGCTCGCTATCGGCGACACGGAGACGAACCTGCAGGCGGATGACTACCGCGTGCTGGCGGAGATGTCGGAGGGTTTCTCGGGCAGTGATATCTCCAACGTGGTGCAGCAGGCGTTGATGGGCCCCGTGAGGAAGATTATCCAGGCCACGCATTTCAAGCAGGTATGTTCACGCTGTTGTGATGCTACACGGTGGATCGCTCGTAGGGAACTTTTGCTAATTCACATAAAACAGGTCATGGTCGACGGCGTCAGGAAACTCACGCCCTGCTCCCCCGGCGACCCCGAGGCCAAGGAGATGACGTACCACGACGTCGACTCGGAGGAGCTCATGGCGCCCATCATCGAGCTCAAGGACTTCAAGCAGGCTCTCAAGGAGTCGCATCCCACTGTTTCGGACGACGACGCGGCCAAGCAAATAGAGTGGACCAACGAATTCGGTAGCGAGGGCGCATGAGCTGGCGGAAAGCCTTTTACACTCAGGGGTTATGGGGGTGGAAGCTGGATGCGGAAAAAAGACGACTACAGTGTGAACGCTTCGACGAGAAGACATTGCTCGTGTTTTTGAAAGAAAGGAAAGAGACTGGCACAGAGAATATCAGACTCGAGGGGGTGAGAGGCGGAAATTCGGTATTGATGCAGATAGTGTGTGGTGTGTGGCTGTCGTCAGTTCAATGGGGCAGGCAGGCAGGACAGGCGAGGGGCGGAAAGAAATCGGCGTCCTCTGGCGTTTTGTAAACGGCCGGCATTGGGTTGGGGAAACTTATTCTATTATTGTTTTTTTACTACTGTTCTGTTCTGTTTCCAAATATCTGCATCGCAGGCTTCCCTAGTTTTTTAAGTAAAGCGTAAAAAAGTGGTAGCCAGCAAAGAGAGAGAGAGGGCTTCTTCCCCTTTTACATTTCTCTTTTTTCATAAACAACCCGCCTGCTGTATTGGGATCTTCAACGTGCTCTTCTGTACATATATAAGCTGACGTTACATGACAGTAATGGGGACGGACATGAGAATTTGTCTCGTCTCATGTATTGGGCCAAAGGGGGGAAAGTTGGCGGTGTTCATCCGAGAAACTGGCGGTCCCGAAGGCGATGTTCTCGGCAGATACTTGGGCTTCGGCGACCTTTGTGGCACTTTGGAGATACCAGCCGTCGCTGTTCCTCACCTCGCAGCACTCTCATCACAGCTTCACACACAATATAGTCATCGAAGGGGGGCGCGGAGCATTCGGGAACGGGTAAAAGATCTGGTGTTACAGACATACACACATATCCATATATATGCATTAAACATCCTTTCTTCTTTTCTTTTCGCATCTGCGCAGCCTAAACAAACTCCGACAAGCCCAATGTTCATTGCCCTGATAACTCCCAAACAGAAAAGTAGGAAACAAAAAGGAAGACAGGATGTTGAGAAGAACAGTCCCAATGCCGTGAGGGAAAAAAAACCTTATGTGCCGCCGTAAGTTTTTGTAACATGAGGTTTCTTTTTGACCTAGGGGGTAAAGAGAGGAAGATTTCTTTTTAGAACATGTCGTCAAGGGAAGGTTCCGCCCTTCCTCAGGGAAGGGACCTCCTTGGAGCAAACCCATTGCGCGCAGAAAAGGGGGTATTTTGCGCGGCAGCGATGGCGTCTCTTCCTTTACTCGTCCTTGGACTTCTTCTTCTTCTTCTTCTTCTTTTCCCCGTCGGCCTTTTCGGGCTCTTCTTCGACGGCTGGGGCGACCTCGGAGTCGCGCTTGCGCTTCTTCTCCTTCTTCTCCTTCTTGTCCTTGGACTTTTCCTTCTTGTCCTTCTTCTCCTTCTTGACCTCCTCGGCGGCGGCGTCGACCATTTCCGCATCGTCGAGGTCCAGGTCGCCTTCGACCTGCTCAAGGACGGAAGCCTGGGCGCGGTTGGGTTAGTTGCTGTGAGAGAAGAGGGGAAATGGAGGTAACAAAAACATACCATCACGTCGGCGTTCTTGGCGGGCTTCTTGCCGGTGGCGTAGAACTCGAGACGGTCCTCGACCTGCTGGCGCAGGGCCTCGCCGAACTTGGTGGTGGGGTTCTCGGTGTAGTTGTCGATGCGGGAGGCGATGGAGCACTTGTTGGCGAGGTAGCGGGAGATGCGACCCTTGTTCTTGACGGAGGCCTTGCCGATGAAGCTGGAGTGGTAGATGAGGCCGTACTTGGGGGTGTTGCTCTTGGTCTTGAGGGCGCGGAAGAGGGCCTTCTCGGCGCCGAGGATCTGCAGCGTGGAGGCCGGGTACTTTGACAGCGCGGTGAGCGAGCCCGCGTGGGAGATGAGGCGGGCGGCGACGGGGGTGCCGATGAGGGTCTGCAGGTTGGGCGCGACGACGGACATCTTCTTGTCGAGGTAGTTCGCGGTGGCGCGGCGGGCCTCGGCCTGCTGGACGACGGCCTCGGCGAAGCCCTTGACGATCTCGAGGTCGGCGGGGGTGATGGCGAGACCCATGGACACCTTTGCGGCGTCGATGATGGCCTGGGCCTTCTCGCCGTTCTCCTCGACGACGGCGGCGATGTCGTGGAGGCGGTCGTCGTTGAGGGTGGATTTGTCGCCGATGAGGAGGACGAGCTTGGCGTAGGTGAGGTTGTCGGAGACGATCTTGACGAGCTCGGGGAAGTGCCAGCCGTACCACTCGCGGACGCGCATGAAGAACTGGTTGACGCCCTTGTCCTGGAACTCGACGGTGGCGGAGGCCTGGATGACGTGGTTGTCGTTCTTGGTGGTGCTGAACTTGACCTTTGCGCGGGAGTAGGAGTGGCCGAGACCGAGGCCGGCGGCGGTGGAGTCGCCGGTCTGGAGGCCCTTGAGGAGCTTGTCGGCGTGCAGGCGGACGCCGCGGAGGAGGTCGCCGGCGACCTCTGAGGTCTCGGAGGTTTCGCAGTCGACGCCGGAGAAGGTGGACTTGATCACGGACGCGAGGTTCTTCTCGGCCACGGCGAGGGTGACCTTGGACTTCTTGCCAGAGGTCTGGGGCAGGTTGAGCTCGAGGACGGACTTGAGGTGGTCGGACATGAGACCCTCGGAGATGTGGTTGATCTCGTCCAGCGCTTGCTTTCCGGTGCTGTTGGCGGGAATTTAGTGTTAGCCTCTTGGGTCTCTCTGGAAGTTTGCCTCTCCACCGAGACGCGCCGCGGTGGGGGAAAAAGGCATGATGCTACACGCGCGCGAAGGGGATTCCGTACTCAAAGGGGGTGAAGTTGACGAGCTTGACCATCTTGCCGAAGCGGGCGAGGTCACTTATGGTCTCCTGGGCCTCCTTCTGGCGCAGGCCAATGCTGTCGGGCTGGTTCTCGACGTGGAACACGCCGTAGCCCATGGGGGCCTCGTAGAGGAGGTAGTTGACGGCTTGGGCCATTTTTGCTGTTCTGTCTCAAGCACTCTTTTCTGGTTTGAATGTCGTTCGAAGCCGACAGGAAAGAGCCTCGCGCGCGGGGGTGTGGAGGCGGAGGAGGGGAGGTGGAATTGGGCGTCTCGAGACAGAGGAAATCGAGATGTTCGAGATGGTCGGATTTTTTTTCTTCAATTTTTCCTCACCCCCACTGGGTTCAATTGGAAATTTTTCTGGAGCTCGCAAAAGCTGGCGCACGGGCCAGTCTGCCGTCGGTGTGGAAGGCTGGAGTCGGTCACGTGTCTCGGCGGAGGCTGAGGCCGGTTGCCGACGAGGGTGGGGTGTGGCGGTGGCTGCGATTCTTTCGAGGTGAGTTGAGTTGGTTGGCTTGGGATGGCAGTTTGGCAGGACGATGCCATGAGACGATTGGAGTACATCTTGGAGATATCGTTGTCAAGGTTTGAAATTGCTTCTATTCAGAATTCTAGAAAATATGTTGCCGCTCGAAGGGATGTTAGCAGCCTGCGAGAAGACTTCCATTGTCGTCCACGTCCTTCATTGACATGATCCGGTTGGGGAGCCAAGTCACGTAGCGGCTCTCACACTGCTCTCTGTGACATGAAATTTATTCCAAAGGAATCTCTGTATTCGCTTGTGTTCATTGTGTGATTTTCAGGTCATTGTGATTTGTGGTGGTGGGGAAACGAATTTCAGAACACCTTTTTGTACTGACTTGAATTCAACATGATTCGCAACTTTTGGTACATCTCAACAAGGTTCTTGAACCTATTACCAAAAAACCAATCTGACTTCTCGAGCAAAATCGAGTAAAAATTTAAATTCAAGACCAATTGATACGACCCAAGACGCCCCCAAGCCCTTAAAACTTGGCCAAGACGAAATGGCGTCCTCCCTGCGCCGCTGTATGCGCCGTAAAATGCCCCTCACATGCAAATGCCGGCCCAACCGCGTGCTGACCCAAAACCGTCGACTTAGCTTCAACGTCGTTCTGCAACTGGATAAGCCAAATGCTCCTCCTCCGAGTCTCCCGGCACCAGTCTCACATGCCCAACATGATGTCACCACTCCACCCAATCACTGTCACGTCGCATGCGAAAAAATGGCTTGCCAGATTTGTTTAAACGAATGACTTTGTTCATGATCATTACACATTACACATTAGATAAGCATGCTATATGTACAACAGCGCTGAGACTCATACGGTCTCAGCCAATGAATCGAAGTGCGGCCGGCACCCATCATGCGCGCCTGCTCCGCTTTGCGCTGCCGTTGGCCACGGTGGTCGCAACCTCCGCGACGGGCACGGCGTCGATCTTGGATACCTCCTCGATGGTCTCCATGGGCTCGAACTCGGACTCCTCGGCCTCGGAGCGGTCGTCCTTCTCCTCGCCGTGCCAGACGTAGCGGTAGCCAATGCGCACGAGGAAGAAGAGCCAGAAGAGGTTGAGCGCCTGCAGCAGGCCCAGCAGGCCGAAGGTGATGATGTTGGAGGCCATGCACTTGTACTGCTGGTTGTCCCAGTCGGGGTAGAACTGGTAGGGGCCGACGGTGCGGAACTCGGTCAGGATGGACCAGAGGATCTTAAGGTTGATGACGTGGCGCAGGTAGATCCAGGAGGCGAGGGACAGACAGTACCACGGACCGGTTATGGGGTGGTCGATGTAGTTGAGCGTTTTGGACATCTGGTTTTGTTAGAATCGGGGTGCGTCGGGGTGTGGGATGTATGTCACTTACGGCCATGAAGAAATCACTGATATCGTGGGTCAGGTAGACGGCAATGCCGATGTGGGTGAAGTGGAAGCGGTAGCTGAGGCTGATGAGACCGAGCGTGACGATGTGGTGGGCGACCAGCTCGTAGTAATCCTTGCGGGGCTTCTCCATGCCGAGGAGCATGACCAGCGCCTGCTGCGCCCAGTAGGCCGCCTCGAAGAGGTAGTAGAACTTGACGATGGCCTCGTGGCTGCGGTGCGGGTAGAGCTCGTACATGCCGGTGGTGTTGAAGTACCAGACGGGCGTGCGGCTCATGACGTACATGCCGGCGGGGCCGAGGATGGCAAAGTAGAATGCCGTGTAGCCCTGCTCCATGAAGCGCAGCTGCTTGCCCTTGGAGCGAATGCCGTAGGACTTGGCGAGGGGGCGGAGGAGCTCCTGCATGACGAACTCGCGGGTGAAGGTCAGGACGATGGAGTAGAACAGGACGAAGGCGATGTCCCAGGGGCCCTTGCCGTAGTGGACGGGGGCGTCATTGTCGTCGGCGGCGTCGGAGAGCTTGTAGGAGAGGAAGAGGAGGTGGTGGACGATGTTGGACTCGGTAGGGTTGATGGCGTAGGTGGACAGGACGGCGAGGATCAGGACGAGAGGCGTGGTCCAGGTGTGCTTGACGGCGATGTGCTTGCATTTGCGGAGGAGGGCGCGGGCGCGGCTGCGCTGAGCGACGAGCTCGTCCTGCTTCGCGGAGGCAGAGGACGGCTGGCCGTGGGCTCTGATGCTCGACTTTCTGCGTCGTCGGACGGCCTGGTCCTTGCCAGTGGGTGCTGGCGAAGAGGCCTGTTCTGGGAGTTGTTCGGGCGCGGTCATTGTCGCGTGCGGCGGATGATCGTGCCCTCAATGAGGATGTTTGTTGTTGTGGTGTTTCTAAGATGCGAGACTGCGGGGTGTCGCGTGTGTGTATGTGAAGTGTTGGGTTGAGGTTGAGTTTGAGAGAGCAGAGACAGAGGTCGCTGTCTGGTGTTCGGTCGCAATTGACGACGAGACAAAAGTCGGTCGAGGGCTGAAGTGGTGGTGAACAAGAAGGAGGCGTTGTTGGATGGCGGTGACTTCTTCAAAAGGAGGAAGAGGGTTAATAGGAGGAGCCAAGAGAAAGCCGAGGGAGGCGGTCGGTGGTCGGTGTCGTCGGGGGCTTTTTTTTTTCTCTAGGTCTTTCAATTTCCCCCGTGGCTTGCACCGGAGGCGGAATTAGGGTGGATCAGGGACAATCTTAAGGCGGACATGGGTTTAATTCTCACGGTGTCTGTCCGGGTGCCTAGGGGCCAGTCTGGGGACTCGGGGAGACACTGGACCACTAGGTAAGCGGTGCAGCGAATCGCAGGCCGCTGTGGTACGCGGATGACCTCTGGACCTGCGGTAAGCTGCGTTTTTTTGTCTTTTCCGGCCCACCCGGTGGGAATCAGCGGAAAGGAGGAGTGTCGATGCGCTATTCGTACTGCTTGTTTTGTTGCTGGGCACTCTGCAGAGGTTTTTTTTCCCCTCTGGTGCCTTTCGCTGGTTTTGATTAAAGGGCGACTCTGCAGGAAGAAGCAAAAGGAAGCCTGCGATAGGTGGCTGGGCCTGCGGTGTTTTTGTTGGTTGCGGACGTTGGGGGGCACTGCCACTTGAAGGCACCTTGTCTCGCCTTCCATGCCTTTTAGTTTTAGTTTTAGGAATCCATATCTGACTGCAGTAAGCACCTCAGCAGGATGCAATAGGGGAACGGACACGCGTTAAATGTCCGATGTCTGGACGGGCATTAATTGGGCGGCTGTTGCAGATGGTGTTTGAGTGTCTTGAAACGACGCTTCTCACAACACTGTCTGGACGACGCAGCAAGCAGAACACGTCAGTCAAAATGCTCTAGTCATTCATCCATCCTCTGCATCTGCAGTGCTGGAGTCTGGCAGCGGAATGTCACCGGTCAGAGTTGGACGACGGCCATTGACTTCGGCCTCTTTGGGAGTGCCGTCATCCCAACTGGACGGGACCTTCCATTGGCAAAAGACAGGACGAAGACGGAGCCGCAGACCCCTATTGTCAAGTTGTTGAGTTGGCGATTCAGGGGTCATGTCGTCACCGTGCCCGCCCGAATTTTTTCGTCCCATGTTCCCGTCGCTTTGTTACCTTAATAAGCGCACCGCGTTGTCACTGGCAGCTGGCGTGTCGCTGTTCCAGCCCGTGGGCTACCGGCTCTACCGACGCCAGAGACGGAGACCGCAGCACCTCCGAGCGCCCGGCAGTGGGCATTCAACGGCCACGTATTAGGTCAGCATCCCCCGAGCAAGCAAAGTCTACAAATGTACCTACAGGCATTCGCTGGCAGGGGAGGTACATCTACCATACCAGGTACCTACCTTGGGCACCATGCAGATCACCCGCCCGCGCCACGACTTGCCGCCTGAACCTTGCCAAGCGTCACTCCCACCACTGCTTCCTTCTCGCTTCCAAGGCGTTCCTGCTGTGCCACTGCCAGGATTGTCTGTGGCTTGAACGCGCTGACGACACCTCGACGCCTCACCACCCAGCTCACTCACAGGTCCAGTCGCAAAGCACGGCACCCAGCAGCTGGCCTTGCAGCAGCAGCATTGCACCAGCGTTACGGCACGTTGCTCCCGTCCTGGCACTTTACGTACATTACAGCTCACGGCGCAGGGAGGGGGAGGGGCAGTGCCATTCGCCTGTCTGTCCACCGCGGGGCTCCAGGGCTGCCTCTCTGCTCTCCTCTGGGCGAGGGATCCCATCTTGATGGAGCTACACCCGCATCGCAGCACACACAGCACACAGCACATAGCTCAGCACTGCCATTCGTGCAATTCGTATCCGTCTACACGTGTAAAGAATCTTGGCCAAACAGCTAGCTCGTCGTCAGCAATAAGAACCACCATTTCCCATCTGCTATTTGCATTTACTCTATTCCTCTCGCATTGAAGCTTGGCATATAACCCAGCTGCATGCATTTCCAGCGCCCGACCTGCATCCTCACATCGATCGCAGTTCTCCTCGCCACGCTCTTCCTCACACACACCTACACCGACCTCTTCTCTCGACTCCCGCTCCCCAGCTTAAAATCACCCGCAGAAGACAACATGGGCGGCGGTCCAGGCTTCCGTTCGGTAGCCTACTTTGTCAACTGGTGAGTCCTCCGGTCCCTTTCTCTTGTGTTTGACCAAGCTGACCTCCCCAGGGCAATCTACGCCCGCAAGCACCGCCCTCAAGACCTCCCCGTCGAGAACCTCACCCACATCCTCTATGCCTTCGCCAACGTCCGCTCCGACACGGGCGAGGTCCACCTCACCGACGGCTGGGCCGACACCGACATCCACTGGGAGGGCGACAGCTGGAACGACGTCGGCACGAATCTCTACGGCTGTCTGAAGCAGCTCAACCTCCTCAAGCGCCGCAACCGCAACCTCAAAGTCCTGCTGTCCGTCGGCGGCTGGACCTACTCCTCCAACTTCAAGAACCCCGCCAGCACCCCGCAGGGCCGCGACACCTTCGCCCGCAGCTGCGTCGACCTGATCAAGAACCTCGGCTTCGACGGCATCGACATCGACTGGGAATACCCGCAGAACCAGGCCGAGGCGTCCGACTTCGTTGCCCTGCTGCAGGCGACGCGCGACGCCATGGATGCGTACGCATCGACGCTGCCGCAGTGGTACCACTTCGAGCTCACCGTCGCGTGCCCAGCCGGCGCGCAGAACTACGAGAAGATGAACCTCCCCGCCATGGACCGGCTGCTCGACTTCTGGAACCTGATGGCGTACGACTACGCGGGCTCCTGGGACAGCAAAGCCGGCCACCAGGCGAACCTGCAGCCCTGTTACAGGAACCCGGGATCCACGCCCTTCAGCACGGCCGCCGCGCTGTCGTATTACACCTCGCACGGCGTGAACCCCACCAAGATCGTGCTGGGTATGCCGCTATACGGCCGTGCCTTTGAGAACACGGACGGTCCCGGGGCGCCGTATTCGGGCATCGGCGAGGGAAGCTGGGAGAATGGCGTGTTCGACTACAAGGTGCTGCCGCTGCCCGGCTCGCAGGAGTACGTTGACGAGGAGACCGGGGCGAGCTATTCCTACGATGCCGGCAAGAGGAAGATGATCAGCTACGACAACCAGCACCTGGCGCGGAAGAAGGGAGAGTACATCAGGGGGTGGGGTCTCGGAGGCGGCATGTGGTGGGAGAGCAGCGCCGATAAGCCCGGCCATGAGTCTCTTATCGGCACCGTCGTGCATGCCTTTGGCGGACCGCACTCATTACAGAGGCGCGACAACTGCATCACGTACCCAGAGACGAAGTATGAGAACTTGAGGAACGGATTCCCGAACAATTAGATACCACGGAGTTTGTAGCAATCTGGAATGAAACATTACGAGTCACACAATGTCACTGCAGGATGAACCGGTCGATGGTGGAGGAATGGTCATGAGTGTCGTGAATTTTGCATCGTCATTGCCAGCCAGTGATGTGGTGGTATCTACATCAACGCCCCTTTTTGTGCGGCTTCCTGCCGACTAGAATGCTAACCCTGGAACCAACCCTCCCAAACAAGCCTTTTTTATCCTCCACACCCGCGAAACACTGGCAACAAGCTTACTCCTTCTTGTCGAAGACGTAGGTAAGGTGGCAGCGGCCGCAGTACTGGCGGTCGTTCATGGCAGCCATGAAAACACCGGCACCGCACTGGTCGAGAGTTAGTCAACTGCATCCATGAACAAGAAGCAAACGAGGGGGAAGAACATACGGTGTCGGAGGGGCACTCGCGGCGGAGACGCTCAATCTTGCCGTCGGAGTCGACCTTGTAGTACTTGAGGACGGCCAACTTGGTCTTCTTGCGCTTGTGCTTGATCTTCTTGGGGGTGGTGTAGACCTTCTTCTTGCGCTTCTTGGCACCTCCACGCAGACGCAGGACGAGGTGTAGGGTGCTCTCCTTCTGGATGTTGTAGTCGGAGAGGGTGCGGCCGTCCTCGAGCTGCTTTCCGGCGAAGATCAGGCGCTGCTGGTCGGGGGGGATGCCCTCCTTGTCCTGGATCTTGGACTTGACATTGTCGATGGTGTCGGAAGACTCCACCTCAAGGGTGATAGTCTTACCCGTAAGGGTCTTGACGAAGATCTGCATGATTGCCTACTTGTGTGAGGTTAGTTTTCTGGCACACTGCTGTTGTGGTGCTGGCCCGGTGAGGCACCCTCTCCTGGGTTTCTCTCGATTCTTCTCGGTCTCTGGCTTGTGTGTCCCTGGCGTGGAGGAAAATTGTCGAGGCGAAGGGTGGTGGTAGTGATGGCGATGAATGTCACAACGTCGCGCGCACGCACACACGCTTCGCTGGATTTTCAACAATGGTGGTCGTGGCCGCTGCGCCGCACAACCGACGCTTTCGATTTCGCGATTGCGTCGGGAGGCGAGGGCGACGCCGCCGCAGAGAACTCGACAAGCCAGAGACGGGAACGACATCGAGAGAATCGGGAAGAGGGCACTCAAGGCCAGCAAAGAGGGAGCAGAAGCATCTTCAGACGTACCTCGACAATATGACTATTGCCTTCCTAAGCAAATCCTCAGATGGGTTTGGGGTGGGATGGAGAGAAAATTAAATGGGAAAATGGTGGTCGGCGCGGCCTCTTGCACGGGAAAACCGACGGCCGCCTCGCTGGGGCCCTGGGGTTGGGAAAAGCGGGGACTAGGCTTCGGACAAGCGAGGGCACGCCATTCGGCGACGGTGATTGGCTGTGGGGGACAGAGGAAATGGACTTGTGCGCTGCAAAATGGCTCTGATTTTTTTCTGGTGTGCCTCATTCACCTCTGGCCGTCCCCGGTCGTGGTGGGTCTCGAGCGAGCCCTTGCGACCAGCCCTCCTTCGCCTGCAACCACTTCTCAATATCCACCATTGCGTCGACAGTTCGCAGAGGCCCAGCCCACCAAACGGAAATCTTGACTCAGCAAGCCGAGTGAAAACCTCAAGTATGTCTGCCGCGAAATTCCTCCTCCTTCTTCCTTCTCCTCTCCACGGATACTAATCACCCAGCAGACGTCGCCAAAATGGTCAAGAAGAGAAAGAACAAGTACGACCCTCCCGTCCCCTCTCCGCCCTCGAGCGTGGCTTCGACGTCGACGACAGCCATGCGAATGATGCCATGAGCCCGGCTCGACGTCGACGTCGCTGTCGCCGTTGAGGCCTGCACTCAGTCGACCACGCGGGATCACGATTGCTGACTTTGGTGAACCTACAGCGGACGCAACAAGAAGGGCCGCGGCCACGTCAAGCCCATCCGCTGCAGCAACTGCTCGCGCTGCACGCCCAAGGACAAGGCCATCAAGCGCTTCACCATCCGCAACATGGTCGAGTCTGCTGCTATCCGTACGCCTACCTCCCCTAGGTCCCCCTCTCGACCATTGACTAACAATCCGACAGGTGATATCTCGGACGCCTCCGTCTTCGCGGAGTACACCGTACCCAAGATGTACCTGAAGCTGCAGTACTGTGTCTCTTGCGCCATCCACGGCAAGATTGTCCGGTACGTTCGTCCGCGGGAGCGACGACTGCGCGCCCCGGCCCCCGTGCCGGTGGTCAGCAGGCGCTACAGAAGAACCTTGGCTCTACTCGAAGCTCCCACCCTCCGTTGTCCCTCGACCTTTTCTTCTGGCGAAGAATTGGTCTTGAGTGGACTCGTACTGAGACCGTGTAATGCTGACCTACCCTCGCAGTGTCCGTTCCGTCGTCGGCCGCCGCAACCGTGCCCCCCCTCCCCGCGTCCGCTACAACAAGGACGGCAAGAAGATCGTCCCCACCGTCGCCAAGACCGCTTAAGTCGGCTACCGCAGGGATGTATTGGGCATGATGGCGTTTACGAGCAGTGGATGAAAAAGTTGTCCTTTCAGGCATGGTTTGGGAACCGGAATCGGGTTTATGAATCGGGCCATGGCCCTAGGCTAGCAAAGGAAATGCTTCATGACACTGTCATCGTCCCCAAGTCTGTCTCTTCTATCGTGAAATGTCTTTTCTTATCTGGCAGAGCTGTTGGACTCTGTCTACTCCTCCCTTGTGACTTCGAATGCAACGAAGCGCCAGTCCTTGTCCCACCACGCCGGCTTCTTCGCGCCAGGCGCATCGTTGGTTCCAATCTGATCGCTCACCTCCGTCTTGAGCTTCCACCGCGTGCCCGTCGCCTTGGATATGTCCACCCACATGCTCTCCCACGTCTGCAGGTTATGCCGCAGGCTGGGCCTGTTAAACATGCCCGGCAGCTCCAACCCATCCGCGTGCCCAACCGCGTGTCCCACCATAACCACGCCCGGCTTCTGCTTCAGCAGCCGGATCACCCGCCTCAGCACCGTCATCTGGTCCTGCCTGGTCCACAGGTGCAGGCACAGACCCAGGTGCGCCGAGTCGAACTGGCCCTCGAGCGCGTTGAGCTTCTCGCTCTTGTCGTCGAGCATGTCGGCGTTGACGAAGGTGGTCTTGAGCGTGCCCTTGTCGCGGAAGAGCTCGTAGCCGGCGTCGATGTAGCCCTGCTCGATCTCGATGGCCGTGATGTTCTGCGAGGGCACGCCGTCGTAGACCATCTTGCGCAGGTCCTGGCCGATGCAGCAGGCCACCTCGAGGTGCCGCGCGCCGGGCTCCTGCAGGCGCGCGACGAGCGAGGGGTAGACGGCCCGGTGGCGCAGGTTGAGGTCCAGGAAGGAGAAGTGGCCCACGCAGGGGTACGGGAAGACTTCCCAGATCTTGTCGCGCTGCGGTGCGGTGGTTGTTAGACGAGCTGTGTCTGGGTGTGAGTGCTGGGAGGGCAGCTTACCATTGTGATAACGTGGTCTTGGATGTCTTCAGGCGCAATGTGAGCGTAGTTCTCGAGGAGATCTCTCGTTTCTGGCGAGATTTCCTTCTCCATGGTGGGGGTGTACCACGGTGCCTGCCTGTTTCTCTCCCCCATGAGAATCGTATTATCTACTGACTGCATTTTGAGGTTCTCGTGTCAGTGGTTTCTGAAGTTGTATTGTTCTTTCAATGACATCAATGTATACTCCGTATTCGTGTCTATGAACGGTTCCAACAAGATGTCAACTGAGCTGTCACCTCTTTATAAACCAAACCCTCCACTCCTCCAACTCCTATCGACCACGCTGCTGGACCTTCTACATAGCAGCACTGGCCGATCTCGGTTCCGTTCAAGGTTGAGGGGGTCCAGAAGTTGGGATGGAATCACCCGTAAAAGACTTTTGAGCCGCGTTTCACCAACGTATTTGGATTATGCTGGGTGCTGACCTGCTGAACTCTGTACGATCGTCTGATGTTTCGTTCACTATCTCCCGCCAAAATAGATCTAGATACCAAGGGAAGTCCGGATTACTGCAGTGAGGAGAGGAGAGGAAATGAGGGGTTCCGCCCGATCAGAGGAATTACTCTTTCAGAGTTCAGCGTGCGTTGGTTTGGCTTTCCTACGCCCTACTTTGAACACGCACCCAACGCCTTACTTTCAACCCGTCAGACCCGTGTAATACCCGTGCTAGGTGTGTGGATGACAGCGTTTACCATGTCACTGGGAGCTTCACCACGCCGACGTCCTTGTGAAGGGGTGTGAACTCCAGCTCGGAGATTGGAACGGCGATCTTAAGGTTGGGCAGCTTGCGGAAGAGCGTGGCTGGGCCAGGGCGTTAGTAAGCTGCTTTGGAAGCTTGATGCCTGCCTTTGCGCGGGACTGGCGTGGAGAAGGGAGGGGAGCAAGTTGACGGAGTGTTCATGGGGAAGTTACGTGGCGGAACTAGGAAATAAAGGGAGAGGAGCAGTCCGCTTACCAAAGACAACCTCCATCTCGGCGCGTGCCAGAGGTTCGGCAATGCACCGGTGCGGGCCGAAGCCGAAGCCCAAGGCGTGGTTGGGGTCCGGGGTGCGGTGCATGTTGAAGACGTCCGGGTCCGGGAAAACATCTTCGTCGCGGTTGCCCGAGGCGTTGGCGGCGATAATGCCTTCGCCTGCTTTGATGGTCTGCGTGATCTCAGCCAACATGTTCCGCGACAGAAACGCCGGAGATATGAGATGACTTACCTGACCGCCGAGGACAATGTCCTCTTTCGCTACTCTCTTCATCGCCATCGACGAGCCGGTGTGATATCTGCAGAGCTCTTCGACGAACGCCCTCGAGAGGGAGGGGTTTGACTTGAGATCGGCGAGTTGCGTCGGGTTGCGGAGGAGTTCGATCACGCCCTGGCTCGTCTCAGCCATCGGCCGCAGAAATTGGAAGGGAAGGGAACTTACGAGCGCAATCATGTTCACCATCGTGGCATTGCCTGCTACCAACAGCAAGAAAGCAATCTGCACAGCATCGGACTTTTCAATGTGCCCGGGTCGCAGCTGCTCGACGACGAGCTTGCTGATGAGGTCGTCCTTGGGCTGTTCGGAACGCTTGTCGACGAGGTTGGCGAGGTAGTCGAGCAGTTCCCTGAAGGATGCGTGAGTAAGTTGACAGAAAATGAGAGATGTGTGGTGACTTACTGGTTTGCAGCTTGAGCTTGAAGAGCGGTGCCGCTGCCGTTCGTGCGGATGGCGTTTTGCTGGGTGAGGTATTCGAGGTCTTCAAAGGGAACGCCGAGGATGGTGTAGATGATCTTCCAGGCATTCATGTCAGTTTCGTGAAACCGGCTTTTACGCAAAAAGCAACCAGACAAGATGCAGAACACGGGTTTGCTCACATATGAAGGCACAGGCAAGGCAAAGTTCTCAATGAGATCGACTGGCTCCTTGCACCCCTTCGCAACCATCTGATCGAGCAGCTGGTCTACCGTCCTCTGGATGTACGGCTTCATCGTCTCCGCGTGCTCAGTAACAAAGAGAGGCTCGACCATGGAACGCTGACGCATGTGCGCGGGAGGATCCATGTCGACGAAGGTGGGCTTATTCTTGGCGGCTGCTTTGCCGCCGGCGCTGAGCTCCGGGAAACCGGGCCTCGTGCGTTCCTGGTTTTATCATGTCAATCGCTTGCGGCGATTTCACGGGCTTGGGCGAGAGCTTACCTTGGACAAGCGAGTATCCGTGGCGACGGCGCAGACGTCCTTGTACTTGGTCACAAGCCATGCCTGTGAGCCGTCAAAGAGCTTGACGCGGGAGACGGGGTCTGTGGCGCGGAGGCGAGCGTATTCCGCTGGCGGCTCGAGGCCGGAAGCACGTTTGAAGGGGAACGAAGGGGGCTCGGAGGTTGTCATTTTGCGGGCTGAGAGGGTGTTTCTGAGGGTTGGAATGATCTTGGAAGACCTGAGTAGGCGGGATGTAGAAATCATGAATGAGACTGCGAGTTGCTTGATGATTTCTCTGATCTCGAACGCATTTGGGCAAGACGCTATAAGCATTTTATACTCTTTCTACATTTTTGGAAACTACGTCACTGAAGTCTAGATCTCAAAAGCACAGGCTTCAGCCGGTGGGCGACTGTCCATCTCATGATGGGTTATGGTCTGATGGTTGGCGAGCGACACTCCGCGACGGCAACAAATTCAAATTGTAATACGGATGACCCGGTTGGCCAGTGCCGCTGGAGAAGACACTGCATTCTCAGGGACATTGTACTTGGTAGGGCACAAAAAACATGGCTTGCAGGGATTTTGTTGGCCGATGATGTGCTGACATGGAGCGGGAAGGGGGCGGGAAGGTCCGCGGAGTTGTCCAGATCTGACTTCGGAATCATTTTGTGGCCGCTCGTGATGCCCGTCTAGGTCCGTCAAGTCCCGGCTCTGCGGCGTCTAAGCCTCTTCTGGCGGCATTCCTCATTGAAAGGTCGGGTGAGACTAGTCATGCGTGTTTATTCGATGCAGGGCTTAGAATATCATGGATTTGTGCTGGTTTTTCTCTGTCGATGGAGAACGAAGATGCATTTCCAGATCTCCGGGAATTTGTCACTGTGGATGGAAGGACAATGCTGACTCGAGGTGACACGCTATTGGGCCAATATGTAGTTGGGGTTACTCCATTTAGTATATGCCAGCAAGTATCCCACCGGCTTATGGGGTACACCGGGTTGAGATGACCGGTGCTCTCCGTGGCACGGCGTCATCTGTCCCGTATGGTGGGGCCGGGTGTATAAATCATTCAAGCGGAATCCAAAGAAAAACTGGCATTTGGAATATGAACGAACTGAGTCAGATTAAATCTCGTATGATTGGCGAGGATGATGCATTTTTTCTCCTTCGCTGAACTTGCCGACTTATGCACTCAAAGCCTGAAGACTCTTCTTTCACTGAATGCAACATTAGTTTTGAGCCTCCGTCTCCGAGACCTTCCTAGGCTTGTATGGCTGGACTATGTTAGTCTAAAGTCCGTACGAACTTGAAGGTCGACTTACCAATGGCTTCGGCGGCGCATCGATCCACGCTGCAATGTTGTACTGCTGGTTATCCGCAGCCGTTAGACTCAAGTCATACTTCCCGCCCTTCATGTAACCAAACGCAAAGTTCATCGGGAACCGCGGATCGAACGGCGAAGCTTCGTGGATGAGATCAACATCTGCCTTGGAGAGCTCGATGCCAATTGCTTCGGGGATGGCCTCGACGTGTGCGACGGTGTTGACGCCGACGATTGGGAAGACGTAAGGGGATTGATGGAATAGATAAGCCAGGGCCTGTCCGAAGTCAGCCTCCAAAATCTCAAGTTCAACGTATGGGAGAACATACGATCGATCGAAGAGTCGCTCCCTTATCTGTTGCAATCTTTTCCAGTGCCTCACAGAGAGCGACTGGTACTTCTTGCCCGTGAGAAGACATGCGGGCGTCGGGGTCCTTGTCTCGCGCCTCTCTTTCTTCAGCTGTCAGGAAAATGCCGCCGCCGAGAGCCGCCCAGGGCACAATGGCCATGCCTTGGTCCTCGCACATCGGGATGATCTCCGCTTCCATGTCGCGGAAGCCGGCGTTCCAGCGTCCTTGGTAGACCGAGAAGGGCGTGAGACCGTTGGCACGGGCGACTAATTAGTCCTTCTGTTAGCATGAATGTCTGCCGGATCTTTTGAAAGGTGAACTTACATGCGTTCGCCTTGACAACAACCCACGCCGGCGTGTTCGACACACCCAGATACAGCACCTCCTTCGCCATGACATGCGCATGCAGCCCCCTCATAACCTCTTCGACACCCGTGGCCCAGTCCCACCAATGCACGTACAAGACATCAACGTAATCCGTCCTCAGCTTCTTCAAGCTCTCCCGGACAGATATGTGCATGCTCTTGGCCGAGTTTCCTGTGAAGTTGCTCTGCAGGGGCTCTTTCTCGCGGTTGTACGAGCGGAAACCCGCGGTGTATTTGGTGGCCAAGACGATCTGGTCCCGCACGCCACGTTTCTCCATCCATTCTCCAATAAGGCGCTCCGAGTCCTCTGAGTTGTAGATGTTGGAGGTGTCGATGAAGTTGCCGCCGAGCGCGAAGTATGCGTCGAGGAGGGCGAAGGGGTCTTCGTTCTTGCCGAAGATGGAGGACCAGGAGTGGCCGATGCCGATGCCGCCGAGACAGATTGGGGAGATTTTCACGGAGGCCGTTGGGGAGAGGATGCGATGGTAGCCCAGGGAGGACTTTGGTTTCGGGGGGTATTCGAAGAAGGACATTGTGAGGTATCGGCACGGCTTGGAATGATGTCGGATGGATCTGAGGACATTGGCTGCAAAACATCTTGAGGCTACAGAACATTTCCTGCTATTTATGAGGTCTTGGACTGACGATCATGTTCTTCTTCTTGGAACTTATGACGTTGCTTGATGATGAAGTGCAATCTGGGGTTGTAAGTGAAGCACCACGCTTGGTTTCGGTGAGCCGTCCGATTGGTCGGGTCAGAGCTGCAACTTGATGACATCTGCAACATGCTGACACTCTCCACAAATGACCCACACAATCCAAGGGAGAGTGTCAGCCGCTTTGCGAACGCGAGATGGTCGTGGCAGCATGATTAGTAGAGACTATGAAAATATTTTCGGACCTAGGCTACCAGAAGAGGGATAACTCCGCGTCTTAGGGCCGTCATATTGTAACACAAGTCATCATTGAGCCTTAATAGTGGCTGAGGTGGAGTTTGAGACTGGGAGGGAGTTCGGGGGATCACCAGACCTGAGCAGAAATGCTTACGTTGAGCAAGTATTCCCGAAGACACGAGGGCCAAGGGAAACCAGTGTGGAGTTGTCCAACAGAGCATGAGTGTGAAGGTCTATTGCTTGATCTATGTAGGCCTATTCATACATGACTCTTACATCTTAGCGGAAGATTGTCACGAGTCAACTCGTGTCCTTCTAGTGAATCTAGGCAAGGTTTGAATGGAAGAACTGCGTAAGCTTGCCAAACGGAATGAGCTCCACCCGGTCGTAGAGATCAACATGCCCAGCACCCGCAACCCAAACAAGCTCCTTCGGCTCGCCCGCCTGGGCATAGGCTGCCTCGCTGAACTCGCGAGAGTGCGCCTGATCGCCAGAGATGAAAAGTATCGGGCGGGGCGAGATAGTATCGATGTCGTTGAACGGGTAGAAGTTCATGAACTTGACCATGCTGGTGAGGGTCGGGTGCGTGGTGAGGTTCGGGGAGGAGCTTTCAGGGGTGAACTCGCCGCGAGGGGTGCGGTAAAAGTCGAAGAACTCACGCTGGACCGCATCTGTATCCGCTGTGAGCTCGTGGGTGGTGCCGCCGGTGTACTCGGTCTCGCCGCCGTCAACTTCGACCCACCGCTGCTGGGCCGCAGAGGCAATGAGCTCCTTACGCTGCTCGACGCTCTGCGCCTTTTTCAAACCATCGCGGGAAGCCGCACCCATGTCGTACATGCTCGCCGTGGCGACAGCCTTCAGGCGCGGGTCGATCTTGGCTGCGCTGATGACGAAGGAGCCGCTGCCGCAGATGCCCAGACCGCCGATGCGCTCGCGATCGACAAAGGGTTGGGTGCCGAGGTAGTCTACAGTGGCTCTGAACGCTTCAGCGTAGAGCTCTGGGGCAACGGCGTTGCGTGGCTCGCCCGAGCTGCCGCCCCAGAAGGGCATGTCGATGGACACGGTGACGAAGCCCTGCTCGGCTAGCTTGGTGGCATAGAGGTTTGCGCTTTGCTCCTTGACGGCGCCCATGGGGTGGCTGACGACGATGGCCGGGGAGGTGCTGTTGCGCGCGAGGTTGTTTGGGGTGAAGAGGTTACCGGCGACCGTGGTGTTGAATTGAGTTCGAATAGTGATGGGCTGCAGCGTGACGTTATTGCTTCGGTAGAAGTTGTCGGCGCCAAAGGACATGTTTTGAGCACTGGCTGGCATTGTGTTGATGAGAGTTGTCAGGCAGAATGCCGTGATGGCTTTACCAATGATGGCCATGATATCCGAATTCACAGCTGAGCGACTGTAGCAAGTGAATAATGATGAGAATAGGTCCAGACTTCAAGCAAGGTGAGTTTGCCCTTCTTATAGTCATACTGAGAGCATTGCCAAGATCATCGGCAGTATTAAGAATTGCCGTTGAGATCATCAGCGGATGAGGCCGCGCAACGCCAATCCATTTCGGCACGAGACCATCGTCACGCCAAGATATTCCATGACTGGTAATTTACTGGTGTTTAGGGAGATGAAGTCGAGAAGTAGGATGTCATCAAGCTGCATGAGTGCTTGTGTGGAGGTCTCACATCCCTGACTCCTTGTTAAAGTTGCGGGAAGTCATCGGGTTGCATTAGCGTAGTGGGGTTGATCTGGGAACACAGCCATCATCTCGTGCTTGTATTGAACCGTTTGGCCCTAGTGATGACCTAATACTACTATGGATGACGTCGGGACAGGGGCAAATTTAAGGTGACGGCCGAATCTTCGGCTTGGACAGGCTTCTAGCGGCGGAAAGTCGGAGCATTTGTGGAGGTAAGCAAGCAACATCGAGAAAGCCAAGACTGGAACTGCCCCTATTACCAGCATCGCCGGGCGAAGGACTTGGCCTTGCATCGTTGGGGACTGTCTGAAGAAGCAAGCATTCAAGAATGCGTCGGTTGATTATCAATCTTCCCATTCGTGCCAAGACGTGCCTAATTAAACAACAAAGATTCGCACCACTCAAATACAACAGAGAAAAACGCTCCAACCAGGCAGGCAAACAAAGCCCTCAGATGATTCCACTGACATGAAATTGTACCCTTAATCTTCCTTCGACTTGGTCACGGCCTTAGCATAGCTCGCAATGACCGACTCTCTCCAGGCCCAGACACCTGCATACGTGGCAGCAGGTCCCACAAGCACACTACCGGCCAGAGTCAGTCCAACGGCATTGAGAGCCGCTGAGGTCGTGATGTATCCGAATCTTCTCAACTCAAACACGCTGTAAAGAAGCCAGACTGCGACGGAGGCGAAGCAAAGCACCATGTCGTACTTCCAGAACCCAGCGATGGTCATCGCATCCCAGGGAGGAAGACCGAAGAAGGACTCGGAGATGGTGACGGAGGGGTTGAGGCCGGCGTACAGGAATGTGCAGATGTGGGTGATGGCAGTGGCGAAGAAGCAGAAAGCATAGCCAGACTGGAGATAAGAGAGGTCCTTGTTCTCGAGGACTTCCCAATCGAGGGTCTTGGTGGGCTTCATCGCATACACAACCTTTGAACCGGTCCAGGCGAGAAGTGAGACGTAGACAGGGAATGGTTGCCAGAAGGCGATGGCGTTCTGCTGGGTGACGCTATCCTCGTGGGGCAGGAACATGAGGGCCGTGGGGATGACGTATCCAAGGCATAGAGCGGGTAGGATGACCTTGGCGACATGAGAAGGAACGGGACGGCCGGTCGTGCGGGCGTAGACACTTCTGCTGGTTGTATACACGCTGAGGAGGAAGTAGAACGGCGCGACCTTTCCTATTCCGAGTAGCTGGTAGATACCAAAGATGGACGGGATAGAAACCAAGGAATGGACGTTGCCGTTGCGGTAGCCTTCGACCGTCCAGATGTAGATGATGGGGATCAAACTGATCAGGAAGTAGAGACACTGGGTTCTATTGTTGGGATCGGGACCAGCGACTTGTTCCGAGAAGGCCCAGACAAAGATGGAAAGAAGGTTGTCGATTGATGGGAACCCCGTGTAAGTGGTCTTTGCAGGCACGCCCACGAACAAGGCGCTCACAGCGACAACCTCTGGACCCGTATTCAGAACAAGCGCCTGTTGCGCAATGTAGAGCAGACCACACAGCGCGGCGGCGACTGTGAATTTGGGGACGTAAGACAGGTTGAGAGGAGTGCTGGCCAGCTCGTCATGGAATGGAACGACGTGGGGACGTTTTGGAGCGTCCAAGATATCGAGCTTGTGGCCCCCCTCGATGTTCTGGGACCACTGATCCCACTTTTCGTCGAGAGAAAGGACTGGAGCAACATGATTGCCAACCAGTTCCAGCAGAGGGGTTTCCATGGCGGCGAAGCGCTGCTCTTCGTGAGATGCCTTTACGAGTGTCTGGGTCCTCGTCTCTCGCGTCGCCTGCGTCTTAGAAAACACAGCGTGGATGTCGGCCGTGGTGATGTCTGACGGGCGCGTCTTGCTCTTGAGCAAGGTCGCCAGGTTCGAGACGAGGACAGCGGCGGTTTCGATTGCGCTGTTGCCTCCCTGGCCAGCAATTGGCTCGAACTGTAAGTTGGTGGTGGTCAGCAAGATCACGTGCCGTTTGATGTGATGACGGGGGTATCTCACCTTGTGCGCCGCATCTCCAATGGTCATGATGCGCTGGAAATGCCACTTCTTGAAGACATATTCCGGCAAAGGGGTGAGAACGGATGAGATCTTGGTCGAGTACAAGTCTCTGAAGGTGCGGTTCTCGAGAATCTTGTCGTTCATGTGCTCGTTTGCCAAGGCCTCTTCGTCTTTCTTTGTGAAGCTAGGGAGCTCAGGGCCGTAGTGAGTCGTACCCATGTTAACAAACAGGAACCAGTAAACACGGTCTTTAGGTCCACTGATGATGAGGTAAGAGAAGCCCTTATTCAAGTTCGTCTGCACAGTCTGGGGCTCCCAGCTCTTGTCGATGGAAATGCCAAAGATGCACTTATAGACCGTGGGAAGACACTCTATTTCATCAGTTAGCCGCTGCTCCCAAATGTTTTCGAGGGTCTAGGCTTACCTTTGTACTCTGAAGCAGGAATATAACCAGGTTCAAGAACATCTGCAAGCCGCCACATCTCATTTCTGACTTTGCTGTGAACGCCATCTGCGCCGACCAAGATGTCTCCGTAGTAGGAACTTCCATCGCCTGTCTCTACCTTCACTCGCGATGGCTCAAGCTCAACCTTTGTCACCTTTTTGTTGACAAGAATGTTGTCCTTGTTCTTGAGGTTGCGCCACAACACTTCAAGGATCATTTGGCGGTCCACGAAGACGGTGTCATATCCGTGCCTGGAGACATGTCAAACTCTGGTTTAGGAACGCGCCCACCGGCATGGCATTTCACGATAACTTACCTTTCGCGTACTTGACTTCCAATGTTCAGGTAGTTGGTGATCGAGGAACCTTTGGGGTGGCGAAGAGCTGTCTCGTAGAGAGGGGCGTCGATGAGTTTCCTGATCTCGTCGTATAGACCAATCTGGTCCAAGACACGGCAGCCATTTGGCAGGATTCCGATGCTCGCACCTACTTGAGGTGCCATCTCGCGATAACCCTCAAGAATCAAGTAGTTGACGCCGATCTTCTCGAGCATGTTTGCGAGCGTCAGGCCGGCAATACCGCCGCCGGCGATAAGGACGGTGAAAGGCTTTTCTGACATGATGGCCATCACAAGTATGAGATCGCCGAAAAAGTGTTGAGAGATGTGGTGAAGTGCTGTATGAGCTCGTGAGATATGACCTTCATGGAGCTTTTCAGAGCCTCTTTATAAAACCAAGCCGGATATGCCAAGGTGGCTGTGTGACCACGATCCAGAACAGGTTCGTCGCGCCTGAAAGTCAAACCTCCAGCGTCAAAGTGGAGATATGACGATGAGCCGCAGATGGAACTATTATATCGGCTTCGATAGCGACCGATCCTCCGTTGGACGAACTGTTTCTTGATCTCACGTCTCACAACGTTTGCGATTAGAAGATGCAAATTCGCCTCAAGAGAGATGGGTTTCGCCCGGTGGGTAATGTGTAATGGGTTGCGCAAGATGGGTTACGCCCGATGCTGGGAGCTGCCACGAAACCTTAGCGACTGGGTTACGTAGAAAATGGAGATTGAAAGGACGGCATATGTAGATTAAGTTCGGATCACGGGCATCCGTAGTGGAGTGGTGTTGATGAGTATTCAGGGTTGAGAGTCGTCACTTACCAAGAGATGCCAACGGCTGCGGCCAATCAGAGAGCGAGAACGTCGTTAGCGAAAACCGAGTTTCGAGAGGGAATCAAGAAATCAAGCAGAAACCTCATGGCATTTCAATTTTGGGCGAGCAGGTCTATATCGAGACGCGTCAAATGTGGACCGCCAACGACAATGGGCTGACTTGGCTTGCGACTTCGCAAGAACCCATGTCAGAAAACATGCATCTTGAGCCGTTTGAACCAATTGCCCGACGCGAGACAAAACGGGCGCGACTTCAGGTGGCATTTGTGTGCCGGGACGGCCCACGTTTGCTTCCAGAAGTACTTAGCAGCCCGAGGAGTGGAGTTCGGCAATTGGCCAGAGCCTGATTCGAACTTCTTCAACCCCTTAGAGGAAGCTCGGCTCCGAAGAGGGCCCATTCAATGAGCAATTCTTGGATATAGGGCCGCTCTGTTGCCTGGAGGCGGCCGCTCCTTGCTTTTTCAAGTTTTGATGCGAAAACTCTTAAAAAGGCACGTCTGGCATCATCGCAAGACCATGAGAGACGAGCAAAAATTTCCACAGTTTGGCTGATGAACGGAAAAGCTGGTGAAAAGGGCTTTGGTCAACGGCGGTCTGCGGAGTTGGTGTGGATACATGACAGGGATCATGCTTTTCAATGCGACTCTCTGTGTTGATCTCTCTGCTTCTGGTCCGAACACGAAAAGCATATTATTCCCGGCCGGGTCCGGCGAGACCACCGATCAAAGCGGGCCCGTACTATGGAAGCAAGACGGACGCCGATTTAACGGACCCGGTCTCCGCCAAATCCGTCTCCGGTTTACTCATCAGGTCTTCTTCACAGACTTCATTCGTTCTCTGTGGCTTTCTTCATGCGTAGAAAAATCAGCCGTGAAAAAATCATGTTTTTTTTTGGAGCCTGAAGCTGTGCTTCGACATCATGCTTCAATAGCACATTAGCACAGCAGCACTAGTTACAAGATAAAGCTTAACACCCATTGCGTTTTCTCATGCTACCTGGACTTCTAAGTACTAATCCTGCTCTAAAATTATATACTAGTGTATGTTTCTTTGAAAAAAAAAAAAAAAAAAAACGAAAACCTCGCTGTACAATCCAAATCCCAAACCTTTTCGTAGCCACATTATGCTACTATCGTATTGTTGCTCGTAGCTATACTCCGGCCGCCGCTACAAAAGCCTGATCCACTGAAAGAAGAGCTGTTCTAAGTATCGATTCCGATCGATATAACTAACAACACCGT
This sequence comes from Colletotrichum horii, assembly GCA_027406005.1. Taxonomy (NCBI): domain Eukaryota; kingdom Fungi; phylum Ascomycota; class Sordariomycetes; order Glomerellales; family Glomerellaceae; genus Colletotrichum; species Colletotrichum horii. Next base: position 5,011,918 of record JANVYB010000006.1, read on the forward strand.
TACGGATATCAACTCCGTCCAGCGGAACTATGTGGATTATACGTTTCAATTCGACACTCTAAATTACCTGCAAACTAAGTGAATTTATTATAATTGTTTTTTAGGGGGTTTGCACTATGACTACACACTTAAAACATGGCTTGGAAGAAACAAGCAGCGCGCTGAAATGAACTGTTCTTCATAATGAAACTGTGGGATATATGACCTCAGAATGTAGATCAACTCGTATGCAAGAGGGAACAGATCAAATCCCAAAAGTCAAATAAGAAACCAAGGTGTAAATCGCGCCACAACCACAATGTTCAGGTAGGCGAGGAAGATGAGGAAGGGAGGGGGAATAGTATACACTGAAACGTGAAGAGATACAACAAGCCTACTTGGCTACCTCAATCAAGTTGTCGTGGCCGTCGCGTGAGGCTGGTTCCCGGCCATCCAAAGCTTTCCCGGCTGTTTCGCCTGCCTGTGCTTCACCACCATCCTGTCCATGACGAGATCGGCTAGCTGGAGTAGGCTGATGCTGGTGTTGGCCTCCATGGTCGACAGCTGAACGCCAAAGTGCTGCTGGATCCAGGCCGTCAGCTCGACGGCGGCGAAGGAGTCCAGGCCCAGCGAGTTGATGTTCCTTGTTAGCGACAACTGCTTCAGCGGCATAACCAGCACTTGGTGGACGGCCCTGCCGAGACAGGATGCCAGCAACTCCCGTCGGGTGTCCGTCACGAGCCCAACAGGCGACTCCTTCGCCCAGGAGATGATGTCCTGCGTCTCTCTCTTGATGGCGTCGGCGGCACGAGTGCCGCCGTGTACATCGCTCCCGTAAGATACCAATCCCGAAGCCTTGGCCATACGGGGGTCTCGCTTCCACACGACGGCCCGGGTGGCGGTGTCAGCCTGCGGATCCCGCGCCAGGCCTACGACGAGCTGGGCTGGAGCGGAGGAGCTGACGGCGATGCCCACGGCCTGCAGGACGGCCTCCTCTCCAAGGAATACGTAGCCGGCCTTGCGGAATTGCGCCGCCAGCGCCTCGTCGCGCGCCACCGCGCCTACATCGCCAACGATGCCGAGGTCCAGCACGCTGGCTGGAAGGCCGAGGCCGCGGCGGTACAACGCGAAGGCGTCGAGAAAGGCATTGGCCGCGTTGTAATTGGCCTGGCCGCGCTGGCCCACGATGCCGCTAACGGAGCTGAAGAGGACGAAGAAATCGAGCCTTTCTCGGCAGTGGCGGTGCAAGGTGTTGTGCAGGTTCCAGGCACCGCGCACCTTGGGGTCTACGACGGCGGCCCAGTCGTCCCAGGTCATGTCCGTCAGCGACCGGTCACGGAGGACCATGGGCATGTGAAGGACGCCAGCGAGCCCGCAAGGAGCAGAGTGATCGGCTGCTGCGACAGCGCGCTCGATAGCCGGGAGGTGTTCTGCGCACCCGCTCACACGGACGGCGGTGCAGCCCATGGAGGCCAGCTCATCCACCAGGGCAAGCGTGGCCGCCTCGGGCTCGGCGGCGGAGCGAGAAAATAGCACGAGGTGGCGTGCCCCCCGTGCGGCCATCCAGCGGCAGACGGACCTCCCGAGCCCGCCGAGACCACCGACCAGAAGATAGCTTGCGTCCTCACGGAACGACACAAGTCCTTGACCGCCAATGTGGTCTGCAATATCCGCTTTCGCAAGGGCGGCAGCGTCATCGAGCGATGACCATGTCATCCGGGGAATCAGCACAGTCCCGTCCGGCGTGACGCCGAGCTCGCAGTCCATGCCCGGCCTGTCATGCTGCAGGATTCCCGGTCCCGGTTCGGGGCCAAGCTGGGTTGATCTCTCGATGATGCGAGCGACAGCGTCGGCCGCGATCCGGACGGGCGTGTTGACCGTGTCAAGCTCGATCGTGGTGAAGTCTAGTGCCGGGTTCTCGGTGCGTGCGGTGCGCGTGAGGCCGATCAGCCACGCTGGGTCGGGCCGATGACACAGCGATGCCGGCCCCGTACTCCCTAGCTGGAGGGGTGGTAGAAGCCAGACGCGGGGTTGCCGAGCCGCGAGGAGCCGGTCAATGTAGCTTCTAAAGGACTTAGCAGTAAACGCTTCCTCTGCCGACGACTGTTCCAGGTACAGCATCGATACGATAACGGTTCGTTCGTCGTCATCGTCATCAGCTGGTAGCGGCTGGCTCCCGGAGTAACAGACGCGAATCTCGGAGCGTGTGTCAATCTCTTCCAAAGCGCTCTGGAGTGACCGGGCCAGCTCGTCGAATGCGGGTGTTGCAAGTATAATGACGACACGTCGCTGTCTCGAGCCGACGTGTTTCTCATGACCGGGGAGCAAAGCTTTCGCCGCGTGAAGTCCTTTGTTTTTATTATCAGAGGCGGGAGAACGCCGGCCCACAAGTGTGAAGCCGAACTGCTCCAACTTCCTATCGGTCTCGGTCTCTGTCTTGGCCTCGCTACTAGACCGGTCGACCAGGAACCATCCCCCGGAATTGACGGGCAAAGCACTTTCATACGGAGCCGAGATGGAGCACAGCCTGGCCAGGGTGGCGGGCCCATCGACGAGAACAAGGTCAAAACCATCATGACCTTCTAGCTGGGCTGACAGGCCTTGAGACATGTCCAGCCATGTAGGAGCGAATCTTAAATGATATTGTTCGCCCTCCTGCAGAGACAGCTGAGCCAGACCCAACTCCGCCGTCGCAGCGGCCGCGTACGTCAGGGACGCCAACATGTTGCCATTGGACATGGCCTGGGTCTCGAGGGCTCGCGTGACGGCAGAGACCAGGGCAACGTCGCCGTCGCGAGCGAAGACGCAGACGCGGACGCGCGGGTTCTTGAAGGCGAGCAGCCGGGCCATTTCAACGACTGAACCGACCATGCCCGTTTCAACCAGTTCGGCGTCCGGGGCCCATTCAAAAACAGACGCAAGATGGGGCTGCAGCGTCGTCTGAGGGGTGTCTTGGGGCGTGTGCCGGGCCAGCGGCGGTTTGGCCGTGAACGTGACGTTTCGCATGGAAAGCTGGGGACGACTATGATTGCCGTGAGAGTTTTCGTCGCCGTTGGCGGTGGCGGTGACGGTGCCTTGAAGGCTTCTGCCCTCTCGCACCCAACTGACCTCGGCGCACATCTCCAGCCTGTCATCCTGAGCCTGGGGGTTGCTTCCCGCGCCCTGCAGCAGACGAGTGGAATCTGCTTCCACGGAAATCTCCTCGATGTAGGTTGGTAACAAGAGTAGGTTGCACTTTTCGCCGAGCCCCTGGCACATGGCGACCAGGTTTAACTGGAGCCCCATGTCCAAGACGGCCGGATGCAGCGCATACCCTGCTCCGTCTTCGTCTGCGTCGTAGTTGTAGACCCTAGCCGAAGCCAACAGCCGTGAGGTGGACGCTGTGATGTCTTGGAGGCCCTGCAGCGAGGGACCGTACGACAGGCCGACCGAGTCGGCGATGGAGTACCACTCGGCGGAGTCGACGGTCCGAGCGTCGCCGTCGCCGTCACCGTCGAGGCCGATTCGAAGACCCACAGCGGGGCCGCAACCGGCGCCGATGCCGGTGCCGCCATGACGCGGCTTGCTACTCGAGAATGCGGCCGAAGCGACACCACTACCGGCCACCAAGCCCCGGCAGTGGCTGGTCCATCGGTTGCCATCAACATTTGGCACCAACGCCATGATATGGAAATCATACCACGTGCCGCCCGGGCAATTGTCCTCGGCAGCGGCGTCGCCCGAGTCTTGGCCTTGGTTTTGAGCCTGCGAGAGCCTCGTGAAGAGCTCGAATGTCGACCCCTGTGGCACGACCAGCGGCGCCCTGAAAGATACGTTCCGAATGATGTAACTCTTGTCGGCAACATGGCCGGGCCCAAGCCGATTGACAGCCTCGCCCGCCATGGCGATGAAGCCCGCGGCGGGGAAGACCACCCGGCCGTCGATGACGTGGTGGCCCAGCCATGCGGGCTGGTCATCGGGCTCCAGAATGCAGCGCCAGCACGGCTCGATGTCGGTGGCGTCCGGGACCCGGGCGCCAAGAAGCTCGTGAGGGAGATGCCGCGCGCTCTTGTAAACGCTGGCCACGCGCGGCGGGTCCAGATACTGCGTGCCGTGGTGCCATGCATAAGGAGGCAGGTCGGTCAGACAATGCGGAGCAGGAGAGGTAGACCCATCTGGTCTGAAGATGGATTCCATGTTCGCCTCCGTGAGAGCTCCGCGCACGAACAGCTCCCCCATCGTTCGCAGCAGGGCCTCGTCGGACCTTTCGCCCCGGCGCAGGGTCGCGATGTGCAAAGCCTGTGGCTGAGACGCAGCGGATAATGAAGATAATGACGTCTCCAGTGCCGACAACGTCTCTGCGATAGGCTTTCTGAGTGCGGGATGAGGCCCAATCTCAAGGAGGAGGAGCTGGCTGTTGTTGGTGTTGGTGTTTGCCGGGTTGTTGGGCGAGTGCTCGCAGCTGACTAGCTGTTGCAGAGCCTGCCGGAACATTCTGCATTCAAAATCAGCTTTTTAGTTTTCCATGCAAATTCGTTTGTCTGTGGAATCATCATTGAGACAGGGAAAAAGTGTGGCTTACACGGGCTTCTCGAGGCTATCTCTCCAGTACCGCGCGCTCTCCACCAGCTTTGCGGCATCTTCTTCGAGAGACCCCGAGACGCTACTATACAGCGAAGGCGAATGCGAGAGCTGGGTGCCGGTCTCTACTCCGTCCAGAAACGGTCTTAGCAGCTCCTCAAACTTGAGCGCGCTCAGCCCGACGTGATGGGAGTGGAAGGCTGTTCGGACCCGGAGCGCATGGCAACGGATTCGCGGGTCCGCCTCGGCAACTTTTCGAAGGGTTTCCTGTACTGCATCCGCATCGCCAGAAACTGTCGTATTGATCGGGCTGTTGTGGCAAGCAATGACAGCGCCGGGACTAAGAAACCTTTCAGTTTGCGCGGCTCCCAAGCCGATTGTGGCCATCATGCCTGGCTGCCGCGGCCGCGTCTTGCCGTTCTCATCACGCACGTCGTCAAGTACCATACCGCGCAGATAGGCTATGATGATTGCCTTGCGGGCTGAGAGGACGCCTGCCGCAAAGGCAGAGGCGACTTCGCCGCTCGAGTGGCCGACAACGGCCGCGGGCAAGACGCCCCAGGCCCGGAACATGTTGACCAGCCCGATCTGGACGGCAGTGCAACAGGGCAACGAGTACCTCGTCTCCTCCATGAGGCTGTCCGGAGCTGGTTTGGAAAGCTCGTCTGCATATTCGAGTAAGCGATGAGTTCATTTTGGTTTAATGCAGGGACATGGGCAAACGCGAAGCCAAACCCCGGAAAACAAACATTCACTTCATCTCGAACGGCATATTTCCTGACTCGAAAAAACAGCGAGCGGCTTACCTAGAAGGGTCCATTCAGGTGCCAAAGTGACCGGCAGGGCTTTCAGGCACTGGTCCAGGTAGCGGATGCTGTCGGCAAACACGTTGTTATCGCGGAGCAGCTCGTAACCCATACGAGCCGACTGAGCGCCCTGGCCTGTGAAGACAAAGGCAACGCGGGGCGCCGGCGTCTTGTCCTGAACATGTCCGGAATGGCCGGCATTGCCAAAACTCAGCATCCCGCTCTCGGGTGCTTTCGTTTTGCCCTCGTCCTCGGTTTCGGGCTCTTGTTGCACGCGAACCACAGTGTACGTCCGCAGAGGGAAGTGATGGCGTCGGCAACCGAGCGTGTAGGCCAAATCATGGAGAAGGCTGCCCACGTCATGACGCGAGGCGGGCAGGCGTTCTAGAAGGTAGTTTTGATGGTTGAGGACCTGCTTCTGCAGTGACCATGGGTGGGTGGCGCTGAAAAGTAGCAAGACGCGGGCCGCCTCGGTGGGAACCCGGGGCGCCAGAGACTTGGACGGTCTGCCGTCTTCGACAATGACGTGGGCATTGGAGCCGCCTACGCCAAAGGAGTTGACGCTGACCCGTTTCTTGCGGCCGTCGGGCCATGGCACAGGGTCGACTGGGACTCGGAGCTTGGCCGCCTGCCAGGGGACTATAGATAAGGTGAGCCACGTGGTTTGGAATGTGAACTGAGGTTAAGAAGGACAGGGAGAGGAAGATGGAGAATGAGAGTGACGGTCACAGTGAGAATTAGAGTGAAGGAGAAAGTTTCAGGTGAAAGTGCAGGTGAAAATGTCTGAAGGTGAAAGTGAGTGTGAAGATGAGAGTGAGACTAAGTGTAAAATTAAGATTCAGAGAAGAGTCGAGAGTTAGAAGGGAAGCTAGAGTGACAGTGAGAGTGAAAGTTGAAATGAAAATCAGAGTGAAAAGGAGCCTGAGACTGAGATTAAAACGTACTGAGAGGGTTGGGCGTGTTGAAAAAGATGTTGGGCGGTATCACGCCGTGCTCCAGTGACAGCACCGCCTTGATCAGGGCCGTCAGACCAGCCGCGCCCTCCGAGTGGCCGACGTTGGGTTTGACGCTGCCAACAACAATGCCGTCGCGGCCAAAGACGTTGGCGACGGACCGCATCTCGATCGGGTCGCCGACGGCGGTGCCTGTGCCGTGGCACTCGATCCACGCTGTGTCCCCGAATTGCGAGTCTGGAATGCCTGCCAGCGCGTAAGTCTTGCGAATCAGCAGCTCCTGCGCCGCGGCGTCCGGCTTGAGCTGCCCGACCTTGCGGCCGTCGTGGCCTGTGGCGCTGGCTCGCACCAGCGCCCGGATGGGGTCGCCGGCCCGCTCGGCGTCAGAGAGCCGCCGCAGGAAGACGGCGTTGACGGCCTCGCCACGGCCGTAACCGTTGGCGGCTGCGTCAAAGGTCCTGCAGCAACCCGAGGGGCTAAGAAGGCCCTGCGCTGTGTACAGCAGCGTCATGAGTGGCGAGGTGATGAGGTTGACGCCCAGCACAACGGCGGCAGCGCACTCGCCGGCACGCAGGCTGTGGCAGGCCATGTCGAGCGCCACGAGGCTGGCAGAACAGCCCGTCTTGACGACAATGCTGGGTCCTTGCCAGTCCATGGCGAAGCTGACGCGATTCGCCTGTAGGAAGTCGAGGAAGCCCGTTCCGCGGTACAGGCCGGCCAGCTGGCTGTCCATGACGTTCTCCTGGAGCCAGTCCTCACCAAAGACGCCGACAAAGACGCCGACGTCCTTGCATGCGGCCAACTCTGAGGCCGTCTCTTTCGTGCCGGTGCCGGATGTGGTGCTGGTGCTGGTGTTGCCGCCGAACATGTTCCGGGCGGCGCCGGCGTTCTCGGCGCATTCATAGGCGACCTCGAGGAGCTGTCGCTGCATCGGGTCCATGCGAGAAGCCTCTTTGGCGCCGACAGGGAAGAAGCTGGGATCAAAGTCACCCATCGACACGTGGTTGAGCAGGTATGCCTGCGGTGCCTGGAGGGTGTTCTTGGCGGGCGTGTCGCTCTGGAAGCCAGCAGCGTTGAACCGCCCTGTGCCGGCGGGAGACTTTCCTCCGTTGCTGGTGCTGCTGCTGCGTGGCCAATCAACTAGCCCATTGCGCTTGGCCATCAACATGTCCCAGAACTCTGCCGGGGTGCGCACCTCGCCGGGCAGGCGGGCGGCCATGCCGCAGATGGCGATAGGCTCTGGAGTGGCGGCTGGCGCCATGGTCTGGATTAGGAGTTGATGGATGTGAGTGATTCCCTAGGTGTTTGGGGATGGCAAAGAGTTGTGTAAGGTAAGGACCGATGAGTTATTGTAGCTAAACAGCGTTCTGCAGTAGACAGGTAGGACACTTTGAATAAGACCAGGGTAGTGGGTAAAGACATGCGTGGTTGCGGTCTGCCATATTAGTCATTTACGTCATGTTATGAGATACAATATACTAGTTGTTATTCTATGTTAACAAAAACGCTGCCGTTGGAGCTCCACACGGTGTTGCGATCGGACTAGCACCACCGAATCAACATACTTCCCTGGTTCCTCTCAAACCGCTGCCCGTTGATTGAGTTTGCTATATACACTTTTGCCTCCGCTGATATTCCGATGGGCCGGAAGCTTCTCAGTAACCACATCTGGGGTGCCTTTGTCTTTCTACGCCGAGGCTACCACGGGGATGGGAATTTGTGAAAGTCGAAGAAAAATAGTGCTTCCGTGCATAGGATTTGGTTCGCGCATGCATCCAGATACTGTCACATAACGTTCCTGCTCGAACATTGAAGTGATGAACTGCCATGACTGCCACGTTTACTTGTTGCTTAGTGCATCTGACTTCATTCTCACAGGTAGATAACGGTTATACTGTCGTCAGGAATTCCCTAAGACCACCCCAGCCGACCGCCCATCACATGTTGTATGTTCTGAGGAGTTGTCGAGGTATCCTGCGGACGACCCATTGTAGTCAGACAGCTTGGGTAAGACTAAAATGTAAATTTGGGTCCCTATTCATGTCTTAATTTATGGTAATGGGTCTATGTGTTTGACAAGAAAAATCCTGCAGCCCAAGAGCCCAAACGCATCTACTTTTCTCGTTTCTCAGAAGTACCCGACTTGCAGTAGGATCCCATAGACTCTCAATCCATTTGCAGCCCAATAACCATCCGTCCCGTTTCTCATGGAAGAGTGTGGGCGCACAAAATGAGGAAGATGAGGAAACAAGGAAACATCTCACGGCAAAACAGTACGCCACAACCTGCCGAACGCCCCCTTGAGCGCAGCACCCCCTCGGGCCGCGTCCACGCTGCGCTCCCCGTCCGCGGCCCACGCACGTAGGGCATCCCAATCCCGGCACCAGGCCTGCTGCCCATCCGTGAGGTGTCCGGACCCGAAGCCGTTGACGAAGGAGAGCGGCGTCGCGTCCGCCATGCACTGCACAGCGTCCGCCAAGACGTTGAGGCAGTAGGCTACGTGCTCGGGCGGCCAGTGCCAGATGTCGTCGTCGTCGTCGTGATGTTCTCCCCTATTGCTCCCGTTGGCCTTGGTCTTGTGTTTGGCGTCCGTGATATTCGTCTGGCGGTGGATGCTGGTCCCATAGGCTTCCAGTAAGACAATCTGCCACGAGATCGGGTCAGAAGAAAAGGGGGAAGATGAGGCGCCAGCAAGCGGACAAACAAAGGTTAGCTTACTATGCAGCGCATCTGGTAAAGACCCCGTATGAAGTAGACTTGGTCTTCACTCATGCTGGGCGGCGTGAACGTTGCCTGCAAGGTGGACTTGGTGCCGTCGTCATGGACCCAGCGGGCGTGGCGGCCGTTGATGCGGACCGCCGAAGCTGTCTCTCTTTTGATCAGAGACTCTTCCCATTATTGCCGGGCGAGAAAGGGGACCATTCATCACTTACAGTGCGTCTGTACAAGCTTCTCGACGGTCTCTCTCGTCCTAGTCTCGTTCGCAAACACGTCATCCTGAATATGGTACGGATTGCTTTCGTTGTGTATAAACGTTCTCCACCGCGGTGGCGCGCCCACGGAGGTCGGGACGAAGCCGTTCGGATCATTCCCAAGAGGCGTCGCGGGCCAGAGGTTGACCTCGGACGTCGCTAACACTAGGATTGTCATAACTAGCGAGTAGACACACAGCACGATGAACAAGAGGCGCCCGCACCGGGTCCTAAGACTGTTCCTCGGCTTTAAATTGTGGCCATCCCACGACGTGTCGGCCGCTTCACAGGGCAGCGACGTGGAAAGACTCGCGTAGGCAACATTGCCCCGCCGGTCGCGCCTCCAGAACCACATGTTTTTGAAAATCTCATGTGCTGCTCAACACTGCCCCTACACCTGGGGGCGAAAGGGCGAGAGAGCAATGTTCAATAACTTGCTCCTCCAATAGGCTTCAAGCTTAGTTAGTTACTCTGCAGAAAATGTTCGTTCCCGAACGGATCAGAACAAACAGCACGCGCATCCACATGATCCCTACCAAGCGTACTCACGGCACGCCTCGCGCCCTCAGAGCACAGTCATCGCCATGAGGAATGAATGACAATCACCAGAGCTGCTAGTGACAGGGTCCTCTTGCGATAGGTGAGCGGCCCGGCGCTGCCCCGACCCGCGACAAGCTTTCCGGCCGGCCCCGTGCATAGCTTAACAGCCCCTCTCTGCGGAACTTTAACTTAATTACCAGCTCGCAATGATTTTTCTCTGAGTGGTGCAAGAAGTTGCTGATTTCACGATACTTACTATGGCGCTAAGCCAAAGGTCATCCACCGTAGACTTGGAGAAAGATGTGCAGTGGTCCAGTAGTGTAGTCTTAGGAGAACGTTGAAGTGATAAAATTTCAACAAAGCAATAGTATAGAAATCTACGGTACATTTGGCAGAACAATCAACATCAACATGCATTGGCATTGGCAACAAGATGACTCCGATCACCAATCATTCTCGACTCTGACGGCGGAGCCAGTAGCTGTCAGCAGCCGCCCAAGGCGGCCAACTCTAAATACAGCATCGACTTGTGTCTTACTTCTGGTGCTAGTAATGACCTCGGCGTGGCTCTACAACATGCTGCGCGATATCATCATGAAGGGGGGTTTCTTCCCGAGTTGCAATAACTGCCCTAAGCTCGACATGTCCGGGTATTTGTGCGCGCCAAACGGCGCCAGGCCAGAGGTTGCATATGACCGTGGATGCGAGTGGGATCCCATCAGCTTCCACTGGTACCGGCGTGAGCTTGTCGAGGACCCGGACAACCAGGAGCTGATCCGCGGGTTCCTCGACGCGGGGCCGTGGCACCGGTTCTACGACGCGGAGGGCACCGTTGAAGTCGACCCGGCAAACCGCGTCCTGACGACGCTGTGGCTGACGAAGCGCGAGCACGTCGTTCACTGCATGTACACGCTGCGTCAGACGCACCTATGGCTGGCCAAGGGCTTCGATCCGCCATTCAACTACAGTCACACCATCCACTGCACGTCTTACCTGGTCAACATCATTCTCGAGAGCCCGGTGCCCGAAATGGATAAGTTGACGGTCCACGCCGTGCCCTACCCTTCAGAATGGCAACTGGTGAGTGTCCTGTAGCTCCCGAAATGATATCGAGCTGAACACGAATACAACCATAGGTCAAGCCTAAATATCCATGCGACGAGGAAGGGCTGAGCTGTGTATCTTGGTGAAGGGAATTGAAGTGAGAAAGCAGTGTCGTGGGGGAGGCAGAGCTTCGGTCTGTGTGAGTCTGGATGAGCAGGTCACACACATCTACAAATCCAAAGGTAGTTCATGCGTTCAAGACCAAACGAACCATCGACTTGATCGGTTGGGGCATACATCGATTACGTAGATTAAAACCTGTACACTGTACAAGAGTGCGTGCACATAATTTCTCGAAACCAGACCTAGACGAAGTGTATCTTTTCATTCATTAGAATCTAATCGGTCACAATCTGATCCTGAATCGTAGAATCTTCAGCTTTCCTCGATTTCTCAGCATAGGAGAGCAGCAATCATGGCAGCAACGACGGCGGGAGCAAATAGAAATGCCGTTGTGTTCCCAGGTTCCGTGTCCATGTGTTCGATCCCGAAGCTGATGAGACCGCTCGTCAAGACAGCCAGGCCCTGACCCACCGTGATGGCCATCTCGTGGAGAGAAAAGAGGGTGGCCGACGACCGAGGGGTCGACGAGTCGCCGTCCTTCTCTTCGTGGACCACGGCTGTCTCGTAGGAGATGATGGTGAAGGGGACCCAGACACTCAGGGGCGAGATGGTCATGATGCTGGCCGCGCAGATGGGCGCGGCCGGGAACGAAGTTCGGAACACGACCGCGGCCAGCGTCGACACGCCCAGCGCCGCGAAAGCCAGAGCCCACACGCGGCGCAGCGCCACCATGTCCTCGTCCATGAACCGTCGAAGGGGCTTCGTCGACGCTGACGACGCGTCCCATAAGCGGACGACCGTCATCTGCAGCAGAACGGCGCCGACCTCGGCGATCAGGAGGACGCGGACGCTAGCCCGCGCGCTGATGTCCGGCGCGACAGCTTCGGAGCCTCTTCCCCGAGTGGCAACATCTGGTTTCCCCTTGGTCAGCCTGAAAGCACGGCGGAGCAGAGAGGAACACGCAGCATCATGACTTGAAGCAAGGTATCGGCTTGCTTGCTTGCGGAAGGGTGACGATGAGTGACATACAGCTGTCTTGGAGGTATTTGCTCAAGTAGTGAGAGACGGGGAACCACGCATACTGGGACAGAATCTGGATCTTGCATGTGCGGTGGATCCATGGAGGAAGATGGCGCGCCGTATCCCACAACGTCCGCGGCACCGAAAAGACGGCTGACAGCGTCCCGTACCGGTCGCTCTCTTCCCGGATAATGGGCTGGCGATGCACGATGGGCTGCTTGCGGACAGCCCACAAGGGAAAGATGCTGAGCGTGATGAGGACGGCGCACACGGCGGTGACGGCCTTGAAGGAAGGTCTCACGAGGCCAACGACAAGCGCAATGATGGCCCCTGAGGCGGCCATGACGCCGCTCGCGAGGTTGAAGACTGGCTGCTGCCGGGGTGGGATGTTGTCGATAGCCATGGCGCGGTAGCCGACGACGGAAGCGCGCGCGCTGATGCAGCCCATGTAGACGGCGGAAGCGCTCAGCCATTTTATCGCTGCCGGGTTGCCGCCGACGAGCTCGCGGGTCCACGCCAGAATGATCTGGCAAGCAGCTGTGACAACACAGCCGGTTGTGAAAAGGCCGAGGCGGTGGCCGGAGCGGTCGCTCAGGACACCCATGATGGGTGCCACCGTCAGGCCAGACAAAGGGCCGGCGAGTAGGACCAGCGAGACATGGGAGACGGCAAAACCAAGCTCTGATGTCAAGTATGGCTGTGAATGCATTGCACATCAGCTCGCGGTACTTGGATTTCGGGTTTCAACCGGAATGATGGCGTTTCGTTTTCTCCAACTCACTTACTATTAGATAGACGGTAAACATGGTGAAGAAGGCCTGAATACTGTAGGCATGCTTAGCTATTTGTCGTATATCTCAACACGGTCAAGGGCTGTGCCGTGTGGTATTACTGACGGCATCGAGGGCGCGGCATAGGCCAAGATACCCCAGAGGCTGGTGTGAGGCCGCTCGCCATCCGGCTTATTGGCCGATACATCGGCGGATGTGCTTGTGCTGGTCACGACTAGGGGAATGTCGACGGGAAGGTGTGTTGATTCGAAACTCTTCATTCGTGCAACGGAGGGGGGCATGGCAGTGGCAGATGACTTGTCAATCTCTCTGTTTCTCTCTCGCTACGTATGTGCATGCGCGAGGGCGTGCGTATGTGTGTGTTTGTGGTCTTTTGATGGGAGTTGACTGGTCTCGGTCCCTTGAGGGGGCTTAGTGTTTGAAGTTACATCAGACTGAACACCGCCCATGTCGTTCTCTTAACTCTGATCTTAATTAGCTGATAAGCTACGTGACTGCAGGCTGACTTTGGACGTATGCTTGTTATACTCTCCCATACAATACCTTAACAACGCCCAAGCCCCGCTTTTTGCCCGCTTACACAACATCACAGAATTATGAAAAAGCGCAATCTACGCATCTTATGTAAAACAGATTTTTAGTGAGGGAGGCCGTCCTCGTTTGATAGTATATCGTGTTTTGGCAAAGCACGACGAGTACAGATTTCTGGTCTCAACCCCCGGAGAGGCGTATCTTGAAGGCACAGGGGCATCTGACAAACAAAGGAAAAACACGATGGCAAACTTCATGCGGAGGTACTTATTGGTATGCACGTTTGTGTCCTGGCTTTCGCCGCTATCAATCACGGAAATCAACTGACAAAGATTTGGATCGGTATAAAGAAAGAGGCGGCGAGTGGCGATGCGCCTTCGTATAGCCGGCTGGACGATGATGAGAATGGAAACAGAAACTTGGTCAGCAAGGAGGACCTCGGTCGGCTCTCTACTAACAAGTCGGTGGCGACGATGCTGAGCTTCTTCGTCTTGGGATTCCTCGTGGCCATGACCATCAGCGCCATCATTGCCTTCCTCGTCCCCGTTGGTTTGCACGACGGTTTACGTTGCGCGGAACCACCGTAGCGTTCAGAATACATAGATGAGTTGGCGAGAACAACTTACATGCTACGGCATGGGGTTACAAAAACGGTACTCGTGGACGGATGGTAAAAAATATCTTTTGCAAATGAATTTGATCATGGGAGACGAAACATTAACATCATAGTCATGTCTGGAGCCCCCGGCTCGATGTTGCTCTCTCTGTCTCTGCTCCGCATGCCGATGGCAATGCATCAAGGATCAGATAGCTGAACCAGAAGCTTGCCCATGACCTTGCCGCAGCGGAAAAGATCACCAAATGCTTCGGCCGCCTTGTCCAGCCCGTGGACTACATGCAGCGGCGCGATCCTCGGGAGCCCGCCGTCCTTCTCTATGCCCTCATGCATCTGCTGCTGAAAGCTCGCCATGTACTTGCCGGCCAGATCGGTGATGAGGAACCCGCTGATTGTCAGCCTCTTATAGACGACGGGCTGCCAGAGCCACCGGGCATACGGTGCCGCAGCGCAGCCGGGCTCGTCATCAGCGTCTCCCATGTTGTCGCCGCCGAGGCCATACTCGTCGATGGCATCGCACACGACGATCCGCCCGTGGACCTTCATGCAGGCAGCTGCGGCGCGCAACTGCGCACCGCCAACACTTGCAAAGTGAATGTCGAGCCCTCCCGGGGCGGCGCGGCGCAACAATGACTCACCCGTATCGTGGCTGTCTTGGCGGTTGAAGACAAAGGCATCGTCGAATAGGCCGGTTTGCCGGAGCCAGTCGGCCTTGTCGGTCGAGCCGGCCGACCCCACAACGCGGAGCCCATCTCGCTTGCTAAAATAGGCCACCGTTAAGCCGACTGTGCCTGCCGCCGAGCTGACGAAGATGGTCTCGCCGGGCTTGGGCCGGCCGCACTCGTAGAGGCCGGCGAAGCCCGTGAGTCCGGGCTGGATGTCCAGAGCATGATAGGTTAGCGCACCATTCTTCCCACCCAGGGACCCAGTGAGGTTGAGATGTGTGTGTGTGATTTACTGAATGTCAGATTCCGGGGAGAAAAGGGACATGAAAAGGAGGCCGCCTACGCGGCAAAGGGGGGTTAGGTGTTTCCAGAAGGCCATATTAACAGCGTGAGACATACAACACCGAGAACACCCAGCCAATGTCCCACATCAAGGCTGTACTCCTTCACCTGTCGCCCGATGGGCACCACAAGGCGTCGATTAGCGGCAGCCGACACATCGAGGAGTACATATTGCGCCAAGGGGGCCCTGGCGAGCCACACAGTTTCGCCGACGGAGAGGTCATGAACGGCGTCGGACCGCACGACGGTGCCTACAGCGCTCGTACACAATGGCTCACCAACGGGCAGCGCGGGTTGGTAAGTCCAGGTGGAGGAGGGATCCCTGAGCTGCGAGCGAAGAAATGGGTCAAGAGAGGCCAGCTGAATGCGGACCAGCACGCCCTCCCCGTCGGGCAGGGGTAGCTCTTTTACTACCAGGTCTTTTCCCGGCTGAGGAAAGCGCCCAGAGGGCACCGAGTTGAAGATGAGTGTCGGATTAGACATATTGACGACGTCGTAACCTTGTGGCATGTAAAGCTTCTCCAAGGACGCGAGAGGTAAGTGGAGGTGACGTAACGTGACGCGCCAAAAGGACTCTGCTGCTGGAATATCTGTTCTCCGAGTCAATGACATGGACGCCATGTACATCATATTAGATGGCGGCTAAGCACTCGCCTTGCTGATTTCACCCTTGCCTAGAGCCAAAAAAGTTCAAGTTGGGGTAGCCGGATCATCGTGGATGGTCGTATATTAGACTTTGAGACTTCGGCTCCGGTGTTTATTTGCCAGGCCTTGTAAACCCTACTGCACAGTCTCGCCGGCTACCGGCTGGCCACGCCTTATGGACCATCTAAATTAACAATGGCACATCATGAGGAAAAGTGCGGCAATGCGTTTGCAGAGACCCGAGCTTCAGTAGCGTCGAATGCTTTTGCAAGGAAATCCAACTACAATGGCTCCATCGACCAAGATTTTGTATGAGGCTCTTAACACCGCAGCCCGCGACGACATCAATGACAGCGACAACGATTCCGGCGACGGATGCTGTTGTGATTGTGGTTGCCACAATAGAAGACGAACGTTGGAAAGACGTCTCCCTGCCCGCACCATACTGTTCTTCGCCCTCGCTGTCTGCACAGTTGCCGCCTGCGCCTTCGCCCTCGGCGTCAAATCTTATTTGAGACTCTCACAGCCCGTGATCCCATTGGGTGCCGACCCATGGGGCCTCGTCCCCCAGGGTATCTACAAATCATGACAAGTCCATTATAACACTGTTCTTTACAGAATGTATACGGCTGACCCGAAGCAGAGTTGGGCCAGCCGGCTTCGTGGCGGTCATTCTACAATGACTCCCGAGACCCCTACTGGATGGACGAGGACACGTTCGACAATTTGGACGTCATCAAGCGCGTCGTCAGACGCCTCAAGTGGTTACAGAATTGTAAGAACGCCGTCCCTTCACCTTTCCCTCTTGTCATCGTTGTTGGACGCCCATCAAAGCTAACAGATCCTCTTTAAAATGAATAGCAACGAATATACGTGCCAACGGCCGGCAAACCAGATACAGGGATTGGGACGGCAGGGAGAACGTGTTACCGTCCTACCACGGATCCACGCCTACCGAAGTGTTCGGCATACGATCTTTCCATCAAATGCATTGCATTGTATGTGGAGCCTGATACCTGACCTTGGGAGTAATATAGCGCAATGAGGCTGACCCCTTGTCCCTCCTCCCGTTCGTAGATTGTCATGGTTGAGGACTATGGCCTTCGCCTTCACGGCGAGCCCTCGCAGTGGACGCCAGGCCACGTCATGCACTGCATCAACACGATGCGGCAGCTCACGCAGTGCATGGCTGATGCCACCCCGATCTCCCTCGTTCAGGGTGCGGAAAAACACCTCGGCGACGGCCAGCAGATGTGGTGCCGCGACTTTGACGGCCTCCGCCGTTGGGCTAACGCCCCGGAGCGCGGCCTACGCTACGCCATCGTCTCACCCCCGGGCGCCAAGGACGTTTACGACGAGATTTGGCCTTATCCGGGAGACTCGGGCCCGCCGGCGGACTTGTGGTAAGCCCTCGGTGAGAATTATTTATACAGATGTTGCCGCACAAATTTCCTTTTTCAGTGCTGGAAAAGGCCAGGAAGCATTGATATAGATGATGTAAGCTGGCCTCGTTAGCCAATTGGCCATTAAGTGCGTCGTACCGAGGAGGTCTGGGTATCCAGTTCACAGTTGTAATCTACCTGCTGGGAACGTTGCTTTCTTTATACGACGCAACTCGAATATGACAATGGATATACCACTATTTAGATACACCGTGTCACGGAAGTTGATCGGGAAACGATCTCTTTGGAAGGTGGCTCATCTCCATTGGGAGCGAGCACTCGTTACAAAATGATAACTCGTCGTTCATTTGCTTGTCACTCAAGCCAGGCTCACTCAACCATTAATCGAGGCGCATATAAAAATACCACAGCAACAGTTCAGTTCGTGTCCAAAATTTGGTATTGTGAGCTAACAGTAATCTTTAAATATGATAAGAAACTCCCATTCACAATCCTCCCAGCTCTTGCGCCGCGATATGTTGATGTCGTCGACGGTCGGCCCTCTTACTGGACGGTTAGTCTCTCCATCGAGAGGCGCGACCTCCGCCACAAGAACTTTCAATCTGCCAACGTCGTTACATACAGACTTTTAGATGGACTAAAAAGATTGCAGAATAATATTTTACATATATAAGAAGGGTGATGAGCAGAAGGAAGTTGAAAAACAATAGTATAGATAATACTAGTAGTATATCAGAGAGAAACTTCGAAGTTTTTAGATAAATGTGTAGTTTTGTACACAGGAATCAACCCCTGACCGCACAACATATAAGCATCGAAACACCTCTTAATACTATGAGCATCAGTCCAGCCCCTTCCAACCCCCCTCGTCACGGCACTTAGTCAAGTCACACTCGCTCGACAACCTAGAAACAGCCGTAACGTTGAGACCCGAGTCATAGTGAAAAGGCAGGGCACGAGCCGGGTTCTCAGCCCATCGAACAAGAGCGCGAAAGTCGCGACACCGCGGCACGCTGCTGGCCCAGCTAGCGCGGCGTACCTCGCTCATGGGCACACTGCCGAAAGGCTCCTGGTAGCCCTCCGCCGTACTGTCGGCCGCGCAGGCGATGGACCTGTACCATGTGTTGAAGCAGTGAATGACGTGGTGGTCGTTCCACAGTGGGCGGAACCCGTTGACGAGGAGCCCGTAATCGCGTAGCGTCTCCATCATGCAGTGCATCTGGTGCAAGCCTGATATAACATAGGCCTCGGTGTTGTTGATGGTCAGCTTGGGGTAGAGGAATCTTTGCCTGCCCGAGTTGTCAATGTAAACGCCATATTGTGAGTTGGCCTTCACTCCGGTGCCGACATTGGCGTACTCTAGCTCTGCTAGTCGCTGCTCCAATATTGATACATTGCTAAAGATGTCGTAGGGGATCGGCTCGGGCACGTAGTAGCCGTAGTTCAGGGTCTCTTGGGCTGCGGTGACATGGTCTGGGACCAGCGGCTCGATGTTTGACCGGGCTCGGGCCGTCGCGAGCATCATTGTCGGTCTGTAAAGACATGCCCGCCGCTGCGCCTCCAGGGCCCAAACGCTGATAGCAAGGCAAAAGATTATCAACCACTGGACCCACAAAATGGACTCGGCAAAGGCTGTTATGGAGATTTTCTGGCCACTCGTCCGTTGTGGAGTGCTTCTCTCTCTCGAGTCGACACGGCCGATGCCTTGTTGATGTTGACATTGGTGACACCTGAGGAGGCCATCACTCTCGCTCAAAGCGGCTGCGGTGTTGTCTGGGTGTTCCTCTGACACTACGCCGCGGGTGAAAGCACCGTGGCTTTCATCAGTCATTGCTCTTGATCGCCCTCCAGAAGTCTGAGGGCTTGCTTGAGTGATTCAGTTGTGGATAATATCTGCAAAAGGCCAATGCCTCGATTTCAGCCCAGCCCAACCCAAAAATTGACCAGCCCAAGGAAACGGCAAGAAATGATAACGGAGAATGTGTGGAACAGTAACATACGTTCTCATCAGCAAACAGAGCGTAGTGGTGTCCCTGCGTGTCGATGACAGCTGTGACAAGCCCCGGCTGCGTCTCGCCCCATCCAAGATCGGTTTGATGGCGCTGCGCGTCCAGCCTGCACAAGACAAGATTCCGGTCTCCGGTCGGCTCGGGCTGGCCTCCGAGTTGGCCCGAGATTGTATCCATGGCCTTGATAAGCACCGCCCGTGGAACCCGGCGGCAGGCCCATGAGGGTGGCGACCACGACGAGCAGAGCATGTGGCAGCGCACCAGCGAGACCAGGATTTCGTCACGGGTATCGGGCGTTACGTTGGCAGGCATTGAGGGCGCAAGGTTAGAGTTTGCGTCGGAGCCGAGAGAGCGGGACGGCGAAAGGTAGACGGTATCGATCATAATCAGGCCCGAGCATACGAGGCCTCGGCCTTCTGCGGCGAGCATGTGGGCCATCTGAATGGCGACGATGCCCCCAAACGACCACCCTGATTGCTTGTCAGGTTGTGTGCAATGTCTGTCAAGCTTTTTCAAGTAATTGTAGACTCAGCAGAGTATGTGTGCGGGAGCCAGGGGAGCGGGTGAAATCTTAGACGGCGAACGGAGAGCATGGGCAGCATTGCATGGCTCACCTCCTAGAAGAACGTCTCCCCGAAGCATGACTTTCCTGATCAGTTTGATGTAATGCCGCGCCAATTCATTGACGCTCAACCAAGCACCGCCTTCATGCCCGAAGTGAGGATCGCTAATGCCGTACACTAAGCGACCGCCCCCCAGAATGCCCAGTTTCAGGTAACTAAAGATGTTGCCGCTGGCGTCGTGAATAAGGAAGAGAGGAGCCGCGGGCGATCTGGCACTGCCGTAGCCTCGACCTCCCGTCGTGCCCTGAATAAGGAAGGGGTTCTTGCTCGCCGCCATTTCCACAAGAACGAAGAAGGAGAATACCAGGGTCGGTTATGGTTAAGGATCCTGAGGTTTTGGCTAGTCGGCTGGTCTCTCGTATAGTATCGAATCAACCAACTGCCAGCCATACACAAATGTCATCAGTATAAGTATAGATGAACCACGTTTCAAGTTCTGCTTTTTTCTGCCTCCCCAATTCTCCGAAGAGCGAATGCCGGATGTATGGCCCAGGCTCAACGTGAGAGGCGGTGCTTGTGTTCGGGAAAACGGGAGCACATGAGCAAACTTTACTCGGTACTCTCCACATATGCACGACCTTCCCCCTCATCTTGGCTAGAATTGAACGGCTTGCAAGAATATCTACTTACTTAGCTACAGGGCTGTGAAGACACGCGAAAGACGTCGCCTATCTTCATCTAACGCAAGCGTTATTTTACCAGTTGAGAATCAGTTTTCAATTTATAATGAACAAGGTAAACATCAGGCAAGCGCGATGGATAGTAAGCGC
Organism: Colletotrichum horii; assembly: GCA_027406005.1. Taxonomy (NCBI): domain Eukaryota; kingdom Fungi; phylum Ascomycota; class Sordariomycetes; order Glomerellales; family Glomerellaceae; genus Colletotrichum; species Colletotrichum horii. The sequence goes on from JANVYB010000006.1 coordinate 5,032,310, forward strand.
CAAAGCTATAACTATATGATAAATATAATACTTCTACTACTGTCAAGAACTTTGTCTTGGTGCGTAGCAACACATAAGTAGACTTGACAACCTGATCGCCTGCATGTGCTCAGGCGAGCCGGCGCTTTGAAGAGAACGATCCTCCGATAAGTCTCAGATTTTCAATAAGAAGCTCAATTCCCTCTCAGTGTGCTCCTCTAAGCACATGCTGCTCGTCGGCGTCGATCCTAGGTCCGGAACTGCCTTGGCGGCGCTCCTCGTCAATGATGTCCTTGGTCGCTTCGTAAACCTTGGTCATGACCGCCTGCAATGCCCCAAGCGTGATAGAGTCGCGCGGCCTCGTCCAGCCAAATGGGACTGGCAGGAACTCTTTCTCTACAAATTGCCTTCCATGTCAGTGTAGCCCAAAGTGACAAGAGGTACGGAAATAAACCAAAGTGATACTAAATCAGGTAAAAACCAGCGGAGGGGCAGAAGAGCAGAAAGATAATCTTACCGAGAAAGTAGGTCAGCCAAGTGCGATTCACCGTGCCAGCGACCCGGTCTCCCAGGGTCAGGTAGAACCCCGCCACCTCCCCCAGTCCACGGAAGTTGTCTTCCAACCTCATCTCGAAGTCGACGTTGGTGCCTGCGGAGGTGCGAATCCGACCAAGTCGAGCGGCGGCGCCCTGTCTTACGGAGACGGTGGGATCGGGCCAGTACTGCAGTGTTTCCTCAAACACCTCGGGGTCGAATACACTCGGATCTCCAGAGCTATTATCCGGTCGCCTACGGCCGTCAGTCAGTCTGTCAGTCATACTGCGACCAAGTCTTCTAAGATGTGCGTGTGTACGGATGATTTGCCCACAGGGGTGGGTGGGACGGAAGCTCACGTCAGGCTTGCGTCGTGCTCTATTATGCCGTGGCGGTTTAGGTGGTCGAGGTCAAACGTGGCGGCGTTTGGATCAGGATTCGTCTTGATGGCGTGGTCAAATAGCAGCTTGGACACGTAGGGGTCGACGTTGATACCGTCCCTCAAGGCACGCGTCGTGATTTCCAGCGATATGCCCCTGCCATTGGCGGGCAGAAAGTCGTGATTTGCCAACGCATTCAGCATGGGACAGGGACTGCGGACTGTTATACAGCAAACATGTCAGCTAGTCTTCATCTTCATTCACAGAACAGAGTCCAGCCACATACCGTCCCCAGGGCCGGGGGGATGCCACCGGTCAAAGGAGCCATGATGGCTGGCAACAGTAAGCGGGAATAAGACCGAGAGTAGACGCAAGAACTGCAACAGGGCCATAATGGTCAAAATCGATAGACTATACAAGGTAAGCTAACGCGAATGTGCGGGCATTAACATCTAGCGAACTTCCAATACGCGTATTATGGCACGATTGATAGATACGCGTTCGCTAAAATTTGGGATTGTTATCTGATGCGAAATAATTACTCCAGCAACCATGCTCTGACCATGCAAAACTTATCCCAAAGGAGCGGGGTGTAAGTTCACACAGCAGCTCCGGCCCGGAAAGCTTCAGAAACTGAAAAAAGCCTACCCAGTCCAACTACTCAGACTTCATGTTAATTTTGGGATTTCAGGCCTGGCCGGTCTAGCGTGGAGTTTTGGAGTGTGTGCCGCGTAGTTGCAACAGGTGTGGCTTTGAAGTGTGCAGTTCAAGGAGTGGGTAGACTATGGCCCGGGTGTTGAGGAGTGAATTCATAGCCGATCACATGCTGTGACCGCCACATTGGATCGTAAGAGCATAGTTCACCTCATTAGTCTTAGGGCATGCCCGCAAACGGGCTATTCATTGTCAAGTATCTCTAGATACCAGTCCTACAGATGTGAAATTCCGGCAGCAGTGGCACGGGAAATCGGGGAAATCGGGGAAGGGGGCCTTATGAGTCTCCTGGCGAGAGGTCCCGTCGTCCCATAACATCAACCCATGGCTCAAGCGACGGGCTTCGTACTGGCGCCATGGGCGACGGCCTCCTCCCGCACCGGCGTAGCGGGCGTGTCGTGCTCGGTCCCGTCCTGGATGAACCAGCTAATGATACAGAGACAAATGGCCGTACCGGCCATCAGCCACCACGCAAGACCCCCGTTGCGACTGGCCTGGCTGGCTGCGTAGACGTATCCGACTACGAATGGGCCTATCGTTCGAGCCACTGCAGACAGGGTCAAAGCCAAGCCATGAGTTGCGGCCAGGGCGGCCGGGCTTGGGGCAGAGCTGCGTGACAATTCGTATCAGCATAGGTTTTCGAGCAACAGACACGTACAATGAGAGACCGGCGTCGGACTTAACTTGTTGGTCATTAAGGTCGCCGAAGGCACCACCATGGCCGAGGTCAGGACCATGAGCAGCTGGACAGCGGCGATGACGAGCCACATGAGAACAGGAAACTTCACCGTCACGGCGATGAGCGGAGAGAGAGCAAAGGCTAGGGCCGGGCACCACAGGAAGCACCGCAGTGTGCCTATCGGCTTCAGTTTGTAGCTGACACGCGGGTATACCCAGATCTGCAGCGGAAGCGCCGTGACAGCCAGGATCGTCAGTGTCAGGGCGATCTGGTACGGCTGGAGGCCGGCACCGCCGGAGAACCGCAGCGGGGACGAGGCCTTCTCCTCTCCTCGCTCCAGGACCACGGACATGGGGGGATCGCTGAGAAACAAGGGCCACAGAGTGTTGTAACCAGCGGTCAGACCGTCAAGCATTGCCTGGGAACTGGTCGCGAGAAGAACGTTGGCCGTAAGAGCTTTCCTAAGAGGCAACTTACTAAACTTGGGGGCTGGTGTGGGCTTGCGTCCGCCGCGTTGAGCCTCGTCATCGGCCCCTGAAGACAAAAGCGGATCTGAATCCTGGATATCCTCGGAGTCCCGCGTGTTAGCGGGCTCGTAGCCGAATTTGGTCTCTCCGTGAGACCTGTGGCGCTGCCAAAACCTCACGACAGCCTTCTTGATGCGGATCCCAATATCAGGTTGGTCTCTAAGGGCAGGCAACGTCTTTGTGACGTGGACACGGTCAGGTTAGCACATCAGACAACCAAGACTGATATGAGAGACGGGAGCAGAGACATAGTAGTAGTACTAGGGCAGAGCGGAAAGGAACAATAATTACCTCTTCCAACAAAAAGAAGACGGCCAAAAAGGCCGTATAGATTATTCCGCTGGCCATCAGCATGGGCGGTGCATACGTCCAACGACCCAGGAAGTCATTAGTCGCCGCATGGCTCTGGGCATACGCGACCAACAGCCCGGCAACGGGTGGGCCGGCCAGGGCGCCAATGTTAAAAGCTAGAGGCAGCAGCAGGAATGCCTTAACGCGATGTCGCTTGCCGGGCACGATCTCTGGAATCATGGTGCGTGTAACGAGCGTCCCGCCGCTGAAAGTTCCTTCGATGATGCGGAGCATCATGGCCTGCGCAAAGCTGCGTATAAAGCCAAAGCAGAGAGTGCTCGTGCCGAGGACGGCCATGCTCATCAACAGGACGCCCTTGCGGCCGACCCGTGGAGAATCGGCGACCCGGCTCGTGGGCAGGCTGACAAGCGCCACCATGGCCGTCAGAGCCGTCTGCATCCATGTGGCCTGACGCACAATCTCAGCCGATGAGAGAGAGGGATCTAAAGATTGAAGCTGATAGTATATATAAGTCTACCACAGCAGCGAGCCGGTCAGCCTTTATTGCTTGTTCAAGGAAATGGGGTGATACAAACACTGAAACTTGTCCGCGTAATTGGTTCGGACAGCCGAGAGAGGCACAGCACCAGCAGCTGGTCTTTATGAGGCATCGTCCTCCATGACGAGCCTTCGTCAACGGATCCGGCGGTAGTCTGGGCCATAGCTAGCTCTTTGGTTCACGGTATAACAGCAGCAGCAGTGAGGGGTTCGACTTCGGTTTGTTTTAGCGGACAATACTCGAAGGCATTGAATGCTAAGTGCGCTCAACAGCAGACGAAGGCTTACGGCCAACTTTTGTGGTTAGCTTCACGGAAGAATTATTACGAAGGACCCCTCTCGTCTGTTCAGCGGTATCCTTGACCCCGAAGCCCTCTCACAGCCCAACGAATCACATTAAGCCCTCTTGGGACCTTCTTCACTTGAGTTTGTGTGCAAGAAACTTATACGGAGGATGTTTAAACCTACCTAGCCGTCCGACAAGGAAATCAGGGTAGGGCGGTCCGCCCCATACCCTAGGCGGAGAATATCAATATTCCTATGGTAATCATTTTTATCCATCCAACCGACGCCTTGAGTCCATACTTGCAGCATCCGGAAATTGATTGCCTGGCACTCTACATTCTGTATTGCCTACTGCACTTCATCTCAGGTTGAAGCATCTATCTGGTGTAAACTTACCTTTGTAAGCTTAACAATAAGCCCCATCAGCTTACCGAGACTAACAGCGTCTCAATGCTTGCTCGCTCAAGTCACTAGATGATGAACGAGTTTGAAGAATCAGATGTTCATCTACTGGAGTCTTTGATAGGCCACAAGGAGCCTAGCCATCGACGACGATGCGGCCTTCTCAGCGGCCTTCTCAGCTGGGAGACTGTGGCCGCCCTCGCCTCGGTCTCTGTGCTTGGCGCCGTCTTCTACCTGCTCCGATCTGCGCCATTTACGGATGGGCGACCATTTGAGAGTAAACAAGATCCTCTCGCAGTGGGACCGCCATGCGGCCCGTCATGGACACAAGCTGAGGCCGCTGGATGCGTGTACGACCTGCTGATGAGTGCCTGGGTGCCCCCGCATTGTCACGACGCAGAGCTCTATCACCAGTACGTGTCCGACGTCAACAGCACTTTCTATTTGGACAGGCAGCAGAAGAGCCGCGTCGCGTGGAACGACGTTCTGAGCGGCCGCCATCCTGACCCGGGGCTCTGGACCGACGGCGAGTTCCACCATCTGCACTGCACCTACATCTGGGAACGCCAGCACCGCGCCTACGCGCACGCTGCTGCTACCGGGGAGCCGATGGTTCTTGATTCACACTGTCGAAACGACACGCACACGGCGCACTGCATCTGGTGGAATGGGCGGCCTAGGGCATGGGAGATCGATAGACCTAACATAACACGCATCTACCCCCCTAGAGAACCAATTCGATGCTTGGTCGATGTTTAGGGTGTGAATCTTTTGGTGGTGGGAGGGAGGGGTATATCAGGTTTTACATATATCGCCGTTCCGACTCTATACGAATACAGTAGTGTTGACAATCTTATGATATTATCACTTCTTCCTTTTGCCATGATACAGACATTTCAAACGAAGTAGATTCCTAACTCAAATTTGTCCACCATTCCATCACCCAGGAATGCAGATAGCCCTCCCCAATACCACCACTACGGCTGCCACGTACTACATGTTGCCCAGCTCACCAGACTGACTTGTCGACCGGCTTGCCTGCAATGGAGCCGTTGCGGTAGATGGGCATGAAGTGGTCTGTATCGTTCGAGTCAAGCTCATAGTGGAAATTGTGGTCCCGAACCGGGTCATTGACCCAGTCCACCAGGGCGCCGAAGTCGCGGCACCAGTTCTGCTGGCCATCGGTGCGGTGGCCGTCCGGAACCACATAGGCGAAGGGACGCGAGTCGGAGAGGCAAGTCGCCGCCTGCGTAAGCGTGTTGAGGCAATGTGCAATGTGGTCGCCATCCCACTGCGAGGGCCGGTTGTGCCGTGCCCAGCCGACGGATTCGAGGAGAACATACTGTTCATGTCAACACACGAGGATTATCAGGCTAGCCAACGGACTACCATACGTACCACGCAGTGGATCTGATGAAAGGCCTGGATGCCGTACAGCTCGAGGCCGAACTGGCCGGCCTCGGGAGGCAACTCCTTGCGCACGCCATCGTAGGCAAGATACGTTGCCTTTTGACCGTTGGAGTGAACAAAGACGTCTGCCGCTGGTTAGAAAACAGGTTTGGGCTGGGGTCACATGTGCATACCGTTGTGGACGGCTCTCAGGCGCGCTGCCGACTCTTGTATGTTCTCCCAGCTGTCGAAGGTTTTGGGCGATATGTAGAACTGGTCGTTCTCATTCCACTTGGTCCAGCGAAGCGGATAGCCAATCTCTGGTTCGTCTCGTCAGTGATACTCACAGGACCACCACGACACAAGTCCTTTAAATTCGTTGAACAGGCGCTGATAACTCACTACGTGGAACATAGCCGGAAGGATCAGTCCCGAGAGGGAAGGCGCCGCATCCCACGTCGACGTCGTGCACCGTGAGCACTCGCGGCGGGCGACCAAACGCCAGATACACGTTGAGGCATGCGGATACGACAAGCAGAAGAGCAGTCAGGTGACGGTAGTAACCTCGATGACGATGCGCCTCTGCCGTATCGAGATAGTCGACGCTTAGGTTCGAGCCACGCCTCTGTTTCCACTTGACGGATTCGGCATCATTCAGTAGCAGCGTGGTGGCACTGGATATGGAATCGTTGCCCTTCTCGTCGGAGCTGCGACGCTCATCCGCCTCTTCCTCGGAATAAAGATTCTGGCGTGGCATAGCAGGCCTTGAGCACAAATTGTAGGCGTTGCCTAGAATTATGCCACAACAAGCGGATAATCGAGTAAAATAGCGCAAATAGGCCAGGACGTGTAAAACAGGGCAATTTTCAATCCCGGAATCCTAGTCAAATACCGCCTATCAGCGCGTGCTCATGTGTGTCCCAAACGGTAGTAGGCAATTGTCAAATTCTATGTTCACGTTCTTACGTCTCTGTGGCCGTCACGCCATTTTTCTGGGCCTTCGAACGAGTCTGTTATCACTGGCCCAATCTATTGCGAACCAATGATGGCTGCCCCAACGGCCCGGGAAGTTTGCGAGAAACTCGCTGTTCGGCTAGAGAAGACAATTGAAATCACTGGTTACGCGTCAATAGCTGCGTGCATCAAGGTTTGTGCACAGCGTGGGTTCCCCAAAACGTTAACGTACCGTATTGCCGGTTAGTCTACACCTCTGCCGATGTCTTGCAGAGAGTTTAGCCGCGGGGCCGAGCCTGGAGCTTGTTTGATTAAGTTCACCATGTGTGCAATATCGGTCTTCCGGGGCTTTGGTTTGTTCCCTATTCCATCGGTCTTCCGGGTGGTCGACCGACATGGCGGGTTTCCAAATGCCCGACTCCTGCAAGCTCCAATGGCATAGTTGGTGGTTCTAGACAGTCACATGGCCTCCATATGCCGACGAATCTTATTTAAGTTTTGCTTTCCACAGGTCTAGATAAGCTTTCAAATTCTCCGGGGCCAATCATGCCCACGTTCCTTGAGAGCATGTCGGGAATTGACATGGGGACCGCCTATTGATTCATGTTCGCCTACCGTGCTTGCAAGCATGGTAGCTGCGTTGGGAATGCAAGTTCCATCAAATCGTTCATCGAATGGTGATGCGTGAGGCTGGATCAGCCAACCTGAACATAGAGCTTCGTGGACTATAGCTTGTGAGAAGTGTCAAAAGAAGTGACTATATTGGCCATCGACAGTCCTGGTTTTGGGGAAGCGTTACCTGTATGAGGCACAAAACCGCACCTAGAAACATTTAAGAGTTGTAAATAGCGTAGGCTGATTATTGTGCAAAGTCCCAGCAGCAATGACAGCGCAGCTAGTATGTGGTGGTACGGCTGGCTAGAGTTGCTTAAGTAGCCACAACACCACCTTTGTCCCTTTTCTTTTGCGAGAACGCTTCTAGTCTCCCCTGATACCAACAATCACAATCGCACATCACGACAGACAGAAATCTATGGTGTCATAATGCCATCGCGACTAGACGTGACCAGAAATTACCTGGGGCATGGTGTAGGCACCATAAACGCTCACATCTCCAACCGAACCATAGCCAACTCGGTGTCTTATCTTCTTCCAATCCTTGAATCCCTTCCTCCAAATTTCACTTTCTTGGACGTTGGATGCGTATGTACACTGAAAGACACCACGCTCGTCTTCATTATGCTTACCACTGTGCCTTGCAATCTCTCCCTCCACAGGGCCCCGCCAGCATCACAATCAACATTGCCAGCCGCTACCCCTCTGCGACCATCCTGGCCATTGACGGCAACCCGGTGGTAATCAGCCAGGCTCGAGACGCCGCCCAGACAGCCAACGTTCAAAACATTCGCTTCGCGGTCGGAGATGCCTTAGACCTGGCCCCTACGGCCAGCGAGCCCGGCTTCGAACTAATCAAGGGATCATGTGACATTGGTGAGAGCAACCGGAGAATAACCAATGGCACGAAAAGAAGAAGACCGCTGCTGCCGTAAGGAAGATGAACTGATCAGGCAACGCCGCTATGTAATTAGCCCACACACACAACGTCGTGATGCACACAACAGACGCACGTCGGGCTCTAGTCGAATTACGCTCCGTGGTTAAGGTCGGCGGCCTCGTGTGCTGTAAGGAGGCCGATAGGGCGTGCCTCATGCTGTGGCCAGAAAACAAGGCGGTAGGCGTCTCTAGTCGGTTCCTGCCCTGAGAATCTTACGACTCACACCTCACTTTCATTGCACTAGATACGCCGTACCTACGATGTAATTAGCGAAATTATGGAGGCTAAGGGGTGCGATCCGTACGTTGGGAGGAAGCTCAAGACATACGCGATGGCGGCGGTAAGAAGTCCCCATGTCCACTCCCTCTCTACTGGCAAATGGGAGGCCGATCGAGTGTTCACACAAGATCTTGTTCTAGCGTCTGACTCGATTCAGGGGTTTTCAAGCAATGATATCAGGGTAGGCCAAACGCCCTGGGTCGTGTCTTCACGCGAGGAGCGCGTGAATTGGAGTGGGCTGGTCGCTCGCACCAGCGCCGACGCGGAAGCCCGTGCCCGGATTGAACACGAGGCCCGTTGCATCGGACATGAAATCAATGTCGAAGAGCTTTACAAAGGATGGCGAGATTGGATAGAAGACGACACGGCTTGTGCCTCCATAAGTGACATTTACGTAGTCTGTAGGAAGCAATAGGATTTGAAGCGATTCAATCTCTGTTGCTCAGGGCCACCTGTTGAATAGCTGAATGAGACACAAATTGCCAGGAGCGATGCTGCGAAAACCAGGGTTCGGGATATTTGCCAGAGGGTGAAAATGAGACAACCAGCGCAACAAACTGTACTTTGATTAGTCTCCTAGTATCCGCAGCGTAGTAGCCTTGAACTATCTATACCTAAGTTCGAATCCAGTACTTAGTATTCAACCGTCTTCATGTCTCAGGACGGTCCTCTAAATGCGTGACATGACATCTGCCACAGTCTCGCAAGTCCCTGACGCAATCTCGTGGAAGATGCGAGCGTAAGTGTCGGCCATTGCTTGTACGCTTTCCTCAGTAAACCGGAGTCTCTTAAATGTGAAGTTTGCCTTGACGTGTTCCCCATCGGCTTCGGGCACCACGATCAGCGAGATGAATAACTACATCACAGAAACACACGCACACCAGTCAGCACGGCACAGATTTGGAACTGTACACTCTGGCAAACATGCGAGCCATGCCAGAGAAGTAAAAAGGGGAGGCGAAGCGGAAGGGGAAAACCATTTTCGTCGTACAACATACTTCTTGGATGAGGTTACTGATGACACCACGATACGCCAGCTCGAGCCCCTCTGGGATGTCTATCCGGCGGTCATTGAAACGCACATTTGTCACGGGAAGCACACCATAGAGATCGCTCGCAGATTCATTGTAGCCAAGGGCGCGGGCGACGTCCTTTGGGCGGTAAACCAAGTGTCTCCTGTGGGCCAGGTCGTCAGCGTGGAGGCGCTGTATCAGGTCGGTCACGCGCGCGGTCGAGACCACCCTGATCCTGGCATAGAAGTAGGTGATCATCATGCCGAGGATTTTATCGATGTCTGGAATGTCGCGGTCGCGGTCTGAGACGAGGTAGGAGATGCACACCTCTTCATGCCCTGTGTACTTTGACAGGGTCAGGGCATAGGCGAGACAGAATAACCTAGAGGGTAAGACGCAGCAATTACGGCAGTACGCGGCGGCCGGCCCTGCGACAGTCAACCGACACGAGGCCCTGCCGAGATTTGTGACGCAGGTAAGCTCCTTTCCGTCGGGATCCAGGTAGGCGGTCGGTGAAGAAAACTGCTGGGCGGGGCGCCGGTCGACGACGCCGAGATGGTGGGGCCGAATCCAGCACGGCTCGGAGCCGGCGAGATAGTGGATCCAGTATCGGGTGCCGGACTCCACTGCGGCCTGTCCACGACGGGTCGTCAGCCCGAGGTCGTGAACGTACAGTTCGAAGCCTGGTGCCGGACGGTCGGGCAGGACGCCGCGATAGAAGCGGTCAAAGTCGACCTGAAACACGCCCGTGGCCACAAAGTCGGCCGCAATGTGCCACAGAACGATGTTCATATAAACGCGAGCCGAGGGCGTGACGAACAGACGGACCGACACGCAGGCGGCCGGCTTCATCCGGTACAGCATGGTGGCCGTGTGCACCGCGCTGTATTGCTGAATGTCAAGCTCGCTGTCTGAGTCGACGGAGACGACGGCACAATCGACGGGCCATCGGCGCATCACGACCTGCATGACCGTCTCCGGCGGCAAAGGGCCTGAACGACAAGACGCCACACCCAGCTCGGCCATGGGAAAGAAGCGTGTGCGGAAAAGAGCGTGGCGGTCCACGATACTCTGCCACGCCCTTGCCGCCCTGTACGGATCCACAGGTTCCTGGCCACCTCGGAAGAGAATTTCGTAGCAGGTGGTCATGATCCCCGGCCTCTCCGGCGCCGGGTTCGTCGAGAATAGGTGGTAGTAGTCTTCCTGCATCGGCGTGCACGGCACCACATAGGCGATGTTGTCTGGGTCCACGTCAGGAGGTAGCGTCAAGTCGTGTAGACTCAGAGTGAAAGGCTCGTCATCATGGGCATGGGTGTCGGTCTCCTTGCCATCTGTGTCAGCGGCCCCCGCTCTCTTCTTCGCGATCGAGCATGCAAGCCTGCTGATGGTCGACTCGGAAAGGATGTCAACGGTTGAGACTGAAAGGCCAGCCAGACGACAGCGCCTAGCAACCTTCATAGCACTGCACGAGTCGCCTCCCAGAGACAGGAACTCATCATTCAGGCCGATGGAGGCTGGAGGGAGTCTTGATTAGTCCGCGACAGAGGCATGAAAGAGGTGTGCCTCACCCGAAGGAGTCGCCAACTCCAAACTCCAGATATCTCTTAACAGGGTTTCCATCTTTCTTGGAGAGGAAAAAAGGGTTTTGTCGGGGACAAAAAGAGGGAATGTAGGCGTTCGTTTCCAAAATTACTGTGATAAAGTATCCTCGGCAACTGATGGGCTAGAACGAGGAACTACGAGGAACTCTGCTCGGTGCCGAGGGGCGGGGAAGGGAAATTCAACTTTCCATTGTCAGTTTTATGTATGTGACCGAAGGCCAATGACGTCGCTCGCCAACAGCATCATACAACATTCGGCAGTTTAGATTCAATAAGTATCCACTGTTGTAGAGGATACTTCCGTAAATAGGATGAAATGATGCGCCTTTCGAGAAGGACATAGCAGGGCTGCCAAACAGACCGTTATTAGGGACATAGGACAGAATTAGACAGCATAGCAAGAACACTATCCGTTGTAGCCAATCTAGATCTGGTATGGAAATGTTTCTATTTATGGCCATGTTAGCTACAGCACCTCGCATGCCATAGAAATTGGCTTAGGTCTTTTCACGCCTTACCAACCGTCCCGGTGCGACAACAGGGGCTTACTATTCACACGAGGATACAAAGAAAACAGCGTCACCGTCCTCTCAGCTAATCTCCCCCAACTACCCACTGGACTTTATCTACGGCTACTTAATTGGGCTCTCTTTAGAAGGGCATTTTGACCAAGCAATTTTTGGATACTGCTTCCCTGTGCTTCTTCTTTGAGTTGTATGAGACTTCCATAAACAATATCCACTTCAGCATCGTGACCTGTAATACAGTGTAGGCCTTTCCAGCGCCTCAGAACGAGAACAGCACTTGGCCACACTAGTGATGGAAGTTAGAAAGGTCGTCTGGCATCTTGTACGTGCCGCCTAGGTTGGCGAGATACGCGAGGCTGTTGAACTCAGTGTCGATGGTCTTGATGGCCCAACCTTTCATAGGACCACCTTTCTCGACGGTAAGAATCTGGATGCCTCTGACAGGCAACATCGCCTCGCCAAATGCGGCCGTCCACTTGAGCACGATAGTGTCACAAGTGACAATGTCGACCGTCCGCAGCATGACGGGCGTCGGGTGCCCGCTCTGCCGCTTCAAAGCATCCTTGAGCTCGTCTCGGTCGCGGTACGTTGGCGCGCCCAGCGGCTTGCCCGCCAGCAAATTCATGCCGTCGCAGTGGGCCACCACTTCGGGAGCCACGAGACGGTCGGCCGCGGCGGCCGAGTAATTGCGGATCAAGGCCTGGAAGTCGGTCGCCAATTGCCATCCGTCCTCTGGGCTCAGGCAGGTGGAGGTTGATGATGACGGTGACAGCGCTTGCTGATGTTGTTGCTGCGAGACGTCTTTCCACTTGAATTGGAAGTAGAACCCTGTGGTCATCGAGAAAAGTAGAGCGAAGAAAAGTAGACGTGCCATGATGTTCGTCTGAGCCGGCGCTCATATCAAATGCTTGCCATCAATAGGGGCGGCTATCGTCGACACGACATAGCAATGCTCCCCTCCTTCGCAGGACTGTGTTGTAGTTTGAGTTACAGGAATAGCGGCCCGATGCCAGACCTCCAACATAAACTCTTCTGGGACAGAACATGTTCGTGGTCATCTCATCAGTGTTAAGTTACACCTCAGAAGGAAGGTCCATAAGCATATTATAGTTCCATCTCGCATCCGTAGTAAAACAAGTACTACTTTAATTGATGTGATACTTGCCTAGTGGCAGCCCTACAGAGTTGGAGTCCTCTTTTGAGCAGATTGATGATGTCGCGACTATTGCAGGCACATCTCAAACAATGAGGACGAAACGGCAGGGAAGGAGACTGGAAGCCCGTTAACGCATGATGCCATGTACGGCAGTCGACCGCCAAAAGGTCGCGCAAGGTTGGTGTGTTTTGGGTTGTATTGGGCGATATCTTTCAGCAACGGTAATTTGGTGTCCACCGAATTGTCCGCCTTCATCGGTATCGGTCTTGAAGGAAACTTTGCAGATTTGCCTTTGCCTCGCCTGACAAGGAGCCTTTTGCCTTTCAGATAAGAAACGTTATGTGTTACTTGAGTCAGCAAGAAAAGCTTTCCCATGCGGTGCGAGTGGAACGCATAGAGGCATGCGGGGTAATATTCGACCAGCTCACACGCTTAGAGATCGACTTTTTTCCTAGCGAACAATACTGCGTAGTAGATTTTATGGTTGGTTAGAATTGGTGAAAAGTCGGAGCTCGAAGTCCTGCAGTTCACCCGCACCATATAGGATAGCTCGTATTACCTTAAAAACGTGCACCTGAACTTTCCCCATTGGGACGAAATTCCCCCATTGGGACGGAATTTCGTGATCGGATTAGCGGTTAATTAGTGATTAGTATAAAACAACCTCTGAAACAATTACCCGTAGCCCGAGACAGGCTGTCGATCCGTCTGCTTATGTCCGCGGCTGGCCTTTGTTCCTAGAAAGGTATTTCAAAGAAGGCAGCGCTTACACCACCTTATTGTTGCCTAGCGTTGCTAATACAGTGTGGCCTTGCAGATGTGAGGCTTTCCGTAGCTTTGACAGCCTTTTTTGGAGGATCTAATGTAGATCTTGGAATGGTGGGGTCTGGTCACATCCTGCGTCGCAGAGAATAGTAACTATGCGGTTTTGCTTCACCAGGTCCAGCGGATTGTTGTATGTATATCCCGATATTCCGACTCCCATGGTTTCTACTGCAATACGACCTCGGCTTCTAGTGATTCCCTCCAGCTGCGTCAAGCATCGCAACCGGGGTAAATATCGGCCAGTGTTGGGGCATTAGTTATCCGACCCCGGGTGGCACGACCTATTAGTCAATCAACCCCGTATCGTTCTTTCTTTCCCCTCTCTTGGTGTGTGTGTACGCATGTGTGAAGAGAGGGGATTACCGCAGAGAGCGGCAATTGTCCCAAAGCCATGATGCTTGAGCAAAGACGACGTCGTGGCGCCTGTCTTTTGTGCCGCGAGAAGAAGACGCGATGTCCGTACCTACCTTCTTAGTACGTTTGAACCAAAAGCTGATAATAGGATGTATGGATCTGCAATTCAGGCGACAAGAAACAGCCGTGTATGACTTGCCAAGTGAGTTCACAATTGTTTTCTTTTTTGTTTTTTCCTTCTTTGTGCTATTCTCCCCTGTTAAACATCAAGAGCTAACACGATGCAACCCGATCCCAGCGGACTGGGCAACAGTGTTTCTATCCGGATTACAACCCACGCCCACGTCGAAGACCCGCGTCTCTGCGGCCCAACTTTCTCATGTACGCTCCCAGCGACGGCTGTCTCGACCTCGGATACGGGCCTCCGCTCGGAGCTGGTGCCGACTACCGTAATTTCCTCACGAATAACCCCCAGCTGCTTTCTCTTCCTCGCCCGCCTACCGCGGGCATTTTTGGTCCCCGGTCCGAAATACTACAACATGACGGCTACAATCGTGTCCTGGAGCAGGGCTACTACCCAAGCGAGCTGGCGGATGGGCCCGACTGCCAATTCCCCTTGCCCTTCGCAGTTGACGGATCTGGCGCGGCCAATGCCCCGGATTCAAGCGATCCGCATGTCGATGCCATTCAGGAGGAACAGGCCACCCCATGGAGCACGTCTAAGTCAATCGAGAGGGTCGCCTCCGACCTCAGCTCTGCTGGTTCGTTGGATGACGACATGGAATGGGCCGTCGACTTGGGCTGGACAACCTCCGAAGTCGGAAGCCCCTCTCAGTTCCTCGAATCGTCCGTCACAGCCGCCCTCGACGACTTGGCAAAGCCAGTTAGTTGCAAGGCGGCCCCTCAGACAGTTTCCCCAGCGAATAAGCAACAGCCGATGGACATCGTCCTCGTCAGCGACACAAAATCTGAGTCCAGCGCACGCGTAAGTGCACCGCTGCCACCGCCTTCCCCGGGCCAGCCTAGAATAAACGCATCTTCGCAGTCTTTCTACGGACTGCGTGACGCTGTCCGCCGCTCGCTGGGCAACAACGAACAAGAGATTGCTCGGGCTCTGGCCGTCTCTGAAGATAAGACGCCAGACGCTAGCAGGACCGCGAACCCAGTGCCAGCTAGCGAGTCGGATTCTTATGACGGCTCTTGGTGGATGCTCGAAAGTGATGCGGCTTTACAAGCGTACATTGCAGGTCAGTGACCTTTTGTTCAAATGAAAGAAGAGAAAAGAAAAGAAAGTGAAAAGTCCCTGTGGACTACGGTCTTTTTTTTTTTATCTTTTTTATAGATGCCGGGTTCAAACGCTTACATTTAACATACAACAGCCTTTAGCGACTATTTTTACAGGTCCGT
Source organism: Colletotrichum horii (assembly GCA_027406005.1). Classification (NCBI taxonomy): domain Eukaryota; kingdom Fungi; phylum Ascomycota; class Sordariomycetes; order Glomerellales; family Glomerellaceae; genus Colletotrichum; species Colletotrichum horii. The sequence goes on from JANVYB010000006.1 coordinate 5,047,719, forward strand.
CTGGTTTCTGCCGTCATCGTGACGTGGCAGCGTGACTATGTGACACGCGTGCTGACGGTCAACGTTCTCAGTTTCATTCCCAAAGCCAACATCGAGGCCCGGCTCAGGGAGGCCCGTCTCCCTGATGCAAGCCATCTCGTCCGCGGTTTCGCAAGCGCCGTCATCGCCTTGGGCGCATACTTCCACCAACACCATGAAATCGGCATTAATTCCGATTGCGGTGCCCCGAAGCAGAAGCAGAAGAAGCGTCGTTCCTCTTGCTCACATAACGCCGATGGCGGACACCTCGAAGACGCCCGGGCGTCGTGGCGTCTACGTGCCGCCCTTGCTTTTCGCGGATGCGTCCGGGGTTTGCCTAGTCAGCTCCTGAAACTCCAGGTTGGTTCCGCCGGTAGGTCCTGCAAGAGATGGAAAGGGAAGATTCCGTGTGGAAATTGTGAGGTGAAAGTTATTGTTGAGCATCTGAGCTGATGTCTTGTTCCTCAACTTTAGGTGTCATTACTAATGGTCAGTTGACTCTGCTGGACCCCTTTTTTTGCTCATGTTTCTTGTGCCCTGCTAACCTCCCTTGCTGACAATCCCTCGCAACCTTCAGGCCTCTATTGCAAGCGAGTGCGATATACCATCTCTGGTCACCGAGAATGTGGCAATCGCCGTCATGCACGTTCGCGAACTGGACTTGGAACAGAAAAATGCTGATGATGAGGAGGCTGTGCTCAGTTCGGCTTACTCGTACGTGCTAGATGTGTCTCACGCTCTTGATCGAGGAGCACCTCCGGTAAGCCAGTGTACTCTCAGTTCCGACGCACCCAATGTCCATTTATAACATAACAAGCCATGTTTCCCCGTGTGTTTCACGTCAAGACACTCCCGGGGGAGGTAGACCTTCACAAATAACCAATATCTGGACCATCCTGTTGACGGCTTTCAGATGCTCGACTGCGACTGGATGGATGGTTCGGGCCCTTTGAGCCACAGGGCCGAAGACGACCTGCTGGGCATACGCTCCCTGGCGGCTGTGATGCACCGTTGTTTGCGGAGACAGTTCAGTCCCCGGGCGTCTTACACGTACTCTTCGGCGATGGTGTTCCCTGGAGGCGGCAGAAGGCAAAGCCATTGGAAGTCCCAGGAACAGCTGCGATACTGGGTCGAGCTCTTCCCCGACCTGAACTTGCGGATCACGCCAGGGAACACTGGCTGTCTGCCCACCAGCACTGCACGAATGGCCTTCTGCATGTATCACCGCGCTGTCTTCCTAACACATTGCCCGTGGATTGTTGCCGCTGCTGGATTTGACGCCGAGCCCGTTCCCGAGCATGGCGAAGTTGAGAATCAAGATGGCCTTGGACGTGGGTGCTGCATTCGGGCGTGCTTGGAATCGGCCCAGCAGGTCATTGATGCCATACCTTGCTTTTTTTCTCAGTCGTCATCCGGCACAAAGCTGGAGAGGTATGCGAAGAAACTCTAATTCATCGACCTACTTAGAAGATGAGCTGACGCATTGTTTCTATTCAAAAGGCAGACGGTGGAGAACCTGGTATTAGCTAGCCTATTCCTTATCATCTATTGCAAGGTTGATAGGGAAATTCCCGGGGAGCACAGACGAAAGGCGGTTGCACTGGCCGGGCTATGCCACGGATCCCTGGCCCGTATAAGTCTTGACGAGAGCGATGCTGATAGCGACGGCGATGGCGATGGCGATGGCCTCCACAACAGCCACGGCCACAGCGGTCATCACTCGACCCTTGAGCGTATTAGTATGCTGGTGTCAATCGCCGATCACTGTGATCCCACGTAGGTTGTTGGAGAAGAGATCATGTAAGCTAAACTGATCAATAATCGTCTACCAAAGCCCGAACTCCATTGCATTTGCTTAAGCTGACTTCTAAGTACCAAACCTGCGTCAAAGTCGTATGCCAACCTCTATCCAGATGAAAGAAAAAAACACCTCGCTATGCAATCCGACTTCCGAACCTTTTTGCAGCTACAGCTCTTAAGCCGATGTCGTGGTGTTGCTCGGAGCCGCACCACCGCCGCCGCCACCTGAGCCACTCAAAGAAGGGCTGTTCTCGGTATCGATTCCGATCGTGATGTAACCAACCATGCCGTTGCGAATATCAACTCCGTCCAACGGAACGATGTCGATGACAGGGTTGTAGCCGTTGGCGAATCCCTCAGAGTAGACAGAGTCGACGTCGTTAGTGGTGCGGTTGATCTCGGTGTGTGACACATAGGGCTCGAGAGCCATGATTTCCTGGGAAACCGTCTCGTTGAAGTACAGCTGACCAATCGAGTTGGTGTTTCCCGTCTTGACGGTGCCGTTGCTGGTGACGACCCAATCGGTGAAAACTGTTACAACTTTATTAGCACCAATCTCGACGTCTGTTGTTCTCAAACTTACCTTGCGCGTGAATGTGAATAGAGCGCTGAATGTAAAAGCCAGGGAAAATCGTCTTCATCTCCAGAATACCATCGTCGTTGGTTGGCCACATTCCACGCAGCCATGTAGTGTCGTCGGTATGCAAATCCGTCGTACCAATCTCAAAGTCGGTGACATTCAGTGACTCCAGGAGCTCACGGAAATCCGTGTTAGGATCACGGCCAGTGAAACTCGAGTAGCTTCCCGTGGCGTTGCAGTGCCAGAACGCAACGAGTGCGTTAGGAAGCGGCTCGCAAGTTGCCATATCAATGACACCGACGTCAAGGGTGAGAGGAACTCCGATCTGGTCTTCGGTCATATCCTGACGCAGGGTTTCTGACCGGGGCCAGTAGTACGGTCCGGCGGTGACATCGGGCGCGAGGACGCAGGTGTTGTTCTGAAGATCTTCATAGTACGGAGCCTCGGTCACGATGGTGACGCTACTGTTGCCGGATCTGCGCTCGAGGTTGGCAGCTTCTTGGCGCTTTTGGAACCGCTTCTGCTTGAAGGCCGCGGACCCAGCAGCACAACGCTTGGAGAGATTGGCGTGGCGCTTGACCACACCAGGAGCGACCTCCTTGTGGGCAACAACGGCGGAGGCCAGGAGGCCAATAGACGCGAGCGAGTGCAGTTTCATCTTGGATGAAGAGAGAGTGTGACGGAAAGAGTGTGATCACCGTTGTTGGAAAAGATTGGATGACGAGGGTAGAATTGTTTATCAAACAATTACCCACACCTCTATTTGTACCAAACTCCTTCTGATTCAGTGATTGCTGCTTCTCCCCTTTTACGACAGGCTTGTTGGCCGCGGATCATCTTTCGCGGTGAAAATTCCCATTGCGCCTCCTTCCCCTGGGCGACGCGGTCTTCTCCATATTCGCCAATCTCCACGCATTAGTGTCCAATGCCTCTTCCCCCATTGGAACCACCGATACGCGTCACCAAGAGGAACCCTTGGGAGGCTGAAAGACTCATAGCCTAGTCCAGAACACCCAACTTCTGTAACAGCAAATCGGAGTCCATCTACAGTCCTCCAGGATATTTCGTTGCCTGTCAGTACTTCGAGCGATACATCGCCGCCACCCCTGTACATCGTTATATTGACGCCACCTATGCCTCGAAAAGAGCTGGATTTTCAATATTCCAGGCTAGCTAGGGTTTTTATTAAGATAAAATGCTACTTTATATAAAAACAGCTTCTCCTAGTGAGTTAATTTATAGCTGAATATTATCAATTAATACTTAGTCTATCTACTCTCTTTTTTAATCACCTTCTAAAGTCTTCTTTTTATTAAACGCACTAAATAGAAGATATACTCTTCTAATACTACCTCTTATGCTATAAGTACTGCTTTATACAGCTTCTTATCAGTTAGATGCAGCTAGTAGTTCTCTTTAATCTATCTTTTCATAAATACTTATATATACTTAATAGGATTTAAGTTAGGGCTTCTTAAAAGCTATAAGATAAAGGAATTATTATTAAAATGCTCTTATATCTAATCTTTAGTATACTTTGCTATATAGCTTAATATATTATTATGCATATAGACTACTTTAGGTCTTTAGAGGTTATTAGTATGCTAGCATTAGAACTTAAAAAACAGCAATATTATCTTCTCACAGTAGTTCTAAGCGTTAATCTAGCTTTAGCCTTTCTCTTATATTAGATAGCAGCTCTTCTTGCTGCTAGAGATTATAGCTTAGAATATAAACCTATAAGCTTTAATCTAAGCTAATATATAGTTAGCAGTATCTTTATCACCTCTAATAGTGAGAAACTGCCTGCTATATATAATACTATTATATTAGACCTTATCTAACTATATTTATATATCTTAGTAGCTTTTAAGAAATCTAGCAAACTTCAGAGCAAATTTAAGCCTCTTTTCCTAGATATTGCAGGGCAGGGCGATATAGCAAGAATAGAAGACTTTGTTATATCTAAAGGATCTTATTACTATATTTATAGCTTGCTCTAAAAAGCAAGAGACCTCTAAGATAAAGTTAGAGATATCTATTTATAGCATAAAGCAGTTAAAAGGGTTTTCTAGTAGCTAGTTTTTAATATATTAATATTACAGCATATAGATAGCCAGCTTCAGCTTACACTAGTAAGCCTCCTAATAGCTATTAATATACTTAAAAAGGTAGGTATATTATATTTAGTTAACAGTTACTTTAAGTTGCTTAGTAATAATAAAGTAAGTAAAACCTCTATATTTATATAAAGCATAAATTTCAATCTGCTATTTATATATTATCTAGCAGTAAAGCTGCTTATTAACTTTAAATATAAGCAACCTCTCTTCTAAGTTATTATTAAAAAGAAGCTTAAGCGTAGAAGGTTAAAGAAATAGAGATATAGTAAACCTTAAAGAGAAAGCTAAATTAGTTAGCAAAATATTATTTTTAGCTTTATCTCTAGTTAGGTTAATAATAATAAAGCTTTAAAAGTAGTTACTAAAATAAGCATTAATATTAGTAAGAGTAATCTCTTCTATTAGCATAAAAGTTTCTAGCAGAAGCTTTTTAGGCAGATATAAAGAAGAGATCAGAGGGGTTATATATTAGGTAATAAGGCTATTAATGCTTGCTATAGAACGTATAGTAGGATGCTAGCTAGCAGTAGTAGTAATAAAAGTAACCTAAAGTAAGCATTAAGCTATTGCAGTAAAGAAATAAACAGTAATATAACGCTAGTGCTATAAGGGGTAAAGGTTGAAAGTAGGTATAAGAGTAAAGCATAAGCTTATGCAGATTATAGTTATAATAGCTTTAAAGTCTTATAGAATAGACTTAATATATTTATTATTAGGGAGCAGCGTTTCCTGCCTGCTGCTACTACCTTTCAGAAGAAAGGCTGACATAGGAGGTTTGCCTAAGTAAGGGCATTAAGACCCCCCTCATAAATCCAGTCCTAGATATGCTATATATAACCTTTACTCAGCATTTTTGTATAAATATTACTCAGCATATAGTTTAGTTTTAAAAGTAAGTGCAGTATTATATAATTAGATAAAGCTATTAAAACATAGCACCTTAATTATATGCAAGGCAGCAGGGTTTAAGTATTTTTCTGCTAAGTTAATTATATATATAAATTATTAAATTATTTACTATTAATAATTTGAACTACTTAAAGCAATCTTCTTATTATAAGTATATATATAAGCAACTATTTAATCTATAGCTTTATTATTTTATATATAGTATTGCTAATTCTACTTTTTTATTTCTTTTATTTATAGTCCTTAAGGTGTATAGATAATAGAGAGATTAATATAAAAGCTAGTAGCTATTCAGCTGTTAGAGATAACATTTTAAAAATAAATACTTTTTATATGTAAGAGTAAGTTATAAAGTTAGGAACCTCTTCTCCTCAAATATTATAAGCTAATAAAATGCTTATAGCTAGATATAACCTCTTTTATTGCCTTAATATTAGATTACTATTGCAAGCTAGTAGAAAAGTAATCACTTTATTATACTTTCCCTTAAAGCAAAAGCTATCTTAGAGAAAAAAGGGGAAACTATTAGATTTAAAGCGCTTTAGCTATGTTTTATCTATACTTATTTAAGCAATTAGTATTAAGGTTAGACTGAGATGCATAAAATGCTTATATATAAACAGCTTATAGTTAGAATATATTATTATTTAAACTAGAGAAGGCTAGCAAGCAATAAAAGGTGTATATATAAATTGCTTATAGAATAACTAAAGTTTAAAGTGTTTATTCTATATATTATATAGCCTCTTGCCTACTTCTTTAATTAGTTGCTTTTTATTTTTATTTTATATTTTTCTAACTATATTTCATTTTTTATAGAAATATTAACTAAATATACTTCTAAACAGTTTAAGAAATATCTAAATATACTTAATATATAAAGAGCAATAAGAAGCTGCTTTATTTAGCTTTAAAAATAACTTCTCTAGTTTTTACTGCTTTAAGTTATAGTTCTAGCTTATATCTAAAATTAAGATTAGCGTCTATATTAGTTCCCTAGCAAGATCGCCTGACTCTACACTCTAAAAGAAGTATAATAATACTTAGTTTCAAATCATATCAATATAAAACATTATTGCTAACCTTACTTAAGAGATATACTAGCTATTATAAAAGCTATTTAAGATTATAGTGATTTCAGCATTAAATTAGATATTTAATAGGCAGTAAGTCTTAATTATTACTTTACTTATAGATACTAAGGATTTAAGTAACAGCTATAACAGCAGTAATAACAGTATAGATATAAATATAAGTGAGGTATATATTAATGCTGATAATATATAAACCTTATAAAGTAATTCTATACAGTAAACTGCAAATAAACTAAAATGATAAATACCTTAATTATATTATAATTTATATTGCCTTACTTTAGGTATAAATAAGAAGCTATACCTTTCTTATAATTAATCTTTATATACTTTTGCTATTAACTCTGCTAAATGCTATAGCTGATTAATACCTCTTTATAGCTCTAAAAGCATCTATAATAATAAGAAATATTTAATATCTAGCAGCTGCATTAGGTATATATCTATCTATATAGTTCCACAAGATATTTATATATATAAGCTGATTATTTTGCAGTTTTCTAAGCAGCTAGTTTTGCAGTTAACTTTTATACTATAGAGGTTAAGAAGTGTTTTCTTTAGTGTTCTCTCTTAAGCCTTATAGTTTGTTATAGCTAGCTTAAGTGTGCATAATAGACTTATTTAAGTAAGGCTAAGCTTATAACCTTTTAGTAAACTTAGGCATAAAACTGCAGTGCACTTCTTCTTTAGGGTAACTTAAGTTGTAAATATTATAATTATGTTTAGTAGCAATATAGGGAAGGAGAAGCTGTCTATATTTTTAGACTGAAGTAGAATACCTTTAAGTAGCCTTAAAAAGATAGATAATTTATTATTTATTACTACCTCTTTAAGTTTTAAGTTATGCATTATGCTAACTGCTATAAACTCTATCTTATTAACTACTTTAAGGCTGATATATTTATTTCTATTTACTATTATAGGCATCTTATAGATAAATAGAAATATATTAGAGATAATCAGCTTATTATTATTACTAAGTAGTATAGCTGCAGCTTGCTTTAAGCTATTCAGTATTTAGGTTTTCTAAATATACTGTAAGAAGTAGACTGAAAGCTTTTCTTCTGTTTTAGCACTATATACTAAAGCTGTATAAAAAGTGATATCCTATTTATATCAGTTTAGCAGAATAATAGCATATATACTGCTAGAGAAGTTAAATTTAAGCTTTAGCTTATATTAAAATATAAAATTCTTAATATCTTCTCTTATCTATATCCTATTATAAAGGCACTCTAAGAACCCTACTAAGTAGTTATTTTTCTATACTTATTTCTGCTTATCTAAGATTATAATATACTTAAATATGCTCTATAGCTTTTAGCTATTTTCTTCTCCTAATTAGTACTCTAATAAATAACTTTTCTTTATAGTATTTAGTGTTCTTTTGTTGCTTATAAAACCTTTCTATTAGACTAAAGAAAACTATATAAAGTTCTCTAAGAATATAACTATAGATATACCTCTAAATGCTGTTTTAATTTCCTTTAGTTTTTAAAGTCTTTTGTCAATCTTATTAAGTGTATTAAAGCTGAGCATACTGACCTTATTAATTATAAAGACATCTCTCTTCACTTAACAGTTTATGTCTTTTAGATTAATATTTATATTAGAGAGGTCTGATAACCTATTTTTATTAAACTGAAGGCTTACTGCTGAATAGATTGTATTGCTGCTAATTTCTGCTGCAGCTATGCCTGTTAATGCTGTGATAACAAGCTAACTCTGCGCCTTTTTTATAATAAACACCTCTTTTAAGGTATTAATTAGCTATAACTTCTCTATATTTCTACTATTATTAATATACTAAAGGTGCTATTCAGCTTTAGAACTTTTATGCTAGTTAACCGCTTTATAAATAAGTTATAAGGTGAGACTTTATTTTTAGTTTAATATATAGGCCTGCATAATCACTTCTATAGCAGCTGAGAAGGAGGTAGATAGCCTTATATTAAGCTAGGTTTATATAGCACCTTATCTAACTGTTAGCATTAGACCTAATGCCTTATTATTGCTTTTATAACTATTGCTAAAGCTAATATCTGTTGTTATTAGATAAAGGTTACTTATATTATTAAACTTATCCCCTTCTATAGTGTTTATCCTCTGCTTTTAGAGCTGCTTAATTAATGCTTTAATAATATTAAACTGCGCTTTTAGGAGCATAAGCTTATAATCTTTAGAATAATTAGTAACTAAAGCAGTAGTTATATTCTCTTCTTTAAGAGCTAAGAAGTCTTCTATAGTTAGAGAAATAAGAAGGCTCTTAAGACCTAAAAACCTATATACTATATCTACTTATAATTATAGATTTTTAACTGCATTATAGAAAGCTTCTTATTAGTTTTCTAGTGCTAATATTTATTGCTAACCTGCTAAGAGATAGTTTTTAAGCTTTTCAAACTTAATATTTTTATTGCTCTCACTCTAACTTACTTATAACTATATATCTTTCTTAGTATTTTCTACGCTCTTCTAAAGAAAGTAGATATTTTTAATCACTAATTTAACTTATACTAGTAGATTGAGGTGTAACTCTGCTTATAAGGATGCTAGTTTTTAAAAGCTATAAGTAAAAAAGTTCTAAAAAGCAAATAGAGTAAGAAGCAATATTATTAATCTAAAGAGATAACTTTATTAGTAAGACTAAACTATAAATTAATATATAATAGTAAGATATCTATTACCTCTAGTAGTACCTCTCTTATATATTATTAGCATTATAGTCTAAGTAGCTAGTAATAACTAGTATATAATGCTTTTTCTCTAGTAATACCTCTTATATCTATTCTAAGCAGCTGTTATTAGAAGTTAAGTTAAAGTTAACAAATTAAGCTTTATTTAACTTTATATATCTTTTTAAGCAGTAGATCTTCACTATATAGAGGTATTTATAGAAGTATAAGTTTTAGAGAAGCTAGCTGCAGTATTTATAGCCTTATAAGGCTGTTAGAGTAAGCTTACTAGCCTGTAGGCTTATTATCTCTGCTATTTGCTAATATTAAATATCTAGCTTTACACTCTGCATAAAGCTTAGCTAGATTCTAAACACTGCTTAATATAATATACTTATAGTAATATAACATTATAACTGCTTACTGTAATAGCTAGACTTAAAGTTTAAAAGCTTATTATATATTTTAACTGCAGACAGCTTGCAGCTTATAAAGATTTAGTTTGCTGTTCTAGTAAGAAATTGATAAGCTTTATTATTTATATCTATTTTATTAAGCTGCAGCTAATAAGCATCTTTATTTATATGCTTTAATATCTCTTTAAGAACTGTTTTTACTAATATTGCTCTTTTTTATAAAAGTAAGTTTAGTTTAGTTAAGTAGTTTGTTATATAATAAACTATAAATAAGCTAGTTAAACTTATTAAGAAGAAGGCTATATCTATATTATGATATATGCTTATAGCTAAAGTTAGGCAGTATTAGTTGATCTGTATATAGTCTCTCTAAATATAAAAGATATTATCTTCTATAAACTTAGTTTGCTCTTAAAGTATCTATAGAGTATAAAAGCAGTAAGGAGGATGCTTTTTTGATATTTAGCTTATATTAGTTTCTATGCTACTACTTTTATAACTATATTTTATATAGATTGCATTGCAGCTATATATCTAATAACAGTATATTATTCAGTTTACTTTATTATTAAATACTTTATTCTATTTATTTATATTGCTAATAAGATATAATATAAAAGAGAAAATGCTTTAATAAGGATAATACTACTGAGCGCACTTAGCATTATAGTATTAATAAATGTCAGCATTAGTATATATTACTTATAACTTCTTAAGAGCAATATATTTACTTTATAAAAAACTAAATTAATATATTTATAGATCTCCTCAGTATATTATTCCCCTCTTAAGGCAGTAATTTTACTAAATAGGTTTAGCAGCTTAATATTAGCATCTAGCTATAAGAAACTATAAAAGTAAAGAGCACTACAGTTATTTATTTTAATATACTTAAAGTAGTATAAGATATTACTAAAGATAGAGTTTACTTTTTAAGGTGTATAGTGTTTAAAGAAGAGCTTTATTTTATAATAGAAGAAGGTAGCTGAACTGATAAGATCTCTAACTATATATTATATCCTCTCTACTTAGTTTTAGAACTTTTATATTAGAAGGTTTAAGCCTAGCCTTTATACTACTTAAGAAGCAGTAAGCTTTATATTAACTTTATTAGTAAGGTTATTTAAGTTGATAGTAAACTAAATATATAGCATCTTATGCTTAAGATATAATAATTTAATTCTCTTTTTAAATAGCAGGTGTTTTTTATTTAATATATACTTCTAATAGCTAAAGGCATTTAACTTCCTTATAAAGAAAGAAATCTTGCTATTTATTATTCTTTTAGTTTCTTAGTATTTCTTTTCAGTATAAGCTACTTAATTTAATATAAAAGTCTATATAATCTTTTTAACTCTTTTAAATAATACTTTCTTTATATAAAAATAGCTTATTTTTTAGTTCTCAGAACAGATTAATATATTGAAGATTATAAAGGAGAAAATAAGATATATAGCAAAGTTTGCCTCTATTCCAGCATAAATTAGCTATCTTATTCTAAAAGCAATAACAATAAAGTATAAAATATTAGATATCTCTTATTATATTATCTTAAGAGATATAAAGCTTAGATTTAGAGATAGAAGCTAAGAAGCTGCTAAGTAGTATTAGATACTAACTTATAAGATATCTCTAAAAAGCTTTAGTTATTTAATGCTAATATAAGAAGGCCTCTTTAGCCTTAAAGAAATAAGTATAAGAACGTTTTAAGAAAAAAGTCTAAGTTGCTATAATCAGCAAAATCCTCTTTTTAGCAGCTAATAATAAATAGCTGCTTATTTATTCTTAAAGATATGCTTATACTGCTATCTTAAGGTTTCAGTTTCTACTAGCATCTCTAGTTGAAGCTTAAAGTTGCATTCTAAAGTATTTAAACCTGCTCTTAAAGTAAGTAGTTATTACTAAAGTTAATATTTAATAAGCTAGTTAACTTTAACTCTTTAAGTTTAACTTTAATCTTATACTTCTATATCTCTTTTAATTTTTAGTTTTATCTCTAGTTTGCTTTAAGTCTTATATTATTCCTCTTAATTTCAAATACCTCTATATTAATATACTTCTATTTAAGCCTAATAAAAATATCAGCTATATTTTGCATAAGCTTATCTAGCTTACTTCTCTCTATTATAGCAATATAATAGCTTATATAGATTTTATCTTCAGCTAGAAGGTTATATCAAACTATTTAAGTGAAGAGAGCAGCTAGAACTTGCATTTTAGTATAAGAATTGCTCTAGCTGGTAAGGTTTCTTTTGCTAATTATAATATTATAGTATAAATAGTTATTGCTTTTAAGCTAGATAAATATAGTCTTTAGTTTCTCTAAGTTAATAGAAAGCATAAATAATAAGTTAGAAGCTATTAGCTTTTAAAGACTAATAAAGCAGATATAGATCTAGCAGCATTCTTTAATAAGTAAGTAAAGCAGTATACTTATAGCTAAGCTTTTAATATTATTTAAAAAGACTGTAATATAGCTCTACTTATGCTTTTAATACTTTACACTTATTTACTTCTTTATATTAATATCAAACTTAATAATCTATCTGCAAAGAATATTTTAGCTTAAGAGCTGCTCTTCTAATAGGAATAGGTTTTTCAACTCAGCTAGATATTAATATATGCAGCTAAAGGTGAAGTTGTTCACTCTGTAAGCAGAAAGAATACTAGCTTTCTAGAGATAAGAAGCACACTTCTTATATACTGCAATAAGAGGAGCGCCTTTATATCTTAAGAAGCACTCTTTATAAGAGAAATAGCCTCTATCTAAAGGTAGAATCTAACCTTTTACTGCTTTATAAAGCAGCTTAACTTCTACTTAAGTTTAGTTTAATAGTTTAGCAGAACATTATTGCTAGAAATAAACCTTATAGTATTTAGTACTTAAAGAGTTTTTATTATTTATCTCTTTATAAAAAGCTTTTATTTTTATAATAACTATTTCTTATTTAATTAGCTTATACTATATATGCTCTGCAGAATTACAGACTTATTAGGCATAATAACAGTTAAAGCTATTAATTATTTATTAAATATAATTCTATTTATTCTAAAGCTAGTTTATACTATCTAGCAGTAGTTAAAGTGTTAATAGGGTAGTTTGTAGTAGTAATTAAAGCTTTTTATTTAGGATGATTATAAATTAAAAGTCTATAGTCTATAAAGATATATAGAATATTATTATTAGTGTTAGCAGTAGGCTGATACTAGCTATTAAGATTAGACTTAGTAATTAAGATAATAGCTATATAAATAACTAATAAGTTGTTATTATTCCTTCTAGCTGACTACTGCTTCTGCTTAAGCTATACTATTCTCTCTTAAAGCTTAAAAGTATTAAGTTTAAAAGAGGTGTTATTATTAGAAGTTATATTAGCATATCTTAAGCTTAATCTAATTGTAAAATGCTATAACTAAGTAGTTATTAAGATGCTATCACTTTATCTAACTAAGTATTACTTTAGCTTAGCTTGCATTATCCTCTCTTAAGACTTAGAAGTATTAAGCTAAAGGAAGATATTATTATTTATAGTTATATTTATATATTTTAAGCTATAAATATAATATCTAGCTGTAAGCTGCTATATCTTAAACTATAATAGCTCTTTTTTAGTATAAAGACTGCTAACCTTAGAGGGCTGTTAGTATGCTGCACTAGCAATCTTTTTAGTAATAGCATTTAAATATCTCTAATAAGAAGAATAATCTTAAAAAAGCTGGGAGATATATATAAAGAAGGTATTATATTGAATTTTTATTTAGAGCTAATGCCTTAAGTGTAGTATAATAGAAAGTTTAAATAATTAAGCAAACTAAAATAAAAGAAGAATATATAGCTTTATAATAAAGCAGTATATATTGCAGCTTTAAGGCTTAGCTTAGTAATATACTAGATTTAACTTACTCCTCTATAACTTAATAAACCTTATATATTATATATTAACTAAACCTTTAAGCTTTCTTTATACACTTCTACTCTTTGCTTTATAAAAACTATATATATTTATTATACTTACTAAGTAATATAGCTAGTTTTAGAAGGATAGATAGAGAGAAAAGAATGCTATTATAAGCTATAGCTATTTCTAAAGAGTAATATATAAGATCTAATTAAATTGCAGGCTAGTTATATTTTTTAATATCTACTTTTTGATTTATTTTATAATTATATTTTACTCTTATCTAATTGCACTATAGTATTTCTATTAAGATATACCTCTTCTTAATATATAATTGCTTTTTTAGATCTAATATAACTGCAGTTAAATAGATAAACAGGAGAGCTTAATAACTAGCTCTGCAGCTATTCTAGCTTTATATAGCTGTTAGAAACAGCTATTTCTACGCTTAATATGCTATTATTATAATATAACTAGCTAAAAGAGGATAAGCTGAAAAGCTTAAGATTATATATATATAACAATCTTTTGATCTTAATATCATACTTTTTTACTGCTAATAGAACTTTATATATATATAGTCTATATATTATTTTAGATCTAGCTACTCCTCTTTTTATAAAGAGGCTTAAAGTTTAGTAATTTAGCTAGCTAACTAGCTGTTAATTAGACATTCTACTTCTATACTTAAAATTAATAACATCTAGTTTTAAGATACTTTGCTAGTCTTCCTTTTGATTTACTATTAGGCTGTCTATTCTCTTTTTATTTATTATATATATCTATTTAAAATACTATTTATATTAGCTAAAGTTATAAATACTTAGAGCATTTTAAGCTTACAGTTATATCTAATCTTTAGAAATATTATCTTTAAGCTTTCTATTAATATAGACTTTATTAATTAACACTTTAGAACTTTAACTATGCTCTTATTCCTTCTAACTAGGCTTTTTATTTAACTTTATATCTTAATTAATATGTCTTAAGACTTATCTCCTGCTTCTACTAACTACTTAAAATTCTAGCCTTAGATCTAGCTAATAATGCCCTTAAGATAATGCCCTCTAGCCACCCTCTATATGATTGGTTTGATGCTGAAGTAGGAATCTTTAGATCAGTCTAATAAGGTTTTTAAGTTCTAGAATTAGATAGGCTATATTAAGATTCCTATAAACCTCTTTAAGTAGGTTAACTTAAATTACTTAAAGCTTTTCAACCTTTTTTATTATAATAAACTTATACTTAATCTCTTCTAGTACTTTAGAAGCTATATACTGCTAGTTAAGTATACTAATAATAAATAGGTTTTAATTATCTATAAGCTTCACTTTAGCTATATCTTTTATATAGTTAATAATAAGTTAATAGTTATATATAAGTGTGCAGCGTTTATTTTAGATAACAGCTTTATACTATAAGTGCTCTCTCTCTCTCTCTCTCTAGGTGTAGCACCTATAAGTGAACTTTACTAATAAGTAATTAAATATAGAATTGCTCTAAGATAGATACTAAACGCACCTTCTCTGTTTCTAGATATGCTACCCTTCATCTGCTTCTTTAGTTCTATTAATACCTTATAATTCCCTCTTGCTGATAACCTAAATGCTAGCTTAAATAATATAATATAGAACTTATCTGCTATCTTCTAAATATATATTAAATTTAATAGCATAAAGGCTGCAGCAGCTTTAAACCTTAATTAGTGTAATAACTATACATATTGTTTTTATGCTAAGCATAAGAAGTAATAAAAAGAGAAATGCTTATAATACTCTTCAGCATCTACTCTATTTTAGCAATATAGATAGAAGGCTTATATCACTAGCAATCTCTATAGTTTTTATAATAAGAAAGTTGCTTTTTAATCTAATATACTATATAACCTTTTTAAGTTTATTCTCTTTATTAAGATTACTAACTTAAGCTAAGCAGTAAGCAATATAAGATAGGCAGCTTCTGCTAGCTAAGCTCTTTCTACATCTCTAACTAAAAGAATAACTATATTTAACTTTAAGGCTTAAATATCTGCTGATAGGTTTGTTCTATTTATACTAACTAAACTAAGTAAGCTTTTCTCCTTTATATCTACTCTCAATATGCATTATTAAAACTGATGTTTATATATATAAGCTCTTCTTAAGGCTCTTGCTTAACTAAACTAAACTTAGTTGTAAGCTCTTCTTAAAACCCCTCTCTTGCTGAAATAAATGCAGATAATCTTTTCATAACAGATAAGATGTAGAACACTATACTAATCAGAGCTATTAAAGTAGATAACTAGAATAAGCATAATAGGAGCGATAAGCTAAGCCTCTCTAAGAAGCTAAAATATAGCAGCCTGCGCAGCTTAAAGAAGAGGGAGGCTTAAATCTATATGCAGATAGATATATCTTTTATAGGACTGAGAGAGTTAAAAGTTATTATTTTATTTTAGATTTTAAGAATATTAATTAATTATTTATAGCCTAAAGTATTAGTTCACTATAACGTCTATTTAAACCTTAAAGATCTAAATATCTCTTATATATAAACACTTGCTTTTCAGCAGTTAAAAGATAAATTTCTAAAACCTACCTTCCTTTCTACTGCATATAACCTGCTGTTCTTTATATATTATCTAGCTAGCTTTTTATTGCTTTCCCTCTTTATAGCTAACTTATTCTAAAGGGTTCTAATATAAAGATATAAATATATCTTATGCTGTTATAAATAAGATCTTATTATAAAACTAAATATCTTACTATAAAGCTTAAAAACTAAAGTAAAAATATTAATAGCATTTAGAAATAGCTTTTTTATGCTAGATATAAAAATAATCTATTTTAAACTAAGCTGGAGGCGCTAATATTCACTATATCCTGCTTATCTATCTACTTGCTAAAAAGACTAGTATTTCTGCTTTTATTCTATTTAAACCTAAGCTATAAGACTTAATTTTTATTATATCTTACTTATCTATCTACTTAATATAATATTATTTCTTTTAATATTTACTTATAAAGTAAATATTTATCTTATATCACTTTATAAACTTCACTAATATAATTAGCATTTAGCTAACTATTTAAACAGCTACTTATCTCTCTTAGATTACTTTTTATTTTTTTTATTTATATATCAAAGAGAATATATATAGAGCTTAATTTAAAGCATTATTACTTAAATTACTTTAAGCTTTTAGAAACTGAGAATATATAAAAACCTTTATAAATATAGATATCTTTACCTCTTTTATATTTTAAGTACTTACTAATAATACGTTTTATTAAGGCCTCTAGTTAATATATCTTCTTAAGATAGCAATAATAACCTAGAAATTATAACTAATACGCCTTAAAAGGAGCTAGATCTAAAGCTTCTTATTAAGAATAAATACTAAGATAGGCAGATAATTAAAAACTTCCCTATATATAAAGGAACTTCTAGATCTAATATAGTTAAAACTATTTAAGGTTTTTATAATATTAACTTTAAGAGGCTAAGTAAGTCTAATATTAAGCTCTATAATCTAAAGCTAATAATTTAAGTTATATTTAAATTAGTTTATAAATGCATCTCTATAATTAAAGCTTGCAAAACTTACTGTGAAGCTAACCTTAAAGCTAACCTTAATATTGCTGATTTTAAAGATATATAGCATCTTACTATCTTTATAGTTAGCAAATAGATAGCAATTAGCTTAGAAGTGCTTTTCTAATAGAGTAAAGAACCTATCTTAGCAGAGTGAGCTGAAGGCGTCTAATTCTCATTCTTTATCACTAATAAGTTTAAAGCTACTTATTATAAGCTCTTTAAGCCTGCCGATAAGTTAAACGCTCTAAAAGGGGGTAGTAGTAATCTATATATTATTTAGAAGTTTAAATATAATAAGATAGTTAATTATAAGAATATAAAGCATAAAGGATTAAACTAGTAGATTTAGTTTATTAGCTATTATAATAAATAGGTAAGTTTAAGAAACTAAGAACCTCTAGTTAAAAGATTTATTATACTGATATAGATTGCAGAAAGTAAAGCAGATCTTTATTATTGCAACAGAAGATATAAGCTGAGATAGCAAACCTAAAATTAAGCAAATGCTAGATAATTCTAATCTTATAGATTTCTATATTAAGCTTAATAATATCTTTTTCTGAAATATGAGAATATATTAGAGTAAGAACTATATTTCTTATAAGTAAAAGCATTAGTTTAGCTAGCTATATTATATAGAATAGATTATTTTTCTTTATTACTAATTAAGCAAGTAAGTATAAACATCTTAAGAGATATTTTTGCTAGCACAGCTTAACTTTACAGACTAATATAGCAATATTTACTCATACTAGCAAAGCATTATAAGAATAATAAGAGAGGGATAGCATTAGTTTAGCTAGCTATACTATATAAAATAGATATCAGAAGATAATAATAAGCTGTATTGCTTTTCTTTTTATCCAGTTAGTTTCTTTAGTTCTTATATCTTTTTGCTCTGTTATGCTAGTAGTTAGTAGGCTTTAGCTTTAGCTAAGCTGCTTAAGTATAGAGATCTATCTCTAACTTTAGCAGCTTATATAGATAGAATACTATAGGTAATATAATATTTTTTACTATTTAAACTATATAGTAAAGCTTTTAATTTAAATAGTCTTATCTATCTCAGTCTAACTCTATTAAATTAAGTCTTATTCTCTGCTCTGCTTTAATTCTCTGCTTTAGTTTAAATGCTGCTGAAATTGCCTTAGTTTGCTGCTCTATCTTAGTTCTCTAGCTTATATTAGATACCCTTAAAATCACTTAAGTTTGCTGCTTCACCTTCATTCTCTCCTCTACTTAGTATAAGAAAATAAGAATATAATTAGAACCTATATACAGCTTACAATTTAGATAACACTAAGAAGGGTTCTACTATATATTTTCAATAGTAGTGAAGATAACCTTTCTGCATCTTTATACCTCTTTTGTTAGCTATATCAGGCTAAAGAATAGATTATAGATAGCTGGAACTTACTTTACCTTTAAAGGCTTTTTCCTTAAGTAAACTGTTTTTTTATGCCTATTTATAGATATCTTTATATAAAGAGATAAACTTAAAGCAATATATAAATATATGCAAAAGCCTCTTATTAAATAATTGCATCTTAAGTCTTATATCTTTAATATTATAGATATAGAATTCAACCTTTTTAAACTCTAATTTCTACTATTATAGTCTATTTATATCTAATATAAAGTTGAAGAACTGATTTCTAGGAACAGCTAAAACTAATAGCTAGAGGTGTAGTCCTCTAGTTGCAGGCTGTAAAGCGTCTTTAAAGCTGCTTAAGATTATAGATATCTCTCTAGTATCTATATTAATTAATAGACTGAGTTTAGTGAGTAAGGTATATACTATATAAATAGAAATAGAATACTTCCTATTAAGACCTCTTATAGCATACTGCTCTATAAATAGATCTATTAAGGTGATAAGGAGGGTTAAGTAATAGTTATCTATAACTCTGCAGATGTTTCTAGGTGATATAGAAGATATTTTAGGAAGTTGTAATATAAGTTGTTATTATAGTGAAGGAGCTTTAGATATAGTATAGAGTAATAAAGTAGAAAGAAATAAATAGATATAAGATAGAGAAGTGGTTTTTATTTATAAATGTGAGAGTTCTGCCTAAAAACATTTTTATAGTGAATTAGTCTTAACTTTGAGCAGCAGGAATAGTAGTTATTTCTTTAAACAGTAGTTATTTCCTTTAATAGTGTTTATTTCCTTTTTTAAGTATAGCTAGCTTTATAATACTATATATCTCTATATGAGGAGGTAAGTATAGTAAATTATTAATAGTTATCACTAGCTATACTATGTAATTATCTCTTTTGTTATAAGCTATTTACTGATAATACTATATTTAGCCTAGCTTAATGCTTCTGCCTGCTAGTATATAACTGCTTTGCTAGCTTCTGTTAAGATCTCTACTATTAAAAGCCTCACTTACTGTTTATACTTAAGCTAGAAACCTACTTTAAATACTACTATTACTACTATTATTACTGCTATTACTACTGCTATAATAATAACTATATTTATATCTTTATTTATAACTGCAAGCTATTAAAGCTTTTATAGTAAGCTTAGCTGGCATCTTCTTTCTATTTGCTACTTTAGCTAATATCTTCCTTTTATTTGCTACTTTAGCTAGCATCTTCCTTCTACTTGCTACTAATCCTCTCTCATAAAGTTAAAATAGCATAATAAAGAAACTATCTTTACTTTTTAACTTAGCTGACAAACTTTTCTTTCTATATTACTATTATTAACAGCTTTACAGCTTAATACCTTTATATCTTTATATTTTTGCTAATAAACCTTTTAAAACAGCATTAGCAACCTTTATCACCTTCTAACCTACTTTATTAAAGTTTCTTTCTATATTACTATTAGCAATAATCTCTAATCTTTAAGTATTACTAACAGCCTTTATAAGCTAGCAGCAGCATCTCTTCTCTTAAATTCTCAATAGTAAGTACAGCCTCTTATAGATCTCTAGTGCTCCTTTTTATTTATATAATACTAATAGATAGCTAAAGCTTCTTTAGAAAGCAACTGCTATAATAGCTTTCTCTCAGCATACAGTTAATAATACTTTAGCGTTTATTCAGAAGAACCTTGCCTCCTGCTATGCTACTAAGTCTATAGCTTAGAACATCTTTAAGAATAAGCTAATAGATGCTAAGATCTGCTGCTTTTATAAAGAAACTATCTTAAAGACTAAAGAGTTTATATTATACTACTATATTATCTTCTGCACTATTCTTAATGCTGTTTAAGCTTTTATACTTGCCTTTAAGAAACTTTATAGAAGCAATATTATAAAGCTATTAATTATTATAGATAGAGAGATTAAGCTTAGTTAAAACTGGGAAAAAGAGGTATTTTATAGTGATAGTTAGATATAGTTTTTTAAGAATAGATATAAAGAGGTTTTTAGAACTATCTTATAAGAGGTTGAAGTTATTACTGTTCCTAATAGCTTTAGCAGCTGCTATAAAGAGCTGAAGTATAATTAAGTTAACATCTAGATCTCCTTTAAGCCTAGTTATTGCAAAGAGAATGCTTACCTAAGCAACTTCTATACTATATTATTAGAAGACTGCTTAAACCTTGCAAATAAGGTAGTTAGCAAGCCTTCAGCTAAGTATTTTAAGTGCATTAAATCTATTAATAAGCTGACTATCTATAATACTGCTAGCAGTTATATTAACAGTATTACTATAGTAATAATATATCTTCTAGCTGTTTATATTGCTAAAGTTAACTACTTAGATGATGAGAAGATAAGCATTCTGAAGATAGTATAAGATGAGATTCTAGTGAGCTATTAGATTGCAAAAGGTAAAGCTGAGGATAAGCGCACTTAAAGATTTATATTCTTCTTAATATAGCTGCTTATTTAGGCAATTAATAACTTTATAGAGCTGGAGAATAAGATTAAAGCATAAGTAGGATGCTAGGGTATCTAGCTGTAAGGATAATAAGAGATAGGTGGTTTTGCAAGATATAAGAATTAACCTTTAGGCTGCTATAAGAGGGAGGAGATAGTATTATATATAAAATATAATAGAGTTACAGCTAGGCTTATTAGTAATTAGATCTAGCAAATAGGCATTTCAGTTAATTACTTACTTTTCTACTGCTTATACTAAATAATAGCAACTTCAATCTAAAGTAAGCTTTAAACTTAATTATTCTTTATATTCCTTTTGATATTTCAATATAGATTATCTATTTAGGATAGTAAGTAAACCTTTATAAATAATGCCTTTATAAACTAAACTCAAGGCAGTTTGTTATTTTGGAGTGTAGAGGTAGCAGCTTATAAGCTAAAGTTAGTATCTATTTAGCTTAAGCTGGAAAAATGTTATATATAGGCTGGCAGAAAGGCTTAGTAGAGGTAGTAAGAGCATTATCTGCATCTTACTCTCAGCTTCAGCTTCTAATAGATATTATTATAAACTGTTTAAAAGTATTATTATATTAACTATATACTATTTATCCTAGCTGCTAGAGCATATCTTTTCTGCTAAGTTAGCTTTAGCACTTCTACTTCACTTAGCTTCACTTTAAACTTAAATTAAGCTAGAGACTTATCTTATATACTACTGCTGCAGCTGCTGCTGAAGACTGCTTATGCTATATATCATAATAAGCTGTTTGCTAGTATAGCAATATCTGCTGTATTTTATTGCTTCTGCCTTTTAGTATATACCTTCTCCTGCTGTATTAGTTTAAGACTTCTGCTATAAAAGGTGTCTACTTCTTCTTAAACCTACAGTTAAAATGCTGCTATAGATATTACTACTTCTCTTATAACAGTAATATTAAAGCATTAAAGGTATTATAATATTTGTTAGTAGTACTTTTTATACTACAGCTTCTAAAATCTAAGGCATAAAAGGATATTTTCTTCACTTTCTAACCTAGCTTATAAAACTTCCTTCCTATACTATTATAATTAATAGCTTTATAGCTTTATATCTTTATATCTTAATATCTTTACTAATAAACCTTCTAAGGCAGTATTAGTAACCTTTATCACTTTCTAACCTAACTAATTAAAGTTTCTTTCTATATACTATTACTAGCAATAAGAATCTTCTATCTTTAGGTATTACTAACAGCTCTCTTAAGCTAGTATTAGCATTCCTCTAATTAAATCCTCAACAGTAAGTATAGCTCTCTATAGATCTTTAGCGCTCCTTTTCATTTATATAATACTAATAGATGCTTAGAAACCTCAGACTTACCTCTTAGAACTATAGCTTCTCACTTAATGCTTAATAATAATATCTAGCTTGCTATTATAGCTATTCAGCAAAAGCTTAATAATATAATTGAATTTATCTATATAAACCTCACCTCTTGCTATAATGCTAAGTTGATCAGCAAAGAGGCTTTTAAGAGCAAGCTGAGTAATAATAATATTTGCTATTTTATTACTAATAGGATCTTTATAATAAAGCTATTTATTTTAGACTACTAAGTAGTCTTTTATACTATTTTAGATGCTGTTTAAGCTATTATACTAGTATTTAATAAGATCTATAAAAACGCTTATATTAAAAGGCTGTTTGTTATTATAACTAGAGATATAGAGATTACAAAGGAGTTAGAGAAGGATATATTTAAAGATTATAGCTATAAGAAGTTCTTTAAGAATAGCTATAAAGAGGTGTTAAAGGCTTTGCTCTAAAAAGCTATAGTTATTATAGTTTCTAATAGCTTTAGTAGCTGCTATAAAAAGCTTAAGTATAGCACTACTAATATTTAGGTCCTCTATAAGCCTTATGCTTATAGCTGTAGATATAAAGCTTATCTAGCTTACTACTATGCTAACTAGCTTAACTGAAGCTTTAAAAAAGGTAATAAAATGCCTAGCTAGCTCTTTGCAAAATACTTTAAAAATATCCTGCCTATTACTAAGATCACTACTTAAAATACTAATAGAAGCTATATTAATAGCATTAGCATAGCTACTATATATCTCTTAGCTCTCTATATCGCTTAAGTTAATGTTTTTAATAATATAATAACTGCTGTTTTAAGGATTATATAAGATAATATTATAGTAGGCAATTAAGTTATAAAGTTAGCTGCTGCAGATGCAGATATAAGTAAAGCTCTCTTCTTTTCTATAAAGCTACTGCTCTAAGCTATTAATAACTTTATAAAGCTAGAAGATAAGATTATAGCTTAAGTATAGCACTAAAGTTATAAAGGCTAAATAAAAAAGGAAGTAGATATAGTTTTGCTAGATATAAAGATAGACTGCTTAGCTGCTTTCTTTTAGAAAGAGAGGGGAAGGCTATAATAGAATGAAAAAACTTAGGCTAAGCTGCTAAGCAGATTTTGTAATTTCTTATAAGTAGTTTTTATATATTTTCTTTTTATTTATTTCTTTCACTCTTATACTTTAGCTAATAAGCAGTAAGTATTAAGCTACTTACTGCTATATTAAGCTAGTAAATTTAAATAGAAAGCTATAACCTTAAAATAAAAATTAGAGATAAAAATATAATAACAACCTTTGCTAAGCTTTCTTCTCTTTATAATATTATATAACAACCTCTTAAGGTGTAAAAGTTAAAATAAAAAAGGAAAAGAAAGTATTTTTATTTAACTTAAATACTAAGCTTTCTATCTTTTTATTTTATTAGTAGTTTTAAAGCTAAAGCCTCTTTAATATAGCAAAGAAAGCTAATTAGGCTGGTAATACCTACTAGCTACAATATAAAGAATTATAAACCTAAATCATAATCTAAAAAACAAAATTAAACAGTTAGCTTCCTATATAAAGTAGATTAATTAATCTACCTTAGGTATAAGCGCTAAGCGCACCTCTAGCTATAAAGTAGTATAGCTAACCTATTATATAAAGGCAACTTAAATCAAGCTGAGCCTTAAGCAGCCTTAAGCTTAAGCTTAAGCTTAGCCTAACTAACTTCTATCTTCTATCTCACACCTCTTTTTAGCAGTAGTAGTAATAGTAATAATAATAATATAATATAATTAGAAGGCTTTACTAACAACTTACTATATATATAGGTCTTTTAGGCTAGAGAGGACTAATAGATTTAAAGGTTCTTTCTCCCACTTTATAAAGGTTTAAGCTAATATATTTGAAAGTTCTTTCCCCTACTTTACAGAGGTTATAGCTAATATATTTAGAGATTTTTTTACAGCTAATCATTTTCGCCTAATTAGGATAAGGTCTAAGGGTGGCAGATCGAAGGTTGTGCAGGTGGTTAAATATAACCTTTCTTCTGAAAGGCATAACCTTTCTTCTGAAAGGCATTTTAAAGCAACGCTATGCTTTAAGCAACTTAAATAACCTCACTATAATCTATAAAAAATATACTGCAGTCTTAAATTAAGCAGCTTCTGCTATCAATCTTAACACTTAAATTAAAGACTTCTAAAGCACACTTCTTAAGCAGCGCTGCTGCAAGTGCAAGTCACTTAGCAAGTAATACAAGCTAATCAGCTAAGTTAACGCTATCGCCACCACCTAAGTAAGCAATTTATCACCCCTCGATTGAATTGTTAGACTTAATGTCTTATTTATAAATAGATCTAACTAATAGGAGGCTGTAGATTAGTTAGCGCCCTATTTATTCTGGC
Organism: Colletotrichum horii; assembly: GCA_027406005.1. Classification (NCBI taxonomy): domain Eukaryota; kingdom Fungi; phylum Ascomycota; class Sordariomycetes; order Glomerellales; family Glomerellaceae; genus Colletotrichum; species Colletotrichum horii. Next base: position 5,072,388 of record JANVYB010000006.1, read on the forward strand.
ATATGCAGTTATTAAAACATAATACTATTGCTAATATTATAATATCTCTATATCTAATTAATACTCTATAAACTGCCCTCAAAATACTAGATTTTAAGCAATTTTTTTGAAACTTTCTGAAGGAGTAGAAGTTATCACAGCAGTTTGAATAATATAAAGAGCATTGCAATTAGCTGTCTTTTGCAAAAGATATTTATTATTTAATATCTTCTTTATTATTTATACCTATATACTTATACTTTTTATAATATTAACTGCTGCTACTACCTCCTCATTTGCTGCTAACATATATATGCTTTTAAGCGCCTCTTATGCTTAAATCTTAACTTAAGTTGCAGCTGCCCTCACTGCTAACACCTTTCTAAATCTTATAATCACTAGAAGGGATAAATTGAGAAAGCTTTAAGTACCTTTATAAAGTACTTTAACTGGTAGTATTATCAGCACAGTAAGATCTTACTGTTAAGCTAGCAGGCTAGCATACTTCTTATTAATCTTAGTGCTAAAGATATAGAAGATATTTACTACTAGCAATAAGTTAACAGCTAGTGCTATTAGATGCTGCTTTAAACAGATAAGCTTGATTTCTACTTCTGTCAGCCTCTAGAGACTACTTCTAACTTAGTGTAATAATAGATAGACTATATAGAGACCTTTTTAAAGCTCTCTCAGCTTGCTATTAACATTTTTGCTATGCTAGTAATAGCAGCTAACTGTAAGAGGGCTTTTAGTACTGCTAAGTTAAGTCTCTTGTTGCAGAAGCTTTCAATAATGCTAGATACTATAGAAACCTTCTAACTGAGTAAGAACTAGCTGAAGAAGGGGGTAATAATACCTTAGAATCACTTTAGGCTGCTGAAGGTATTATAACTTTATTTACTTATTACTTAATTAAGAAGTAGTGATAATGTTGTTTACTATAGTGTTTAACTTGCCACACTTGCAAGTTAGCTAATAATTAAAGCCTAGGAAAATGATCACTAAGTTAATAAGTATAGAGGGCAAAATTGACTTAATTGCACTTAAGGCAGCGCTGTTCTTAAGGCCTCTTAGCATAAGCTGCTAGAAGTATAAAGAACCCTCATATTAAAAACCTTTTTTTAAGCAATCTAATGCTGCTTTGCTCTATTTTAAGCTAATCTAAAGCTTATTGATATTATTAAGTGAGAATGCTTTAGCACTAAAATTTAAAGCATAAGTTAATATATTAATATATTTAAAAACCTCTTTTATAAAGATGTAATAAGAACTTAATTAAGGGGTTGCTTTAATAAAATCTTTATAATGCTAGCAAGACGTTCTAATAATATAATTTCTAGCAACTTTGCTTTAGAAAAGCTTTTATAAAATAAGTTAGCAGTATATTATATATATAGAAAGAGCTATAAATAAACCTTATCTATATATAATTGCTTTAAGTTTGCTTTTATAAGCAAAAGGTTTTATATAAGCTCTAAAGAAGCTATATAGGTTTATATTAGAATTAATAAGCTAAAGTATTTTAAGCTTTGCACTAAGATAGCTTGCTAAAAATAGCTTACTGCAAAGAACTTTAGCTTTTTTAAGCCTAGTAATAGCAAGAATTAAAATAAGAAAGAACTACTTAAAAATAACTTAAGTAAAATAAAGAGGTTATTTAGCATCTCTACTTTTAAGATAAACCTCTCAGCTAATATAATAGCTTATACTATTACTAAAGATATTATTGCTATAATTGCAACAGAAGAAGCAAAAGCCTTTATATTAAAACTTAAACTTAATAAGGTTTATATAATTTATACTTAAGGCTTAAGAGTTCTTTCTAGTAGTATAGTATTAGATAACTATAGCATTTTCTACTTAGTAAATAATATCTCTCTCTTTAAAGAAGACTTAGTTATTTATAAAGTAAAGGAGTAAGTTAAAATAGGTGCAACTTTATACTTTATTATAGTAAGAAGTATAAAGATCTTTTATAATATACTAAATAGAGCAAATAGACTTTAAAACTTAACGCTTTGCAATATTACGCTTATAAACAACTTCTATATTAATATTATCTTAAAATACTTATTATAAAAGATAGATATCTAATATTTAAGTTATAATACTACTCTTTATATAAGAGATTATAAAGATAGCATAAAAGTAAAAAAGCTTTTAAAAAAGAGTAATATCACTTTTATAAAATACTAACTTTATCTCTTATACTTATATCTTAAATGCATTCTTTTTAGTGACGCTTTAATTATAAATCTACTTGCTCTTATGATAAATTATGCAAAGTGACGCTTTTAAGACCCTATATAAACTTATGTTAATACTGCAGAAATATAGCACTTTCGCTCTAGATATCTAAAATATAAAGCGCTTAAGAAATTAGTTTTTAATACTTAAGAGGTGAAGATTTAAAAAATATCACACTTTAAATACTAATATTATATAACTATATATATAAAGCAAGTAATATTGCAATATACTTTAGAATAAAAAGTAATACAACCTTTTTATAAAATTTTATAAGATCTATTTAACTATTTAATAAGTTTTAATATAAATAAATAGCTATTTATTATTAAAGATAAATATATAAGTTAACTTTTTATATTTCTATATATAGATAAAACCTAACAGTTAGTTTTTATTGCTATTTAAATATTTAAATGCTAGGTATAGAGATAATATAGCTTTGCGTTATATAAGATCAAATAAAATAGTAAGTATGTTATAATTATAATAAATAGAATATTAGAATTTTAGATCTAAGCGTTAGATATAGAGATTGAAATTAAATAAGCATCTTTATATACTAAAAAGCTAAATAGAGGTGTAAAGCAAGCAGGTTAGAAACTGATTATAAAGGCTATTATAATAATTAAAGCAGTAGGTCTTCTATTTACACTATAAGTTGAAGCAGTATAAGCTGCAGCATTCCTCTATAATATAAGCCCTTATTAATGCTGCAGTTAGCTTTTGCTAATCTAAGTTGAAGAAGACTAATTGAGAGACTATATTAAGTGCTGCAAACCTACTTATAAAGCAAACCTTTTAGTTAATTTTTATTTGCAATAGGAAGAAGTCTATATATATAGCTGCAGAGTGTACCTCTTTAAGAAAAAATATAAAGCAAATAAAAATAAATATAACTTTAAAGTTATAATATAAAGGTATATTAAATATTTAGTAAAGTATATAGCAAACTTATATAACCTTTATAAAGTTTAAATACCTTCACTTTAAGAAGTTATTATTATGCAAAATATAATATTTAATAAGAAGATATTCTACTTAAAAGATAATATAAAGTTAGTAATCTGAAGTGAAAAAGCCTATATAATTACTAATAAGATATAAGAACTAGCATCTCTAGCACCTTTTAAGCTATAGCTTTTAGAAGTATAAAATAAAGCTGAAATTACATTAATAATAGATAATAAAGTGCTGTTACTACACCTTTCCTTATCAAAAAAACCTTAACTAGTTAATAATAAGCAAAAGAGATAGCTGCTAACTCTTAAGTTAAATATAAATCTTACTGATATATATAGAATAATAAATTCTATACTATTATTAACTTTTATTTATAAAGATAAAGTAATAGAAGAAACTTAAGATGCTAATAGAAATATAACTTCTGCTGAAAATATAATCTTAAATAAGATCTATATTCAAACTGATACCTCTCTTCTGTGCAATCTAAAAATAGAAGATAACAATATATAATTACTCTTATAAAGCAACTCTCTTACTCAGTTAGTATAGCTATATTTAAGAACTAAAAAAGAGAGCATTACAGAAGAAAAGTTAAAGCAGGTGTATAACTATATTAACTTAAGCTAACTTAAAATTATAAAGCTAAAGTAATCACTTTGCTTTAGAATACACTTTGCATTTTTATATATAGAATAAAACTAGTATATCTTTTTTAAAATATATATATTAAAACAGCAGAAAGCAATTAAAGAGGTAGATTAAGGTTACTACTTGCTCTATTATTTTATCTTTACTTCTATTTATTAAGTAAAGCTTAAATATATTTCTATAGTATTAAGCAGAAAAATCTATATTAACTAGCTTATTAAGTTACTTAAGACTTAAAGAGATATTTAACAAATGCTAGAACTGCTTTGTTTATGCTTTATTAAAGCATATAATATTAAAATTAATAAACTTAAGAAAATAGAAGTCTAAGAAGTTATAAATAATATAAAGGCTAAAAACAAGCTAATACCCTTTAAGTAGATATTTATATATAAACTAAATTAATATAGATATTTTAACTGCTATAAAGCTAAAATCTATATCTAAAGCAACCTCTAAGAAAAGCATTTCTTAGAATAGATATATACTGCAACCTTCGCTTTAAAAACTTTTAAAGTTATAATAGCTCTTATAGCATATTTTAACCTTAAAATTCACTAATTTAATATTATTAATATATTCTTAAATACTATATATAGGCTAAATAACCCCTCTATTACTTATTACTTACTAGACAGCTTTAAAGAAGATAGAAAGGTTATTAAACTTTAATATACCCTATATAGACTTCATAATATGCTTCTACTTTAGTATAAAGAGTTCTTAAGCTCCCTTCTTTATTTCAGATTGCACTTAATAAGTGAAGATCTATATCTCTTTTAGACTTATAATAAGAGAGTTTTTATATTTTTTTATATTAATAATATCTTTATTTTATATTATAAAGACTATATAAAAGAAGCTGAAAAGGTTATAAAAAGAATTAAAGAGAAGTATAAGCTAAAAAACTAGAAATTAGCTAAATAGTATCTAGAAATTAAAATTACTTATAATTAAATAATATAAAGCATCTACCTTTTATATAATTAATATATTAAATAAATTATAAAAAAGTTTAATTTTATTAACTTTAAAATATTAACTACACTTCTCTTGCTCACTTCGCTTAAGAAGTTTAATAGAGAAGCAAACCTGCAATAAGTCTTTTTATATCAGAAGAAGATTAAATTAATCTTCTATATTGCAATTATAATATAACTAAATATTATATTTGCTTATGCTTTATTATTATAATTTCTAATAAACCTATCTCTAAAGTATTATTAATCTGCAAACTAAGTAATCTAATACCTATATTATACTTAATACTTTGCAATTTGCTTTAGCATCTTAAGAGGTGATATAGCCTAAGTATTACTAATTATAAGCAATATTTTCTTTGCTAATAATAAAGAGATATAAAGGTTGTCTTAAGGTTTTATAATATCTCTCTTTAGAAGCTTAATCTAATAAAAAGCTATATATTAAAGTATAATAACTATATTAATAACAGAAGTAAAGCTTTTAAGCTTAAAGCATATTGCAAAAAAGACTATAGCTTTTAAGCAGCTTTTTAGAAATCTTAAACTCAGCCTGAAAGATATATAAAAGATCTATTGCAATAATTAGCAAATAATATAACTTATAATAAGCAAAAAAGAGTATATTTTAACTTATTTTTGCTATATAAATATTTAAAATATATAGCTTCACTAAAAATATACTAAGTAATTATTTTAAGTTATATATCTTCTAACTGATAAAATATTAGCTAATAGTTTTATAAAAACCTTTTTTTATATAAAGTTTAAATAGTTTAAAGTATTTTTAAATCTCTAAAATATATTATAAATAATAGCATAAAGCAAAAAGGAAAAATTAAGCAGTAAGTAAGACTTATAAACTAAGTATTTTTAATTAAAAATAGCTTAATAGCTAAAAAGCATATAGCTATCTTAAGAGCTTAAAACACTTACACTTTGCAAAATATATAGCAAAGTAATGCTATGCTTTATTTCTATTTAAAGAGAGCAGTTGCATACTTATCTATTAAGATTTAGTATATAAACAGCAATTCCTCAGAGAAGTGCTTACTAATAAAGCTGTTAATAGCACAGCAAATGCTAGCTGCTTAAGGGTTAATAGTAATTGCCTTAAAAGGCAGACTAATATGCAAATCACTAGAGACTAATATATCTCTTGCAGTAACCTTAACTTCTAAAGTAATAGCTAGCATAAAAAGAGAAGCTATAAGATCAGCAGCTACTTTGCTACTACTTTCACCTTCAACTTTAGCTTTCTTTTAAGCCTTATTATAGGCATTAAAAGCTTTACAGAATATAGTTCTCTAATAAGTGAAAACCTATAATATATAAGTTAATAAATAGTTAGTAAAGTGAAAGGTTGTATAGTAGAATATATATTATCTATAAGATTATCTTATATACTGCTAAGGAATTAAAGCCTCAGTTTGAAAACAGAAGCTAGCATAAAGATGCATACCTTTCTCTTCTCCTTATAGAGAGCATATTTGCCCTTCTGCCTCAAACCAAACGTATATATGCTAAGTAATATACTTAAGATAGCGCTATATAAGTATAGCAGATATATAGCATCACTTAGCAGCAGCAGCTGCTCTTCTTTTTAACCTTCAGCCTTTAAGGCTTCTACTTCTACTTTAAAGTTAGTAAATAAAGTAATAAGTTAATAAGAAATAAAGATCTTAAATATATATTGCTTATAGCTTTACTGCAGCTTATAAGAGGATAAAAGAATAAAAGTGGCAAGCTTTAAATTATGCTCTTCTTCAGCTCTTTTACTTTCTGCAAGCTGGTTGCTTTTAATAAGCTTATTAGTCTTTAGCTCTATAAAATAACTTAAGTTAATAATTAAGTTATAGAAGTAATAAAGTAAAGTGAAAACTTTATAATGCTTTATAATAAAAAGAAAACTTAAAAGTAATGAAAACAGATAATAAAGTAACTTACTTTTAAGCTTAAAGCCTTTAAGCTTTAGAGCAAGCGCTAGAGGAGTGCTGCTGCTTTCTTCTTCTTACTTTTCTCTCTTCTTATGCTTCTTACTAGTGAGAGCAGCTTTTGCTTTAGCTATACTAACTACATACTTAGCTTTAGTCTTCTTAAGAGATATTTAAATAATACAGTTAATATTAAAAATAGAATTATAAGTAAATAAAAGGTGTTATAATTACTATTATAAACTAACTATAATATATATATAGCATCTATATAAATAAAACAGCTTAATTTTTTCTAAATCAGTATTTAATGCAAAAGGTCTTTTAAAGAATAGAGACTGATGCATTAGAATATTGTCAGCTTAAATTAGTAGGTTGGAAGTAGGTCACCTCACACCTTCCTCTAGGCGCAAAGCTGCTTTAGATACTTAAGGTTATTATAACACACCCTCCTAAGCTTAAAAGAGCCTATAAACCTTAATCCTATATAACTACTATTCTATATTTTTTTATATATATACTTTAGATCTATAAATAGATATAAAGAGAGGCAATTAATAAAAGAAACTAATAAAAGAGATAATTTTGCAGCTTTATTATTAAATTGCATAAAAGAGGTAGGTTTTTCTCCTTATATGCCTTCTATTATAGTTAATATTATAAGTATTAAGGCAGTAACTAATACTGCCTCCTCGCTTAGCAGAAATAGAGGCTTCTTATTAGCTTAAAAAAAAGCTAAAGTTGAAAGTGAAAGTAGTAATAAAGTAGCTGCTGATCTTATAGCTCTTCTTTCTATGCTAGCTATTACCTTAAAGGTTGAAGTTGCTATAGAAGATACATTAGTCTCTAGTGATTTGCATACTAGTCTGCTTTCTAAAGCAATTACTGCTAGTCTTTAAGCAGCTAGCATTTGCTGCGCTATTAACAGCTTTATTAGTAAACATCTCTCTGAAGAATTACTGTTTATATATTAAATCCTAATAGATAAGTATATAACTGCTCTCTTTAGATAGAAATAAAGCATAGCATTACTTCGCTATATACCTTATAAGGTATAAGTATTTCAAGCTCTTAAGAAGGCTATATACTTCCTAGCTATTAAGCTATTTTTAATTAAAAATACCTAATCTATAAGCTTTACTTTCTGCTTAATTTTTCTTTTTTGCTTTATATTATTATTTATAATATATCTTAAAGGTTTAAAAATGCTTTAAACTATTTAAACTTTATATAGAAAAAGGTTTTTATAAAACTATTAGCTAGCATTTTATTAGTTAGAAGATATATAACTTAAAATAATTGCTTAATATATTTCTAGTAAAGCTATATATTTTAAATATCTATATAGCAAAAGTAAGTTAAAATATGCTCTTTTTTGCTTATTATAAGTTATATTATTTGCTAATTATTATAATAGATCTTCTATATATCTCTTAAGCTGAGTTTAAGATCTCTAAAAAGCTGCTTAAAAGCTATAGTTTCTTTTGCAATATGCTTTAAGCTTAAAAGCTCTGCCTCTATTATTAATATAGTTATTATACTTTAATATATAGCTTTCTATTAGATTAAGCCTCTAAAGAGAGATATTATAAAACCTTAAGACAACCTTTATATCTCTTTGTTATCAGCAAAAGATATATTACTTGCAATTAATAATACTTAAGCTATATCACCTCTTAAAATGCTGAAGTAAATTATAAGGTATTAAATATAGTATAAATATTAGATTACTTAGTTTGCAGCTTAATAATGCTTTAATAATAGGTTTATTAGAAATTATAATAATAAGGCGTAAGCAAATATAACGTCTAGTTATATTATAATTATAGTATAGAAGATCAATTTGATCTTTTCTTAATATAAGAAGACTTACTATAGGTTTGCTTTTCTATTAAACTTTTTAAGTAAGGTAAGCAGGAGAAATATAGTTAGTACTCTAAAGTTAGTAAAATTAAACTTTTTTGCAATTTATTTAATATACTAATTATATGAAAAGTAGATGCTTTATATTATTCAATTATAAGTGATCTTAATTTCTAAATACTATTCAGTTAGTCTTTAGTCTTTCAGCTTATATTTCTCTTTAATCTCTTCTATAACCTTTTTAGCTTCTTTTATATAGTCTTTATAATATAAAATAAAAATATTATTAATATAGAAAAGTATAAAAACTCTCTTATTATAAGTCTAAAAGAGATATAAATCTTTGCTTATTAGATGCAATCTAAGATAAAAAAGGAAGCTTAAGAACTCTTTATACTAAAGTAAAAGCATATTATAAAGTCTATATAGAGCATATTAAAGTTTAATAATCTTTCTATTTTTCTTAAAGCTATTTAGTAAGTAATAAGTGATAAAGAGGTTATTTAGCCTATATACAGCATTTAAGAATATATTAATAATATTAAATTAGTAAATTTTAAGGTTAAATTATGCTGCAAAAGCTATTATAACTCTAAAAGTTTTTAAAATAAAGGTTGCAGCATATATCTATTCTAAGAGATGCTTTTCTTAGAGGTTACCTTAAATATAGATTTTAGCCTTATAGCAGTTAAAATATCTATATTAATTCAGTTTATATATAAACACTTACTTAAGAGGTATTAGCTTATTCTTAGCCTTTATATTATTTATAACTTCTTAAACTTTTATTTCCTTAAATTTATTAATTTTAATATTATATACTTTAATAAAGCGTAAGCAGAGCAGTTCTAATATTTATTAAATATCTCTTTAGGTTTTAAATAACTTAACAAACTAATTAATATAGATTTTCTTGTTTAATACTATAGAAATATACTTAAGCTTCACTTAATAAATAGAAATAAAAATAAAGCAATAAAACAGATAGTAACTTTAGTCTGCCTCTTTAATTGCTTTCTGCTATTTTAATATATATATTTCAAAAAAAATATATCAGTTTTATTCTATATATAGGAATATAAAGTATATTCTGAAGCAAAATGATTACTTTAGCTTTGCAATTTTAAGTTAGCTTAAGTTAGTATAGTTATATACTTGCTCTAACTTCTCTTCTGTAGCGCTCTCTTCTCTAGTTTTTAAGTATAGCTATACTAGCTAAATAAGAAAGTTGCTTTATAAGAGTAGTTATATATTATTATTCTTTATATTTAGATTGTATAGAGGAAAGATATCAGTTTGAATATAGATTTTATCTAAAGTTATATCTTTAGCAAGAGTTATATTTCTACTAGCATCTTAAGTCTCTTCTATTGCTTTATCTTTATAAATAAAAGTTAATAATAGTATAAAATTTATTATTCTATATATATCAGTAAGGTTTATATTCAACTTAAAGGTTAGTAGCTATCTCTTTTACTTATTATTAACTAGTTAAAGTTCTCTTAATAAGGAAAGATATAGTAATAGCGCTTTATTATTTATTATTAATATAATCTCAGCTTTATTTTATACTTCTAAAAGCTATAGCTTAAAGGGCGCTAAAGATGCTAGTTCTTATATTTTATCAGCAATTATATAGGCTTCTTCACTTTAGATTGCTAACTTTATATTATCTTTTAAATAGAATATCTTCTTATTAAATATCACATTTCATATAATAATAACTTCTTAAAGCGAAGGTATTTAAACTCTATAGAAGTTATATAAGTTTGCTATATATCCTACTAGATATCTAATATACTTTTATATTATAACTTTAAAGTTATATTTATTCTTATTTGCTTTATATTCTTTCTTAAAGAAGTATGCTCTACAGCTATATATATAGACCTCTCTCTATTATAAGTGAGAATTAACTAAGAGGTTTACTTTATAAGCAGATTTATAATGCTTAATATAGTCTCTTAACTAGTCTTCTTCAACTTAAATTAGCAAAAGCTAGCTATAGCATTAGTAAGAGCTTATATTATAGAAGAATGCTGCAGCTTATACTATTTCAACTTATAGTATAAATAGAAGACCTACTGCTTTAATTATTGCAATAGCTTTTATAATTAGTTTTTAATTTGCTTACTTTGCACCTCTATTTAGCTCTTTAGTATATAAAGATGCTTATTTAATTTTAATCCTTATATCTAATGCTTAGATCTAAAATTCTAATATTCTATTTATTATAATTATAGTATACTTGCTGTTTTATCTGATCTTATATAATATAAGGCTATATTATCTCTATACTTAGCGTTTAAATGTTTAAATAGCAATAAAAACTAACTGTTAAGTTTTATCTATATATAAGAATATAAAGAGTTAACTTATATACTTATCTTTAATAATAAATAGCTATTTATTTATATTAAAACTTATTAAGTAGTTAAATAGATCTTATAAGATTCTATAAAAAGGTTGCATTACTCTTTATTTTAAGATATATTGCAATATTATTTGCTTTATATATATAGTTGCATAATATTAGCATTTAAAGCATAATATTCTTTAGATCTTCACTCTCTAAGCGTTAAAAACTAGTTTCTTAAGCGCTCTAAATCTTAGATATTTAGAGCGAAGGTGCTATATTTCTGCAGTATTAACATAAGTTTATATAAGCTCTTAAGAGCATCACTTTATATAAGTTATTATAAAAGTAAATAGATTTATAATTAAAGTGTTACTAAAAAGAATATATCTAAGATATAGATATAAGAGATAAAGTTAATATTCTATAAAGGTGATATTACTTTTTTTTAAAAGCTTCTTTACTTCTATACTATCTTTATAATCTCTTATATAAAAAGTAGTATTATAGCTTAAGTATTAAATGCTTTTAAAATAATATTAATATAGAAGTTATCTATAAGTGTAATATTATAAAGCATTAAATCTTAAAGCTTATTTGCTTTATTTAGTGTGTTGCAAAGGATCTTTATGCCTCTTGCTATAATAAGGTATAAAGTTATGCCTGCTTCAACTTACCCCTTCACTTTATAGATAACTAAGCTTTCCTTAAAGAGAGAGATATTATTTACTAAATAGAAGGCATTATAGTTATCTAATACTATACTGCTAAAAAAGACTTTTAAGCTTTAAATATAAATTATATAGACCTTATTAAGTTTAAGTTCTAATATAAAGGCTTCTGCTTTTTCTATTATAATTACAGTAGTAATAATATCCTCAATAATAATATAAGCTACTATATTAGCTAAGAGGTTTGTTTTAAAAGTAGAAATACTAAGCAACCTTTTTATTCTGCTTAAGTTATTCTTAAGCAGTCCTTTTTTATTCTAATTTTTGCTGTTATTAGGCTTAAAGAAGCTAAAGTTCTTTATAATAAGCTATCTTTAATAAGCTATCTTAGCATAAAGCTTAAAATACTTTAGCTTATTAATTCTAATATAAACCTATATAGCTTCTTTAGAGCTTATATAAAGCCTTTTGCCTATAAGAGCAAACTTAAAGCAATTGCATATAAATAAAGTTTATTTATAGCTCTTTTTATATATATAATATGCTGCTAACTCACTTTATAAAGGCTTTTCTAAAGCAGGGTTGCTAGAGATTATATTATTAGAACGTTCTATTAGCATTATAAAGACTCTATTAAAGCAATCCCTTAATTAGGTTTCTATTATATCTTTATAGAAGAGGTCTTTAAATATATTAATATACTAATTTATACTTTAGATCTTAGTACTAAAGCATTTTCACTTAATAATATTAATAAGCTTTAAATTAGCCTAAAATAGAGTAAAACAGCATTAAATTGCTCAGAGAAAGGTTTTTAATATAAAGGTTTTTTATACTTCTAGCAGCTTATATTGAGAAGCTTTAAGAAATATACTTCAGAAGTCTTTAATCTAAATATTAGAATTAATAGCAGAAGCTGCTTAATTTAAAACTGCAGTATATTTTTTGCAAATTATAGTAAAATTGCTTAAGTTGCTCAGAATATAATATTGCTTTAGAATGCAGATCAAAATATAAAAAGTGCAGTCTTTTTTTTCTAAAAGCTCTACTTAAGTAAAAGTGAAAATCTCTTTTAAAATAATATCTTTAACCTACTTATCTAAAGCTTTATATACTTATTCTTTATATATATGCTTTATTTTGCAGGCAGTATGCATAGTGAGGTATAAAGTATAAAGCTTAAGAATACTTATAGATCTCTTAGTGAGAAAGATAAATGCAACTAGTGCTAGTAGTAGCAGGTTATTAGTAGCTTCTTTAAATTCCTCTTCTTTAAGGTTTCTATCTTTAGTTATATCGCCGTTAGTAAGCGCTTCTTATATATTTAAAACAGTAGAAATATATAAAGCAATAACCTTATTATAAGCTTCTTGCTCTACTTTATAGCATTTATATTACTTCTCATTTTCCTTCTAAATCTAGTTATTAAGCAAAAGTATATCTTTAACTTCACTTAGATTAAATAAGATGCTAGAGGTATCATTTAGGTTAATATATTTCTAGATATCTTTAGCTTTTACTTCTATCTGAAAAGTGATATATTAAGCTGAAAAGTTATAATAAGAAATAAGCTTATAAGAAATACTAAAATTAATAGTTGCTATTATATTAAAAGTATACTATAAATTGAAGATAAATAAAGAAATAGAGCTTAAAAGTTAAAATAGAATATAATAGATATAAAATAGATTAAATAAAGTTATAATTTGCTTTATAAACAGTAGTTTAAAAGTGCAGTATAAGCTGAGCTTATAACTGTTATAAACTAACTATAATATATATATAGCATCTATGTGAATAAAACAGCTTAATTCTTTCTAAATCAGTATCTAATGCGAAAGGTTTTTTAAGGAACAGAGACTGACATGCTAGAATATTGTCAGCCTAGATAAGTAGGTTAGAAGTAGGTCACCTCGCACCTTCTTCTAGGCGTAAGGCTGCTTTAGATACTTAAGGTTATCACAATAATTACAGTATAAGTGTGCATATATATATAGAAGTAAAGTAGGCAATATATATAGTTATAGTGATAGTAATAAGAAAAGAAAATCAAAAGGCAGAGATAGTGCGTAAGATATTATTATTACTGCTATACTGCTGCTTTAACAGCTGCCTCAGCTGTTTATTTTAAGCTAATAAGAAGCTTCTATTTCTGCTAAGCAAAGAGGTAGTATTAGTTACCACCTCTGCACCTATAATATTAATTATAATAGAAAGCATGCAAAAAGAAAGATCTGCCTCTTTTATGCAATTTAATAATAAAGCTGCAAAGTTATCTCTTTTATTAGTTTCTTTTATTAATTACCTCTTTTTATATTTATTTATAAATCTAAAGTATATATATAAAAATATAAGATAGTAGTTGTATAAGATTAAGGTTTATAGGCTTTTTTAAGCTTAGAGGGGTGTGTTGTAATAACTTTAAATATCTAAGGCAGCCTCACACCTAGAGGAAGGTGTAAGGTGACCTACTTCTAACCTACTTATCTAAGCTGATAATATTCCAGCATGTCAGTCTCTATTCCTTAAAAGACCTCTTGCGTTAGATACTGATTTAGAAAGAATTAAGCTGTTTTATTTGTATAGATGCTATATATATATTATAGTTAGTTTATAATAATATATCTAGCGCTTTTCTATAGCAATAGAAGCTTTTATTAAAAGACTGCAAGCTAAAGATAAATATTGCTAAAGTAAGCTAAGGAAAGCTTGCAGACCAGCTAGTAATGCAGAAAGATTTTATATTAATTTAAATAGTACTTTATTTTATAAAAGGAAACTTAAGATTTTAGCTAAGCAATCACTTAGACTTAAGATACTTTGCTAATATTATAATAACTATAAGGCAGGCTATATAGAGTTTAATAAAACAATTAAACTGATTAAAAGAAAGTTCTATTAGCTTAATCTAGCTATAGATATTAAGGATTATATTTCTAGTTATAAGGTATGCTAAGGAGTATAAGTTCTAAGGTATAAGCTATATAGCAAGCTATAGTTACTATTACTGCTATTATACCTATTTTGAGAGATTAATATAAACTTTATTATAAGTCTTCTAATAAATATTTAGGATAATAGCGCTAAATATAATGCAATTTTAGTTATTATATACTATATAACTAAGTTTAAGTTGTTTATATTTATAACTAAGCAGCTAAATGCTGCTTAGCTCTTATAGATCTTTTATAAGAAGATTAAGTGCAACTTTAGTATATTAGAAGATATTATTAGCAATAAGAATAAACTGCTTATAAGCTAGTTTTAAGAAGAGTTTACCTAAGAGAGAGGAATTAAATATTATCTCTCTATAGCATACTACCTACAAACAGATAGTTAGATAAAACAGATATATTAGACCTTTAAGAAGTATCTCTAAGCATATGCTAGAGATATTTTAGAATGATAGGCATCTTAACTGCTAAAGGCTAAGTTTGTATATAATAACTTACAGCATAGAACTATTAGTTATTTGCTGATAGAAGTCCTATATAGTTATTACTTCTAGAGCGTTAAGTATATATAAACAGAAGGCTGTATATCTATATAAGGTATTAAAGAATAAATTAATTATATTGCTTTATTGCAGCAAAGGGCTATAGAGCACTAGCAGAAGGCTGTAAAGTTATAAGCTAAGTATTATAATTCTAAATATAAGGAGATGTTGTTTAAACCTAGGCAAATAGTAGGGCTATTAATAAAGTTCTTTAAGTTTAAAAATAGAAAACTAGCGCTATATTATATTAAAGTTATTATAATTAAGCATATAGAGAGCTAGGCATATCAGATACACCTCCTAGAGAAATATTATAAGTTTTATAATATATTCTCTATTTTATTGCTTAAACTATAGATATTAAAGTGAGTAGCTGCAGAAGTAGAGACAGGCTTACCTAAGTTAGAAGAAGAATTTAATAAATAGGAAGTAGAAGAGATTATAGATCGCTAGAAATAAGGCAATAATATAAGATAGCTTATAAAGTAGGCTAAATAGCTTATTAAATATAATATTTAAGAGCTGAAAAGCTATTTAGATAATGCTTAAGCAGCTATATATAAGTTTGAAAAGCAAACCTAAAAAGCTTATAAGAAATAGAATAAGGGAAAGTAGTAATTATTTGCTAAGTACTCAGCAAGATATTGCTCAGAGATTTTTAGTTTTATAAATAAGTTTAATTAAGATTGAAGTGATGCTAATAGAAACTTTATTCAGCTTAGGCAAGGCGCAAAAAGGAAAAACTAATTTAGCTTTAAAGCTAGCTAATATCTAAAAGTAAAAGTTTATAAAGAAATAATAGAAACCTTAGCAAGAGCTTAGTAATAAGCTGCTGAAAATAACTATAGCAACCTAAAAATATAAATATTCACTCAGCAGGGGGAACTATAAGGTTCTCTCTTCTACTTTTACTATCTTAGTCTGCAGGAGGATTATTCTCCTTACTACTTAACTTATCACTTTCCTCTCTCTAGGTGTTAGCATTAGAGCTAGTCTCCTCACTGCTATTATCACTAGGAGGAAGGTTAGTAGAAGCACTACTCTAGCTACTATAACTACTATAACTATTATAATTACTGCAACTACTTCAGCTAGCTTTTGCTGTAGGCTTAGCAAAAGATTTAGTCTTTTTAGCAGGCTTAAAGTTAGTAAAAGCAGTAATATTATGCTTCTTGCTAGCCTTAGCTTTAGCAGCAAGCTGCTAACTAGACTAAGCAGTAGCTTAACTTTTAAAAGTCTTTATATTATTCTAAAGAACAGGATGACTACTAATAATAGCAATTTAGCAGTTAGAGACTTTATTATTTATATAATAAGAGAAGAGCTTAAGAATAGGATTAGAGAATACTAAGAACTTCTTAAGATCTTTTTCTATTAGGTTGCTAAAAGGTTTCTAAAAGTAAGAATTATTATAAGCTAGTTAAAGCTAGTTATAAAAATACTTAGCAGAAATATTATTATAAATATAAGCTAGCTGAGCAGTATTAAAGCGAATAGTGATATTAGAACTTTTAGAAATTAAGCTAGCTTACTAGGAGATTAAGAGGTATATATATAGAGAGCTCTCAGTAAAAACTTATATAATATATAGTACTAATTATAAGAAGTTTATAAACTGAGGTAAGCTATTAGAACTGCAATTACTCTATATTAATAGTGCTAATACCTTAAGTAAGGTCTTTAATTAGAACTGCTACTTACTCTTAGGTCTTATTAAACTTATTTAAAATATACTAAGCTTGCTAGCATTTATAGAGATTAAGGCTGCTTACAATCTTATATAACTAAATATTATTAATAGCATTCTAAGTAGCTTAAGCAGCACTATAAAGCTCTTTAGGCACCTAAGGGACCTAGTTAATCTTTAGTAAGATATTAGAGAGAATATAGTAAGAACTTATAGCAATATACTTAATTTTATGCTGCTTATAGATAATGCAAATTGCATAATAGTTGCTATAAATGCAAATAATATTAATAATATTAAGGCTAATAGAAGAAAAGCAGCCTAAATATAAGCAATTAGTATTAATAAAACTAATATTCTTATTAAAGTTATAGTTAGAATCAAACTAAAACTTAGAGAAAATCTTCACTATATAAATAATATATAATATCTTAAGCAAATGCTTAAGGAATAAAAGGTGTGAAAAGATATAAAAATTAAGGGGATTATAAGTTTAAAAGGTTTAGAAATAGTAATATAAAATGCAAAAGATAAAAATGAAATGAAAATTAATAGCAAAAAATCTTATAGAAAAAATAGTAGAATTAATAGCAAAGATATATAAAGCTTTCAGCAAGAGATCTAGTGAGAAATAAAAATAATAAAAAGAAAAAAAGAAAAAAATAAGGTTGAGGGGCTATAAAATCGTTAAAATAAAAAGTATGCTAAAGAAGGAAAATTTTAAGGCTGCAAGAGGCAAACAAAAATCCTAGTTATTAACTGCCTTAAGTATATATTAGTAAATAGCAGAAGACTGCTGCTAAAAAAAAGAGACATAATAACAAAATAATAATAAACTAATTAATATAAAAGATTATTTAAATTTAATAATAAAATAAAAAATCTATTTTCAACTAATAACCTTATAGAACAATATAATAATACAAATTAATTAATTGATGCAAAAAATCAATAGATATATAAGTGTAGAGGTGCTAAGCTGCTAGCAAAGCAATTTAAGCATAAAAGGTGTAATTAAGCTGTTGCTTCTAATTAAGTAGGGGAGACTATAGAGGGGCCCCACCTGAAAAGACGATTATATACTTATGCGCCTTGGGAACTAAGGCCTCAGAGAGGGGGGTAATTATAAGCATTACTCAGCAGAGCTGCTGGGGAACGCTTAGCGAATCCTTAGGTAATTAGAATGCTAGCTTACTAGCGAAATCTCTACTTCTTAGAAACTTAGAGGAAGCAAGCAGTAGTTAATATATTAGATTAACCTCTATTTATCGTCTAAACCTTTTCTAGTTAAGGCCTTTAGCTTGATACTCTCACACTAATATACTTAATAATATTCTAAAGCTTACTAATAGATCTTTTAGACCTCTAATAGGCTAAGTCTTCTTAGATCTTACTAATATTAATAAGACAGTTAGACTTTTGCTTAAATACTTCTTTATTAACTTTATAAATAATAGCATAACTAATAAGGTTGAGGATATAGCTATAGTATTGAATTTAATAATATTAAGTATTAGTTTCTATATATAAATGTGAAATAAATAGATATAAAGCCTTAATATAAGTGCTGTTAGTATTAGTATTATTAGAAATTATAATATTAATCTTATTAAATAGATATTACTCTCTTATAACTATATATATTATAGCAGCAATATTCTTACTAGAGTAGGTATTAAGCTAGCAATAGAAACTTAAGAAGTATTGCGTCTGCTTATCTAACTTATTAATAAAGTGGCTAAAAATAGTAATAATTGCATATCAGTTAGATAAGGTTTATAAGTTAAAAGATATATAAACCTTTATAAGTGCTATTTATATTTCTGCTTTAATTTATACCTTTTTAGATATATAAAGTTATTAAAGTTAATCTTTTTAGTTAGTTTTCAACTAATATATCTAAGTATTAATATTAAAGTTAAAAAGGCTAAATATATACTATATATATTAATTGCTAAATATTATAAGAAGGTTGCTTATATTAATAAAAAAGCTAATAGTAAGTTCTTTAATTTAAACAGTTTTCTGCTTAAGTATAGCAATAGAGATAGGTTAGAGGCATTTAGATAGAAGCTTAAAGTTATTAAAGTTATTAAGAGATAGGTAGCCAGCTTTAGAGTGATCTCAGAAGACAGTATAATTGTTCTTAAGGTATTTAGCAGCAATAGAAATAGAAATAGCGTTGAATAGTTAATTAAAAGTCTTTGCTTTATTGCAGCATCAGCAAACCTAATAGGCATTTTCTCTTATGCTATTAAGTAGAATTTTATAAATAAATAACCTTTTATTAATAATTTAAGAAGTATAGCTTTAATTGCCTTTCTTCAAGATAGCATTAATATTAATAAACTGCTAACTTTTCTATATAATGTAAAGTAAAGCTTTAAGAGTGTTATATATAGCTAAATTAATAGTTAATATATTATTAGCAGCAGTAAATAATATATAAATCTAAGCAGCAATTTTATAAAGAAATAACACTTCACGCTTAATAAAGTGATTAATATATTAAGTGCAGGTTAATAGAAGCATTATAGCAACTAGTGAGAGGTTAAAAAAGATATTAAAAAGCATATATAGATAGGTTTTTAAAGTATAGAGGCGTAGTAGTAGCAGCAGCAGCAGCAGCAGCAGCAATAGCAATAGCATTAGTAGTAATATCAAAAAAAGGTTATTTTTAAAAGCTAGCATAAAAGTTAAAAATAGGCTTTTTTTAACCTCTAATAAGAGGTTTAAAAACATATTAATCTAGTAATATAGCAAAAAGCATATTTTTAGCACTTTTAGTATTTTCTAATAATATTAATCTTATTACTAAAAAGTGCTATATTTTATTTTAATATCTATCAGCCTAAAGATATTACTAAACTAATATCTATAATTATTCACTTTTTTTTTTTTTAGAAATATATTATAATAAGACTTAATAAGCTAGCAATAAGTCTGCTATATAAGTAATTATAAAGATATTAGTTTAAAATTAATTTAAGTTATCTACTTTAAGTATAAAAGTTCAAAAAGTTGCAACCTTAAGCAATTAGAATAGGGCTAAGTGCTAAAATGCTTAAATAAGCTTTTTTTTTATTTTTTTTAAAAAATCTTTTAAAAATTCTAATTAGTCTAAAGGCTGGATTTATTTTATTCTGGGCAACGTCAGCTTGATCAAGCTAACTAAGCTTTTGGCATCTTAGGCTTAATTGATTGACTGCCTGAATAGCTTCTGTTTGATTGGTTGATTGATTGATTGATTGATTCGGCTTGAATGGGATGCTGCGCTGGCTACCTTACGCTTTCCCCTGCAGTCCTGTCGAAGGCTAGGCTAGTTCAAATCTTGTCGGAACGGCCGGGCAAGGATAGCTAGAGAACAGAGAGGAGACAAACTAGTTCACGAAGAGTTTATTGGTTATGTTGGGCAGAAGCTAAAGCTGCAGCTGAGAGGAATGATCAGGTAGAGCTGAGCCTAGTGCGAGAAGATCTGAGATCTATTTATGCTCAAGAGGCTTCCCATAATACATCAAAATCAATACGCCGTCCAATTCTGAGAACATTATCATGCCGTAAGACGCTGCGGACAAAGATACGAGAGAGAAAAAGTAAAATTCTTTATTTCAATAATGCTGGTTGCTGTGCTATCACTTTAAATCCGAGGCCGATGAGCCGAATGCCTCCTCGGCGGCTGGTGCCGAGGCCGAGTCAGGTGCATCCCCAAGGCCAACGCGCCCTTCAGTGGCCCTGGAAATCTGAACAAACCAATCTGTGATCTGTGACTGAGAATGGCAGGAAGTCCCTCCGGTGATTACGCATGCGCTCTAGTTTTGGCTCATCTTCTGGGGTTCAGATAAACATTCAGGTCACCCTTGAGCCACAATGTGTAAACCTCCTCCTCGTCCTGCCACTTCTTCGAGTCTTCTGCAATCGTGAGATCGAAGTTCCACAAGACTCTAGCTAAGATGATCCTCATTTCAACATAGGCCAGGCTTGTAAAGTTAGCTTGGGAACTTGATGCTTTGGCCAAGAAGTCGCAACTAAAATAGACCATAGACCCAGGGTAGAGCTTACTTCTTTCCAATACAGTTCCGCGGTCCGAACGAGAACGGTTGAAGCGCATCCTTGTTATCATTGACGAAGCGCCTGTCGCCAAGCCACCGCTCGGGGATGAACGAATCAGGGAGAGTAAAGTTTCTGGGGTCGCGGAAGATGGCGTAGTGCCAGACGCCAATACTGGTCTGTGGAGATTCTGGTAAGCTGTCAAGTCAGGGAAGCACTCCATTGGACTTACCCCGTGAGGAACAAACTTGTCGCAGATGACATCTCCGCCGTCACACACGCGCCTCAGATTCGCATTAGGTGACGGGGGATGCAAGCGCAAGGTCTCATCGAGCACAGCCAACATGTAGTCTAATTTCTGGACGCTGACGAAATCAATATCACCCTCTGAATAGAACGACTCCCGGACCTCAGCGACAAGCTTCCCCAGGACTTGAGGATTCATTGCTAGCAGGTATGTTGCAGCGGAGAGCGCTGTTGCCGTAGTTTCAGACCCGGCCCCGATGAGCAGGTTAGCGTTGTCGTAGATCTCCTCCCGGCTCATGGTCTGTACGAAATTAGACACCGGGGTTCATCACTGTCGAACCGTACGAAAGTTGGGAAATGTCTGAGAATGAAGCAACTTACCAAGTCTCCCTTCATCGTCATTGCTTGGATGAAATCAGGCCTGGGCGTTGCCAAGTCAAGTCTCTTGTCAACCTTTGCGTAGGTCAAGTCCAAGTGCTCCTGCGCTTTTCTCCTGACCGAGTCGGGTATCAATGACTTTAGCAACGGTGCAAGTACCGCATATCTTCCGATAAGCCCTAGTAGCGCGTTCTGCTTGACAGCGCCGAAGATTGCCGAGACCCACGGATGATAATCACTGTTCTGCAGACACCCAAAAGGCTCCCCAAATGCAAGGTCGGAGATAATGTCGAACGTGCACCAGTTGTACCAGCTTACCATGTCCAGCTTCCGCCTGCCCCCTTCTGCGTTCTCATGCAGCCTCTGGATTAATAGGTCAACATACTGAGTAATAAGCGGCTGCTGGTTCATCATGGCTTGTGCCGAGAACCCATGCGACAGGAGCCGTCGGAAACGGCGATGGTCATCGCGGTCGGCGCCAATAATGTTACCACGGAAAGGAGCATGGAAGATTGGATCTTTTGAGTGTTCTGCTTGTCCTTGTTTGCGGTGACCGAAAATGTCTTTCCAAGCGGACGGGTCTGTATACGATAATTGGGTTGGGGCAATGCGGACGACGGGGCCGTATTGTGCATGGAGCTCAGCAATGTGTTTGTGAGGCTGTCCTTTGACTATCATCCAGGCATAGTAGAGGTCGCTGGAAGCAGCTAATGTTGGACCCGGGTAGTGCCGCAGAGGATGTAAGAAAATGTTGTAGGCGACTCGCGCTATGGCATATCCAATGGGCTGGTTGTGTCAGACGGTCTCCTTTCGGTATGGGGGATCTTCGGCCATGACATACGAGGAACACGAGAGCAACCAAGAAGTTTCCCCACGTAAATCCGTCACGGATGTCGTTGCCGAAAAGGGGGGTTAGGGAAGGCATAGTATTCAGAGATATCCTGCGTAAGGATGTAGTTCCTCCCTAACGGCTCATCTGCAGGATTGTATTTATATTCTTTAGACTATGAGTGTCTTTCGTCGTGGATTTTCTCAGGTGGTGTTTGCTGGATCGGATGACAGGAGGACACCGAGAACATGTTCCTTGTCCGAAAGCACGAGTCGTAAAAAGAATTCTCCGCTTAACTCCAGGCATGAATTACGATGAAGTTGTCTATCAATAGGATAATTGGACTTTTTAATACGAATACGTCTACTTGCCCAATATCTTGCTGGCCGTTAGTGGTTTGTGGATCCGTGTCAATGCGTCTTTGTGGATCAGAATCGGCGAGGCGGATGCTTTTGAGGCCCGGAAAAGAGTCCGCCTTGACAAATATACTGACCTTAGAATTCATGACGTGAAAATGTGAGGCTGAATACCAGTGAATGATATTAAAAACGCATCTGTAATTTGGCTGAAACTCCACTGCCTGTTTTCTCAATGTCCGTCGGTGTGAAGTCATTCCCAAGATCCGGGATCAACTCCATTCTCAAGCATCATCGTCGTATTGCGAAGCTAATAGCAGCCTATGAATGATTATGGAGACATCAACGCGCCCTCTCTATGACTGAAATTAGTTCATGCTGCGTTTCATGGCAATAGCCTTCCAATGGCAAGGTGGAAAGTGTCATTGTGAACATTCGCGTATCTGAGTTGATGAAGAGATAATGTGACTCAACTCAAAAGCGACCCGAAGGAAAACCTCACCCTTGCCATCGTCACTGTGTAGTATTCGTGAAAGCTGTCTAAATCGAGGAATTTGAACCGAACAAGGTCGAAAATCTAGATAGCTTCACCATCTCATGTGATAATCCGGGCGCCGTTGTCCTCACAGGCACGCGTTAGCATTCGACGAGGATTCCAGGACGCCAAATTCTTTGGGGCACGTGCTTCAGCTTATCTTGCACTAGCGATGGAAATTTAGGCCTCCACTTCTGGCCGCGTAACATCAATATCTTTGATCGGTTCAGGAAATTCAATTCGCGAGGTTCTTGTGCGATTGAAAGTTTTGACAGGGCACTTGTGATCTCGATGAGAATACAAATGGAATTCATGAGACTGCAAGCCGAAATTGAAATGTGTTCTGGGATATGCTGGATCCTGAGCAAGGGCATCAAGTTATCACGTCTTGAACCTTGGACCACAGATCTAGATCGAGCCAGTGGAAGGAATCAACTTCAGGACCAGCATTGACGATATGCCAGTCATAGGAAACGGAATAGCATCCAAGGGAACCTGCATGTAGACCAAGGGCCGTATCATGCATCTTATCGCGATGATTTGCACCGCAGCCAGTTCATTGGGCAGGAAATTAAAATCTTTCCTTCCGGGAAGTCTGAGCTAGAAAAGCCATCGGAGGCATCGAAAGCAGAAATTCGTTTTGCAGTGGAGCGCTTCATTGATTTGACGGAAAGCAAACGACATACATGGCCAATTCCTGAATTCCCATATTGGAAGACAACGACGCGTGTCGCAGAAAACCAACAACAGTAGATCGAGATGGCCACGTAAGGCAGGTAGTCGTGTGCTGCGGAAACTTTGTTAGGGTGGACGCTAACTATAAGCTGAGAGCGACGAGGCCAGCTAAGCCCTGGTTTGCAGCGAACTGGTGAATCATCGCAACCTCTTCAACTATTACGCGTTTCTTAACTCCACCCTTTGGTGCTCGTGTAAATAAAATGTTATAAGCTTATATCGTAGCATAACAAAGAAGATCACGAGTGTTCTGGATGGGTACGGTGAACCCCCCGCATCCCGGCATTTTATCTCCGAGGTACCGATCCGAGGTGCCGAGTGGGTCCTCGATCGCCGGCGCCGCACCCGAGTCAGATGACACGAGTAGCCGGCATCAGCCCCGCCGAATAGACATGCAGGGGGCGGATACAGCCGCCGGCGACTTCTCGAAAGCTCGAACTGACATGGGCATCCAGTCAACTCATCATTCAGTCTGCTAGCAATCGAGGAAATACGCGCCCGTTCACAAAAATGCCAAACCGGCTCAACGGTGTTGTGGGGGGCGCTTGTGAAGTATGAGCTTATTGACGGGCCACGGCTTTCGCTAGCCAGGAACCAGCTGCATGAGTGTGTCCGAATCTTATTGGCGATGCACACGCAAGACCAGTCCCGTTCGTGGGCAACCTCGAACCATCGAGATGTTCCTGGTTTGCTACCAGGATTGAACTATTGATGGAGATTCAACATAGGGACTGGCCGCCTATGATGAAGCAAGTCTCGGCTGCATCGGCAACTATAGAGATGCAACCGGCAATCCGTGCCGGATTGAATTGCAGATTATGCCAGGGCAACGACAGATGCATCAGTGCTGAGGCTGCGATAACACCCAAAAAAGAAAATCAAGACCAAAAACATACAACACCGGGCATTCGCCGATCGTCACCGACCCGACTACTACTCCAGCCCTCATTGGCTTATCTATGGGAGAGCGGACGGGATCCCGAGTTTTCCAATGGGTATGGTCGTATGTGACAGCAGAGGAACCACAAGCCGTCCATGAAGGCTTCCATGCTTGACGAGAGGAAACAGCACACCATTGCAACAGCACTTGTTTCACGTGTGTAAACAGCCACCTTTCACGAACACAGCCACATTGACCTAGAGCTCAGCCAACATAGCATCTTCAGAAAGTACGCAAATGGTGGTAGGGTGGCCACTTCGCATCAATGGCTTTGACGCCACTCCTGTCTCGGTTGGCGGGTTTCTACCACCTCAGTCAAAAAGCAAAGCTGAGAACTCAATGATGGTGTTGGCGTCATGATGGGGCATTCAATAATTCGAGAAATCTACATTTCCGAAGCCCGTCATATGTGGGGCGTGGTGACGGTCAAAACGTAATGTCTTCTCTCTTTCCCGTACCCTGCCTTACTTACATAATTGTCCCCTCTGGAGGACCGAGAGCATGCTAGCAATGGCCATCAGTAGGACATGTTGCGAGAGGAACAGGAAGAAAGATCAGAGAGGGTGCAGAAGAAAAGCTTTTGGGGGACGAAAGACTGTGGCGACTCTGACCAACTTCAAGCTTGGACAATTATGGCAAACCTTCCGCTCCGTGAGCTGAAAGAAGAGCTGATAATTACGCACCACACTCGCCCGTAGGTGCCATTGGGTTGAACGATTTCAGGTCCATGGGCTCGAATCATCCATGCTGTCATGTCCGCACGTTCTGAATTGTCCAGAGGCCGCCCGCGGAGCTGCTTTGGTTGAAGGCAAGCCTTCAGGAAAACGAGATGAGGCCCCGTACTTCAACGGCTTTCGGATCTTCGGTCAGATACTGATATCGGATGTCTCCACACACACGAGATGCAGAGTTTTGCTATATCATGGTAAGAAGAAGCAGTCTCATCGGCAGCAGGAAGCTACACGTTTGGAAAAGGTTAAGGCTCTTTCCGCGGTCAGATACCTTATGTCTCGATGACAGGTCATCCAAAATGTCGGGCATAGCGAACGCGAGCTTAAAGGCACGACAGTTGAGATGTATCTCCGCGGCTGTGCAATGTTGCGTCTCCGCGGGAACATCGGCATGTTTTCGTTAAAGAAGTGATGGATTTTGTCTAGGTTCCTTTTGCGAACCGTATTTTGGGCTTTGGCCAGAAATGTTGAATATTCAATGAGGGAGAAGCGTTGCTGATTGAGGTCTGAGCAGAAATCAACGCACGGAGGAGATGGTCAACGAGCTGCACAGAGAGAAACTCGAGATATTCGGCAGCCTCTTCCGTGGTGATGGCCTTCTTCTCGAACGATTATTATCCGGGGACACTAGCGATTCATTCTAGCGTGAAATTCGCGGATTCTGGTCCGGTGGACTGAAACCATTCACGCCTGCATCTGGCGAATCGGAACTCATCATGACTCTCAGCTAGCACTGAGCACTTGCAGCCTCTGTGCACACGGCACAAATTCCATAGAAGATTTGTCGGCTCGGGATGTGCGTTCCGTTGTTCCTGGAAGTGTGAAATGACGTCAAGTTGGGGTGTCCGGCAGTAGCAATGTCGCTAAGGTCATTGGTGTATCACAACATCAGATGAGACCAGGCACCATCTCCTCTGCTATCAGATCTCGCGTCCGTGTGACCCCTTTCCGCTTTCGCTCTCCTGGCCTTTTGTTTCGCGGTCAAATCTTTCGACCTTTCTTCATGCCAAGAGATGGTCCCATGAACACAGCCTCGCATTGAAGAGGCGAGTCATTTCACGGACCATCATCTGATGGTGGATGGGCACATCCAACATCAATCGTAACATCATCATCGCATGGTATTGGCATCGCGATGCATTGATTGACCCAGCCTTCAGTCCGATTACCAACAATTCTATCATCCATTGTGAAATGCAGCCTGTCATGTTGTTTTCTTTATGCCGTGCGCGAAAGACAGTCTTGGCAGACGAAATCGCAGCGTCAATTTTCGAATGATGGCAAACATGTTCTTGGAAGAGTCATTGAGATCCGAACTTGCAGTTCAGACCTACGTGGAGGGGCTAGAATGCAGTCGGTTGAAAGCGATTCATCATTGAATATGATGTGGTCATCAAAAGCTGAATGAGGCTCTTCACTCGGCTGCATGTGGATGGACTCCGCCACCCCCGCGATCTATCACGAAGAGGGGATATGTTGCGCTCCGCAAGTCCAGCCCCTCCATTGCAAGACCTTCGACCTTCCCGAGGCTCTTGCTGGGTCTTTAGTGCCCTACTTCCCGGGTTGCCCCATCCGGCGATTCCCCACGCAACATCCACAGCGGCAAATCTCTCGGGCACTAAGATCTTGGACAGAAACAAGTGCGCGGGAGCCGCGCTCCACAGGATCTTGGAGAGCTGATTATCAAGCAGTTTGGTGTCCAACATCTAGCCCACATCGCCAAGAAAGCGGGATGTGGGCTCATTGTTTTGCCTGGAGAGACTGGTGGCTGTCACAACGTGACAAGTTTACTGGGCATATCTTGATTGTGCAGGATCGTGCGGGGATTCTCCAACCTGCTCCCCTGAAGATTTCTTGGAGAAAGCGTCGCAGAATCGCCAGGCTTATTGAAGCAAGTGCCGCCAGTACGCGGTCTTGACGACGCAGCGGGCCTCAACGTCAGCGCCGCGTCGTGCTTGTTTGGGTGATGTGTATTTTCTCGACAGAAGCAGAATCAAGTAGATAGGTTGTTGGTCGATGCTTTCTGCCGGACAGCAATGCAACGCTAGAGTCGCCGCCATTCTAGTGTCGAAAATCCCCGAGGCTTGGCGCTGTCTGTCAAGAGAAGACCCTGTCCGAGCACTCGCGTTTGCGTAGGGCTATCCTTGCCGCTTTTCCGGTTCACCTTGCAGCATCAACCTGCTGGGCAAGATTTCGCGAGTTGTTTCCGTGGGGTCTCAAGTTCTGACAACGTGCGAGACGTTGAGAATCCCTGGCAGCCTCGTGGTATTGTTCCACTGGAGCCGAGTTTAGCAACTTCTCGGCAGCGGGGAAGCGGGTAGACTTTCTACTGGCTGATATGCGTCTCCAAAATGCGAGGCGGCAGTATGGTATTCTGGCCTTTGGTTGTTCTCCAACCCTGGCGTGCTGCATCATTCGTCCGACCTGCGGTGTCTTGGGCCTCATCGGTGTTCTGCCTGTGTCGCAGCTGAACCTTTCAACGAGCTTTCACCCAATTTTCTCGCTGCTTTGGTCGGACAACCTCAGAGGCCCTCCCACTCGCGAGAAACTGCCAACCTCTTGGTGATGTCTCAGAAGCAAGCTGGCGGTATGCTCTCCAAACATCAACAACTTGGTTCAGATTGTTTTGGAAAAGGGGCTTGACCTGTATAGCTTAACTGCGCCTCAATAGCCAAGATGAAGCCAAGATGAATTATGGAGATCATCTCGAGTAACGAAGCTATGCCGCGCGCGGGAAGCGGATGGCCACTTCGATATCCATGTGCATCCCGTCTTGGCCCCTGAAGAGATCTCGGCGCTAATGCAAGGGCCCAGAGCCGCAACACCATCAAAGGCCATGGACACCAAGGACACCAAGGACACCATTCGGCGAGGCTTCAAAATCCGTAGCAACTTGCGATGACTGGATCAACTTCCTATTGGTAGATTCAAGTAAGGCGGGCAGGCGGAGCATACAGAGTCCCGAAGCCGGGAAGTCCCCTCTTTGAGGCCGAAACGCGGAGACGTTTCGCGGCCGGCCAAAGCGCCACTTCCCACCCAGTTCCCCAGCAACCCTCATTTTTACGAGCAAGGTCAAGGCCACACTTAGCGAAGGCGAGGTCAACACCGAAACAAATTTCAAGATTCGCGAGACCTATGCCATTGATCGTATCCTGGGGTGCTATAGAAAAGCCGAGGCGAGGCTTGCAGAGAGTAATTCCAGAAAGCGGGATGTAGCAGCAACACATCTTTCCAGGTACTACTAAAAGCTCAGTGCTACCGATTACTGTTATTGCTTTCATGTGCCAAATATGGGTCTGCCAATCACACCGGTTCAGTATCAGGTTACATCAGCTCTGTAGATCCAAATGTCCTAGTGTGTAGCTGTGGTGGGGGTTTCGAACTCGATGGCAAGATTGAGCAGCAATGATGTCGACTGGCGCTGGGCCTCCAATCTGCTTTGTCGGCCGAGAGGGTGGCCTGAGACGGGACGGGCGGCGACCTGCGACTTGCTGTCGGTCTGCTTTCCCGATGGAGCTGTTATCGTCCCATGGTTGCTTCGAACTTTGGCCACTCCGCGCAGGTTATAGGGTTTACCCGGCAAGAGGTGAGCTGTCCACAAATCCTCCAAACTCTGTGGTCGGGGAAAGTGGACTCGGTATTCGTGGCAAGCGGCGAGGAAGCACGGGAAATTGCAATTACTTTCAGCACTCATGTAATCACCATCGTGATCGAAGCCAAGGTTGATCAAGGAAAGCTAAGAAGGAGCCAAGAACGAGTCTAGTCGTTTTCGTGAATAGCAATCTGACGTGCATTGGAGCTTGATACCGTCCAGGCTGATCGAGATGGTGATGTTGGCTGAGTTTTGGCCAACTGGCGCGGACAGGCGCTGTTCGCGCACCTAGACCTCTCGGCATAACTCAAAGGGTCAACAATCGGATGGTGTCAGTGTACCCCGCGGATTAGAATGCTATGGATAATAGTGGGCGATACATCCGGCCCGGCCCCGTCAACTCGCCTCCTCTGCATGGAATGGATCAGTTCAATCATGCGGAGCACCCGGGACAGATGAAAGAATAACAGGGAAAGACGCGTGAATAAGCGGGCGGCGCTTCGCTCATCTGTGGTCGCGAGGCGCGAGTTGCGGAAAATATGACGGGGAAGGAAGTCCCCAGTTGAGCGAAACAAGATGAGATATTGTGGCATATTGTCGTCGAGGATGTGAATGAAGGGGATGGGTTGTCTGGCCAGAAAATGATCGGCGCATCAAACAACAGACATTCGACGACGGCAGCCGGGATTTGGGATGGTGTTGTCTGTCCTTCTGACCCTCTCGACAGACATCCAACAAATT
This sequence comes from Colletotrichum horii, assembly GCA_027406005.1. Lineage (NCBI taxonomy): Eukaryota > Fungi > Ascomycota > Sordariomycetes > Glomerellales > Glomerellaceae > Colletotrichum > Colletotrichum horii. The sequence goes on from JANVYB010000006.1 coordinate 5,102,345, forward strand.
CGGGGCGTGTTGTTTGCTTCATGAGCAAGGAAACGGCCTGAATTGAAACGACGTGTAGTACAGCTGGCGGACAGAGCGTCTTTGGTGTGCCGTGTGGCCGACGGCATCCGACGGGAGGTGTTTAAGCTCCCAAAGTGTACAACTTGGGGCCCGAGAGTTTTCCCACACCCACGGCGTCCGTGAACGCAGGCGCATCAGACACCCAGCCCAACCCAGTCTACACACCCAACTCTCGCTTTCTCGTTTGGATCTGCTCAGACGCAAATGCTTCAACCCATAAAAGAGAACGGCCGCCTCGCCCATGTTTGCGTTTGGCTTGTGCCTGGGACGTCGTTGAAGCGCAGGCGAACGCCAAGACAAAAGAAAGAAGTAAGCTGGTCTTGACAATTCCTTCTTTTGGACTGCCTCAACAACACATCCAAACATCATGACACTCGCATATCTACGACAACACAACTTCAAGGTGACCCGTCACATCACCTCCAACCTATTATGGGTCACCTTGGTGTTCGGAATGAGCGTCTTTACCTTCGGGTATGAAGGCTCAACGCTCAACACCATTCAGGCCATGACGCGTGAGTATTGACAAGCCAGGAGAGGCTTGACGTTGCTGACGAGAATGGTCCAGCGTTTGAGAAGAGATTCGGTGATTACCTCCCGGAAAAGAAGGCATTCGGATTCACATCCAACAAGCTGGCATACATGAACTCATTTCCGTTGATCGTCTACGCGGTTGGCGTCATCGTTGGTGCTCAGATCGGCGAGCGCTGGGGCCGAAGGCTGGTATTCATTCTCACCAACATTGTTTGCATGGCTGGCACGATCATCGTTTACACGGCGAAGACTTACGACCAACTCCTTGCCGGCCGAATGATTGTCAACTTCCACGTCGGTATGGAGGCCTTCCTCATCCCGATGTTCCAAGCCGAGATCGCGCCTGCGGCAGTTAGAGGGTCATTGACAGCCATCTATGGCGTTAATGGCGTCTTTGCAGCCTTCATCGCATCCATCGTAACGAACTTTACCAGCCACATCAAGAACGATCTGTGCTGGAAGATTCCCGTCGGTATCGGCTTTACGTTTCCCGCCTTCTCTTTGTTCTTCTGGATCTTGATTCCCGAGTCACCGAGATGGCTTCTTCGCAAGGGAGAGTACCAGAAGGCGGTAGAGAATCTCGACTACTTGTTTGGAGCCATGCCAGGTTATGACGCCGAGAAGGAGGCCAGGCTTCTGCAGGAGGCTCTGAACACCAGTGAGACCCAGGGCAAGTGGAAGGATTTGGTCAAAGGCACGAATCTGGTGAGTCTGACACCCGTCTTGGGACGATAACCAAAAACTAACCCGACTTCAGCGCCGCACTGTCAACGGACTGACTGCAGCTGCATTGGCGTCGCTCTCTGGTGCATCGTTCTCCAATCTCTACGGAACCATTTTCTTGAAGAGCTTGAAGATTGTCGACCCCTTTATGATGACCATGGTTAAGAGAGCATTGCTACTTGCCACCGCCGTCACGTTCATGTTCATCATTGATCGTGTTGGCCGCCGTCGTCTCTTCCTCCAAATGGGCTTTATCCAGACAGCTGTTCTCATGGTCATGGGTGGCTTGGGAACGATCGCCCATCCAACTCTCGATATTAACAAGGGCATTGTGGCACTCACTGTCATGTTCCCCATCTTCCACTTCGTCTCATTTGGTGGCCCGTAAGTCGATCTCTTCCGCCTACGGCGGCACTTACATGAAGCTATTCTCAACTAACATCTCATTTAGACTGCAATTAACCAAGACGGAGATTCCCCACATTACACTTAGAGACAAGTCCGTCATGCTCTTCTGGTTGACGGCGAATCTTTGCAACTTCATCGCGTCATTTACTCTGCCATACCTCCTTCAGGAGCCGGCAAACCTTGGCTCTCGAGTTGGTCTCATCTACGGATCAATATCAGCCATGGGTCTGGTATGGGGATTCTTCTGCATGCCAGAGATGGCTAAGAAGTCGCTTGAGGAGATTGACGAAATGTTCGCTGCTGGCGTCCCAGCATGGAAGTCAAGACGTGAGTTTACCCTGTGTCTCAACTTTGCATGTGAACACACATACTGACACAAACTCAGACTGGAGAGGAGAGCAAGCTGCGAAGATTACTGATATCGAAAACCATGGTGTCTCTAGCGACAGCGAAAGTGAGAGGAGTGTTGAGAAACCGGGCCTGGAGCCCATTGTGGAGGAGAAGCCTGTGAAGGCATGAGATGTGAAGGAATAGGTGGTTTTTTTTCGCATGATTATGATGAGGCCTTCAATAGGTATGACAGATAATAGTAATACTTGAACGGTAATGTAACCACAAAAAAGCTTCATTTGAACATGCGCCTCATCGTTCCATCGCGATGCACTTCAGCCACAGTCTGTCAAGCCTCTTCTGCAACTGCTCGGATGGCATTGTTCCGAGCATGGAGCCTGCGGGATGGTAAAGCAGCAAGCCTCACATTTACTGCTGTGATCGGCCTATGTTCGACTCCATTCGAAGCATCCCATGATTCTCGGGACGCCATTAAAGTGCAGACTACAGTGACAGATCTTCAGACCTGCTAGGGTAATCCTCACACCTATGAGGTCTCTGTCCAGTCAGAATCAGACCCATTCCCGAGAAACCCCCTGTTGACTCGTGGGATCTAAGCGTAATTATCTATCAACAGCGTTGATTGGTGATCGACGTCAGGGTCGGCACTTCCCACGAGACTGTTCTGCGGAACCTCTCCCCTCAAAGCTGCATACTCGAGTCTTTCTTTGAACTCTCCAGTCCACTTCGTGCTAGACGCAGGCAGAATTCCTTCTTTGCTGCTTCCAGCTGCGCTTTCCGCTACACTTCCCCTCCCCTGAAAACGAGGCTAAAATGAAGGGACAGAATCGTTCCGTTTTCACGAAACAGCGTCTAATCATGATTTTGTTTCTGGCCCACGGATCAGACGGAAAATGGTGTGGTCAGACGAAACAATCCTATGAAATGTTTTGCCGACCGAGGCCGGCTCCGCTGGCTGTTCATCTCCCACGCGCGCGCGGACTGTGGCCAGTCGCTATCCCCAACCCGTAAGGTTTAGCTGCAGCGGCTCCCGCGATACTGCTCTGGGGCTGCATATTCCACGCATCGAGAGCGCGGCAGCCCATATTACCTTTCGGCACGCACCGAGTTCTCTAGAAACTAGATCAGGAAGTAAACGGGGTGCAACGGCAGTGTCCAGCGGTGTTGCTTGTCATCCAGCCCCCGATGGGAATCCATTGCCAGAACACACTAACCAAATGAGATGCTGAGTAGGAAAAACAGGCTTCAGAACTGTAAGGTCCATAAATCAAGCTCCGCTGAATAGATCGGCCAAAAGTGCCTTACACGCGGGCCACTCCATCGTTAGGCACTTGGAGCCCGGGCTTTTCATACCTTCACCAAGGTCAAATACCGCATGTCTTCCACCTTTACACGTCTTAGGGTGCAATCAGGTTTAACGTTACGAACAAACTTCTCTGTGCTCTCCCTTCTTTGACAAATTTCAATTCAAGTCCCTCCTTCACTGTGAGTGCGGCGCCAACACGATGGGCGTGTCTTTCCAATCATTGGCCGTCCTCGGTCTCGCTGGTTTCGCTGCGGCGGTGGCCGTTCCGAAGACCAAGAGCTACGCTGTCGACAGGTCCTACAGCGAGATGTCCGACCTTGGCACCAACTACAAAGTCTTTGAGCATGCGGCGACGAACTCCAGGACGAGGTTCGTCACCGATTCGAAAATTTGCGAGACCACCCCGAACGTCAAGCAGTACTCTGGATACTTCGACGTTGGTACGTCATATCTCGGACCGCTCGGGTCCCATCCACATGACTCGGCACTAACAACCTTCTAGGCACTGACCAGAACATGTTCTTTTGGTTTTTTGAGGCCCGCGACAAGCCAAAGGAAGCTCCTGTTGCTCTCTGGCTGAACGGTGGACCTGGTTGCAGCTCCATGCTTGGCCTCTTCCAAGAGAATGGGCCTTGCACCTTCAACGGAGGCGGTGACGAGCCCAAGTTGAACCCGAACTCGTGGAACAACTACGCGAACATGGTGAGTTTCTCCGCGGCAGCCGCCCGTGCCGTCGTGTTCCCGCCACGGCCCCATAACTCTAATACAACCGCGCTCGTCCCCTCTTGGCCTATTGTTCAATGCTAACAATGCCGTTCCGCCACAGCTCTACGTGGACCAGCCAATCGGTGCTGGTTTCAGCTACGGCACGAACGATGTTGACTCAACTGTCAAAGCGGCGCCGAAGGTCTGGTCGTTGATGCAGTCGTTCTACACCCAGTTTCCGGAATACAAGAACCGGGATTTCGGATTATTCACGGAGTCGTTCGGCGGACATTTCGGGCCGGAGTTCATCGACCACTTCCAGGCGCAGAACGCCAAGATCGACAAGGGTGAAATCAAGGGTGAGAAGATCAAGGTGGTCGCTCTGGGTATCAACAACGGTTGGATCGATGCTCGTTAGTACAGGAAATCCATCTGCTTTGCCACCACACTGACAAAAGATCAGGCAACCAATACCGCGACTATCTGGATTATGCCATCAACAACACATACAACAAGCTGATTGACCAAGCCAAGTATGATGAACTCGCCAAGTCGTACGACAAGGACTGTGCGCCTGCCATGGAGAAGTGCATGGGCAAGGAGGGAAACAATGAGGCATGTGTCGCTGCCGAAAATGCGTGCTTCAACGCTATCGAGGCACCCATTGAGGCCATCAAGCAGTTCAACGTCTACGACGTACGTGCCAAGGATGATAAGTTCCCGCCCAACACATACATGAAGTACCTCAACAAGCCAGAGGTGATGAAAGCTATCGGCGCCAAGTCCCAGTACCAAGAGTGCCCCCAAGCCCCGTATGACAAGTTCACTGCCAGCGGAGATGGTCAACGCTCTTTTCTCGAGACACTGGGCAACATTGCCAAGACTGACACGCAAGTTCTGGTTTGGGCAGGAGACGCCGGTAAGCAATTGTTCAGCGCGATGAGAATATTGTCACAAGTTAACTCGTTCAAGATTGGATCTGCAACTACATTGGCAATTATCGAGCAGTCACGCGAATTGGAGGACCTGAATTTGAGAAGGCTGATATGAAGGACTTTACGCTTGATGGCAAGAAGAAGGGAGAGTACAAAAGCGTCAAGAACTTAAGTTGGCTCAGAGTATTTGAGGCCGGTCACGGTTTAATGTCTTACCAACCAGAGGTGGCGCTGGTTGCTTTCAAGCAAACCATGATGAAAAAGGCAATCTCTTCTCCATAAATAAATGGGCACACTGTATGGCGTATTAGCAATTCGAACATTTAACTGCCTTTTAGTGAGGATGAGCCTGAGCGACATGGTCACAGACGGGAAACCAGATCGGAGAGGCAAACACCTCTCCTAAAGTACTGGAAGTTCCTCCAGATCTACGTAAGTCTCAGCTTGTGTGAAACCATTGCCGGCACACCTTCTTGTTTTCTTGTAAGACTCTTGGCGACCAGGCTAGACAGAGGCACCTAGTTTGGACATGCTCAAACAAGATACCATTGCGGATGTGGGTGGTTCAACTACCGAAATTCAACATCCTTCAAATTATACAGCCCTAGAACCTTCATCCAACCGAAAGAATCTTCACAAGTGATGACTGCGTCACCGTCCCCCTGAGCTCGTGGTGGAGTTTTGCACACCTGAAGCCCATCTCTGTTACTTGCACTAGAGGGATATACGGAGTTGAGCCCACGATATCCTGGCACGATTCGTAGCCATATCAATGCCGGCCCCTCTAGTGTAAGGACATCTACCAGTACAATTCCCGACGCCAGCAGTGTCTGAAGATTCGGCTTTACGTCGATTGAGAACCCGTCGCTATCGGGGTGCGTAGCAAACGCTTTTTGGAATGGGCCGCCGGTAAGGAGAATTCCGTGCATTTCAGTTGAAAGAAGAAAGAACAAAATGTCTTGTGGCTCTAGTCCTGACACGTCTGATAATTCCTGAACAGTTCGAAAGCTTACCTGTCCTGACAGGAAGTCTCGCCAAGTCCAGTTAGAAACTCTCATGCTCTTTGCCACCAGGATAGATAGTCCGCCGACAAGCCAGGAGAAGTTCGTCAGATTGAATGGATCAACGCCGGAGATCCTTTCCCCGACGACGAATGCGCACGCCATTCCCCCAGCGACTAAGACGACAGTCAGAAAGGCGACAGAAATGACGTATTTGGGACAGGGCACTACGATAGCCTTCTCTTGGACTGCCCAGGTCTCCGAAACTCTCAAGATATCTTCTCGAGATTTGTTCTGCGTGCGAATTTTGCACTTCATTCGCGCCAAGATGCTTTCTGGTTGGTGAATGGTCCGTCGGTCGAGAAGACATCGCCTTTTGCTCAGAAGCAAGGAGCCTAGCAGAGGGGAAGAAGTCCGGAACTCAAAGCTTTCTGCGTGGTCGGACTCCACGAACTCCGTCGTTTCAAGTGTTGCTGAGTGACCTTCCAATTGTGAGTGGATCCTTGGAGCCTGGTGTTTGTCCAACTTCAAAGCGACGAAGCCGTGAATCTGAATCTTACGAGTGATATCCGGAACTCCAAAGGCCGACAGGGAACTAATCAATTTCAAAGTATTCCGGTATCCCTCTCCGATCAAAGGATCGGCCAAAGACAGTGGGATTACGAGAATGATGTAATCAATAATACGACGCAATTTTGAAGGCATGCTTGGCTGATGGCAACTACGCCTTCCTTCGAGAGTCTCTTCCAGATCGAGGTGGACTTTAATACATGCCGCCGGCAGTTCGTTTGTACTGGTTTTGGGGTACGTGTTGAGCGTCTTGGACATGATCATGTCGTGGAGCTTCCAGACAGTTTCAAGTGCAACCGATGAAAATGATACGGCGATCTTGTCGCAAGAACCAGAGATTCGGCCATTATTATTTTCGTAGAGTAGTGTTCTGGTAGACTTCAACCCTGCGTCGAATATCAGAGCGCAAGACTCGAGACAGTGGTCTTCCTTCCACCAAGGTCTTTGATCACCAAAATTATGCAGCACAGTAATGATGCATTCGGCTAACCAAGATGAGACATTTATGTGTTCTCGAACATGTCTCTCGGCGATGGGGCTGTCGTCGTTCAAGCTGGATTTTCTTGTATGTCGGTCCCGCCCTTCCTGATGTTCACGTGACCAAGCTTTGGCTGCCGTAACGCTGATGCTGATAAACTTGAAAATATCGCTGTGGATGACTTTCATTTTCGTAGCCAATTTCGCAAGACATGCAAGAACAACAACGAGCCAGTAGTCGCTTTCAGATACTCGGATAGCTATTTGAGCTACGGTCGCTGTAATCTGATCGATCAAATAGTGAAAATGACTCCTGGGCACTTCCTGCGATCCCGTACCGTATGTATATGGAGTTTGATATTTTACGCTGCGGGGGTGCAATCCAGGGATTGTCGGTTCGGCTTTTGTGTGATTGTAGCGAAGAAGTGTTTGGTAACATTCATCTGCAAAGGGGAAATAGTCCTCTAGGACGGGATATGCCACCACGGCATCGTCGATAATGCATGCTAACAAGGCGTGGTGAATTGTCCGTGCCAACGACTCCAGGTCTTCGAAAACCCCTTCTTCAATCTTGTCTCCAAAGAAGGGATCATTCAAGTCGATCCTTGGCTTGAGACATTCTTCGACGCCCAGATTGAATTGTTGCAGTCGTCGTATTTCCAAGTCCCAGAGACGTTTCTGGCGATTGACATCAACCCCGTAGGCCTCCAGATCTCCCAAGACAGGGATACGTGAGCCTTGTCCACTCTCATCGGACGACAGGCGCCCAGGTTCAATAGACGACTGATCTGTTGCCAACGAGGGCCCGAGAGAGCAAAAGCGCTGAATCCGTTCGAAGGTGGGCACTTGAAGAGTTAGTATTGGTGGCTGAGCAGGGTTACACATATTTCCCCGGTACCCTTTCCGTGTCGTAGAGCTCATCTTGCAAAGCTTACACAGGTATGCGTGATGTATCATGAGATGGCCGGGAACAAATTCCCCACGGATGCATCAAAAGGGGGAGGGGGGGGGGGGGGGGGGGGGGGGGGGCCTAGAAGATGTTATATGGCGACCAGCACCCAAAACCCCGCCTCGTATTTGTGCAACCTCCGTAACCAATCATACAGCGCCACGCCTGGAAATTCAACCCAGCAGCATGCCGAGACAGGACGAGTGGCCAATGCAAGGCGAACTCCTCAAATTGCAAATTTGCATTTGTTCGCGGGCTTTTTCAGCTCTCCACTCTTTTGCCCCAAAGGTCTCCACAAGGTGTTCAAGCGATACTTTGACTCCTGCTGCTGCACACGAGATATTTTGGAGTTGCTCTACCCTCATCGCCGCTTGCTCTTATCGCCTTCGGTCTTCTCGTCTTTACCTTCAGGTCAATGGTAATTATGGCCTCTTCTGACCATTTTCGGGAATTTGAACGCGTTCTACTTGAAGGCCGACTAGAAGAGGAACAAGAATCAGGGACTAGACAGGACCAATTTGTCAAGCCCCGAGTCGAGCACAGAACCGTAACGGCCTCTACGTCCTCTACGAGTGACACAGAGGATAGGCCTTATACGCCCCCGCTGACGCAGTATCCGCCCCCGCCGTGGCAGTATCTGTCTCCGCCCCGGCCGTCCCCGCCTCGGCCGCGTGGCCGTGTTAAGACTGCAAGTTACTCAGAGTCTTCTAACGAAGATGACGACGACCTCACCGATGCCTCTGCTAGCAGTGATCTTGTTGTCGCAGTTGGAAGCAGCGCGCTGGAGAACGAAATCAAAAGGCTGTGTTCCAAGATGAATATCTTCTGGAGTTTACCCAAATCTCTTGATCGTTTGTCTCAGCATAAACTCAAGATATCGGCTAGGCTCATTCGGATCCTGCGAGGCGAACTTGAGGCCAACATACTCGCGCAGGAGACCCCAGCACGTGTAAAGGAGGATATTAAAAAGATCTTGACTACTACTTTACCTTGGAGAGAATCACAGGTAGAACTTATGTCTGCGTTTCTGGAAGATCCGGTGTCGCAACAAGAAAACGTATCCGAATCAGGCGTCGAGTTCGCGCAGCTTCGGGAAACGTTTCTTCCCGGAGAACTAGTCTATGCGGAGTGTTCGGAGTTGGCAACAAACGGCATACCTGGGCAATGTTGGAGGGTAGACCATTGCGAATATACGCAATCAGGGAAAGCTCGATTTCTACTCATCAAAACGTTGGAATGGAAATGGGATAACTCTCGGTACAGCTTCCACCTGGTCGGAGGCACGATACGCATTGAAGAGTATGCAGGAAGAGTTTCATTCAAAAGGCTGGGCATTATCCCCGTAGCGATGATGCAATCATCTGCTTGGGCGGAAGTTCAAGAGAAGCTCATCTCCAGGGGCAAGTTGTACATGAACTGCTTTAAGTCTGTTCAAAGTGTTTGGGAGTATCACGGACCGGCGACACAGTGTGCGTCGCCATACAAATGGTTTTCCCGGCCGATGGCCCCCAAATTAAACGGCTTCGAAGATGGGACGCTTGCATACGCAATGGAGTATTCTACAGTAAGATGTTTCTCGTTCCTGGGCTCAGGCATAACTAATTTCAGTGTATCTATAGATCAAATCTCGCGTTATTTTTGCGGTATTCATCCCGCAAATATCCCCTAACGAGGAGCCGACTGGCCATATGATGGATATGTTCGAACCCATAAGTGATGAAACTTACATCATATTTTGTCCCTACGTGTGGGTTCAGCCAGTCACTTCTCTTGGTGGACCGTTAAGAATGGTGCACCTGGACCACTTCAGTCCAGTCACTTGGAACAAACCGATCTTCGATAAAAGAGACAACAAAATCTGCATCCACATTCTGTCGATCTTACGAACATTTCAGCCGTTCACAAAGATCCATACCCAACTTGAAGGAAAGTCAGCAGGCTTGATAATGATAGTCAATGGTGATATTCTGCGTACATTGTCGATTATGGGAGGTAAGTAAAGTCAAAGGAATGATTACTTTAATTCCAATTCGTCAATACCCTCTGACCTTCTTTGTAGCAGTTGCAGAACACGACCAGAGGTCCCTGCTCGAAGTAGACCTTTTAGATTTTACTCAGCAAGAGGACCGCTTGTTTCGTGCTTTAGAGAGCCGCTTATATCTAGCGGCGCGTCTACGAGGGCTTATTCTCTTGCAAAACTTCGCGCCGTTGGTGGCGCGACGTTCATTTGACAAGCGAGATCGTTGTGAGGAGATTACAAGTAAGGGCGGAGTGAACTTCGCATGGAAGCTTATGATCTGACCGGTGTTCACAGATTTCATAGACTTTCTTGGAATCTTCCCAGGGATTATCACACTCTGCCTCGAGAGAACCGACTCGGTGGATGGAAAGTTGAAGAAGCTGGGGCCTGTGCATGTTGATATTGATGATATTGCGGATTAGAAGTCGTCTCAATTCATTCTCTTCGTGTACAAGATTCGGTTCTCTTTGCGCCCAAGGAAACTTTACTGCTAGCATATTATTTGCAAAAAAATATCCGCTGTATACTTTCAGACCTGTTATTAACTAAGTCCTCACCCTTGATATGTGAGATTGGCAGATAGGTCACGAAATGAATTGAGGCCATATTCCTAGCCGCATATGAGGCGGATGTATCAATTGTAAGTGTCGACACCACAGCATCCGCGGAGGGAAAAGCCAAATTCTAGGATTGACTGCTAGGGCAAACGATATCTCATACGGAAAAGCAGCTAGCCCACCTCGCGCCCGGCTCACTCCACGACCCCCGCTCAGCCGAGAGCAAATCGCGCCATATTCAGACGGCAGCTGATCTGACCACCGCCTCCAACAAACCCCGAGGAGGCGTGCTTGGCGGGAAAATTACCGACCACGTACCGACGTCGCCAAGTCGCCTACGCCTGCGGGGTAATCAAAATGGCGGGAAAAGCAGCCTCGGTGTGCCAAATGGACGGGTTTCTTCCGTTTTATCCGTCGTCCTCATTCGAAAGGAGTCATTCGCCAAGATACGCTTGTCGTTAGCCAAAGTCTTGTCGTAGATGTCCAAGAACTCCAAGAGCGCGATCTGGGAGGGCTAGTGAGTGGTTAGCTTGTGCTTGGGTGTGAGGTTCGAGAGCTTATCTCGACGACGTGTGCTGATGGGGATATGTTGCGCGGAAAAGGCAGAAATATGAGACATGCATCGCAAGTACGGATGGAATGCATGGCATTTGAAATAGTGTGACTGTCCGATGGAGAAGGTGAAGTACGAGAAGTTCGCTTCTTGAACCGACGACCCTCTCTTTTGCATTGGCAACCGCGCAATCTCCTAAAACCGACCCGGCGGCTGACAGGCCGCGAAAGAATACCCACAAGCGCAGACATCCTCGTCGCTCCCATCTCTAACCATCTCTTGCCACGCGCCCAATCGTTCGACGCGCCATCTGCAATGCGACGCTAGACTTGCGCGACGGACATGACGGATACGACCACGGATAAGCTTGGCGAGGGAGGGCGTCCCTTTTCCGTCCGCTAATTGAGATCCCCCTTCCCACCGGTCCCAGCCTCCCTCTCGTTGCTGCTCAGACGAACCCGTTTTCCCCGCACCCCGCAAACTGCCAAGTCCGGGGGTGGATTGGATCCATCTGGGGTTTTAGTGGGCGAACGCGCGAGATGGCGGTGGTCTGGAGCTTCTCCGCGGTTTTGGGGCCGGTGGGGACGACGGGTTCTCCGCAGTAGCCTTTGTCTTTTTGGTTATAAGGTGGTCCCGGCCAGATATAACTTGGGCAGAATTCTGTTCTTGGTCTGTGTGTGTGCGAACTTGAACACCGAGGCAAGCTTGTTTCGACGTGGCACGGCAGGCGAGTCAGTTTCTTCCAACTTCAGTCCTTTGAGCTCTCGTCGTCCTTTGTTGTGCGCCGCGAACACCTCGTCAACATGGCTTTGAACGCTCTGAGGACCTCGCTTGAGAAGAGCGAGGTCGAGGCTGTTCACCACAGACCATCCGGCGAGACGCACCTTGAGAAGGTCCCCGAGGCCATCGAGATTGGACCCTATCGTGTGTTCGGGCTGAGTACGGAGGATGCGGACTTTTACAACAACTACCCCGAGGAGTCGCGAAAGAAGGTCTTCCACAAGGTAGGATGAGTCGATGCGAGGTTTCCTTGTCCTAAGACTGACTTGCTCCAGGTCGACAAACGACTGATCCCCATGTTGGCTCTGCTGTATCTCATCTGCCACATCGACCGCGCCAACATCGGAAATGCCAAAATCGAGGGCATGGTCGAGGACTTGGGCATGTCGGGCGTGCAGTACAACACCGTTCTATCCATCTGTGAGTATCCCGAGTCTCGCCTCAACTAAGCTGACCGTGGTGCCACAGTCTTCATCCCCTACGTCCTCTTCGAAGTCCCCAGCAACATCATCCTCAAGAAAGTCAAACGCCCCTCGACATACCTCGGCACCCTTACCCTCTGCTGGGGTATCGTCATGACATGCACCGGTCTCACCCGTAACTTCGCCGGCTTGATGGTCACCCGCATTCTCCTTGGAATCTTCGAGTAAGAACACCCACAACCCCATCGCCTTCAGAGTTCATCTGCTAACCAACCCCACTCAACAGGGCCGGCTTCTTCCCTGGTGCCATCTACCTCTGCTCATACTGGTAAGCCACACCACTCCCCATCACCAAAACTCCACCCTGCTCACACCAGCCCAGGTACATGCCCAGCGACCTCTCCGTCCGCATCTCCTACTTCTACTGCGCCTCCGCCCTCTCCGGCGCCTTCTCCGGCCTCCTCGCCGCCGCCATCGCCGAGATGGACGGCGTCGGCGGCATGGAAGGCTGGCGCTGGATCTTCATCCTCGAGGGCCTCGCGACCGTCTGCCTCGGCGTCGCCTGCTTCTTCCTCCTCATCGACACGCCCACCCTCTCCACGCGCTGGCTCGACCCCGAGGAGATCCGCTATCTCGAGCTCTCCATCTTCATCAAGCAGGGCGGCGGCTCCCGCGACGAGGACTCCGACCGCAAGGTCAACTGGCACGACCTCAAGATGAACCTGACCAACTGGCGCATCTACGTGCAGGCGTACTTCCTGCTGTGCCAGAGCGCGCTGTCGTACGGCATCAAGTTCACGCTGCCGACCATCACGAAGGCGATGGGCTTCGCGAACACGCAGGCGCAGCTGCTGAGCGCGCCGCCGTACGTGGCGGCGGCCATCTCCGCGGTGAGCTTCGCCAAGGTGTCCGATCGGTTCTTCTGGCGCATGCCGTTCCTTGCTATCCCGATGGCGATCGTGGCGGTGGGGTACTCTATTATCCTGTCGCTGGACGGCGCGCTGGCGGAGAAGAGGGGCGTGGCGTACTTTTCCGTCGTGTTGGCCGTGGTTGGTATCTACCCCATCCAAGCGGCGGCCGCGTCCTGGAACGCGAACAACATCGCCCCGGCGTCTCGACGAGCGATTGGCATCGCGCTGATGAACTGCGTCGGAAACGTCGGCGGTATTGTGGGAAGTTTCATGTATCTCGAGAGCGAGAAGCCAAAGTACCACACCGGCTTCGGGCTGAGTTTGGCGTTTGGCGGAAGTGGACTGGTTGTTGCCCTGCTTCTCGAGTGGAGCTACAAGGTCGCCAACGCGAAGAAGGCCAGGATTGCGGATGAGGCGAAGGAGAAGTACACCGAGGAAGAGCTATTCAAGATGGGAGACAGGTCGCCGCTGTTCAAGTATGTGCTGTAAGCAACGGGGGCGGAAGTTGTTGAGGAAGTTGGGAGGAAGATTGCGATTATTGCTTTTGTAGCTCTGCTTTTTAACACCATATCTGCTCGTATACCCAATACCATTACGCTTTCCTGGTAAACACCTGGCTTCGCTCAAAATTACTAGCCCGAAACCGAATATCCTTCAGCAGTATACATCATTTCTCTCGCGTCGAGACTAAAACAGCAGCCAACGTCCCAGCACACCCCATCAAGATTAACGCAACAACCACCGCAGCGATACAGTCAAACTTCCTCCGGCGGTTGCGCGCCTCGACAGCCAGCTCCTGTCTGAAACTCCGAGCGTAAAAGCTCCTCTGGCTGTCCATCGTCCTTGGGCGCTCCTTATCGAATTCGTAAACGGGCAGCGCATTCTCCCGCTCGCGTCTGCACATTTGGGCGAAGTAGGTGTTGTCTGGCGGCGTCGGGGTATTGAAAGATGGCGGCGCGGTGCTGATTGCGTGGGAATATGGCGGGGGATTGGGGGGGAGCGACGCCCGTCTGGTGCGTTCGATTTCGCGCACGAATTGCGGTTTTGGGGGGAGCATTGAGTCGTTTATGATGGGTGGTTCAGGGTGAGCTGGGAGAGTCTCGGTTGGTTCGGTTATAATAGGAGGTTCAGGATGAGCTGGGAGAGTCTCGCTTGTGTCGTTTATGACAGTGGGTTCTGGGTGAGCCGGCAGAGCCTCGCTTGTGTTTGTCATGATGAAAGGACTTTCCGGTAATCAAGGAGATTGGAAGCTTTTTTCTGATAGTTATGGGAATTGAGCTTGGGAGAATTGAGCTTGGGGTGGTTGGATTTATTGTACGACCCGTTGTCGAGGCTCGCGGCTGGTGTAGGACGGATTCGGGATGTTGCAGCGTTTGAAATGTGGATGCTGTAGTGATGGGACGAAAACGGCGGCACAGCGACGGCTGCGAGCGTTTAAGCTCCAACCCCCTGCCAGGTTTGAACGTAAATCTGGTTAGAGGTGACCTAATGAGATCATGGGTCAAATAGACCATTTTCTGATGAAAACTGACGACCATGCGCGCATCCCGAACGGTCGGAACGGCGGCCGGCCGGTCGCCCGGAGATGTGGGGCCGTAGCCACCGACGCAAGCCGCATTCTTCACCCACGGTCTCGAAGACGTTACTGAGTAAGTTTGGTTTCATGGCATTCCAACGCCTATTTTTAACTCGCAGACAAAAGAAATGCGCCGTAGACAATGCGGCAAACGAATGAACACGCGCCTAAACGCCGTCCCCGACCTATGTGTACATGCATCAAGCAATGCCGTCTCATGCATCGACCTCATCTTCATCCAAAAACCCCAGTCCGCTGTCATGCTTCCTCCTCTTCCTCCCGGAAACTCTCCTTACCAGGTCCCCGGAAAGCAGCCCCTTCTTCACGACAGTCCCGCCCGCAAGCGGCGACTTCGACACACCCGCCGCAGGCTCCATCACCTTTTTCGGCGTCCGGCCCGCCGCCCTCGGCGGTGTGCTAGTCGGCGTGGTGGACTCCTCCACTTCATCCGCCAAGAACTCCCTGCTCATGCTCACAACCCTCTCCAGCTCCGCCTTCATCTGGTCGATAACCTTCTTCGCGCTGACCCGCTCCTCCGCCATCTTCCCCTCCAGCCCCTTCTTCTCGATCCTCAGATTCTTGATGCTCTCATGCGCAGCCCTCAAACTCTCATTCACCCTCTCCACTTCCTCCCTCAACTCCGCGACTCGCGCATCGCGCACCGCGAGAGCCTGGCCGCTGCGCCGATTAACAGACGCGATTTCCTTTGCTTTGCTCTCCTCACACTCATCAAGCCTCCTCCGGAACGCCTTCGTCTTCGCTACGGCGTCCGCAAGCTTCGTCTCCAGCTGCGCAATCACATCCTCCTTGCTACGCAGCACCCGGCGCCCAACCTCGATCTGCGCGTCCTTCGTCGCCATCGCGTCGCGGTTCTCCCCCTCCATCTTGCCAATCACGCCCTCGAGCTCCATCACGTCGCGGATGTACCCGTTCACCGCGCCCTTGAGCCGGTCGACGCTGACCCGTAGCTCCGCCGCGGCAGCGTCCTTCTGCGCCAGCTGCGCCTTGGCGCGCGCGAGGTCCTCGTTGAGGCTGTCCATGGCGGCGACGCGCGCGCCGAGCTGCTGGCGCAGGGAGAGCTCGAGCTGGTGGTACTCGTCGATGGCGGCCTCGTCCTCCCTCCCGCGCTTGGCGAGGTCGCGGAGGCGGGTGAGGAGGAGGTCGAGGACCTCGGCGCCGTGGGAGGAGAGGGGGAGGGTGATTTCGCCGGGGGTGAGGTATTCCAGCTCGAGGCGGGCGGTGCGGAGGGAGGCGGCGAGGGAGGTGATGATTTCGCTTGCGTCGGAGCCGGGGAAGCCGAGGTCGCTTAGGGAGCTGTTGAGGTCGAGGAGGGCGGCGGTGCGGTCTGAGACTGTGCGGAGGAGGTGGGTGACTTGCTCTTCTATCGTTTGCAAGGGTTCCGGGGTACTAGTGGTGGAGGGAGTGAAGGCTGATAGCCGGTCTGAGAGGCGGGTGGTGAGGGAGGTGTAGGATTCGAGGGTGCTTGTGAGCTTTGACATCTCAAGGCGAAGGGATGTGAGTTCCTCTTGGAGGGAGTCCTTCTCTGTGTCGCGGAAGGAGGTTTGCACGCCTGCATTGCAATGTGACGGAGGCGCGATGGATCCTCTGTGAGAAGACGGCGTCATCGGGCCCTCGGCGACCGGACTCGTGAGCGGCGGAGTGAGGAAGGAAGACCTCACCCTCGTGGGCGTACTGCACACAAACTCGGCCATCGTCGCGTCTCCAAACGCAGTGTCATCAGCCAGCATCCTCTCCCCGGCAACGGACTCGGCCTCGATGGTATCTGTCTCCATGTAATTATCCACATAAGGACCCCTCGCCGCGAGCGTCCAGTCATAGCAGCTCTGCCCCCTGACTCCAGAGCGATTCGACAGCTGCTCCTTCAGCGTCTCGACTTCCCTCTCAAGCCCCCAGATGCGCTCCATGTCAATCACGATGGTCGCGTTCTGCAGCTCGTAGATCTCGGCGTCCTTCTCCTTGAGCTGCGCCTTCAGGCCGTCGATCTCCGCCTTGGTCTCCTGGGCGCGGCGGCGTTTCTCGGCGGTGATGGCGTTCATCTCCTCGCTGAGGCCGTTGCGCCGGATGCGGCGCTGGACGCGGCCGTCGAGGACCTGGCGGAGGGGGAGGAAGTGGACCTCGCCGCTGTGCGGGAGGTCGGGAGCAGCTGTGGCGCCGCTGCCGGAGGGTGTGCGGGAGACGGGGGCCGAGTGCCGGCGCGAGGTGCTTGGGGTTCCCTTGTTAAGGGTTGTGCGACGGATCATGGGGGTGAGGCCCGTGGAAGACAGGCGGGATGTCGTTCGCGGTGTTGAGACTGGGCCTGGATCTGAGAAGCGCACCTTCCTCCTTGATGCCCTGTGTGGTGTTGATACTGGCGATGCGACTGAAGCCGAGGCAGTGGAGGGAGCTCCGGCTGCGCTTCGACGCGTGCGCCGCAGCGCAAGTGGAAGCTCGTCGCTAGACATCGCGACCACCTTTTCCAACTCAAACGAACGCAATTGACCAGACAAATTTCACAAATGACAGGACGTGGTATGCAAGAAAGACGCATGTCAGACCGTCCAACACCGGGTTTCACGACCTATAAACAGGCCTGGTGTTCTCTCTCCCTTGTCGCCTGCAATGTTGATCGAGCCGTGGTGCTGAGGGTTGTTATCGCTACCATTGTTTACTCATTTCCTATCGCGGCCTAGCGCGCCCCGCTAGACCGCAAATCGGCCCCGCCCGCCGCCGCGACCCGCACCCGCGGCAGCCAATCGATTTCGCTGCTGCCGCGCTCCGCCAAACAATCCCGACGCCGTTTGCGAAGTGCGCCTGTTTGGATCGCGACTTTGCAATTGTGAGGCGCGTGGGACACGGTCGGAACGCCATTGAGGTTGAGAGTCGCGAGTTGGTGGTTTATGACGCGATCATTGGCCGAGCTGGACGTTTGCCACAGCAGTCAAGCTGGAATTCTCATGGCAACGGTTTAGGCTGCTGTGGTTGAATCCAGAGCTCGAGAACAGCATGAATCTAAGAAAATTCACCACAATGACCCTTTGCGCTTTGTGACTGCAAATGACTTGACCTTCGGAGTGAATGCGCATCTGAAAGCCAGACGCGATTGTTGTTTTCTCGATTCCTCTCTCCTAAATTCCCTGTCCACGCTAAGGCAGCCCGTCATTGGATGACACCCTGCATCGGCCCGCACCACACCTCAACCCCCCTTTGGATCCGCTTCGCTTCAACCCTCTCTCCACACCACACATCTCCACGACCTTCCCGCAGAGAATCAAATTCCCTCTTTTCCAGGCCCCCTTCAACAACAAATGGTTTCGTGGTGTAGTTGGTTATCACGTCAGTCTAACACACTGAAGGTCTCCGGTTCAAGTCCGGGCGAAATCATCATTTGGGCGAATGGTTTAGTGGTATAATACTCGCTTAGCATGTGAGTGGTCCAGGGTTCGATTCCCTGTTCGTCCAACCTTTTTGCCCTGGAGAGCTGTGGTGATGTTATTTTAGTAGTTCCGAATGCAGTGTGCGGTGAGTTGTTTTGCAGAGTTCGCGAACTGGGTGGTGGATGTGGGTTTAGGTAGGCATATGGGATTGGCTGGGTTGCTCTGCTGTCTCCAAACGAGAATATAATGCGATCGCTGTTCAACGATGACGTTCTGAAAGTAAGATGGCTGTGTTCCAAATGTCAGCAACACACTCTGTAGTAATATTTGCTTACAGTTTAGGACGTGATTTAGAATGAACGAGGATCTACCTAGCCCGCTTCTTCGTAGATTTAATCTCAAATATTGGAAGCGGAAAAGATTCCATCACGTACATCTCCAACTCATAAGAATCAAAGGCTGCTGCATAAAACTTCCACATATTTTGGTCATGAAATAGTCCTTGTAGGATGCCTTAGTTTCGCAATCGCAACTTCTTTGGGCTCTGTCCACGGATTTCGGAGCCGGTATTTCCCCTTCACAATATCTCGTTTGTTGCCGAGCTGTGCAGCCGACATGAGAGGCATGCATGGGGTGATGGTGATGTGGCTCGCCCCACTGAACGTCATGACGCTCTCAAGCAGGACATTCGGGGCTATGTATGCGTTCCTACTTCTCGTGTGCCTATTGAACCACCATTCAGTATCAATGCGGTCCACGTACTCCATGAGATAATTGGGAATCTCGGCACATCGAGTCCGCAAGTCGGCGACTGTAACGAGTGGATTGTCGTAAAGCCATCTACTGCGAAGTCCCACAATGCTTCCTAGCCTTCCCTCAATGCTGTCGTGGCACCTCGGGCAATTGCAATACAGGGCATCGCCGCCGTGCTTCCCCTCCAGATTCCAGCATTGTTCCTCTGGAGGGTTTTCCGATTCGCGCTTCATGGCCTCTTTTGCCACCAGATTGCCAATCCTGACAGTGACGTGAATGTACTTCAGTATTGAGACTCCAGCGTCGGGACCATGAATGCTACTTTGGCCTGATGCCTGCATCAAACGATACAGCGTCTTATACACAGCAGCGCGAGAACGGCGGCAGGTATATGCTAGGGGACATGGGTTTGCGATCTCTACCACAACCTCGTCGCTTGATATGAATTTTTTTCGGGGAGGCCCGAAAGACCGTCTACCTCGATAGCGACAAGCTTCGGCGTCCAGTACGTCCAGTACGTCCATATTTATTGCATAGATGAGCATTGATGTTCCAAGCTCAAAATGGCATTTTGCATCTCGAAGGGGAGCTTACCGATCTGTATCATCATCTTCGGTTCGGGTACGCGTCGTGTGTTAGCTACATCCAGTATTTCGGGCATGGGAATGAGCGGAGGATCATAATCGGGAGAGCTGAAGGGGGGCAGTGGTAAACTTGTCGTCCGCGTAGCATCTGGATGGCCCCACGGTGTTGGAACCATGCTGGCGAATGGCACTATCGAAATTGCGTCATGATCGTGAAGCAAACTGTGGTATGTCTCCGACGGGGATTTGTTTTCCGCTGTTGGTGCACCAGTAATCTCTGGCGCCGACGGAATCGCGGGGATGGTGGTGGTCAAGCTTCTAATAACAGCCACCCATTTTACCACATCGCTCCCCTCTACATATTGAGAGAGGTCGTCACTAACGCGGGACGCTTTGAGGTACGACGGACTCAGCTCTTCTTCTGTAGCGAAAGTTCGGCTTTTTCTGGATCGCGTCATGTTTTATTTGAAGTGACTTCGATGAATGGTAATTAGGTATTGACTGTCGAGGGCGGGAATGTACGTTGGTATTGGAATTCAGAGCTTTGGTGTTTGTCGCGACTGATATACAGCGATGTAGGCGCATCGGAGATGGACACTATTATCAAAGGGTTTGCGGTCTGATTATTATCAGTGGACTGACTCAATTTGTTGTATTTTAGGTTTCTGAAAAAGTGCGATCATCACTCGAGGCAAGCACCCTCATTTTTACAGAATCTTTGATGTTGTTTTCCTAAATTTGAGTGAACTGAAACAGAAGATTTGGATTACGGACACGACCGGAACGTCTATGTTGTGCGGAGAAACGCCCTCTAGTCTCTCGCAATGTGTCATTCGGAAATGCTGATTCCTTTATCCATCAATCCCTTGGAAAAGCCGAATTCCACTCATCTGACGAATGAAGCTACTAGCTGGACCTATATATCGAGAAAAGTTCCAGCCCGCCCAGAATAGGGATTTCATTGTAGGAGAATTCCCCGTAAAAGAACCTCGACTAGTGCGAGCCAGCTGGACCTATATATAAGGTGAGAAACATCATGCAGGTTTCCTGATGAATAGGTCCGGAAGTCTCACTTGCGCGGGAAGCGATTTTATCATCGTGAAATCCTTGAGGGCTAGACTAAGACAATAGTTCCAGTCTTGATATTTACAGGTTAACTACAATATTAGGGCAGGTTCTTGGGGCGGCAAATGCCTCACTATCTCATCAACTGCTGAATGACGCCAGTGCATAGGCCTGCGGGGTGCAGCTAATGAAGTGTCATTCCAAACGATCGACTTCTTTCGAGCAAATCAAAAAGTTGAACATAGCGAGACTTGGAGAAATTGTGGGCAGTCGATGGGATAGCGTCCCGGCCTTAGATATTGAGGACATGGCGATTCATCTCGTCTGATTCGCGGTCATTTCCTCGGGTCTTCTACCCACCTCCTCCCACATAGTATTAAGACCACGGCAACAGATTGCTAGAAGCGTCCTCAAAACCAGCAGATGCCTGTACTCTATATTTCATTAGCATCAAATCATTTTCATCTTATTGTAAACTAACTATAACATACATATAGCATCTGTGTGAATAAAACAGCTTAATTCTTTCTAAATCAGTATCTAACACGAGAGGTCTTTTAAGGAATAGAGACTAATGCGCTGGAATATTATCAGCCTAAATAAGTGGGTTGGAAGTAGGTCACCTTGCACCTTCCTCTAGGTATGAGGCTGCCTTAGATACTTAAGGTTATTATAATATATCTTTTTAAGCTTAAAAGAGCTTATAAACCTTAATCTTATATAATTACTATTTTATATTTTTATATATATATTTTAGATTTATAAATAAATATAAAGAGAAATAATTAATAAAAGAAATTAATAAAAGAGATAACTTTATAGCTTTATTATTAAATTATATAAAAAAAGCAGATCTTTTTTTTTATATACTTTTTATTATAGTTAATATTATAAATATTAAAATAGTAACTAATACTGCTTCTTTGCTTAGTAGAAATAGAAGCTTTTTATTAGCTTAAAATAAACAGTTAAAATAGCTATTAAAGCAGTAGTATAGCAGTAATAATAATATTTTATATATTATTTCTACTTCTTAATTTTCTTTTTTTATTACTATTATTATAATTATATATATTGCTTACCTTACTTCTATATATATATATATATTTATGCTGTAATTATAATATCTTTTATTTACTTATAATTCTATTTTTAATACTAATTATATTATTTAAATACTTCTTAAAAAGACTAAAGCTAAATATGCAGCTAATATAGCTAAAGTGAAAGCTGTTTTCACTAGCAAGAAGTATAAAAAGAGAGAAGAGCAAAAAAAAGAAAGTAGCAACACTTTTCTAGCACCTGCTCTAAAGCTTAAAAACTTTAAGCTTAAAAATAAGTTACCTTATTATCTATTTTTATTACTTTTAAGTCTTCTTTTTATTATAAAATATTATAAAGTTTTTGCTTTATTTTATTACTTCTATAACTTAGTTACTAATTTAAGTTATTTTATAGAGCTAAAGACTAATAAGCTTATTAAAAGCAACTAGCTTATAGAGAGCAAAAAAGCTGAAAAAGAGTATAATTTAAAGCTTACTACTTTTATTTCTTTATCTTCTTATAAGCTGTAATAAGGCTGCAAGCAATATATATTTAAGATCTTTATTTCTTATTAACTTATTGCTTTATTTATTAACTTTAGAGTAAAAGCAGAAGCTTTAAAGGCTAAAGGTTAAAAAGAAGAGCAGCTGCTGCTGCTAAGTAATATTATATACCTATTATGCTTATATAATGCTATCTTAAGTATATTGCTTAATATATATATATTTAGTTTAAAATAAAAAAGCAAATATGCTTCTTATAAAGAGAAGAGAAAGATATATATCTTTATACTAGCCTCTATTTTTAGACTAAGGCTTTAATTCCTTAGCAGTATATAAAATAATCTTATAAATAATATATATTCTACTATATAACTTTTTGCTTTACTAACTGTTTATTAACTTATATATTATAAGTTTTTACTTATTAGAGAACTGCGCTTTATAAGGCTTTTAATGCTTATAATAAGGCTTAAAAGAAGGCTAAAGTTAAAGGTGAGAGTAGTAGCAAAGTAGCTATTAATTCTATAGCTTTTCTTTTTATACTAGCTATTGCCTTAGAAGTTAAAGTTACTGTAGAGGATATATTAGTCTCTAGTGATTTATATATTAGTCTGTCTTTTAAAGTAATTACTACTAGCCTTTAAGTGGCTAGTATTTGCTATATTATTAACAGCTTTATTAGCAAGCATCTCTCTAAAAAATTACTGCTTATATATTAGATCTTAATAGATAAGTATATAACTGCTCTCTTTAGATAGAAATAAAATATAGCATTACTTTGCTATATGCTCTGCAGAGCATAAGTGTTTTAAGCTCTTAAGAAAGCTATATATTTTCTAACTATTAAGCTATTTTCAATTAAAAATACCTAACTTATAAGTCTTACTTACTGCTTAATTTTTCTTTTTCACTTTATACTATTACTTATAATATATCTTAAAGGTTTAAAAGTGCTTTAAACTATTTAAACTTTATATAAGAAAAGGTTTTTATAAAACTATTAGCTAGTATTTTATTAGTTAGAAGATATATAACTTAAAATAATTGCTTAATATATTTCTAGTGAAGCTATATATTTTAGATATCTATATAGCAAAAGTAAGTTAAAATGCACTTTTTTTTGCTTATTATAAGTTATATTATTTGCTAATTATTGCAATAGATCTTCTATATATCTCTTAAGCTAAGTTTAAAATCTCTAAAGAGCTGCTTAAAAGCTATAGTCTCTTTTATAATATGCTTTAAGCTTAAAAGCTCTACTTCTATTATTAATATAATTACTATATTTTAATATACAGCTTTCTATTAGATTAAGCTTCTAAAGAGAGATATTATAAAACCTTAAGATAACCTTTATATCTCTTTATTATCAGCAAAAAATGCATTACTTATAATTAGTAATACTTAAGCTATATTACCTTTTAAAATACTAAAGTGAATTATAAAATATTAAGTATAGTATAAGTATTAAATTACTTAGTTTGCAGCTTAATAATGCTTTAAAGATAGGTTTATTAAGAATTATAATAATAAAACATAAGCAAATATAATATCTAGTTATATTATAATTGCAATATAGAGGATTGATTAAATTTTCTCTTAATATAAGAAGACTTACTATAGGTTTGCTTTTCTATTAAACCTCTTAAATAAAGTGAGCAGAAGAAGTGTACTTAGTACTCTAAAGTTAGTAAGATTAAACTTCTTTATAATTTATTTAATATACTAATTATATAAAAAGTAGATATTTTATATTATTTAATTATAAGTGATTTTAATTCCTAAGTATTATTCAGCTAGTCTTTAGTCTTTCAGCTTATACTTCTCTTTAATCTCTTTTATAACCTTTTCAGCTTCCTTTATATAGTTTTTATAATATGAAATAAAGATATTATTAATATAAAAAAGTATAAAGACTTTCTTATTATAAGTTTGAAAGAGATATAGATCTTTACTTATTAGATATAATTTAAGATAAAGAAGGAAGCTTAAGAACTCTTTATACTAAAGTAAAAATATATTGCAAAATCTATATAGAGTATATTAAAGTTTAATAACCTTTTTATCTTCTTTAAAGCTATTTAGTAAGTAATAAGTGATAGAAAGGTTATTTAGTCTGTATATAGCGTTTAAGAACGTATTAATAATATTAAATTAGTGAATTTTAAAGTTAAATTATGCTATAAAAGCTATTATAACTTTAAAAGTTTTTAAAGCAAAGGTTGCAGTATATATCTATTCTAAGAGATGCTTTTCTTAGAGGTTGCTTTAAATATAAATTCTAGCCTTATAGCAATTAAAATATCTATATTAATCTAATTTATATATAAATACCTACTTAAGAGGTATTAGCTTATTTTTAGCTTTTATATTATCTATAACTTTTCAAACTTCTATTTTCTTAAGTTTATTAATTTTAATATTATATATTTTAATAAAATATAAGTAGAGCAGTTTTAATATTTATTAAATATTTCTCTAGGTTTTAAGTAACTTAATAAGCTAGTTAATATAGATTTTTCTGCTTAATATTATAGAAATATACTTAAGTTTTACTTAGTAAATAGAAATAAAAATAAAGCAATAGAGCAGATAGTAACTTTAGTCTACCTCTTTAATTGCTTTTTGCTATTTTAATATATATATTTTAAAAAAGATATACTAGTTTTATTTTATATATAGAAATATAAAGTGTGTTCTAAAGTAAGGTGATCACTTTAGCTTTATAATTTCAAATTAGCTTAAGTTAGCATAGTTATATATCTATTTTAACTTCTCTTTTATAGCACTCTCTTCTTTAGTTCTTAAGTATAGTTATACTAGCTGAATAAAAGAGTTGCTTTATAAGAGTAGTTATATATTATTATCTTCTATATTTAGATTGTATAGAGGAGAGATATTAGTTTAAATATAGATTTCATCTAAGATTATATCTTTAGCAGAAGTTATATTTCTGCTAGCATTTTAAGTCTCTTTTATTACTTTATCTTTATAGATAAAAGTTAATAATAGCATAGAATTTATTATTCTATATATATTAGCAAGGTCTATATTTAATTTAGAGGTTAGTAGCTATCTCTTTTGCTTATTATTAACTAGTTAGAGTTCTCTTAATAAGGAAAAGTATAGTAATAGCACTTTATTATCTATTATTAATGCAATTTTAGCTTTATTTTATACTTCTAGAAGCTATAGCTTAAAAGGTACTAAAGATGCTAGTTCTTATATTTTATTAGCAATTATGCAGACTTCTTTGCTTTAGATTGCTAACTTTATATTATCTTTTAAGTAAAATATCTTTTTATTAAATATTATATTTTATATAATAATAACTTCTTAAAGCAAAAGTATTCAAACTTTATAGAGGTTATATAAGTTTGCTATATATCTTATTAGATATTTAATATGCCTTTATGTTATAACTTTAAAGTTGCATTTATTTTTATTTGCTTTATATTCTTTTTTAAAGAGGTATGCTTTACAGCTATATATATAAACCCCTCCTTATTATAAGTGAGAATTAATTAGAAGGTTTGCTTTATAAATAGGTTTATAATACTTAATATAGTCTCTTAATTAGTTTTCTTTAACTTAAATTAATAAAAGCTAGCTGCAGCATTAGTGAGGGCTTATATTATAGAGAAATGCTGCAGCTTGCACTACTTTAACCTATAATATAGGTAGAAGACCTGCTGCCTCAATTATTATAATAGCCTTTATAATCAGTTTCTAACCTGCTTGCTCTACACCTCTATTTAGCTTTTTAATATATAAAAGTGCTTATTTGATTTTAATCTCTATATCTAACATTTAGATCTAGAATTCTAATATTCTATTTATTGCAATTATAATATACTTACTGTTTTATTTGATCTTATATAATATAAAGCTATATTATTTTTATATTTAGCATTTAAATATTTAAATAGTAATAAAGATTAACTATTAGGTTTTATCTATATATAGAAATATAAAAAGTTAACTTATATATTTATCTTTAATAATAAATAGCTATTTATTTATATTAAAACTTATTAAGTAGTTAAATAAATCTTATAAGATTCTATAGAAAAGTTATATCACTCTTTATTCTGAAATATATTGCAATATTACTTACTTTATATATATAGTTATGCAATATTAGCATTTAAAGCGTAATATTCTTTAGATCTTCACTTCTTAAGTGTTAAGAACTAGTTTCTTAAGTGCTCTAAGTTTTAGATATCTAAAGCAAAAATGCTATATTTCTATAATATTAATATAAGTTTATATAGGCTTTTAAAAGTATTGCTTTGCATAAGTTATTATAAGAGTAAGTAGATTTATAATTGAAATATTATTAGAAAGAATGCATTTAGAATATAGATATAAGAGATAAAGTTAGTATTCTATAAAGGTAATATTACCTTTTTTTAAAAGCTTCTTTACTTCTATACTATTTTTATGATCTTTTATGCAAAGAGTAGTATTATAACTTAAATATTAGATATCTATCTTTTACAGTAAGTATTCTAAAATAATATTAATATAGAAGTTATCTATAAATATAATATTATAAAGTATTAAGTCTTAAAGCTTATTTGCTCTATTCAGTATATTATAAAAGATCTTTATGCTTCTTACTATAATAAAGTACAAAATTATATCTGCTTTAACTTACCTCTTTACTTTATAGATAATTAAGCCTTCCTTAAGGAGAGAGATATTATTTACTAAGTAGAAGGTGCTGCAATTATCTAATATTATACTGCTAAAAAGAACTCTTAAGCTTTAAGTGTGAGTTATATAGACCTTATTAAGTTTAAGTTCTAATATAAAGGCCCCTGCTTCTTCTATTATAATTGCAGTAATAATATCTTTAGTAATAATATAAGCTACTATATTAGCTGAGAGGTTTGTTTTAAAAGTAGAAGTATTAAGTAATCTCTTTATTCTGCTTAAGTTATTCTTAAGCAGTTTTTTCTTATTCTAATTCTTATTATTACTAAGCTTAGAGAAGCTAAAGTTTTTTATAGTAAGCTATTTTTAGTAAGCTATCTCAGTATAAAGCTTAAAGTATTTTAGCTTATTAATTTTAGTATAAATCTATATAGCTTCTTTAGAGCTTATATAAAACCTTTTACTTATAAAAGCAAACTTAAGGTAATTATATATAAATAAAGTTTATTTATAGCTTTTTTTATATATATAATATGCTGCTAACTTGCCTTATAAAAGCTTTTCTAAAGCAAAGTTGCTAGAGATTATATTATTAGAATATTCTGCTAATATTATAAAGACTCTATTAGAGCAACCCTTTAATTAGATTTCTATTATATTTTTATAAAAAAGGTCTTTAAATATATTGATATATTAACTTATGCTTTAGATCTTAATACTAAAGTATTCTTACTTAATAATATTAATAAGCTTTAGATTAGCTTAAAATAGAATAAAGCAGTATTAAATTATTTAGAGAAAGGTTTTTAATATAAAGGTTTTTTATACTTTTAGCAGCTTATACTAAGAAGCTTTAAGAAATATACTTTAGAAGTTTTTAATCTAAGTATTAAGATTAATAATAGAAGCTGTTTAATTTAAAACTGCAGTATATTCTTTGCAAATTATAGTGAGGTTGCTTAAGTTATTTAAAGTATAATATTACTTTAGAATATAGATTAAAATGTAAAAAGTATAGTTTTCTTTCTCTAAAAGCTCTGCTTAAATAGAAGTAAAGATCTCTTCTGAAATAGTATTTTTAATCTACTTATTTAGAGCTTTATATGCTTATTCTTTATATATATACTTTGCTTTATAGGCAGTATATATAGTAAAGTGTAAAGTGTAAAGCTTAAAGATATCTATAGATCTCTTAATAAAAAGAGTAAATATAACTAATATTAATAGTAGCAAGTTATTAATAGCTTTCTTAAATTCCTCCTCTTTAAGGTTTCTATCTTTAGTTATATCGCCTTCAGTAGATACTTCTTATATATTTAAAACAGTAGAAGTATATAAAGTGATAACCTTATTATAAGCTTTTTGCTTTACTTTATAGTATTTATATTACTTCTTATTTTCTTTTTAAATTTAGTTATTAAGCAAAAGTATACTTTTAACTTCACTTAGATTAAATAAAGTATTAAAAATATTATTTAAATTAATATATTTCTAAATATCTTTAGTTTTTGCTTTTACTTAAAAAGTGATATATTAAGTTAAGAAGTTATAATAAAAAGTAAGTTTATAAGAAATATTAAGATTAATAGTTGCTATTATATTAGAAGTATATTATAAGTTAAAAATAAATATAGAAATAAAGCTTAAAAGTTAAAATAGAATATAATAAATATAAAATAAATTAAATAAAGTTATAGTTTGCTTTATAAATAGTAGTTTAAAAGTATAATATAAGCTAAGCTTATAACTATTATAAACTAACTATAATATATATATAGTATTTATATAAATAAAACAGCTTAATTCTTTCTAAATCAGTATCTAATGTGAGGGGTCTTTTAAGGAATAGAGACTGATACGCTGGAATATTGTCAGCCTAGATAAGTAGGTTGGAAGTAGGTCACCTCACACCTTCCTCTAGGCGCGAGGCTGCCTCGGATACTTGAGGTTATCACGACACATCTTTACGAGGAACCTGGATCGCACGGTGAGCTTCTCACCTGAGATTGGAACTCGAATATGGGTAACGGGAAATCTTTCGTCGCATAGGTCGACAACGTGGTCCAACCCCACTGCGCGCGCAAAGACTCCAGTCGGCGTTGTAGATATTCATATCTCCCCGACTCCCTCAGCTTCACAATCTCAAGTTCTTCCTCCTCAGACCCAAGCTTTCGCAAGCGCTGGTTGCCGTCCACAATGCCTGGGGTGGTGGGTTGCGCACTCAGCGTAAAAGGTAGACGCGGCGTGACGGTGAGATGCCTTGCGCGGGGGAAGCTCCGCATGAATTCTCCCAACAACGGAGACGTCTTAGCCACTCCTGCGTCTCTGTCCCACCACCATTCGGTGTCGACACGGTCGACGTGCTCGTTGAGATGAATAGGCAGTGAAGTATACCGGCTCTCCAAGTCTGGGACCGGCACGAAGAGGTTGTCGTAAAGGCAAAAGCTAGGCAGTCCAGCAAACGTGTTCGAAGCTTCCTCACTAAAGTCATCGCCGGTGATGAGATGATTTTGGCTGTTCACCATGTATCTTAACCTGATGGTGATGTGAATGTACTCGAGGATTGCGAAGAAGAATCTCGGTTCTTCATTATCGACCAGGCGATGTAGTCTTCTGAATACGGCGGCACGGGAACGCCGGCAGGTGTATGCCAGAGGACAAGAGTTTGCTATGTCCTGGACAAGTCCTTGGCTGTAATAAAAGAGTACGTGTACAGGAGGATGATTTATGAATGCAATGTCACTGTTGTGACGAACACTGAGAGCGACATCTTCCTTCAGTATGTTGACTGCATAGATGAGCATCGACGTTCCCATCTCGAAGATGATATCCTGAATTTCCAAGGGCAGCTCGGAAATTTGCATCATTTTCGTCTTCGGTTCGGATTCGTGTCGTATGTCGGCCACGTTGCCGTGAGGGATGGGAAGTAGTGAGGCCTTGGGAGGAAACCAGGAAAGGGGGACCTTGTTTTCATCAGGAACCAAGCTCGAGAACGGCGCTATTGCCGTTGTGCCATTATCGTGAGCCAAATGGGACAACGGCTTTAGTGAATATTCGTCACTCGCTGTCAGTGTACGTGGTATGCTTGGCGACGAAGGGCTTGCGTGAATGCTGGCGAAAGCCCTTTTCACCGCAGCCACCCACTTGACCGCGTCGTCATTTCTCGCTTGTTCGAATCGGGAGCCTCCACGCGCAACTTCGGCATATGACGGACGCGGTCCTGATCCTCCATAGTGTTTTGAGATGTTCCCGAAGCGCTCCATATTGTATTCCAAGCGAGTTCGACGGGGAGTGATCGGGTGCCCAAACCGGGCTAGGGTTTGATTCCAAAATTCCTGGCTTCGTCGACGAAGGGGTCTGCGAAATTGAATCAGTGATGGAAAGCGGGGTGTAATCAGAAAGGTGTCCAGCTTTGCAAGTGGGCTAAAATGATGTTATGCTAAGCTTTTGGGGCCACGAGGTAAGTTTACCCGGATGGTTTCTCTGATCATTGCGAAGTGTCTGCTGACTCAGAGCACCCACTCATCACGTCTTCATTTAATGCCGAAAAATGATCAACCAAGATAGAATGCTTCAATGGAATTGTTCCATTCAAAGACGGTCTGAAAGTGGAGATGTCATTACCGTATTTGACCCCGATATATAGGTTTGCTGGCGTAAGACTGGCAGCTCAACCAATTATGGACTTCTCATAAGGAGATTGACCGTAGCTATGAATGCCCCGTTCAGCACCAGATGCCTTAATCGACAACCTCCGCTGTTTATGCTTTTCTATGACCAGACATACGCGGGTCGAGAGGTATCGTTCATAGCCGCTCCTGTCTATAGCAGTTGGTCATTTCACCACCGCCACTCTTATTTTGCTAGCTTCACACGATCACGGGGGTAGAGAACTCCTGAAGAAACAACTCAGGCCACGAGTGCCGTTTATGGAAATTGTGTAATCGACAGTCAGGGAGGCCCAGTGAGCCCCTGGGTATAGCTCCTAAGAAGTTGCTTTTAGTCATTGGCTAGTAAAATGCTACTACTTACAGTCATGAGTGTTCACACAAACTGCTGATCGAGTCCGATTGAGTCTGGCCGATGATGATCTTGTCATCCCAGTTTGCTTGATTCGATAAGCACGGAAGTAAGTGCGACATGCATCAAACATTTTGTCTTGTTTGGCAGGGTATCGTTAATCAACTGCACACAATCTTTCATCTATGTGTAATTAGACTTGCCGAGACATTACCCCAAAGTCTTATACGTGGCACGACTTACAGCGGGCATTTAAGCGAAGGATGCACAGGCTCAATATGCATTTTTACTTCCAACCTCCTAGCTCAATTCATCCTTCCAATTGAGGTCTGACAATGCGAACGGGCCGGACCTTTGGAATCCATCGCTTTTAATGCAACTCGTTAGAACACTTGCAATGCATCGTGAAGGATTTGACCAGCCGCATACACCGTAGTTAGTGTGAGAAGCTTTCGCGATAGTTATCGTGAAGTTCAACGACTTGCGCAAGCGACCAACCAACCAGGCAACAGTGAACCACACAAAGTTTAAGCCGGTGCTTACAGCCCATACTCTAGCCTAAAAGACCGGACGGTCAAGAGGAACGTGTAAGTTTCACCCGTCTAGAACGGACCCCAAGCTCGCCAGCACGCTCAGCCACGTTATCTCCGCAGCCCCAACCATTCCCAATCCTCGCAACACCCTAACCACATCAGTGTAGAAAGCCTCGCCGAAAATGCCCTAGACCGCAAAGCCAGCTCACATCAGCCGAAATAATCCCAATCAGCTGGCACGCTGTGCAGTAGCGCAGCTCGCTTCTGCAGTTCTGGGCCCTTGACAGCCTGATAGGCACTGCCGTCTCGCCGCTTACACCCGCCTCCTTTCTCCCTGTCCCGCATCGGCAAATTCGCGTACCATGGTAATTGAGACAACGCGTTTTCTGATAACCTAGCGCAGAAGCCAAGAATCCTTCGTGGCGTTCTCCCTGAAAGACGAAGTCGAGGCGGTGATTGGATACCGCGCGACTGGACCTTTGACGTTCCGTCAGCTTAGGTGTGTTTCCATGCCGTATTCGATGCTAGCTTCAGCTCCTGACACGGTAGTGACCTCAGCTAGGCACACAGTTACCAGTTGCAATGTCTCCGAGCCTTCACATACTTCTCGGATAGCCTGTGTGCACAACGCTGTGCGACGTGTAGATAACCAGAATTGGCGGTGGCCAGCCACTATCCGTGGGCGCCAATTCGGCAGAGTTCATGGTGCCCAAACTCTCCTCGCCGCGCGGGGAGGCTTCCCGTAGTGCCGTATTCTTAGGCTGTTTGTGTAACATCCCGCCGTTGCCGAGTTCGATTTAAATCAGACTGGCTTCCCTTTGTGCGGTCGGTCATGGAGCTGTTCTGACACCCGCGGGCTGCTTTTCTTCAACGACTTTTCGAAGGCTGCTGGTTGAGAACGCAAGATGGCGCTTCCGGTCGACACCCTCATCATCGGCGCCGGGCCGAGCGGTCTCTGCGCTGCAAAGACGCTTCTCCAGCGTGATCCGTCATCCGACATTTTGCTTGTCGATGGCCGTGCCACAGTCGGCGGGGTCTGGTCGCAGGAGCAGATCTATCCGAACCTGAAGACGAACAATTTCACGACGTCGATCGACTTTTCCGACTTCCCTATGGATCTCGAGAAATATGGCCTGAAAGAGAAGCAGCATGTTCCTGGGGAGGTGATGCACAAGTACCTGGTGTCGTACGCCAAGCACTTCGGTGTCTACGACAAGATCCAGCTGAATACCATGGTGACCCGCATCACCCGCCCGCAAGGCGCCGAATGGTACATCGACATCGAGGAGAATGGCGAGGCCAAGACGATCTCGTGCAATCGTCTCATCGTCGCGACCGGCGTGCTCACCGTCCCGCACATGCCCGAAATCGAAGGGTCCGACGAATTCAACGCGCCGATGATCCACTCCTCGAACCTCGGACCACGCAAAGAACTGTTCGAAGACCCCGACATCCAGACGGTCGCGGTGCTCGGTGGCAGCAAGTCCGCATACGACTCCGTGCACCTGGCGGCATCGACCGGACACAAGGTCCGCTGGGTGATCCGCCGCTCGGGGCGGGGCCCGGCGTGGGTCTTTACCGCGTTTACGCAGCTTGGCCCGTTCAAGGTCTGGAGAGAGAGGCTTGTGACGAGACGCATTGTCGCGTTCATGTCGCCGAACATGTTTCCAGACATGTCGGGTTTGTCCTGGATCCGGCGCTTCCTCCATGAGAACGCGATCGGCAGAGTTATTTCGAGAAACTTCTGGAAATTAATTCGGTACGACACGATCAAGGATTGTGGGTACCAGACGCATGAGAAGACGAAGGTGCTCCAGCCGGAGCAGAATCAATTCTGGTATGTCCCTGCATCCAAACTTCGCGAGCATTTGCTAACTGAAATGCTTAGGTACGGCACCGCATCGGGTATCCTGAGTTTCGACGATGACTTCTTCGAATATGTCCGCAACGGCACGGTAGAGATCTACCGCGAAGATATCGACCATCTTTCGGACCACAGAGTCCACCTCGCCGACGGCACATCTTTCTCAGTTGATCTCCTCGTCGCCTCCACCGGTTTCTCCGCCAAGCCCACCATGAACTTCGAACCCGCCTCACTGCATTCAGAACTCGGTGTTCCCACTGTTGAAATGAGCTCCGAACAAGTCGCATTCTGGAATGAGCAAAGCGCCAAGGCTGATAAGGCTATCGGTGCCCGGTTCCCTCGTCTACTTGATGGCCCCTTCCTAAGTCCCACCTCCTCAAAGCCCAAACCTTTCAACCCCGGTGCCTCAGTCGAGGTATCATACAGCCCCTGGCGTCTGTACCGCGGCATGGCTCCTCCAGGTCTTGCTGCCAACGATGATCGCTCGCTCATCTTCCTCGGTGTCTTCAGCAACTTGGCCAACATCATGCGTTTGGAAGTTCAATGCTTGTGGGCATTGGCATACTTTGAGGGCAAGATTCCGACGCTAGATAGGGACATCCGTGCTGGCAAGGTCTACGAGGAAACGGCGCTCATGCAGAGGTGGGCCCAACACCGAGCACCTTATGGACATGGACGCCAGTACACGGATATTGTATTTGATCAACTACCATACTGGGATATGCTACTCGGAGAGGTTGGCGTGCAGACCCAGAGAAAGCCGAGTAAGTGGGCGGAATTCTGGGAGTCCTACACGCCCGTAGACTACCGTGGAATGGTCAAGGAGTGGATGGCTCAAAACCCCAAGCTGCATAATGGCAAGGCCTAATTACTAGATAAGTTAACTGAATTCTGAAGTAGAAATTGCATTGAGGAGCCTCGAAAGTGGTAGTGAACAGGATTTCTTTTGGACTGATGACATCGCAAATGATATAAGCCAGGGTGATTCTCATCGGTTTCATTCGCCCCCTACATCATACTAGGGGAAAGGCGGATAACGTGCATAAATCAAGAGTAGAATGAAGAGCGTGTTTTAGCCGGTACAAGTTCCATGCGCAAGACCAAAACATTCCAGAATATCGTCTTCGACTAAGTGCGCTGCTGTAACATGAAATTCATTCTTTCAGCATGCGGAACTCTGCGCTTCACTGTGTGCGCCTTCGCGTTCCCTACTCTCATTCACATTCGTACCCAAATGAGGGCACTCGAACAGCAAATGTACCACTTCCATGTTCTTCTAGCCTTCCGCATACTCCATTGCCGTCCACGTGAAAGTGACCTTGTTGATATCAGCGTTGTACTTGAGTAGATTGGCGACAATACCTGACTTCGTCATGCTGGTTCCTGGCCGCTAGCATCAAGGGAGTCCATAATTTGGACTAGAGATCAGGATCTGCGCCAAGCTCGAGAAGCTTTTGTGTGAGCCAAGCATCACCTTTCTCAATGGCAAATCTCAGCAATGTCTCGCCATCCTGGCTCTTCCAAGCAAGATCAAACGGCCTCAGCGCACGACGGCTGCGAATCAGCTGCGATACTAGAGCAGCCAGACAGCTTGGATGAACCGCCTCTGGTCCGGGATGAAGCTCGCCTTCGCTCGCTGCCACCTTCGTATCGCCCCAAAGAAGTTTCAAAACATCAATACCACATTTCCCAGCGTATCTGCGCCCGCTGCCGCGCTCCCAGAACTTATCAATGACCTCTGGACCTATGTCTGCATTTTGCAGCGCAGCATAGAGTATTGCCTCGCCAGTTATCGGGCTGTCAGAACTCAACTCTATGCACTCGGGAACCAACACGTTCCATGTGCGGTAGGCCTCCAGAACTGCGTCCCGCGAGACTTTGATGTGGTCTCTGGTCATGGGGGAAAGTATATCGCCCATCTTCTTCCAGTAGCCCGTGTCGCGGAGCATCCGAAGGGAATCAGAACGAAGTTCCACGCGCCCTTGGTTTGGCAAATGCGACAGGTCGGCCCTATGTGTGGATTTCAGATGCATTGCAATTGATACTGCCAGGAGCCAGTCCAGTTGGTTGACCAAGTCTGATATAGAGTCCAGGCGGGCAAAGAGTCCAGGTTTACGGCGGAACATAAAACGTGCCATATCGTTGGCCAGGAGTTCTTCAGAGATTTCGTAGTCCACGCCTGGAAACTCAGGGTCATTGCTGTTCGTCGATATTCCTCGGAGGGCGTAGATGACATCCCGTCGATCCGTGGCTTCGGTTTTGCCGAAGTGCTTGAGGAGTGAGAACATGGTCCGTCCGCCTTCACCTTTCCACCAGGATCCCCGTGCCCAACGACGAGTTGGCATGATTTCCAGTACTGCTTGTGGGTGACCTTCAAGTCTGGCCTCAATGTCGCGTTGTGAAAACAAGGAGCTGATGATTTCGAGGCCCGCGGCAAAGTACAACGCGGGAACCGATACTATGCCGCAATGAACAACGATGGTTGAGGCGAGTGCAACCTCTTGCAAGATCCAGACTCTTCTGAACCAAGCGCGATTAAGAATGCTGATAAGACCATCTCTTGCTGATTCAATCTCGCTTTCTGTAAAGGGTACTCCCAGTTCTCCGCTATCCGAGCTGTCTGACGAGATTCCGGTGTTCCGTAACTCGCCTATCATATCAGAAACCCATCGCTCGTACCAACGTCGTTGCCAGGCGTGGTCGAACTTTGGCACCCAATTTCTGTATGGACAACCAACTCTCTCCATTATGGCCTGAAGCTTTTGCATCATAGTCATAAAGACCTCGGTGTCTTCTGTTCCGTGTCCTAACCAGACGACAACCTGTGTGGCCTGGCGGTAAACATTGCCCATGCGCTGCACCTGGTGGCTCCTCTCCTTGTGGTTCGCTTGGTCGATGCACACAGCATCGACCCATAAGACGCGGTCATGTTCAAGACGTCGGAGGTGAGTTAGGGCAATGTGTAGGTTTTGGGTGACACTAAGGTTCTTGCCATTGATGCTGATCTTATGGGTCAGCTCTGAAGATCCCCAAACGTACGACAGTGCTTCGTATGGCATGCCGTAACCATGCTCCCCCATTTCAGCTTCGAATAGCTCGCATTGTATTGGCCCAGCGTATCCTTTCAGGAGACGTAGTAGTCGTATGCTGGGTTTTCCAAGGTCGAGTGGGTTGTGGCTGAAAGACCCCATGGTGAGTTGTGGGTGCGAACGTGGACGTTAGAATGCGAAAGCGGATGGAAGCGAGGACATCAAATGACTGGCTTTGCATATATAAATCGGTGGATTTGTGTGATGGATTTGGAGGCTTCTAGAAATGTCGCGGCGACCTTTTTTGTTTTGTAAATGGCTATTGAGAGACTTTTCTTTTAGACTTGATCTCTAGACAATAGGTATAGTTGCTCTTTATCTATGCAGGATTTGTCGTCGTGTCAAAGATTGGTTGTCCACCTTCTGAATGCTCATTCCTCTCTGATCGTATGATCTTTTTGCATGGCTTCAACATCAAAAGCCTCTCATCGTGATACTTTGCCATGTGAGCGTTGAAATTTGAAGAATCTCACCTTGTGGCTTCTGAATGATCGAGCCAACATCATCTCCCTTCACTCTCCAGCCTGGCCGTGGTTGCGGAAGACATAATCTTGTGGCACATTTGGTAAGGCTTCAATATTGCATGGAATCTATCGACTAGATTGTTGCCTTGGCATTGTCATTAACCAAGCGTATGGGAAACCCACATAGTATGATAAATCCATACCTACACGTATTGGATGAACATGATTTGATCAGGAGAACGAAGGTAGATATGAGCGAAGCTGCGTACGACTCTGCCCACGTGCATCCGATTGAGCACAAGTACTTAGGATTCCCACCGCCACGCCGTTTCCATGGCGTCGGGCCAAATCCATTGCTGCCAACCCTTCTCCGGCTGTTTTCAAGCCTGCATCTGCATCAGCTTGGAGGAGCTTCACCATAAGTGGCGTAGTGTACTCATTCCTATTCATGGCAACGAGAATCTAGCAGAGTGTTTAAATAACCACTCAGTTGGCAGGATGGAAATACACGTTTTCAGCCTGGGACATGTTGGAAACGTTTGGGCCGTTCATTGTTCTGATCTAGAATCCTAGATGCCCCGCTGAACAAAGGCTGTCGTGTCAGAATCCAAGTTAAAAAAAAAAAAAAAAAGCTCCAACGGGACGAAATCGTCATATTGGAGCCTCTTCCAGTCGCGATAGCGGTCATCTGTCGCTTGTCATGGCTGCTGGCATTTGTGTCCTTCAAGAATGGCCAGGTAAGAAGAAAGACGGCTAAAGACGCCTCATGATGGAATGGAGGCCTTTTAGTTGAATCTGACCTTCAAAGCGAGCTTTATTGTTCGTTGGTCTCAAAGAATCTTCAGAGCTTGACGAAGATTCCAACCCTGTCTGGGCTGTTGACGCGTGAAGAAAGAGCCAGCTGACAAATTGACTTGTATATGTATTGTGTACCTATCCCTGAGAACGGGGAAAACTCTGCATGCGGTTATCCAGGGGCCTGCTGTTCTCGCTAGGCGGATTATCTATTTATCTAGGCTGCCCTTAGCAGCTAAGAAGCGCTATTCTAACCCCTGCAATCTGACATACTTCCTTAGGGATAATTAGCGCAATTATGCAGTTATCTCTATAGCTTAATTAAGCACTTCTAAATAGCTTTAATTGCCTCTTATTATTATAGTTTTAATTATTTTATAAATTATAGAATAATATATTTTTTTTGCTGTAAGCAGCTAGAGCAGCAGAATAAAATGCTATCTATTTTGCTTAGCAGATTTAAAGCTTCTAATTAGTTATAGTTTTACTTACTACTCTAGCTTCTCTTAAAGGTGAGAGGGCAGATAAATAATATTTTGCTGCTTTTACTTCTAGTTATTTTTTTTCTCTTTTTCTCTTTGCTTTTTAAGAATTTATAAATTATATATTGCTTTTATACTACTTTTTTACTGCTCTATTAATACTTTAATTAAGTAGATTAAATATATTATAATAGCTTTTTATACTTCTATTTCTAATAAACTTAAGGCTTACTTTACTGCTGCTTATAAGATTAGTTTTACAGCTTCTAAAGGCTACTACTTCCTCTTTTATTTCTATAATTTTAACTCCTCTAATAAGAATAGCAAAAAAGATAAAAAAGATAAGCTAGCTTCTCTTAAAACTGCCTATTAGTTTACTCTTTCTTATAAGCCTTTTAATTGCTAATCTTTCTCTTTTAGCTACTATTACTATAGCTGCTGCTTATCTTATCAGCTGCTTCTACTGTAAGCATCTTGCTGCAGTCTCTATTAATAAGAAGAACCTTAATAATAGTGAGATTAAGCCTACCTCTGCCTTTAAGCGTTACAGCCACCCCTCTAAGGTGCAGCTGCAGGCTGTAAAAGAGGCTGCAGAGAAGAAAAAGAAAGTTAAAAAGGCTAAGGCCCTTGCTGCTTAGAAAGAGAAAAAGCATATTACTACTAACTTTACTAAAAAGAAGAAAAAAGAAGAAGAAAAGTAGGTAAAGCTTAATATTAGCTTTAAAGCTATATAGACTACTGCTGCTTAGCAGATTGCAACTGCTGCTGCTACTGCTGAGGAGAAAAATAAAGATGAAGTTATTATAAATGCTAAAAGCATTTTTAACTCTTTAAACTTATTTCTTAAGTTAGAGGATAAGCCTTGCTTTAGCTGCTTTCTCTTTTTTAGTAGAAGTTACTTTTATTTTAGCTGCTGCCTTACTAATAAGAATATATGCTATTTATACTGTAAAAAAGGTAGCAGCTACTATATAGATATTAAAGAGACTGTTGTTTTCTACTATAAGCTTTATAACCTTAAAGAATATACTAAGAATAATTTATTTAAAACTATTTCAGCTAAGGTATATATTATCTGCTTTTTAAATATTTCTATATAGTTGCTAACTTCTTATAGAGAATTAGTATTGCTCAAAAAGACCTTTAGACTGCTGTTTATAAGGTTGATATATTTTATAAAGAGGGTAAAAAGAAGGGTATTACACCTCTAAAGCATATATTGCATATTTATTATGCTGTTTTAGTTGTTATACTCTCTCTTGCTGCTCTTTTTGCTTACTTAGAGACTTTAGTTTATATTTTCTCTGCTCTCTTAAGTGTTTTTTCTAGTTTTTAGTTTGTTCTAAGTTGCATTTAAAGTGCTATTGCAGCTGCTTGCTATAACTTTAACTGCATCTTTTTTTATGCTACTAACTTTAGTTATATTAACTTTAAAGAGTTTTATAACTAGCTTAATACCTTTAAGTTAGCTATTTTTTTAGCTGCTTTTTATAAGGCTGTTCTATTTGTTTTTATTTCTAAAGGCATTTAAACGTTTTTATTTTGTAGTTTTTAATATTTAGCAGACTTTAGCTTTAGTTAGCTTTGCTTTTAAG
Organism: Colletotrichum horii; assembly: GCA_027406005.1. NCBI lineage: Eukaryota > Fungi > Ascomycota > Sordariomycetes > Glomerellales > Glomerellaceae > Colletotrichum > Colletotrichum horii. The sequence goes on from JANVYB010000006.1 coordinate 5,142,007, forward strand.
CTTTAAGCTTATTAATATTTAGTCTTTCTAATAGTTTTTCTGCTTTAAATAGAAGTTCTTTTATGCTCTCTACTTCTTATTATTATAACCTTTTGTAATTGCTTATATAAGGTTATTTTATATATCTTTTTTTTCTATTTCTTTTCTCTATTTCTCTTTATTTCTTTTAAGCTTAAAAGTATAGTTTTTCTTAAGTGTTTCTTTTTAACTAGCTATTTCTAGCTATATCTAAAAGTTTTTAAATGCTTACTATAAGAGAGACTTTATTAGACTATCTGCTATTAGTTATATAGAAGAAGTATATACTATAGATATATACTTCTTGCAGATTTCCTAATGCAGTTAGTAGTTATAGATATTAATATAGTATAACCTCATTTAGAGGTAGATAAGCTTCTTTATTATTAGCTTAACTGTTTATTAGTTATTATATTAGATTTAGATTGTTATAAGGGTGCTATTTGCAGGTTAAAAAGATGCCTTTTTGCTTATTTCTTTTAGAAGCTATATTTAGAGAGATATTATAAGGCAGCTTATAAATATAGCTTTTTAAGCTGTAAATGAGAGGGAAAAGAGCTTAACTTCTATTATTAAAGTTATTATAGTTATTTATTTGTTTGCTTTCTAAGTAATAATATCTCTAAAGAGCTTTATTGCAAACTTTTAAGAGCTTTTTTAATCTAAAGTGTTATCACTAAAACTTATGTTAGATGCTACTTCAAAAGTGTTATATAGGCTTTTAAGCTTAGTTTTATACTTAATATATAAGAAATATATTTTATAGAGATACTATAAGGCTTAATCTGCAGCTTACTAGTAAACTAGCTTTGAGTTCTAATTAAAGTAAGTAAGACAGCTTGCTGCAAACATAAGGTTTAGTCTTATTATTACTACTGCATATAAGATAATCTTTATCTTTCTCTAATAGAGATTAACTTCACTATTTAAAGCTTCTCTATTATATAAGAGCAGCTTAGTATATTCTATAAAAGTTCTATTTTATATTTTAAAAAAGTATTTTAATAGAAGAAGTCTTCTTGCCTTTTTTATATAGACTGCTTATAAAAGCTAAAGTTTTCTTATTTTGTAATTACAGAAAACCTTAATACTAAGAAACTACTATAAGCTTTTATTACTTTTAAGGTAGTATCTCTTCTAAAGTTTCTTAATTACTTTTTTAGTCTCTTTTTAAGAAGCTTTTAAGTAGGCTAACATATAGTTATCTATATAAAAGAAGAAATATACTTAACTTTTCTTTTAGCAGTAGTTTTCTCTTAATATTTATAAAAAGCTTAACTCCTTTAATCCCTTCTCAAGATAATATTACTATAAGAGAGAAGAATAACAGAGCTTATATAAGGCTTTTCTAAGCTTAAGCACTTTTTTAAACTTCTTATAGCTTAATAGAAACCTTATATAAACTATCTTATTAAGCTTAATATATATAAATATATTTACTGCATTATACTAAAAGAGCTTTAGATTAAAGCAGTTTGCTATTATTATTAAAGTTTTAAAAGATATATTTATAAGCATTACAATATAAATATCTTAAATATCTTTTGCCTATTAATCTCTTTAAATTATAAGTTAAGCTTTCAGCTTTATAAGTCTACTATACTTATTAAGCTTATAGATATATATCTAATAGCATCTAAAAACCTATTATTTATTTAATATGCTCCTTATAATTTCTTCTTATAACTTAAACTTTTTATATCTCTATAGGTGAGATTTCTCTGCTTATAGGAAACCTTCTGCTAGAAGGTAGCAGTTTAGCTTAAAGTGATTCTACTTCTTTTTATAGTTCAGCTGATCTTTTTAACTTAAGAGTTGCTAATATAATATAGAGAGGAGAAATAACTCTTATTAGTAGGTGCCTATAAGGTGTAAGCATATAGATAAAGCTGCTTTCAATAGGAGAAAGCTTCTAAAAGGCATCTTATGCTTCCTTAAGCTCTTTTTAAAGGCGTTTAGGCTTCTAGTTTTCACTTTCTTATTTTACAGCCCTTCTATTATATCTATAAATTAATCTATTTTTACAGCTATATAGAGCTAGCTAGGCTATATATATAAACTGCTTAAGCTATTTAGTTTCTAAAAAGTGTGAAGATCTTTATAAAGATTGCTTTCTACTAAAAATGCTGCTTTAAATAAGGTTCTAAAGGTTACTCTTATTACTAATAAGCTTCCTTTTCACCTCTTTATATTAGAACCTCTTTAAAAAGCTTCACTAAATGCTGTAAATAAGCTTGCTAATTTTAGAGAGAGAGGTAAAGTTAGCTAAAACTTAAAACAAATATTCTTACTTAGTACAGCTTTTTCCAGCTGTTCTTAGTTTTTCTCTTCTCTTATAGAGGTTTTAATATGCTTAAAGATCTTATCTACTTCTTTATTAACTTCTTATTTTATAAGAAAACTGCAAAACACCTTAACAAATTAAGTAATATATTTTTAAATTGCCTTAAGATCTATATAGCAGAACTTTTCTGCTATATATATTAAATTTCTACTATAAAACTTCTTTTTATTAAATATTATATCTTATATAGTAAAGACTTCGCTTTTCAGTAAGTTCTATATATAGAAAGAATTGCTTAATATATATCTTAAGAGAAATCTAATAAACACTTTTAGCGCAAGCTTCTAATGCCTATTTCTTTTAAGTTAAATATCTCTAGTTATTATATATATATAGCATTTATATACTTAAAAGTGCAAAAGATTTAGTTGCACTAAATATATATTTTCTTATAACTAGAAATAGCTATAAAAAAGCTTATATAGGGTTTTCTATTTTTAGCTTGCAGCTGAAGTGTAATTATAAATATATATTGCTGCTTTGCTGATCTCAAGCTAAAAGATATTTAGTAGTTTTACTCCTATTGCTATTACTTTTATATATTTTTTAATAGCTATAGCAACTTATTCTGCTTCTTTATTTTGCGCTTATATATATAGAGAAAATACTTTAACTTTAATCCCTCTTATATATAGTTCTACCTTAATATAGTTATACTTTAATATCTTATTATCTGCTTTAATCTCTTTCACTTAGATACTAAATGCAGTTTATAAATAGTTTAAAAACTTATTTAGAGTATTAAAAAGGAAGTTTATCTTCTTATTTTATAAATAGAAGTTCTACATAAGCTTAAAAGCTCTATTAATAATAATTATACTTAATATATAACCTTTATATTCTTCTTTATAGTTATAGAAGTTAAGAGTAATTCTCTCACTAGAGAGGGCTTGCAATATACTCTTTTTTAACGCTTAGCATACTTAGCAATATAGTTTATTTTGCCTATATATATTACAGTTTATAGTTAAGATTCTTAAATGCCTATTTATTATTTAAACCTCTCTTATAAGGTTTAATAAACGCTAAAAAGCTTCTAGCTCTAGATATTTAAGCCTCTAATGCTAAAGCTCTACTGATCTTTTAATAAGCTTATAGTATATTAAAGTTATATAGTTATATCTTCTTTTCAGCTCTAAAGCTTTATTTTATATAAGAGTAAGTAAAGAAGCAATTGCAGTGAAAGCTGCCTTGCTTAGAGGTCTGTAGTTAAATATATATTAGTTATTAATACTCTCTAGTAAGCATAAAAACATTCAGTCAGCCTTCTATAGATAATTATTGCTTAGGCTTATATCCTACTATATACCCCTCTAATGCAGCTTTTAGAAAGATACTAAATTGCTTACAAGCTTAAGGTATAAAGCTATATTAAACAGGTATAGTTTTATTATGCTATTTGCTCTTTTCACTAAGATTTCTGCTATACTATACGCCTTAATAGGAACTTTATATATTTCTATTTAGAGAAAGTCTCCTACTAGAGCGCCTTATAGAGTAGTAAACTATTTTATATAGTTAAATATATATATTATAGAGCTTAAGTTTAAGATTATAGATCTTGCAAGAGAGTATTCTCTTAACACTGCAAATGCTGCTCTTATAAACCCTCTAGCTTTTCTATAAAGTTATACTAACTTTAAAGTATTCTCTATTGCCTTATAGATATACTTTATAAAGCTTTTATCACTTTTTATTCTTCTATTAAAGATATATTAAATAACTATTTAGGGGACTTAAGCTTTCAATTAGATTATTATATTAATATAGAAACACTTAAAGAGTGTGTATATATTATAGTATAGCTTACAGCGCAGTTTTTTAGTTCCTTATATATCTAAGAGAGATTCTTCTTGCTTTTAGCAAGTTTTTATAACTACTAAAGTCTGCCTTAAGTTTTATTCTCTTTAAGAGCTTCTGCTGCAGCTTATTCTGCAGTTAGTTAATTTATTAGATTGCTTAGTTCTAGTTAGTTAAAGCTTTTCATTATAGACTATAAAGCTAAAAGCGCCTCTTTCCGCTCTAAACCTTTGCAGAGCAGTTTTAAGATATATAAAATATATTTTTATATTAGAGATAACTTCTCTAACTATAAGGTTATATTTAGCTGCTAAAGGCAGTTTAGTTATATAGTAAGCAGATATCTATATATTAAAGCAGCTTTAAGTGAGCATGCTGATATATTTAAGAAACTATATTAAAGAATTTAAGTTATTTAAAACTTTGCAGCTCTAGCCTTTATAGATTGCATTCTCTTAGCAAGAGATTTAAGCCTCTATATCTTTCTTTATTAAGAGATATTTTCAGCTAGAAGCTGCAATTATTGCAGTATATTCAGCAATTATATAGGTTTTTTTTTCTCTTTTGCTATAGCTAATATATTTCTTAAGCTTATAAAGCTACTTATTAAGACCTATATTAGCAGCATAATAGTGCTTTAAAAGCTTAGCAGAAGCTAAGTCTTTAATAAACTGCTAAATCTCTTATATGCTCTTTATTATATTATTTTACTTTTTTTTAAAGAAGATATAATCTGCTTTAAGCTTATTATAGAAAGTGCAGTTTGCTATTAAGAGATCTTTAAAGCTTTCTATATATACAGTCTTTTTATTATTTTCAAAAAGAATTAAAGCGCTTAAAAACCCTTATACTAAGTAGTTAGAGATATATAAAAGTTTTAAGAAAGCTATTAGCCTCTAATAAGCTGATAAATAGGTATATATAGCGCTCTTTAAGAACCTCTTAAGGTTTATAGCATGCTATATCTAATAAGAGCAGCAGAAAGCTTAAATTTAGTTAATCTAGAGAACCTAATCTTCTGCGCTCTTTAGGGAAATCTTTATGCTATTTAGAGGCATTATTATATGCTTATAAGCAGTTCTTTTAGTTCTATAAATAGCTTATTAGCATATTAGTAATATAAATCAGACTGTTAATTATTAAACTGGGGAGCGGCGTTTCCTGCCTGCTGCTACTACCTTTCAGAAGAAAGGCTGACGTGGGAGGTTTGCCTAGGTAAGGGCATTAAGACCCCCTTCATAAATCCAGTCCTAGATATGCTATGCATAACCCTTACTCAGCATCCTTGCATAAATATTACTTAGTATATAGTCTGGTTTTGAAAGTAAGCGCAGTATTATATAATTAGATAAGGCTACTAAAACATAGCATCTTAATTATATGCAAAGCAGCAGGGTTTAAGTATTTTCCTGCTAGGTTAATTATATATATAAGTTATTAAACTATTTACTATTAATAATTTGAACTACTTAAAGCAATCCTCTTATTATAAGTATATATATAAGCAACTATTTAATCTATAGCTTTATTATTTTATATATAGTATTGCTAATTCTACTTTTTTACTTTTTTTATTTATAGTCTTTAAGGTGTATAGATAATAGAGAGATTAATGCAAAAGCTAGTAGCTATTCAGCTGTTAGGGATAATATCTTAAAAACAAATGCCTCCTATATATAAGAGTAAGTTATAAAGTTAAAAACCTCTTCTCCTCAAATGTTATAAGCTAATAAAGTGCTTATAGCTGGATATAACCTCTTTCACCACTTTAATATTAAATTACTATTACAGGCTAGTAGAGGAGTAATCACCTTATTATACTCTCCCCTAAAGCGAAAGCTATCTTAGAGAAAAAAAGGGAAACTATTAGATTTAAAGCGCTCTAGCTGTATCTTATCTGTACTTATTCAAGCAACTGGTATTAAGGTTAGGCTAGAATATGCAAAATGCTTATATATAAACAGCCTATAGTTAGAATGCATTATTATCTAAACTAGAGAAGGCTAGTAAGCAACAAAAGGTGCATATATAAATTGCTTATAGAATAACTAAGATCTAAAGTGTTCATTCTGTATATTATATAGCCCCTTGCCTACCCTCTTAATTAGTCGCCTCTTACCCCTATCTTATATTTTCCTAACTATATTTTATTTTTTATAGAAATATCAACTAAATATGCTTTTAGACAGCTTAAGAAATATCTAAATGCACTTAATATATAAAGAGCAATAAGAAGCTGCTTTATCTAGCCTTAAAAATAACTTCTCTAGTTTTTACTGCTTTAAGTTACAGTTCCAGCTTATGTCTAGAATTAGGATCAGCATCTGCATTAGTTCTCTAGTAAGATTGCCTAACTCTGCACTCTAAAAGAAATATAATGATACTTAGTTTTAAATTATATTAATATAAAACGTTATTGCTAACCTTACCTAAAAAGCATGCTAGCTATCGCAAGAGCTATCTGAGATTGCAGTGATTTCAGTATTAAATTAAATATTTAATAGGCAGTAAGTTCTAATTATTACTTTACTTATAGATACTAAAGATTTAAGCAACAGCTATAACAGCAGCAGTAATAGCATAGATATAAATATAGGTGAGGTGTATACTGACGCTAATGATATATAAACCCTATAAAGTAATCTTATATAGTAAACTGCAAATAAATTAGAATAATAAATACTTTAATTATATTATAATTCATATTGCCTTACTTTAGATATAAATAAAAAGCTACACCTCTTCTATAATTAATTCTTATACGCCTTTACTGTTAACTTTGCTAAATGCTATAGCTAACTAATACCCCTTTATAGCTCTAGAGACATCTATAACAATAGGAAATATTTAATATCTAGCAGCTGCATCAGATGCACACTTATCCACATAGTTCTATAAGATATTTACATATATAAGCTAATCATCTTGCAGTTTTTTAGGCAGCTAGTTTTGCAGTTAACCTTTATACTATAGAGGCTAAGAAGTGTCTTCCCTAGTGTCCTCTCTTAAGCCTTATAGTTTGTTATAGCTAGCTTAGATATATATAATAGACCTACTTAGATAAGGCTAAGCTTATAACCCTTTAGTAGACCTAGGTATAAAACTGCAGCATACTTTTCCTCTAAGGTAACTTAAGTTATAGATATTATAATTATGTTTAGCAGCAATATAAGGAAAAAAAAGCTATCTATATCTTTAGACTGAAGTAGAATACCTTTAGGTAGCTCTAAAAAGATAAACAACTTATTATTTATTACTACCTCTTTAAGTCTTAAGCTATATATTATGCTAACTGCTGTGAACTCTACTCTATTAACTACTTTAAAGCTGACATACTTATTTCTATTCACTATTATAAGCATCTTATAGATAAATAAGAACATACTAAGGATAATCAGCTTACTGTTATCACTAAGTAGTATAGCTGCAGCCTGCTCTAAACTACTTAGCATTTAGGTTTTCTAGATATACTATAAGAAGTAGACTGAAAGCTTCTCCCCTGTTTCAGCACTATATACTAAAGCTGTATAAAGAGTGATATTCTATTTATATCAGTTTAGTAGGATAATAATGTATATGCTGCTAGAGAAGTTGAGTTTAAGCTTTAGCTTATATTAAGATATAAGATTCTCAGTATTCTCCTTTATCTACATCTTATTATAAAGGCGCTCTAGAAACCCTACTAAGTAGTTATTTTTCTATGCCTGCTTCTGCTCATCTAAAATTATAATATACTTAAATATGCTCTATAGCTTCTAGCTATTTTCTTCTTCTAATTAGTACTCTAGTGAATAACTCTTCTTTATAGTATTTAATATTCTTTTATCGCTTATAAAACCCTTCTGTTAGACTAGAGGAAACTGCATAAAGTCCCTTAAGAATATAACTATAAGCATACCTCTAAATGCTGTTTTAATTCCCTTCAGTTTCTAAAGTCTCTTATCAATCTTATTAAGTGTATTAAGGCTAAGCATACTAACCTCATTAATTATAAAGATATCTCTCCTTGCTTAACAGTCTGTATCCTTTAGATTAATGTTTGTATTAGAGGGGTCTGATAACCTATCTTCACTAAACTAAAGGCCTACTGCTGAATAGATTATATTACTACTAATTCCTACTGCAGCTATACCTATTAATACTGTAATAACAAGCTAACTTTACGCCTCTTTTGCAATAAACACCTCTTTTAAGGTATTAATTAGCTATAACTTCTCTATACCTCTACTACTACTAATATACTGAAAATGCTGTTTAGCTTTAGAACTCTTATACTAATTAACTGCTTTATAAATAAATTATAAAGTAAGATTCTATTTCTAGTTTAATATATAGGCCTGCTTAATCACTTTTATAGCAGCTGAAAAGAAGGTAGATAGCTTTATATCAAGCTAGGTTTATGCAGCACCTTGCCTAACTATTAGCATTAGGCTTAGTACTTTATTATTGCTTTTATAACTATTGCTAAAGCTAATATCTGCTGTTATTAGATGAAGGTTACTTATATCGTTAGGTTTATTTCCTTTTATAGTGTTTATCTTCTGCTTCTAGAGCTGCTTAATTAATGCTTTAACAGTATTAAACTGCGCTTTTAGGAGTATAAGCTTATAATCTTTAGAATAATTAGTAACTAGAGCAGTAGTTATACCTTCTTCTTTAGGAGCTAAGAAGTCTTCTATAGTTAGAGAAGTAAGAAGGCTTTTAAGATCTAGAAACCTATATACTATATCTACTTGTAATTATAGATTTTTAATTGTATTATAGAAGGCCTCTTATTAGTCTTCTAGTACTAGTATCTATTGCTAACTTGCTGGGAGACAGTTCTTAAGCTCTTCAAACTTAATACCTTTATCACCTTTGCTCTAACTTACTTATAACTATATATCTTTCTTAGCATCTTCTATGCTTTTCTGAAGAAGGCAGACGTTTTTAATTACTAATTTAACTTATGCTAGTAGATTAAGGTGTAACTCTGCCTATAGAGATGTTAGTTCCTAAAAGCTGTGAGTAAAAAGGTTCTAAGAGGCAAACAGAATAAGAAGTAGTACTGTTGATCTAAAGGGATAACTTTATTAGTAAGACTAAACTACAGATTAATATATAACAGCAGAATATCTATTACCTCTAGTAGTACTCTTCCTGCATACTATTAGCATTATAGTCTAAATAGCTAATAATAACTAGCATATAATGCTTTTTCTCTAGTAATACCTCTTATATCTATTCTAAGCAGCTGTTATTAGAAGTTAAGTTGAAGTTGATAAATTAAGCCTTATCTAACTTTATATACCTTTTTAGGCAGTAGATCTTCACTATATAGAGGTATTTATAGAAGCATAAGTCTTAGAGAAGCTGGCTGTAATATCTGTAGCCTTATAAGGCTGTTAGAGTAGGCTTACTAGCCTATAGGCTTATCATCTCTGCTATTTGCTGATGTTAAACGTTCAGCTTTACACCTTGCATAAGGCCTAGCTAGATTCTAAACACCACTTAATATAATATATTTATAGTAATATAAGATTATAACTACTTATTGCAGTAGTTAGACTTAAAGTTTAAAAGCTTACTATATACTTTAATTGCAGACAGCTTGCAGCTTATAAAGATCTGGTTTGCTGTTCTAGTAAGAAACTGATAAGTTTTATTGTTTGCATCTATCCTGCTAAGCTGCAGCTAGTAGGCATCTTTATCTATATGCTCTAATATCCCCTTAAGAACTATCTTTACTAATACTACTCTCTTCTATAAAGGTAAGTTTAGTTTAGTTAAGTAATTTGTTGCATAATAAACTATAGATAAGCTAGCTAAACTTATTAAGAGGAAGGCTATATCTATATTATAATGTATGCTTACAGCTAAAGCTGGGCAGTATTAGTTAATCTGCATATAGTCTCTCTAAATATAAAGAATACTATCCTCTATAAACTTAGTTTGCTCTCAAAGTATCTATAGAGCATAAAAGCAGCAAAGGGGATGCCTTTTTAACATCTAGCTTATATTAGTTTCTATACTACTGCTTTTATAACTATACTTTACATAAGTTATACTATAGCTATATATCTGATAACAGTATGCTACTTAGTTTATTTTATTATTAAACACCTCATCTTACTTATCTATATTGCTAATAAGATATAATATAAAAGAGAAGATGCTTTAGTAAGAATAATACTGCTAGGCATACTTAGCATCACAGCACTAGCAAATATCAGTATTAATATATATTACTTATAACTTCCTAAAAGCAATATATTTACCTTATAAAAAACTAAATTAATATACTTATAGATCTCTTCAGCATATTGTTCCCCTCTTAAAGCAGCAATTTCACTGAATAGGTTTAGCAGCTTGATATTAGCGTCTAGCTATAAGAAACTATAAAAGTGAAAAGCACTATAGTTGTTTATCTTAATACACCTAAAGTAGCATGAGATGTTACTAAAGATAGAGTTTACTCTTTAAGGCGTATAGTGCTTAAAGAAAAGCTTTATTTTATGATAGAAGAAGGTAGCTAAACTAATAGAATCTCTAACTATATATTATATCTTCTCTACTTAGTTTTAGAACTTCTGTATCAAAAGGTTTAAGCCTAGCTTCTATACTACTCAAAAAGCAGTAAGCTTTATATTAACTTTATTAGTAAGGTTGTTTAAATTAATAGTAAACTAGATATATAGTATTTTATACTTAAGACATAACAATTTAATCCTCTTTCTAAATAGCAAGCGTTCTTTATTTAATATATGCTTCTAATAGCTAAAGGTATTTAACTTCTTTATAAGGAAAGAAATCTCACTATTTGTTGTTCTTCTAGTTTTTCAGTATTCCTCCTTAGTGCAGGCTACTTAATCTAGTGTGAGAGTCTGTATAATCTCTTTAACCCTTCTAAATAATGCTTTCTCTATATAAAGGTAGCTTATTCTTTAGTTCTCAAAACAGATTAATATATTAAAAATTATAAAGGGGAAAGTGGGATATATAGCAAAGTTTGCCCCTATTCTAGCATAAATTAGCTATCTTATTCTAAAAGCAACAGTAGCAAGATATAAAGTATTAGATATCTCTTACTATATCATCTTAAGAGATATAAAGCTTAAGTTTAAAAATAGAAGCTAAGAAGCTGCTAAGTAGCGTTAAGTGCTAACCTATAAAACATCTCTAGAAGGCCTTAGTTATTTAATACTAATATAAGAAGGCCTCTTCAGCCTTAGAGAAACAAATATAGGAACGTTTTAAGAAAGAAGTTTAGGTTGCTATAGTTAGTAAAGTCCTCCCCTTAGCAGCTAATAATAAACAGCTGCTTACTTATCCTCAGATATATGCTTATGCTGCTATTTTAAGGTTTTAGTTCTTATTAGCACCTCTAGTTGAGGCCTAAAGTTGTATTTTGAAGTATTTAAACCTACTTTTAAAGTGAGTAGTTATTGCTAAAGTTAATATTTAATAGGCTGGTTAACTTTAACTTCTTAAGTTTAACCTCAATCTTATGCTTCTATATTTCTTCTAATCTTTAGTTCTATCTCTAGTTCACCTTAAGTCTTGCATTATTCCCCTCAATTTCAAGTGCCTCTATATTGATATGCCTCTATTTAAGCCTAATGAGGATGTTAGCTATATTCTGCATAAGCTTATCTAGCTTACCTCTCTCTATTGCAGCAATATAATAGCTTATATAGATCTCATCTTCAGCTAGAAGGTTATATTAAACTATTTAAGCAAAGAGAGCAGCTGGAACCTGCGTTTCAGCATAGAAATCGCTCTAGCTAGCAAGGTTTTCTTTGCTAATTATAACACTATAGTATAAATAGTTATTGCTTTTAAGCTAGATAAGTGCAGTCTTTAGCTTCTTTAGGTTAACAGAAAGCATAAATAATAAGTTAGAGGCTACTAGCTTCTAGAGACTAATAAAGCAGATATAGATCTAGCAGCATTTCTCAATAAGTAGGTGAAGCAGTATACTTATAGCTAAGCCTTTAATATTATTTAAGAAAACTGTAATATAGCCTTATTTATGCTTTTAATACTTTGCACTTATTCACTTCTCTATATTGATATCAAACTTAGTAATCTATCTGCAGGGAATATTCTAGCCTAAGAGCTGCTCTTCTAATAAGAACAGGTTTTTTAACTCAGCTAGGTACTAGTATATGCAGCTAAAGGTGAAGTTGTTCACTCTGTAAGCAGAGGGAATATTAGCTTTCTAGAAATAAGAAGCATACTTCTTATATATTGCAATAAGAAGAGCGCCTTTATGTCTTAAGAAGCATTCTTTGCAAGAGAAATAGCCTCTATCTAAAAGTAGAATTTAACCTTCTACTGCTTTATAAAGCAGCTTAACTTCTATTTAAGTCTAGTTTAATAGTTTAATAGAACACTGTTGCTAGAAATAGACCTTATAATATCTAATACTTAGAGAGTTATTATTATTTATTTCTTTATAAAAAGCTTTTATCTTTATAATAACTATCTCTTATTTAACTAGCTTACACTATATATGCTCTGCAGAGTTATAAACCTATTAAGTATAATAACAGTTAAAGCTATTAATTATTTATTAAATATAATCCTACTTATTCTAAAGCTGGTTTATACTATCTAGCAGTAGTTAAAGTATTAATAGAGCAGTTTATAGTAGTAATTAAAGCTCTTTATCTAGGATGATTGTGAATTAAAAGTCTGTAGTCTATAAAGATATATAGAATGTTATTATTAGTGTTAATAGTAGGCTAGTACTAACTATTAAGGTTAGACTTAGTAATTAAGATGATAGCTGCATAAGTAACTAGTAGGCTGTTATTATTCCTTCTAGCTGACTACTGCTTCTGCTTAGGCTATGCTATCCCCTCTTAAGGCTTAAAAGCACTAAGTTTAGAAGAGGTGTTATTATTAGAAGTTGTATTAGTATATCTTAAGCTTAACTTAGCTGTAGGATGCTATAACTGAGTGGTTATTAAGACGCTATCACTCTATCTGACTGAGTACTATTCTAGCCTAGCTTACACCATCCTCTCTTAGGACTTAGAAGTATTAAGCTAAGGGAAAATATTATTATTTATAGTTATGTTTATATATCTTAGGCTATAAATATAATATCTAGCTGTAAGCTGCTACATCTTAAACTATAACAGCTCTTTCTTAGTATAAAGACTGCTAACTTCAGAAAGCTGTTAGCATGCTGCATTAGCAATCTTTTCAGTAATAATATCTAAGTATCTCTAACAGGAAGAATAATCTTAAAGAAGCTAAGAGGTATATATAAAGAGGGCGCTATATTAAATTCTTATCTAAAGCTAGTGCTTTAAGCGTAGTATAATAGAAAGTCTAAATAATTAAGCAAACTAAAATAGAAGAAGAATATATAGCTTTGTAATAAAGCAGTATATATTGCAGCTTTAAAGCCTAGCTTAGCAATATATTAGATTTAACTCACTCCTCTATAACTTAATAGACCTTATATATTACATATCAACTAAACCTTTAAGCTTTCTTTATATACTTCTACCTTTCGCTTTATAAAAACCATATATATTTATTACACTTACTAGGTAATATAGCTGGTTTTAGAAGAACAGATAGAGAGAAGAAGACGCTATTATAAGCTATAGCTGTTTCTAAAGAGCAATATATAAGATCTAATCAAATTGCAGACTAGTTACACTTTTTAATATCCACTTTTCAATTTATTTTGCAATTATATTCTACTCTTATCTAATTATGCTATAGTATTCCCACTAAAATATACCTCCTCTTAATATATAATTGCTTTTTTAGATCTAATATAACTGCAGTTAAACAGATAAGCAGAGAAGCTTAATAACTAGCTCTGCAGCTATTCCAGCCCTATACAGCCATTAGAAATAGCTATTCCTACGCTTAATATGCTATTATTATAATATAACTAGTTAAAAGAGAATAAGCTGAAGAGCTTAAGACTATATATATGTAATAATCTTTTGATCTTAACACTACACCCCCTTACTGCTAATAGAACTCTATATATATACAGCCTATATATCATCTTAGATCTAGCTGCTCCCCCTTCTATAGGGAGGCTTAAGGTTTAGTGACCTAGCTAGCTAACTAGCTGTCAGTTAGACATTTTACCTCTACACCTAAAATCAATAACATCTAGTTTTAAAATACCTCACTAGTCCCCTTCTTAATTTACTACTAAGCTGTCTATTCTCTTTCTATCTATTATATATATCTATCTAAAACATTATCTATATTAGCTAGAGTTATAAATACCTAGAGCATCTTAGGCTTATAGTTATATTTAATCTTTAGAAACATCATCTTCAAGCTTTCTATTAATATAAACTTTATTAATTAATACTTTAGAACCTTAACTATGCTCTTATTCCTTCTAACTAAGCTCTTTATCTAACTCTATATCTTAATCAACATATCTTAAAACTTATCTCCTGCTTCTACTAACTACTCAGAATTCTAGCCTTAGATCTAGCTAACAATACCCTTAGGATAATGCCTTCTAGCTACCCTCTATATAATTAGTTTGATGCTGAAGCAGGAATCCTTAGACTAGTTTAATAAGGTCTTTAAGTTTTAGAATTAGATAGGCTATATTAAGATTCCTATAAACCCCCCTAAGTAGGTTAACTTAAACTACTTAAAGCTTCTCAACCCCTTTCATCGCAACAAACTTACACTTAATCTCTTCTAATACTTTAAAGGCTATATACTGCTAGTTAAATATATTAATAATAAATAGGTTTTAATTATTTATAAGCTTCACTTTAGCTATATCCTTTATGCAGTTAATAATAAGTTGACAGTTATATATAAGTGTGCAGCATTTATCTTAGATAATAGCTTTATACTATAAATGCTCTCTCTCTCTCTCTCTTTAGGTGTAGCACTTATAAGTAAACTTTATTAATAAGCAATTAAATATAGGATCGCTCTAAGATAGATATTAAACACACCTTCTCTATTTCTAGACATGCCACCCTTTATCTACTTCTTTAGTTCTATTAATACCTTATAATTCCCTCTTACTGATAACCTAAATGCTAGCCTAAATAATATGATGTAGAACTTATCTGCTGTCTTCTAGATATATATTAAGTTTAATAGTATAGAGGCTGCAGCAGCCTCAAACCTTAGCTAGTGTAGTAACTATATATATTGTTTTTATGCTAAGTATAAGAAGCAATAGAAGGAGAAGTGCTTATAGTACTCCTCAGCATCCACTCCATTCCAGCAGTATAGATAGAAGGCCTATATCACTAGCAATCTCTATAGTTTCTGTAATAAAAAAGTTGCTTTCTAACCTAATATACTATATAACTTCTTTAAGTTTATTCCCCTTATTAAGATCACTAACTTAAGCTGGGCAGCAAGCAATATAAGGCAGGCAGCCCCTGCCAGCCAGGCCCCCTCTATATCTCTAACTAAGGGGGTGACTATGTTCAACTTTAGGGCTTAGATGTCTGCTGATAGGTTTGTTCTATCTATACTAACTAAACTAAGTAAGCCTCTCTCCTTTATACCTACCTTTAATATGCATTATTAAAACTAATATTTATATATGCAGGCTTCTCTTAAAGCCCTCGCTTAACTGAACTAAAGCTAGTTATAAGCTTCTCCTAAAACCCCCCTCTTATTGAAACAAATGCAGATAATTCTTTTATAACAAATAAGATGCAGAACATTACGCTAATTAAGGCTATTAAGGTGAACAACTAAGATGAGCATAACAAGAGTAATAAGCTAAGCCTCTCTAAGAAGCTAAAGTATAGCAGCTTATGCAGTTTAAAGAAGAGGGGGGCTTAAATCTATATGCAGATAGGTATATCTTTTATAAAACTGAGAAGGTTAAAAGTTATTATTCTATTTTAGATTTTAGGAATATTAATTAATTATTTATAGCTTAAAGTATTAGTTTACTATAACGTCTACTTAAACCTTAAAGATCTAAGTATCTTTTATATATAAACACTTGCTTTTCAGCAGTCAAAAGATAAATTTCTAAAACCTACCTTCCCTTTTACTATATATAACCTGCTGCTCTCTATATATCACCTAGCTAGCTCTTTATTGCTTCCCCTCTTTATAGCTAACTTATTCTAGAGGGTTCTAACATAAAGACATAAACACACCTTATACTGTTATAAATAAGATCTTATTATAAAACTAAATACCTTACTATAAAGCTTAGAAACTAAAATAAAAACATCAATAGCATTTAAAAACAGCCTTTTTATGCTGGACGCAAGAATAATCCATTCTAAATCAAGCTAGAGGCGCTAATATTTACTATATCTTGCTTGCTTACTTACTTACTAAAAAGACTAATATTTCTGCTTCTATTCTATCTAAACTTAAACTGTAAGACCTAATTCTTACTGCATCTTACCTACCTACTTACTTAATATAATACTATTCTTTTTAATATTCACTTACAAAGTGAATATTTATTTTATATCACCTTACAAACTTCACTAATGCAATTAGCACTTAGCTAACTATTTAAATAGCTACTTATTCTTTTTAGATTACTTTCTATCTCTTTTATCTATATACTAGAGAGAATATATATAGAGCTTAATTTAAAGCATTATCACTCAAACTACTTTAAGCTCTTAGAAACTAAAAATATATAAAAACCCTCATAAATATAGATATCTTCACCTCCTTTACATTTTAAGTACTTACTAATAATATATTTTATTAAAACCTCTAGTTGATATATCTTCTTAGGATAGCAATAACAACCTAGAGACTGTGACTAATACGCCCCAAAAGGAGCTAGATCTAAAGCTCCTTACTGAGAATAAATACTAAGATAGGCAGACAATCAAAAACTTCTCTGCGCATAAAGGAACTTCTAGATCTAATATAGCTGAAACTATCTAAAGTTTTCATAATACTAACTTCAAAAGGCTAAGTAAGTCTAATATTAAGCTCTATAATCTAAAGCTAATAATCTAAGTTATATCTAAATTAGTTTATAAACACATCTCTATAATTAAAGCCTATAAAACTTACTGCAAAGCTAACCTTAAAGCTAACTCTAATATTGCTGATTTTAAAGATATATAGCATCTTACTATCTTTATAGTTAGCAGATAGGTAGCAATTAGCTTAAGAGTGCTTTTCCAATAGGGTAAAGAACCTATCTTAGCAGAGTAAGCTGAAGGCGTCTAATTCTCATTCTTTATTACTAATAAGTTTAAAGCTACTTATTATAAGCTTCTTAAGCCTGCTAATAGGCTAGACACTCTAAAAGGAAGTAGTAGTAATCTATATATTATCTAGAAGTTTAAGTGTAGCAAGATAGTTAATTATAAGAATGTAAAGCATAAGGGATTAAACTGGTAGATTCAGTTTATTAGCTACTATAATAAATAAATAAGTCTAAGAAACTAAAAACCCTTAGTTAAAAGATTTATCATATTGATATAAATTACAGAAAGCAAAGCAGATCTTTATTATTATAACAGAAGATATAAGCTGAAACAGCAAACCTAAAACTAAGCGAATGCCAGACAATTCCAACCTTACAGACTTTTACACTAAGCTTAATAATATCTTTTTCTAAAGTGTGAGAATATGTTAGAGTAGGGACTGTATTCCTTATAGGCAAGGGTATTAGTTTAGCTAGCTATATTATATAGAATAGATTATCTTTCTTTATCACTAATTAAGCAGGCAGGTGTAAACATCTTAGGAGATATTTTTGCTAGCGCAGCTTAACTTTGCAGACCAGCATAGTAATATTTACTTATGCTAGCAAAGCATTATAAGAATAATAAGAGAGGAATAGCATTAGTCTAACTAGCTATACTATACAGAATAGATATTAAAAGACAACAGTAAGCTGTATTGCTTTTCTTTTTATATAGTTAGTTTCTTTAGTTTTTATATCTTTCTGCTTTGTTATGCTAATAGTTAGTAGGCTTTAGCTTTAGCTAAGCTGCTTAAGCATAGAGATCTATTTCTAACTCTAGCAGCTTATATAAGTAGAATGCTATAGGTAATATAATGTTTTTTACTACTTAAACTATATAGTAAAGCCTTTAATTTAAATAGTCTTACCTATCTTAGTTTAACTTTACTAGATTAAGTCTTATTCCCTGCTCTGCTTTAGTTCCCTGCTTCAGTCTAGATGCTATTAGAATTACTTTAGTTTGCTGCTTTATCTCAGTTCTCTAGCCTGCATTAAATACCTCTAGAATCGCTTAGGTTTGCTGCTTTGCTCCTATTCTCTCCTCTATCTAGCATAGGAAAATAAGAATATAATTAGAACCTATATGCAGCTTGCAACCTAAATAATGCTAAAAAAGGTTCTACTATGCGTTTTCAATAGTAGTGAAGATAACTTTTCTATATTTCTATACCTCTTTCGTTAGCTATATCAGGCTAAAAGATAGATTATAGATAGCTAGAACTTACTTCACCTTTAAAGGCTTTTTCTTTAAGTAAACTGTTTTTTTGCGCCTACTTATAGACGTTTTTATATAGAGAGATACACTTAAAGCAATATATAAATATATGCAAAAGCTTCTTATTAAATAATTACATCTTAAGTTTTATATCCTCAACTTTATAGACGTAGAATTTAACCTTTTTAAACTCTAGTTTCCATTATTATAGTCTATCTATATCTAATATAAGGTTAAAGAACTAATTTCTAAGAACAGCTAGAACTAATAGCTAGAGGTGTAGTCTTCTAGTTGCAAGCTGTAAGATATCTTTAAAGCTGCCTAAGATTATAGATATCTCTCTAATATCTATATTAATTAATAGACTGAGTTCAGTAAGTAAGATGTATACTATATAAACAAAAATAGAATACTCCCTATTAGGGCCTCTTATAGCATACTGCTCTATAAATAGATCTATTAAAGTAATAGAGAGAGCTGAGTAATAATTATCTATAACTCTGCAGATGTTTCTAGGTGATATAGAAGATACTTTAAGAAGTTGTAATATAGGTTATTATTATAGTGAAGAAGCTTTAGATATAGTGTAGAGTAGTAAAATAAAGAGAAATAAATAGATATAGAATAGAGAAGTGGTTTTTATTTGCAAATATAAGAGTTCTATTTAAAAATACTTCTATAGTAAATTAGTTTTAATTTTAAACAGTAGAAACAGTAGTTATTTCTCTAAACAGTAGTTATTTCTTTTAATAGTATTTATTTCCTTTTTTAAGTATAGCTAGCCTTATAGCACTATATATCTTTATATAAGGAGGTAAGTGTAGTAAATTATTAATAGTTATCACTAGCTATACTATATAATTATCTCCCTTATTGCAAGCTATTTACTGATAACACTATATTCAGCTTAGCCTAATGCTTCTGCTTGCTAGCATATAACTACTCTGCTAGCTTCTGCTAAGATCTCTATTATTAAAAGCCTCACTTACTATCTACACTTAAGCTAGAAACCTACTTTAAACACTATTACTACTACTATTATTACTGCTATTACTACTGCTATAATAATAACTACACTTATATCTTTATTTGCAACTGCAAGCTATTAAAGCTTTTATAGCAAGCTTAGCTAGCATCTTCCTTCTATCTGCCACTTTAGCTAGCACTTTCCTTTTATTTGCTACTTTAGCTAGCACCTTCTTTCTACTTGCTATTAATCTTCTCTTATAAAGTTAGAACAGTATAATAAAGAAACTATCTTCACTTTCTAATCTAGCTAATAAATTTTCCTTTCTATACTACTACTATTAACAGCTTCACAGCTTAATACCTTTATATCTTTATATCTTTGCTAATAAACCTTCTAAGACAGCATTAGCAACCTTTATTACTTTCTAACCTACTTTATCAAAGTTTCTTTTTATATTACTACTAGCAATAATCTCTAATCTTTAAGTATCACTAACAGCCTCTGCAAGCTAGCAGCAGCATCCTTTTTCTTAAATCCTCAACAGTAAGTATAGCCCCCTATAGATCTCTAGCGCTCCTTCCCATTCATATAATACTAATAGGTAGCTAAAGCCTCTTCAGAAAGCAACTGCTATAATAGCTTCCCCCTAGTATACAGTTAATAATACCTTAGCATTCATTCAGAAGAACCTTACTTCCTATTATGCTACTAAGTCTATAGCTTAAAATACCTTTAAGAATAAGCTAATAAATGCTAAAATCTGCTGCTTTTATAAAGAAACTATTCTAAAAACTAAAAAGTTTATATTATGCTACTATATTATTTTCTATACTATTTCTAATACTATTTAAGCTTTCACACTTACTTTTAAAAAACTTCACAAAAGTAATATTATAAAGCTATTAATTATTATAAATAGAGGGATTAAGCTTAATTAAAACTAGGAAAAGAAGGCATTCTATAGTAATAGTTAGATATAGTTCTTTAAGAATAGATATAAAGAGGTCTCTAGAACTATCTTATAGGAGGTTAAAGTTGTTACTATCTCTAATAGCTTTAGCAGCTGCTATAAGGAGCTAAAGTATAATTAAATTAATATTTAAGTCCTCTTTAAGCTTAGTTATTATAAGGAAGGTGCTTACTTAAGCAACTTCTATGCTGTATTATTAGAGGACTGCTTAAACCTTGCGAATAAGGTGATTAGCAAGCCTTCAGCTAAGTACTTTAAGTGTACTAAATCTACTAATAAGCTGACTATCTATAATACTGCTAGCAGCTATATTAACAGCATTACTATAGCAATAATGCATCTCCTAGCTGTCTGTATTGCTAAAGTTAACTACTTAAATAATAAGAAGATAAATATTCTGAAGATAGTGTAAGATGAGATTTTAGTAAGCTACTAGATTGCAGAAGGTAAGGCTGAAGATAAGCATACCTAAAGATCTATATTCTTCTTAATACAGCTGCTTATCTAAGCAATTAACAACCTTATAGAGCTGGAGAATAAAATTAAGGCATAAGTAGGATGCTAAGATATCTAGCTATAAGAATAATAAGAGATAAGTAGTTTTATAAGATATAAAAATCAACCTTTAAGCTGCTATAAGAAGAAAAAGATAGTATTATATATAAAATATAATAAAGTTGCAGCTAAGCTTATTAGTAATTAGACCTAGCAAATAGGCATTTCAGTTAATTACTCACTTTTCTACTGCTTATGCTAAGTGACAGCAACTTTAATCTAAAGCAAGCTTCAAACCTAATTATTCTTTATATCCTCTCTAATACTTTAATATAGATTATCTACCTAAGATAGTAAGTAAACCTTTATAAATAACGCCTTTATAAACTAAACCTAAGGCAGTTTATTATTTTAAAGCATAGAGATAGCAGCTTATAAGCTGAAGTTAGCACCTATCTAGCTTAAGCTGGAAAAATGTTGCATATAAGCTGGCAGAGGGGCTTAGCAGAGGTAGTAAGAGCATTATCTGCATCTCACTCTCAGCCTCAGCTTCTAATAGATATTATTATAAACTGTTTAGAAGCACTACTATATTAACTATATATTGTTCATCCTAGCTGCTAGAGCATATCTTCCCTGCTAGGTTAGCTCTAGCACCTCTACTTCACCTAGCCTCACTTTAAACTTAAATTAAGCTAGAGACTTACTTTATATACTACTGCTGCAGCTGCTGCTGAAGACTACTTATACTATATATTATAATGAGCTGTTTGCTAGTATAGCAATATCTGCTATATCCTACTGCTCCTACCTCTTAGTGCATACCTTCCCCTGCTGCATTAGTTTAAAACCTCTACTATAAAAGGTGTTCACTTCTTTTTAAACCTACAGTTAAAATGCTGCTATAGATACTACTACCCTTCTTGCAACAGTAATATTACAGCATTAAAGGCATCATAACATTTATTAGTAGCACTTTCTACACTACAGCCTCTAAGATCTAAGGCATAAAAGGATATCCTCTTCACCTTTTAACCTAGCTTATAAAACTTCCTTTTTATACTATTATAATTAATAGCTTTATAGCTTTATATCTTCACATCTTAATATCTTCACTAATAAACCTTTTAAGGCAGCATTAGCAACTTTCATCACCTTCTAACCTAACTGATCAAAGTTCCTTCCTATATACTATCACTAGCAATAAGAATCTTCTATCTTTAGGTATTACTAATAGCCCTCTTAAGCTAGTATTAGCATCCTTCTAGCTAAATCCTCAACAGTAAGTATAGCTTTCTATAGATCCTTAGCGCTCTTTTTTATTTATATAATACTAATAGATGCTTAGAAACTTTAAACTTACCTCTTAGAACTATAGCTTCTCACTTAATACTTAATAATAATATCTAGCTTGCTATTATAGCTATTCAGCAGAAGCTTAATAATATAATTAAATTTATCTGTATAAACCTCACCTCCTGCTATAATGCTGAGTTAATCAGTAAGGAGGCTCTTAAGAGCAAGCTGAGTGATAATAATATCTACCACCTTATTACTAATAAGATCTTTATAATAAAGCTATTCACCTTAGGCTATTAAGTAGTCTTTTATACTATCTTAGATGCTATTTAAGCTATCATACTAGCATTTAATAAGATCTATAAGGGCGCCTACACTAAAAGGCTGTTTATCATTATGACTGAAGGTATAGAGATTGCAAGGAAGTTAGAGAAAGATGTATTTAAAGATTATAGCTGTAAGAGGTTCTTTAAGAATAGCTATAAAGAAGTGCTAGGGGCTTTGCTCTGGGAGGCTATAGTTGTTACAGTCCTTAATAGCTTTAGCAGCTGCTATAAGGAGCTTAAGCATAATATTACTAACATCTAAGTCCTCTATAAGCCTTATACTTATAGCTATAGGTATGAGGCTTATCTAGCTTACTACTATGCTGACTGGCTTAACTGAAGCTTTAAAGAAGGTAATAAGATGCTTAGCTAGCCTTTTGCAAAATACTTCAAAAATATCCTACCTATTATTAAGATCACTACTTAGGATACTAATAGAAGCTATATTAACAGCATCAGCATAGCTATTATATATCTCTTAGCTCTCTATATCGCTTAAATTAATATTTTCAATAATGCAATAACTACTGTTTTAAAGATTATATAAGATGATGTTATAGTAAGCAACTAGGTTGCAGAGTTAGCTACTATAGATGCAAATATAAGCAAAGCTCTCTTCTTTTCTATAAAGCTACTGCTCTAAGCTATTAACAACTCTATAAAGCTAGAGGATAAGATTATAGCTTAAGTATAGCACTAGAGCTATAAGGGCTGGATAGAAAAGAAAGTAGATATAGTTTTGCTAGATATAAAGATAGACTGCTCAGCTGCTTTCTTTTAGAGGAAGAGAGGAAAGCTATAATAGAATGAGGAAACTTAAGCTAAGCTGCTAGGCAGATTTTGCAATTTCTTATAAGTAGTTTTTATACATTTTCTTTTTATTTATTCCTTTCACTCTTATACTTTAGCCAGTAAGCAGCAGGTATTAAGCTACCTACTGCTATATCAAGCTAGTAAATTTAAATAGGAAGCTATAACCTCAAAATGAAGGTTAAAGATAGAGACATAATAACAACTTTTGCTAAGCTTTCTTCTCTTTATAATATTATATAACAACCCCTTAAGGTGTAAAGGTTAGAATAAAAAAAGAAAAAAAGGTGTTTTTATTTAACCTAAATGCTAAGCTTTCTGTTTTTCTATCTTATTAGTAGTCTTAAAGCTAAAGCCTCCTCAATATAGCAAAGAAGGCTAATTAGACTGGTAGTGCCTACTAGCTATAGCATAAGGAATTATAAACCCAAATTATAATCTAAAAAACAAAATCAAATAGTTAGCTTCTTATATAAAGTAAGTTAATTAATCTACCTTAAGTATAAGCACTAGGCATACCTCTAGCTATAAGGTAGTATAGCCAACCTATTACATAAAGACAACTTAAATTAAGCTAGGCCTTAAGCAGCCTCAAGCCTAAGCTTAGGCCTAGCCTAGCCAACTTCTGTCTTCTATCTCACACCTCCTTTTAGCAGTAGTAATAGTAGTAATAATAGTAATATAACATAATTAGAAGGCTTTACTGACAACCTACTATATATATAGGTCTTTCAAGCTAGAGGAGACTAATAGATTTAAAGGTTCTTTTCCCCACTTTATAGAGGTTTAAGCTAATATATTTAAAGGTTTTTTCCCCTACTTTGCAGGAGTTATAGCTAATATATTTAGAGGTTCTTTTACAGCTAATTATTTTCGCCTAATTGGGATGAGGTCTAAGGGTGGCAGATCGAAGGTTGTGCAGGTGGTCAAATATAACCTTTCTTCTGAAAGGCATTTATAAAAAGGTAGCAAGCCTATTTAATTATATTCCCTCTGCATATTATATATATATATACTTAATCTAACACACCCCTTCAGATTAAGCCGCTCTACTTAATAAGATTGATCTGTAATCACCTAAAAACGCAAGATATATGCTTTGCGCAGGAGTCGAACTATAATCTCTTGGTTTTTCAAGGGTATGCTGGGTTATGCACACTAACCCACTCAGCCACGAGCACAAATCAGACTACTAATTGTCAAATTCGCAAAAGGGTAGCGGGCCCACTTAATTGTGTTCCCTCTGCGTATTATGCGTATATGTACCCAATCTGACACCGGCATCGTTCTCCACTGACCCGTTCGCCGGCCCGTGCTCACGGAGGCCACGTTTGAGAGCTCGCGGGCGGCGCCGATCCCGAAAACGGGGTCTAGAAGCTGTCGGGTTTGTGTCTCCGGCCGGGTCATTGTCATCATTCCCTTCTTGAGAAAATGGAGGCCATAGCTCGGAGTTGAAGGAAGGGAACATCAACTCAATTTTGACAACCTACATGAGCCATTGGTTTAAGAAGGCCGAGGTTGGATCCGTAATTGCGGAGCTCTCGCATCGGTCGGCACGGAACGCAACATCGCGAACATGGCAATGTTCCAGATCCGCATCACCATTAAGCTCCTGTCAGCACCCAGGAGACCGCTAAACTCCCTTAAAAACGCCCGGAATGGTTCGGACCGGGCTGACACGCCCTAGACCACACCGTAAATCAGCAAAACACGGGGTCGCTGGCAACCTTCGAACGCGCCAAACGAGGATGAGCATGAAACGGGTCTGAAACCCGCCCCAGTCGCCAAAACTCGCCAAAGGCGTCCATCCCAAGGCGCTGGGACCTACCCGTCTTGGCTATAAGCAACCAGGTGTCCTTGGCGCATCCCCGATTCGTGATGGCGATTGAAAGAAACAAAGGAACCCGTCTCATGTCTTTTTATTCTTGTGCTGTTCTGATTGATCGAAGGCCATGCTCTGCCAAGGCCAACCCCAGGTGGTGATCTCCTTGGCTGCCGCCCTCATCATCGTCTGGAGTATCCGCCTCTTGTTCGTCCACGATGGCATCTCGACGCTTCTGTACCACTTCGAGGAACCCAGCCAGCAGCAGGGCGCGGAGGCGTTCGTCCGACAGGCGATGAATGTCGAGTTCCCCGAGCCAATCGATTACCGACCGATACAGTCGACATGCGCCGCCACACAGTTTCGGCCGGGCCTGGTGTTTACCTGCGAGGGACAACATGGCGGCATTGGCATGGTGCGCGACCAGATTCTGAAGTGCGTGCGGTATGCGATACACGGCGGCGGCGCGATCGTGGTGCCGTCGATGCAGCTGCGCAACGCGAAGGACATTTCCGACATCGAGACCGAGAAGGAGGTGCCGCTCGACTACCTCCTCGACCGCCAGACCTTCGTCAGCCATCTGACGGAAGGGTGCCCAGGGATGCGCATCTACGAGCGGATCGAGGACTTTCCCCACTACCAATCCCGGGCAGGGGAGCCGCTCGACCTTGTGGGCGACCAGTTCGAGCCGAACCACCCCCGCGAGGGCCTGGAACACCCGCGTGAGTGGCGGCGCTTCTTCGACGAATGGCTGGACAAGAAGAATGTCTCAATCCGGACGGAAGAGCCGACGCACGTCCGGATCGGCCAGGCGTTCCTGGAGTACCCCGTCCGCGACGACGGCCCGGCCTTCGTGCACGAGTACGGCAAGATCCTCTCCTTCCGCAACGACACGCGCGAGCTCGCGGCGAAGATACTCTACGAACTCAAAAGGCGGTTCGCGCTGCCCATCGACCCGGCGAAAGCGATCAACCCGAACGCCTACTTTGGCGCGCACCTGCGGCTGGAGAAGGACGCGATCGACGCGTGGCAGCCGGACGAGTGGCGCTTCTCGCGGCAGAAGGACCAGTTCGAGGAGCACTTCCAGTACATTGAGCGCATGGGGTTGAGTGTAGTGTACGTCGCGTCGGGCAACCAGACGGTGGTGGAGCTGTTTGAGGAGGAGCTGAAGAAGCGCGTCGCGGCAAGCCCCGGTGGGGAGACGAAGAGCGTCGCGGTGGTGACGAAACGCGACTTGCTTCAGGGCCCCGATCGGAAGCTGCTGGACGAGTTGACGTTTGACCAGCATGCGCTCATTGACTTTTTGATGCTCTTCAAGGCGAGCGCGTTTATGGGTGTTACGCATTCGAGTTTTCCGTGGACGGTGGCGTTGCGGAGGCATGAGATGAGCAAGTACACGGCGTACGGGAATGAGGGGTCAGATATTTTGAGGGATGATTATAGCATCATCATGGGCATGCAGAAGGATTACCCGGAAGTCGAGCCGTTTGTCTACGGGTTGTGGCCATGACGTGCATTGCATAAGAAAAGGTTGCACATAAAACTAAGCAGAAGGAATGGACATTACGGGGCGGCAAGGAAAGAGGAATTATTACCCTGGGAGGTACAGGTTAGGCGTCACGGATATTCTTTCACGAAACTAGAAACTACTAAAGAAGTGCAGCATAGCATGCGCAACAACTAAACTCCATACATAATAGAGAATACTCCAAAAAACAAACGATACACAGTGGTTGTGTGATTATTGTAGACACCGAGCCCAGTACATACTTACGGCTATGGTATTTGAGAGCTTCCGTTTCAGGTTTATCGTTCACGCAACACATCTCGACTAAATTATCTACTACGAGATTCCTTGTCTTCAGGAATTCCCAAGAGTCGCGTGTGGTTCATCTTTTTTTTTTCTTCTCATTTCTCAAAGATTTGGTGTCGAAGAAGGTAATATAAACACAGCCGTAAGACGCCTATATTGTTCAGCATTTATGCCAAGCTTCGCTTTCTACAAACAGAGTGGGATTCTAACAATTACGCGATTTGGGTTTCATACTCGCGGACGCTTGTCACCCGCAGTCCCTAAAGTACTATGTGAACAGGATCGGTACGGTCAGCTATAAAAGTCCATGTCCGGACCGCTCCGGGTAGCTCACCGGGGCACTCCGGCGTCTCCACACCTGAGATGGCCCTGCTCATCTCCTGTTCGCGAAAACGAGACCAACATCCAGAACATCGACAGCTACGTTGAATAAGACGACAAATCAAAATATTGATTACTCTGCCAAGATGCGTCGGTCCACATCATGCCATGATGATTTTCGAATCTCTCCATCCGTCCGAAAGCAAAATACTGAGCTGAACGAGGCTTGACTCGACGCCGGCCGACTTTTTCAACTGCCGAGCGGGAACCAGACCCCGGCCGGTGAGCGGCAAAGTCCGTGACCCCGAAAACCTCCGCGCGGAGAAAACCCACCTCCCGCGATATATCTAAATACCATCGACACGTCTCCGGCGAACATTGCCATGAGCATTCCAATACAGCGGCCTTAGCTTTTCGGTCCCTAGATCAGCAGCAACCCGTATCGATCACATTACACCCAGCAACCAGCAAAGATGTTGAACGCTTCCATCTCCCATCGAAAAACGCCGGGGAAAGACACCGCCCCCACCCAACCCGACACCCCCTTCTCCAACGACATCGCAAAAACCACCATCCGCCAAGCCAACACCACCACCAAAAACCCTCGCCTCCAGCTCCCGAGCCCGCAGTGGTGGCTCCTCGCCGTCCCCTCCTTCCTCATCTCCCTCCACGGCGCCCTCTTCTTCACGGGCCTCACCCCAGGCGACCCGCAGATCAAGGCCCGCATCCTCGCCTCCACGGGCGGCTGCGTGCACATCTTCGGCTCCTTCATCGCCATGGGCCTCGGGCCGTTCCAGTTCCTCCCCTCGCTGCGCCACGCGTACCCGGCCTTCCACAAGTGGCTCGGCTGGGCAGCGCAGCACCCCGACCAAGCCTAATCAAACAATCAATCAATCAACCAATCAAATTAGAGGCTTTTTTCTATTCAAACAGTTAAGCCTATAGCGCCAAAAGCTTGATAGACTTGATCAAGCTGACGTTCCTTAGAATAAAGTAAATCTAACCTTTAGACTAATTAGAATTTTTAAAAGATTTTTCAAAAAATAAAAACGTATATTACTAATAGTACTTTAAGAAATTTACTATTAGTAATATAAAGACTTATAATAAGATTTAAACTTATAACTTTACACTTTATTAAATAAAGTTAAGAATTATACTATTTAACTATATAAGTACTAATAAATACTAGCAAAATAATTTTTATCTATTAAATATTTTATAATACTTATTTTTTTTTAATATATGCTACTGTAGGGCTAAAATATGCTTTTGGCTAGTAGGCTTAATTACTGCGTTTTTAGCTACTTTGCTAAGGCTTAAAAAAAGCCTGTTTTTTAACCCCTTCGCTAGCTTTTGAAAATAACCCCTTTTTGATATCACTAGTAATGCTGCTGCTGCTACTACTGCTGCTACTGCTGCTGCTGCTGCTGCTGCTGCTGCTATACCTCTATACCTTAAAGACCTATCTATATATACTTTTTAACATCTTTTTTAACTTCTTGCTAGTTGCTATAATGCTTCTACTAGCCTGTAATTAATATATTAATCACTTTGTTAGCTGTAAGGTATTAACTTCTTATAAGATTGCTGTTTAGATTTATATATTATCTACTGCTGCTAGCAATATATTAACTATTAACTTAGCTATATATAATACTCTTAAAGCTTTGCTTTATGCTATATAGAAAGGCTAGCAGTTTATTAATATTAATACTATTGCAAAGAAGGGTTCTTAAGGCTATACTTTTTAGATTATAAATAAAAGCATTTTTATTTATAAAATCCTTGCTAACAGCAAGAAAAGTAATACTTATTAGGTTTGCTAATACTATAATAAAGCAGAGACTTTTAATAAGCTATATAATGCTAATATTATAACTGCTGCTACTTAATATCTTAAAAATAAGCATAAGGTCTTCTAAAGTTACTTAAAAGGCAGCAATATATCTGCTAATAAAGCTAATAACTTTAGGCCTCTATCTAAGTGCTATTAATCTGTTTCTATTGCTATATTTAAGAAAAAGATTATATAAGTTAAAGAGTTAGCTATAAGCTTCTTTATTAATACTAATAACCTTCTTATAATATTTAGCAATCAGTATATATAGTATATACTTATTATCTTTAATTATAATATTAATATCTAGATATATTAATTAAAGACTAATTTAAAGAATTAACTTTAATAACTTTATATCTCTAAGAAGCAATAGATTAAAGAGGAAATATAGAAAGCTTTTATAAAGGTTTATATATTGTTCAACCTATAAACCTCCTCTAATTAATATACTATTATTGCTATCTTTAGCTACTTTATTAATAAGTTAGATAAATAAATACAGTATCTCTTAAGTCTCTATTGCCAGCTTAATACCTACTTTAGCGAAAATATTACTACTATAATATATATAGTTATAAGAGACTAGCACTTACTTAATAAGATTAGCATTACAGTTTCTAATAATACTAGTGCTAACAGCACTTATATTAAAGCTCTATATCTATCTATTTCATATTTATATATAGAAACAGACGCCTAGCATTATCAAATTTAATATTATAGTTATATCTTCAACTTTATTAGTTATGCTATTATTTACAAAGTTAATAAAAAAGCATTTAAGTAAGAGTCTAACTGTCTTATTAATACTAGCAGAATATAAGAAGATTTAGCCTATTAGAAGACTAAAAGACCTATCAGCAAGCTTTAAAACATTATTAAATATATGAGATTATTACTATAACACTTAAAAGCCTTTTTATCTATTAGTAATAAAGCTGATAATAATAAGTAAGTTTTTACTCTATAAGAGAAGTTATCATAAAAGCTAAATCTAATATTAAGCAATACTACTTAATAGAACTTAATATATAATATAATCTGCTATATCTTACTTAAATACAGCTAGATCACTAGTTATATATATCACTCTATAAGCCTTAAGAATAAAGATAATTATATCTCTAATAAAGATATTCTAACTAATAAAAATTAATAAGTTTTTACTAAGTTAAATAAAATACTTAAGCTTCTCTACTTGCAGACTAAGCAATATAAAAGCTAAAGTAAAAGTAATAAATATAGTTAACTTTAAGAGATCTTAGCAAGCTTTAAATATTTTTTAGATTAACTTAAAGATTAGCATAAGCTTTATAATACTTCTACTGCAAAAGAAATTAACCTTATAGCTATATAAATATCTTAAAATCTCTTATTACAGCAATCTCAATTAATAAAGATATTATATCAATCTAGCTAAATATTGCAATAAGGCAAGGGAGAAAACTTATTAGATATGCTGAGCACTCCACTTCAAGCGAAAATCCTCTAAAGAATTCCTAAGCACTTATATATTAATTCCTTTACAACCAAAAGAGATATATAGATAAATATATAAATATAAGCCTAACTAAGTTATACTTTATCTATAACTTCTATCCTTTTTATCCCTCTAGTTATACAATCTTTTAGGAGAAAATAAGCTGCTGAGAAGAAGTTTAGTAGTATTATTCCTATAGTATTTTGCTCTATTTTAGTTTTAAATAATCTAAGAAGTATAGCAGAGATTAATAAGAATAATAAAAAAAATAAAAAGCAGGCCTAATTAAAGCTAGAGAAGCCTAAAAACATCTATTTTTATTTAATTATTAAAGAGTAGAATTTAGTAGACTTTTGCTATAAGTTAAGTTGAAAAATCTTATAAGCTATCTTAAAGAATTAATTACTAAAGTTATTAAGAGGAATAAAAAAAGTATAAAAATAAGTGTATTTCTTACTTATTTACTTAGTCTTTTTTATTATAAGCTAATTAAGCTTCTGTCTACTTATATAAGCTATTTCTTCCTATAATAACACCTAATGCTTATAAAAATACTTATCTAATTCCTTGCTTTTAAGTTAAAAGTATTAAAAATTCTAAAAATTCTAAAAACCCTGCCTCTTTTTTTTTATCTCTTAAGTTTTTTATATACTAAAGAGAGAAAAACTTAATCAGCTTTACTTTATATATTTAATATTATATTTAGCTTTTAAAGCTTTTAAGCTAGTGTTTTTGCTTTGCTTTAAGTTTGCAGCTATCTCTTGCTTTATATAAGCAGCATTATTATCTTCTTTTTATAGCTTTTTAGCATACTGCATACTGAGTGAAAAATATCTTTCTGATATAGTTAGAAGTAGATAAAGATCTTAAGGCTTTATATACTAAGTAATATTTTTAACTAGGTTATCTTATATAAAAAGAAATTAGTTTAAAGTGTAGTTACTTAGTCTATTAACTTTCTTAAGTAAATTAAGCTTTTCTTTTTATTTCTCAGCTCTAGCTTAGCATATTGCCTTTTAAAGGTTTTCTATTTTAACCTACTAATTAAGCTCTTTCTTTATCTTTTTAAAAGGATAATCTGCTCTTTTAGTATTATCTATATAAGTTAAAAGATTAAGGTCTCTATATCTTATGAGGTTGTTTAGGTTGTAAGTTTTAAAAAGAGCAATTAAGTTTTCTTTAGTAATTATTACTGAATTTTAAGGAATTAAAGACTGATTAAAATAAGCTAGGTATAGTCTTTTAACTTTTTCTTTTATTAGGTTAATATTAGCAGATCTTTAGCTTCTGCTGTTTCTAGCTATAGTTTCTATAGTGTTAACCTATTTATTAAAGGTTTAATTAAGCTTAGCTTAAAGTCTTTTAATATTATTACCTCTCTTAAGGCTAAACTTATTAATAATAAGCTAGACTTAGTAGTTAAAAAAAAGCTTATAATAGTTATCTATTACAATCTTATTATTTAATATATATTTTAACTAAATTATCTTTAAGCTATAGTTACTTTTATAAAGTATATAATAGGTGAAGTTAGTGTAATAGAAGCTATACTTCTAGATATTATCTAATAATTTAAGTTAGAAGTTTAAGATAATAAAAGTAGTGTAATTAATAATGTTTTATGTTTCTGCTAGCGCTTTATAGATTTTATACCAGTTTCTAATAAGTTTTACTGTTTCTTAGAATTTAGTTTGAGAGGTATTAAAGGTAGTAGCAGTAGACTTAAGGTTTTAAATAGGGTTTAAGTAGAAATATAAGCTATTTCTCTAGTTAATAATTATAATTAAAAACTAATTACTACTTTTATAAGTTCTAATAAAGATAATAAAGTTTTATTTTTCTAAAAACTTCTCTTTCTTTTTGCTAGCTTTTATATTGCTATCTTTAGTTTAAAAGGTAGATATTATATAGATCTTTAAATAGCTTTTTTTATTAATATCTCTAATAGTAAGCTTATAAGCTGATTTAATATATTTAGCTTTGAGGAGGTTTTTTTTCTAAAAGTAACTTAAAAGGTTATAGAAGTTAGAAAAGCATCTTTTTTAGGTTTTTTAACTTTATTTATGCTATTAGTAATTATTACTAGCTTTAGTGAATCTATTGCTTTATTGCTTAATTAGTGTTATGTTTATAGCATTTTTGCTTTTATATATCTATTTAAGTATAAAGTGGTCTTTAGTGACTTTAAGCTTTAAAGTGTTTATAAGCTTCTATAGGTTAATTAACGCTTTAATAAGCTTAATTATATTAAATATAATCCTAAGAAGACTGTTTTTAAAATAAATAGAAAAGATATATTAGCTCTTTTTGATTAATATATTAACTGCGCTAGAAATATTTATATTGAAGTGGCAATTTAAAGTAGAAAGGTTTTTACCTCTTAAAGGTTTAAATATATCTTTAATTTATTTAATTATTTTATATTTAACTGATTGATCTTTATGAAAGTAGTAGATATAAGTTAAAAGGTCTTTATAGATCTCTTTAATATTATTTATATCTTAGATGCTCTTTTAGACTTTATAGAGAATAGGAGAGTGAGGGGGGCTGGAAAGAAGAGAAGAAGCAGCAGATATTTTGCTGTTTTTAATTACTAAAAAAGGGAAATAGATATATAGATAGTTATAAAATAGGTTGAACAGTTTTATATTATAATCTTTTCAAACTTATAGTAATAAAATATTTTAAAAAGAAAGAAAGAATTAAAAAGGTGAAAGTATAGTAAGTAAATAGGAAAGTTACTAATTATAATAATAATTTTTATTAAAAGTTAGCAGAAGTAAGCAAAAGAATTAGAAATATGATTTTTAAGTTAGCTTAGTAATAGTTAAGCTTAGTTGAAGTATTAAAGTTAAATATAAAAGTAGTTATTAAAATAAGATAGTTATTATATATAAATATATAAAGATGTTTAGTAGAAAGTTAATAAGTTGAAGTGCTTCTTTTTATAGATGTGAGAAAAGTGAATTTAGCGCTAGCAGTTAATATTTCTTCTAAAAATATAGTTTTTAAGTGAGGAAAAAGCTGGTTAGTTATGCAAAGTGGTTTTTTAAAAGTGAGATTGATATAGTTGTTAGAGGTATTTAATGATTTTTTGAAGGTGAAATTAGATATTAAGAGTTGCAAATAGAGAAAGAAAAGGTAACTAGTGAAATTCAGTAATATAAAAGTGATTAGAGTTAAATGCAGTTGCTAAATATTTAGTTAGACTTATAGTAATATGTTTTTAAGAGAAAAGTTAATATAGTGGTTATAAAAAAGTTAAGGGTTTTTTATAATCTGTTTATAAGTTATTTTAAGGTTAAATACCTCTTTTTATAGATAGCAGCATTTAAATTAATATATTTGCTTTGCTTTTGCTATTTAAACTTAAATAAATGCATTCTTTTTAGTTTAATTAACTTTAGATTTAAAGTGAAAGGCTTTTTAAATTGTTTTTTATTCTATTAATAGATTGCTATAGTGAATAAACTTTTAAGTTGTTATAACTGCTGTTTTTAGTATTAACTACTCCTCTAGTTAGATATAAAAAGGTGTGTTTCTTCTATTTAGCTATAACTTCTCTTTCTTCTTCTTAATATATTAATTTTTATATTTTCTAGTCTAACTAACCCCTCATAATAACAGTTAAACCTTCTTAAGTTATATAATATATATAGTTATAAATATTAAAATCAATTTTAGTTATTTTTATATTACTGCTTAGAATGCTTTATATAAGCCTTTTTCCTTTTCTCTTATTCCTACTGCTGCTACTAATAAGCTAGGTAAGAATAGTAAGTTTCACTTATATTAAACTATTATAACTGCCTCAGTTATAATAAGTTAATTCTAGCTTTAACTAAGTTAATTGCTAACTTATTTATAAGCTTTTTTTTTCTTTTTATAGACTTCAGTTAAAGGTTTTATTAGCTTAATTTAGTATAGATTTAGATTTATAAATAGACTTAGTGTTTAAAATTATGCTGAAGCTATAGCAAAATAGTTCTAAGAGTTGCTTCTAAAGTTTTCTACTATATATATAGCTCTAACTAAAAAGTAAAAAGCATTTCCTAGCTAGCTGTTTTTTGCATATAAGGTTTATATTGCTGAAAGTTATTTTAGTTTTTAGAAATAGTTATATTAAAAGTTAGATAAATTAGAAGCAGTTAAAGCTTTATTAATATATATATAGAGTGATTACAACCTTTATCTTTATAATAGATGCTTTAAGTAATAGGCTAAAATGTCCTTTAAGGTTGCTGAAAGTAGTTAGGCAGTTATAGCAGCTCTACTATTCTAGAAGTGTATTTCCTATTAAATTAAGTGAGAGGAAGTTTATTTTAACTATATCTATTATAAGAAAAGCTTATTATGCTTATATAGGGCTAATTATAATAAAGAGGAAATAAAATAGATTAGATATATTAAGAAAGGTAATTTATAAAAGAATATTTCTAATAATATGTTTTATAAAAATAGTAGAGAAGTTAAGTTTTTTTTTAATAGCTAATTAGATTTTCTTTTAGATAAAAAGATTAAAGAGAATTATAGAGAGTTTCTTAATTAAATAAATAACTTAAATAGAAAGTTTAAATTTAATAAGAATAGAGATATTTTGCTTATTAGGCTTTTAGTAATAATTTAAATTATAATTAGATAGGTAAGCTACTTAAAAATAGAAAAAGAGGCCTTATATATGCAATAGGAGTGTAGTGTGATTTCTAGTAATAGCAGCTTTTAGTAAAGTATTTAAACTAGCTTAGATTTGAATTTCTTAAGGTTAGTATTAGTTTCTTTTAAGTTTTTTAGTGTTTTTTAGTTTTTTAGAGTTTTAGTTAGTTTTTATTATTATATATCTCTCTTTCTTTTGCAAAAATATATATTAAGAGCAAAAGAAGCAATATAAATATATAGTTAATATAAATTATAATGTAAAGGTAACTAAATGCAAATAAGTGAAATATTAGTTTGCTTACTAAAAATAGATAGAAATTAATAAATTCTATAACTTAGCTATCTCTTAGCTTCTCTATATCTTTATACTAGCTGTTAAATTCTTTATTTTTAGTAGAAATATTTACTACTATTTTATTCTTTTTCTGCTAAGTGTTAATTTCAATTTATAAAATTTTATTTTATTCTTATAGTTACTTAATTTGCATTTTTATAATATTAATATTATTAATTTCTACTTCTTTTAGTATAGATATCTTATTAAGGTTTGAAATTTTTGCTAGGCTGAGTGTATTAAGATCTAGTTGATTTGCTATAAAGAAAACTTTGCTAAGAGCTTTCTTAAGGTCTAATTAGACTTCTATTTTAGAGATATTATTTAAATAGCTATCTTTATTTATTATGAATTTTTTTAAGCAGTTGCTAGCTATTATTTACTTAATTAGAAGTTTAATAAGTGTTTTAAATAAATAAAATAAAGTTTAAAGAGATATTTACTAAATTTAAAAGAGATTTAGCTATTATATGCTAAGCTTATTAAAAGAACTTTTATTAATAAATAGCTTTATATTATATATAAAAATAATATTACTAACCTATAGTTGCTTATATTATATTTTATATTTATTTCTCTAATTATAGTCTTTAGTAACTTAGTGATATTATTTTGCTATATATTTAAAAGTAATATGCTGATTTAAATTAAGTTATTTAAATATTTATATATAGAAGAGAAGTTTAGTTTTAGTATTAATAACTTTTAATTAGTCTAAAACTTACTAAGTGATGCTTTTTATTTTAATTAGAGTGATGAGGTTATATCTATAAATAAGGTAAAAAGGGGAATATTTTATAGAAGATCTAATAGATATTTAATTAGCAAATAAAGCTATATAAAGGACTGAAGTTTAATTCTTTTTGCTAAAGTCTAACTAAGTTATAAAGGCATAAATAAAAAGTTAGTAGCCTTTTTCTATAAGTTTATTAGCCTTTAAATTATATACTGAAATAATAAGGTGTTATCTTCTATAGATTTAATTAAGTTTTTTAATAAATTTTTTATTTTTTAGGCTTCTATTAATAGTAAGAAGTCTATAAATCCTATAATAGCAGATAATATCTTTTTAGATAAATTTAGCTATTATCTTTAAGTTAATATTCTTAAGAAGCTGATAGGCCTCTATATATCTAGTAAGCATATTATAAGCTTCAGCTAAAAAGTAATTACTAATCTTTTAGATATTAATATAGATATGCTGAAATAGGATTTTTAGAAGTATAAAAAAGGTGTAAAGGTCTTTAAATCGCCTTAATTAGGCTTAAGTATAAAATAAACAGCCTTTAATCTTATTATTTATTATTTAATATATATTCTCTCATATATATTATTCTTAAAGTTTAGTATATATTGCATTACAGCCTTAGTAGCCTCCTTTAGTATATATATATTAGATTAATTTCTTCTGCTTTTCTTTATTATTAACTACTTGCTTTAGTATAAGGTTTAACTTTATTCTTTTTTAAAAGAGAAAACTATTTTGAAGTATATACTTTATAGTATGCAATTTAAATTTCTTAAAGTTGATCTAAGAGATGGTTTTAAGGTGTGATAATAAAGCTAAATATTTAGTAATTTGCTTTAAGTGTTAAGACTAAGTCTATTTAAAGCTTAATAAGTCTTCTGCTTTTAGTTAGAGGTTTTCTTTAGCTTTAAGTATATAGATAGAATTATTAATTATTTTGTCTAAGTCTTTCTCTTGTTTAGCTTTATAAATATTAGATTTTTCTATTAGTTTTTGCAAAAGACTATTTATAGCTTTATTCTTTATATCTAGTATATAGCAAATATTAAAGTTAAATATTTTAATTTATATAATTTATTAAGTTAGAATTGCTCTAAATAAGTTAGAAGTAATACTACTAATTTAGTTTATAAGAACTTTTATATTAGTTTTAAGAGTGAATTATATATTATAGAGGTAGTTTTAAAGCTTTTTGAGAGTAAATAAAACTAACTAAAGTTTAAGCTTTTCTATATTATAGTTAAAAGCTATATCTATTTAGATCTTATTTTTATATTTAGTAATATATCTTTTGCTTTAATAGTATTACTTAAGTATAGCTTTTTACTTTTTAGTGTTTATATTAGTTAATAAGTAGATTTTATTAGCTTCTTCTTTATAATTAATTAGGTAAAGTAGTAGAAAGCTGACTAAATAGAGCTTAAAGGATTCTATAGCTGCTTATTATTCTAACTCCTATTTAAAAAGTATCTCTTTTTGAAGAAGCTTCACTAGTAGGATAGAAATAATACTGCAATCTTTAATTTATACTTAATAAAACTTTATAATACTAAGAAGACTTTTAATAGTAGTAATATTATTATACTTTTTCTATTTAAAAATCTTAATCACTTTGTTTTAATTAGGCTTATATTTCTTACTGCTTACTATATAACTAAAGAGGTTAACAGCAGACTAGCAAATCTAAGATTTTTCAGAAGAAATTATAATACTAGTAAGCTTAAGATTTTAAAAAACTATATTTAGATTTATAAAGTGTTTAAAGATATATAGATATACTTCTAGAAGTTTAATTATTTAGTTATTATTATATATTATTCTAAGCCTTTTAATAGAGATATTATTAAGAAAAGGTTAATAAACGCTTAGAATAAAGTTATAAAAAATTCTTATTATAACTTTTATAAACTAAGTAACTAAATTTATTGCCTCTTAAAGTAAAATATATATTTTAAATAGCTTTAAAAGTGTAGTAAATATAGTTAGATTTTAGCTTAAATTATTAAGTGAAACTTAGTTATATCTAGAAAATAAGTCTAAAAGGCTTATAATCTTATAGTTAGCAAAAGTTTTTAAGAATTTATTAGCTTCTAGAGGAATAAAGGTATCTTTAATATTAATCTTATTAAGCTTTATATATAAGTTAATCAGCTTTATATTGCTATCTTTTTTAGTAATAAAGAACTAAGAGTTTCTATATAACTTATAGAATTCTTTAAGAACTCTATATATAACTTATGATTTAAGCATATTAATAACTTTGCTCTATAAGGCTTTAGAGATAGAAATTCCCTTCTCTTATTAAGCAATATATAGAATAGTTCTAATCTTTTATAGTAGAGCTATATAAGAATTAATACAGCTATATTTTGTGAAATCTTATATAAATGCTTTTTCTTAGTTTATAAGAATATATTTAAGCATTTTAATTTCTTTTAGCAAAAGATATAGTTAAGTGACTTTAAGCTTTAGAAACCTTTTAGGAGTAAAGTGAGTGCTTTAGTTAAACTATATAAATTATAAGTATATATAGCTTATAAAAGGGGAGTTAGAAAGTTAATAATAGCTTTTTATTTCTTAAGTTAAGATCTTTTTCTAGTCTTTTTGCTTATTAGAAATAGATCTATTTAAAAGTGAATTATTAACTAAGTAGATTTGTTTATCTTTATATTTATATATTATATAGATATTAATAAAACTTTAATTAGACTTAAAATCTCTTTTTATTAACTTATAGAGCGCTTAATTCTTTAGAATATTAAAAAGATAGTGTTAACTTTTAGTACTCTTTAGAAGGCAAACTTAAATAGTTTTTATAATTAGAGTAACTGCTGCTTTAGTAATAGTTTTTAAAATATTAAATGCTACTAAAGGTAAGATTAAAGTAGAGTATTAATTAGTTTTAAGAGTAGCTTCTTTCTGATTAAGAAGGTTAAGTTTCTTTTCTTTTTGAGCAAGAAAGTATTCTCTTTTATAGTTTATAGTAGCATTAATATAGCAGGCTTAAACTTTATTATATATATTGCTAAGGTTTTAATTAGTTTTAAGCTGCCTTTTAGCAGCTTTAGAAGTATTATAGATGTTTTTTATATAGTTTTCTTATTTAGGGAAGTATTACTGAATTTAATATAAAGAATCTAATTATATAAAGCTGACTGAGATATTAATCTTTCTAACTTTATTGCTTCTATAGTCTTTTGCTTTTATTATAGCTGTAATAAAGCGTTTTAAGTACTTAAAAGTAAACTTAATAGAAACAGTAAATAGAAGGCTAAAAAGTAAGTTATAGTTAACAGTTTTAAAGTTAATAACTATTATAGTTATTATAATCTTATAGTTATTAATTTAAATAGGTATATAATATGCTTTAATAAAGTACAGCTTTAGGTTACTTTTAGCTATTATTATTATTATTAAAGTAGTTATAGAAATTAGAATATTATAGTTTAAGATATATTAATAGCTTATAAGACTAGACTTTATATTAGTATTAATAACGCCTTATATAGGTAAGTAGTTATCAGAGTGTTTACTTCTAACTGCAATTTTTAAGATTAACTATAGTGTAATAATTATTAGAGCTATTTAGTTAATAGCTATAAAAATAACAGCTTTAACTAAAAAGACTTTTAGATAGTTTTAGGTTTAAATAACTTTATTATATTTAGAAACTTAGTTAGTTTGTTAGGCTCTTTCCTTTAAGGTTTTAGTAAAATCTATAAAGTTAGTAGAAATAAATATATAGATAACTTCTTTTAAATTGTCTATAAATATATATATCTTTTTGATAAACTTCTTTCTATACTTAAGTTAGATTTTATAAACCTTTTTAACTAATAGACTGATTAAGCTATATAGTTTATATAAAATAAGTTTATTAATTAATTTTTTATTTTTAATAGATTTTTAGTTTTTGCTGTTAAGAAATATAACTAGCTGGAAGTTGCTTTTTAGAAGAGATAGCTTTAGAATTAGTTTTAAAAGAGGAATTTTAATAACTTTGCTAGATATTGCTTCTCTTTCTATTTTACTTGCTCTTTTTAGTTTTAAAGTATTAGTAAGAGCAGAGATCTGTTTAGAAAGGATTCCCTTTCCTATTTTAATATCTAAGTTTTCTTTTTGCCTGTTTTAGTTATAAAAGATATCTTCTTTTGCAACCTCTTTTTCTAGCAAGTTTAATTAACTCTTAGAGTGAATTTAAAAAGAAGAAGGTCTCCTTAAGATAGTTAGAATGTTTTTAATATTTTATATAGTAAAGTAGACCTTTTTAGAAAGAAACTTTAGAAGCTTCTTTTTAACTTTTCTAAAATCTAATAGCTTTATCTTTTTCTATAGGAATAGGTTAGTTCTATATATTTTTAACTAAGTTATTATAAGCCTAGATATTATGAAATTAAGTAAATCTTTTTTAGTTATATTATCTAGTTAAGCTGAGTTATATAGTTGAGATATATAGATATAATCCTTATATTCTAACTTACTAATAGCTAAAACTTAAAAAGTGAAAGCCTAATTAGATGTTTTATTATCTAATATAACACTTCCTTTTTTTATAAATCTATAGGAAACTTTAATTAAGTTATAGTTATCTTAGTTTTATAAGATTCTAATAAGTGTAAACTAAAGGCAGCTAATACTCTGCTTAAAGATTTTAATAGCTTAGGCTTTTATAGCTTTATAACTGTTTTAATTTTTAAAGTGAGTGATAATAGCTTTTTAGTTAAGCTTATCTTCTTATCTTAATGAGGTAATAATTATCTAAAGGATGAAAAACTTATTATTTTGAGGTCTATAGGAATAACGCCTTTAAAAGTACTAAATTAGGCTACTTCTCTTATTAGCTATCTTTTGAAGATAACAGCCCTCTTTAAAGTTATAGTTTATATAGCCTATATACTAGCACTAATTATGCAGTTTATAAGAGAAAGGCTTAAGGTTTTCCTTATTAACTTTAACTAAATAAATTGAAGTTAACTAGTAATCTTTTGCAGCTAGAGAGAAATATATAATCCTTTTAATAGAGATTTTCTAGTTATCTATTATTTTTATTAAGTTAAAAAGCTGTTAGTTTAAAAGTTAATTTTAAAAACTTTTGACATTTTAATTAAGCTTAGCTTTACTTCTCTTTACTTATAGAAAGAGAAAAGCCTTTCTTCTTAAAGCTTTTAGAAGTGTAGCAAATAAAGTATAAGTAGAGGTAGCAATCTAAAAGGTTTATTTCTAAGTAGTCTTAAAGCTAAGCTAATTTATTAAGTTAACTTTAAACTTATTAAAATCTCTTTTCTTAAATAGCTTATAGATATTAGTTTTTATAAATAGAGCTGTTCTATTTAAAGCTAACTAATTAAATTTTAATGCAGTTATTTAAATAATTTAAAGGCTGGTTATAATATTAATATTACATTTTATAGCTTTAGTTTAAATATTATTAATCTTTTATAAAAACTATATTGCTGCTTTATAGTTTAAATTGTTAATTATTAGTATTAAAGAAATAATCTAGTTAATTTAGTTATTTAGAAGATCTTAGCAATCCTTATCTATAGCTCTATATTGCTGAATTAAGTACTTTTTTGCCTATAGCTAAGTTTTGCTAGCAAGTTAAGCTTAGTTGTCAGCTTGAAAGGGTATATCTATATAAAAAGAGTTGCTTAGTACTTTAGAAGTATTAATAATACTTACTGCTTCTGCTATAGCTTTATAGCTTTTAATAAAGTTTAAAATGTTGTTTTCTATAAAGAAAGGTGCTCTAGCTGTATTTAGCTGTAGTATTTTAAATCTTTAAAGTTTTAAGCTATATAATCTAAAGACTTTTTATTGAAATTTAGTAAAATTTAAATAGCTTTATATTGCTTTTTCTTTTAAAGAATCCTCTCTAGGCGTTTTATTTGCACTAGA
Source organism: Colletotrichum horii (assembly GCA_027406005.1). NCBI lineage: Eukaryota > Fungi > Ascomycota > Sordariomycetes > Glomerellales > Glomerellaceae > Colletotrichum > Colletotrichum horii. Next base: position 5,184,362 of record JANVYB010000006.1, read on the forward strand.
GGTGTTGCTTTTAGAAGCTATTACTTTAAAAACTTTAGCTTCTATAATTGCTTTAAAACTTTAGTTTAAGTTAGAAATTAAAAGAGGTTTCTCTTATTAAGGTTAGTAAAAGGAAGAACTTATAAAAAGACTTACTAAAGTATTGCTAGTAATTAAGTTAGCCTTATTATCTATTATTTCTAGTTTAAGTTATTTATTTTAAGCTGAAGTTAAAGTTTTAAGAGCTTTAAAGTTTAGTAATATTATTCTAAAAAGGTAATAAGTAAATTAATAAAAGAAGAAGTAAGAGAAGAACCTTCTAAAGAAAGCTGAAGTGAAAAGATTATATAAAACTTAAAAAGAGCTAATAATTTATTAATAGAAAGAGCAACAGAAGAATTCTTATAATATAAGTCTAAAAGGATAATAAAAAGTAAAAGAAGAGATAAAAAAGAAAAAAGAAGCTTTAGCTATTATTTCTACTTTTATCTATTTCTCTTATTTAAAAAGTATATTTATATTTATTATCTTTTCTCTCTTTTGTTATTTTAATAGTGAAGTTGTTTTATATTTTAAGCTTATTTCTCTTTTCTCTATAGAAAGAGACTAGCTATTATTAGTAATATCTTCTATAACTTCACTTTATAATACTTCTTTTTTACAGATTAAGTCTAAGATTTAATTAAATTTATAGTTAAACTATGCTGTTAATTATAGATCTTAAGAAATATGCTTTAAGCTAGCTGTTTATTTGCTATTTAAGAGAGTATAAAAGAGGAGTAATAAAGAAGATATATATATTTTTCTTTCTTTAAAGTTAGTATAAAATTATTTTTAGAAGGAAGAAATGCTTTTAGTTAGGCTTAAAAAAATATTCCTCTTTTTCTTTTTTAAAAAGTTAGTATAATTATAATATTTTTCCTCTTTAGCTTTTTATGCTTTTATGCTTATAACAGCTTCTAATTTAAGAAAACTGATATTTAATATTTTTATATATAGATGCAACTTAGATCTTAAGTTTTCAGGCTTTTTTTAATATTTCTCCTCATTAGTTAATATATTATTAGAAACCTTCTAATAAGTTTAATTAAGGGGAAGTTTCTTAGAATAAATTAATTAGTTTTATTTTTTTTAAGGTTTATAAGAAGAGTAAAATAAATTTAGTTATTTTTATAATTTTAGCTTTTAGAAGCAAAAAGGAATTAGTTTAGCTTATTTTAGTTATCTTTAAATTATTATCATAACAGCTAATTAGCAATATAGTATATAATAATTTTAAATAAGCAGATAATAAGCTAATAAGAGGGATTAATTAAACTTTTATAGAACCCTGCTTATTCTTTTTTATTCTATTAGACACTCTTTTTCTTAAGGTTTTTTAGACTTTTATAAACTTAGTTAATCTTTAATTCTAAGTGTTTAAGCTGCTACTTTTCATTTTGAGAAAATAGAGGTTAAAAAAGTATTAGCTAAATTTCTTTTAATATAATATTATTTAAATTGCTTTTTCTTTTAAGCTTTTTTTTATTTTAGTTAAATAGGGCAGTATAGAATAACTATAAAAGAGATCTTTTATAGCAGTTTAACTTATCTTTTTATGCTAGTTACTAATTTTATAATAAGGTAAAAGAGAAAACTTATTAGATATATTAGACACTCTACTTTAGGCAAAAATCCTTTAAAGAATTCCTAAGCATTTATATATTAATTTCTTTATAACTAAAAGAGATATATAGATAAATATATAAATATAAGCCTAACTAAGTTATATTTTATTTATAACTTCTATTCTTTTTATTCCTCTATTTATATAATCTTTTAAGAGAAAATAAACTGCTAAAAAGAAGTTTAATAGTATTATCTCTATAGTATTCTACTCTATTTTAGTTTTAAATAATTTAAGAGGTATAGTAAAAATTAATAAGAATAATAAAAAAAATAAAAAGCAGGCTTAACTAGAGCTAGAGAAGCCTAAAAATATCTATTTTTATTTAATTGCTAAAAGGTAGAATTTAGTAGATTTTTGCTATAGGTTAGGTTGAAAAATCCTATAGGCTGTCTTAAAGAATTAATTACTAAAGTTATTAAGAGGAACAAAAAAAATATAAAAATAAGTGTGTTTCTTGCTTATCTATTTAGTCTTTTTTGTTATAAGCTGACCAGGCCTCTATCTACTTATATAAGCTATTTTCTCTTGTGATAACGCCTAACGCTTATGAAAACGCCTATCTGATTTCTTACCTCTAAGTCAAAAGTGTTAAAAATTCTAAAAATTCTAAGAACTCTACCCCCTTTTAATATTAATCTTATAAACTTTATTAATTAATAGTATTTTTACTTATTTACAGTCTAAATATATTGCTATATTGCTATACCTTCTTTAAGCTACTAACTTTAACTCTTATATATTTATATATTTATTAATTATTAACAGCTAGTAAATATTTAATAATTATTATAAAAAGCTTAAAAAGTCTTCTCTCTATGCTGCTGCTATAATATTACACCTTAGCAGAGGTTTATAATAGCTTAAAAAGCATTAGAATACTTAAAAGACTTATAAGTAGCTTTATACTGCTAAAAAAAGTCTTTAAGAGTACTAAGAGCAATAATATGCTAAGATAGCTGCTTATACTAATAAACCAGCCTATCTAAAGCCTCTATAAGTGTTATTTATATTAATTATAATGCTTCTAAAGCTTAAAAACTCTAATTATAGTTAATAATTAGATAGTAGCCTTTATAATGCTACTATTAATAAGATTAATAAATCAGAGAAATATTTTAATTTTATAATTGCTCAGTTTATTAATAATTCTATCTAATAGTAGATTTTATATTAATAAATCTTCTTAATATTTAGTAAGTTTGCTCTTAATATCTTCACTATTCTAGTAATAGCAACTAACTGTAAAAGAGCATTCAGTTTTATTAAACTAATACTAATATTATAAAAGCTATTAATAAAGCTATTACTACTTAAGGAGATATAATACCTTTAAAATTAGATTTAAAGTAGCAGTATTGCTATTAGTAGGTATTACTTTAAGCAGAAAAGTTAATAAGAGGTAGAATAATATCAGAATATTAGATAGGAATATTTCTAGCATATTAAGACATCATAAAAGCCTCACTAACTTCCTAAATAGGTAATATTAGTCAAATCAAATCAAATCTATCAAATCAAGCAAGCTTTTAGTAATAATCTAGTCAAACAGTCAAGCCTAGGGGTCAGGCTTGACTTGTTTGATTGGTATGCAGCGCTGCGGCTGGGTGTACGCCGCGGCTGTGGCGGCCGGCGGGGTGGCGGCGTTCTACGTCACGTTCCACAGTCTCGCGCTGCCGTGGGGGCGGGTGGGGTTTGCGGCGCTGGCGGCTGCGTGGCTGGAGACGCTGCGGAGGAGCATCGTGGCGGTGAAGAAGGGCGATGTGAAGGGGCATATGGGCTGGATGACGAGGAACTTTGCGTGCACGTATGCGGCGGTCATGTTGAGGTGGCAGTTCCCGTTGATGCTTGTCGCGGGGATGGAGGCGAGGTTTGCGTTGTCGATTACGGGGTTCAGCTGCTGGATCCCTAATTTGATTCTTGTTGAGTATTTTGTGTTGAACTGAGGTAGAGGGGGATGGCCGTGTTAGCGGGAGTTGAGAGTTGTGGAATCGCGTCTTTTGCTCATCCTGATGCTGCGGTCAGCCCGCCTAAGCTATGTTGGTGGCTTTGCGGGAGATCCAAGACTAGAGACGGTTAAAATAAGAGTAAAACCGAAAGATAATCCTTCCAATTTGAATTGAAAATACAAGGTTGCGTGTCCAGTGGCTTGCGTACCTCTCAACGATTGTCAAGGGGCTAGTGAAGGATAGGCACGCATCTTAGATAGCCGAGGAAGCTGAGAGCACAGATGAGAAGTCATAATTGTCAAGTTGATCAATAGTCGCCGGTGACATTTGTTATGATACAAGCCCCAAGATTCTTTGTGGCGAGCTTAACTTAACTCATTTGTCAAATTAGTTGCCTAGTCGACCACATGGATGAGACTGTCATCGGCATAGCTATAGATGAACATGCCTACCTTATTTGTTTTAAGTATTGACTGCAAGATGAGTTGATCAGACCGCATCAAAGTCCTTGAAGTTTAATGTTGCAAACGGTTTCAAGCTGAATTTACACATCGCTGTTCCATATGCTCATTCGAATTCGGATAGCAACACCATACCTTGACAACCGAAAAAGAATACATAGGTTATTACTGAGCTTCTGTCTTTATATTCGACAACACGAGCTTTATCACATGACACTATGCACTTACGATATCAACTTTGGGATTAAGCCTAAAAATACGTGATGATTTAACGGGCGATTCGTCCAAGGCTCAGCCGAAATCAACGAGGGTTCTTTGTTGAAGTCTAAGTACGCTCTTTGGTATCTTCCTGAGTGCTTGCCACGCCAGATCCCTCTTCCTCGTTGTCCATATCGTTCAACTCGCGGTCCACCGCGTCATACTTGCGAAACTTCCACCAAAAGAGCGCCGAACAAGCTCCCATCACCCCGGCAATGACAGCGTAGACAATAACAAGATGGGGATCCCGCGAGACTGGGCTTAGCGCCATGGCCATAAGTGAGCCAAGGCACGCGCTGAGCTGGACCATGGCCTGCACGATACTCTTCATATTCTTCGGGGCTTTGGAGTACGTGTACTCGCTCGCCGTAACCAAACCAAAGATCTCGGCGATGGCGAGGGCCACGTAGACCGGAAGTTGCAACCACACGTTGACGTTGTTGGGGATACGCCCGCCGTCTGAAGCAGCGCACGCGCGAGGTGCGTCAAAGCAGGGTCCCGCGGTATAGATTATCTTCTGCAGCCCTGCGGCATAGCCCATCCCGCCGCCGCAGATGAGAAAGGCGACTGCTATGCGAGCCATGGGACCGAACGAGATGCGGCGTTTGGCAAGGAAGTTGTACAGTGCCTGGATGATGGGCCCGAAAACCACGCAGGCGACTCCGGCCATGGCTTGGAGCATGTCGTTTGGCACGCCGTGGAGCTGCATCTGCCCGGCTTGTGAGATGAGGTTGTTGAACATTTGGGTGATGGCCAGATAGAAGAAGGCGAAACAGAAGCTGGGGGAGGGTTAGCATTTGACGAACAGAAGGGCCTTTGTGAGAACAAACATGACACGACATGCGAGGAGACCGCGCCTCAACTCGTCTACAAACTTATCTCCCCACGGGACCGAGGCGCCGTGAGCTTCCGTCTGGTAGGAGTGTTTTGCGTGGTCGAGATTGAAACAGTTTCGTGCTGCGATTGACATGACCTTGATGGCTTTTGGAAGGTTGTTTTCCCCTGGCCGGATCTTGACTTCACATCTTGCTGTCAGCAGGTTCCTTGGCTATCTTCCAGATGACCTACTTACCCAACCGTGATTTGAAGATCAGTAATAGACTGACCGCCACCATCACAGAGATAGCTGCCATGAGATATGCTGTCCAAAAGCCAAACTCCCTCTCCAGAAATGTGGCGGGGATGGACGAGAGCGAAGCGATGTTTGTGAACCTGAGGGATTGAGGTTATTCAGCGGATGCGGTTGGCTAATGGTCATGGAGATCTTACCAATAAAAGGTATTGTAAAGGAACTGAAGTGTTCTAGTGCTGTCAACCACTGCGGTTGTTCCGCCTTTTTGTTTAGCCAGCTGGGGAGGCTTCTGCTTGTATTGGTCACCTAGAGTAAAGGTCAGTTGACTTATCTGGTGCTTGTGACTTGACTGAACATTGACGAGGAGCTCTCACCAATGAAAGGGAAGATGGTTGCTTTAGTAGCACCGACACCCAGTCCTATGAGTACCATTGCGACGACCAGACCAGCCAGACCTGCACCGCTATCAAGGGAAGACGGTAAAGCCGACACGAACATGACGAGTGAACCGCAAAGAGACAAACTGAACTCCGGTCAGCTCCCATGTAAAACTCAGTCTATAAACACAAGATTCGACTGACACAAGCCCAAGTAGAAGCGTTTTGTAGCGTCCAAGCCAAATGTCAGAGATGATTGCAAAGCAACTCGGCATCAGAAAGAGAAAGATGAAGAAGCCGTTAGATATCGCCGTAGCAGTTGACTGGCCGAGGCCGAGAGCTCCTGGCACTTGTTTCGAGCTTCTATCATTCTGCATGTAGTTTTCTAGACAGTCAGCGTTGGTGATTCTGCACGCATGTTGAAAAGTCAAGGACAGTGATTGAAAAGTTGTGACTTACGCCATATGGAGACAAAGCAGTAATAGCTAAACCTCTCTGACGCACCTATCAGAGCGGCCACCCATGCTTCTGGTGGGAGTTTATCGACAATGTGAGGAAGGGTCTCTATCTCGTCGTTCGTTGCATCACGAGGGACAAAGTCGACAACTTGCGCTTCGGCGGGCGGACTCGGCTGCGTCGCAATACCCATGTTGGCAGTCTTGGTCCGCAGCTGGACATCAAAGCATTAGCTGGCAATCTCTCTCTTGTGCTATGAACCCTTTCCAACTGATCAATCATTTTGCACCCAAGCATGGCATTTTTGAATCGGTCTTCAGATTGGTTCATGTTGCGTCAGGGGCGGTCTGTCTCCGTGTTAATCATACTGTGCATAGGCTGATGCCAAGGGAATGCCAACATTTGCCAAGCAGATGCCAAGCGACCAAAAGGAATAAACAACCTCAAACATGCTCACGGAGGGCCGAATGTAGAAGGAGGTGCCAACGGGCGAAGAGACTCCGGAAAATGTCATGTCCAACTCGAAAGACAAATTGCTCAACCGCCATCTAGGGCGTCGAGTGGAGAATCAGAGGTGTACTTATTAAGATGGAGCCAAAATGAATGACAACAGACACCGGGACAGACAAGACGAGCAGCCATGGCGTCGAGTGACCAATCATCCACGTACCACATCGGGTTCAAGCAGGGCACCATCAAACTTTTCGAGCTACGGAACGTCTCGACATGTCTGCAGTACCTCCTCCCAACGCTGAAATCGCTGCCGCCCACCTTCGCCCTCCTGGACGTCGGCTGCGGCCCAGGTAGCATCACCCTCGACCTGGCGCGGCACTTCCCCCAGGCCAAAATCATTGGCGTCGACCAGAGCGCCGAGGTGACGGAGCGCAACCAGGCCAGCGTCGAGACCCTCGCTCCGGGCACACGCGTAGAGTTCCGCCGGGGTGACATACTCCGCCCCGAGACGTTTCTCACATCAGCCGAGATGGAGGCCAAGTTCGACGTCGTCCATGAACACACCACGCTCATCTGCATCCCCGAGAACGCCCCCGTGCTGAGGCAGATGCGACTGCTCGCGAAGCCCAAGGGCGGCATCGTGGCGTGTCGCGACGGGGATACGCAGTCGCAGGTGCTGTGGCCGCCGTGTCCCGAGAGTGCGGAGCTGCAGGAGCGCATTTACAGGATGAACGGGCTCGAGACGCAGACCGGGCGCCGGCTGATCCACAAGGCGCTGGAAGCCGGGTTCCGTAGGGACCAGATCACGGCGTCGGCGAGCGTGCTGTCGAACATCACGCCCGAGGAGAGGTTTGCGTATGCGGGGTCCATGCTGGACATTCTCGCCGACGATAAATCTGAGTATCGCCGAGCGGCGGCCAAGTTTGGGTACACAGCAGAGCAGGTTGATGTGCTCCGGGCGAATATGCAGCGGTTCATTGACGCCGAGGACGCTTGGAGACTATTGATATGCACAGAAATCATTTGTCGGATGGATGGGGATGATCAGACTGGTCTAACAAGTACTTTAGCCTAGGGACTAAACCTCAATACATGCGCTAGAATTGTAATAAGCGATAGAACCAACACAAATATCAAATCAAGACCCCGTGTTTGGCTGCACAGTACCAGGGCCAACATGTGATGCCCGGGAAAACTTGCTCTTGTGGCGTTGGCCAAGCCATTCCAGGCCTGCAGACCCCCATGTCGGTATCATTCGATGGCAGCTCCACGTTGGTATATAACACTTCTCGCTTCTGTTTTCTTCGCATTCCACGTCTCGCCTTGCAGCATCTTCGCCTCTTCAACACCATCCCATTCGCATGCAGCGAGATGGCACCCGTATCACGTCTGTTCGCATCAGGGCTCGCCATAGCCCTGTATGCCATCGGTGTCTATGCCGACGGCACCGGCCTCATCGGCTGGGGCAAGACGCTCTACGACCCGACTTGTTCTTTCGCCTGCCGCAATGTCATCAGAAAGCAAACTCTCGCCTGTACGCCCGTCGACTCGAGCGCGAACCACGGCACGGCCCACAACCCGGTCTCGACGCCGCCGAAATGCTTCGTCTCGGATCACGTCTTCCTTCTCACGATGGCTCTTTGCATTGATACCTACTGCCCGCTGAGCGAGAACCCGCCGATGGCCAAGCTGGAAGACTACTGGGCATCCCATCTCGGTACCGGCACACTGGGGAATTATAAGTACACTCCGGCCATGTCATACCAGGAGGCTCTGGCCGCTGCGCGCGAGGAAGAATCAAAGGCTGCTCAGAACACCAACTCCTCGTCCTCTGGTTCCGACGGCAGAGGACACACCAACCATCGAAGAGCCCCTACAGTACGACTTACGGCCCGTCATGGTGACATGGCTATGGATTCAGCCGATGGCCTGGCGATTTTCAACGTCTCCAGCCCCCTCCCCAAAGCGGCCGGCGGTTCCAAACCTCTCAATACCACCAGCTTCGTTGGCCCCATCGAATGGCAGCTGCAGTGGAACTACATGCACGACTTCGAGACGAACGAGGCAGGCCACTCGACGGTCACCATCGTCATCACTCTGGTCGCCGTCCTCCTCCCCGTCGCCCTATCGGCGCTCCGCTTCATCCCAGGTTTCACAAAGAACTTTGCCTGGACATACTGGCAGACTTTGTTGATTCATCCCGCCGCCTTCGGTCGCCGCCACCGCGAGCCCGTCGCTGGGATTGGCAACATTCCCACCCGCGGCCAGGCCCTGTACATCTTCGTACTCAGCTTTCTCAACATCATCCTCTGGCTTGGCCCATACACCATTCACCAGCCACAGGCCAGCTTCACTTCTCTGAAGATGCAGAGCATCAGCATCATCGGCAACCGTGCCGGCGTAATGGCCATGGGAAACTTCGTAGCCCTGTTCCTATTCGCCGCGCGTAATAACGTCCTCCTGTACCTTACAGACTGGAGCTACAGTACTTACTTATTGCTTCACCGCTGGCTAGCCTACTGGGCCATCTTCCACACCATCGTCCACTCCTTCATGCTCCTCGCCAACTACATCCTCCAAGGCACCTACGAGGCCGAGCTTGCCCGCCAGTACTGGATCTGGGGCATCGTCGGCACCGTCGCCGTGAGCGCCATCCTGCCGTTTTCGCTGCTGTGGGTGCGCCAGCGCTTTTACGAGTTCTTCCTCGCTTCTCACGTCGTTCTGTCTCTGCTCTTCATCATCGGGTATTACTACCACATCTGGTATGTCTACGAGTACAACTGGGGCTACGAGATCTGGATCTTCATTGCCGGCGGGATCTGGGGCGCCGACCGTCTCTTCCGTCTTGTCCGCACTTTCTGGCAGGGCCTCAGATGGGCCAACATTACCACGGTTGATGGCGTCGACGGTGAATACATCCGCATCGAGGTGGAGGGGAAACGCCTCGACGGCGGGGTGGTCTATCTCGGCTTCCCTACCCTCAGCTGGCGTTTCTGGGAGACACATCCGTTTTCTGCCGCATATTCCGGATTGAACGACACCATTACTGATTCGAGAACACCAGAATCGCCAGTCTCGACCCCGACAGGGGACGACAAGGCGGAGGCAGAATCGCCAACTGTCGAAGCTGACTCCGAAAAGGCGATCAACGCCCAACAAAAGACGGCCATCACACCTGCACGAGGAGACACAGATACTACAGTCTTTTATTCTCGCACCCGCAGTGGTATGACACGTGCGCTAGCTGCCAAGGCATCCCCCTCCACCCGCATTCGCGTCCTTCTCGAAGGCCCCTACGAACATTCAGGTCACGCCTCAGCACAAATCGCCCACTGCACCGATATGATCTGCATCGCCGGCGGCGTCGGCATCACCGCATGTCTTCCATTTATCCGCAATCGCCCTGCTGCTGGGGGTACGTCGCTCTTCTGGTCCAGCCGACACCAAGGCCTCGTCACGGCTCTGGCACCAGCCATCCAGAACCTCCCAAGCAGTGTCAAGGTCGAGACTGTTGTTGGAGAAAGACTGAAGCTGGATGCCATCCTAACAAAGGAGATGACTGCTGGTCCGGGCGGTGCGCTGGCTATTGTCGTTTGTGGCCCGCCGAGCATGGCAGATGATGTGCGCAGGAAGATTGTTGAAATCACGAGGAACGATTCGAGGAGCAGGCCTTACGTTTTGGTGGACGAAGCGTTTGCGTGGTAGATACTTCCCAGCTGGAGAAGATTTCTTTTCAGTGTTAATTCTCGAGGGACTTCATTCGTCCATAAGTTTGTACGTAAACCGCTCTCTGATCTCACGATCCAGCTTCAGACATTCTTTTCTTCCCTTCTTACTCGCAACGATCACGTACCCAACGCACCACAACTCGCTCGACTCCGGCCCTTGTACCACTTCCCCCCTCTCCTTCACAGTCTGATAGTGTACTACATGACGCTCAAGATCCGGGTTCCCCTCGAGAAACTCCTTCACCGCATCGTCGGACCCCATGACACCCGCCTTGGTAGGCGCAAGTACCGAGATGCCCAACGTATACTGCGGCTCGCCGTTTAAGAACGGCTTTGAAAGCGCCCGGACTCGTGCATCTTCCTCCGAGCCGAGACTGAGCAGCAGCCGTATGGCGTAGTAATCGATGCCGTGAGCAAGCAGGGCTGCCACGCAATTGATGTACCCCGGCGGGCGCGCGTTCACTTCGTGCAAGTAGCAAGACGGAGCTTCAGCGGGAGCATCTTCGCGAACGTGCAGGTCGAGGATGCCGTCGTCAGTGCCAACGGTGTAGTACGCCCGCGACCCGCGGACCCTGGCCTCGCAGTGGAACACGCCGGACTCAAACCCAAGCCGCGCAATGCTTTTGGCCAGCGAATCCCGCATCATGGCTCTTTCCTCGTCAGGAAGCGCCGAAGGCACGTCCATGAGGGTCTCCATGAAGTTTGCAGCTTTGGTTCCGTCCATCCCCGGTGAGTCGGCGGAGCAGGGGAAGTCGTCCGTCACATCACAGAAGAGCACTTCTCCGTCCAACACGATGAAATTTGCGTCAATCTCGGGTCCGTCGACGTACGGTTCAATCACCACGCTCGTGCTCCGTGCCGCAGATGCAGCGTGTCGATCTGATGCGCGAATCACAGCAGCCCGCAGCTCGCTCTCGTCGCGCACTTTGACTACGCAGTCGCTGTTCCAACCGGTGCAAGGCTTGACAATCAGCGGATACCTCAATCCCTTGCCCTTCTCTGCCAGCACCGCGTCGAGCTCTTCCGCCGTCTGCAGGACAAACCCATCTTCCTCCCCAGACGCAGCGGCCTCAATCTCCCGCGAGGCGCCCTTATTCCCTGCCCTGAAGTATGCTGTAGAACTTGACGTAGGCAGCCCCAAAATCTCACACGCACGCGCGATGAGGGGCAGGCGCACGTCACTGATACACACGATGCCATGGACTGGATGCGGATAGGCCCGCACAGCATCGACGACGCGCTGTGTGAGGCCCTCGTCTGCAGCGATGCTGACGGGGAGGAAGGCCTCGCGGTAGTGCGCGTGCGGGCCGGCGTCGGCTTCGAGCCAGTGGCCCGGCTCGTCGAGGACGACGAGGGCGATGCCGAGGGCGCGGGCGGCTTGGTAGAATTGCTGGCTCGCTTCGATGTTGGCGCGGCCTTGGACCCAGAAGACGCGTTTTTGTGAGAGATTCTGTGCGACTGTCCAGGGGATGGAGAGTCGTTTAGTGAATTCGGCGTCCAGTCGGACGCAAAGGGCTTGGAGTGTGTCTTCTGTGTTGGTAGAACGAGCAATGACGCGGCCGACTGAGCTTCGGAGGAGGGAGAGGAAGTCGTCTTTTGTGGTGACATTGAAGGCTTGGGCCGGACTTGTCGATACTACGGGGGATAATGGGGCGAGGAAGCTCGCAACTTTGTAAGCATCCCCAAGGCCGTGGAGTCTGTAGGACAGGAAGTCCGGCCTGATGATGGTGCCAGCCTCTGTTGAGAAGAGAAACCTTAGGAAGGTGGCATGGGAAAGATCTTGCTTGACGAGGCTTTGCAGCAGATCATTGGCGAGATCCGTCTCATTCTGTTCAACAAAGAAGTGACTTTGGCCGGGGTTTTGTTGGGTACTGGGCACAAAATCCAAGTGCCAATGGCTCTGCCCGTCTTGCGTAGCGGCAGTTCTTGAGATTGGCAGGACGGCTTGCAGTATCACCTCTTCCCTTGATGTCAGTTCTCAGTGATAACGAGACCCAGAACATGCTGCTTACCTTGCCCATAATCTCCCCTAAGCACTAAACTCCACCCAAGACTGGTCATCTTGCTTGTATGGTGTACCTGGAACGCCACTGACTTGCAGCAAAAGCCAAGTCTCCGCGACGGCGTGAAGAAATGACCAAGATTGCGACCTGATGGACTTCTTTTCCCGCATTCCATCGACAGCGGCCGGTACATCCTCATATGACACCCACTAAATGACTCACCCCGGTCCCAGACCATCCCATCGGGACCAGAGGCAGGTAAGGTTCGGCACGTGTACGCCAAAGGAGCTGTAAGACCCGTGATTGAGCAAGTTCTTTTGCCTCGCAGCCCTTGATCGTGCAGCTTCATTTCGCGGGGCTGAAGATTCTCAGCTCATTGAGCAAGTTTAGTAATTGGTTCTGGGTGAGATTGGAACCGCCGAGACTTCTGGACGGGTTCTTGGCTTTTGGCACTGTGCTGCACTGTTACATCAGGGAAAGCCGAGGCTGCATGCTGGACGCCATACCTCCAGCCTGTTCGAGTTAGTGAAGATTGCACCATGTAAGCGGCTGGACGATCTGGGCTCGCGATGGTAAACGCGGCTGCTGTACATGAGACGGAGATGTCTGGACGAGTGTATCTTTAGTTTTGGCGCATGATTGATACGGATCCCCTCTCCAACTCTTCGATCACAGAGTGACGCTGTGACAAAGACTATTATTCTGTTCATGTTGGAAAATGTCTGTCCAGGACAATGTCTTCAGCGGGCCGAGCTCAGTCATTGACTACTTCGACCCCGACAAGAATCCCCCTCTCCCTTTGGTCGAGATCCCAGACCGTTTGAATCCGTTCCGAGAAGATGGAGTCAGGATATACGCAAAGATGCTCACTTGCCTGCCCGCGCAGAATGTCAAGTCTCTGCCAGGTGCGTTTCCTCTTCCGAATTGTTGTATGACCAAAACATGACACGCGAAATTCGTAGCCCTGAGAATGCTGCGAGAAAAGCCCCACGCCCGAGATAGGAAGATTGTAGAAGCAAGCTCTGGGTCGACCGTGCTGTCTCTTGGCATTATTGCGAGGGTTCTCTGGGGAAACGAAGATGTGGACGCCTATGTAACGAACAAGAAGCCGCCAGAGTCGCTGAATCTGCTTCGTTTCTTTGGCATTCGACCGTGAGTTTTTGCAAGAGATGGGAGGTGAGCAACTTTCGTCTGACGTAAAATTTCTCAAGATGTCTTTATGGTGGCCTCGCGCAGCAAGAACCGACGGATCCCACAGGCATCATGTGCAGGCTCCGGAGACGGGCGACACAGGATGAGGATATTGTGTATCCTGGGCAGTATGACAATCCAAACGTATGATCTCCTGGCCTTCTAACAGAATCAAAGGGCTGACAAAACATAAGAATTGGGGAGCTCATGAGGAGTGGACAGGTCCCCAGATTTTCAGGCAGCTGCCTCAGATCAATGTCTTTTGCTCCACTGTCGGTACTGGAGGTGAGATCAGCTGATTTCGAGTTGTCTTTGAGTTGACTAACACATCACCAGGAGTAATTACGGGAGCAGGAGTATACTTAAAGTCCCGCAAGCCATCAGTCAAAATTCTTGGGTTAGTAGTCTACGTATGTATGTAATGATTTAGCTTCCGAGTACTAACAATCAAAGCGTTTTCAACAAATTTGGAGATCCGACGCCGGGACCTAGACACTTCCACGGCTTTCACACCTCCGGCTTTCCCTGGCAAGGCACAGTCGACAGTCGTATGGAAGTTTCGTCAGTTGACTCGTATCGCATGTCTATGCGTCTTTCCCGAGAAGGACTCATCTGTGGCCCGTCGTCTGGGGAGGCACTTCACGGACTCCTCGATTACATCTCCATGTTGAAGCAAACGGAAAGCCTAGACCAGCTGAGAGACGAGCAGACGGGAGAGATCTCATGCGTCTTCACTTGCAGCGATCTCCCATACCAGTATCTGCCAATCTACTATCAGAAGCTCGGGGTGGAAGAGTTTCCTCCGATTGAGAATGAGGTAAGTCACACTCGCAAAATCCTGAGTCGTCTGGTTAATATGAGCTTGTGCAGATACTCTTGCAATGCGACCAGAATCGACATGATGAGAGGTGGATCTTGGATGCGCAAAAAGCCGCCAGCGTCATCTTTGGCACGGCGAAATTACATTCAGGTCAGAATGATGCTCTCAAGGGAAGCTTCGAAACCGTCGAGGCAGTCCAGGTTCAAGTGCCACCGAAGGGCCGCTCCTGGATTTCCTTCCTCGTCAATTTCCTCTTTCCAGAAAGACATCATGCCAATGTTGACTGCTGCTCGCGCCATGCCCGCAGCACCATCTCACCATCAGTCATGGTCCTGGACCTACGCAGCCAGTCCGCTTTCGAGGCTGGACACATACCGGGCTCATTCTCGGTGCCCTTGGCCGGTTTGACACCGGATCTGGCTGACGGAGATCTTTTCGGAGACGCCAAGTATGTTTACATGATATGTATGCAGATTCAGAAAGCCTTTGCTGGGCCGCGTGTGGCTGGATGGCTACGTGCTGCGCGAGAAAGTCACAAGGCTGTTGTAAGTGTGTGTTACAATGGTGACGCAAGCAAGCTTGCATCATCGACACTGAGAGCCGATGGCAATGATGGCTTCAATATTGATGGTGGTATGGAAGCTCTCTGGCCTCAACTGGAAGGTGCGAAGCTGGTTTGAAAATAGATCCCTAACCCTAACCCTTGTCATTGTGGGTGCTGTCTCTAAAACCAGTGATCACCAAGTCAAGGTTTTGCGTTTGACTACACTGGAGCGTATTTATGTTTTCTATTGACCTCAGATAACTCAGGCTCATGCGCGCGGTACTGATACAGAGTTCATTGAGCTACTCCCGTTCGGTGGTTGATCAAATTTCGACTTACAACTGGACTTTCGACTACCCAGTCCGTCGTACTCCCGCTCAATTAATAGTGCTCCTCTTCATCGCGGTTGGAAGCACATAGATTCCAAACGCAGCACTGGACTACATTACGTTCCTGACTGAATGAATACATATTCCACTTGCACACCGGAATGTTTGCTCAAGATATGCCTCATGTGCCCCACGCGCATATTCATCAAGTGATGATTTCAACAGCGAAATCATAGTGACTTTAATAGACTAATCTGAGGCATTGCAGACAATTCTTCCCAACTCAAGCTTAAATTGTGACAACAAGATTGAGCTTCAATTAATTCCAGTCGAAAACACAAAATAATTCTCACATCCATGAACGGTTAGGCCCCCAGACACACTTCGGATCTAAAAGTCCTAAAAGCCTTGAATCATTCTTCCTTGCCGATGATATCGGGAGGCTTTTGAATGAGAAATTATTCGCATGCGCTTGAGCATTGGAGATTATGTGCATTCTCTTTTGTGGCAGGAGGATGCCTTGAACCTTCTAGGTGTGCGTTACCATGCTTGACACATGCTGGCGTCGGAGATTTTATGGACCAATTGAAATATGTCTTGTAGAAACTACGCGAGACCCCAGTGTATTTTACAAATCTGTTTCCCATCACAAATATGGAAACCTGGAAGCCCAACAGCGAAAAGGATTACAGCACGTTTTCTTTTCCATTGCGTTAGCGCTTCAACCAGGTGTCAGTCATAAGTACGGAAGGGAACATACGGATTCAGGTCATCGAGGTCATCGAATAATTGGTTCTACGACTATCTGACATGGACAGCCTCCAGCTCGCCTCGGCCATGCTGCAAAAAGGGAAGAAGAGAGGGAATCTAAGATGTGGTATGGGAAGCCCTAACCCTCACCCTAACCCTTGTCAGAAACATGTATCTGGAGCCGCGTGAGTCAGGATCAAGAGACTGGAATTATTGGGATCTTTGACCCCAACTGGTATAGAAATTGAGTCTCGTAGCATGAAACTTTAGTTTCCGCCTGAATTGGAGCTATTTATAATGCAGTGTAACGTTTCCCATTGATACTCCGACAGCAGGTGGTGGTACCTTCGTCTAGATTGATTATCTCTCAGACGGCATGATGAATAACTTGCGATTCGTTCATTAGTTAACCTTGTATGATTTGGCCTCCTCACATTGTAGGCGTGTTTCAATCTCAGCATCCCATACTCAGCATTGGCGATTACCGTCCGGGCCACCCCCGCCGTGAATGTCAGGCAAGCTGCATCGCACTCGAAGCTTGAGAGCCATACACCTTAGAAAACAGCCTACGCAAATTCTCCAATCGGCAGTTGTTCAATTTGCAGTCATCCCCTCATGTATTCTTCCTCCACCTAAGACGACTTACACGGGGCCCGCATGTCGTCAAACCAAGCTCGCGCCGATCCCCACCTCTGTCGCGCCACGTCCGAGACCGGCGCCAGGGGTTTCAACAAGCTCAGAAATAAGCTTATCACCCATGCCCAGCCCGCAGCTCCACCGGGTGCCACCCGATCTCACAGGCTCCACTGTACATCCATCCCCTGTACATACCCTTGCTTGGAACGAACCAGGGCTGCCCCCACAGGATCTCACGCCCCGTTCAAGGGTGCTGCCCCTGATCGCCGTCCACGCCCTCCCCCTTGTGCAGGTACGTACAGTGCAGTGGCTGGAGTCGGAGTTCCTCTTTGAGGACGGCAGCCCACGACTGATCGATCACCCCTGTCTTCCTTTGCTGCGGTTCCTTGCCACACGTGGAAGGATTAATCTGGGTCGACGCGTCGGTTGCACTGGCAACCGGAGGGGTAGCTGAAGAGTTGGAGTGGTCTGATTGGATGTTGAGTGGATTAATTTCTAACTACACGTGCCCTTTGGAGAAAGTCATAGTGTTGTGATAACCTTAAGTATCTGAGGCAGCCTCGCGCCCAGAGGAAGGTGCGAGGTGACCTACTTCCAACCTACTTATCCAGGCTAACAATATTCTGGCGCGTCAGTCTCTGTTCTTTAAAAGACCCTTTATATTAGATATTAATTTAGAAAGAATTAAGCTGTTTTATTTATATAGATGCTATATATATGTTATAGTTAGTTTATAACAGTTATAAGCTTAGTTTATATTATACTTTTAAATTACTATTTATAAAGCAAACTATAACTTTATTTAATTTATTTTATATCTATTATATTCTATTTTAACTTTTAAGCTTTATTTCTATATTTATTTTTAACTTATAATATATTTCTAATATAATAGCAACTATTAATTTTAGCACTTTCTGTAAGCTTATTTCTTATTATAACTTCTTAGCTTAATATATTACCTTTTAAGTAGAAATAAAGACTAAAGATGTTTAGAAATATATTAACTTAAATAATACTTTTAGTACTTTATTTAATTTAAGCAAAATTAAAAATATATCTTCACTTAATAACTAGATTTAAAAAGAAAATAAAAAGTAATATAAATACTATAAAGCAAAGTAAGAAGCTTATAATAAGGTTATTATTTTATATGCTCTTATTATTTTAAATATATAGAAAGCATCTACTGAAAGCAATATAACTAAAGATAGAAACCTTAAAAAAGAGGAATTTAAAGAAGCTATTAATAACCTGCTATTACTAGCATTAGTTATACTTACCTTTCTCACTAAGAGATCTATAAACATTCTTAAGCTTTATATTTTACACCTCACTATATATGCTGCCTGCAAAATAAAATATATATATAAGGAATAAGCATATAAAGCTTTAGATAAATAAGTTAAAGATATTATTTTAGAAGAGATCTTCACTTTTATTTAAATAAAGCTCTTAGAGAAAGAAGACTACACTTTTTATATCTTAATCTGCATTTTAAAGCAATACTATGCTTTAAGCAACTTAAGCAACCTTATTATAATCTGCAAAAAATATACTGCAGTTTTAAATTAAGTAGCTTCTGTTGTTAATCTTAATATTTAAATTAGAGACTTTTAAAATATACTTCTTAAAGCCTCTCAGCATAAGCTGCTAGAAATATAAGAAACCTTTATATTAAAAATCTTTCTCTAAGCAATTTAATACTGCTTCACTCTATTTTAAGCTAATCTAAAGCTTATTAATATTATTAAATAAAAACACTTTAGTATTAAGATCTAAAGTATAAGTTAGTATATTAATATATTTAAAAACCTTCTCTATAAAGATATAATAGAAACTTAATTAAAAGGTTGCTCTAATAAAGTCTTTATAATATTAATAGAATGTTTTAATAATATAATCTCTAGTAATCTTACTTTAGAAAAGCCTTTATAAAGCAAGTTAGCAGCATATTATATATATAGAAAGAGCTATAAATAGACTTTATTTATATATAATTGCCTTAAGTTTGCTCTTATAAGCAAAAAGTCTTATATAAGCTTTAAAGAAGCTATATAGGTTTATATTAGAATTAATAGGCTAGAATACTTTAAGCTTTATATTGAGATAGCCTGCTAAAGATAGCTTACTGTAAAGAACTTTAGCTTCTTTAAGCTTAGTAATAGTAAGAATTAGAATAAGAAGGGACTACTTAAGAATAACTTAAGCAAAATGAAAAGGTTGCTTAATATTTCTACTTTTAAAATAAACCTTCTAGCTAATATAGTAGCTTATATTATTACTGAAGATATTATTGCTGTAATTGCAACAGAAGAAATAGAGGCTTTTATATTAGAACTTAAACCTAATAAGATCTATATAACTTATATTTAAAGCCTAAAAGTTCTTTTTAGCAGTATAGTATTAAATAACTGTAGCGCCTTCTATTTAGTAAATAATATCTCTCTCTTTAAGGAAAACTTAGTTATTTATAAAGTGAAGAGATAAGTTAAAATAAGTGCAACCTTATATCTTATTATAGTAAGAGGCATAAAGATTTTTTATAATATACTAAATAAAGCAAACAGGCTTTAAAACTTAATGCTTTATAATATTATGCTTATAGATAACTTCTATATTAATATTATTTTAAAATACTTATTGTAAAAGATAGGCATTTAGTATTTAAGCTATAATACTACCTTTTATATAAGAGATTATAAAAATAGCATAAAAGTGAAGAAGCTTTTAAAAAAAAGTAATATCACCTTTATAGAATATTAACCTTATCTTTTATATTTATATTCTAAATATATTCTTTTTAATAACACTTTAATTATAAATCTACTTACTTTTATAATAACCTATATAAAGCGACGCTCTTAAAAGCCTATATAAACTTATATTAATACTGTAGAAATATAGCACCTTCGCTCTAGATATCTAAAACCTAAAGCGCTTAAGAAACTAGTTTTTAACGCTTAGAAAGTGAAGATTTAAGAAATATCACACTTTAAATGCTAATATTATGCAACTATATATATAAAGCAAGTAATATTGCAATATACTTTAGAATAAAGAGTAATATAACCTTTCTATAGAATCTTATAAGATCTATTTAACTACTTAATAAGTTTTAATATAAATAAATAGCTATTTATTATTAAAAATAAGTATATAAGTTGACTTTTTATATTCCTATATATAGATAAGACCTAACAGTTAGTCTTTATTACTATTTAAATATTTAAACGCTAAATATAGAGATAATACAGCCTTATATTATATAAGATCAAACAAAACAGTAAGCATATTATAATTGTAATAAATAAAATATTAGAATTTTAGATCTAAGTGTTAGATATAGAGATTAAAATTAAATAAGCATCTTTATATACTAAAGAGCTAAATAGAAGTGTAGAGCAAGCAGGTTAAAAACTAATTATAAAAGCTATTATAATAATTAAAGCAGTAGGTCTTCTATTTATATTATAGGTTAAAGCAGTATAAGCTGTAGTATTTCTCTATAATATAAGCTCTCACTAATACTACAGCTAGCTCTTACTAATCTAAGTTAAAAAAGACTAATTAAGAGACTATATTAAATGCTGTAAACCTACTTATAAAGCAAACCTCTTAGTTAATTCTCACTTATAATAGGGAGAGGTTTATATATATAGCTGCAGAGTATACCTCTTTAAGAAAGAATATAAAGCAAATAAGAATAGATATAACTTTAAAGTTATAATATAAAGGTATATTAGATATCTAGTAGGGTATATAGTAAACTTATATAACCTCTATAAAGTTTAAATACTTTTATTTTAAGAAGTTATTATTATATAAAATATAATATTTAATAAAAAGATATTTTACTTAAAAGATAATATAAAGTTAGCAATCTAAGGCGAAAAAGCCTATATAATTGCTAATAAGATATAAGAACTAATATCTTCAGCACCTTTTAAGCTATAGCTTTTAGGAATATAAAATAAAGCTGAGATTGCATTAATAATAGATAATAAAACGCTATTACTACACCTTTTCTCATTAAGAAAACCTTAACTAGTTAATAATAAGCAAAAGAGACAGCTGCTAACCCTTAAGTTAAATATAAACCTTACTAATATATATAGAATAATAAATTTTATGCTATTATTAATTTTTATCTATAAAGATAAAGCGACAGAAGAGACTTAAAATGCTAATAGAAATGCAACCTCTGCTGAAGATATAATCTTAAATAAGATTTATATTCAAATTGATACCTCTCCTCTATATAATTTAAATATAGAGGATAATAATATATAATTACTCTTATAAAGTAACTTTTCTATTCAGTTAGTACAGCTATATTTAGAAACTAAAGAAGAGAGTGCTATAGAAAAAGAGTTAAAGCAGATATATAACTATATTAACTTAAGCTAACTTAAAATTATAAAGCTAAAATAATCACTTTGCTTTAGAACACACTTTATATTTCTATATATAGAATGAAACTAATATATCTTCTTTAAAATATATATATTAAAATAGCAGAAAGCAATTAAAGAAGCAAACTAAAGTTACTACTTACTCTATTATTTTATTTTTATTTTTATTTACTAAGTAAAGCTTAAGTATATTTCTGCAGTATTAAGCAGAAAAATCTATATTAACTAGCTTATTAAGTTATTTAAAACTTAAAGAGATATTTAATAAATACTAAAACTATTCTGCTCACACTTTATTAAAATATATAATATTAAAATTAATAAATTTAAAGAAATAGAAGTTTGAAAAGTTATAGATAATATAAAAGCTAAAAATAAGCTAATACCTCTTAAGTAAATATTTATATATAAATTAGATTAATATAGATATTTTAACTACTATAAGGCTAGAATTTATATCTAAGGCAACTTCTAAGAAAAGCATCCCTTAGAATAGATATATGCTGCAACCTTCACTTTAAAAACTTTTAAAGTTATAATAGCTCTTACAGCATAATTCAACTTCAAAATTCACTAATTTAATATTATTAATATATTTTTAAATGCTATATGCAGGCTAAATAACTTCTCTATCACTTATTACTTACTAAACAGCTTTAAAGAAGATAGAAAGGTTGTTAAACTTTAATGCACTTTATATAAACTTTGCAATATATTCTTACTTTAATATAAAGAGTTCTTAAGCTTTTTTTTTTATTTTAGATTATACCTAATAAGTGAAGATCTATATTTCTTCTAAACTTATAATAAAAAAGTCCTTATATTTTTTTATATTAATAATATCTTTATCTTATATTATAAAGACTATATAAAAGAAGCTGAAAAGGTTATAAAAAGAATTAAAGAGAAGTATAAGCTGAAAGACTAGAAACTAGCTGAATAGTATTTAGGAATTAAAATCACTTATAATTAAATAATATAAAGTATCTACTTTTTATATAATCAGTATATTAAATAAATTGCAAAGAAGTTTGATCTTATTAACTTTAAAGTACTAACTACACTTCTTTTGCTCACTTTGCTTAAGAAGTTTAATAGAGAAGTAAACCTATAGCAAGTCTTCTTATATTAAAAGAAGATTAAATTAATCCTCTATACTGCAATTATAATATAACTAGATATTATATTCACTTACGCCTTATTATTATAATTCCTAATAAACCTATCTCTAAAGCATTATTAAGCTGCAAACTAAATAATCTAATATTTATATTATACTTAATACCTTATAATTTGCTTTAGCATCTTAAGAGGTAATATAGCTTAGATATTACTAATTATAAGCAATGCATCTTTTGCTGATAATAAAGAGATATAAAGGTTATCTTAAGGTTTTATAATATCTCTTTTTAGAAGCCTAATCTAATAGAAAGCTATGCATTAAAGTATAATAACTATATTAATAATAAAAATAAAGCTTTTAAGCTTAAAGCATACTATAAAGGAAACTATAGCTTTTAAGCAGCTCTTTAGAGATTTTAAATTCAGCTTAAGAGATATATAGAAGATCTATTGCAATAATTAGCAAATAATATAACTTATAATAAGCGAAAAAGAGCATATTTCAACTTACTTTCACTATATAGATATTTAAAATATATAGCTTTACTAGAAATATATTAAGCAATTATTTTAAGTTATATATCTTCTAATTAATAAGATGCTAGCTGATAGTTTTATAAAAATCTTTTTTTATATAAAGTTTAAACAGTTTAAAGCATTTTTAAACCTTTAAGATATATTATAAGTAATAGCATAAAGCGAAAAAGAAAAATTAAGTAGTAAATAAGGCTTACAGACTGAGTATTTTTAATTAAAAATAGCCTAATAGCTAGAAAGCATATAGCCCTCTTAAAAGCTTAAAACATTTATGCTCTATAAGGCATATAGCAAAGCAATGCTGCATTTTATTTCTATTTAAAGAGAGTAGTTATATATTTATCTATTAGGATTTAGTATATAGGCAGCAATTCTTTAGAAAGGTGTTTGCTAATAAAGCTGTTAATAGCGTAGTAAACGCTAGCTGCTTAAAGGCTAGTAGTGATCACTTTAAAAAGTAGATTAATATGCAAATCACTAGAGATTAGTGTATTCTCTGCAGCAACTTTAACTTTTAGAGTAATAGCTAGCATAAGAAGAGAAGTTATAAAATTAGCAGCCACTTTACTACTACTCT
The DNA here is from genome assembly GCA_027406005.1 of Colletotrichum horii. Taxonomy (NCBI): domain Eukaryota; kingdom Fungi; phylum Ascomycota; class Sordariomycetes; order Glomerellales; family Glomerellaceae; genus Colletotrichum; species Colletotrichum horii. Next base: position 5,207,685 of record JANVYB010000006.1, read on the forward strand.
CACTCTTAACTTTAGCCTTTTTTTAGGCTTTATTATAAGCATTAAAGGCTTTATAAAGTGTAGTTCTCTAATAAGTAAAGATTTATAATATATAAGTTAGTAAATAGTTAGCAAAGTGAAAAGTTGCATAATAGAATATATATTATTTATAAGATTGTTTTATATGCTGCTAAGGAATTAAAGCTTTAGTTTGAAAATAAAGGCTAGTGTGAAGATATATACCTTTTTTTTCTTTTTATAAGAAGTATATTTACTTCTCTACTTTAAACTAAGTATATATATATTAAGCAATATACTTAAAATAGTGCTATATAAGTATAATAAGTATATAGTATTATTTAATAGCAGCAGCTGCTCTTCTTCTTAACTCTTAACCTTTAAAGCTTCTACTTCTACTTTAAAGTTAGTAAATAAAGTAATAAGTTAATAAGAAATAAAGATCTTAAGTATATATTGCTTACAGCCTTACTGCAGCTTATAAGAAGATAAAGAAATAGAAGTAGTAGGCTTTAAATTATACCTCTCTTCAGCTTTTTTGCTTTCTGCAAGCTAGTTACCCTTAATAGACTTATCAGTCTTTAGCTCTATAAAACAACTTAAGTTAGTAATTAAGTTATAAAAGTAATAGAGTAAAGTAAAAACTCTATAATGCTTTATAATAAGAAGAAGATTTAAAAGTAATAAAAATAGATAATAAGGCAACTTATTTTTAAGCTTAAGGCTTTTAAGCTTTAAGGCAGGCGCTAGAGAAGTGCTGCTGCTTTCTTCCTCTTGCTTCTCTCTCTTCTTATACTTCTTGCTAGTAAAGGCAGCTTTCACTTTAGCTATATTAGCTGCATACTTAGCTTTAGTCTTCTTAAGAGGTATTTAAATAATGCAGTTAGTATTAAAAATAGAATTATAAATAAATAAAAAGCGTTATAATTGCAGTATAAATATATATATATATATATAGAAGTAAAGTAGGCAATATATATAGTTATAGTGATAATAATAAAAAAAGAAAATTAAGAAGTAAAGATAGTATATAAAATATTATTATTACTGCTATACTGCTGTTTTAACAGCTGCTTTAGCTATTTATTTTAAGCTAATAAAAAGCTTCTATTTCTACTAAGCAAAAAAGCAATATTAGTTACTACTTTAATATCTATAATATTAATTATAATAAAAAGTATATAAAGAGAAGAATCTACTTTTTTTATATAATTTAATAATAAAGCTATAAAATTATTTCTTTTATTAGTTTTTTTTATTAATTACTTCTCTTTATATCTATTTATAGATCTAAAATATATATATAAAAATATAAAATAATAGTTATATAAAATTAAAGTTTATAAGCTCTTTTAAGCTTAAAGAGATATATTATAATAACCTTAAGTATCTAAGGCAGCCTTACGCTTAGAGGAAGGTGCAAGGTAACCTACTTCCAACCTACTTATCCAGGCTGACAATATTCCAGCGCGTTGGTCTCTGTTCCTTAAAAGACCCCTCGCGTTAGATACTGATTTAGAAAGAATTAAGCTGTTTTATTCACACAGATGCTATATGTATGTTATAGTTAGTTTACAACATATAGTCAATCAAGCTGATGATGATTGTAGCAAAACATAATTAGACAATAATGCTTTCTTGGTTGCCGTGCGAATAAAAATTCATGAGTTCTGTAACGATGGGAACAAAAGTTGAAGGAGAAGTACGGGCGCAGACAGGATTCAGTTCTTCACGAGACAAGCCACGCACGCATGGCAGAATTGTGGATCAAGAACGTCCGTTCCTTATTTACAAGTATGAAGTCAAAAGTGTAATGTACAAGTCCAAAGACAATAAATATAACGAATCGAAAGCGCATGCGGCCCGCAGCCTGCGTCGAACTGGCAAGCACCGTCTCGTCCCCGAACCACTTCCACAAACCTCCCCATATTCTCCATCACAGTCTCATCCTGCATCTACAAGCACTGAGAGTACCACTCGCTCGATTTGGTGCAGGTCGACCCGGCCGCGCAGGCAGTGGGGCCGGTGTACCCCGCGCCGCCGCACTGGGCCCACTTCGCCGCTGAGGCAGCGGAGGCAGACTCGCCGGCGGCGGTGGCAGCGGGGGCAGCGACGGACGTAGACGACGCAACGGGCTCAGAGACCTTTTCCGCGACATCCTCCTTGACGGCGGGCGCAGCAGAAGCAGAAGCGGAAGCGGACGCGGTGGCGGCAGGCGTCGTCGCGGAGGCAGCCTTCGTCCAGCCGCGGCTGCGCGAGAGCTCGTACCACCAGTTCCGGTACATCCAGCCGTCAAAGTCGGTGATCTCCATGGACGAGCCCGCGAGCATGATGAAGTTGGACACGCCGGTGGGGGTCCAGTCGTAGACTATTTTTTTGCATCAGTCAGCAACCAATCCATCTCCGAAGGAATTAAAAATACTCACAATCATCCAGACCAAAGGTGTGTCCCATCTCATGCAGCAGAATATGAATACTGTCAGAGTCGAGGTTGTTGATCATGTACTCCCGCCCAACCTGCTGTCCCCAAGAAAACCCGAACCCGCCCTCGAGCCCGTCCGTCAGCCACAGACTGTGCTCGAACCGCCGGTCCGCCCCGGCCTTGCACCCGCTGAAGTCCCCATCAACATGCGCCGCGCGATCGCACTCCGTCGCGCACGCCGGGACGCCGGGACGCCGTCGCCGTCGCCGTCTTTATACGTGGTATACACATCCAGCCCCTCGGTGCTCCCCTCCAGCAACCCCGCGTCCTTCACCGCCCACGCGACGACATTCACATCCACCTTCGCAAACGGGAACCCATCATACCCGTAAAGCCACTTGAACCACTTCTGGTACTGCGCGGCATACGCGGTCGCGATCTTGCTGCGCTGCGCGGCGGTGACGGTGGCGGAGGAGTCCCAGCGCACGCAGATGTTGAGGCTGCCGTTGGTCGCGACCAGCTGGTCCCAGCCCCAGTACTTGTTGCCCGTGACGCCGCCGTCGTAGGTGGACTCGTAGTGCGCCCAGACTTCCTTGAGGGGCGCGGCGAGGGCGGAGGGAGGGGAGAAGCCGGACTGGCGCTTGGTCGGGCGGTTGCGGGTCTGCGGGGAGAGGAGGCTGCGCGCGGCGGCGTGGGGGGCGGGGTGGTGGTTGGCGAGGGAGGACCAGACGGCGGGGTCGAGGTCGGCTTTGGAGCGGGAGGGGGAGGGGTGGGCGAGGGTGGTGGCCGCGAGGGCGAGGAGGAGGGAGGAGGCGAGGGAAGGCATGGTGGGAAATAGTGTGGTTTAATGAGTGACTGGGGTGAAAGAGGAGATGCACAGGCAGAACGTGAGCCAGTCAGTTCCCCCGGTAAATCGAAGAAAGAGAAGGCGGATGAAGGGATACGAGAGAGCGAGGCACTCGGGTGCGCTCGACGGCGGGATATATATGAAGGCTGTCGCGCGTAGGCGAGTGAAGCCATTTTCGAGCGTTCTGCGGGTCATCGCCAAGCCCGTTTCTCGTTTCTCGTGGGTGAGCTCGAGTCCAATCTATGCTCAATGAAGACCGCCTAGAACAGTTCATAGGTGGGTTTCCCCGTGTAAGTGAGGTGAGAGCCGGCAGCGCGCGTCCTCTGATTGGTCCGGACCAGGGTTGGCAGACACCTCAGATTACAGGACCGCCGCCGACCCTCGGATGCGGCCGATTATGGGAGTTTGCGGACCCACACGCGGCCGGGCCCCGGGCTCGGCGTCGGGTATTGATTTGCGCCAAGGCGCTACGGGAGGCGTACCGAGCCCTGGGGTCGTGGGATGGGAAGGTCTCGCCTCTTTTGCGGCGGGCTTATGTCATGATTGGTGACTGGCGTTGGTCTTTTTGCGAATACTCGTGTTGGGGGGACTTTTGAAATTGAACGGTGAGATTACACGCCCCTTTTTCTTCAATGGTCCTGTGATTCGGGTTGTGGGCGGAGGATCTAGACTGCCTTCTGTCTTTAGAGGTGGATTTCATCGTGGAATGTATTCATGAAGTTGACTGATTGATTGCGGCTGACAATCAATTGTAAGGAACCCCTTTTGAAATGGAGCTCCGTCACTGGGATTCGAATAAACTGTTGCATGCTTGGCGAATGTCATCCAAAAGCACATCACAGCGCAACCATCAACCCGCGCCCATCAATCAGCCCACGATCCCCAAGCCCCGCATGACCAGTCACCCGTCCCGCCAAGCCTCCGAATCTCTGGTACGCTAAACCCTGAGCCACGATGTTCGACAGACGACAAGCTTAAACCTCTCCGCAAACAATCATCTCAACGTCGCATCGCTCTTACTCATCACTCGCGACTTTCCCACCCATCAAACTGCCCTTCAACAATATGCGAACGTGTGTCTTCCATCCGCGACCGAGATGGTGGGAACAAGCACGCGTCATCTCGCTTACCGCAGAAATCATCGCACATTGCTCTCCCCGTCAAAGCGTACTTCATTTCATTCCGTAGACTGCTGACTCGAAATCTGCTCTTCGTAAATGAATGGAGTTCACAAAGTGCGAATGGAGTTTTTGTGAATTAAACACAAGCACATGCATGAAAATAAGCTTGAATTTTGGGACTGGAACTAAAAACCATCTCATTCGACCCACCCTAAACGCCGATCCCAGATCGCAACCGCCGCAGCAGCAAAACCAAAACCGAAAAAAAGCAGAGAAATACTCAGACGACGACGACCGCCACTTAATCCTTCACGACCCAAAGACAAACAACCGGCTTCCCCCCAGGCTGCCCCGTCCGCGTCCCGTCCCATCCCACATCCTTCAAACACTTCTTCATCATATCCTTATCGTCCCCCGCGAAGCACAAGCCCCTGTACCACTTCCCGTTCCCCGCCTGCACGATCTCGTAGCACTTGTTCTTCTTCGGGACCGGGTTCGTCGCGCCGAAACCTTTCAGCAGCTCCGCCAGGCTCGTGTTGACGGGCACGTGGAACGCCGCGAACTGGATGCGCGCGTTGGCCGGCAGCTGCCACGGCGGGGTGGTGCTGCGGAACACGTGGATCTTGGTGTGCGCTGCGGGGAAGAAGTAGTTGTACCCGGGCTCGCAGCCGGTGCCGCCGGTCGAGTTGGAGAGGTGCGCGGCCGGGTTGCGCGGGTCGAGCGCGGGGAGGGCGGCGGTGGTGGTGCGCGCGAAGGGGTGGGACTGGCCGGAGGGCTGGAGGGGATAGGTGGTGTAGCCGCCGGGCGGGGGCGCGGAGGGGGTGGACCAGGAGTAGGATGTCGCGCCGGGGTAGGGCGAGGCCGGGGGTTGGTAGTAGTACTGCGAGGGCTGGTAGGGGTAGCCGTAGGAGGCGGAGGTCCAGCCTTGGTGGGGGATGTAGGGTTCGCCGTAGCGGGGGAGCTGGTAGCCGGTGTTGGGGCCCCAGGGGGGACGGCGCGCGTCGGCGTCGGGGCCGTTGACGGGGTTTGACATTGTGTTAGAAGGGTTGGTGATTTGGTTGCCAGGTGTTTACCCAGTTGTTGATGCGGGGGTCGTATTGTGTTATCCAGTGGCCGGGGACGGGTCCTGCGAGCGATGGGTCCCAGAGGCGGTGGTTGTGAGTCGACGCTGAAGTGTTGAAACGGAGACTGTTGGAGAATCGTGCAGTCAAGTCTTGTTCTGCGGATAGACCTGTGGAGGGTGTAAGCTGGCAATTTATAAGACAGAAATGTGTTTGCAAGCATGCAGTGAATAAGTCTGCGCAGATGGCAGTGACTCACCCGAGTCAGACGAGGAGACTGATTGTGAATCTGTCTGGTCGCCGCGTGTGTCGCGCTGAAAGGCAAAGATCTCGGTGCTCCAGACGGGATTGTTGTCCGGGTCGTAAAAGGTCCCGACAATGAGCCAGCCCCAGTAGGGAGGATCGCGCGAGCAGATGTAATACTGGCCGATGATCAACTTGGTTGCGGGGTACGGGAGGTACTCTGGCTCCTCTTCGGAGGAGTGTTGGGAAGCCACGGTGACGGATGATGAGGTGAACTGAAAGTTGAAACTGTGCAGTTGGAGAAGAGGCTTTTGTGTGATGTTGATGTTGGCATATTTGCGACAGAAGCAGCCGGTGACGACAAATTTATAACAGTCTCGGGGTGAAGCTGGGTGAGTGAATCATTGACATCCATCATGGCATCTGTGATGGAGAGTGACGAGGAAGCCGGATCTCTATGAGACGAAGGGTCATGCGCGGGCGTGACATCCTAGATGCTGCTTGGTTGTTGAATATCGTGATGAGATGAATATGCAGCTGACGTGCATGTCGATGAATCACTTCCACTGGATGTATCCTTGAAGGTACACAACTGACCCGAGCGACGTTTCAGTCGCAAACTCGACTTGCATGCGATTCGCTCTGAGTCCATGTTTGGGTGATTGTGATGTATTGCTATGCTTGAGTGGTGTGGCGCGAAAGTGGCGCTCCATCTGTGGCTGACGCCGACGCCAAATGCCTTCGGTGAGGCCTGTCCATCCGCCAATAAGAAGCTGTCCCCAGCTGAGCTCCAAAGTCTCCACCGCGCCATCTTTGATTGGCAATCTCGCTCTGAAGTCGCGATCGTCGTCAAATCGTACTGACGCATTTGCGCTTTCTTGAACGCCCTGCGAATTCGGCGAATGATTGCCCGCCGATGTTCCGTCTCTCAGTGGTTCCAAGTCTGTGGTGTGGTGGTGACCAGTGAGCAGAAAACTGCCTCCTCCAAATCGAGAACCCGCGACAACTCGACTGCTTCGACGGTGGGGCGCAGTCGACATGGGTGCCTAACTCCGGCATTCCCGCGTTGCTCTCAGCAGTCCTCCAAACCGCCGCTGCGCCGTCTTCAGCACATCCAGCTCACGTCGTGCTCATGATGATATCCTCCTCTGTGACCACCGCTCAATCCTCCACCTCGACATCCTCCTCAACAACCCTCACGCCGCCCGCCTTCTTCAGCTCCTCCACCTCCCGCCTTACCATCTTCCGCCTCTCCACCTCCGTGACCAAGCCCTTGAGGTAGACCTCCGCCTGCACCGTCGCGCTGTAACTCATGGCCGTCCAGCTCCACATGTTCCTCCTCTCCGCGTCCGCGCCGGCAGCCAACAGCGTCCTTAGCACCAACAAGTTCCCGTTCCCGCTCGCAAAGTGCAGCGCCGTGTTGCCATCGAGGTCGGCCCTCTTCACGGCATCGCGCGCGCCGCCAGGGACGTAGGTCAGCAGAATTTGCAGGACGGTGTCGTGGCCGCCGCGGGAGGCCTCCATGATGGCGTCGCGCCAGCGGATGTCGCGGCGGAGGATGACGTGCGGGGTGCGCTCGCAGAGGAAGTGGACGACGTCGGTGTGGCCGGCGGCGGCGGCGAGCATGAGGGCGGTCTGGTGCGACTCGTTGAGGGCCGGGTCGGGGTCTTCGTGGCCGGCGTCGAGGAGGACGCGGCAGATGGGCAGGTGGCCGAGGGAGGCGGCGAGGTGGAGGTTCGAGTTGGAGAGGCCGAGCGGGGAGGGGTCGGGGTTGTGGAGGAGGCCCGGGTGGGACTTGAGGATGCGCTTGACGAGGAGGGGGTCGTTGGCCGTGATGGCGCGGCGGACGCGGAGGGAGGGCTCGATCCTGGGTGGTGGTGGTTAGCTGGTGTTACGTCACTGGCGGGTGTGGGGGATGCGTACATGTTTGTGGTGGAGAGCCGTCTAGCAGAAGTGTGGTAATGTGGTATTGGAGGTTGTGACCGTAGGCATCGCTGTCGGGGAGAAGGAAAACGAAGGGCGTCGCGATGGTGGTGGTGGTGGTGGGCGGGAAGGAGAAAGGATGGCAGGTCAGAGTTGGGATGAAAGCGAGAAATTGGGTTGGTGACAGACAGGAGCTGAACTTAGCTGCGGCGGGCGTGGGAAGCCCCCTGAAAACGGCAGGGATGGCCAAGGGGCGGCGGCAACCAGGTCGTATTAGCGGGGGAAGGCGGGGGCTTTTTGGGAGGTCAAGCGTCACTGCCCCTCGGTCGCCGGGCTCACCTTGGTCGTTTCGGTGACAACCGTGCACACCGAGCTGGTGAATGAGGGGATGCCGCAATTGACTTTTGATTTGATCCATTGTACAGTAGGAAATTTTTGGAGTCTTCAAAAATGAATTCGTTCTCTCTTTTTTTCTTGTTTTATTCTTTAGTTTTTTGCCTCTTCGGTTGAAACTCAGCCAAACACTTCACCCAGCATCATGGTGTGGCTGTTGTGGCAGCGCATTGTGGCTGAAGCAAGCCTAATCAACCAGAAACCAAGTTGATTGAATCTCAATGCCGTTATCAACACGCTTCGTCTCTATCTAACTCTATGCTTTTCATTCATCCCAATCAAAGTTCAACCTTACGCAGCAGCCGCATACGGCGTGCCAAACGGCTGCAGCGTCGTCCCCTCAATGTCAATGTACCCAAACTTGGAGCCATCGCCGTTCTCCGCCATGCCCTGCGCCCACTTCTGCAGCGACTTCTCAAACACCTCCTTGTACTTTTCCTGGCTGACGTCCAGCGGCTCCTTGTCCTTGCCCACCAGCCGGATCCTGCATCACCACTAATCAGCAATCCCATTCTCACAAGTCAGATGGAAGAAGAAGAACTCACTGCGTGCCAGCCAACATGTTCGTCAGCCCGAAATCATCCTCCCCAAGCAGCGTCTGCACCGAACTCCCCACCTTGCCCTCGATGATCTTCTTGGGCAGGTCAAACTCGTTGCACACCGGCCGCGCCAGGCCCACCCCGTGCACCGTCTCCAGCGCCTTCACCATCGCGCCCACCGTCCGCAGCCCGCCGGTGACGTACACCCGCGTCTTGTTCAGCTTGCCCACGATCTGCTCCGCGAACTCCAGGAAGAACGCCTCGCGCTTCTTCGTCGACTCGCGCTTGTGCTCAAACGCGAGCGACTGGTACGTCCCGCCCGACAGCTCCACAAAGTCGAACTTGTGCTCCTCCAGCAGCGCGCACAGCTCGCTGCAGTCTTCGGTCGAGAACCCGCCCTCCTGGAACTCCACCGAGTTGACCTTGATCCCGATGCTGAAGCTCGGGTCCGTCACGCGCTCGCGGATGGCGGCGGCAATCTCGAGAATAATCTGCGCGCGGTTCGCGAGGGACCCGCCGTACTTATCCGTGCGCTTGTTCGTCGTCGGCGAGAGGAACTGCGCCAGCAGATACCCGTGCGCGCCGTGCAGCTGCACACCGTCGAAACCAGCCTTGTAGCAATACTCCGCCGCGTGCGCAAACCCCCCAATAACCTTCTCAAAATCCTCCGGCCCCATCGCGCGCGGCTTGCCGAAGGTCATCCCCATCACCTCCCCCTCGAGCTGCACGTCGCTCGCCGAGATGGGGTTCGGGTTGATGTTGCTCGCGACCTGTCTCCCGGGGTGGCTCAGCTGCGCGTGCACCAAACTGCCGTGCTTCTTCGCGGCCTCGGCGATCTTCCGAAACCCCTCGAAGCGCTCGCCCGAGAAGGGCGCGGCGGGCGGGATGATGGGGTTGCCGGCAGCCTCGAGCTGGTCGTAGTCGAGCATGACGTTGCCCGTGAGGATGAGGCCGGAGCCGCCCTCGCCCCAGCGGCGGTAGACGTTGACGAGCTCCGGGGTGGGGACGCCGCGGTTGGACGGGACGGCGGGGTCCCAGGTCGAGAGGCGCTCGGTCATGGCGCCCTTGAGGAAGCGGTTGGGGGCCGTTTTGCCCGAGAAGGGCAGCGGGAGGGGCGCCGCGAGGGGGGAGGGGTCGACGGCCTCGGCGGGGTATCGTGTCGGCGACATTGTGATGTGGAAGTCTATGCGTGTGTCTATGGTAAGGTTTCTAAGGGAAACTTTGGGAGTTGGAGGGGGAGAATCAGCGGTCTGGGAGGTTTTATGTGCAGCTGCGATGGAAGCCCAGTTTATCCCACATCCCCCGAGCAGAGCGGAGCAACTGACGTGCCCATGCCACCATGAGAGCATTGCATTCTTTAGCGTTGGAGACCAGACGGGGGTGGCCCTTCCACGCGGCGGTCGGGTGCGAAGGGCGGCCCGGCAGCTTCTAGCGCCGTGCCGCTCGGCATTCGGAGGGTGGTACGTCTGGGTTTGGTCATTGGCTCAGGCGAAGCAAACACCGAACCCACATCTGCCGTGGACGTCCGTGGAAAGGACAGCAAAGATGCTGGAATCGCTGGATTCTTGCAGAATCGCATCGGGCCTCGGCAGTCTGGTGTGAAACGGACGAATTGGAGCGGTGATTGGCGAACTGGAGGGGAGTCGTGTGCGTCATGGTGTGGGGGCCCCTGTCGCTGCCGTCGTGTCACCGCAGTGGGATGCACACCAAGCTTTCCGCCCGTAAGATTTCTAATCTAACGACGGCGGGCTCGGGGATCTATCCGGCAGATGGACTCGGGTTGCGAGTTGATGCGGCTTAGGAGACTTCGCCTTAGGGCGTGTTTGGGTTTATTCGTGGTCTGGATTATGTTTTGGTATAATGGGTGCATCGAGTTGGCGATTCAGGTATTTGTTTCCATCCAGTGCTGGATGCAGTGATGTCATTATCATCAAACGAGTTTGTCACTGCAACAAAGACTGTATGTTCCAAATAACCCCCAGAAAAAGGAGGAGTAAAATGAAATAAATCACAAAAGGCGTCTGCTCTCATTTCAATTATCCTTGAATGCACAGTCTAATCAACAGGCAGGGGGGGAGTTGCTCCAACCAGCTGTAGTCAAACACAAAATCATCAGACACAACAAAGACATGCACTCACACAGCTGAACAAACAGGCAAAAAGTTGCGCCGAGGGGGAATCGAACCCCCGGCTCCCCGACGCTGCTCGATGGCAACGGAGAATTTTACCACTAAACCATCGGCGCGGCATCTCTTCGACCCTATTGTGGGTCCTCGATGGACGTCCCAGGCGGCGAAGCGGCTCAAGTTGCCATCCTGCAGAACATCACGAACATCCCGGCAAACATCCATCAACAGGATGATCCCAAAGCCGCACACATGAGACGAATTTGATCCAAAAACTTCAAATTTTACCATTTTAATCGCGGTATATCTACGCCCACTTGACCGCCACATTCCACACCCGCCTCCCCCTCGCATCCAGCGCCTTCTCCGCCGCGGCACTCACGCCCCTCTCCTCGCCCACAGGCAACACCACGTCGACGCCTTTCTCCGCCCACAGCGGCTTCCACTTCGCCCCGTCGCCCGCGACAACCTCGCCCCGCACCGCAACCGCAATCTCGCCGCCGACAATCTCGTACGTGACGGTGAACTTGTACTCGGCAGGCTGCTCGCGGCTGATGCCGTCGTCCTCGAACCAAGCATCCTCGAACACGACGCCCTTGACGTCGTCGTCGGACACGTTCTCCGCCGTGCCGGAGGCGGACGCCCCGCGCAGCACGGGCGGCGGGAAGATCTCCACGCCGCGCCAGTCGTCCTTCGCCGTGCCGGGGAACTCCGGGTCTTCCTGCGCTGCCGCCGTTGTCGGGAGGGGTTTGCCCACGGGGACGGCGCCGCCGATGCGCGCGAGGACGGGGATGGAGTTGTACCACGGCGCGAGCACGGTGTGCCACTCGCCGGCGGCGAAGTGCTCGTACGGCGCGTTGGTGTTGAGGTACCCGAAGTCCTGGGAGGCGTCGCCCTTCTTGGGGAGGTAGACCTTCGCCGAGTCCGCGCCGGGCTCGTACACGCCGCCGATGAGGAGCGTGTCGCCGAACCAGTACTGCGTGTCGCCGGCCTTGACGGCGGGCGTCCACACCTCCGGGTCGGACTCGTAGCCCCAGCCGGTCCAGCGCTGCGGCGGGACGGCGGTGGCGTGCGCGCGCAGGTTGAGGGAGTAGGTGTAGGGGACGAGCTCGTAGCGGCGCTTGACGGCGGCGCGGATGGTGGGGGTAGCGGAGGGGTACATCCACGGCTCGATGACGCCGCCGACGAGGTTGTCCTCGTCGGAGGTCTTGAAGCAGTTGATGGCGAAGCGGGGCGAGTGCACGCCGAGCTGGATCCAGCGGACGAGGTGCTCGGGGGTGGGTTGGGGGCCCTCGAAGCCGCCGATGTCGTGGCCGTAGCAGTGCAGCAGGGAGAAGGAGGCGTTGAGGGCGAGGGAGTTGCCGCCCTTCATGGACGCCCAGGCGGTCACGTTGTCGCCGGACCAGGAGCTGCCGCAGTACTTCATGGTGCCGGCGGTGGCGCTGCGGGTGAGGACGAGGGGGCGCTCCTCGGGCTTGCCCTCGACGGTGGCGTCGTGGGAGGCCTTGCCCATGAGCTCGGTGTGGATGGCGCGGCCCCAGATGCCGACGTCCTTGCGGTCGAGGCCGGCGGGGACGGGGACGAGGTCGGTCTTCTCGAGGGCGCACTGCCACTGGTCGTCGGGGACGGTGTACTCGTTGTTGTCGTTCCACATGACGTCGATGCCGACCTTCTTCAGGCCGACGACGCCGTCGTACCACCACTGGTAGCCGGCGTTGCTGGTGAAGTCGATGTGGCTGCCCTCGCCGCTCTCGCCGCCGCCGGCGCTCCAGAGGCGGGTGACGGCGGTCCTGCCGGTCTTGGGGTCCTTGAAGAAGGCGCCGCTCTCGGAGAGCGTCTTGTACTCGGGGTGGGTGGCGAGGACGTAGGGCTTGATGTTGGCGAGTAGGCGGACGCCGTGGGCGTGGGCCTCCTTGGTGAAGGCGCGCGGGTCGGGGAAGCGGTGGCGGTTCCAGGTGAAGACGTTGCGGGTCTTGGGCTCGACCTCGGCGACGGTGTAGCCGGAGCTCATCTGGAAGGCGGTGCAGGGGATGTCGTGCTTCTCGCAGTTCGCGATGAAGCCCATGATGCAGTCGTGGGCGCGGGGCGTGTCCTCCATGCTGTACTTCATGCCGCCGCCGATGTAGCCCATCATGTAGCGGGGCACGCGCAGGGGGAAACCGACGAGCTCGGCGTAGGAGCGGACGACGTCGGCGACGGTCTGGCCGACGATGATGTACTCCTCGAGGCCGCCGTGGGCCTGGCGGTGGACCTTGTAGGCGCCCCACATGCCGTCGAGCTCGGAGCCGATGGACCATGTCGAGCGGGAGTGGGCGGTGGAGAAGATGCCGACGGCGCCGGCGTCCTGGGTGACGTTGATGAGGAGGGGGATGTGCTTGTAGAGGGGGTCGGTGCGGTAGGCGTCGTAGCCGAAGGTGTCGGAGGCGGAGATGGTGAAGCCGCGGCCGGAGAGGTCCATAGGGGCGGCCTTCTCGCCGAGGCCGACGTGGAGGGTGCCCTTCTTGTAGACGGAGTAGTGGGCGACGCCGGCGCCGTCGGCGGAGTAGGAGCGGAAGGGGAGGTCCTGGTGGAGGGGTTTCTTGGTGGTGGCATCCTTGAGGTCGATGGACAGGATGGGCGCGTTGGACCACTCGATGGAGGCCTTTGCGGCGGAGGTTGTGAAGGAGCGGGAGGTCTTGTCCGCTGTTGAGGCGACGTCCTTGGGGCACGAGTCTGGGCTCGGGCGCTGGGCGCTGGCGAAGGGGGGGATCGGGCGGGAGGCGGAGGAGTAGGTGGTGCGGAAGACGTTCGGGCGGACGACCTCGAATGTGAAGGTGAAGGGCTCGATCTCGGCGTCGGAGGACTGCAGCTGCAGCGAGGCCGGGGCGAGGGCGGTGCCCTGTGCTGCCTCTTGCGGCGCGTACTTGACCGGTGTTCTTTCGTTTTGGAGGAGCATTTTGGAGTGTGTGGTTTGGGTCAAGAAGCTACAAGCTCAGAGACAGACGTCAATGTCTTGGTGCGTGATGCTTTTATTGTCGAGGAGGGAGGGGTAGTGGGGTGCTGCACACGCGCATTGGCGAATCGAGGAGAGTTACGTGACAGGTGAGGGGTCGTTGGGGGGACGGGAATGGCGACGCGTCTGGGCCGGTCTCGGGGACTGTCGGCCGACATTCTGCGACGCTGGCTCGGATTGAGACCGAGACGACAGTAGGCTGTATCCGTACGGCGAGGGAGGGTTAGAGTTGCCGGATCGTGAGCATGATGTTGTCGTGGTGTTTGGATTCGTGAGAATGACAGGCCGAAGAGTGCCGCCGTTGGGCGGTCGTGTCGGGATTGCGGGGTGTAATTGGAGAAGGCTCCCCCGACTTTTTGCGCGAACCCCACATCCCCAAGGGGAACGGCCGGGATGCGTGCGGGGGAGAGCCATGCTGCGGCCGTATCAGGAACGAGAATCTGACTCGTCGGTGGGGGCGCGTCGCAATTATTGTGGATTTGGAGTGTCATGTCGGCGGCCGCTTTCCTCAACGGGGGCGGCACGTCGGCTGGATGCTCGATCGGGGGCGGCATTCTCGACGGATGGCGGGAGGGCGGCGGGCTAACGAGAACAGGAGCGGGAACAAACCGGAGGCAGGTTGGTTGTGAAGGCTTTGCTTTGGTCCGGGGACGCTTGGAATTGTTTATTACCTAGGCTAGTCTCGGAGTTTGCAGCGCACGTCGGAAACCGTCTCCCAGCTCTGGCTCTGCTGCATCACTGCATCACTGACATCACCTAATTATCTGCTCAAGCGTTTGGTGAATCTTGACGAAGCATCCAGTATGTTTTATCGTCTCATGCTTCGTCCCCCGCACTGCTCCTCACGACGCTTCCACCAAAAAGCTGGGCAGTTTGTTGGGGAAGGGGGCATCTCGTAGCGCTGCTGCCTCACAAAATGCCAACAGGGCCCCCACCCACGACGTTGGACGAATGAAAAGGCCAGCTGGCGTCCCCGACATCCCCAAAGTCGCCCTCATTTCCCCGCGCGGAGAAGGGCCCCGTCTTGGAGTGGGGGAGCAGCGACCCAAAACATGGAACGAACCACTCACAGCCCTCAGCCGTCGGCCTTCGTCCCGTGACCACCACCATCCCAGTCCTCGCCCAGCGCCATCATTCGACAACCGCCTCATCTACATCCATCGCTCGTCTCTCCTCCATCCCGCCAGAACGGCAGCCGGCACTCGGATCCTGCTCTCATTCGTACACTCACCGCCCACACCACCACCCGCCGCCAAACGGGACTCGCTTCCCCGAGGGGACCCCACGAAGACGCGGCACTCTGTACCAACACGGCAAGGCCTCGACACTCAAGCTCATCACATCCCGAGCCCTTCCGTCACAGAGCCTCACAACAGCCCAATCAGAGACCGCCCACCCCTGCGTAGACCACATCTTTCCCTCGCGGACGTTGGCCGACGTGCGTCCTCTTCCTCCGGCCTGGGAAAATAGCCCCCTCGAGCGTCTTTCTCGTCCCGATGCCCAGAGACAAGACGCCGCCCTGAGCCCATCCCTGTCCCTCCTCGGCGACCGAGTCGCTGACGGGCAGGGGGGCCACCGCCCGACGTCGTCCCGCCCCCAGAATGTCGACGTCCATATCACGGCCGTCCGTCCCACGTTTTTTCTCGCACCTCGCTCAGCCTGCTCCTGAACTCGAGCCTCTCCTGCAGACAGACGACGACGGCACCATGGCCACCACCGACGACTCCAACAAGCCGCCCGTCGACCAGGTCGAGCACGCGCAGCCCCCCAACGCCAACCACCGCCGCGATGCCGCCGCAGAGCTGCTGGGCAAGTCCGGCACCTCGCCGGAGCACCGCGTCGTCGTCACCGCCGACGACGACAAGCGCGTGCTGAGGAAGATTGACATGGTCATCCTGCCGCTAATGCTCTTCGTCTACTTCCTCCAGGGCATCGACAAGTCCACCCTCGCCTACGCTTCCGTCTTTGGCCTCATCGAGGACACCGGGCTGGTCGGCGACCAGTATTCCTGGCTTGGTTCAGTCGTGTATCTGGCGCAACTCGTCATGCAGTTCCCCCTCGCCTGGGCCCTCGTCAAGCTGCCCATCGGCAAGTTCACCAGCTGCATGGTTGCATTCTGGGGCGTGACTCTGTCCTGCATGGCTGCCGCCCACAACTTTGGTGGCCTCCTTACCGCGAGATTCTTCCTCGGCACGTTCGAGGCCTCCGTCGCGCCCTCCTTTGTCGCCATCACCCAGATGTGGTGGCGTCGTCGCGAGCAGACCCTGCGCATCAGCTACTGGTACGCCATGAACGGCTTCACCAACATGGTATGTCTGATCCTCCCCTTCACCGCAACGGCAACCGTCTAACACAACCCCAGTTCGGCAGTCTCATCACCTACGGCCTCGGCCACATCTCGTCCAAGCTCAAGGAGTACCAGATCATCTTCCTCTTCTTCGGCGTCATCACCGTCGCCTTCTCCGTCCTCATGTTCTTCTACATGCCCGACTCTCCCGTCGAGGCAAAGTTCCTCAACGACCACGACAAGGTCATCGCCGTCGAGCGCCTGCGCATGAACCAGCAGGGTGTCATGTCGCGCGAGTGGCGATGGGACCATCTCTGGGAGAGCTTGCGCGACCCCAAGACGTGGATCTGGTTCGCCCTCGTCTTTTCCATCTCGTTAGTCTCCCCCCTCTGTCTCCTAATCCATCCTCAACTAATAAACACAGCATCCCCTCCGGCGGCATCTCCACATTCGGCCCCCTCATCGTCAAGTCCTTCGGCTTCGACTCCTTCCAGACCATCCTCTTTAACATCCCCTTCGGCGCCGTCCAGCTCGTCTCCACCGTCGGCGGCTCCTGGATCGCCACAAAGATCCACAAAAAGGGCCCCGTCATCGCCGGCCTCTGCGTGCCCCCCATCGTCGGCTGCGTCATGCTCATGGTCCTCCCCAACACCGCCGGCAAGCGCGCCGCCCGCCTCGCCGGCTACTATCTCATCTCCGTCTACCCCGGCATCACCCCCCTCATCTACTCGTGGTCCGCCGCCAACACCGCCGGCGACACCAAGCGCAAGTGCACCTCGGCCGCCCTCTTCGTCGGCCAGTCCGTCGGCAACGTCGTCGGGCCTTTGTTGTACAAGCCCTCCGAGGCGCCGCAGTACGCGCGCGGACTGAGGTCGAACCTGGCGCTGTACTGTCTGATCATTGTCATGGTCGGCGCCACGAGCGCGTACCTCGCGTTCTTGAACAGGTCGCACAGCAAGCGTCGCGTGGCGATGGGCAAGAGCGCCGTCATCATCGACACGAGTCTGTTCTCGGCGGCCGAGGCGGAGCGGATGCAGGCCGCGGGGCAGTTGACTGGTACCGGCGACGGGCAGGAGATGGCTGCGGCCGGGGACGAGGGAACCACGGCCGGGGACGTTGGAGCGCGGGCGTTTGAGAATTTGACTGATTTGCAGAACGAGGAGTTTGTCTTTGTTTTCTAGAGGATCTGTGGGAGGAGAGCGAGTTAGATTCCTGTGAGAATACAACATTTGCGTTGGATCGCAACATTTGAATGATGCTTTTGAGTAGTTGATGTTTGATGAGCTGTGACTGAGACAATCCGGATGATCTTACATCATTCAGTTAAATGAACGAAAACATGGAATGGCGCAGCACACAGGCCGAATCGTTGTAAGGAAATTGTCGCCCCCAACAATTTCTAAAACTATTGTGGTTTCGCTCTTGAATTTTCAAATCTCAAAGTAATTAGGTTTAATACTTTTCTTTGTATTTGCGAAATGAAGACGCAGTTGTCGGCTGCTTGAAATCTGTGTGGGAGATCCAAGATAGGTGGCGGTTTCAAGTTTATGTAGTTTGAACACCGCGCCGGGTTGTTCAGTGATTTTAAGCTTAGATGCAGGTGTTGGCTTTTATGGGTGGTCGGTCGATTGAGAACTCTACTACTGGAAGTAGTGCATCTATAATTAGTGTATTTAGCTGGCAGATGGAGGAAATTTGGATGAGGGGGGATGAGGGAAGGGGTTGAGGAAGTGTGGACAGTGGTGTGTTTGGTCACGGTTTCATTCAAGGTGCTGCCAAGAGTTGCTTTTGTTATTGGCGATCGAGGTTTTGAATATCATGACATCATGGAATGCTAAGAGTCTGGCATTGGAGATTGAGGCTTGTTGAAAGGGCGTGTTGGGTATGTTTCGGGGATGAGCAGGTGGTTGGTCTTGGTTCGGGTATATGGGCTGTGGTTGTTTTAGTTCGCTACCCTTGTTTGCGTTTTGTGATAGGCTTGGGGAGGAGTCGTTGGGGAGATTTGATGATGTGCTTGGGCTGCATCTGGGTTTGCAGACTCTGATGGCGACTTGTGGAAAGCTGTGTTTGTCGGTTTGTGCTGTTTGGTGCAAGGTTGGTGATGAGATGGGATGAGACCGCTATCCCTGTCCAAGTTCCGGGATTAAATACGACATGACCTGAAAATTGGCATTGGCGGACACACGCGGAGTGTGGTGGTGGTTTGTCTTTGCTCTTCTCCCAGAGTGACTGTGCCAGATTTAGTCGTCGTTGGGAAATGCGACGCGTCCCGGGCTGCGTCAAAGTCTCATGGCCGAGCAGACTAGCTGGACTTTCCCTGGTGGCGATGACTTGCAGTCTCGGCGGATTGAACTGCTCTTACTGGCATATTGTGCTGCTCGCTGGTATCTGCTTCATGATTCAAAGAACTGGAGAGGCATATTGCGTCTGTCGTGCGGTGCCAGGTGATATCGAGGAAAGGCGAAGGGTGGATGTTGACGACGCAGGGGCCCGAGCAACGACAAGATGAATGTAGGGCGTTTCTCAATTACAAGGAAGTGCCTTTTGATGGGAGCGTCCCATGTGGTGTTGCGGGTAGCGATGCTATGCTGCCTTGTGAGATTCTGGGTGGGGGAACGGTTGAAGCCAATGTTGGCCATGTCCGAAAGCCGAGACTACAAGATGGCGAAGCGCTTAGGTAAGGAAATTTGTCTCGTACAAGCCTTGCGCGTTCTTGAATGATAGCTGGGATTGTTGGAATGTTGATGTCGGGGGCGGGGTTCTTGGATCTCGTGGAGCTTGCAATTGTATGTCGGCAAGTTTCGGCTTGGCGGATTTGAGGGGGTTTTATGGCTTCTTGTTTAAGCCAAAGTTGCGAGGCTTTGAAAAAGACAGTAAGAACTTCTTTTAATTCATCTCGTTTGAGTTTCTCAAGGATTTCATGTGCCTTTTGAAGATGGTGTTTGATCTGTTTGCGTTAGGTAGTCGGTGGGATGAAGCCTTTGCTACATGTAGTCCGTATGCCCTTTCCCAGTCAATTGCTTGGCAATTTTGAGGATAGGGGGGGTCTCTCGTCTCTAGTGTCGCCTTTATGGGTCTTTAGATGTAGGCTTCTGAACAGCAAATTTTGAAGCACTGCGCCCCGCGCGTGGAGGGCTTTCATAAACGTCTGTGTCGTGATAACCTCAAGTATCCAAGGCAGCCTTACGCCCAGAGGAAGGTGCAAGGTGACCTACTTCCAACCTACTTATCTAGGCTGACAATATTCTGGCGCGTCAGTCTCTGTTCCTTAAAAGACCCTTCGCATCAGATACTGATTTAGAAAGAATTAAGCTGTTTTATTTATATAGATGCTATATATATATTATAATTAGTTTATAACAGTTATAAGCTTAGCTTATACTATATTTTTAAACTACTATTTATAAAGTAAACTATAACTTTATTTAATTTATTTTATATCTATTATATTTTATTTTAACTTTTAAGTTTTATTTCTATATTTATTTTTAACTTATAATATACTTTTAATATAATAGCAACTATTAATCTTAATATTTCCTATAAGCTTACTTTTTATTATAACTTCTTAATTTGATATATCACTTTTTAAGTAGAAATAAAAGCTAAAGATATTTAGAAATATATTAACTTAGATAATATTTTTAATATTTTATTTAATTTAAGTGAAGTTAAAAGTATATTTTCACTTAATAACTAAATTTAAAAAGAAAATAAAAAGCAATATAAATATTATAAAGCAAAACAAAAAGCTTATAATAAAGTTATCACTTTATATATTCTTACTGTTTTAAATATATAGAAAGCATTTACTAAAGGCAATATAACTGAAAATAGAAACTTTAAAAAAGAAGAATTTAAAAAAGCTATTAATAACTTACTATTATTAGCATCAGTTACACTTACTTTTCTCACTAAGAGATTTATAGACATCCTTAAGCTCTATACTTTACATCTCACTATATATACTGCTTACAAAGTGAAATATATATATAAAGAATAAGCATATAAAGCTTTAGATAAGTAGATTAAAGATACTATTTTAAAAGAGATCTTTACTTCTGCCTAAATAGAGCTCTTAGAGAAAAGAGACTGCACTTTTTATACCTTAATCTATATTCTGAAGTAATGCTATACTTTAAGCAATTTAAGCAACTTTATTATAATCTGCAAAGAATATATTGTAATTTTAAATTAAACAGCTTCTGCTGTTAATTCTAACACTTAGATTAAAAACTTCTAAAGCATACTTTTTAAAGCCTCTCAATATAAGCTGCTAGAAGTATAAAGAACCTTTATATTAAAAACCTTTTTCTAAGCAATTTAATACTATTTTATTCTATTTTAAGCTAATCTAAAGCTTATTAATATTATTAAGTGAGAATACTTTAGCGCTAAGATCTAAAATATAAATTAGTATATTAATATATTTAAAAACCTCTTCTATAAAGATATAATAGAAACCTAATTGAAGGGTTGCTTTAATAAAGTCTTTATAATGCTAGCAGAATATTCTAATAATGCAATCTCTAGTAACTTTACTTCAGAAAAGCCTTTATAAAGCAAGTTAGCAGTATATTATATATATAGAAAAAGCTATAAATAAACTTTATTTATATATAATTACTTTAAATTTACTTTTATAAGCAAAAGGTCTTATATAAGCTCTAAAGAAACTATATAAGTTTATATTAAAATTAATAAGCTAAAGTATTTTAAGCTTTATATTAAGATAGCTTGCTAAAGATAACTTACTGTAAAGAACTTTAGCTTCTTTAGGCTTAGTAACAGTAAGAATTAGAATAAGAAAGAACTACTTAAGAATAACTTAAGCAGAATAAAGGGGTTGCTTAATATCTCTACTTCTAAAATAAACCTCTCAGCTAATATAGTAGCTTATATTATTACTAAGGATATTATTACTATAATTATAATAGAGGAAGCAGGGGCTTTTATATTAAAATCTAAACCTAATAAGGTTTATATAACTTATATTTAAGGCTTAAAAGTCTTTTTTAGCAGTATAATATTAGATAATTGCAACGCCTTCTACTTAATAAATAATATCTCTTTTCTTAAGGAAGGCTTAGTTATCTATAAAGTAAAGAGGTAAGTTAAAATAGATGCAACCTTATATCTTATTATAGCAAAAAGCATAAAGATCCTTTGCAATATACTAAATAAAGCAAATAAGCTTTAAGACTTAATGCTTTGCAATATTATACTTATAGATAACTTCTATATTAATATTATCTTAGAATACTTACTGTAAAAGATAAGCATCTAATATTTAAGCTATAATATTACCCTTTATATAAGAGATTATAAAAATAGCATAAAAGTGAAAAAGCTTTTAAAAAAGAGTAATATTACCTTTATAAAATACTAACTTTATCTTTTATATTTATATCTTAGATATATTCTTTTTAGTAATACTTTAATTATAAATCTACTTACTTTTATAATAATTTATATAAAGTGATGCTTTTAAAAGCTTATATAAACTTATATTAATACTATAGAAATATAGCATCTTCGCTCTAGATATCTAAAACCTAAAGCGCTTAAGAAACTAGTTTTTAATGCTTAGAAGGTGAAGATTTAAGAAATATCACACCTTAAATGCTAACATTATATAACTATATATATAAAGCAAGTAATATTGCAATATACCTTAGAATAAAGAGCAATATAACCTTTCTATAGAATCTTATAAGATCTATTTAACTACTTAATAAGTTTTAATATAAATAAATAGCTACTTATTATTAAAGATAAATATATAAGTTAACTTTTTATATTTCTATATATAAATAAAACTTAATAGTTAGTTTTTATTACTATTTAAACATTTAAATGCTAGATATAGAGATAATATAGCCTTATATTATATAAGATCAGATAAAACAGTAAATATATTGTAATTGCAATAAATAGAATGTTAGAATTTTAGATCTAAGCATTAGATATAGGGATTAAAATTAAATAAACACCTTTATATATTAAAACGCTAAATAGAGGTGTAGAGCAAGCAGGTTAGAAACTGATTATAAAGGCTATTATAATAATTAAAGCAGTAGGTCTTTTATTTACACTATAAGTTAAGGTAGTATAAGCTGTAGCATTCTTCTATAATATAAGCTCTCACTAATACTACAGCTAGCTTTTGCTAATTTAAGTTGAAGAAGACTAATTAAGAAACTATATTAAATGCTATAAACCTGCTTATAAAGCAAACTTCTCAGTTAATTCTCACTTATAATAGAGAGGGGTTTATATATATAGCTGTAGAGCATACCTCTTTAAAAAAGAATATAAAGCAAATAAAAATAGATATAACTTTAAAATTATAATATAAAGGCATATTAGATATCTAATAAGGTATATAGCAAACTTATATAACCTCTATAGAGTTTAAATACTCTTGCTTTGAGAAGTTATTATTATGCAAAATATAATATTTAATAAGAAGATATTCTATTTAAAAGATAATATAAAGTCAGCAATCTAAAGTGAAGAAGCTTATATAATTGCTAATAAGATATAAAAACTAGCATCTCTAGCGCTCTTTAAGCTATAGCTCTTAGAAGTATAAGATAAAGCTGAGATTATATTAATAATAAATAATAAAACACTATTACTATACCTTTCTTTATTAAGAGAACTTTAACTAGTTAATAATAAGCAAAAGAGATAGCTGCTAACCTTTAAGTTAAATATAAACCTTACTAATATATATAAGATAATAAATTCTATGCTATTATTAATCTTTATCTATAAAGATAAAATAATAAAAGAGACTTAAGATGCTAATAGAGATATAATCTCTGCTGAAGATATAATCTTAGATAAGATCTATATTTAAACTGATACCTCTCCTCTATATAATTTAAATGCAGAAGATAATAATATATAATTACTTTTATAAAGCAACTTTCTTATTCAGCTAGTATAGCTATACTTAAGAACTAAAGAAGAGAGCGCTGCAGAAGAAGAGTTAGAGCAGGTATATAACTGCGCTAACTTAGGCTAACCTGAAATTATAAAGCTAAAGCAATCACTTTGCTTTAGAATATACTTTATATTTCTATATATAGAATAAAACTAGTATATTTTTTTTGAAATATATATATTAGAACAGCAGAAAGTAATTAAAGAAGCAGACTAAAGTTACTATCTGCTTTATTGCTTTATTTTTACTTCTATTCACTAGGTGAAGCTTAAGTGTATTTCTATAGTATTAAGTAGAAAAATCTATATTAACTAGCTTGTTAAGTTATTTAGAACCTAGAGAGATGTTTAATAAATGCTAGAACTACTCTGCTTATATTTCATTAAAATATATAATATTAAAATCAATAAACTTAAAGAAATAGAAGTTTAAGAAGTTATAAATAATATAAAGGCTAAAAATAAGCTAATACCTCTTAAATAGATATTTATATATAAACTAAATTAATATAGATATTTTAACTGCTATAAGGCTAAAATCTATATCTAAAGCAACCTTTAAGAAAAATATCTCTTAGAATAGATATATATTATAACCTTCACTTTAAAAACTTTCAAAATTGCAATAGCTCTTACAGCATAATTCAACCTTAAAATTCACTAATTTAATATCATTAATATATTCTTAAATGCTATATATAAGCTAAATAACCTCTCTATCACTTATTACTTGCTAAATAGCTTTAAAGAAGATAGAAAGGTTATTAAACTTTAATACGCCTTATATAGACTTTGCAATATACCTTTACTCTAGTATAAAAAGTTCTTAAGCTTTCTTTTTTATCTCAGATTATATCTAATAAGTAAAGATCTATATCTCTTTTAGACTTATAATAAAAAAGTCTTTATACTCTTTTATATTAATAATATCTTTATTTTATATTATAAAGATTATATAAAAGAAGCTGAAAAAGTTATAAAAGAGATTAAAGAGAAGTATAAGCTGAAAGACTAAAGACCAGCTGAATAATACCTAGAAATCAAAATCACTTGCAATTAAATAATATAAAGTATCTACTTTTTATATAATTAGTATATTAAATAAATTGCAAAGAAGTTTAATTTTACTAACTCTAAAGTACTAACTACACTTCTCTTGCTCACTTCACTTAAGAAGTTTAATAGAGAAATAAACCTATAATAAGTCTTTTTATATTAAGAGAAGATTAAATTAATTCTTTATATTATAATTATAATATAACTAGATATTATATTTACTTACACCTTATTATTACAATTTCTAATAAATCTATCTCTAAAGCATTATTAAGCTGCAAACTAAATAATTTGATACTTATACTATACTTAATATCTTATAATTTGCTTTAGTATCTTAAGAAGTAATATAACTTAAATATTACTAATTGCAAGCAATATATCTTTTGCTAATAATAAAGAGATATAAAGGTTATCTTAAGGTTTTATAATATCTCTCTTTAGAAGCTTAATCTAATAGAAAGCTATATATTAAAATATAGTAACTATATTAATAATAGAGGCAGAGCTTCTAAGCTTAAAGCATACTATAAAGGAGATTATAGCTTTTAAGCAGCTTTTTAGAGATCTTAAACTTAGCTTAAGAGATATATAGAAGATCTATTGCAATAATCAGCAAATAATATAACTTATAATAAGCAAAAAAAAGCATATTTCAACTCACCTTTACTAGATAAATATCTAAAATATATAGCTTCACTAGAAATATGCTAAGCAATTATTCTAAGTTATATATCTTCTAACTAATAAGATGCTAGCTAATAGTTTTATAAAAACTTTTTTCTATATAAAGTTTAAATAGTTTAAAGCATTTTTAAACCTCTAAGATATATTATAAGTAATAGCATAAAGCAAAAAGGAAAAATCAAACAGCAAATAAAGCTTATAAGCTAGATATTTTTTAATTAAAAATAGCCTAATAGCTAAAAAGCATATAGCCCTCTTAAGAGCTTAAAATACTTATGCTTTATAAGGCATATAGCAAAGCAATACTATACTTTATTTCTATTTAAAGAGAGCAGTTGCATACTTATCTATTAGAATCTAATATGCAGGCAGTAATTCCTCAGAGAGGTGTTTGCTAATAAAGCTGTTAATAGCGCAGCAAATGCTAGCTGCTTAAAGACTAGCAGTAATTACTTTAAAAAGCAGATTAATATATAAATCACTAGAGATTAATATATCTCTTGCAGCAACTTTAACCTCTAAAGTAATAGCTAATATAAGAAGAAGAGCTATAAGATCAGTAGCTATTTTGCTACTACTTTTATCTTTAACTTTAGCCTTCTTCTAAGCTTTATTATAAGTATTAAAAGCCTTATAGAGTGTAGTTCTCTAATAAGCAAAAACCTATAATATATAAATTAGCAAATAGTTAGTAAAGCAAAAAGTTATATAGTAAAATATATATTATCTATAAGATTATCTTATATATTACTAAGGAATTAAAGCTTCAGTCTAAAAATAGAAACTAATATAAAGATATATACCTTTCTCTTCTCTTTATAAAAAGCATATTTACCTCTTTGCTTTAAACTAAGTATATATATATTAAGTGATATATCTAAGATAGTATTATATAAGCATAGCAGGTATATAGTGTTACTTAGCAGCAGCAGCTGCTCCTCTTCTTAACCTTTAGTCTTTAAGACTTCTGCTTTTACTTTAAAATTAGTAAATAAAGCAATAGGTTAATAAGAAATAAAGATTTTAAATATATATTACTTACAGTCTTACTGCAGCTTATAAGAGGATGAAGAAACAGAAGTAATAAGCTTTAAATTATACCCTTCTTCAGCTCTTTTGCCCTCTGCAGATTAGTTGCCCTTAATAAGCTTATTAGTCTTTAGCTTTACAAAACAACTTAAGTTAGTAACTAAGTTATAGAAGTAATAGAGTGAAGTGAAAACTTTATAACACTTTATAATAAAAAGAAGACTTAGAAGTAATAAAAATAGATAATAAGGCGACTTATTTTTAGGCTTAAAGCTTTTAAGCTTTAGAGCAGGCGCTAGAGAAGTGCTACTATCTTTCTCTTTCTATTTCTCTCTCTTCTTATACTTCTTATTAGTAAGAGCAGCTCTTGCTTTAGCTATATTAGCTATATACTTAGCCTTAGTCTTCTTAAGAAGCATTTAAATAATGCAATTAGTATTAAAAACAGAATTATAAGTAAATAAAAAGATATTATAATTATAATATAAGTATATATATATATATAGAAGTAAGATAAGCAATATATATAGTTATAGTGATAATAATAAAAAAGGAAAATTAAAAAGTAGAGATAGCATATAAGATATTATTATTACTGCTATATTACTGCCTTAACAGCTGCTTCAGCTGTTTATTCTAAGCTAATAAAAAGCCTCTATTTCTATTAAGCAAGAAAGCAATATTAATTACTACTTTAGCACTTATAATATTAACTATAATAGAAAATATATAAAGAGAAAAATCTACTTCTTTTATATAATTTAATAATAAAATTATAAAGTTATCTTTTTTATTAATTTCTTTTATTAATTACCTCTCTTTATATCTATTTATAGATCTAAAGTATATATATAAAAATATAAAATAGTAATTATATAAGATCAAGGTTTATAAGCTCTTTTAAGCTTAGGGGGATATGTTGTGATAACCTTAAGTATCTGAGGCAGCCTCACGCCTAGAGGAAGGTGTGAGGTGACCTACTTCTAACCTACTTATCTAGGCTGACAATATTCCAGCGCATCAGTCTCTGTTCTTTAAAAGACCTCTCACGTTAGATACTGATTTAGAAAGAATTAAGCTGTTTTATTCACACAGATGCTATACGTACATTATAGTTAGTTTACGACAGTCTGATTGTTGGTGTTGAAGCAGAATGTCGGATCGTCGACGGGGCTGGTCCGGTTTTTGGGGTCTGCTTCGGACTGTGTCTGTGCGACTCCGGGATCCCGGTGTTTGGTTCGATGGTCAAGTCCCACCACCTAGCGGTTGGCGGGGTGTGAGCAGGCTATGAATGCAGCGGCTCTAATCATCTTTGATTGATGTGAGGGGAAGAGAATGGTTCGAGGACCGTAAGTTTCTAAGCCGTCGCTCGCTGCCTGGCAGTACCTACCTGACTGAGTTTGCGGGGATGCTGAGTGCTGGGCTCAAGAATGCCTAAGGTGGTTCAAGATCCGGCGTTGGCAGCGAGCATCTCAGCAGCAGCAGCAGGCCACTGAGTCTTTATGGACATTGGCTTCCTCACCTTCCGCGTCAATGTTGTCAATGTGGAGCGACCTTCTGAAAAGAGCAGTTCCGAACAGCGGTGCGAGTCCGTGCACGGTACTTGGGAGACTTGCGATACTTGGGCACGGACCAGCCAGATCTGCCATTGACAGTGGAGACTGAGCCCCTGTGCCCTGTCGATCTGCAGCGGTCCGCGGTGGTGTGGCTCAGTGGATTTAAGCTTAAAGGTAAGCTTACTTTAAGCCTGGTCGATGAACGACGGCACCAACACTCAGCTAATTTGTCGCCGAGGCAACCTGGACAGTTGCCACATTGCTTCTCCTTCTCCGTATCCTTGACGGGATACTCTTTTCTAGGATAATCCACGGTACAGTTGGAACACCGGCGTGGGAAGAGGCAGCTATCTTCCAGATGCCAAGGCCTGCCGCAAATGTTGCAGAAGATTGCGATTGCTCGAATATCGATAGGTCTGATGAAAGCAATTAGTTATCATACACCAACAAGCTGATGAACGATTGAACCCACCTCGCCATAGCCAATCGGTAGTTCACGTAGAAGTCATCTTTTGCTCTCTCGTATGCTTGAAGAAGCTTCCAGGCTTGCTCGACGTCATCAAAAGAGACGATGAGCCTCGACCATCTGACTGTCACAGAGTAAACCTGGATACCAAACGGCTCCTCGAACCAGTCTCTCCGACCCCTCATGTTGCGTTCAGCCTTGCAGCCATAAAATATGATCTCGACGTAAACCCGGCTTTCTGTCGATTTGAAAGTGTCCAACTTGACGTCGAGAACGGCCTCCAGGTCCCTTGCCTTGCTCGCCAGGGACCAGCAAGCCTCCTCTTCGAAGGGGTCGTCCGATCGTTGGAAGCGCTGCATGGCTTCCGCACTCGTGAAGTTGAGCCACAGCGTGCCGGCCTTGCACCCGATGCCCTTCAACCCCGCCCAAGTAGCATCTCGAGCACTCAAGGATCCGATAATCTCGGCCCTGTCGCCGGACAACTTGTCCAAAGCGTTTGGAGGCCTCACCGTCAGCCTCAACGTGTGGGCGGGCGTAGGGACTCGCCTTTGAGGCTTCGGTCTGAGGAAGTGGTCGAGGTCGGCCAGCTTGTTGTGGATCACATGGAATTGTGCTACTGCTGGGTGTACCCCGGGCCTGTGTTGTCTCTGGTCGGGATTGTCGTTGTCGCCGCGAGTGGCCCTGAGGTAGAGTCAGTTACGGGCAGCCTGAAGGCAGACGCGCCGCAGAGAGCTGGGAGATACTTACCGGTGTCGGGTGCTGACAGTAGCCGCGCTGAGGCAGGGAGAGCTTGGCGCGTAGGACAGACCGCCCGGGGAGGACGGGGCGAGGCCCAGAGCGGGGCTGGAGTGGTGGCTTCCGTGCAGAGGGCTCATCATGCGGATGGGCGTGGTTGGCACCGGCTGGAAACAAGTCGGGGAAAGGGTCTGGCTGGGCGGTAACGAAGTTGTCTGCGAGGACATGGGCAAGACGGGCTGGCTCGGGGGGAAGGTGGCTTGGGAAGAGTTGGGGCGAGGAGAAGCGTTGTGGAGGGGTGATGCCATGTGACGAAAAGGTGTGGCCATATGAGGAACAGGCGATGCCTGCTGGTGGAAAGGTGTGGCCATATGATGTACAGGTGTTGCCATATGAGGAACAGGCGATGCCTGCTGGTGGAAAGGGAAGGGCATGTGGCGAATGGGTGATGCCATATGGTAAGAAGGTGCGATTGGTGGTTGATTGGGAGCCATGTGGAACGTTGAAGCAGAAGGCGGCAGGCCGGAAGGCGGATACCCCATGTGAGTGGGCATCGGAGGTTGGGGCCAGGCGTTTGCCGGGCTCGCCCTCGGAGACGGGTGCCAGGTGCCGGGCACCGGAGCCGAGTTCGAGGGGACGAATCCGCTCGGCCGAGGGGGAGCCGGCATGATCCATCGACCTCCGTTCCAGGCCGCATCTTGATGTTGATGCATGGTGAAGAACTGTGGGATGGAACTCCAAACAGCGCCCACCCCAAGGCAATCAATCAAGTTTGAGGCCCATAATTGACTTGATTGCCACATCGCGATGCTATACTTAATTGATTGCTAATTAATTGCAAGTAATTGCTAAGTGAAGCTATTTAGACCTACTGAGCAGTAAGATTGCACCTCTCTTATGCTATTGCTTTATATATTGCAGTATTTCCAGCCTTTCTATCTTTATCGCTAGCCTCTATAAAGTCTAGGCAAGAGAGGCAGCATTAAATGCCCTCTCACAATCAGATGACTGTGAGGGTATCGCTAAGATATTTAACACCAGCTTATTTAGGTGAAGATATTCCTCTATATAGGCAAACCACTAGTTAATAGGATTATAGTCAGCTTACCTCTATAGGCTTAAATACTTCTCTAATTTATTTAGCTTCTTATTATCTTCTTTTTCCTTAAATATAGTAGCTTCTGCTTAAACTTACTATTTAAAGTTATTTAGATTATAAGGTTCTAGGTGTTGCTTAGTGTTTCTTATGCTTTTTTCTTCTTCTAAAGGATATTATTAGTTAAAATATCTCTTTAGAGCTAACTTAATATTAGATACTTATTCTTACTAGCAAGGGGATCGCTAGTTTTTTTCTATATATTTTATATTAAAACTAAAGTAGAAGAGTAATATAACAGCATATAGAGGTAACTCTTCTGTTAAGGTATAGTACTTATTTAGCTTCTTCTATCTATTATTAATAGAAGTCTTTAAGTACTACTAGCTATTACTATCTATCTCTTCTAAGTTAGAGATGCTGTTAATATATACTTAATAAGTATAAGCAGGTAAAAAGCTCTTATTAAACTGTCTCTAAGATGCTTATAATCTTTAAGCATATAATAAAACTTACTAATTTGCTGAGTAAATAGTTCTTTAAGATATTTCTTATAAAAAGGCTTATAACTCTTCTGATTTAAAATCTTAAGTATCTCTATTATTTATGCTATTATAAAAGGTTTTCTACCTTTTAAAGTGACTTAAAAGATACTTTATTGCAGTGATTACCTCTTAAAGTTTATTATAAGAGCTATTTTGTCTAAAACCCTGCGTTTAAAGTGTTATCTTCTAGATAGACTTTAAGATTGTTATAATCTCTGCTAACTGCAGCTAGTTATCAGAAGTTAAAATATCTTAAGCTGGCATAAGATCTTTAATACTTTAAGAAGAACAGAAGCTATTTATTTCATCTTTAAGGTGAATAGCATACTTAATTATAAGGTATATAGAGTTCTATTTTATAGTATTATCTTAAATTAATTTAACTTCTCTAAGTGTTTACTAAGAGAGAAGAATATCACTAGATTGCTTAAATTCTTCTGATATTTTATAAAATAGATTTTTAAACCTCTATATATATTACAGCAAAGCTTTTATAAACTTTATAATATTATAAAGCTTACTAATAAAACTAGTCTTTTGCTAATGCTTAAGGTTAGCCTCATCTTGCTATAAAAGAATATATATATCTAACTGTTTCTTAAAGCTCTTAAAGTCTTTACTAAATAAAAAAGCCTTTAATATAAGGTTGAAGATATATCTAAAGCAATAAATCTTTTTAGCTTAAGCATCTTACTTCTTCTTTATAGAGAGGTTAAACTAAAAGATTAGACTTACTATATAAGTGTTATTTAAGCTTATATTATTAGAGACTAAAGTTCTTATTTAGTTTGTAATGCTTTAGTTTTAAATAACCTCCTTAAGAGTGTTTGCAAGGTTAATACTATTATAAGCTTTAAGTTGCTTCTTTATAGCAATTAAATATATTTAAAGACTCTTCTCTTTAGTAATAAAGTATATAGTAACACCTATAATAGCTTAGCAATCTAGAGAAGTCTATAGATCAAAAGCTAGATAGATTTCAAAGTCAGCATATAGAAGTTCTTATTATATAACCTCCTTCTAATGCTTCTAAATACCTTTAAGTGCATAAACTATTAAAATAGCAGACTATAGCAGCATTTACAGCTTTATACTGATACTAAAGATTATATTTTAAAAAGCAGAGCTCTTATAGATGCTGAAGGAAAGGTTAGCATCTATAATAAGGCAGATAGCAGCCTTCTAAACACTTTTTATATAATCTTTTGTTATACTAGTGAAATCTAAATGCTGTCTTTTATATAGAATATTATTAGATCTTTTAGAGCTTTTTAAGCTAATAGATGCTGCATCAATCTCTCTAGCATAGTTCTTTTTGATATGCTCTGCAGCAGACGAAGTTGCTTTAATATTAAGAATGATATGCTTACCCTTAAGATTATAGTAACAGCAAGCCTAATAACTAGCCTCTAGTTAACTATCTAGTTAACAGTAAATAAAAAACTAGCTATAGCTTCTTATTTAGCTTATCCTCTTTTTTACACTTTTTCTCTAAAGTTCTAACTTTTATATATATGCCTTATTATTTATTATAACCTTAAAGAGGTCTTTAAATCAAGGATAGTTAGATAGAGGGTGGTTTTTGCTTTACTTAAGCTGTGATAAAATAGATTTATACCTTAAGAGTTAGCTGAAGGTATTTAGAGGGAGGGTTAGAGTTAAATAGAAGATTGCTAATATAGTAGATATTTAGTATAAGATAAGCAAGGTAGAAGAAAAGGTAGCATTAGTGATGCTTTCACCTTTATAGGATATTTAAAGGATACTAATAGATAATAGAGATAGAAAATAACAGTAGTAAAAACATAAATTTAATATAAATCTCTAGAAGATCTTAAAAGCTAGTTTTAAGGCTTCTTAAAGAGGTTATTTAGTATCTAAACCTAAAGTAAGAGGTATATTAAGTTTGTCATAATATTAGCTTAGAGAGGAAAAAAGAAGAAGCTAAGTAAGTAAAAGGAGGCAATTTATACCTTGCTAAAAAGGTCCTATCAGAAGTAGAGGGCAGATGAGGAAGGGCAGGGGTGGGCAGAGATATTTAGCAGTAGAATATTTATTTAATCTGTATTATGATCTTTATTAAAAGAGTTAAGGTAATTAATTAAGTTTGAGGGTTATAATTGACTTAATTGACTGGTGATAGCTTCATAATTGATTGATTGATTGATTGAACTTGATAAGTTTACTTGCCTTGCGGTGGGCGCTGACTCCAAATGGTGAAAACCAGTTGTCAAGTACCCAAATATCAACGAGGAAGGTCAGACAGCCTCAAATGACAACATGAAAGAAACACTTGAGGGGCCCGAGTGAGACAAACGAGGGCAATAGAGTGAACAAAAGATTGAAACAAGAGAATGTTTAACAATGATTGCAAGAGTTGCAAAGATGTCGGATTAAAGCGTGATTGTGTTGGCTTGAATGGAAGCATCTCAGGTAATGTGTCGCGGTATTTAAGCAGCAGAGCAGGTTCAACATCAAATATTCAGCGAAGACATCACAATCGGCAAAGACTCAAGTCGAGAAAACGGAGACGCGTCTGAGAATCACAGCATCCCACTGAACAACAACAACAACAACAACAACACAATCACGATTAAACCGGTGGAAAAGGCCAAAATGGAACAGAAAAGACAGAAACGGGAAGGAAGTAAACAAAGATGAAGATACACGAACGCGTCCATCGTGAGGCAATTCAAGACTGAAACCAGCTGGACCAGGCTGCCCCTCTCTTGCAATTAGCGTAGTGGCGATGCTCAGAGAACCGGCCCTGTCCGTCTCCGAAAGTCGGAGATGGTGGACTCGGACCCGCAGCCGCGCGAAGAAGCTGCTGTGGTGGATATCGGCAACCCTGAAAAGAGATTGCCGAGACGCACGTGAGACTACACTGAGCCCTGGCGAATGTAACGTAACCCTCCTGTTCCCTCCGCCTCCGCCAATACGACAAGCAGGGGATGTGCATTAATCCCTCATGATGCACCCACGCGTCAGGCCTTGCCGATCTGCTCTCCAGGTCTTTTGCGGGACTTATCGCGCGATACGTTTCCATTCCACAGGGTCTCCTCCCCCTCCCCCGCCTGGAGTAGTGTCTCCTCTGGTTTCCATCTGAAGGACCGGATCACGAGCGGGAAAAGCGGGACCAGCCCCGACCCCACGATCCCGGAATAGCCGACATCCAAACTAGCAAGCCTCCGAAACAGGCTCATCTTGGAGGGGGCGCAGCAAGGCGCGCATCTCGAGATTCTCAATGTGTCTTCCCAAGCTGCAGGATCGCACGCTCGCAGTTTCTGTTTGAGGAAATCCCGTCCATGACAGCAGCCCAAGTGACCGCGATACATGCCGGTACGGCCTGGGAGTTGGCGGTACAAACGGACCTGAGTCATGACATATCGCGTGCTTGCCAAGGGTGGCATGATACGTAGGCCCCTGTCCGCAGCATCCTCAGCTCCAAAGTCCCGCGCGGGAGAATGTCGTGCCGTCCGGTTTGGAGCGGAGGCCCGATGGTGAGGGCCGCATCGCCGAGCGAAGGCATCGAGAACCGCGTTGGGTTTTCCACGGACTTTGTCACGACGTGGCATCACTGCCTGCGTGTCAAGTCACCGTTGGCGAATACAAGAGATCAAATAAATCCGTTCTTTTCCACCATAACATCGCCAACCATCTGCTACAACCTGCACCATGCGCTTGTTACACACGCTCTTTGATCACCTCGTCTGGTGATCATTCTTTCGTCCCTACTGCAATCACCCCTCTGGGCTGCATACGCTCTCTGTCGCGTAGTAGGGGTCGTAGAAATAGGTGAAAACAGGTTAATCTCTTGGAAACAGGGATGCAAGGCGAAGGCGTATTAAATACGCCTGTGCCACACAAAGCCATAAAGCCACAAGTGGCTGAGTAGCTATAACACACCCCCCTAGCTTCACATCTAAGATGCAAAACTGCAAAATGAAGCTATATATAAATGAAAAGAAGCTTATTTGCTTTGCTCTTATATAGACAGCATATAAATATTGCTCTACTGCAGTCTCTGCTAAAAGCAGTTTCTATAGATCAGCCTTATTGCTACATCTATTCTCTGCTAAGCTAGTGCTGCTCTACTGCAGTCTCTGCTGAAAGTAGTTTCTATAGATTGATGTTGCTTAAGCTATATTATCTAAAGTGCTGCTCTACTGCAGTTTCTGCTGAAAATAGTCTCTATAGATTAATATCACTTTATATAACTATATCTAAAAGCAACTATTATAATGCCTATATTAGATATAGCATCTCTAGTATCTCTATAATTTATTCTTCACTTTAGAAGCAGTTTTAAAAATAGCTTTACTTTAGCCTTAAGAATACCTCTAGAATAATCTCTTTTTTACTAGCTGCAAAGCAAACCTTATATTTAGTCTGTTCACTTTATAATGCTATCTCTAAGTAGCTACACTTTATAGCTAACTATTAGTACTTTCTGCTATATAGACACTTTTAGAAATTACTATCTCTATAGCTTTTACTTAAAGCAAAAACACTTTATATAGAGTTTTCTAAAGTTATAGAGAGGAGAGGCTTTAGGCAGCCTTTAAGCATAGCATAAATATTATACCAGCCTTTTCAACTTATATGCTAGTTAATAAAAGCAGCAAAAATCACTTTATACTTAATAATGCTATATATAGGTTTATTAATCTCTTTTGCTATAATAAGTTTAATAAGGCTTTATTCAGCTTAAGATAGCGTAAAGCGTTTGCTAATTGCTTCTAAAAAGGTGTGTAAAGCGAGGACCTCTTAGATTTTAAGGATCTTATATGCTTGCATATATTAATATGCATAATACTACTCTTAGTATTATGCCTTTAGATTTATTATTACTATAGCTTTCTATAGTGAAGTAAGGTAGTTATCTTATATAATAGTAACTATAGAGAGGACTATTAGCATAAAGTAATTCTTAAGTATATAAATAAAGGCTTAAATTAAAATATTTTTAATAAAGATAAAGTTGCTCTATATTATTAATAATATCTCATAGTTAACTATAGCATAAACTTAGTTTTAAATAAAGTAGTAATTTATAATAAGCTTTTTTTGCTTTGCAACTTATATTTTATAATCTATAATATATCTTATATACTCTTCTTAAATATCTTTAATTATAAATATAAATAGCAGCAATAGCTTAATATCAGCAAAGTTTAGCTAGCAAATATAGCAGCAAACAGCTTATTTAGTATAAAGTTAGATATATTTATATTAAGCTTCTTTTTATCGCTTTATATATAGTTTGTTAAGTATAAAAAGGCATATCACTTACTATATTAAATTAGATGCCTCTTTGCTATAAAAGTTAATATATTCCTATATACTATTCTAAAGCATATAGAAATATAGTTATATAAACTATACAGGCTAGTCACATCACTTCGCAAGGAGTACATCAGTTAGCTGCTATAGCGCTATTAAAAAAGACATTATAAAATAAAAGATAAACCATATTAAGCTACAGCCTACTTCGCAGCATATCAGGAGGTGTAAAGCATCACATTAAGAGCTAGGCTTATAACTGTTGCATAGTAGGGGTTGTAGAAATAAGTGAAAACAGGTTAATCTCTTGGAAACAGGGATGCAAGGCGAAGGCATATTAAATACGCCTATGCCACACGAAGCCATGAAGCCACAAGTGGCTGAATGGCTACAACACTCTCTCCATTCAAGACTTTCGCAAGCACCCTATCATGTCATTACTCATCTCATCGTTTCTTGGCTGTCTTCACTACTCGTTTGCTTTCTTCTTGCCGAGGCCTTGAGGCTCTTAGGGTTCCTCCTGTTCATTCTCACCGCTTTGCTCTTGACTGACTTAATTCGCCCTCCGTCACCACCTCCCTCAACGCAATCTTATCCAGTATTTGGACTTCTCTTGCCCGCTTGGCTCCCTCCTGGGTCGCTGCCCTTGCCGCCCTCATTCTCTCTTTCCATTTTGGAATGCCATTTGCGAGCATTCATTTGCTCAGGCACACTTGCCTCGCCAACGCCCTCCCTCGCCAGCCCCTTTCCTAGGTCACCAGCGCCTACCTCGTCCACACCGTCCATCCGCCTTGCTGGCTTCTTTCCCAACGCGCTTTCCTCGCCAACATCTTTTCCTCGCCGACGTCTCTTCCTCGCCAGCCTCTTTTACAACCTCTGCGACGTCCACAGCCAAGGACCTTCAAGATGACGCGGATTCCATCGTGCCCACCGGTCACAAGGCAGGGACTACAAAACTATGTAAGTTACGCTGGAAAAGTAGCTTGCTCTGCCTACTGACGGTGATTTTGCAGGTAACATCGCGTCAAGCCCGAGCTCCCGATACAGGGCCCGGTATCTTATCGACATGGACCCTCCCTCGGCCACCGAAGAGACCTCGTTCCCAGGATCGCTATGAGCAGCGGCGGAAGGTAAGACTATTCGACTGCGATATCAATATCCTCAAAATAATTCTGACAACCCGGCAGAAGCATCGGCACGCCAGGGAGGCTGGTGTCGCAGAGGAGCTCAAAGACGAGGACTTGTTCGTCATGACTATTAACGTCATGCACAGTACCCTCCGGGTCAAGCGCCTCGTTCAAGACCAGCTAGAGGCGGACCACCCTGCCGACGTCATCTGTCTTCAGGACGTTCCGCAATCTCTTCCATCAATGGGTCTGTCCGGCTACCAACTCTCCTATCACTCGGACCGTGTCATCGAAAAAGGCGAGGACGGCCAGCCTGTTTTGGACGACAAAGGCCGACCCAGGGAGATCATGCAGCTGCGATACGTGGCCTTCTTGGTTCGCAGCTCAATACCACTGGCCAACTGGAGAGCCTTCTGGGACGAGGGCGCGAACAAGGGCCTCCTGGCCACTGCGGTCCTCGAGACAGATCACGGCCCAAGAACCATCTTGAATCTCTACAATCACTTAGAGACGGCCAACTTTGGCGAAATCCCCTTCGAAGACGGTGTCATTTTCTGCGGGGATATTAACGCTCACGACCCACTCTGGGGCGGGGAGGAGACGAAGCAGAATTTCTCCGGCAAGAAGGCCAGACAACGCATGGACGCGGCCGAGATGATCAACGTCGGCCCCCGTGGTGTCCCTACTTACTACGGTGGCGACGGCGTCAATACGACGATCGATGTCATCTGGCTTGGAAAGAGCGTTCACCCGTTCTTCAAGCGCAGCGAGGTGTTGGACCACAGAGACTTCCAGAGGGATCATCGCCCCTTGCTTGTCGTGCTGCACGGGGGCCCCCATCGGGATGACAGCATTCGCTACCTCTGGAGAAAGGTCTCCAAGCACACCCTCGGCTTCACCATTCCTCGGTACCTCAAGCTTCTCGGCAACCCGCCTCTCAACACTCAGGCTGATATCGACCGTCACATCGCCAAGTTTCTGCGTCTAGTCTCCGCCGCCATCGCGGACTGCGTCCCAAACGTCAAACGAAACCCTTTTCGCCCAATCACAGTAACGCGCAGTGTGACTTCAGCCATGCGACGTGACATAGCACTGGAGCGCAAGGCTGCTCGCACCCTGTCACGCCTACGCCCAAGGGACAGGGGGTACAAGAAGACGCTGCGTCGGTACGAAGCTTTGCGCCGAGCTGTTGAGTACGCCATTCGGAATGAAAACCGCAAGGGTTTTCGACAGTATATCGCAGACACTTCAAAAGGATTGGATGTGTTTAACACCCTCAAGAAAGGTGTTCGTTGGGCGACCAAGACGGAGCCCGCTCACTCGCCACCCTTACAGAACCCCGACGGGACGTTGTGCGAGTCGGATGCGGAAAATGCCGCATGCTTCAAGGAGACTGTCTGGGGCTCGGCGACGAGCACAACCCCTCCTCCTCCCTTGGAACGACCGGTCGAAGACCCTTCCAGGCCACAGCATTGGTCTCCACCACGTCTTCGCCAGGATGACCTCAAGTGGGCTCTGGAGGCCGCACCCACCGGCAAGGCATGTGGCCCTGACCAGGTTGCTGTCGACGTCTTCAAGAAGTGTCCACGTGTCTTTCACACTCACTTGACGCGTATAATGGATGCGTGTCTCCGGCTGGAATACCACCCGGATGAATTCAAGCGGTCGATAACCGTCGTGCTACGGAAGCCCGATAGGACGGATTTCTCTCTTCCCAAGAGTTGGCGTCCTGTGGCGTTGCTTTCGTGCCTTGGGAAGCTCCTGGAGAGGGTTGTTGCGAAGCGGATTCAGGAGCTTGCTGTGAAGCACAGACTCATTCCTCGGATGCAGTTTGGGTTTCCTGGACGTTGCACCACCAAGTGCATTGAGGCTCTCTTGTCCCCGGTCTACAGAGGCTTTTGCGTCAAGACCAGAAACAAGAAGAAGTGGAGGTCGACACTCCTCAGTCTCGACATATCAGGCGCCTACGACCACGTCAATCGTCCCGAACTCCTTCGGATCCTGGTACGCAAGGGCATCCCCGATTGGATCGTCAATTTTATTTGGTCTTTCCTTTCTGACAGGAGGACAATGCTTCGGTTTCCCGGCTATGTCTCAGAGGAGTTCTATGTTAACACTGGCATTCCTCAAGGCAGCCCCCTCTCTCCCATCCTCTTCGTCTTCTTCTCCGCGCCGATGCTAGAGAAGTTCGAGCGGCTCCATCCCGGCCTCAACATTTTCGCCTTTTCCTACGTTGACGACTCTTACATCCTTGTCACATCCAGGGAATTTAAGGACAACTGCGAAATTCTCGAGAAGTATCACGAGCAAGTCATGGAATGGGCAACACCCAACGGTATTCGGTTCGATCCTGGGAAGTACAAAGTGATGCACTTCACTCGAAACGAGAAGTGCGACTTGTATCCCGAAATCGGTCTGACTGTCAAGCACGTCATCAACAACTCGGTCGACCCCGAGGCCCCCAAGTACCTTCGGATTCTTGGCGTCATGGTGGATCCGGCGTTGAGGTGGGACGCCCATATTGCCAACGTACGTGACCCATCGCTACTCAATCGTTTCAATTTTCGGAGACTGACTATTTGGCTTTGCAGCTCGAGTCCAAAGTGAAGAAGAAGTTGGGCTTCCTGAAGCGGATCTCGAGCTCCGTCATGGGTCCTAACCTCATCGACATGCGGAGGCTGTACATCACGAGCGTGCGACCCATCATCACCTACGCCTGTGCTTGCTGGTTCGTTCTCGCCGACGGCAAGGGACAGCAATTCCGAATCACGAAGAAGCTCATCGCTCGCCTAGATCGGCTTCAGCGCCAATGTCTCGTGGACATCTCTGGTGCCTACAACAGAACGCCACTCATGGTTCTGCAAAAGGAACTCAACATCGAGCCGATAGAAGTCGCGCTCCACCGGATCGCCACGGCCCATCGAGTCCGCAACACCAACACTCTGGAGGGGGAGAGGATGCTGAAGGCTGCGCGCCGTCCCTTTCACCGCATGCGTTCCCTTGCGTGCTTTGATGTACATCCATATTGGGTGGCATATCAACAGGCTGGGCTCGTTCGCGATGAGATTGTGCAACACTACGGGTTGGAACGTTCCATTCGTTTGGGGCGAAACGTCGCAGTATGGTTCAACCAGTACCTTCGCCTACAGGGTGTTCTCAGGAGCGCCTATCTCTGGACAGAGTTCGCCGAAGAGCATGCTCTCAAAGCGCCTCGAACATGCGGTTACGAGGCGGTGACTTACATGGGAGAATGGTGCACCAACATTATGAGCATTCACGTGGGCAAGACCAGAGCTCAGTCCACCATCCTCCTCCACATGAGGACTGGTCACAATGGTCTCAACGCGAATTTGTACTCCATAAACGTAAGTGAGCCCCTTAATTCTCGTTTCTGTCCTTGGCTGCATTGCTAACCATGTTTTTTGCAGAAAGCCGATACCAACATGTGTCCCTGTGGCGAGGGCGAGCACACGGTGGAGCATCTCTTGTTCGACTGTGCGAGCCTGGCGCGGCAGAGGAGGGAGCTGTTGCCCGCGGATTATGGCAAATGCGATGATGATCTGCGGCGGTTGAAGCTGAGGTATCTGCTCACGCAGTGCGCGGGGCCGGTTTCGGCATGGGCGTTGAAGAACTTTGAGCTTGAGCAATTCTCGTGGACGAAGGAACATCTTCCGATCAGGACCAGGGCTTTTCCGTTTTCGTCTGGGACGAGGCATCATCGTGTATGATATTCCTTTTCGACATGCTTTTGCGTTTCAGATAGGACAATGAGCACCATGTTTCCCTGTAACCCTCCCCCCACCCTGGGGTGTGAGTGGCCTGTAATTTGTTTGAATTTCTCTTGTATTGGTAAGTTTCGACGCCAGTTGACGATGCGCTTGCTGACGATCTAGGTCTTGGTACACTGCTTTATCCCTCAACTCTGTGAGTATGCCGCTCTCTTTTCTGTTCCTTGCACATTCTTTTCCTTTCTCGCGCCGGTTCCTTTCCGGCTTTCGCGCGCCGTCTTCCGCCGTATTTGTCGACCACCGCCTACCTTCGCCTGCCATCCTCGCCCAACACCTCCGACCACCAACTAAGTCTCGCCATCGTCGATCTCCATCTACTTCAGCCATCTCCGGCAACCATCTCCGACAACCATCTCCGTCAAACGGCCTCACTCAACACCCTCGTCGACCGTTCGGACACGTCGTCTTCGTCGCCCACCTACCGTTACCTCCGACCGCCGTCTTGCACTACCTCCCGCAATCCTTTTACATCCGCACATGCACTCATGTTTCCTCTTTATCTTTCAGTTTCGTGTGAATGCTCTAATCGCTAACTTCTTGTGAGCATAGTCATCCTGCCGTTACTACACGATCTGAGTGATCGACAAGGCCCTCAGCAGAGCGGCCCTGTAGGCAGCATATTCATGGTGAGTACACTTAGCTCTACAACAAAAGATGCTGTCTAACATACTCAAGGCCCTGGAGAACCGTGGCGAGATTTTGCTCCGTCTGACCCATCATCCCCTGTCGACACATTCTGTAGGCGCGGTATAGGGCTTGCGTCTCTGGGCCTGTTAGCCGCAGACCAGCCCGCCTCTGGATGCCGGCACCGAAGACGAATAGGGGTGGGTACTTCACTGAATCAGGGGATTGTGTCTTTTGATGTAGCTGATATTGATTTCTCACAGTGATGGTATCCCTGGCGCTGAGCCTAGTGGTGCCAGCAAGGAACCCTTGCATTTGTCCAAGCCGTAGCCTTCGCATACCTCGAGCAGCCGCTTGAGGGTCGGCATACACGGCGCCCTCTGGGTCAAAGTTGGTAAGTGCACTATTTCGTCTGTTTGAATGGGACAGTCTCTAATCGATTTTCTAGTTGTTGAAGTTGTCAAGTTGTTGGTTTGCCATTATGTTGTTTGATGGATGGAGAGTACTGGCTACTTACCTCACTGCTGCTCTCCTTATATAAGGCAAGGTTCCTGGAACCTTGGTGGCCGTGGCTGTCATGGTAAGTCCTAGTCTCTGTTCTCTCTGTTGAATGCGATGTTCACTGACATTCAGGCAGAGGAAAAGTTATTCGTACCTTGTTAACCTCGTCTTCGTCTCTCCGGAGACCTCTGTGTCTTCCAGTACTGAGTATAGTACTTCTGTGTTCACACCTTGGGTTATATCTATTAGGGTTGCTTGGTCCTTATCTATATCTACCTTGCTGTATATTGTACCTCGGCTATAAATGTGATACTCCACATCAATCTTTTGGCCCCATGCGTGACACTGCTGTTGACGCGATGCTTATCTGACTTGTGTGGTCAACTAAGAAAAGGAGTGGTGGCGACGGTGGTGGTGGAGGAGCTGCGTATTTCTGTGGCGCGCGCCCGTCTGCTGTGGGGGTCAGTGGGAACCTTGCTGGCTGGTGACCTACCTGCTGTGGCTGAACTTGGTTTTGGCATAAATACCTTCCATGCCCCTCCCCACCCCGCCGTCCCGCTTCCATCCAAGCTTCTGCCCTGTCTTTCCCCCCAAAAGACCATCTATGCGCGCCTTTATCACAGCTGGCCTTACCTCAAAATGGACTGTCGCTTCAACTTCCTGCAGCTCCCCTTGGAGCTGCGACAAATGATCTATGGCGCCTACTTGCTCGTCGATGGCGGGTACATCTGCGACGCTGAAGCCCTTTTCGCGGGCAAGCTCCGGGGTGAGGCCAGGTGCAGGCTCACGCAAGCCGACGGAAAACCCATTGACATGGCCCTCGTTGTCACCTGTCGGTCTGTTGCGAAGGAAATGCTTCGCGGCGGTTTGGCCTTGCGCGTCAACACGGTGGCTTTCTCGACCTTCTACTCGGATGAGTTTCGCCAGCGCGGTGAAAGACTCAACGCCTTTAGGAGCAGCGACGTGGACTGCAACATATTCCACATGATGAGAAATGTCGGCAGCTGCCTCCGAGGCCCGGTGTACGATGCACTCAAAGACGCGTACCCGGTTTTCATGCCTGTCGTCGAGCATTTGAGGGACGGAAACCCAGACACGGATGTCGTGGCGTCTCCGGATTCGAACTACGGCCAGGCACCTTCGCTGTACCGCGAATTCGTCAAACTCGCCCTCCGGCTTGCGTGTCGCTACCATGGCGAGCAATTCAACGACGCAATGAGCCAGGACTTCGCCATCCAGGAATCCCATGGCCGCAGGTATATGCCCGATTATCACGGCCTTGCTGCGTGCCCCATTGAGCCCTGGATTATCCCCACGGACGACGATATCGCACAAATAATGTCGTATAACGGGTGGCCAGTTCCTTCACCCGACGATGAAGACTTCGACATCCATCTTCCAAGGCCAGACGACCGCTCAAAATACAGGTTCTCCGCCGCTGCGTCCGCTATTTATTTCCTGGATTCGTTACCAGGCCACCACCGGGCGCATTTACGCAACATCATTCTGAACGAGGACCGAGAAGCCGTGTCGCAACCGGCATGCCATGCCCAGGGCCTCATTCCGTTCTGCAAGGAAAACCCTCTGCTACGGGTTGAACGGAGATGCAGCTTGTGGGGTAACGTCTTTCGTCCAGATTGGATATCCGGAGACCCCGAGTTTAGGGTCCACCCGGAAACGGCACCAGACCCGAAGCTGAGGTCAAACCAGGTCTCTCGGAACGTAGCCACGTGGATCATGGAAGCGCTGGCCCTGGAGCACCACGGCATGCCCCCCGGCGCGTTCTCCCTCCTCCTCGACGGCGGCCCGGCACCGCAGCTGTGCGAGGAGATATTCCAGACCGTCGTCCAGCGGGACGTGGCGTGGCAGCTCGCTAGGGACGAGGCCCGCCGGCGCGGCTACCTCCCGGCCCGGACGTGGATAGAGAGGAACGGAGAAAACCCGTGGCGGCTGTCCTACTCGTACACGCCCGCCGAGTCCGACTTTGGCTTCGTGTACGAAGGGTTCCCGCAGGCCATGAGAGACGTCGCGGACGGGAAGTCGGTCGTGCGTTGCAACTTCGACGTGGGCGTGCCGTGGGACGTGGAACGCATCGTCGAGGAGCGCCGCGGCCGCGGCGAGCAGGAGTGGAACGAGGACTGGTTCACGCACAGCCCGCGTACCTGGGAGACCGTGCCGCCTCTCCCGAGCTGGGCCGACTGTCTGCGGGAGGACGTCTTGCCCGCTGACGGGGATGCTTCTGCGAGAAGAGGCGGTTTCGACGAGTGGCTCGCGGGGTGGGACGAAAGCTCGGAGTCGGAAGGCGAGTGAGCTGCGTGGGCAGTGGATGGGAGAGGATGTTGGGCTGCGAAGCACCCCTGGTCCGGCTGTATTCGTGCCGGCAAAGCAAAGGCGCGCGACTGGATGCGACATCGTCAGCCAGCCGATCGGACGGTCCGCTTCTCGATCCTCGGCGGCAACTTCGCGAGGGTGAATTTCTGGAACCGCAAATCTGGACGACATTACTGTGGGAGAAGTTTGTTTCCTATCTTCTTCAGGAGTGCTTTTTCTTCTTGTCTCTTGATTTTCTTTCCCTTTTCATCCTCTTTATTCTGTCCTGCACTACTTATAAGATCAATGTCGTAAGTGCCGCAGGTTTCGTTAACGCGCAAGATAGCAATACAAAATGGTCGCGGCCCTGAACCGATTTGCTTTCGATCTCGGAGAGAGTTTCGTCCCTCGCGGTGGGACACTCGTCAACCACGACCATGTAAGGATCTTTTCTGGGTTCTCTTCAGTAATGTTGCGTGCTAACCCCGTCCAGAACTTCGAGGCTGGAGCGCTTTTCTGAAGTACCAAACT
This sequence comes from Colletotrichum horii, assembly GCA_027406005.1. Taxonomy (NCBI): domain Eukaryota; kingdom Fungi; phylum Ascomycota; class Sordariomycetes; order Glomerellales; family Glomerellaceae; genus Colletotrichum; species Colletotrichum horii. The sequence continues at coordinate 5,251,921 of JANVYB010000006.1, forward strand.
GATTGGGAGGGGAGGTTCGGACGTGTCTTCGTCTTGGCTTCAAGTGTCTTTTGCTTCCGGTTCCGAGGAGTAAGTCTAGTCACCCTTTGCGAACGTGACTTAGGAATCGCAGCCTGTAAGTGAATGTGTGGTGACTTTCAGGGCAATCTGATGATGCTTTACTGCGATACATGCCCATGGTGCCCCATCCTTGCACGGAGCCATTATTACAGTGATGGAGCTCAGAAAGGTCTGCAGGCTTGACGAGGCGGGCTCATCTGACCAACCTGGGCTTGGCTCTTTAGCAGGCTCCATGTAAGGGCGATGGGCGTGGAGCCAGATTGAGTATCCGATGTGGTGGCGTCACAGAAATGGCCTAAGATGCAAAAGTATGGCTTCTTGGGGCCACAGCTCTGTTTGGATATGCTAGCCTACTTGTCCCCTTGAACGAAGTAGGATGAACAATATTGCGATGAATGTGTTATCTGGACCGTGTTCGATTTGCCATTCTGTAAAAGCGCTCTGCAGTGCCGCATCGAAACGTGCCGTCTCAAGTATTCTCACAGCGTTGACAAGCGTCGACACGCTGCAGCCTGAGATTTTGAATTCTAGAACGGGTTGCTCAAACCTTTTCCGTAAAAGGAATCGCCAAAGACGCTTGTGGGTTCCTCAGTTTGAGACCACGTAACCAAACTGCGGGCTGATTAAAGTTTTCCTGTGTCGATGCAACCTGTTTGGCTTACCTTTCTGCACTTTGGCGTGTACACGGGACCCAAAAGTTCCCCTGACTGTTTGAATTAGTCTTCTGCCTGCGAGGCGTCAACAATTCTTCCAGCTCTGAGAAGTGTTGTTCGTCAAATTGACGTGGTGGGGACGATTCAAGCACACTGGTGGGCTAAGATACATGACGACGTTTGCCGGACCGTTCGGATGAACATGAGACGCAGATTGATGTTGTCAACTACTTCGGACAAAAAAGTAAAAGGCTTGTTTTGGGAAGAATTCGATTTGCCACGAACACTTGTCACCTGCCCGTCGAAACTCATGCACGATTTGAGGCAGTCGACTGGATAGAAAATCGATCGCATAGCTCATACAAGGGCGAGTACAGTTAAAAGAATGAGGCATGCTGCCCGACTTGATATTTTTAGTGCATGTCTTCGACTTTCGCTTGCGGGACTGAGTATCAGGTGAAATTTCAATCATTCAAGCGGCATAGAAAGTCTCTTTCTGATCGAGGTCAGATGCTGCCTCCTCCATTCTGTTCCTCGTCGTTAGCGTTGGTGTTTTAAGGGCTTCCGTGAATGAAGCCGCTGCTGTCATTATGTTGGTCCTTCTGTTTTCAATCGACGAGATCATCATCGGATCGTGATTGTGTCTACTAGCGAAGCCATCTGCGCCGAGACCGAAAGAAGATGCCGGCTATCGATGACATATGTCAGTAGGATCCTGAATTCGTCCAAAGTACTTGTTAGCGATGTAGATAGCCAAAGGACATTCCGACTGTGACCAGTCGTTCTCATTATCGAGTAACGACCATGGGTGATGTCGCTTCTTCAATCCTGGGACAGGAGCCGATAAGGACTTTGAGGAAACTGAGATGACTATCCAGCATATTTCGTCGGAGTGCCGGATCTTCGCAAAAGGTTTGGAGCAGGAGATCATCTGGCAGGTGCTGGATGTCCCAGTGCCGGACACCCATTCGTCGTAGTTGGCTGCTTTCCCGTGCGCCGTGAACTGTTCTCTGTTCAACTTGACGATGAACCTTGACAGCTAGACGCCTGGAAGATGAGCTCGAGGTTCTATTTTGAGAGGCACGAAGTCTGAGACAACACTTCGTGTAAGACGATGCGCAAGGTCGGGAAATCTTGGCCCGTTCGAGTGGTCATCGTTTTCTCGATGTTTCCCAACCCGGTTTTCTGCCACGGCTAAATTAGAGGAATTGGGAACGGTTCACATGGCGATGGTGGCCCGCGAAGTGCCGAAATACTAGTCTTCAATTCAACATGGTATGCTGTATAGCTTCTTCTACTTTTGCGAATTTCCGCATTCTGGCACCGCTTGACGTCAGCCAACCGGCCGAAGAGCCGAGAGAGTTCTTGGCCTCCAACTGAAGCTAACGCATCTCAGTGGGGTCCCCTGCTGCTCCAGACCTCCTGATAAGCTTGACGACTTCCCACCCCTACACATCCACTCCAAATCAGGATTGCAGCCCACGATAGCAGCTCCCTGTATCAACGCCCGTCATCGTCCAACTTCCCCTCACCCTCTCCTCTCTTCCTCACGCCACCAACCCAGAAAACACACATCCCACCACCCTCACCCGCCGCCAAACATGCCCGACACCCCAACGCACATCGTCACCCTCGAGAAGAAATGGGGCTACCACGCCGCCAACGGGTACGAGCTGAACAACAACACCTGGGGCAGCGCCGCCGCGACCGCGGGCTCGCAGCGCACGCACTACGACGGCCCCACGGCGCCGAGCCCCGCGGGCGCCGTCGGCATCGCGTGGTCCACGGACTGGGAGTGGCGCGGCGGCGAGAACAGCGTCAAGTCGTACGTCTATGGCGCGCGGCAATTCCGGCGCCGGCTGGTGGGTGAGGTTGCCGCGCTGCCGACGGAGGCGGAGTGGCGGTATAGCACGTGGGACGTCCGCGCCAACGTCGCGTTTGACATTTTCACGGATGCGGATGTGGAGCATGTGAATAGTAGCGGGGAGTACGAGGTGATGATATGGTAGGTTCTGCGCGTGCGTTTGGGGGTGAGGCGGCTGACGGGGTGGTGGTGCAGGTTGGCGAGGCTGGGCGGCGTGTGGCCCATCAGCGAGTCCAAGGCGCCGATTGCGCAGGTGGAGATTGAGGGCCATCGGTGGGAGGTGCACTTTGGGTATAACCACGGCGGGAAGATGAAGGTGTTTAGCTTTTTGCCGGTGGACGGGCCGATTCAGAGCTTCCGCGCGGATGTGAAGCGGTTCTTTGATTATCTGGTTGCGGAGCATCGATTTCCGGCTCATAACCAGTACATGCTCGGTAAGTGGTGCACTGTGAGTGAGGTTAATGGGAGAACTGACGACTGGCAGTGTTTCAGCTGGGTACGGAGGCGTTTACGGGTGGTCCCGCGGAGTTTGTGGTTCCAAAGTTCATTGCCGACGTTCAGTGAGGCTCGATTCTACTGTCATAGGTTTTGTAACGCTGGGATATGGAACTTCTACAACGATGAATGGCATTGTTTTAGGTCTAATCTAATGGTCTACACTAATAGTACAATATCCGGCACAAAATCTCAAGAGAGGAGATGGTCTGACATCACCCCCGGGTATCACGCAACACAGTGGTCCACGCCCGCCGTCAGCAACAGTTTCGCGTACTGCTGGTGCAAAAAGACGACAACTCCTACGATGGCTCCTTCGCCGTTACTAACTCTGTCAATCACCATCGACTTGATCTTGAACCTGACAACCCGCTTTTGGGGATCAAGCTCCGTGACGAGCGTGGCAAACGTGTCCATCTCGCGCGCGCCCTCCTCCCTGGGCGACACGCCGCCACGGAACATGAGGGTATCGGGCGACTTGTCGATGACGATGAAGTCGTCCGCCAGTATCGTACCTGCCATGGTCAGCAAGTCTCGTATACGAGGCTGAAGAATTAGACGTACCGACGGGGTAAGTGCTTTTCAGCAATCCCTCCTGCTCCCAAATATCGCCCGCATTAGACTCATTCCTCCTCGCCTTCTCCATGAGTTTTCTCTGCACAGTGAAAGCTACATCGACTCAGTATCACATCTCGTCAGTTTCTGTCATTCTCTCGCTTACCGTACCGCCCCCAGACACCCGCCGCATACGTCTCCACCAGCTTCGATCCCCCGCCCAACGCGTCCTCCAGCAACCCAGGACGAATATTCTCAAAAGCCACCTCGCGGACGAAGCAGTCGTGGAACCCGCCATTATTGTCCGGATTCACCTTCTTCAGGAACGGGTGCTGGAAGAAGCTGTCCGTCGCCGGCGAGAACGACTCGTCGAGGGAGCACTGGCGGGTCCACAGGTGGAAACCCGTCGGGACCGCGACGGCCGTGGCGGCGGCGAACTTGGAGAAAGCCAGTAACCTCGCCCGGGTGAATATCGAAGCCATGGTGAGAGATTGTATGTTGGCCGCAACTAATTGATGATTTTCTGGTCATGAGGATGTTATCAACGAAGAGAACAACTGGCATGAAATTTTGGCTCTGTTGACATGGGTCCTTGGGCTTAGGGACGGAGTTCACAAGTTGGCATATTCTCCGTTTCCCTCCGTGCCTTGGCGGAGCCGCACGTGACTCGAAAAATCGAAGTAGCGCTCGACGGCGATAGAGGCGTTTTCGATCGTCGAGTCCCGAAAGCCGAGACGCGAGATTCCCTGCCAAGCGGGCCGTTTTCCAATTGTCACTAAAGACGGGAGAAAAGTGGAGATGGCATCCGGCGGGAGGACTTGCTCGGTAGTCCGTGGGCTCCGAGCCGGCTTGGCTGAGCATTGGCTATAGCAATGAAGTGTTGTCGGATTAAAGTTGCTATGGAACTGATGGAGCGGATTGCAGATGTCTTGGATGTTTGGCCCGCAAGATGTCCAATGACGCACCCACCATAGGACCTATTCACTCTGTGAAGAGCCTTTTTTGACAGGCGAAATATGTGCACCCGTGTCTCGCAATTCCTGTGGTGAAAATAGTGTCGCAGTGAATTGAGGCTCTTTTTAGATTCAATTGCTATTGAACCAAATGCGAATCAATTTGAATACTGTGGTGGTGAAAGGTCCCAGAGACGGCCCACACGATCGTACCGGTCTTAACACATTACAGAGGCATTTCACCGCAAGCTTAGGCACGGGCAAGATTGGTAAAATTCACGGTTGAATGCTGCAACAGCAATAGTGTCACATACTCTTCATCTCACAAATTAAAGGTTGAAAAGTGAGCGCTGAGAACTGATGGCTGCCTCCATGGCAAGAGCAACCACGAACTCATAGAAAATCATCGTATTCGACATGGGTCCATCTAGCTTCATTAACTGCCGTGGACAGCAGATTACCAGCGCGATTCAGCCATGCGATTGAGTGAGAGTAAGTAGTCTTGACTATTTCCTCACAGAAGGTGGTGTTTGCCATAGCGTGAGAAGTCCAGACGAGTGTTATTAAAGCCTTGGAGCCGAATCTGAGGCTGTAATACCAACTCAACAGTGCGAAGTTGAAAGCTTACAATTATATTAGCCGAGTTGGCAACTAACTTGTGTGATTCAAATTATAATTTTTTTTTGAGAAGCCTTCTGTCTTCTGTGGCTACTCTGATCGCATGGCTTCATGGGACTTTTCATTCAACTCTGGTTTATTCAAGTGCGAGGTTGCCTTGCGAAAAGAACACTGTAAACAGAGGAACTCATTAACCATCAGTATCGAACTAGTCATCAAAACTTCTACATTACATATGATCAAAGTTTCATCAACTAGTACCATTTTCATCTCAGTCAGAGAGGTAGAATATATCTAACATGAAACCCTCCACTGTAGCTCCCACATTTCTCACAACAACCACTCACTCAAGAGCTTTTAGCCACACCTCCACCGGATCACCCCCGCCCTCCACAACATCAGTCTTATGCTTCACCCCATAAAGATACGGCTTCTCATCCGCATAGCACACAGTCTCCGCCTCCTCAGGCACCCCCCCCGTCATAATATACCGCCGCGCAATCGCCTCCGTGCACTTCGACGTGTCCCTGGACGAGTGCCCGTAGCCGTGGTGCGCCACCAGCCTCGCGTTGCGCCCCATCTCCGCGAGCAGCCTGCGCCCGTTGCGCAGCGGCGTCGCGGGGTCGTACGTCTCCGCGATCAGGAGCACCGGGTGGCGCAGCGTGTGGTTCAGGTCGCCGCGGTACACGCCCGCGGGCTCGGGCCAGTACGTGCCGAAGTGCCGGCAGGGAAAGACGTTGAAGAAGCGCGAGTTGCCCGAGACCCACGACTTGGCCGTCATGTTGGCCCACAGCGAGGACCACCAGGTGAGCCCGTCGGCGGGCTGCGGCGCATCCCAGGAGTCGGCGCAGATGACGAGGGTGCCGAGCTCGTCGGAGGAGACGGGCAGCGGGTGCGTGGCGGGATAGGTCGGGTCGTACTCCCAGCTGGAGCGCTCGAGGAAGCGCGCGGCGAGGGTGGAGTTGCCCTGCTCGAGCTCGTAGAGCATCTGCGCGAGGGCGGGCCAGCTTTGCGCGCTGTAGAGGGAGCGGTAGATGGCGCCGACGAGGCCGGAGTAGGTGACGAGCGTGGGCCCGCTGGTGTTGGTGTAGCCCATCATGGGTCTGTCGATGAGCGAGTCGATGAGGGCGAACATGCGCGACTCGAGCTCATCGAGGGCGACGGGGTACCCGTCGATCTCGCGGGCCAGCGCGCAGTGGTTCGGCCCGGCGTTGAGGCACTCGCCGAGGAAGCCGTCGTGCCAGGCGTTGGTCGCGTTGTCGAGGGCGGTCCAGCCGAAGCCGCCGAGCAGGCGGTGGTCGCGGACGTACTCGGTGCCGTCGAGGATCATGCGGCCGACGCTGCGGGGGAAGATGTTGGCGTAGGTCTGGCCGATGCCGGTGCCGTAGCTGACGAGGTAGCCGGTGAGTTCGCGCTCGCCGAGGGCCTTGCGGATCTCCTCCATGTCGCGGGCGACGAAGGTGGTGCTCAGGAAGCGGCCGACGTCGCCGTACTTCTCGAAGCAGGCCTTCATGGTGGCGTTGTTGAAGGCGTCGGCGAGGTTGAGCTGGCGCTTGGGGTCCGAGACCTCGAGGTACTGGCCGGTTATGAGGGACCAGTGGTCGCGGTCGACGTCGTAGGGGAAGCAGGAGATGGCGGGGTGCGTGATGTTGACGCCGCGGGGGTCCCAGCCGAGGACGTCGAAGGTGCCGTTGCTGAAGCGCTTGGAGACCTTTTCGGCGGCCGACCAGGCGTAGGATGTGCCGCTGCCGCCGGGGCCGCCGGGCTCGATTACGATGGTGCGTTTGCTTTTGGTGCCTGGGACGGGGTTCTTGTATGTGTCGAGGGGTTCTCTGATGCGGGCGAGGCCGGAGACTTGGTACTTTGTCACGGCCAGCCGGACGATGCGTGTGTCGGACTTATTGGTGTAGTCGAGAGGCACGTCGAGATATCCGCAGAGGTAGATACCGCGGCCCGCGTAGGGGTTGCGGAAATCCTCAGTGGACGTGGTTTTGTTTCCCCAGCTCCAGTGAGATGGGCGAGGGTCAAAGAGTGCCTCCCACGTATCCTCGGGATGCGGGTCGTTGAGGGGAGGCGGGAGGGATGTGTTGGTGCAAGGGATGAACCTGAAGGGGTCGTCGGGCACGGGAAACCGGCCATACGGAGACCCTCTGAGATGGACGACTGAGGCGAAGTCGTGATGGTGCTCGGGGTGCCTCCACGACTTGAGATCCTGCTTGTGGAGGTACCAACTCAAGGCGCCCAGCAGCGCGATGGCGCCGCCGGCTACCACCCACTTTGTGATTGCCGACCGGTTGTGTCGCCGAGCCGGCTGCACGCTCACGTATGCTTGCTTCTTTTCCATGTTGAGTGTCGTTGCCCACCGATTCTGCTTCGTGAACCCAACAATCGCCCTTCAATGGCAGATTCACTGATTATAAGTGCAATGTAAACAATACGTACCCGACGCGATGACTGCAGCGCTGACGAAGAAAACGCGTTGAGACGACGTTGCTCGCTGAGGGGTTTCGCAACCTTCCCGGCAATCGCGAGCTCTGGTTGGCTCGGCTCGTTAGAAGCTGTAACGGCCGGCTTATGTCAGCTTCGGCCGGCCGAGTCCGGCTTAGCTCCCGGGCAGAGTGGGGACCTTTGCTTCCGATTTGGCGTTACGGAGCCCACTTAGGTCTCCGGGGCACGAAACTGTGAGGAATTTGACGCATGTTCGTCTGTCGATGGGGTAAGCTTCGGCTAAAATTCATCCGCAGTATTTCTTAGCCCGCTTATACATTCCAAAGCCAGAATACCTCTGGGTATGACGGTGCTGCATTACGAATTGCGGCATTCAGGTGCTTCATCCGCAACGTCAGGTCAGAATGCCTTCTTGACCGGCTGGAACCTCTGCCGGGTGAGGGCCGGAGAGGTTTTCCGACCTATCGGCCGAGAGATGGCCGTGAACCGGACGACACTGAATGTGGACCGGCGATTAATTTATCGCGTACCCGCTTGATGGAGGCCCACCGCTACACGTGAGCTCAAGGAGATCAGCGCCGGTACCATTGTTGGTCTGGACCGGAGCAGATAAGCCTTGAGAAGTTCTGTGGTTCTCGGAAAACGTCCCCGTAGAAGTGTATTAAATAATACCTCTGGTTTGCAGGTTGCATATTCATAAAAGGTCCTCCGTATCATCGTCAACACCAATCAGTCGGCGCCAATCAGTCAATCTCAAACTCTGCACGAGTAGCGGCGTACACACCCACGTTGGGTGTGGCTACTGCATAGTAGGTTCCAGAGGTAGAGGATGAAGCTCTACACATGCAAGCAATATGGGCGTCCAGAACTACATTCAAGAAACTGGTGCACCTCCAGACTTTGAAGAAAGCCGCCGGGTTGAGAAGATTCGCTCTCATCTCAACCAAGTAACAAAACAAATAGTGGAAAGTCTTCGGAACCTCCGTGCCCAATTAACCCCGCGCAAATTCACTCGCCACAATGTCCAAATCCCTCCCATCATGGCAATTACCATCTTCGAACACAAAGCTCCCCAAGCCCGTTCAAGTCTTCCAAGAAATGATCAACCCCATCACGTGTAGTCACATCGCGAGTCAACCAAACCCCCAAGGCTTGGCAAACCCGCCCACCTTCCGGCGCTAGCCGCCCCAAAAGTCGCCGTCGAAGCCGGAACAGCGGCATTCGCTCGCAAACTCAAAACACCAATACTCCAAGCTTCACAGTCCGTGCAACACTGAACGATCAACGTGCTCGTTCAATGCCAAGAACTGCATCACGGAAACGCGGCCGGCACCTCCATTATCTTTTTTTTGCTCAAAGTCGACAAATGACACAGGTTGCCCCCGTGGGATCCAGCCGTCAGGTACGGAAATCTCCGAAGCGGCTCGTCACTTTTTTTTTTTTTTTTCCTTCTCCCCTTTCGTCTCCTCTTCGCGGTGCCAAGAAAATTCCAACGAGATGCACACTCAAAGGTTTGGCCAAACCCCAACGCCAAGACCGCCACCGTGGCCGAGCCGGGTCATCGCCAGGTCCGACTTTTCGCAGAAGGGAGGAAGAGAAGTCATGCGTTGTCCTCCTCGTCTTGCGTGAGACGAAAAGTCTTGGCAGTTTTTATTATTGCTCTTTCTTGTCCGCCGGCGTTTGTTTGCCAATGGTCTTGGCATAGGGCGTACCGCGTGTACTTGCGACCGATGAGACTCGCATATTCGCTTGACGGCAGCCAGGAGGAAAGTGCAGTCCAGCCCAGACAGAAAAGTGTCACCGCCGTTACCCAAGCATTTCTCGTGAGACGACCTCAGAACGCATCGTCGCACATCGCGACGGGTGCGCTGGGCGTGTACGGACACGCAAACCCCAAGAAAGCCCAGGAGCAAATTAGCGAGATTTTTCCTCGGCGCCAATCTTTGCCCAGAACAATCCCGCTTCGTAATGTCAGACCTCCCAAGAAGGCACAAGGGAATTTTCTGCAGATGTTAAACCTCAGACAATGACTCTCTATCGACCTGGCGCCCAGGCACGAAGTCGAATAAACAAAATGAAGAAACTGTCACCGAAATCTCGATGAAATCCGGCATGGGGGGAGTAGGGCGGCCGATGGGTGCTGCGGGCGCGGCGCGCCTGTCGATCAGTCAATGGCCCGTCTGTGTTGCTCGCCGGCAGCGCTTGGCGCGCCAAGATTATTTGCGCTGATCTTGGGGTCTTGGGTCTTGGGGGAGGTGTCAGAGCAGAGCAGAGCTGAGGAGCGTGATTGCGATGGACCCTGAAGGTCTGTACATGCGGCAGTGTGTTGTGTCTTGGCGCAGAGTCAGCTCTATTGATTGATGTTGACGGCCTCGTGTTGCTTCTTCGAGCAACGGGCGCTGCAACAGCTCGTTCAGGGTGCAGCGTGCAGTGGCTACAGCGGGATCTTGATCTGGAGCGACATGAGTCTGCCGCGGCACGAAGCCAGTCTCGAACGCTCCGCGAGAAACGCACCCTTTCGCAACGTTGCCGCAAACAGGGGCGTGTCTCGGTACTTTCCCACCGCCTGCACCGTGGTGGACGACGGATGGTTGCAGTTGGCGTCTTGCAGCGAAGCAAATGGTCGCTCATCACGATAGGATTGGAGGGAGAGCACCAAGTCCAATCACCCGCTGCCCAGACACCACGGCGCCGTTTGCACTACAAGACACACACCACCGCTCCCACCGTGAATGCGCATCCCGAGTCTTGGCCAGACGATAACCAAGATGGCCAATTTCCTTTTCCCATCGCCCAAAAAGTTTAAAGAGCCGACTAGTCCACGATACGTCACATCATCAGGTGAATGCTGAGGTATGCCAAGCAGACATGCCAAGCAGACATGCCAATGCCAATGCCTCCCCCCCAAGACGCACCTAAACGCGTCCAAGACCCCCCAGAATTCCACCGCAGCGTCTCGTCTCTGGCGCAAATGCCGCCGAAACGGCACCGCATTTAGGTCCAGCTGTCGCTGTAACACGCCCCCAAGAAAAGCCCAGGCAGCCCGCATGTCGCCTTCCTCACCGTTCCCTCTCGGCGGCGGGTGTCGTGATTGCGCAACAGCAGGTAGAGTGCCAATGGGCGTTGTCTGCCCTCCCCATGTCGCCGGCCTGGCCTTGGCTGCAACACCTCCCAAGAGTGTCCCATTTCTTGTGCGCTTCATGCTAAGGCTCGGCTGTCTTGTACCAGGTTAAGAACAACTGAGTGTTGGCAGCGTGGTACACACATCCATTGCCCAGCCCAGCACAGGATCCCCAAGGGAAGATAAACCTTCCCTCGGTCTTGGCTTACATGCCTCTCGCACACTGGACGTACCCTTCATCCGTAGCACACGCAGCGAAAAGAGAGGCCCAGCACGGCGCCAAGCAAAAGCGCATCCCCCAAATGAAAATACGTAAAACCCTCCTCGCCCCATGCCCCTACCAGAAAGCCAAGGCGGCCCTCAGTGGCCCCTTTCGGAGTCAGTGACCTGGTAGCGCGACTTGGCGGGAAAGCCGCAGCGAGACCCCGTCGCTGCTAAAAATTTCCGCCCAGCGACTTGGCTCTTGTTCTCATGCTGCGGTGGTTTTTTGTTTTATTTGTACTGTCCGTCGCCTTTTTCTTTTCCACTGAGGCGCCCAGGTTGGTAGTGCCTCTTGGTCTTCTCTTGGTAGAGAAATGGTTCGGGCGTGATTAGAGCTTTCTTGCTCGGCGTCTCTGGGCTTTTTTATTCAATTCTGGGCAGCTGATTCAAAAGGTCGACGAGGGCCACCGAACATCTCCATTCCTCTTCCGATTCATCGCAACGCAACGGCCCGACGTCATGCGGGATTCACCTTGAAGCGCCATCTCATTCACAGCATCAGCGAAGCCGCCCTGGCATCATCACCACTAGCGCATCACAACAGCATATGGGCTTAGAGACGGCATCCACCCATTGAGTCCGCACAACCAGACGGAGGAACATAATCACCAAACACAATAGAAAGAATCCGCAGAGATCAAGCCCCACCACAACTTCAAGAAAGGAAGACCACAAATAAAATGTCCCTCCACGCCGGCGCCTACAGCCAGCCCGGCTACTCCGCCCCGCCCTACTCCGAGGCCGGCTACCACCACCCGCCCGGCGGCCAGATCTACTACTGTCAACCACCCGACACGGCCTCCTCGTCGACGCACAGCTCGCAGCAGCGCTACTGGTATGGCCAGCACCCCTCCTCCGCGAGCTGCTACGCGCCGCCGTCCCCCGAGTCGGACCGCTTCAACCGCAAGCGCCGGCGGTGCACGTACATGTACTACGTCCTGCGCCAGCTCGCCATCGTCGTGCCGCTGGTCGTGGTCTTCCTCAACATCAACATCTACGTCTCGCGGCGGGGCAAGTACCTCAACGACGACACGAGCGCGAGCGATCCGATTTTTTATGCGATGTGGTTATCTGTGCCGTTGGTATGTTATCTCCTTCCTTCTCTTTCCCCGTATTCCGTCTTCGGTGTGTGCCGTGAAGAAGTCCAGAAAGCTGACCGCGCAGTCCGTCCTGATGATGCTCTGGTCCTTCACGACCGTCATCTTCCGCAAGCGCGCCGAGCACCGGCGCGGCGGCATCCCGAAACACGTCCACTTCGGCATGGAGCTGTGCCTCTCCCTCGGCGCGACCATCTGCTGGATCCTGCTGGTCATCCAGATCGAGTCCAAGAAGAGCAACGCGTTCTATGCGTATCCGTACATGCGGTACGAGGCTGCGCTGGCGTTTCTGCTGGGGTTGATCATGTAAGTCCTCATTTCCCCCTTTCCCGCCCTCACGAGACTGTGTTTTTGTCTCCTCGTTGCCTGGTGTCAGATGACGTGGGAAACTGACAGACGGCAGGTTATCAGAATACGGCCTCCTCTTCCGCGCCTGGTTCGAGTTCAGCAACGACCGGCCGCGGCTCGAGGACCAGGCTGCCATGGTGCAAGTCTGAGCATCTCCATCTTTTCATCCTGGCAATCTGTGTATGCGTGTGGCATATAGGAAATATGTGTGTACGAGTATGGAAAAACAGCGAATTCAGCATGGCGTTAAGGACAGGACGGGGTCGCGAAGAACCGGACGAGAGAAGGACCCGTCGATTGCATTGTTTATATTTATTTTGGAGAAAACCCACGAGATACCCAACAAGCGTAAAAGATACCATTTAATCAACTTTTTTCCATTTCACATCTCACTCGCATGGGCGCCTACGCCAGCCACCTCACCTGGCGGACATCCAGGAAGAACCGGATGAGCATCTCATCGGCTGCATGATTTCACTCATTCGGAGAGAAAGAGATACCCAGCGTAAAAGACACCATTCCAATTCATCAAACCCATCTCCATCACCTCCCCCTCCGGCGCGTCCACCCCCTCCACCCCCACCCCCCCAAAACGCCCCCCGCAAACACCACCGCCCCAAACAGCGCCGTGACAGCATACACCCCAAACGGGCCCAGCGCCCCCATCCCCGGCGGCGCCCGCAGCGCGAACCCGTTCCGCAGCCCCTGCGCCGTCTCCGTCGCCGTCGCCGCGGCGCCCTGGCCCTCGTCGGTCGTCACGCTCGCCGGCACGTCCGCGCACCGCGCCGCGTCGCACCACACCGTCAGCGCGTCCGTCCCGTGCAGCTCCGTGTCGGAGCGCGGGTCGTCCGCCGCGAAGGCGAGCCCCGCGAGGCGGATCTCGGCGCGCGAGGCGGTGATGGCGTGGCCTGTCACCTCGCCCTGCACGGTCGTCGTTACGGGGGGGTAGGTGAGGACGCGCGGGGAGGAGAGTGTTGCCACGCACGCCGTGAGATCTCGACATCCGTACGCCAGAACTCTGCCCTAATTAGTGATGTGGAGTTTGGAAAGGGGGAGGGGGGAAAGTACGTCGGACAGCATAGGACACCCACCACCGCCGTCTGCCACCGCTCCGTGGCCGTCAGGGGCGTGAGGCTGTTATCCCACCCGGTGCTCCAGCTCACGCTCGGCTGGGTGTGCGAGGCGATGCCGTCGGTCGCGCTGCACGCCGGGGAGAAGCCCGCGGGGCAGCCGTCCCAGTACCACGCGCGCAGGGCGGCGCACACGTCGGGGGCGGCGGTGGTTTGCGGGGCGATGCTGCATTCCGGCGGCGGGGTGACGCGGCTGCGTTGGTCGTATGACATGGTGAAGGGGCGGATGATGGTTCAAGGTGAAGCTGTATCCATGGCTGGGGACGCCACTTTTTGGGGTTGACGCGGGTGAGTGAGTGTGGTGTAGGTAGACGGGAGGGAAGGTCACTGGACCAGTCGATTTTAGGCTGCGTCTGCGACCCTACGGCACGGCGTTCCGTGTCCGCGGTGAGCTGACATTGGATCTGCACATCTCGACGACCACCTCACTGTAATGCATCTCATGAAATGATGAGTGAGTGTGACCATAAGATGAGACACGAGTCATGCATCTCAGTGAACAAAACCCCAACACCCGATGAGATCACACACCAAAACCAACACGACCATATCCGCATTACATAATCCGGTGAGGCCGGTGAGCGGCATTCCAACACCACCGAGAACGAGCACAAGCTTCGGTGAGGCCCCACTCACCGTCCCGCGGAGACCCAGATCGGGAAAAGCCGCTGACGAGAAGTGGACCCCTCCCGCGCCCTGATTGGTCGGCCTGGCCTCGTCGATGGATCCGATTTGCTCATGGGCGTCTCAGGCGCGTCACAGTCGCCGCTGGGCCAATCGCAGGTGGAGAATTCCCGCGATTCCCGACCCGGCCGAAGCCCGTCGCTGCTGCTCGTCGTTCGTCGCTGTCGCTGTCGGATTCCCCATCAGACCCAACGCACCAACGACCCCCGCCGTCGTCACTGGTCCTCGATCCGACCAAACGTTGCATCCAGCCCGATCTCGCCCTTTTATCTTTATTTTTTTTTTTTATGTCTGTCCGCTGCATAATCTGGGCCCAACAAGAGCAAGGCAGAGGCGACCACCTAAGAAAAAATCTCCACTCTCCCAGTCAACTTTCTTCCGTCCCGCAATCGAACCAAAAGCAAGCGAGCGAGCGAGCGAGCAGATTAGCCTCATCAGCCTCACCCAGCAGCCTCCCTCCCGCCGCAAGCCCCCCCCTCACCCCTCTGAAGCGGGCAGAGAGAGCGACACACAGATCAAGTCTCAATAATGATCAGCCATGTCGACAAGAGCCATTAAGAAGAGCGCCTTTTCGTGCGAGCCGTGTCGCCGGCGCAAGGTACGTCTTTCCTTCCCTTTTTTATCTCCGATGCCTTTTTTTTGCTGTTGCTGTTTCACCACTTCCCCTGGCTCTGTCGCTTTTCCGCTTTCCCGCCTCCGCCACCGGCACCCGTACCTACCCCTGCACCACCACTGCCGGCCGAGCACGCGGCGGCCGAGATGCAAGGCCGCCTGTTGCAAGATCATCATCTCGGCCGCGAAGGCCTGCATCCATGGTCGACCGGGCGGTCCGGTGGTGCGTCGTGCGTGGTTCGATGTGGTGGTGCGGCCGCGTTGGCGGGGGTGGGACGGACGTCATCATCAAAAACCCAATCTCCGGACACGGCGTCGGACGCGGGGGCTGACCGGAACCGGGATGACAGGTAAAATGCGGCGGCGAGCAGCCGACGTGCAACAGATGCGCCGCACGCGCGGATGAGTGCGTCTACAAACTGTGAGACAACCCACAACCCGTCCACGCCCTCCCCTTCCTCTACCCCTCACCTCACTGTGCAGCAAGACTGACCAACCAAGCAACCCGACGCTGTCGTACACATCGCGCCTCGAGCAGCGCATCAAAGACCTCGAGGCCCAGCTGGCCGCCGCGAGGGTCCACGCCCCGGGCCCCTCGGAGCCGTCGCGGACCTCGTCCCCCAGCCTCGGCCCGTCCGCGGGCCAGTCGCCCATGACTGACCCCCACCACGTCGAGTCGCAAGATGAGGAGTCTGTGAGTGAGAGCTTCAAGGGCCTAAAGGTTGACGACAAGGGCGGCATCACGTATCACGGTGCTACGAGTTTCTTTCAGCTGCCGAGCGATCGCCCGCTCGGGTCAAGAGATCACACGTCGTCGTCGGAGCAGGCCATCCAGCGCCGCGAGAGGCTCGTCGCCAATGCTTGGCAGCAGAGGGCTCTCGAGAACATGTCCGAGATACCGGTGAGTTTTTGATCTTGGACTGAAATGCCTTACCAAAACTGACGACCTGCACAGGAACCATTCGGGTACCTGCTCAACGTCCATTGGTGCTGGATCCAGCCGCTTTTCAACTTCATCTACAGGCCTGCCTTCACTCGTGAGTGCATCTCATGTGAGCTTTCAGCTGCCATACTGACCCCTGCCAGGTGATATGCAGACGATGGGGCCGTACTACTCTCACACCTTGATGAATGCAGTATTATCTCACTCCATCCGCTGGGGCAGGAGTGATCCCGCCACAAAGGAGAAGCTTGAAGAGTTCTACGACGGCGGTGCCCTGTTTGGCAAGCACGCCCGGAGCATGGTCTTCGAGGAGCTCAGCCAGGGCGTCTGCTCAATCCCCACCGTCCAAACGCTGCTGCTGCTCAGCGCGCAGGAGTGCAGTGTCGGAAACAGCGCCCAGGCTTGGACATATAGCGGTCTTGCGTTCCGCATCATCGACCATCTCGGCATCTGCGTCGACGGCCAGAGGTATCCGGGCTCGGTCCAATTAGCTGACGAGGACGTCGAGATCCGGCATCGTCTCTTCTGGAGCTGCTATTTCTGGGACAAGATGATTAGTCTGTATCTCGGCCGCTCGCCGTCGCTGCAGCAGACGTCGGTGTCGCCGCCACAGATCATGTGTAGGTAGCCTCCCGTCGGGTTCGTTCTCAAGCTAACGCCACCAGTTGATGACTCCGCCGAGAATGAGTCCTGGACCCCCTTTGGCGTCGTCCCGGAAGGCGGCTGGAAATATCCTCCCTCGGCTGCCCACTCCACCTCCTGCTTTACCCAAATGTGCCGTCTGTCGGTCATCTTCAACGAGATTCTCGTGCACATGTATGACCCGGTTCGGCCCAACAGCCAGGCCGAGATGCAAGAGTGCCTGGCCAAGCAGGAACCCGCCCTCCGCCAGTGGTGGGATGAACTGCCTCCTCACCTGAAGATGGAATCCACAGCGCTCCCGGCTCTCGCGCCGCCGTCCCATATCATTACCTTGAAGTAAGCGACCCTTTGCGCATCATAAAACTCTGGCTGACGCATCCCAGCGCACTTTACCGCACGTTCAAAATCCTTCTCTACCGGCCGATGCTCTCCCAGCGCGGGCGCGTCGGCGAGAATCTCCAACCGGTGCAGCGGTACCTCGTCGAGTGCGTGACGACCGCGACCTCCATCATCGCCATCTTCGACCTCTTCTGCCGCTCCTTCGGCATCGGTCACTGCGTCCTTTCCCTCTCATACAGCGTTTATATTGCTGCGTCCATCTTCCTCCTGCAGGTTCAGTCGAGCGTGGAAGACACGCAGGCGCTCCGCCGGCTGGAGTACTGCGTCCGCATCCTCGCGTCTGTGAAGCGCATCAACCCAGGTGAGTCTCCACACTTTCATCCCCACTCCAACTAGCGTCAATGACGTCGCTGACCTCTCCGAAACAGTCATCAGCAGTGCCCTCAACCTCATTACCCGCGAACTCGCCAGCCTCGGCATCGATGTCGGCGCCCTTGGCCTGTCAAAAACAGCCGCCACGCCCCCTATGGCGACCTACGGCATACCGCAGGCCAGAGAGCCTGGCGTGCCGCCGGTCTCCGTTCCGCCGGGCCCAGAGGCGACCAGCTCACCCGAGCAGCTGTACAACTTCCCATTCGTCGATACGCTCGGTCCGGAGGCGTTCGCGATCGACCCGCAAGTGTTCCAAAACATGTCGGCGATAGAGCCGTTGAGCGTCCGGGTTGGCGCGATAGAAGAGTAAAATCATGCGCTACAAACGTTTCCGGCGTTGTGGACGCCTTGAAGGGCGCTTTGAAAGTTGCCCACCATGTCGCCATTCTGAACTGCTTCGTTGGCGTTGTTTGACGGGCTCCTTGATCATAAGTTTTGAGGGGACTGTTCCAACAGTTACCAGACCACGGCCAAAGAAGCCAATCTGGCGACAGGACTCTCCGAGGCATTTTATCTTCCGGTGCTGGAGACGCGGCCAGAGAGAGACCAGCATCTAGTTTCGACAGCCTCCATGCTCGTGTTGATCTTAAGAATCTTCGTCGAGGCATACCTGTAAACAGAGTCAGCACATACGTTCAAAATTATAGACCAAACAGTTATCCGGAAAATACCGCAGATTCATCAAGACACGCGCATTCTGCCTTCTTTCAATATCTCACCATCCCAATTTGTACATCGAGTTATACAACTGGTGACATCTTGGGTTTGGAATCGGATACAAAGCTGGCTACTGATGATTTTCCTCGTGGGTGCGCGTTCCCAGCAGTCTGCTCGAGCGTCGTGTTGGCCGGGATTATCTATTGTCGCCTATGGAAGACGAAGAAGCGAACCATTGTTTTGGCTGCATCGGTGGCAGACTTGGATGCCTGCACCTATCGACACTATTGTGATTCAAAGACAGAGTGTCGGCTTCTCAAGCAATAAGTTCTTTTGCCAGAGATACTGTCTGTTGGGGTTGTTGTTCGATTTTGGATTTCCGTCCAGTTTCTGCGAGCATCTGTTAGAAAAGTGTCAATAGCATTGCCAAAGAACGAATCATGTTTGTATCAAAAGAAGAAAAGAAGAATAAGGCACCAAGCAGCACGTGGGATGCGTTGTCGTACGTTGCTATTTTCAGCAATCAAAAGAGACATGGATCCTGAGACTTTGCAGATTTACTTAGACTGACCGGCGTTTCTGAAACCCCCGCAACACCAGCCCGCCGGGTTCTTACTCAAGACACCGGAACCCAGGCTTGCGAATGATTCGGCCTTGCTGATCCGAACCTCTTTCGGACGCGGATGATGGGCTGATCTGACACTTGGGAATTCCTAACCTCGGTGTTTGTCGGTTAAGATAGCCGTGGAGTTCGGGGACCCGATTTCCTTCGAAATGAGGCGCGTCATCATCTTGTGAGAAACCAGCTGACGTTTCTGCCGCGGGGGGTCATCATGTACGTGCTACCTGCGAAGAGGGAACACAATTGGGGCCGGAGGCTCTCGTGATGACTTTCCTCCTCCACCGCGGAGGTCAAGAGGGCCGCAAGCACCGGAGTATGGCCGTCTGGGCCGTTTAGGCGACGGTGGCTGATCCACTCGGCCATGTTCCGAGAAATTTTGGGGGCTTCGGTGTCTGGCTCTCGCATGCTGCGTGGGGGGTCTGAGGACTTGGTTCTGTTCGTTTTCCCTCTCGCAAAAACCATGATTCTGGTGAGCTTATTCGGCCACCTTCCGCGCATTCAAATGTCTGGATAAGCTTTTTTTTCTCGCTGGTATCCGTGGGTTTTTTTCAGGCGGTGTTTGAGTTGGGACTGATGAGCGGGCTGGGCCGCTCGGCGGACGTGCGTGGCGGCGCTGTGGTCTGGGATATTTCTTGGATCCTCCACTGTGATGACCGTTTATTTTAGCGGCGGTCTCGCCTCCTCGCTTCTTCGGTGATCAGATCAACGGCGCGCGTCGCAAGCGTTTTTTCCTCTCCAGGTTTTTTCTGGAAACCCGCCCCGTCGGAAGTTGACCGAGACTCAACCGTCGATGGTGAAGATGCGTCTGGGCCGCGAGGCGCGAGGTTGAGGGGAAAACGGAGGGAAAGTCTGGATTTCTTGGAAAATCTGGGGGCACTAGCGCGTATATGCGAGATGGGCGTCCGGAGGTTACACGCCACCCCCTTCCTGATTGCCATTTCTTCCCAGTCTCGCAGCGAACGGGACACGTGCCGATATGGGGCGCCTGTTTGGGGCCAGTCTCGGGGTATCTTTGGCGGCGGAGGACCGAAGTTCCGCAAGCGTAGGCCGGGGTGGTGTTTGGTCCATGTTGATATTGGCAGGATGCTGACTGGCTCGGTGGTGGTGTTGAGCGGGTTGCCTTCTGCGTTCGTCTGGCTTGTGACGGCGCGAGCGTGGATGATTGCGTGCGATGAGCTGGCGTGGGATCCATTGCAGATGTCACGGCCAGGGTCCGAGGAAGGGTGGTTGACGAGGTTCGGGAGGGGGAACCGATCCCGATGGACCTGGGGGAGGTGAATCCATGCCCACGATGGGGGAGGGCCTTGGATGTTGCAGATTTTTGAGTAATTTTGAGTGGTTTCTGCCAAGACTGGAGATGCGATGGCAGGCCGAACATGGAATGATCTTCGCGGGAGGTTGTCCGGAGACTTTTGGCGTCCCCGCGTTCAATTTTTTTTCTTCGTCTTTTCTGCGCCTCTCGCTGTAAGTTTCGCTGGTTTTACACATGCGAAAAGCGCAGGGAAGAAAACCGTTCGCGAGGATCGTGAAGTGGGGACATGGTTCTGCGCCGACGCCCGTTGGCGGATCCTCGTTTCCGGGCTGGGGGCAGGTTGAATGTGGCTCCGGGTCACCGGCATCCTCACGGTGGATGGCCGAGGTTGTTGATCTGATGGCGGACTTGGGCCGAGGAGGCGAGCATGGCGAGATGGTGGTCCAACTTTGTTGTAAACTCTAATGGTTTGCAGGGTGAGATATGGAAGATGGCCGACTTTGTTGAGGATGGAGATGTCAATGGAAATGGGAGATGAAGTTTGTGGTTGCGGTTGTAGTTGGGAGGTGTCGTTGATGGATGAACGGAATGTGACGCGGAATGACTTGGGCCAAACTTTGGCAGGCGCTGGGGTGGGTGCACCCCTTCCCTCCATAAGCGTGCTACGCATGGCCTTATGTAATCTCAATATTGCCCCTTTGGCTCAGTGGTAGAGCGTCTCACTCGTATGCTTGCGAAACATGAGAAGGTCCACGGTTCAATCCCGTGAGGGGGCATTTCTTTTGCTGATTTGGCTAAACTTTTGTTGTTAAAACACTTTTGTCTCACATTTCATTCACTTGGACAACTTTTCTCCTAATCTAAATATGCTCTCGTTGAGTCGTTGAGTTTGTGCAGGTGCCTGCCTGTCTGCAACAATAGTGCTTCACTGCCTTAATAGAACATTAGTGAAGCAAGTTAGGCTTACCATAAGTAGGCAACCAACATTAGACTCAAAGTTCACTTATAGGAGCAACTTGGGGCGTATAGTATTGATTAACTATGCAAACTGTATTCTACTTAGTTCCCACTTGCTTGCACTTGCTAACCACACCTTATTAAACACTATCACTATGTTCAAACTCAACATACTTTAAACCTCACAAACTGAGCCGCGTCCTCAGCATACTTTAACCCATAATTCTCATGCGCCTCCCAGCTTGTCCCTTGCGCGCACGCAGGATCGTTGTCGTTGCAATAGTCCCTCAGCCGCGCAGACCACCGATTAAGCGCCTCCAGCTGCGCGCCCTCCCTGGGGAAGCCCTGGCGTTCTCGTGTCAGTCTTTATCCCTCCAGTCCCAGAAAAAGCACTCACCGATTGCATCCGCGCCCCGACCAGCAAGTTGTACGTCTGGTTCGCAACGTGCCGCGGCGAGCCCCAGATAAGAGCAGCAGCAACTACTCATGTGAAATCGCAGATCAGTCTCCACCAGCATATACATTCATCCGGCGCGGCGGGCGCACGCCGCCACTCTGCACTCACCGTGATCCCCAGGAAACGTCCCCGGCGCCATCCCCTCGCTCCCCTCCTGCGTGCAATTCTGGCTCCTGAACGTCCCGCCCCCGCCGCCGAGCAGGTCCCCGACGACCTGCCCGCCCTGCGAGAAGCCGGACAGCACGATCTTGGAGCCCGGGCAGCGCATGGCGTACTCTGTCACGGCCTTCAAGGTGTTGGCGACGCCGCCCTCGACGGAGTCGCAGTAGTCGTGGAAGACGGCCTGGTACTCGACGCTGGCCCACGTGCAGTCCCAGTCTCTGCAGATGGCCTCGGCGATGGGCTGCTGCAGGCCTGGGTACGGCTCGTTGGTGCCGCGGAGGAGGAGGACGTGGACGGCGGCGCAGGGGGTGAGGGGGCAGAGGGGGGTCTGGGGGGCGACGGAGGCGGGGAGGAGGGCGAGGAGGGGGAGGGCTGTGGGACGCATGTTTGGAGCGGTGTTTTGGCAGGAGGGGGAGGGTTGCCGAGATTCGACTTGGAAGTAGACGGCGAGTCGTTTCTCAACTTTTTCGTTGAAACTAGACTTGGAGTTGTGTACTTATGGGAATTGGCATCGTCGCCATATTCTCTGTTTGACAGCCGAATATCCCCAGATTCGACGTCAGAACATCTTTCCCCGCAAACCCCAGGTTTTCGATCCCGGTCTTCACGTGGAGTGAATCACATCCCGTCGAAGAAACAGAAACAGAGGCCCAAAACAAGCTTGTTTCCCGCCGTGAAGTTGCTGGAGTTGACTTCCAGAGGCTATTGTTTCCTGATTCGTCCAGACTTCGGAACTCGGAGGCAGCACATCGCGGAACTCGGATGGGCCCTCTGTCTTGGTCTTGTCAGAAAGCTGGGGGAGGTTGCAACCACACCACAGGCGCACCGGCGTCTTGTCTCGGCAGATAGGCGCCAGCCAGTTGGAACCTGGGGATTTCTGACCGTCCTGTCAGTCACCTTTCCCCCATGGGACTCTGCGTGTGGGGTAAACCGCTCTTTTGTTGCAAAATGGGGAATTTGTCCGTGGAGTTTTTCTTGGTGAGGGCGCACATTTCAAGACCGCAGAGTCGGTGTCGGTTGCGCCTGGGATTCCCCAACATGGCAGGACTGGACACATCATTCCACTCTTTGAACACATTGAGCATTGCAACCGATGACCTTCATTAAACCAAACGAGGCGAATATTACTCCAAAGACAAAACACTCCAACACCGCAAAACCCGCCTTATTCCCCCCGCCCAACATCAACCACATACCCCCTCGCCCCCAGCACCTCTACCAACCCATCCCAAACCCGCGCCTGCACCCGGCGCCCGGCCTCGTCCGCCGCCCACGCCGGCATCTCCATCACCTCCATCTCCGCCAGAAACGCCCCGTGGCTGCCCTCGCCCGCCGTCACGCCGTGCAGCAGCTTCCTGCTCCCCTGCTCCGCGCTGATCCCGTACCCGACGCGCATCACCCCGATGTACGCCCGGAAGATCCACGGCATGTTGCGCGCGAGGTCCGTCGCGCAGATGCCCGGGTCGAGCACGTTGATCACCACGCCCGTCTCCGACACGGGGAGCAGCCCGGCGAGGTGGCGCACCATGTAGACCTGCATCAGCTTCGAGAGGGGGTACCTAAAGTTCAGAAACATGTGTTAGTTGTGAGGAGTTGGGGGTAAGGTAATCGCAAACCATCTCACGTACCGAGACGCCCCCAGGCCCGTCTTCTGCTGGTCCTCCCGGCTCAAACTCTCAAACAAGTTCCCCTCCACCTGATCCAACCCGCCCCCCTTGGTGAAAAACGCCGTCCCGCTCGAGACGATCGTCAAATGCGGCCGCACCCCGAACCGCCCCGCCGTCTCCCGCAGCTTCGGCAGCGCCCGCACCGCAAGCAGCCCGTTCGCAACCACATTCACGCCCACCATCGTCTCCAACCCGTCCCCCGTGCGCGCGAACTCGTTCAGGGCGACGCTGGCATTGGCAACCAGCCCATCGAGCCGGTCCAGCGTACCAATCCGCTTGCAAAAGGCGTCGACGGAGGCTAGAGACGCGAGGTCCAGCTCCCACACCTCGCCCGCGTCAGCCAGGCCCGTGTGCGCGCGGATGGCAGCCAGCGCGGCCTCGCCTTTGGACCGCGAGCGCACGGCAAGGATGACGCGCGCGGCGTGCAGTTGGATGAGGTGCTGTGCGCATTCGTAGCCGAGGCCGGTGTTGCTCCCCGTGACGATGTAAGTGCCCCCGGCGACGGCGGAGGACGGCGGGAGGGGGAGCTCGGCGCAGCTGCGGAAGAGAGATGGGAGTGTCATTATTTTCTTCTGTTTCTTTTGGAGGTTCAATTGGGTATGGCAGAGTTTCGGGATATGAGATGATAGGTCTTGGCGGGTATGTAGTTGGGATTTGATAGTGTAAAGTTTATTGCGACGTTTGGTGTTGGCTTTTCGATGTTCCGTCCCATCCATTCCCAAATCTCCGCGTCAACACTATCCGTATTTATACCATTTTCCTTCCTCTCGCGGTGATGCTGATCACGCCCAGCTGCGCCCATATCTTGGCGATGTTCATGGAGTTTACGGAGGCGGACCATCAACGGTGTTTCTATCATTTCCATTTCCCGGCCAGAGGTCGTCGCTGAAACCCGGCTGCGCAACGCGGATTTCACCAGTTGCAGCGGCTGGCCACTTTCCATAGGGCTTAGCCAAGAAAGTGCTTGGGCCAATGGTTTGTTGGCGTCTCCCGTCCTTTCAGACCGGGTTTTGGTGTCCGGCCGGAATCCCGCGTAGCTAAACTCCGCAACGACCGGCTTTTGACTCACTGCAACACCAAAGTTCCAATGACATGCAGACACAGCAAGATGATGAGCAGCGTTCCTAGGGAAATGTATTTTTGATTTAGGTCGTTGCTCATATTAGAATATTCTATTCTTCGTCGTCATGAGTCATTCGTCGTTCTCGACGCAATTGTTGCTTTGGCCTTGGAAAAAACATCCAAGATGCACGAATGCACCCGCAGCGCTATGCTAGAAAGAAGAAAGCCGCTCCAAATCAAACACCAGTGACTCCGTTGAAGTTCGTCACCTGCTATGCCGGGTATTCCACAAATCCTCCGCGTTCCCCCTAAACAACCTGTCCACCAGCACATCATCCTTATCACACCAGTCCAGCACCGTCTCCATCCACGGCCTGATATCCAGCCCCTCAAACCGCGTATGCGGCCAGTCCGTCGCGAAAATCACCCTGTCTTTACCCCGCAACCGCAGCACCTCGCGCGCAATCGGCTCGAGATCACTGTGGTCCGCCATGCTGCTGAGCCGGTACGGCGCCGAGAGCTTGACGTACGTGCTCCCGCTCTTGAGCAGCCTCGCCAGCGCCCTGAACCCCTTCATCGAGTACGGGTCGCGCGCGGGCATGTCCTTGACGCAGGGGTGGCCAAGGTGGTCGATGCACACCCGCACCCCGAGGTGAGGCACAACCGGCTCGAGGAGCTCGATCATCGACATGGGCATGTACACCTGGATCACCCAGTCGAGCGGCCTGCAGTCGTCCGCGTACTTGAGTAATAACTCCTCGAGCTGGGCGGCGGTGAGGGACTTGCCAACAGACGACAGGTTGATGCGCACGCCGCGCACGCCGAGGCGGTGCCACTCTTTGAGGGTGCTCTGCGGGACGGATCCGGGCTCGAAGGCGACGACGGCGCGGCCGCGGCGGGGGCCGAGGGCGCGCAGGGCGTCGAGGAGGCAGGTGTTGTCGTTGCCGTAGATGGAGGGCTGGACGAGGACAATGTTGTCGATGCCGACGGAGGACTCGAAGGCGAGGGCGTGGTCGAGGCGGTGCGTCGCGGGGCAGTAGACGGCGTCCTGTGCCAAGGGATATGCGGCCGGGTCGACGACGTGCATGTGGGAGTCCCACGCACCGCGGGGGATCCGCTCCGGGAGGGTCAGGCGGCGGCGGGAGGTTGTGATGACTGATGGTATTACTTTGTCGTTCCTCGATGAGGAGGAGGAAGGGTTGATTAGGGGTTGGAGGAGAGCCATGATGGTTCGTAGGTGGTGGTAGAGGTGGGAGTGTGCGTTGAGGATGCGCCTCTGGATCATGGTGAGGGCGGCTGCTCTTTGTGTAAGAGCGGAGGGGAGGGCCCTATCAGTGGGAGATGAGGAGGAGCAGGAGGAGGAAAGGGCGGGGGCAGAGTGATAGAGTCGAGGCTCGGGCTTGATGCCGATTTGATGGTGAGGAGTGTCTAGGGAAGCAGCGGTGGTGGTATTGGTGGTGGTGGTGGTGGTGGTGGTGGTGGAATAAGGGCGCTTGCTGGAAAGGCATGGAAGGGATGAATCCTTCTCCTCGCGAGAACAAACTGGCGACTGGACCGAAGACGAGGAGGACGAGGACGACGGCAGGAGGAGAAGCCCGGGGTTTCGGTGATCCGCAAGTACTGGCTGGTGCTGGTGGTACTGCTGCAATGACTGCGGACGATGGCGATGACGGCGGCGGTGCGCCTGCACATATGGACGTCGGCCCATTGCGGTTGCTGAGAATCCGCCGACTGTCCGGGTTGTTGAGTGGATCATCTGAGTTGCAGCAGCATATCACTCGACGAGGGCAGGAGTATCCGTAAGAAGGTTTTCCTGATCATGTAGGGGCGAGCCCGCAGTTTCTCGGACAGTCTCCAGCGGGAGAATGCGAGGAGCAAGGCAGAGCGAGGCGAGGCAAGGCAAGGCCAGACACGCCAGTGGGAGCGATAGTGGAGGTGGTTGAGGGCAAAACCGCAAAACTAAAACCTTGAGGTGTCGTCAACAAGCCACCCACGAGAGAGGTGAGGTGCAGGTTTCTGGTTTTGGGGGAGATCTGATCCTCTGTGGGCGGTGTCGCCTCGGAGGATGACCGATGTGTTTCTCGACCAGACAGTCCAGAGCCTAGTGAAGGGAGCGAGTGGTGTTGAGTATCAATGCCCATTGGTTTGGGTGTGTGTATTGGGTTTTGCGCGCAACTACTGTGTCGAGACTACGGATACACACACTACGCGCATATCCATCCGAACATGGGATTCGACTATTTTGAGAAGTGGTCCGGTGCCTCCAGGAACATGGCCGACGGTCGCGGGCATGCATCTGCATCGGCCAGTGCGGGTCCCATTGCATGGATTGACGGGGTCGGGGCATTGCAACAGCGGGCGGGCGGCAGCGTTTCCAGGCGTCTCTACAGGCGCGTTTGTGAGGGCAGCACCGCTGAGCAGAAACAAACAGGGCAGAAATTCTCTGTCTCTTCTTTTTTTTCTTTCCTTTCCTGACGTCGCCACGAGTCATTGCGGGCCGCATGCTGTGGGCGGCCATCCTGCCGGAAGTTGACCGAGCTGGGTGAGCTGGGAGATGAGATTGAGCGAGTGAAAGAGAGAGTGAGCGACTTGCATTATGTAAGTGTGCTCTGTGGCAGTACGTACCTATCTACATGCCTTAGGTAAGTGCCTTAGATAAGCAGAGAGAGAACCTTGAGAGAACACTTGGAGAGAAAAGCCCAGACCACCTCCAGCGTCCGGAAGCGGGGCGGGAATACCGCGGGATATCCAAGTATCCCACCACTATGTTTAGCATGGGAGCTACTTCTCGTCCCTTGCGTTAGTCACCCACTGGCGCGGCACTTGATTGGATCGGTGATGTGACGGCAATGGCACTGGATGAACGCAACTCCCGAGTGGGGGCACACAGCTCATTACTAAGATTCTCTCATCAGTCTCTTGTTTCTGCGTGTCTCTCTCCGCCTCCAGTCTGCCGGTATCTCTTCCCCCCTTCACAGTTCGTTCGGTCAACGTCCGATGTTTGGCACCCCCCTTCATCCCCCACCCCGCCCTGCACGAGATCCTCCTCCGCGCGCGATCGTCCACTGAACGAAATCGTGGGGTTGGGCCTCCTCCTCTGGAACCACCAGGGCCCCAAAATCCGGAGAAGGGACAAGCGAGAGGCACTGCTGCATCCATCGACCTACCTACCCCGTGGAGGATTTGTGCAACCCCGCGATTGCTGCTGTTGAGAGGCAGAGAGAAGACAACGACGGCACGCAGAGAGTGAGGCGACGGGGGAGGCGACGTGGTGTGATTGCGTGTCGGGAATAGGGGGCGAACACAGACACTCTTGGAAAAAAAAAAAAAAAAAAAAAAAACTTTTTTTCCTCTCTTCATTTCATCTCAATCCAGCATTTGGACAACTCAATTGCTACAAACCCACGCCGCGCTCCCCTTTTCTGGCGCCCGCAAAACCCGCATTCGCGTTCGAACGAAAGCCGTCACCCCCGGCCCAGATCTTTCTTCTCTGAGAAATCTTACCCTGGGACAATGGTCGACTTCAACGCCTACTATCTGCTGACTATTGTTGTTATCGCGTGCGGGTCTATTCCCAAGGGTGAGTCTGCCCCCTCTGCCCCCCAGCCCATTGTGCGATCAAGTCAAGTCACCGCATACGCGACCGTGATCTGTCACCTTCTCCACCGCAAACCCTTCTCCTCCGTCTCCTCCGCTCGCGGTGTGCATGTCCATGTGTGAGTGAGTGTGCTGATGGGTCCGGCAACACAGGCTACGATGAGGGTGGCTTCAGCGCCTCCACGGGCCTGACCTCCTTCAAGGAGGACTTCGGTCTCGTGTCGAGTCTGTGGAAGGGCAACGAGTCTGGCCTCGCCGACCGCAAGGCCAACATCTCGTCCTTTGGCGTCCTCGGCGCCGCCTTTGGCTCCATCATCGCCCTCGCCCTCAACGACAGGCTCGGCCGCCTGCGCTCATGGCAGGTCTTCATCGCCGTCTGGATGACGGGCGTCCTCATGCAGGTCTTCTCCTCCGGCATCCTCGGCCTCATGCTCTTCGCCCGTATCTGGGGCGGCCTCGGCGCCGGCGGTCTCACCGTCGTCGCGCCGCTCTACCTCTCTGAGATCGCGCCCGCAAAGTCGCGCGGCATGGTCGTTAGCATCTACATGGTCGTCCTGCTATCGTTCCTGACCATTGGTGAGCTTAAATCCCCATCAACCCTCGGGACTTGCCCGTGTCCCCCCGTCTCGGCGAACATCCGACTGACCGGCTCCCGCGCCAGGCTTCTTCATCAACTACGCCGCCAACGCGACGCTAGCGGCCACTAGGATGCAGTACCGCCTCGTCATCGCGATCCCCCTCATCCCCGTCGGCCTGGCCTTCGCCGCCTCCTTCTTCCTCGCCGACACCCCGCGCTGGCTCGCCTCCCGGGACCGCGGCGAGGAAGCCCTCGCCGTGCTCGCCAAGCTCCGCCACTCGGACCGCTCCGACCCGGCCCTCGCCCTCGAGTTCGACGAGATCCACGAGCAGCTCCGCTCCCGCCAGCAGATCCTCGCCGACACCTCCACCCTCGCCATCGTCAAGGAGATCGCCACCGTCCCCACCTACCGCACCCGCTTCCTCCTCGGCGCCGTCATGCAGACCGTCGCCCAGTGGTCCGGCGGCAACGGCATCACCTACTACATCCCCGAGATCTTCCGCTACGCCGGCGTCGTCGGCGACAACACCTCCCTCATCACCAGCGGCGCCTACGGCGCCGTCAAGCTCGTCTTCACCATGGTCTTCACCTGGGGCCTCGTCGACGTCTTCGGCCGCCGCCGCTGCTTCATCTCGGGCCTCTTCCTGCAGTGCATCACCCACGTCTACATGGCCGTCTACATGGGCATCTGGATCGACGGCACCAACAAGCCCGCCTCCGACGCCGCCATCGCCTCCGTCTTCGTCTACGCCGTCGGCTGGTCCATCGGCCTGTGCACCGTGCAGTACCTCTACGGCACCGAGATCTACCCCACCCGCATCCGCAGCGTCTGCTACGCGACCAACATGGCGCTGCACTGGTTCTTCCAGTTCGCCGTCGTGCGCACCACGCCCAACATGTTCGTCAGCCTCAACGTGTGGGGCGCCTACGTCTTCTGGGCGTGCGTGTGCGCCGTCGGGCTCGTCGTGCTGGGGCTGTGGGCGCCCGAGACGAAGGGCATCCCGATGGAGCGCATGGAGGAGCTGTTCAGCGGGCCGTGGTGGATGGGATGGCGGGCGAGCGTCGACCTGGACGGGAGCGACACGAGGCCGTTTGGGAGGGGGAGCTCCTCCGGGAAGGACTCGTCTGGGAGGGAGTCGGAAAAAGGGCCTTTTGCGCATGAGCGGAAGACGGACGTCTGATTGCTTCGGTTGTTTGAGTTATTTTCCTTGTAGAAACGTTTATACCTCTTCTTAATTGATATCCCCTTTATGACTTCGCTACCTTTCTGGAACTGAGTTCATCTCCGGCCATAAGCCTCGTTCAAGCGGAGTCGGACCGGGTTAAAGTGGATCTCTGCGGCCGCACAAGGTCTGCGAGTTTTGAACTGTGCTTCCGTGGCATGATCGAACTGCTTGACGCACTACACATTGCATCCATCGTTGTTCCCAAAAAAGCCGATTCATTGGAACTGTAGTCAAATTTCTCAATGGTGCCACCTCATAGGCTTCTGGGAAAGATCATGCAGCAGCTTCATCGCAAGACCAGCTCTCAAGCCAACCAAGAATAACAAAACTGATATGATTCCATCTCGCATATATCAGACGTGTGCAATCCAGCTAAGTTGGGAAAACCAACATGAGACGCAAATCGTGTTTCTTGGCGTTTCCTGCCCATGTCAAGGAGACCTATCCAGAAGAAGAGAATTACTGCCCGACCAAGTGTGTTGGTTCCAACGAGCCGGGGTGTGACGCACTCTTATTTCAACGTCTTGTTACATTCTGCGTTCAAACAACGTCGTGTTGCTCATATGGATACTCTTGTGACTTATAGTGTGTTCTTGAGACTGTATTATTCAATTCTGCCGGTGCCTTTTGCATGCATGTTTGCTTGATTCGACAACCGTATCCATGGATAAGACTGCTACTAATAAGAAGTCAAGAATATATCAGAAGTTGAAAGTATTTAAAGTCACTCGCATCTCACTTCTTGGATTCTTGTTTTATGTCATCGCCAGTCTCTTAGTTCAGTCAGGAATTGAGTGTTACTTTCAGATTGGCCTACACTTACTTACACTCGAGGGGTCTCAGAGTGAGGGGAGTCGGGTGCCGCTCATGAACACGACCTAGGTGTCTGTAACCATATAGAAAACGTAATGTGTACTCAAACAGCTTAGAGAATGAGATACTGAATCGTTTATCATCGCTGTTGCCACGGATTGAATAAAATTCTAGTTTGGGAAAGTCTGCTTTTATCCTCACATCTGCATCTTCTTATGTCGGTAAAGCCACATACCCTAACTCCCGAGCATCTGGAACCATCTCAGAACGGCCTTGAATACGTAAAATCAAACTTCTTCTGCAGACCAGCCCGATCACCCATGCTCTTCGTCACGGCCTCGTCACGCTGCGCGCAGAACTCAGGCGCAGCCACCCGCGCGAGCCCAACCGCCCGCGCGCCCTTGACCAGCAGCGACGTGTGCGGCTGCTGCCTCGTCGCGTACGCCTTGAACGCCTCCGTCAGTGTCGACGTGGGCAGCTCCTTCTCTGCGTCAAAGTCGGGAATCTCTTTCGTGAGGTAGTAACAGTCCTCACTATATCTCGTCAGTCCCAACATCCTACTCAAAATCTGGCATGCAGGCAAACTCACCAAGCCTGGTTCGCGCCCTGCCCGAGATGCACACTCGTCGGATGCACCGCGTCCCCGACCATGACGCACCGACCCGAGTACCACTGCTCCGGCTCGAGCTCGGGGCGGTCGTAGATGCCGTACTTGATGAGCCGCTCCGCCGAGGTGACCATGCCCAGCACGACGGGGTCCCAGTTCTTCGCCTGCAGCATCTCGGCCATCCTCTCCTTCTCGGCGGCGCGCTTCTCGTCGCCGAAGAGCCCCCACGCGGCTTCCTCCTCGGTGTTGCCCGGCAGCGTCAGCCCCCAGGACGTCTTGTCGTGGGTGATGGGGTAGCTGATGATGTGGCTGAGCTCGCCGTACCAGTTCCGCGCGCCGGGGGTGTTGCGGAACGCCTCGGGCGTGGGCGAGATGCCGGCGGTCTGTCTTATGGTTAGTGTTCATGATGTGAGGGAATATCATGGAGTATTCTCACCTGCGTCAGTCCCGTAAACGACGGCACCCCTTCCTCAATTCCGCCACGCGCCAGCAACAACCTCCTCGTCGCCGCCTTCAACCCATCACACCCCACCAGAAAACACCCCGTCTCCTCCCTGCCCCCGTCAAAGAACGCAGTAACACTATCCTCCCCCTCGCGAATCTGCTCCAGCTTCCAGCCCTCCCGTACCTCCACCCCGCTCTCGACTGCCAACTCCCGCAACCACTCCGTGATCAGCGTCCGCTTGACGCCCACCGCCGGCTGCCCGTACCGCTTCGCAAACTCCGTCGGCACGTCGGAGCGGCCGAGGACCTCCCCCGAGGCCTTGTAGTCGCACAGCTCGAGCACGGGCGGGCCGTTCTGGAGGAGCCGGTCGGGGACGGGCCCGATCAGATTGAGGACCTTGAGCCCGTTGGGGCAGATCATCAGGGATGCGCCAACGTCGCGCGGCGCCGGGGAGCGCTCGAAGATGATGGGGGCGTAGCCTTTCTGTTTGAGGAGGCAGGCGACTACGGGGCCGGCCATGCCGCAGCCTATGATGAGGACTTTGGGTGAAGACATTATCAATAGCGTCACTAAGTAAGTACGGACTTGATGCCTCTCGTGTTTTGGAGTGGCTACGGTGAGTGGAGGCGCTATTCTCGTGATACACCTTCGTTGTTGAGATAGTTCGTAGAGACTACGTCAGACAAGGTTGTGGTCTGTTCTCCTCCCCGCCAGACGCTCGCTCCCGCGGTATCTCGGAAGAAGAGAGTACGTCTACGTCACCTGACTCGCGAACACGGCGACTACCCAACGCCCGTGAAACCCGCGGAAACTTACATAGATAGCAACGCCACAGGCGGCCGGATATAACTATAAAGTTTTCAGGGTCCCCGCCTGGGTTGTCAGAGACGTGGCGGCGGGAGAGTTCTTCGCTGCATCAATCCGAACCGGCGGGTCAGACATTCCGTACGGGCCCTGCACTAGTCGAGACAGTGCTCTGCCCGTCGTGCGCCTGGGCTGCAGCATACTGCTGCATATATGCGCTTGCGAGGCTAGATCAACGTCTAATCCGACTGCGTAGGTTACTGATCCGAGTGCGTGGCCTCTAGTTGAAGCGCAAGGACTTTGACGTCGGGGCTTGTTCCGACATCCAGGCACACAGACTGTCATTTTCCAATACGAAAAAGGCTTGTACCCGGGCTAGCGCACGTGTGAATTGGAGATTGGATGCGAGATTGCTACGCTTCCCCATGGCTGTGTTTTAAACTTTCTGACTCTGCATATCGTACAAAGTGGGCGGCCGGCAACTTGACCAACTCCGATGAACACGCAACTCCTGCGGACAGGTAACCACCGCAACTCATCGTCTATCCCTTCAAACCATGGACTTGTCAACAAGACACACAAGCTTCGTGCCTGAAACCCTCCCGCTCCGCAGCTCCTCCAGCCCGTCCCCAACGTCGTCGAGCGTCTCGCCCACAACACGGTACCGCAGCGGCCTCACGGCCCCCGCCCCCACGAGCGCGGCGACCTCCCTGGTCCACGCGGCCGCAAAGTCCCGGTCCGCAGGGGAGGCCCCGCACTTGTACGGGGCGACCCAATCAACGGCGGATCCGAACGCGCTCATCGCGAAGACCCAGGACGGCCGGACCGCGCGGCGCGAGTGGCTCGCGATCGGGAAGCTGTCGAGCGCGACGTAGCGGCCGCCCGCGGCGCCGAGGGCCTCGTAGCAGATGCGCATCGAGTCCGGCGTGGTGATGCAGTCGGCGGCGTGGGCGAGGCGGTCGGCGGTCAGGGCGCGGATGTCGGCGGCGCAGGTTGGGGAGGCGTAGTCGAAGGCGGCGGCGGCGCCGGTGGATTTGACGAGGGGGAAGTTGTGGGGGGAGCAGGTGACGATGGGGATGAAGCCGCAGCTGGGGAGGTTAGGTTCCTGTTTGTGAGGAGAGGTGGAAGAGGATGTCTTACTGTCTAAGTAATTGGATCATGAAGAGGCCGGACGCGGTGCTGCCGCCGTATATCAGGACATGCCGATCCGCATCTGGCGGCACGGTTTTGAGCTTCATGGTGTTATGAAGCACCATGCCGCCTGTGAGAAGACCGCAGGGGAATGTCGCGGCCTCTTCAAAGGAGATGTTGTCTGGTATGCGGAAGAGGAGATGCTCCTCGGCCACAACGTACTCCGCAAAGGCGCCCGTGGCCTCGTTATTGTTGTTGTACCCAAAGGCCACGCCGCATACCCGGTCTCCTGGCCGTATGTCTGAGGACACATCCGCGCCTTTTGACATGACGATGCCGGCGAAGTCGAGGCCGGCCATTGAGCCTTGCGGCATGCCGGCCTGCACCATCTTGGCGTCTGACGGGTTCAAGCCGACGCATGCTGTCTTGACGAGGACATTTGTTGGTGATAGGTTTGGTGTTGAGACCGAGACTACCTTTGCCGCTCCCGGTCCCTGGACGACTATCGCCCGCCTCGCTTTCGACGGTTGTGTCATGGTTTGTGATGATAACTCTTCGCCCTTCGTTACAGCCGCTGAAGTGACAAACACATTCCAGTAGTGATGCAGGTAAAGACAGACTTACACGAACTGCTCGTCCGTTCTTCCGTCATCACGGATAAGGATTCCATCGGAGGACTATTTGAGCCGAATCGCCGTCGTGCTCCACACTTACACCAGAACAACACCACGAGTCAGTAATGCTCCCCGAAGACTGACATGAAGTCGCCATCTGAACACGACAAAAGGACGGCTCCGACGGCGAGTTTGCAAGAGACCCCCTCGCATAATGAGACGAGCCTAGCAGCCCCCCCGATGACTCGTGGATTAATCCCCACCCGCGCTTCGCTCTGCAGCCAACGAACGCACCTGGCCAGGTCCCCATTCTCTAAGGTTTGTCCCACCCCCTATTGATCTGGAAACTTTCAAAGTTGCATCTCAGCTGTACAGACTACGGAGGACGCGGCCAAAAGTATTCGTACATCCCCACTTTTAATCACAGTGCGGCCAACCAGAGGCCGGCTAAACTTTGGCGCTAGCCCCTAGCGCCTCCAACTACCCCTCCACCCCACCTCGACCAACGCAGTCAATTTTACTACTGCTACGATCGCAAAAAAACGCTGAATTTTTGCTGCACCACTAAAAGCACCCTGCACAACATAAATATTGCATTTCTAAGGTTATATTTAATCTTTCTTACCTTTTTTTACTTAGATTTCTAATTTTCTATATCAAAATCGCTTATATCATCAATTTCTAATTATTCTGCCTCCTCAGCAGCATGCGCAGTATATCTGCTAGCCTTATAATCTAAGTTGAGATCGTTAAGCCTATTAACTATCTCTTGCTATAGATTATTATTATTCACTACTATATTATCTAGCTCAGCTAAAAAAGTATTAATCTCAGCATATAGCATTACTTCTTCTGCTATTATTAATATTAATAAGAGCACTTCTTCTTTATATTTATTACCTCTTTTTAATTAAATCACTTATTAGATATTTTATTAGATTTACTTTATAAAATACTATAACTTCTTAAGTGGGAAGTTCTTTTAGTTTGCCTTCTATATTTAGGTTAATCTTATGCAGCTGTTAATGCTGATAAGCTCTTGCTGCTGCTTTAGATATACCTATAGAAGCTTAATTACTGAGAGATCTAAAGAATTTGCTAGCCACTTTATAAGAATTATGCCTAACTTCACTTATAGCTTTTAGTTCTAGTATAAAGCATAAAGGCTAGTGTTATCCTCTTATGCTACTATATCTAGGTAGGTATATTGCTATTACTTCATAAAAGGCATAAAAAGTGGCTTTAAAATTAGATGCTAATACTAGCATTAATTAATACTACTTTTTTTTAAGCTTCATTCTATAGCATTAGTTTCAGCTATATATTTCTATTGCTTAGGCCTTAATAGCTTCCTTTTTAAGCTAACTACTCTAATCAGAGGTTGTCTAAAAAATACAATATAAATACATCCCTTCATAAGGTTAAATCTACTAAAGTAAGTATTTTTAAGCAATTAGTATAGCTATTATAAAAAGTAAATATACTATAATTATCTATGAAAAAAGCGCTATTTTTAGCAGTAGGACCCACTTTTATAGCCCTTAGTTTACTATAGTTATTACTGCTTATATAATAAAAGCACTAACATTTTCCTTCTCAAGTTAAATATAATACACTAAAAATATAGACCCACTTTTAAATATATATAAAATAATTTATTTAATAATATTACGTAATAACTTATATAAACCTTATATTTTTTGCTTTATTATAGCTATATATCTAAAAATAATATTAAAAACTATTAAATTTAATTAAAAATAGATATTTTTATAAAAAATACAAAAATACAATATATTTTCTGTATTGTATTTTTTCCAACCTCTGCTAGGCATATAGTAGCATCAGTAGCATTTAGTTTAAAGTAAGGGTCCCCCCCCCCTTTGAAGCTGACCTCTAAACAAGATGTTAGTGTCAATATGAAGGTGTAGGCTAATTTTTGGTTAAGGCATCCTCATTTTAACGCACCGAAATTGCTTCCAAAACAGGCAGAAGATCATCTACAGTCCCCAAGGCCCAAACCCCACCGATAATCGCACAGCGACATGGGACCCCTGATGTACGAATACTTTTGGCCGCGTCCTCCGTAATCATTAGAGTTAGAGTCGGTTGTACCGGCGGGTTTCTTTCTCAATGCGCACTGAGGGAAACGACACGTACGTTGCAACATGGACACTAGGCCGCGAGAGCGATCTTCAATGATACTTTCAGGCGAAACCTTCCCATACTATTGGGACGAATAATATCGGATGGCAGGGTAAGGTGTGCAAAGAGAGGGAGAAAACATGCTCTAGAGTCCGCGTATTTGTTTCCTCTTTGGAGGCCAGGTGGCATTGCACATGCAAGCAGAGTTTGGGCTGGACCCCTAGTCAGTAGAGGCTTGCTGTACATAGGAGCGGGCAGTAATTAGGGCGGTTAGCTACCCCCTTTGAGTAGATTACCAGACTGTTGGAACTGTCAGTCACCCCCGCCCAAATTGATGCTCATCCGAAGGCCTCGCATCACTCGCGAACCTGTTTCTAAATTCATTGACTTTCACGCGGCCTTTGTACACGCGAAATAGAATATTAGAACAAGTTACGTGAGTGCAATAGACGAGCAAACGCTCTGTAGACAGTCTAACGAATCCAGCAGAATCATGGAGCCCATTGCTATCATTGGGCTGGCGCATCGCTTCCCAGGAGGCGCCAACACACCCGCCAAGCTCTGGGAGGTGCTCAACAGCAGACGAGACTTATCGAGAGAGCCAGATCCAGATCGTCTGAACCTCCAAAAGTTCCACAACACAAACGGCGAGCATCATGGCAGCTCAAACGTCACCAAGTCCTATTTCCTCGAAGAGGATCCTCGCCTCTTCGACACGACGTTCTTCAACGTCAGTCCGCTGGAAGCGGAGGCCATGGACCCGCAGCAGAGGCTTCTCCTGGAAACGGTCTACGAAGCCACAGAATCGGCCGGCACGCCGATTGAGAGATTCCAGGGCTCGCGGTGTTCCGTGTTCGTCGGCGTGATGACGGGCGACTACGAGACGATCCAGTACCGCGACACGGAAGACCTGTCGCACTACACCGCATCGGGCACGTCGCGCGCCATCCTGGCCAACCGCATTTCCTACTTTTTCGATCTTTCCGGATCGTCAATCTGCCTGGACACGGCCTGCTCGTCATCCCTCGTCGCGATGCACCTCGCCGTGCAGGATCTCCGCAGCGGCGCGGCGGAGACGGCCGTCGTCGCCGGGACCAACCTCATCTTCGGGCCGGACATGTACATCAGCGAGTCAAAGCTGCGGATGCTCTCGCCGACGGGGAGATGTCAGATGTGGGATGCCATGGCGGACGGGTATGCCAGAGGCGAGGGCGTGGCGGCCCTGCTGCTGAAGCCGCTGAGCAAGGCTTTAAGGGACAACGATCCCATACAAGCGGTTATTCGCAACTCGGGCGTCAACTCTGATGGTCGAACGCCGGGAATCACGATGCCGAGCGCTATGGCGCAGGCTAAATTGACGACGGAGACGTACCGTGCCGCAGGACTGGATCCGTCAAAGGCGGAAGACAGGTGTCAATACTTTGAGGCGTAGGTGCTGACTCGCTTCATAGGACGGTATGATGTCGCTAACACGTTCAACAGACACGGCACTGGAACACAGGCTGGTGACCCAACAGAAGCCAGAGGCATTTTTGAGAGCTTCTTTGCAGCGAAGGGTGCTACGGACACAGAAGCAAGTCCCCTTTACGTGGGGTCAGTTAAAACAGTGGTTGGCCATTTGGAAGGCTGCGCCGGTTTGGCGGGTGTCATTAAAGTTCTTCTCGCAATGAAGCATGACACCATCCCTCCCAACCTACATCTGAGGTCCCTGAACCCAAAGATTCAGCCTTACCGGCGTGTTCTCAAAGTCCCCACAGAGCCTACTCCCTGGCCGACGAGATGTAGCGGACAGCCAAAGCGTGCAAGCGTTAACAGCTTCGGATTTGGAGGAACAAACGCACACGTAATCCTGGAATCATACGAACCGAAGCCAGAACACACGTCTTTGACATTTGGCAGTCTTCCTTTCACCACGCCTATTGTTGTCAGCGCCCACTCGCAAACATCTCTACTCGAAAATATCCGACGACTGACCACATACATTCACAACAACCCGACAGCGAGCCTCAACGATGTAGCATGGACGCTATGGCAGCGAAGGAGCGGACTTGGGTTCCGAAAGTCATTCCATGCGACATCACGCAAGGCCCTTTTAGCGAGTCTCGAGAAGACCATTGCCGACTCTGCTGGCGCGCAGCCTTCTTTGGGAACACCAGCCGCATCCCTCGTCTCTCCTTCTGAGGGCTTTGGAGTCTTGGGGATCTTTACCGGACAAGGTGCACAATGGCCTGGCATGGGCAAGGATTTACTGACACACAGTCCTGTGTTCAGAGCAGCCATTGAAGAGTGCGATGAATCTTTGTCAAAACTCCCAGATGCTCCGTCATGGTCGCTGAAACAAGAGCTGCTCGCCGACCCGTCGCAAAGCCGAATTTCTGAAGCCGAGATCGCGCAGCCTGCAACCACGGCTGTGGAAATCGGCCTGGCTCGGATGCTGCAAACTAGCGGGATCAAGTTCAGCGCTGTAGTCGGTCACTCGTCGGGCGAAATTGCTGCACTCTACGCAGCCGGCATACTCTCCTTATCCGATGCCATCCGCGTCGCCTTCTACCGAGGCGTCTACGCCACGTTGGCTGGCAAAGGCTCCATGATGGCGGTGGGAATTAGCGGCGAAGCAGCGCAGGACTTCTGCCGCGAGGCACCATTCAAAGGCAGGATCTGTCTTGCGGCGAAGAACTCCCCTTCTAGCGTCACGCTCTCCGGCGACGTTGACGCCATCCAAGACGCCCAGGAAGTTTTCGACAACAGGAAGATCTTTGCCCGCGTGCTGAAGACCGACAAGGCATACCACTCACCGCACATGGAGGCTTGCTCCGAATCGTACCTCAAAGCGATGCGAAAATGCGGCATCTCGCCGCTGAAAACGGAGAGTAAATGTGTCTGGGTCTCAAGTGTGGATGGAACGGCGAGCCGATACTGGGATCAGGACTTTGACGATCTGAGCGGTCCGTACTGGATCGAAAACATGGTGAAGCCTGTTCTGTTTGCAGATGCAGTTACGACGGCGCTGACCAACGGCGGTCCATTCGACGTCGCCATCGAGGTTGGACCGCATCCTGCGCTGAAAGGACCCGTGAACCAGACTGTACGACCGCATCTGGGGAAGCAGCTTTCATACTGCGGCAGCATGAACCGGGGCGAAGATTGTGTCGTCAGTATGATGCAGCTGCAAGGTTTCCTATGGTCTCACTTTGGGGCGCAAGTGCTTGACTTGGACCAATATCAACGCTGCTGGCATGACGAAGTTCCCACGCACAGAGTTGTCGACGATCTCCCCGCTTACTCTTGGGATCATGGTGCACCCATATGGCGTGAGTCAAGACTCTCGCGCAATCACCGACTACGCTCCAGTGGAAACGAGAGCATCTTGCTCGGCCACCGGTGCCCCGACGACTCGGATTGGGAACCACGTTGGCGCAACTTCCTGAGTCTGAAAGAGCTCCCATGGCTGCGGGGCCATTCATTCCAGGGAGAGGTGCTGTTCCCGTCAGCCGGCTACGTCGCGATGATGCTCGAAGTGGCTCAATTTCTCAGCGGTGACAAGCCCATGTCGCTGATTGAGATCAAGAATCTCACCCTCGAGCGGCCACTCAAGGTGGAGGAAGGGCCCAGACCAGTAGAGATGTTGACATCGGTGAAAGTAACACGCAAAGACGAGAGCAAGATTACAGCAGAGTTTTCATCGTATGTGTGCTCTGATGCGAGCACAGGCAAGGTTGATAGAACCTGTTTTGGAAGCATCTCCTTGTCATTAGGTACCCCCGACGATGATATCCTCCCTCCTCGAGTGGACCCGCTGGCTGCAACCGTACCGCCCGTGGATGTTGAGCGTTTCTACAGCTCTGTGAAAGAGACTAGATTGGAGTATGAAGACCTCTTCAAGCGGCTCAATTCCATGCGCCGTGTTGATGGTGTTGCCACTGCGACAGCGTCCTGGTTCGCTGACGAGATTGAATACGGAAACCTCTACCACCCGGCACTGATTGATGTTGCACTACAACCGGTAAGCTTTGGCCCTTCCTAACCTCGAGTGAAAGATGAATTTCTCATGATGTACTGACATAACTTAGGTGTTTGCTGCGTTTAACGCCCCAACTGCCGAGAGACTCTGGACTGCATACCTACCCCAAAGCTTCGAGAAGATCACAGTCAACCCGAGACATTGCCTCGTCCCATCATCTGGCGGCCAGATCGAAGTTCTCATCGACGCCTTCTCCACAGAACTGTCAGCAACAAAGATCAGTGGCGATGTCAGCATCTACTCGCCCCACGACGACTTCAAGGCGCCGTTCCTCCAGCTCGAAGGAATGGCGTTGGCAGCTCTCGGACGGCCCGACGCCTCCAACGACCGCATCATCTTCGCAGAGACCAGATGGGAAGCCGACCTCCTGGGCGGCGCCGAGTTCGAAATCGACTTCAACCCGCCTCAGGATGTCGCGGTTGAGGAATCTGAGCGTGTTGCTCTGTTCTTCTGCCGCAAGCTACTGACAGAGGCCAGCAAGGTTGGCGTTGAGAATCTAAAACCCCATGAGAAGATGATGTTCGAACAGCTCACGGATCTGGCGAACACGGTCGAGAAGGGACCTTACCGCAACTGGGCAAAGGACACGAGAGAAACGATCGATGCCATTCTGGAAAGGAACCAGGACCAAGTTGACTTTGAACTTCTCCGCCTCGTGGGAGACGAAGCCGGTAGCGTCTTCAGGAACGAGAAACAGATGGTTCATGTCCTTTTTGCGGACGACAAACTCAGTCATTTCTACCGCGAAGGCCTAGGTCTCCGCAATGCCCAGCGTCAAGTCTCAGCTTACCTGAACGCCATATCCCACCGGTACCCAAAGGCAAACATTCTCGAAATCGGAGCCGGAACTGGTGCGACGACTTCTGCTGTCTTTGACACCATCGGCGACCACTTCGGCTCTTACACCTTCACCGACGTGTCGCTTGCGTTCTTCCCCGAGGCTCAGAAGCGATTTGCGGATCACGTGCATAAGATGACTTTCAAGAAACTGGATATCGGGCATCCGTTCGAGGAGCAAGGCTTCGACACCCCATCATATGATGTCATTATCGCCGCGAATGTTCTGCACGTGTCGGATGACATTGAAGCTGTTCTGCGTCGTGTCAGGGGGCTGCTCAAGCCCGGTGGCTTCCTCATCGTTACTGAGCCGACTTCAGATCACCTCAGAATTCAAGTGATCATGGGTGGCCTGGAGGGTTGGTGGCTTGCGCGTGACAATTGTCGACGCTTCGGACCGGTTGCTACTATTGAAACCTGGGACGAAAAGCTCCGGAACGTTGGATTCACCGGCGTCGATATGTTCAGCCATGATCAGAAGGAAGATGAACTTCACACATTTACCTCTTTCGTCAGTCAAGCTACTGATCATACAATCAACGCCCTTCGGGAGCCACTCGACAACACCCACATGATACCGGACTTTGTTCCATTCACTCTCATTGGTGGTTCCACATTTGCCACGTCAAAGATTGTTCGCTCAGTCAGAGACAGATTGTCGGCACTTGGCAACGATATCGTTCATTTCCCCGAATTTCGAAGTGTCAAACCATCCGCTGTACCCGCCAACTCTCTGGTGCTCTGTCTCTCTGAGTTGGATCAGCCAACCTTCAAGAGCGGAGTTGATGACGCAGTTTTGTCCGGATTCAAAGGCATTATTGAGAAAGCTCGGGGAGTATTGATCTTCACAAAGAACGCGACTACGTCAAACCCTTACTCAAACATGTTAGTTGGTTTGTGTCGAGGATTGCGCGCTGAGAAACCTGCCCTGGGAAGCTTCCTCCAGGTCATGGACATAGACGGGGCCACCAAGCTTGATCCCAACACAATCCTGCAGCATTTCCTTCAGCTGGCGCTGAATTCCATTCAAAGCTCGGAACCCGAAGAAAGATTTTGGTCCCTGGAGACCGAACTCTGTCTGAGGAACAATCGGCTGTTCGTCCCCCGTATTCAGGAGTACGAAGACCCCAATGAGCGTACCAACTCGGCCAGGAGGCAAATCGCTAAGGAGGTGACATCGGAGACTCACATCATTGAGATAAACCAGACTGAAACCTCAATTGAGGTTAGGGCGAGTTCTAAGCTCATCCAAGAGAGGCCCAGACTGGACATGATTGAGAATGCCTTCTCCTGCTTGGCACCCGTCAATCTGCTGTCTTACCAAGAGCCTCAATATCTCTGTGTAGGCACGCGAAAGGAAAGCTCGGAAGCTGTCATTGCGTTGTCCCCGACGAATTCCTCGATATTCCAAGTTTCAAGCGACCGTGTTCTCCCCGCAAGTATTGCTTCCAATGCAGTTGCACTCCTGTCTGTCGTGTTAGCCGCGCAGGCTTGGGTGCGGTCAGTGCCTCGGGGTCATACCATTTGGCTACACGGAATCAGCAGGATGGAAAGGGAAGTTATTGAAGCCGAGGCAAAGAAGAACGGCATTGAGATCTTTGCAAGTTCCTCCGATTCAACCTGCGATGGCTTTATTCCACCGCGCGCACCAACGCGCATGCTCAAGGCGTTCGTGCCCCGCAAGACTGCGGCAATCATCTTTGGAGACTCAATTAGCGACGCCGATTCTTCCGATCTTCTCTCGAAGGTCTCGTCTTTTCTCTTGGTGCGCAAGCCTGCCAATGGACATTTCTGGGAATGCCCAGCAAGTCAATCGGACAGACCAGCTTCCCAGCTTCTTGAAGCTGCATATGCGTCCACGATTCAGTTAAATGGCGTCATCGAAGATCGGACCGCAAAGATTGTACCAATTGGCGACTTGAGCGAAATCGAGGGGAGTGCGTCCACGACTGTCATCGATTGGCGGCAGGCCCAGAGCGTCCCGATCCGGGCAGATCTACAACCAGTCAAGCCCGAGCAACTCTTCAAGTCAGACAAGACGTACTTCATGGTTGGTCTCACCGGTGACGTTGGCATTTCAATCTGCTCCTGGATGATCAAGCACGGCGTTCAGTATGTGGTGCTGGCAAGCAGAAATCCCAAGGTCAGCCAGATCTGGATTGACTCCATGGCAAAGCTGGGCGCCAAGGTTCTGGTGATGGCCATGGACGTGACAAACCCAGACCGCATCAAGGAAGTTGTCGACGAGATTTCCAAGACAATGCCTCCAATTGCAGGTGTCTGCAACGGATCTATGGTGTTGTCAGACAAGCTCTTCATGCAGATGGATGTCGAGTCTGTGCAGACTGCTCTCCGGCCCAAGGTTGATGGTAGCATACACCTCGACCGTGCTTTCTCGGGCCAAGACCTCGACTTCTTCATCATGCTTTCGTCAACCGGCAGTGTTATAGGAACACCTGGTCAGTCCAACTACCACATGGCAAATACGTTCATGGCTGGACTTGCCGCCGATCGGAGACGCCGAAGCCTGACCGGGTCCGTCATCGATGTCGGCATGATCTCGGACACCGGATATGTCACCCGTCAAGATCCTATTGTGGCCAAGAAGCTGCGCAGCATGTGCGTTCTCGCTCTCTGCGAAGCTGAGGTCCACGTGATGTTTGCAGAGGGTATCCTTGCCGGCCGTCCAGGCTTTTCTTCGCATAGCGAGCTCATTGCTGGCCTGGCAATCAGCGATAATGAAGCCGAGCGACCGTTCTGGGCCAACGAACCCCGATTCGGTTTCTATGTGAAAGACAAGCGGGACTCGGCGACCGAGAACATTGGCACCTCGGTTCTTGAAGACCTTCGGGCCGCCCTAGATGCGGCCACTGACGAGGAGACTGTCTTCACCAAGGTTCGAGAAGCTTTCGCCCAGAGACTGGAGAGTCTTCTGCAACTCCCTCAGGAAAGTGCCAAGATGGACCTGCCTCTCGTCAGTCTCGGCCTGGACTCACTTCTTGCAATGGAAGTCCAGACCTGGTTCCGAAAGGTTGTCGGCGCCGAAGTCAGCGTTCTTCAAATCTTGAGTGGTGCTTCTGGAGATTCAATCTGCAAGGCGGCTTCCACCCCCATCTTCGCCAACAAAAGCAGCAGTCCAGCTAAGAAGGAGGCTCCAGAGGCTGAGACAAAGCCTGAAACTAAGACAACTCAGCTAAGTGTACCGGTTCTCGAAGTCGATGGCGCATCGACGCCGATCACGCCAGACAACAGGACAACACCAGGCACACCAGACGCGTCACCGCCAACTCCGATGACATCTGTTGGCAGCGAGAGCAGGGACGAGCAGACAGACGGCTACTTCAAGGAGCGCAAGATTCAGCGTGTGGTTCACAGAAGAGCGCAGATGTCTTTTGCACAAGCACGGCTGTGGTTTCTCCAAGGGTTCCTGGAAGATCCAACAACGTACAACGAGACATCCATGTACGAGCTCAGTGGGCCTTTGGATGTTGATCGACTGAAGAATGCGTTCCGCCAGGTGACCTGGCATCATGAGATCTTGCGCACATACTTCTACACGGACTCAGCTACTGGTTTGCCGATGCAAGCTGTGACAGCCACGTCCGCATGCCCCTTCAAATTTGTGGACGACGCAACGGATGCAACAACCGCGCAAGAGTACAAAGACATGAAATCACGGCAGTGGGATCTGGAAGAAGGTGTCTGC
Organism: Colletotrichum horii; assembly: GCA_027406005.1. Lineage (NCBI taxonomy): Eukaryota > Fungi > Ascomycota > Sordariomycetes > Glomerellales > Glomerellaceae > Colletotrichum > Colletotrichum horii. Next base: position 5,296,535 of record JANVYB010000006.1, read on the forward strand.
TTGGGATTGACTGTCCTCCGACATGCAAGCGACCGACACACTCTCATCCTTTCCAGCCACCACATTGCTATTGATGGCGTCACTTGGATTCTTCTCCTCAAAGATCTTGCACGAGCCTACGAAGGGAAGTCTCTGCCCACCATCCCGCAGTACGTCGACTTTGCAGTCAAGCAGAGGTCTATGATTGAGCACGGAAACTGTGCCAAGGAGACCCAATTCTGGAAGGATGAGCTTGCAGGCCTTCCAGATGCCCTGCCCCTCTTTCCCATGTCACACACAAAGACTCGGAAGGCAACGAACCAGTACGCCACAACCATTGTTGATACGGTGTTGCCTAAAGACTTGGTATCTCGAATCAAGCAAGTCAGCAGCCGACTTCATGTAACGCCGTTCCATTTCCACTTTGCCGTCCTCGCATCAATGGTGTCTCGCCTTTCGCAGACCAATGACTTCTGCATTGGAACTGTTGATACGGGAAGGTCGGGCACTGAGTTTTCTCAGACGGCGGGATGCTTCATCAATATTGTTCCTGTTAGAGTCAACATGGGGGAGACCGACAGCTTCGAAACTCTTTGCAAGAAGGCGTCTTCGAAGATTCTCGCTTCTCTTACCAACTCTACCATTCCCCTAGACGCCTTGCTGGATGAACTCCAAGTTCCTCGCACGGCACGACACAGCCCAATCTTCCAAGTCATCATCAACTACCGACTTGGAATTTTGGGATTGAATTCCATCGGCGATGCTTCGCTTAAGTATGTCCAGTCTCAGAGTTCAGGCAACCCGTATGATCTGGGAGTCAACATCACGGACACTTCAGACGGAACTTGTCTCCTCCATTTCGCCGTTCAAGATGCGCTGTATTCGAAGGAGGCTGCACAGTCAATTCTAGACTGTTATCGATGCTTGCTCGAGTCTGCTTGCGCAGCGCCACGGTCTGAGGTTGCCGAGCTTCCCATGTACAAGTCTACCATGTTGAGAGTGGTCGGCGAGTCAGATGGCCAGGGTTTGACAGGAAGAGGCCGGCGATGCAAAATTGAATGGCCAGGCACTATTTCTCATCGAATCGATCAAATTGCCGAAAGCCATCCGGATCTCATTGCCATTAAGGATGGAGAAAAGGTTTACACTTATCGGGAGATGATGCAGAAAGTCAACAACATGGCAGCATCTCTGAGAGCTGTTGGGGTTCCTAGGAGCGCCGAGCCTTTCTGTTGTCTATTGATCGAGCCTTCGGCCGAATATGTCTTTGCATATCTCGCAGTCTTGAAGGTTGGATCCATCGTTGTCTCCCTCGATACTACCAATCACCAAGAGAGGTTGGCTTCAATTGTGGGAGACTGCAAGCCACAGGCGATCCTCCACGATGAGGCAACTTCCAACCTCGCTCAACTCTTAGGCGACTCTTGTCGTGGTACCTCAACTTTGGAAGTATCTTCGGTTCTGCCTCGAGCTGGAGACCATGAAGTCCGTAATTCATCCGATCCCCAAGCACCAGCCGTACTTTTCTACACAAGCGGAACGACCGGAGTCCCCAAGGGCGCCATCCTGAAGCACAGAAACTATGTCAACCTGATTGAGGCGTCTTCGCGCAGACTTCAAGTACGACCAAAGGAGGAGGTGATTCTTCAACAAACAGGTGTCAGCTTTGATCTTTGTCCATTCGAGATTTTCACTGCATTCTCGAATGCGGCCACCTTGGTCATGGCTTCTAAGGACCAACGCAGAGACCCATCAGCCATCGTCGACCTCATCAAGAACGAAAAGGTGACGTTCATGGCTGGCACACCTGTGGAATTCAAGCACATCTTCCAACATGCTTCGGACGTACTCAAGACTTGCGAAAGGTTCCGGACCGTGGCTGTAGGAGGTGAAATTTTCACACCTCAGCTGGCAGCCCAGTTCAAGCAGGCAATGCCACCGAACGCGAACGTCTTCAACGTATACGGACCGACAGAGGCGTGTATCTTCGCCACGGTGGAGTGCGTCAAGTACTTGAAAGACGGCTTGGACTTCGTGCCCGCGGGCCCTGCTCTGGATAATGTTTCGATATACGTTGTCGACGACAGAATGAACCTCGTACCGGAGGGTTGCGCCGGAGAAGTCTGCATCGGAGGTGCAGGTGTCAGTCATGGATACCTCCGCCGCCAGGAGCTTACTGACAAGGCTTTCGTCTCGGATCCCTTCGCCACTGCAGAGGATCATGAAAACGACTGGAAGATGATGTACCGCACCGGTGATTCAGGCTATTTAAAGCCAGATGGCTCGCTCGTCATTCTTGGTCGTATCAGTGGTGACAGCCAAGTCAAGATCAGAGGAATCCGCATCGAGCTTGAGGACATTGCGTCTAATATCCTCAAGACAGCGAATGGCAAACTTGCGGAGGCTGTTGTAACCGTCCGTGGAGATGACAAGACCTTGGTTGCGTTTGCCGTGGTTGCAACCGGGGCTCAAATCAGAGACACCCATGAGTATCTCCAATCACTCCCGGCAAGCCTCCCTCTTCCGGAGTACATGCGGCCTTCTATCATCATTCCGCTTGAGCAGCTTCCCATGAACCACAATGGCAAGCTGGATCGGGTCGCGTTGAACAAGATACCGATCCCGGCTCAGGCTGAGGAAAGCAGCCAAGAAACTCTCACTCCACTCGAGCGTGACTTGCGTCAGATCTGGGAAAAGATACTTCCTGACACTATTTCTCAGTCAACTGGCATCCTTCCTAACTCCGACTTCTTTCGACTCGGAGGAAACTCACTGCTGCTGGTCAACTTGAGAAAGAAGGTACAGAAGCAATGGCAAATCTCTGTGCCTCTTCTGCAGTTGTTTGAAGCAAGCACTTTGCGGTCAATGGCAGCTATGATTCGAGGCGCCAAAGAATCAAAAAATGACGGCATCGACTGGGAATTCTGGGATGAACAGACTCGTTTCGACAATCATGCAGCCATCGAGGGAATAAGTGCTGCTCCTTCTCACGTGGTCCCGAAGGAAAATCAAACCGTTATTCTGACGGGCGCGGCTAAGGGACTGGGATCATGGCTCCTGAAACTCCTTCTTGAGGACCCGTCCGTTGGCAAAGTCCACTGCATCGCCATCAGTCAGGAACAAGTACCCTTACTTCCGCCAAGCGACAAACTCACGATTCATATCGGAAGTCTTGCGAATCCAGCACTTGGTCTTTCGGGTGAGGCGCAACAAACCTTGCAAAGAGACGTGGACATCATCATCCACGCCGGAGCTGAGGGCTCTTGCCTGAATAACTATGAATCCATTCGCGTACAGAATGTAGAGTCAACGAAGTTCCTAGCCAATCTGGCATTGCCTAAAAAGGCACCATTCCACTACATTTCCAGCCCACGCGTCATTCTGTTTAGCGGAGGCAACACGTACCCCGAGCGGCCCATTTCAGTCCATTATCCTCCTGCGGCCCTCGGCAGAGAGGGATTCACCTCAACAAAATGGGCGAGCGAGACATATCTCGAGAAATGCGCGGCCGCGACTGGTTTACCTGTGTCGATTCATCGCGCGGGTTATCTCATGTCCGAAGACGCTGATGAGATGGACGCCGTGAACATGATCCACAAGTACTCAGCCATCCTCAAAGCAGTTCCATCTTTGGCTACGTTTTCCGGCTTTCTGGACATGTGCAAATTGCCGACAACAGCAGGAGCGATTCTCCAGTCACTGACGAATGACGATTTTGGAGTCTTCTACGGCGCGACCAGAATAATCCACCACACTGAAGGCAATGTGGTGCCGGTTCATGAGTTCCAAAGTTACATGGAAGCTCGTTTTGGTCATTCTTTCAAGAGTTTAAGTATGGTTGACTGGGCGACTGAGGCCGAGGAGAAGGGAATGAGCGCGGTGCTGGCCGCTTTCCTGGAAGCCGTGGTTGAGAGAGGCGATGAAGCGCGGTACCCCAGACTGTTGCGCGGAAGTGAGCAAGATTGAGCATACGGATAGCCAGGGTCATTCTTTTTGGAAAAGGGTTCTCGGAGTTAGGACATGAGCATTGAGTTTAATAGGAAGTGTAAAATTCATGTTTTGGCGACATTCGGATTTGTCCAATACAACGTGCCCATGACTAGGATCTTGTTAGTTGCACATGGCTCCCACATGGCGACAGCAAGGCGTAAAGTAAGGCGTGAGGTGCATAAAGTTGCCCGCGAGGACTTATCTTCACAGCGAGAATTGTTCCGCGTATCTGGTTCGAGATCAGGAAGAGTCCGAATGCCCTACCCTTGCTGGGCATGACGGGACGAACCCCAGTCCATGTTCCGTGATATCGTCAGCTGCTGACGGCCTCGGTCAGAAGCAGGTGACGAGCGGCTGGGACAATCTGAGACAATTGACCCTGAAGGCCCACAGCAACGGAGGTCTCAAACCGCGCTGCGAACCGCTCGAAATTCTATTCAGTGGACCCGGTCTGTATTATTCGAGCTTTACGCGACTAAAGACTTGCACGACTCAGGTTGAACTGGCAGTTTTATCACTCATTATTATCATGATAGTAAGTGACTACGGAGGCACAACTGCCCCTGATTACAGGCGTCTTCAGGTCATGGTAGTAAGATGGGCTTTTCTGAAACAAGCCGGTATGTCTACGGAGAGCAAGGGACATCGTTCTTTCCTAGCACCAAGCCATTGTCTGCACAGCCCTTTGAGAGAGCTACGAACTTGTCAAAGTCGCTTGAGCGGAGGCAACAGAACTAGGGGCTGTTAGACTCGACCGCAATTACGTTGATTCAGCCACATCAACAACAAAGAGACAAGACTTACGCCAGGAGATGGCAGAACAGCGCCTCCAACAGCCTGGCAGAAATTGTTACTGGCTGCGTGTTTGCCGTCAATGGTTTGACAAAAGACTGTCTGGAATTCGCCTTGTCTGTGCGGTGTCGAAGAAATCAGCCACGTGCGCGCACAAACACGATCCTCGTTGATGATTTGACAAGTCCGTTTGGAGATTGGAAGTGGAAGAGTGCTTACCCGGAGACGCTAGCAACAAAAGAGAGAAGAGAGGCAACAACGGCGACCGAAGCACGCATTTTGATTGCAGCGAGAGTGAAGGAGCGAATTCAGAAAAGAGTGAATTGAACGAGCGATCGACGCGTCGGTACGGCTTTGAATTTTTCAAGAACAGAGCAACAGAAATGGGCTAGCGAGTGTCACTCAAAAGAGGGTTCATTATTAGCGGCGATCATGACGACTTTAAATACAAGTTAATCGCGGAGCTGTCCAGGCCCATGATGATATTTCTCGATATTAATATCTCAGACCGCTAACAACCCCAGATGCAAGCATCGTCAGGGTCAGATTCCGCTCAAATCACACATCTGGCGTCGCAACACGCCTCCTGACATGCCCCAGAGACCAGCCCCAGGAAGCCAAGCCTTCGGGCAAAGCCGACGGATGTCGGGACCGCTGGCTGGCCATGTCAAGGACCACCAACCTTAAAATTATCGGAAGAAGATCGGCCCTGGACGCAGTGCACTCGAGGGACTACGAAGTGTTTGCCCAACTATCCGTAGTAAGGTTGATCTAGAATAACGAGGGATCTTGATCCGAAAGATTCCAAAGAGGATCAGACCCTGTGGCGTCGTCACGTGGCTTACGCCGTTCGCCTCCCATCTCCATCCGCCATCCGCTAGAACCGAGAGATCCAATCTTTTCATTTGCTCAAAAGTCAAATAGTCTGGGTGAGGCGTGCCATGATGAAGCAGCCCGGCAGCTGAACTGCCGTGCGCGACGTTAAAGAGGTGGACAGCTCGCAGACACGCGAGTCAGGGTCGCTCGAAGGCCACCATCATACCGTTGCATGGTGCGTTTGACCAAAAAGTCTATTCGCTGGGAGAGTTGACCGTATTTCCTCATCGCACCGCTTGGACATTCCCGCACAACACCGATCCCACGTGCGGCACGGCCTACGAGTGCCGTGCGGACGAAAAAAAGTCCCTACCTACATGAGGTACATGAGGGAGTTCCGATCGACTCCATCCCCAAGCTTCCCCAGCAGAGTTTCCCAAGGAAGCCCTTCCTCGTCTTTCTCCGTTTCAAAGTTTCCCATCCATCCCCATTACCCCCCAGCTCCCCCCTCTTTTGACGCACAATTCCCTTTTCGCCGCACGTTGGGCAATAAGTTCGTCGTCAGTCGACCCTGAGAATCGTCGTTAAGGTCGTCGAAACATCATCGCGGGCCCCCGTCGTCCCCGCCCCCGTATTTACCGATCGATAATACCCACATCGACGCGTTGGGTCGGCTCTTCCGGGTCGACATATAGAGAGGGATTATCTTGATGGGGTCGACATAACAAGCCGCTGGCAGAACGCAGCAGGGAAAGCTGGAGCCATGATATCGTTGGAGGCTAGGGAGGATGTGGCGATCCGTGGTATCAATCATGGGCCGCAGCCACTTGCGGGAAAGGTCATGAGCATCATTGTCGCCTTGATCTCGGCATGCACGCTTGCAAGTCTATTTGGTCAGTAAATCTGATGCGAAACGACATTGGGATTCCAGGAACTCCGCACAACCTCAAGCAGTAATTCTGACACGGATTACAGCTATGCGAGTATCGACCGTGAAGGATTGGAGGGTGTTACCGTACACAATGTGGCGTAAGGGCACTCCACGACTCGATATCGAGACGACTCTGACAAGTTTCTAGTCGTAATCTGCATATATGTTTTCTCTTTTCTTTTCGTCTTCGGGACGTCAATTCTACAGTTCGGGTTCGGAACCGACATGAACTTTGCGGCATGTTCAGCAGCGACGCTCTTTTGCCTCGGCGCCTACGTGTCGACAAAGGTCAGTTCAAGTCCTAGGTACATCAAGATAATTCTTACTGACCGTAGTTGCAGCTGGTGGGTGTTGATTCACGTGTCTGTGTAATCAATGATTGAAGACTGACATGTGACTCCACAGTTCATTTACCTGTTCATGGTAGACCGGGCAGTAAGTGGTTGAGCTACAGATGGCCCCCCAAGACATCCAACTAACGATGACAACAGCACATCATTCGACAGACATCAAAACCGCGAATGAAGTCGAAGCTCTACATATTCAACTCTTTCGGCATGCTTGGTATGGTAGATGTTAGGACCACCAAGGTCAAGGCTAACATGATACACAGGAGTGTTTGTCCTCATTGTGATATTGAACTTCATCTTCCGAATTACAAACTACGTCGATGGAATCTGCATCATTGGACTTGGCCAAAGTGTGATTTTGGCACTTATCTCCTTTGACGCTGCTGTCAACGTGAGCTTCGTTCTGGCTTGACTCAATGTGTATGGGCTCTGACATCTATTAGGTTTACCTCACTATCATGTTTTTACTTCCACTCCTAAGTAAGTTCTGAGAAGTTCAAGGCCATGCTCAACATAGCTAACACGACGGCAGGCCTTCATTCCGTCAAGTATAACTTCTGGAAACCGTGGACATTGGATTGGAGAAACCGTCGAGTCCCACGAGCGCCACCGAATATTAGGCTTCGACGTCTTGTAATCCGCACTTTCATCGGTTCATGCTGTACCCTCCTCAGCAGTGTCACGTAAGTTGTTGATTCGAGTTAGCGTGAGCTTTCCACTGATGTGAAGGAACAGGAATCTAGCAGTCTTGGGGGCACTGAATGGAGAGGTTGCATGGTTGTGTTTATTATGTTGCAACACCGACAGTAAGCACAGTTCTGAAATCATTCTCGCGACAAGGTACTGATATGCCACTGAATAGTCTTTTTCTCGGCCCTTGTCATGAACTGGATAACATCACCTGGTCAGGAGTCTACTCTTCGCACTCTCACACGACCTTCCCGCGTCTCGCACGCGACATTACGACCAGAGGAAGACCCGAGCATGCCGCTCGATCCTGATGGAAACAGCGCGAACAAAACCTGGGAGCAGAGAAGAACTCACACACCAACGACGATAGGCCTACACTCATCCGAAGGCGACAACCTGCAAGAAGGCGAGGACTTGGAACTTAACGACTGACACTCGATGGACCACGGAGAACGCGTATCATTGGAACATCACGACGACGACGACCTTGAGGAGCCGGAGGAACAGGCGTCCAGGCACTCCAGAGTCAGGGAGGAGAAAAGGGGCTCAAAGCAATCGTAATTATCGTCATTATAGACTATTTGGGGTTATGTGGTTTTACGGAATGATACCAAACGCACATGGCAATATCAAAATTGGGGTTTGGGACAGGGGCATACACGGAGTCTGGGACGCTGCTACGTACGATACGAAACATATGAATGAGTAAAATAATTGAAACGAGAATTTCTGCGCCCTAGATGACCGCTGAAGAGACCAGGGGGTGGGTGATGGTGTGGTGACGAGATAAAAACGGACGCCGCCTACAAACCCCGCGGCCTTTGACAGTCCGCAGTATTCAACCACCACTGCCGGAATTACAATACCTGACAGAAAGCGTATGTAAAACGGCACCTTTAAACCGTCTAATCCGGTGACGATCGACACGCGCGAAACCAGATTCCCGTTCGTCCCGTTCAGAAAAACATGGCAAACAAGAACCTTAACCATTTGAGCGCGTTCATTAGCTGGACTTCCTTCACTAGAGACGAGGGTATGGGAGGATTGAAACATATTGCCATGCTTCGTTCGAATGCATGCGAAATAATTGGTAGGCGGGGGAAAAAAGACGTTGCTAGTCATCTGGGCAAAATTCCAGGTGTGCTATTGGCAGTAGCTGCTGCAGGGATTGTATCCGTTTCCTCATCAATGCCTGGGAGAAGGTGGTCTTGGCAGCGAGTGCAATGCTTTTCTTTTCTGCTGATACCTAGTGCCCGGACGACCTAGACGGCTTAATTGCTCCTCGATCTTCCCGCCACATTGTCTTTATACTTGCGGTGATTTACCGGCTGATCGCCGTTACTATCCTTTCAAGGACACTCGTTCGAAAGAACTGTGCATCCCCCAAACTGGTCGCAGCAAGCGCCGAACCGGCCTTGGCAGGTGCCGAATTGGCACGCTTTCGCCTCTGGAAGAAACGGAACAAAAGTTAGGAATCTCCGTCACACAACCGCGTAATTGTTACGTAGATATGACGAACCAGCTAGTGCCAAGACGGATACCAGAGCGAGCAGGGTCTTGGTGAGTTGCATTCTGTACGGTGGTTGGTGTAGTCTGTTGGTGTGGGTGAATATGCTTAAAGTTTAAACGATGCGTCGTGCCTGACGACTCACGGGTAGTGATGAACCGGGCAGAATAATCTATGAAGACTTGGCACAGCCTGAAGAATGATTGAAGTTTCTGGATCTCCTTCACAAAATGCCGGAAAGTGCTCGTTTTTATATGCTGGTTCTGATACTTCTGCTCTGGTATAATCCGACACATTTATTCCAGCCCAGGCGGGTTTTTCCAGATGGGTTTGTATTCGGAGATGATCACTATTTCCTACTGGCCCTAAGTGATTGCGGGAGACTGCTGAAGCATAAGCCGCTGTTAATCAAACCTTATTGAAGACTGGCTTGTCTATACGGGCAGGGCTTTCGCAGGGCATTAATTGGTCGGAGTATATTCCGATGTGCGTAATTTCCGGGGTAACCTTACTCATTTCCTAGCTTCCAAAACATTTCAAACCCGAACCTCTCGGACGACACCAAAGGCAGCCTGGGGAATGCTTGCGCTGAGGTTCAAATCCCGTTAGAGAAAGACCTAGGACCCTGAGGCAGGACTCCATACAAGTCAAGGTCAAATCAGCTGGCGCCTGGATGGCCTGATTCGGAAGTCGAATGGATCGATGCGGCTGCTTTGTATCTGCGGCAAAGCTGCCAAAAATGTGGTTTCCACGTGTAATCAGGTACATATCCGGAAATTTAAGAAAAGCAATTTAAGATGAATCGTGAAAGCCAATGAGAACAGTCCCAAGACAGGATGCAGCCGCAGATGCGAACCTAGATTGACAGCTTAAGCCCTAACGCCCCGATGCATTGGAAACTTTTCACCCCGTATAACAAAAAGAAACGTACTTGAGAGACGGTCTCTCAGTTCTAATAATTCTTTCGTTTCACTCCCGCATGCTAAACCGACTCATACCCCGTAGCCTTGCACCAAATACCCAGAGCAAGATCGGTGCCGGGATCCCAATGACGACCGCGATGCCAGCCAATAGACTTCCGCCAAGTCCATAGCCCAGTTTTCCGAAAAGCGCTGGAACAAAGAGCGGAAACACGAAAGCGAACATGGACCTCATGAAACAACATGCAGCCGAAGCAGAGGCGGTGTACAGCGGATAAGAGTCGGCTATATAGGCCGAGATGCATTGGTACGACATCATAGTGCTTCCCATCGTTATCGCAATGCCAACCTATTGGTCATGAGTCAGGTTGCTGTCCCCGTTAAGAATTTCTGACTCTGAAGAGACTTACGTTTGGAACCAGAAAATGCATCCTGTTCTGCGCGGACCATGCAAATAACAGCATCCCAGCAGGCGTGATTAGTGAACTAGGAATCATCAAGGGAATGCGGAACTCGGGTCTCCCTGGCTCCTCCATCCCGATGCCGGATTTTGTCTTGAGCCGCCGGTAGATTGCGTCCATAGTAGGAGCGCAGATCAAAACTCCAATCAGAGACCCGACGGCGATGGAGATGTAGTTCAGACTTGCCCTACCCTTTGACATCCCGTAATGCTCTTCCCAAAGAGTAGGAAACCCGGAGATGACGAGATAGAGCAAGCCAAAGTTGAAAGCCTGGAGGATTGCTAGACTTTGGATGATGGGCTGAGTTGCAAGCATCACCCAGGGCCTCGACAAGCTGACTCGAAGAATCTTGGTCAGAGTGCGTTGCTCTCGTTCCCAGGCAGTCTGGAACTCTGGATTTCGTGACTCCTTGCGGAGCTTCCTAGCTTTCAGCACAAGAAGGCGAGGCGCATATGTTTCTTTCAGCAGGAAGAATGCTACAGCTTGGACTGCGACGTTGAAGATGACGACTGTCCAAAACGCCCAGCGCCAGGTGGCGTATTGCGAGATGTAGCCACCAACTGGAACAGGGTTAGCAACAACGACTGAAAATAGACAATGAAATGGGGAAGACGCACCAATGGGACCTAGTGCAGGGCCAATGACTGGTGCAAATTGCATCACGGCTATTCCCTTTCCACGCTCTTCTGGGCGCCAGCAGTCTGTCAAAACGCCGCTTCCCATCTGACCCCGACCATTAGCTGTGATCACCTGTCGAAGCGTTGTACGAGACTAACCCCTGTTGTTGCACTTCCTCCAATCCCGGCCAGAAAACGAAAGGCGATGATCTGCCCTTTCGATGTCGCAAAGCCACAAAGAGTGGTGAACAGTATGAAGATCGTGTTCCCTACTCTGACTATCGGTGTACGGCCCCATATCTCCGAGCAAGGTGACAGTATGAATGGGCCGAGTGCGTACGTGAGAAGGAAGATCGATAGGACGAGTTGAAGCTGAACTTGGTTGTCTATGTGAAGATCATGTCCAATCGGACCCAGAGCTGGGGCAGCAATGGAGGAGGATAGGGGCGAAAGAAATGCGAATGCCGAGATAATCAGGGACATCTGTTCGAAAGTCAGATATTGGATGAATGAACTGGAAATTTTAGGACAACCCACTGTCCATTTCTGCCTTCTGTCCCAGTTCTTGGGATTTTCTAGGTCATGAGGTCCATCCCAAGAGACCTTAACCAAATGTTAGCCAAGAAATCTGTCAAAACGATTAGACCAACCCACCAAAAGGGACTCGGGCTCTGAACAATGCTTCTCCTGACTCGGATCTTGTGATATCGGTGATTCCCGCCCACAGATAGTCGGAGCTTTGCTGCTAACATCGTCACCGCACAGCGTCGAGAGGGAGCTATTCCGGGAAGGAGACGGCCTTGGCCCTTTCTCAATGTCGGTTTGCATCGTGATTTGGGGGGTCATGATCTTCGATTTGACATGGAGCAAAACAGGACAAGACCGAATGCCGCTGAAGATGAAAAACTTCGACTACGACCAACCTCTCAAGGACTACTTATCCCCTCCGCTCGGCCTTCGTGGCTTCGAAGGAAGAGTTTTCATTACGAGAGCGCAAGACAACGGCATGCGCAAGCAGCAACTCGGCCATTGGCTTTGCGGGCGTTACCACGTCGTCGCCAGGCCACAAGCTACTGACAATCCTTGCTGCCAGACAAAGCGTGCCTTGCACGCAGTCCAGAATTACTGCTTTGCAGACGAGGATGCACCAGCAGCATTCTCAATACCGGAAATTCGGGTCGGGCGCACAATCTCATTGTCTCTGGTGCAGTGTGGCGTATGGGGAAAATGGCACTAGGAAGGGTTCGCTATGGACTACCGACGCCCCGTGCCGGGGAGCCGCAGCTGAAATTAGGTTCTCATTCTACCAGTTTGCTTTCATGATGAACTTTCATAATCGCTAACTACATATGAACACTAGACACGGAGAGTGGAACACGGAGACGCAGCAAGCAGTGGCTCATTAATGAAACATTTCCAAAAGAGGACATAAAGATTCTAGTCACAAGAAGATAGCGTGGTTAGCACCAATACCGAAAATGTGGCAAAAACAAGTTATGTTCATCCCTCTATTAGAGAGCCAAAAGAAAGGTCCATCCAGGATTCGAACCTGGGCTTACGGAAGGGACTGATTGTAAGATCAGAATCCGACGTCCTAACCAACTAGACTAATAGACCAATGTAGTTGGATTGCTTCCTTGCTGGCAACCTCGCTCGTGACAGCATAGATGTGGGACAAGACAAGCGGGTTGAAGCCCTCGTCTGGTGGGCTCTGAGAACCTTGAATGGGGCCTGTGGATCATCACGATGCTTCACCCAGAATTGGCCCGAGCGCCTGGCACTTCGTCTTGCTTTGCTGCCAGACATATCAAGAATGGGATTTTGTTCAGCATAAAAATTCCTGTCCTTGGAGCTGTCCAGGAAAAGGTAAGTTCATGTGTAGTCCAAACAATTAAGATGCTCGAGGCCTTGTTGTCACGGGGGGCATGGACGTTTTCAAGGCGCTAGGTCCCACGACCCCGGTTTGTGGCGTTCAGCTGGGCGATTAGTCTCTGCGCCGCGTTGTGGGATTTCCGATTTGAGACATTGTGGAAGGCCGGGTCTTTCACAGAATGCTTTGCGGAAATACCGTGCCGTTCAGCTGAAGACTAGTTGCGGCTGCGCCAGTGGGGTTAGACAGCGCCGCAACGCTGAGATGGCATTTGGACGCTGAAAGGGGGAAATAGGCACGCGACAAGTTTTCAACATCCAGACTGCAACTGCCAACATTGGCACACGACAGACAGGTCAAGTGCTATGTGTTAGGAATTCACAAACCATGATCCAGAAACCCGAAAAAAAAATATGAACAGCCCGAAGGTGGCAAAAGATTTGGACGAACAGGGAATCGAACCCTGGACCACTCACATGCTAAGCGAGTATTATACCACTAAACCATTCGCCCATCTTATTGGTTGGCAGGATTGACCCCATGCATGGATATGAAGCTATTGTTAGTAGCAGCGACAGCAATACGGTCGCTGGATACCTAGGTTTACTTTGACCATTGATGTTGTCCTTTCCCCTTCTTTTCTGTCTGGTAAGGCCTGGTGCTCTCTGGGCTTTCGTAGCTTCTGCAGTTCACATCGCAGCCAAAACATAGAAGCGGAACGCCTGCCCGTCTCCAAATTGCTTCGCTGTAAAAGTCCTTGGTGACGGGATTGCTCTCGGCACCTCTCAAGTAGATTAAGGTCACATCCGGTCGGCAGAATGCGAAATTGCGGGGGAATCAACCCGGCCGAGTGCCGATCTTACGAGATCGACTGACCAAAATCACCCGAAGAGGTAGCAGTTTAAGATCCTCCGAGATTCAAGGACTTAGCCGTGCATCTGTACCAGGCTTGATGTTTTGGTTTTCCAGTCTGTTTGCACAACTGTGTCCTCGCCAACCAGGTCGGAATGAAAAAGCAAAGACATGACGGGCTGATCGCTTCATTAACATGATGCTCCATCCCGGTTGAATCCCGATGATGTACTCCGCTCTTCTCTCTCTTCGCATCATTTCGGGTATGGATGGCTCCGTACGAGCTCCTGAATTGGTTCACTTATGTCACCTTGGGCATCGAGTAAGTTGCCATGATGATCTTTGCCAAAGTGGTGTCGCGTTTCCCTCCGAGGCTTGATGTATTTGATCAAGGGTACGCCTCGACGACATCCTCCGATGATGTGTCGATATCCAAGACGGGCTCTAGACGATTGGATGAATTTTCGAGCAACAATGTTCCCTATGCTCGCCTTTACCGCATTGGCGCTCTTCAGCTTGGCGTCGGCCCACAGTCGCATCACGAACTTCGTTATCGACGGTGCCTCGTACAACGGGTATAACGCTAAAGTCCCCAACAATCCCAAGCTTCTAGCGGCATGGAGCACAACAGTGAGCGACGATGGCTGGGTCAGCACCGAGAGCTACGGAGGACCCAACATCGTGTGCCATCGGAACGCAACCAACCCTGCAGGCCATGCACCGGTAGCGGCGGGGGACACTATTGCCTTGCAATGGCAAGGTTGGCCAGAATCTCACCATGGTCCCGTGGTAACACATCTGGCATACTGTGGCTCTGAAAGAGGATCCTGCGAAACGGTGGAGAAGACGACATTGAGCTTCTTCGGCATCGACAAGGTCGGGCTGATCGACCCTAACAAGAACGCGACCGATTTCGCGACCGCTCGAGGGATCTGGGCAAGCGACGTCCTCATACAGAACAATGCTAGCTGGGTGGTTCAGATCCCGCCCAAGATAGCGCCAGGGTATTACGTTCTCCGCCACGAGATTGTTGCGCTGCATTTCGCGAAATATCCTGGCCAGGGAGCTCAACATTACCCGCAGTGTATCAACATCCAGGTGACTGGCGGAGGAGGAGATCGCCCGACTGGAACGCTAGGCATGAAGCTTTACCAACTAGCAGAGGAAGGATTGGTATATGATATCTCACAGAGCCCACTTCCCCCGTACAAGATCCCCGGACCGACGGTTTACACCGGAGCAAAGACCTTTGCTGCTCAGACAGGAGCGCGGGTGTTATCTTCGGCCACTGCGATACCAGGACTTCCATAAATTGACACAACAAGTGTGACTAGAAGATTCCAAGAGGGTGTTGAATCGGTAGGGGAAAGGCTGACACTCAGTCCGACAGCACGGCCGTGATGAACCTGGGTCTCTGATTGTACACTTGAACACACCAGATGTCTTTCAGCGATTACTTTCCTCATCTGAATAGTGAACAAAAGGCGCAAGAAATTGCGTAATAGCATTGTTTCCTCAATGAATCAAATTTCTGAGTGACACATGGCGCTGGTAGAACCTTCTGTAAGGCGTTGATGATGGGTGGTTTGACAGAAACTGCTGGGCGCAATTGACAGTTGATGAACACCTTTTACGGGGCGGCGCCCTTTGCCGATCCACCGGGGCATTTGGCCGATCTCACCCCGCCCCTTTCCCCGCGCCTACATCAACTTGGCCGCGTCTGCCAATCGGGACCGGCTCAATTGTGACCATCTTCACCAACATCATTTTGAATTGAGTTTGGGCGGTTAATACAGCCGATCATCGAAAATGATGCAACGGACA
The DNA here is from genome assembly GCA_027406005.1 of Colletotrichum horii. Classification (NCBI taxonomy): domain Eukaryota; kingdom Fungi; phylum Ascomycota; class Sordariomycetes; order Glomerellales; family Glomerellaceae; genus Colletotrichum; species Colletotrichum horii. The sequence continues at coordinate 5,312,134 of JANVYB010000006.1, forward strand.
AAACTGTTTTCATCCATCTCCGGCCAAGTGAGGTTATACTCCTCGGCGAGGACTTCGTTATCGGGATTGAAGATCAACGCCGACCGACTGCAAGAGACTCTTCACCACACGTGTCAATGGGGAGCTGCGCATAGATATGGCAAGTAAGTCTGTCTTCGTTTTCTATGTCTTTAGGGCAGCTGCTCACAAATTTGTTAAACGATAGAGGTGCGACAGAGACTGGCATGGCTCGCCTTGCCTTGTCTGATGATGACGCCAAGGTTAGACACTGGTTTGCCGACGAGGTGACTGGAAACCTTGGCTGCGATCTCGCCGTCGATGAGATGGGCAATATGTTCGCAAAGAAGAAGGGCTCTCTCAATTCAACGAGCCCGATGACCGCCATGGGAAGCCACCTTGATACCCAGCCAAGAGGTGGTCGATACGACGGTATCTTGGGTATCATGTCAGCAATCGAGGTGATGAGAACCCTGAAGGAGAACGGGTACAAGACACAATACGACATTGGCATTGTCAACTGGACGAAGTAAGCCTGCTGTCGTGATAACCTCAAGTATCTGAGGCAGCCTTGCGCCCAGAGGAAGGTGCAAGGTGACCTACTTCCGACCTATTTATCCAGGCTGATAATATTCTGGCGCGTCAGTCTCTGTTCCTTAAAAGACCCCTTATGTTAGATACTGATTTAGAAAGAATTAAGCTGTTTTATTTATATAGATACTATATATATATTATAGTTAGTTTATAATAGTTATAAGCTTAATTTATATTATACTTTTAAACTACTATCTATAAAATAAATTATAACTTTATTTAATTTATTTTATATTTATTATATTTTATTTTAACTTTTAAGCTTTATTTTTATATTTATTTTTAACTTATAGTATACTTCTAATATAATAGCAACTATTAATTTTAGCATTTTTTATAAGCTTACTTCTTATTATAACTTCTTAGCTTAGTATATCACTTTTTAAGTAGAAGTAAAAGCTAAAGATATTTAGAAATATATTAACTTAGATAATATTTCTAGCGCTTCATTTGATCTAAGTGAAGTTAAAGGTATATTTTTGCTTAATAACTAGATTTAAAAGGAAAATAAGAAGTAATATAAACGCTATAAAGCAGAGTAAGAAGCTTATAATAAAGTTATCACTTTATATGCTTCTACTGTTTTAAATATATAAGAAATGCTTGCTGAAAGCAATATAACTGAAGATAGAGATTTTAAAAAAGAGGAATTTAAGGAAGCTACTAATAACTTATTATTACTAGTGTTAGTTATACTTACCTTTCTCACTAAGAGATCTATAGATGTTTTTAAGCTTTATGCTTTGCACTTTACTATATATACTGCTTATAAAGCAAAGCATATATATAAGGAATAAGTATATAAAGCTTTAGATAAGTAGGTTAAAAATACTGTTTTAAAAGAGATCTTTATTTCTATTTAAGTAGAGCTTTTAGAGAAAAGAAACTACACTTTTTGCGCTTTAATCTGCATTTTAAAGTGATGCTATGCTTTAAGCAACTTAAGCAACCTTATTATAATCTGTAAAGAATATACTGCAGTTTTAGATTAAATAGCTTCTGCTGTTAATTTTAATACTTAGATTAAAGACTTTTGAAGTGTATTTTTTAAGGCTTTCTAGTATAAGCTGCTAGAAGTATAGAGAACTTTTATATTAAAAACCTTTTTCTAAGCAATTTAATGCTACTTTGTTTTATTTTAAGCTAATCTAAAGTTTATTAATATTATTAAGTGAGAACATTTTAGCGCTAAGATTTAAAGTGTAAGTTAGTATATTAATATATTTAAAGACTTTCTCTATAAAGATATAATAAGAACTTAATTAAAGGGTTGCTCTAATAGAGTTTTTATAATGCTAGCAAAATATTCTAATAATATAATCTCTAGCAACCTTGCTTTAAAAAAGCCCTTATAAAGCAAGTTAGCAATATATTATATATATAAAAAAAGCTATAAATAGACTTTATTTATATATAATCACCTTAAGTTTGCTTTTATAGGTAAAAGGTTTTATATAAGCTCTAAAGAAGCTATATAGGTTTGCACTAGAATTAATAAGCTAAAGTATTTTAAGCTTTATATTGAGATAATCTGCTAAAGATAGCTTACTATAAGAAACTTTAGCTTCTTTAAGCTTAGTAATAGCAAGAATTAGAATAAAAAGGGACTACTTAAGAATAACTTAAGTAGAATAAAGAGGTTGCTTAGTATTTCTATTTTTAAAATAAACCTCTCAGCTAATATAGTAGCTTATATTATTACTAAAGATATTATTGCTATAATTGCAATAGAAGAAGCAAAAGCCTTTATATTAAAACCTAAACCTAATAAAGTTTATATAACTTATACTTAAGGCTTAAGAGTTCTTTCTAGCAGTATAGTATTAAATAACTGCAGTACTTTCTACTTAGTAAATAATATCTTTCTTTTTAAAAAAAGCTTAGTTATTTATAAAGTGAAAAAGCAAGTTAAAGCAGGTATAACTTTATATCTTATTATAGTAAGAGGTATAAAGATCTTTTGCAATATATTAAACAGAGCAAATAGGCTTTAAAACTTAATGCTTTATAATATTATGCTTATAGATAACTTTTATATTAATATTATCTTAGAACACTTACTGCAAAAGATAGATATCTAATACTTAAGCTATAATATTATCTTTTATATAAGAGATTATAAAAATAGCATAAAAGTGAAGAAGCTTTTAAAAAAAGGTAATATTACTTTTATAAAATACTAACTTTATCTTTTATACTTATATTCTAAATATATTCTTTTTAGTGATATTTTAATTATAAATCTACTTACTCTTATAATAACTTATGCAAAGCAACACTCTTAAAAGCTTATATAAACTTATATTAATATTGCAGAAATATAGCACCTTTGCTCTAGATATTTAGAACTTAGAGCGTTTGAGAAACTGGTTCTTAACGCTTAAGAGGTGAAGATCTAAGGAATATTATGCTTTAAATGCTAACATTATATAACTATATATGCAAAGCAAGTAATATTGCAATATACCTTAGAATAAAAAGCAATACAACCTTTTTATAGAATCTTATAAGATTAATTTAACTACTTAATAAGTTTTAATATAAATAAATAGCTACTTATTATTAAAAATAAATATATAAGTTAACTTTTTATATTTCTATATATAGATAAAACCTAATAGTTAGTCTTTATTGCTATTTAAATATTTAAATGCTAAATATAGAGATAATATAGCTTTATATTATATAAGATTAAATAAGACAGTAAGCATACTATAATTGCAATAAATAGAATATTAGAATTTTAGATCTAGGCGTTAAATATAAAGATTAAAATTAAATAAGTATTTTTATATACTAAGAAGCTAAATAGAGGTGTAGAGCAAGCAGGTTAGAAACTAATTATAAAGGCTATTGCAATAATTAAAGTAGTAAGTCTTCTATTTATATTATAAGTTGAGGCAGTATAGGCTGCAGCATTCTTCTATAATATAAGCTCTCACTAATGCTGCAGCTAGCTCTTGCTAATCTAAGTTGAAGAAGACTAGTTGAGAGACTATATTAAGCGCTGCAAACCTACTTATAAAGCAAACCTTTCAGTTAATTCTCACCTGCAATAGAGAGGGGTTTATATATATAGCTGCAGAGCATACCTTTTTAAGAAAGAATATAAAGTAAATAAGAATAGATATAACTTTAAAGTTATAATATAAAAGTATATTAGATATTTAGTAAGGTATATAGCAAACTTATATAACTTCTATAAAGTTTAGATATTTTTGCTTTAAGAAGTTATTATTATATAAAATATAATGTTTAATAAGAAGATATTTTATTTAAAAGATAATATAAAGTTAGCAATTTAAAGCAAAGAAGTTTGTGTAATTGCTGATAAGATATAAGAACTAATATCTCTAGCGCCTCTTAAGCTACAGCTTCTAAGAGTATAAAATAAAGCTGAAATTATATTAATAATAGATAATAAAGCATTATTACTATATCTTTCCTTATTAAGAGAACTTTAACTAGTTAATAATAAGCAAAAGAGATAGCTGCTAACTTCTAAGTTAAATATAAACCCTGCTGATATATATAGAATAATAAATTTTATACTATTATTAACCTTTATCTATCAAGATAAAGCAACAGAAGAGATTTAAGATGCTAGTAGGAATATAACCTCTACTGAAGATATAATTTTAAATAAGATCTATATTTAAACTAATACCTTTTCTTTATATAATCTAAATATAGAAGATAATAATATATAACTACTCTTGCGAAGTAACTCTCTTACTCAGCTAGTATAGCTATATTTAGAAACTAAAGAAGAGAGTGCTATAGAAGAAGAGTTAGAGCAGGTGTATAATTATACTAACTTAAGCTAACCTGAAATTATAAAGCTAAGGTGATTATTTCGCTTTAGAACACACTTTGCATTTCTATATATAGAATAAAACTAATATATCTTTTTTGAAATATATATACTAAAATAGCAGAAAGTAATTAAAAAGGCAGATTAAGGTTACTATTTGCTTTATTGCTTTATCTTTACTTCTGTTCACTAAGTGAAGCTTAAGTGTATTTCTATAGTACTAAGTAGAAAAATCTATATTAACTAGCTTATTAAGTTACTTAAGACTTAAAAAGATATTTAATAAATGCTAAAACTGCTTTGTTCACACTTTATTAAAGTATATAATATTGAAATTAATAAACTTAAAGAAATAGAAGTTTAAGAAGTTATAGATAATATAAAGGCTAAAAATAAGCTAATACTCTTTAAGTAGGTGTTTATATATAAACTGAATTAATATAGATATTTTAACTACTATAAGGCTAGAATTTATATTTAAGGCAACTTTTAAGAAAAGCATCCTTTAGAATAAATATATATTGCAACCTTCACTTTAAAAACTTTTAAAGTTATAATAGCTTTTATAGCATAATTCAACCTTGAAATTCACTAATTCAATATTGTTAATATGTTCTTAAATGCTATATGCAGGCTAAATAACCTCTCTATTACTTATTACTTACTAGATAGCTTTAAAAAAGATAGAAAGGTTATTAAACTTTAATACACTTTATATAGACTTTGCAATATATTTCTATTTTAATATAAAGAGTTCTTAAGCTTCTTTCTTTATCTCAGATTGCACTTAATAAGCAAAGATCTATATCTCTTTTAGACTTGCAATAAGAGAGTCTTTATACTCTTCTATATTGATAATATCTTTATCTTATATTATAAAGACTATATAAAAGAAGCTGAAAAAGTTATAAAAAGAATTAAAGAGAAATATAAGCTAAAAGACTAAAGATTAGTTGAATAGTATCTAGAAATTAGAATTACTTACAATTAAATAATATAAAGTATTTACTTTTTATATAATTAGTATATTAAATAAATTATAAAGAAGTTTGATCTTACTAACTTTAAAGTATTAACTATACTTCTCTTGCTTATTTCACTTAAGAAGTTTGACAGAAAAGTAAACCTATAGTAAGTTCTCTTATATTAAGAGAAAATTAGATTAATTCTCTATATTATAATTATAATATAACTAAATATTGCGTTTGCTTACACCTTATTATTATAATTGCTAATAAACCTATCTCTAAAGCACTATTAAGCTGCAAACTAAGTAATCTAATACTTATACTATATTTAATACTTTGCAATTTGCTTTAGCATCTTAGAAGGTAATATAGCTTAAGTATTACTAATTACAAGCAATACGTCTTTTGCTGATAATAAAGAGATATAAAGGTTATCTTAAGGTTTTATAATATCTCTCTTTAGAGGCTTAATTTAATAAAAAGCTATATATTAAAGTATAGTAATTATATTAATAATAGAGGTAAAGCTTCTAAGCTTAGAGCATATTGCAAAAGAGATTATAGCTTTTAAGCAGCTCTTTAGAGATCTTAAACTTAGTTTGAGAGATATATAGAAGATTTATTATAATAATCAGTAAATAATATAACTTATAATAGGCAAAAAGGGGTATATCTTAACTTATTTCTGCTATATAGATATTTAAAATATATAGCTTCGCTAAGAATATACTAAATAATCGTTTTAAGTTATATATCTTTTAACTAATAAGATGCTAGCTAATAGTCTTATAAAAACCTTTTCTTATATAAAGTTTAAAGAGTTTAAAGCATTTTTAAACTTTTAAAATATATTATAAGTAATAGCATAAAGCAAAAAGGAAAAATTAAGTAGTAAGTAAGGCTTATAGGCTAGATATTTTTAATTGAAAATAGCCTAATAGCTAAGAAGCATATAGCCCTCTTAAGAGCTTAAAACATTTATGCCTTATAAGGTATATAGCAAAGTGATACTGCGCTTTATTTCTGTCTAAAGAGAGCAGTTATATATTTATCTATTAGGATTTAATATATAGGTAGCAATTTCTTAGAGAGATGCTTACTAATAAAGCTGTTAATAGTATAGTAAATGCTAGCTGCTTAAAGGTTAGTAGTGATCGCTTTAGAAGGCAGACTAATATGCAAATTACTAGAGACTAATACATCTCTTGCAGTAATTTTAACCTTTAGAGCAATAGCTAGCATAAGAAGAGAAGCTATAAGATTAGTAGCTACTTTGCTACCACTCTCACTCTCAACTTTAGCCTTTTTCTAAGCTTTATTATAGGCGTTAAAAGCTTTATAAAGCATAATTCTCTAATAAACAAAGACTTATAATATATAAGTTAGCAAATAGTTAGCAAAGCGAAAGGTTGCATAATAGAATATATATTATCTATAAGATTATCTTATATACTGCTAAAGAATTAGAGCTTTAGTTTAAAAATAGAGGCTAGCGTGAGGATATATATCTTTTTCTTCTCTTTATAAAGAGCATATTTACTTTCTTGCTTTAAACTAAGTATATATATACTAAGCAATATACTTAAGATAGTGCTATATAAGTATAGTAGGTATATAGTATTACTTAGCAGTAGTAGCTGCTTTTTCTTTTAACTTTTAGCTTTTAAAACTTCTGCTTCTACTTTAGAGTTAGTAAATAAAGCAATAGGTTAATAAGAAATAAGGATTTTAAATATATATTATTTACAGCTTTGCTACAGCTTATAAGAGGATAAAGGAATAGAAGTAGCAAGCTTTAAATTATACCTCTTTTTAGCTCTTTTGCTCTCTATAGGCTAATTACTTTTAACAGGCTTATTAGTCTTTAGCTCTATAAAACAACTTAAATTAGTAATTAAGTTATAGAAGTAATAAAGTGAAGTGAAAACTTTATAACGCTTTATAATAAGAAGAAGATTTAGAAGTGATGAAAACAGATAATAAAGCGACTTACTTTTAGGCTTAAGGCTTTTAAGCTTTAAAGTAAGCGCTAGAGGAGTGCTGCTACCTTTTTCTTCTTGCCTCTCTCTCTTTTTATACTTCTTACTAGCAAGAGTAGCTTTCGCTTTAGCTATACTAGCTGTATATTTAGCTTTAGTCTTCTTAAGAGGCATTTAAATAATGTAGTTAATATTAAAAATAGAATTATAAGCAAATAAAAAGGCATTATAATTGCAGCATAAATATATATATATATATAGAAGTAAGGTGAGCAATATATATAGTTATAATAATAGTGATAGAGAAAGAAAATTAAGAAGTAGAAATAGTGTATAAGATATTATTATTACTATTATATTACTGCTTTAATAGCTGCTTCAGCTGTTTATTTTAAATTAATAAGAAGCTTCTGTTTCTACTAAATAAAGAGGTAATATTAATTACTACTTTAGCATTTATAATATTAACTATAATAGAAAGCATATAAAGAGAAAGATCTGCCTTTTTTATATAATTTAATAATAAAACTGCAAAATTATCTCTTTTATTAATTTCTTTTATTAATTACTTCTCTTTATATCTATTTATAGATCTAAAGTATATATATAAAAATATAAGATAGTAATTATATAGAATTAAGGTTTATAAGCTCTTTTAAGCCTAAAGAGATATATTATAATAACCTTAAGTATCTAAAGCAGCCTTACGCCTAGAGGAAGATGCAAGGTGACCTACTTCTGACCTACTTATCTAGGCTGATAATATTCCAGCGCATTAGTCTCTGTTCCTTAAAAGACCCCTCGCATCAGATACTGATTTAGAAAGAATCAAGCCGTTTTATTCACACAGATGCCATACATACGTTATAGTTAGTTTACAACACCTGCAGAACGACCCGTTCATCAAGGTCAAAAGGCTGACTCAATAACAGCGAGGAAGGAGCCCGGTTCCCCATGTCAATGATGGCATCAGGTGTCTGGGCCGGTAAGGTTCCTCTCGAAAAGGCCTGGGCCATGAGCGATATCTTCGATCCATCCGTGACAGTAAAATCCGAGCTTGCCCGCCACGGCTACATCGGCCCCGTCGCCTGCTCTAGCAAAGGCTACCCGCTTGGCGCGCATTTCGAGCTTCACATTGAGCAGGGTCCCATTCTCGAAGAGAACAGTAAGAAGATTGGTGTTGTACAGGGTGCACAGGCATATCGCTGGTTCACCTTCACGATCAAGGGACGCGACGCCCATACCGGCACAACGCCCCTCAAGTCTCGATCGGACCCCCTTCTCGCCGCGTCCAAGATGATTGCAAGCTCGAACGCAATCGCGAAAGAGCTCGGTGCCTTGGCCTCTACCGGCGTCATTAAGATCCCGCCCAGCTCATCCACGAACACGATCCCGTCTCAGGTCACCTTCACCCTCGACATTCGGCACCCGGAAGATAGCGTCGTCGACGACGTGCAAAGTCGCGTACTCGAGTCGTTCATTAACATTGCCAAGTTGGATGGTAGGGGAGTCCAGGTAGAATGGACTCTCGACACGGACTCGCCTGCAGCAAAGTTCCATCCTGATTGCATCAATGCTGTCGAGAATGCTGCGACGGGACTATTTGGTGCTGACGGATGGCTCCCAATTACGAGCGGCGCCGGACATGACAGTGTCTACACAAGCAAGGTGTGCCCGACAACGATAATTTTCGTTCCTTGCAAGGATGGAGTGAGCCATCATCCCGAGGAATACTGCAGCCCCGAAGATTGGTAAGGGAATTGGCCATAACTCATCAGAGGATACAAGAATACAAGCTAATGAATACAGCGCGAACGGGACTCAGGCGCTTCTTGAAGCGGTAGTGAGTTATGATAAGCTGAGGGCTAGCAAGTAGTCGCCGGCGTAATGGAATTTCGAGATATTTGTCGAGTTTTCGAGTAACGTCTCATTTCGCCCTCACCGAAGCTTTTCCTCTCAGCCTAAAATTATGAGCGACTTCGTGGATGCTTGTGAATTTGTGTCATCACATACAGTCAGTCCAAGCATCATCAAATAATCTTATTCAGAGTTGAGCACAATAAGATTGGATTTGTCAGACTCTCTCGATTTCTCACCATGAGTCGCGTACTCATGTCAAGATGCGCCCTTATGAATAAGTTGATGTTACCGCCGTTATCGAGCTAAGTCCATGATGTCAGGCCCTGGTCGGCTTGGTTAGTTGGAGCACCGGCTGCGGGGAAGCACGCCCTCACAAATCACTCGTTATTCCCGTCCGCCAAGAACGCTGTTTGCTTGGAAGGGATCTGCTGGACGCGTGTATTAGTAAGATGGTTTCGTCTGTACTGTGACGCCATCTGCGCGTCTTCACAAGGGCGCGTTCATAGGTGAAAGTATACCGAGTGCATTAAAAGCAATCGAATCTTCCCCGCAATCCGGAGCCGTAGATCACACTCAATTCATCACATTCAAGCGCAAGAAATTCGCTATCCGTGGCTATTTGATGCCCGCATTGACCGAAAGACCGTTTCGAGACGAACTACACCCTGCAGCCAGAATGGACCCCTCAATCAAGCCCTTCAAAATCAATGTCCCGGACTCTGCGATCGAGAATCTGCACGCCAAGCTCGACAGTGCGAAATTCCCGTCAGAAATTCCGCTCACGGAGAGCTGGGACTATGGCGTGCCAGTCTCTCACATCAAACGACTCGTGAACCACTGGCGGAACGGCTTTGACTGGCGGGCAGCCGAAGCCAAGCTGAATGAGATCCCGCAATACACGACCACGATCTCTGTCGATGGATTCGGAGATCTAGACATACACTTTGTGTGGCAGAAGAGCACTCAGCCCGGCGCTGTTCCGTTGCTATTCTGCCATGGCTGTGAGTAACGCCTAGACCTTCGATGGGCAATTGACCTAACTGATGCATAAGGGCCGGGAAGCTTCTATGAGGCCCTTAAGCTCATTCCCCTCCTCACAACTGAGACGAATGGTCTTTCATTCGACGTCGTCGCGCCTTCACTTCCCAACTTCGGCTTCTCTCAGGGGTCAGATAAGCCCGGATTCCGCATGCCTCAATACGCCGAGGTGATGCACAAAGTGATGCTTAAGCTCGGATACGAGCAATATGGTCGGTCGCCGTCCGCCTCCGCATGACTACAATCGTTCCTACTTACACACTGATAGTGACACAGGGAGGAGATTGGGGGTTCTTGATTACCCGCTTCATGGGTCTGAAATATCCCGATCACGTCCTTGCCTCGCATCTCAATATGGCCCAAGCCCAGCCGCCTTCGCTGTTCAAGAACCCATTGCAATACATCAAGAGCTTCTGGCCACATACTGAGCAGGAAAAGAAGGGTCTTGAGCGGACCAAATGGTTTGCCAAGGAGGGATACGGCTACAACCTTGAGCAACAAACACGCCCTGCTACCCTTGGTATTGGGCTGGCCGATTCACCTGTCGCCGTTCTCGCATGGATATACGAGAAGCTTCATGATTGGACGGATGGCTATCCATGGACCGACGACGAGATTCTCACTTGGATCTCCATCTACCAGTTCTCGACTATGGGTCCTGAGGCGAGTGTGAGGATCTACTATGAGGTGAGACATCCTACTCCGCATACGGAGCAGTTTGGCTGGGTCCCAAGGGTGAAACTTGGAGTTTCCATCTTCCCAAGGGACTTGTTCGTGCCCCCCATTAGTCACGCGAAGACCTTGGGACCTGTGGTATTTGCGGTTACCCATGGCGATGGTGGGCATTTCGCCGCACATGAAAGGCCAGAAATCTTGGCCAAGGATTTGAGGCAGATGTTTGGCAAGGGTGGAGGTGCTCGTAACGTCGCACAAAGAATATCGCAAGGCCGGGTTCAGGCGAAGTTGTGAAAGGGATGGCGGTTGTTTCTCCTCTGAATAGATCTTGGAAGCGATGGTTGCAGCTCAAGATATGAGTGGCTAGAATTGAATGCGACTTCCACCATAGCCGTTCCAGCATTCACCTTGCATGGTTGGCTGCGCCGGCCTAGTTTGACTATGCAGGATGACTGTGAGTTTTGACCAATCTGGGGCGCAGGATAGGCTTTGCGCCTTAGATTGTTGGCATTTAACACGAGTTACTAGGCAACTGTGATCGCAGCAAATTAGGTGGCGCGATGGTGACGATGTCGTCATCGCAAGGGTCAAATGATTTTTGTCATGGCTGGGTGATGGAAGAAAATCACGTGTGACGATTTGTGACAGGTGGAATTGATTCATCAACGGCAGATTTGTATAGAACAATTCGGTCGTTATTTATATGACGAAAGGTCGAGCTACATATTTATGATATCCATTCCTTTGGGGCCAAAGCCATGTGTCTTCCTTTCCCATTGTAGTCAGCAGCCTGGGATTGCACGATCCTGTGTTGTGAGGCTTGAAGAACCTTCAATTTCCAGGCCGGCGTGAGCTTCTCATTGTAGGTCTTCCAAAGGCGGGGGAGGTATTGCACATCCTGAACGCAGTATGACAATATGTCTCGAGACAGGGGTCGCTGGCTGAACACTGCATAGCTGCCTCCCGACTCCGGGGCGAAGAGTTTGAGTCCTTGCTTTTTAACTCGACTCCATTCCAGTAGTTCGCCAGTAGTCATCTGAGCATCTGATTCGATGCACTTCTTCAGCCCGAAAAGAAGCCTCTTGTTGGATTTCCGACTTGCGAGCTCCATGAGCTGCAAATCTTCAACTCCCTTGAGGTCGATGTTGTAGTGGAAGAAGAGGGCATCGGAGTCGTTTCTGACGTCAAAAAAGATCTTTGTGATGCTTGGCGACTCGAGGATAGTCTTCAATGTCGTGCCGTTTGTCCCCGGTTCTGAGAAAGACGCGGCACCGAGCGTTTGTACATCGATCAGGTATGTATGCTGTTGGGTCGATAGGTAGATCTGAATGATTGATATCGTGCCTAAACGGCCAAGGTACTCTCCTTCTAGGTCCACAAAGAGTGATGGTGGGCTGGCATGGGCTCCGCTGAGCGCATCAACCACTCGGGCGAGAGCTGCGGTTGTATCAACAAACTCGTAAGAAGTCTTGTTAACCGGGATGGTTTGAACAAGAGGAGGACGCGGCATTGCAAGTAGTTTCAATATCCTGTGTCTGGAAGAAGAGGCATTTGCTTTCGAATTGAAAATAGTCAAGCCAGAGGACCAAAGAAAAACGAACCGGGAACGTTGACATTTATGGCTTGATGTCTGGCGTAGGAACGCCGTAAATGACCACGTGAATCAACCATCCCGAGGCCCCCAACAAAGGAAACGTCCATTGAAAATTTCGAAACCGGTTATTATGTTGAATCCACTACACCATCACTTGTACTGTGCATCATGAGCCTCAGGATTCTACGTGATGAGTCAATCGTCTCTTCTCCTCGTCATTATGAAACCAGCTGATAAAAGAAGTAAAGACCATTGCTGTTATGTTGGGCTTTTCACATGCACGGTACAGTGATCATGCAGATTCGTTGAGAGGTTAACTCGGGTGAGTTTGTGCCTACTGCTGGAGGCCGACCAGCTGAATCATCGTCTACTTCGTTTGATTCGTCAGACAGCTATTGCCGACGTTGAGAGTCGTTGAACCCGCCAGAAATACTGACAAGGCAAGGCCTCAGATGGAAGCCACATGCGGAGATGACATCTTGAATGAATGGCCGGCTTTGGAATTCCAGTAAATCCTAAGTTCCCAACCGCCGGGTTGAGGTGAGATTGCAAACCGGTGACAAGTCCCTCGGGCCAAGTCTGTCATTTGAACCTACCTAATGACGATCATTCAGCATGATTTCAGCCTCAGAGTGTGAAACACAGAGCTCATACCGAATGACAAGACTCTGAGGTGCGGGAAAAATGATTGTGGCGGTGATTTCCAGAGAAGTCAATATGTTATGTAACATCGATCATGAACTTCCACTACGGTATCGGACTCGTATTCTCGCATGGGTTCTAGTACGCGCTGCAGCAATATGACCCGACCACAGAAGCACTCTGATTATCATGTAGAGCTAGAACAATCTTGTGGCCCGCACTGATTCCCGGGACTTCGCTGCAACTCGTCGCGAGAAGTGGGGAGGGGGCGGGAAGGCGGCGATCTTAGAGAGCGGAAGGAAGCTGATCACGTCAAGTATTAGGTAACTATAGCAAATACGATATACTAAAACGACACTAGGGCTGCTGACCGAACGATTATCAGACCGCCGTTGATATGTGTCAATAGATACATCTTTGCGTTTCATCAGAAAGTGACTCATCTGCCCGAATCTTCCATCATGAAAACGCCCAATTCAGTCCCAAAGTATGACGGCCATGAATGGTTGATGAAGCTGCGGTAATACCGGACGAATCAAGAAGATCTAGCCCAGGTCAAGCTGAATTTATTGGGCAATACCAGGCAGAGCCACCGGAAGAGATGCTCGTATCAATGCATACCGAGACGATGAGAGGACCGGTTAGAGCGGCACATAGTGGCCATCATGTAAAGTGTGTTGAACCTCATGGGGCTCGCTCAGGGACTTGTGTATGAGCTGATTCTGCCCGAGTTGGGAAGAAGCCGATCTAAGCCACGATTCAACTCTTGACACCTAAGTTGAAGACGATTCCTCAATTTAACTAGACTGGGGATAACTGTGTCCGAAGGTTCTTTTGAATGAAGCGCACTAATCATGATCAGGGCGGCTGTCTCCCCGCAGTGGCTGCCTGTCAGCCTGCGCCGTATGCGGGGAAGTTCAAAAAGTATGCTAACGTAGTATCCGGATCCTTCGTCAGATCGCCTAAAGTCTGGCATTGCTCGAACTTTTGCGCTATTGGTAGACTGGCATCTGAAGGATTCAAAGGCCATGGCCACAATGGGTATCATGACAACATCAAGAACAAAAAGACCTAATTCCATTCGTGGAACGGAGAGGGAACTACAGTTACGACACTCCCAAAGCAAGACAGTTGGCGCGCGTGAGGCATCCTGATGTTGAAAATTCCAGGATACGAGATTTCGATTGCTCTTGAGTGAATTACTGAGATATTCAAGTTGTTAAGAGATAAATGAGACAGGAAAGTATAAATGGCTGTCTCTTTCCACAGTTGTCTTCTAGATTTTCCATCCTCAAAGCAACACCAGATCAAGTATTAGACGCATTACACACACTCAACCTGTAAGTTGTAATATGCCGCCCAAATTGCAACATATTGGGGGCAAAAGCTGACCTCACCTCACACCAGACTCTTCCAAATTTCAACCCACAACAAAATGCAGTTCACCAAGTTTGTTCTCGCCGCTCTCGCAGCTGCCGTCGTTTCAGCCACCCCGGTTGCCGAGGCTGAAGCTCCCACCATGATGTTCGGCGGCGAGAAGTTGACCGCGCGCCAGTATTGGTGCAGCGCATGCAGCGGCGGCAAGCAGACCTGCTGCACCGCCACTCAGTGCAGCTCTGGATACCCTTGCTAAAAGGCCAACCCGGGGTTAGATCAGTCAAAGACACCAGAGGGCGGGCTTTAAGGGTCGTGATATTCATAAACCGTTGGTCATAACTATGACGTCTAGAAGTCTGTAATACCAGATGGCCCTTTGTGTACGTCAGTTGCCATAGCCTATTGAAAATCAACGTTATTTCGGTCCAAAAAAAAGTCTTTGAGTATGTGGAGCGGAATACGGTGAATGCTTTGTATATAAAAACAGTTTAATGACCTGGTGAGATGCCCCGTCAATCGACTGCGATGTTGGATCACAGACCTTAATCCGACAGGGACAATATGACGACGTATGATTAGGGAATGACTTCATGATCATGGCATAACTGAGGTTCATAGACTTTAGTATGTACCATGCCCAATCAAAATGTTCGAGGATATTTCGTATTATCTTGCCGATATCCTTTCATTCATGCCGCGTCTCTCCTAAGGGCCTTTCCCCGTCGAGCCTTCAGTTCTCTCTTCCTTCGTCTACTCCTTTTATACTTCCTAACTCCACACCATATGAAACATCCAATGATGAGTGCTGCAATGATAGATAAGCCGATTAGCAAAACCAAACGGATGGTTTTGCTCATGGCATGTCCGTCCTTCGCCTCGTCGTGATCATACATCCCATCTGGGATCCTGTCACCGGGTGTCCAAACAGGCACGAACATTGAGTTTGTCAAAGTGGGCGGTTGAGGCGTCAATGTCGGCGTGTCGGATGCATCCCAAGTCACAGCCCAGGCTTCGTGCACCATCAGAGCCTTGTCTCCCGAGACAGTGGATCCGAATGCTGTGGCAGAAGCGTATCGGCCGCAGCTTTCCGAGAAGATCGACGTCGCGTAGCTGTATCCATCGAAGAATCGGAAGTCGAAGCCCCTGCAGTATCACGTCAGGACTTTCGTTGTCGTGAGCTGGCAGCTTTCATTCTCAATCCTGGATCATAATGAACGATTGCCTGACGAACCTGTTGCAGCAGTAAGCAGTAGACGCCCCTGAACTGGCAACTGCCATATTGTGATATACCCAGCCATCTGGACATACCCCAGGCCTGAAGTTGAGTCGGTTTTCTGACGCCAAGTCAAAGGAGCCGGGTGGATAACAAGATGTAGATGGCTCATAGACTAAAATAGGTGTCATCAGCGTGGTGCCGCTGGTCATGGGAAAAGTCACGCTTCTCGTGCTCCATTGTGTTGAGCAGTCTGATGGCGCTACAAACGGTGTAGTGATTGCAAGCGGCGCTATGGTGGTTGCAGGAAGAGCTGCCATGGCGTCGGAAGATATAAGCAACCTAGCAGGGCCTAATTGGATTGAGGTTGCAAACTGGTTACTGATGACCGAACAAGAAAGATGCACTTGAAGTGCCTTTTAATGATTTGAAGGTACTTTGATGTTGATGCGCCAAGGCGGCACAGCTGACAGAAGAGGAACACTAAAGCGGGAGAGACACAATACTCTCCAAAAGTAGTAGGCCGACAGCGAACTGGTGACCTCGGGTTGTATGTGTCAATACCACATTAAGCTTACTAGTAGGCATGCAATGTCAGGGATCTTTAGCTTGCGCCTATTCTTCTAGAAAAAGGAGTCATTCCGCTCAACGATAATACATTGGCTGAAATGTTCTGTACAGCAATACGAATAGGCGTATCGCCGATTTGGCAACGGCCCTGACTCACGACTACGATTCCAGCTTAACAACCCATGATTGTATTGGGGAAAGCCCCGGGCGAACCCCAAAGGAAGGCTATTGTCGAGAGAACATTAACGGCCACCGACCTCAGGTATTGCCAGCAGCATATCAACTCCCATGAATACCGTACTTTACACGACATCAGACGGCGAGGATTTTCATTTCGGACAGTCCTGTTGTATCTTCACGAGCATTGCCGCCTAGTTTTGTTGCTCAGAGCGCGGTGCTGAGTGGAAATCTGGGCGAATGTGGTGCCATAAATGTGTTGCTCTTACTTGATTGTCGAAATGGGCAGATATGTGGATGGCTTGCGAAAGCCAATTGTACTACGAGTGGCTTGGATTCAATTTGAGCATTTGCAGCTGCAATCGGAGTTGATTTTGAGTCTTTCCCGGACCCAAAGCTCCAATGGTAACAATTGCGTAGTACTGCATGTCGGCCGCCGCCTCATGCTTCAGGGCGAGTGGGTTACCTAGTTGCGCGCATCTTAATATGCCAGCTCCAATTTTCCTTATGATCCAGGGCAGAGATTCGTCATTTCTGCTTGACTTGGCTAGATCTAACGTCCTTGCAGCCGCCCGTGTTACCCGCTTCTCAACTTTCAGTGTTACCCACCGGGGGATATCGAGGAAAGATCGTCGGTTACCCCATCGCAGCCTTACTACCCCTGTTGACAAAAGAGCAAATTGAGAAAGGGGAAGAATGGTTCGGCATTGAGTTTCCGCCCCTCTTACGGAGGAGATACAAATAGAAAGACGCGAACGTTTTGTCGGCATAAACTATTCCCAGAAACCTCGTGGAAACAAGTCGCACTGTCGTTCTTTTGTCCGAGGGGATCCCCTGTCCATCACGATGCGGTTCACAATTTGCATCCTCCTCGCCCAGGCGGTCATGGGACTGCCCCGACACAATCCCTTCATCAACACTAAGCGACAATACGACCACGACCTCCCCCAAAACACGACCAATGAATACGACTTTGTTTGCATCGGTTCCGGCCCGGGAGGCGGCCACATGTGCTCGAACCTGGCTATCGCCGGCTTCAAGGTGCTGCTGATTGAGGCCGGCGGCGACGGTGGTCTCCAGTTGATTCAATCCGTACCAGCCATGAACCTTGCCTCTACGGAAGACTGGAGCCTGGGTTGGGAATTCTACGTCAACAAATACGCCGACACGGACCTCGACAAGCGCGACTCCAAGATGACATACAACACCACCGACGGCAAGTACTGGACCGCGTACAATGCCACAGGCAACCTTGGCACCGCCGCGACGCCTGATCAGATCCCCGACGGTGCCGAGCCGCTTGGCATTCTGTACCCGCGTACCGGCGCTCTGGGCGGGTGCTCCCGCCATAATGCCCTGTTCAGCTTGCAGCCCTACGATATGGACTGGGACGACATGGCTGACCTGACTGGTGATGATTCGTACGCATCTGGCAATATGAGACAGTACCTCAACAAGGTCACCAACGTAGCCTACCAGCCGCACTCGCTCAACTCAGGCTCCTCAGGCTGGTACCCGATGCGATACACCTCGCTCATCACCGCCGCGACGGACATCAAGATCGTCTCTGTGCTCTTGGCGGCCTGCACGGCCTTCGGCAAGACACTCATCGGGGAAGTCGTGGCAACCGCGGCTTATCTCGCCAGTGTGCTAACATCAGACATCAATGCCCCCGGCCAGCTCATGGTTCCTGAAGTTTACCAAGTCCCGCTGGTGATGCGCTCAGATTCGCGTCGTGGCGGAGTCTACGACTTGATCGTTGACACTGCTCTCGCGACCAACTCAGACGGCAGCCGGAAGTATCATCTCGACATTATGCTTGATACGCTCGCCACCAAAGTTACCTTCGATACATCCGGCGAGAAGCCCCGCGCAAACGGGGTTGACTACATGTCTGGGGCAGCGCTCTACCGTGCCGACCCGCGCTCCAAGACCGCACAGCCATCAGGCACTGGCCACGTCACGGCAACTAAAGAAGTCATCGTCGCAGGCGGTGCCTACAACACGCCCCAGATTCTGAAGTTATCAGGTGTCGGACCCCGTGAAGAACTCGAGTCTCTAGGCATCGATGTCATTTTGGACCTCCCAGGAGTTGGCACCAACCTCCAAGATCGCTACGAGCAGACCATGGTCTCGAAAACCCCGACCTCATTCGCACTCACGGAGAAGTGCACATGGCATCCGGATCCGGCGCTCGATCCCTGCATGAAGACCTTTGTCGACGGCACTACGCAAACCACTCGCGGGGCATATGCCTCCAACGGTATCGCCATCGCCATGATCCGCAACTCAACAACCACGGCGCGCGGCGAGCCCGACGTCATTATCCTCGGTGGACCAGCCAACTTCACCGGCTACTACCCAGGCTGGTCGCAAGGCGCCATCGCTGACTCAAACCACTGGGCTTGGATCATCCTCAAGGCGCACCAGCGCAACAACGCCGGCACTGTTACCCTCCGCTCAACGGACCCGCGCGACACGCCTTTGATCAACTTCAAGAGGTTCAACAACGACGAAGACGCGGCCAAGGATTTGACGGCCATCCGCGAGGGATATGAGTATGCTCGCCGTGTCATGGAGAACGTCATTCCGATTGGCGGTGTGCTGTCTGGCAGCAATGGCTCGCTCTCCTCTGGGCTTGGAGAGGGTTTCGATGGAGTCTTTGAGGAGGTCTGGCCCGGTGCTGATGTTAAGGGTGACGCACTTGACCAGTTCATTCGCGATGAGAATTGGGGTCATCATGCCGCGTGCTCGGCTCCCATCGGCCGCGACGACGACCCAATGGCTGTGTTGGACGGCGACTTGCGAGTGAGGGGCATCGACGGTTTACGTGTCTCGGACCTGAGCGCTTGCAACAGACTGCCCGGGTTCTTCCCCATTATGTGGATTCACCAGCTGGTTGAGAAGGTCGCTGATACCATCGTAGCTGAGTACGCGTGGTAGAGATGGGGCTTGGATGTTATTGAGTAGGACATAGGAAATTTGAAGTAGGGGTACTAATCATAATTGTAATCGAAACATTAATCCGTTGGATCATCGCTATTGCTGAATCAGATCGAATGTGCAGGCGAGCGTTTCTCCTGCGGGCTTAGATAACTCCGATGCCCCTGATATTTGGCTGAGTGACACCAGAAACACCGGCTACGTTGAGTAATCATGCAGCGGAATCGGGCCATCCCTTCGCGCATCTAACATTAACCGCTGCTGGATAGGAAAAGCTTGATTCCCCACGTTTCTGTCAACTTACCGGTATATCGGTCCTGAATGGTGAAGCCAGGCCCAATGAGACTTCATCCCGGGAGATCGACCTCGGACTTGCCCCACAGCGGAATGGATCTCGGAGACAACGGACCTGATCCGTGCAACTCAGGCGACACAGTACTACGAGGATCTTTAATCTAATAATGAGCTGTCTACGATCACTAGAGATGTAAGGGTCCTCTCACATAGGCCGACTATCCGCCATGACGCGGCCTCAGCTACCATCGTGATGATATAAAGAGACTATCAATGATTTGATCACTCCTAAGCATTCCAAGAAGATCGTCAGCCTTCCGATCACTGAAGCCTACAGCGCGTATCATGTCTTTTCTCAGCAAAGTTGCAGCCATCGGATTGGCTCTGCCTATCCTTGTTGAATCTACTACTCTCCTCCCCCGCCAGGATGTCAACGCCACTTGCGCCGATATTCACTATTTTGAGGCTCGCGGCACGACTCTGTCTTACCCTGGGAGCTTGATCACAGTCATCGATCCGTTGATGGAAGCCTTCCCGAACAGCAACTACGCGGACATTGTATATCCCGCCACCGATGAGACCGGGAGCGACAGCTACTTCCAAGGGGTTTCGAATGGCGCGAAACAGATCTCTGCATATGCGCAATCTTGCCCCGAGGCGAAGATCGTACTGTTGGGATACTCGCAAGGCGCGTTGGTCTTGGGAGACATCTTGGCCGGGGGTGGCGACAGCGGAATCCTGGGCAACTTGACCCAACCCTCCATCGACTCATCCACAGTCGGCAAGCACAGTAAGAATGTGAAAGGATAATCAAAGGAGGGTGGATATTAACATATGACCTTCTAGTTGCGGCGATTCTTCTCTATGGAAATCCCCGGCACATGCCGAACCAGACTTACAACGTGGGCAATGCGTCCGCGTTTGATGCCACAGGCGTGCGTATGGTCTAATTCCCTGAACTTGAGCATACACCGACTGACTAACTTCACCCTCTTAGAAATACCCTCGGACAGCCAAGCAGCTTGCGACATTCAACTTTTACGCCGACAGAGTCCATGATTACTGTAACTATCACGACGGGGTCTGCGATGCTCGCGGAACAGGCAACCTCACTGCCCATATGGCGTATCCCTCAGACTATGATACTGAGGCAGTTGCGTGGCTGGAGACTATGTTGCAGTAGAGTCACATACGTATATGGTCTCACCCTTCGCTCTTGAAAGAGCGGTTGCAGATCTACCACCAGAAACAGTGCATTAAGAATTCATTGTCTAATTTCGTAGATATCATTATTCTAATCGAAGTCAAGTTCTGTCCATCCTCATTGAAATTCGCAACGGCCTCATTCTCAGTTACCGTGGAGAGGAATAATGTGTTTGCGCTGCATGGCGAGAATGTCCACAAACTTTCTTTGGTCCCAAAAGAAATGCCCATTTCCGGTTCACTTAGAAAATCCATCACGGATTTCAATGAATCTCAAGTACCTGTCCTTGGCCCAGCGTCTGCACCTCTTGCCATAGATGATCATGGGCAAACTGGTACCCATGATGACAAAGCTTAGGACGCCAAGAACGATGAAGCAGTTTTCCATCCCGGTGTCGAGCCAGTAGCTAGCGACGAAAGTGAAAACCATAGCAATTGTGTTGTTGATCACAGCAACGCCCACCATGCCTTCAAGAACCATCTCACTAGACAGACGTTAGTCAAAGCGCCCAGACGCAAATGGTATAGTAACTTACGGGAAAGCATCCGCGAGGTATGCCAAACTCAAATCTCCGGCACATCCATAGCCAAAGCCGATGAAGCCGAGTCCAACATACGGAACAGGCCAGTCCCATCCACGTGCTGATCCAATGCCAAAGAGCCACATGCCTGTCGGGAAGATAATGGTGCACAGCGCCATTAGATAGAGACGGAATTCAGCCTCCATGACGCCCTTGTTTCGCTTGATCATCCACTGCATGAACTTGTCGCTGCCGTAGCCACCGTACGCGCAGCCTATCAGACTGCCAATGAGGGTGGGCAGATTCATGTTCCCAACTTGCGCGGGCGTGTAGTTCCAAGGCTCTCCGTACCACCAGTCCTCCTGCACGGTGAGATAGAACGTCAGGCAGATGTTCTGCAGACCCCACTGCCAGCCAGCGTACCAAACGGCGGGGAAGGTGAAGACACGGAGGGTGTGCCACAGGCGGTGGAAATACTGTTTCGCGCCGGTGCCCTGTAGGTTGGGTGCCGGAGTGATAATGCGAATCCTATCCCAGTACGTCTTGGGCCGGGCATACGAGACCGAGGCACGGTGCCGGGCAGTCTCGGTCCGCCCTAGGTCAACATCGTGACTGGTGTGCTCCTCCACAAGCTGGCTGCGCTTCTGAGTCGCATCGTTTGCGCTGGCATCTTTTCCAAGAGCGCCATTCTCTGAGGTCTTCTCCGTGATCGGGGCAGCGCTGTGTGGTGCGTGATCAATGTCGCTGGTCAAGTAGCTGTCGCGGTTGAACTCCGTTTCCTCGAGCCCGAAGAAGAGCACGATGAGACTGACACCGCAGATGATGGTACCCAACCACCCGATCCAACGCCAGCCAAGATGGCTAGATACATTGGCGCCAATCAGAGGCCCTAGGTAGGTTCCAATGGCTGTTGCAAAGGTGTAAATACCGAGCACACTACCAGTCTGGTGCTCAAACCAAATGTCGAGAAGAGAAAGCTGAACCGTCGCCTCTCCGACTGACTCCGCAGCGCCGACGAATAACTGCGACCACACGACGCCATTGACGTCGGTGATGCGCGCGTACCAGATAAGACCGCCGATGTTGAGCAGCATCGAGATAAGATACCCGAGACGCCGGCCGTACAAATGGACGAGGGGCGAGCTCAGCAACGTCCAGTACCCGATCGCAACGAACAGGACACCAGCGCCGGTGTTGAACACATCGTAGCTGATGCTGTGCTCCTCGTTGACGCCGTCTGCGCCCGAGCCGGCGTTGTTCGAAGTGGCAGCCGTCAGGCCCACAATGTACAACACCAAACAGGAGTGCCAGATTTTGCGCGCAAGCGACCATCGCAGGGGGTCATTGGGGGAGTCCGTCGGCTGCGGAACGAGGACGATGTCGCCGTGCTTCAGGAGCGACGCATCGCTGGAGAAGGTGCTGCCATTCTCGTCGTAGAGGCGGCGCGTGCCGGGGATGACTTCGTGTTCTTCAAAGTCGCTCGTGTGTTGTGGTGGAGCGGCCATGAGGGCGGAGAACTTTCGCTTGGTCGCGTGCGCACGCGAGCAATCGCAATCAAGATGACGTGTTTTTTAGGCTGTTGTTCTTTGCGCCGGGGCGCAATCTGGTTCCGCAGTAATGATTTTGATGATAACTTCGTCTATGAAGCCGACGCCTCCAGCGTCGTTATTGTCAACTTGGAAGCATGCCGTGTCTTGGTGATCGAAAGGGAGGAAAGAAGTGGAGAGGCGAATTTTCGCAAAGTCAACCGATTTTTCTTATCTTGAATTGGACCCAATTAATCACAAGTTTTTACGGGTGGCCGGCCCGGTCCTACGCAGGACGTCATCTCACTTTGGAGTGGTATCGGGGGCCTCAGAACTGCTTAGTGCAACTTGGAGAGTGGGTTTCCGTGCTTATTGCCGTCGGTCGGGCTTGAAGATTCTGCGGCCCAAAGAGCAAGGGGATGGGATAACAACGGGGGTATGTAGAACTCGGGGTTGAATCATCAATGTCGGTGTTACGAAGGCCATGAGACAGTGTCATGTGAAACTTGGGATAGAAGTCGATTCTGGGGCTTCGATCTTTTGAAAAAGAGTGAGCACGAAACCTCGGACCTTGAACTGATCATGAACGATGAATGTGAGATGGTCATTGACGCTGTCACCTTATCAGGACCCATCCCCGTCCGAGTCAGCCCAGCCCCACGAAGCTGGCAACCCCTGCCATGACGCAGGAACGCAAATGCGCGGTCCGTACCGCAAGAACTCACCTGCAAACATTCTGGCATTTGCTTGTTGGTGTATCCATGATTGGTTTAAAGGTTAAAATGAAGACGCAGAGGAAAAAGCAACCCAAAAAAAAACCTCCTTGACAGTCTCTAAGTAACTTTCCACAAATTGGATGTGGCTGAAGGTAGAAGGTAAAATTCGCTAGTGAATCTGTCTGCCCGAGAAGTAAGTATCTTCTACGGCGTACTTCGACTTACCCGCCAAGGTGATCTTCAATTCACATTAACTTAACCTATTGCGCAAATGTATTAAAACAAGGTGAACATCAGTCGTCGAGATGGCAGAGATTGGCTCAGCACTATTGTACTATCAATGACAAGCAGCCACCACATCTGTTGGTCTCAACGGCTGTGCATCAGGACTCACGCCATCATGTGCTCTTGGCCAATGAGAACTATGGAGGCACCAGCAAGCGCGCTCTCGAATTTTAGCTCAAACGTGGGAGGATTTCGAAAGGTTAGGTCTGGCCCATCTCCAGACTCTCGCATCCAGCCTACATAGGAGGACCCCCTGTTGATGATTTTCAGCTAGCCGCCGGAAAGCGGGGTTTGGAAGTGATGCTACCGTGCTGCCTAAAGACTCAAAACACCACCATAAAAGTGAACCACTTCTTAGGCAACCATTTACAGACCCGAATCTGTGTACCAAAGTGGCCTTTACAGAGTCCAACATACATCGAGTCCCTGTCTGCACTCCGCCATGCTGGACTTTGCAGAATCATGATTGATCAAGAAGGCGATGATATGTGGCGTCATGCAGGGGTTGTACTGAAGTCCTTCCTTCAAGGTGCCGGCTGCCAGTTTTGAGTCTGACATGCATTGCCAAGCGCGAGCTGAAGCGGCATCCGGATCTGATGCAAGGCTTCTGGGGTCTAAAACCTTGCGCGGCTCAGAGGAAAATTGTCCTCACTGGCCAGCGAATCCGCGATCGGGGGAGTTGACCATGTGGTTGGCAGATGGGAAACTCTTCCCCTGGCCGTGGGAAGATGGGCCCGCAACTTTGAATCCTACAACCTCTTCATACATAAGTAAACACCACTGCGCCCCCAGATGATTTCTATTAGAGTTCTCAGTGCGTACGTCTTGGCATTGCCATCCAACCATGCGGCCATGTTAGGATACATACATTGAGGCCACCACCTTTCGCGATCCGATCCAAGCCGCACACCGATTGAGCGGGTACACTCGAATCCTCCGAAAGTTAATCGGGAGTAGCCCCGGCCTGGATACCGAAATGGCGCCGCACAACACGGACTCCCGGACCTCGGCGCCCGGAGCGACCGATTACTTCACCGGAAGCTATGGTCGGCCATCCACGAAGCCTTTCACATCGAAGGAAAACGATGCGTATCCGATCGAAACTCCTGTGGATATTCGTCCGACACCGGATAGTCACCATGGACTGCTGAGCGATCCCGCCTTTAGTTCAGAAAAAAGTAGCGCGAAGGGAGGGAGATATTCTGTCCACCGCGTGGAGAATGCGAGATGGCGTCCGGTCTGGCTCCGGCCAGTTACTCTATCGACCTTCTTGGCGCTGTTCGTCGCCTTGACAATCGTCCTTCCCGTGATGCTTTGGTACTCGCAGAGAAATGACGGCCTTGTCAGAACTAGAGAGAACCTTGTTTACCTGTGGCGATTCGGCCCAACCGCAAGTGAGTACAATCCATTAGAGGAAGGGGGGCAAGCCGCTAACTTTCGTCCACCCAAGTCCTCACCATCATCTCTTTATTCTGGGCCCGAGTCGAAATTCAAGCCATCCGATACATGCCTTGGATGGCCTACCGTCGAGCACAAGAGCGGGGCGAAAATGAAGACATCTACGACCTCGATTATACAGCCATGCTGTCCCCTGCAATCCTCTTCTGTCGTGATAACCTTAAGTATCTGAGGCAGCCTCACGCCCAGAGGAAGGTGCGAGGTGACCTACTTCTAACCCACTTATCCAGGCTGACAATATTCCAGCGCGTTAGTCTCTGTTCCTTAAAAGACCCCTCACATTAGATCTTAACTTAGAAAGAATTAAGCTGTTTTATTTATATAGATGCTATATATATATTATAGTTAGTTTATAACAGTTATAAGCTTAGCTTATATTATACCTTTAAACTACTATCTATAAAGCAAATTATAATTTTATTTAATTTATTTTATATCTATTATATTTTATTTCAACTTTTAAGCTTTATTCTTATATTTATTTTCAACTTATAATATACTTCTAATATAATAGCAACTATTAATCTTAGCATTTTTTGCAAGCTTACTTCTTATTATAACTTCTCAGCTTAATATATTATCTTTTAAATAAAAGCAAAAGCTAAAGATATTTAGAAATATATTAACTTAGATAATACTTTTAGTGCTTTATTTAATCTAAGTGAAATTAAAAATATATCTTCACTTAACAACTAGATTTAAAAAGAAAATGAGAAGCAATATAAGCGCTATAAAATAGAGTAAGAAGCTTATAATAAGGTTATTGCTTTATGTACTCCTACTGTTTTAAATATATAAGAAGTGTTTACTGAAGGCAATATAACTAAAGATAGAGATCTTAAAGAGGAGGAATTTAAGGAAGCTACTGATAACTTACTACTATTAATGCTAATTACACCTATTTTTCTTATTAAGAGATTTGCAGATATCTTTAAGCTTTATACTTTACACCTCACTATATATGCTGCTTATAAAGCAAAGCATATATATAAGGAATAAGCATATAAAGCCTTAGATAAGTGGGTTAAAGATACTGTTTTAGAAGAAATCCTCACTTCTGCCTAAGTAGAGCTTTTAGAGAAAAGAGACTGTATTTTTTATGCTTTGATCTATATTCTGAAGTGATGCTATGCTCTGAATAATTTAAGCAACTTTACTATAATCTGCAAAAAATATATTATAGTTTTAGATTAAGCAGCTTTTGCTGTTAATCTTAACATTTAGATTAGAAACTTCTGAAGCATACTTCTTAAGGCTTTTCAGTATAAGCTGCCAGAAGTATAGAAAACCCTTATATTAAAAACCTTTCTCTAAGCAATTTAATGCTGCTTTACTCTATTTTAAGCTAATCTAAAGCTTATTAATATTATTAAGTGAGAACATTTTAGCACTAAGATCTAAAGCATAAGTTAATATATTAATATATTTAAAAACCTCTTTTATAAAGATATAATAAAAACCTAATTAAAGAGTTGCTCTAATAAAGTCTTTATAACACTAGTAAGATGTTTTAATAATATAATCTCTAGCAACCCTACTTCAGAAAAGCCTTTATAAAGCAAATTAGCAGCATATTATATATATAGAAAGAGCTATAAGTAGACCTTATCTATATATAATTACTTTAAGTTTGCTCTTATAAGTGAAAGGTCTTATATAAGCTCTAAAGAAGCTATATAGGTTTGTACTAAAATTAATAAGCTAGAGTATTTTAAGCTTTACGCTAAGATAGCCTGCTAAAAGTAGCTTACTATAAGGAACTTTAGCTCTCTTAGGCTTAATAACAGCAAGAATTAAAATAAGAAGGGACTGCTTAAGAATAACTTAAGCAGAATGAAAAGGTTATCTAATGCTTCTACTTTTAAAATAAACCTTTCAGCTAATATAGTAGCTTATATTATTACTAAAGATATTATTACTGTAATTGCAACTAAAAAAGCAGAAGCCTTTGCGTTAGAACTTAAACCTAATAAGGTCTATATAACTTACACTTAAAGCTTAGAAGTTCTTTCTAGCAGTATAATATTAAATAACTGCAGCACTTTCTACTTAGTAAATAATATCTCTCTCTTTGAGGAAGGCTTAGTTATTTATAAAGTAAAAGAGTAAGTTAAAATAAGTGCAACCTTATACCTTATTATAGCAAGAGGTATAAAGATCCTTTATAATATATTAAATAGAGCAAATAGGCTTTAAGACTTAACGTTTTATAATGTTGCGCTTATAGATAACTTCTATATTAATATTATTTTAAAACACTTGCTGCAAAAGATAGGCGTTTAGTATTTAAGTTATAATACTACCTTTTATATAAAAGACTATAAAGATAGTGTAGAAGTAAAGAAGCTTTTAAAAAAAGGTAATATCACTTTTATAGAATACTAACTTTATTTTTTATACTTATATCTTAGATATATTCTTTTTAGTGACGCTTTAATTATAAATCTATTTGCTTTTATAATAACTTGCGCAAAGTGACGCTTTTAAAAGCTTATATAAACTTACATTAATACTGTGGAAATATAGCACCTTTACTCTAGCTATCTAAGACTTAGAGCGCTTAAGAAACTAGTTCTTAATGCTTAAGAGGTGAAAATCTAAGAAATATCACACTTTAAATGCTAATATTGCATAACTATATATATAAAGCAAGTAATATTGCAATATACCTTAAAACAAAGAGCTATATAACCTTTCTATAGAATCTTATAAAACCTGTTTAACTACTTAATAAGTTTTAATGCAAATAAATAGCTTTTTATTATTAAAGATAAATATATAGGTTAACTCTTTATATTTCTATATATAAATAAGACCTAATAGTTAGTTTTTATTACTATTTGAACGTTTAAATGCTAGATATAGAGATAATACAGCCTTATGTTATATAAGATCAAATAAGATAGCAAGTATGCTGTAATTGCAATAAATAGGATGTTAGAATTCTAGATCTAAGCGTTAGATATAGGGATTGAAATCAAATAAGCATCTTTATATACTAAGGAGCTAAATAGAAGCATAGAGCAAGCAGGTTAAAAACTGATTATAAAGACTATTGCAATAATTAAAGCAGCAAGTCTTCTATTTACACTATAGGTTAAAGCAGTACAAGCTGTAGCATTCCTCTATAATATAAGCCTTTATCAATATTGCAGCTAGCTCTTACTAATCTAAGTTAAAGAAGACTAATTAAAAGACTATATTAAATACTGCAAATCTACTTATAAAGCAAACCTCTCAGTTAATTCTCACTTATAATAAAGAGGGGTTTATATATATAACTGTAGAGTATACCTCTTTAAAAAAGAATATAAAGCAAATAAAAATAGATATAACTTCAAAGTTATAATATAAAAGTATATTAGATATCTAGTAAGGTATATAGCAAACTTATATAACCTCTATAGAGTCTAAATACTTTTGCTTTAAGAAGTTATTATCACACAAAATATAACGTTTAATAAGAAGATATTCTACTTAAAAGACAATATAAAGTTAGCAATCTAAAGCGAAGAAGTCTGTATAATTGCTGATAAGATATAAAAACTAGCATCTCTAGCGCCTTTTAAGCTACAGCTCTTAAGAGTATGAGATGAAGCTGAGATTGCAATAATAATAGATAATAAAGCGTTATTACTACACCTTTCTTTATTAAGAGAACCTTAACTAGTTAATAATAAGCAAAAGAGATAGTTGCTAACTTCTAAGTTAAATATAAACCTTACTGATATATATAGAATAATAAATTCTATACTATTATTAACCTTTATTTATAAAAATAAAGTAATAAAAGAGACTTAAGATGCTAGTAGAAATATAACTCCTACTAAAGATATAATTTTAGATAAAATCTATATTTAAACTAATATCTCTCTTCTGCATAATTTAGATATAGAGGATAATAATATATAACTACTCTTGCAAAGCAACTTTTTTACTCAGCTAGTATAGCTATACTTAGGAACTAGAGAAGAGAGCGCTGCAGAAGAGGAGTTAGAGCAGGTATATAACTGCACTAACTTAAGCTAACTTAAAATTATAAAGCTGAGGTGATCACTTCGCTTTAGAACACACTTTATATTTCTATATATAAAATAAAACTAAGATATCTTCTTTAAAATATATATATTAAAACAGCAGAAAGCAATTAAAGAGGCAGACTAAGGTTACTACTTGCTCTATTGCTTTATTTTTATTTCTATTCACTAAGTGAAGCTTAAATATATTTCTGTAATATTAAGCAGAAAAATCTATATTAACTAGCTTATTAAGTTACTTAAAACCTAGAGAAATATTTAATAAATGCTAGAACTGCTCTACTTATGCTTTATTAAAGCATATAATATTAAAATCAATAAATTTAAAAAAATAGAAGTTTAAGAAGTTATAGATAATATAAAAGCTAAAAATAAGCTGATATCTCTTAAGTAGGTGTTTATATATAAACTAGATTAATATAGATATCTTAACTGCTATAAAGCTAGAATTTATATCTAAGGCAACCTTTAAGAAAAGCATCTCTTAGAATAAATATATACTATAACCCTTGCTTTAAAAACTTTCAGAGTTGCAATAGCTCTTGCAGCATAATTCAACCTTAAAATTCACTAATTTAATATTATTAATACATTCTTAAATACTATATACAGACTAAATAACCTCTTTATTACTTATTACTTACTAAACAGCTTTAAAAAATCTAAAAAAGTTATTAAACTTTAACACATTTTATATAAACTTTACAACACACTTCTACTTTAGTATAAAGAGTTCTTAAGCTCCCTTTTTTATTTTAGATTACACTTAATAAGCAAAGATCTATATCTCTTTTAGTCTTATAACAAAAGAGTCTTTATATTCTTCTATATTAATAATATCTTTATCTTATATTATAAAAACTATATAAAAGAAGCTAATAAGGTTATAAAAGGAATTAAAACAAAATATAAGTTAAAAGACTAAAGACTAGCTGAATAGTATTTAGAAATTAAGATCACTTATAATTAAATAATATAAAGCATCTACCTTTTATATAATCAGTATATCAAATAAATTATAAAGAAGTTTAATTTTATTAACTTTAGAATACTAACTACACCTCTCCTGCTCACCTCGCTTAAGAAGTTTAACAGAAAAGCAAATCTGCAGTAAGTCCTCTTATATTAAGAAAAGATTAAATTGATCCTCTATACTGTAATTATAATATAACTAGATATTGCATTTGCTTACGCCTTACTGTCACAATTTCTAACAAACCTATCTCTAAAGCACTATTAAGCTGCAAACTAAATAATCTAATATTTATACTATACTTAATACCTTGCAATTCGCTTTAGCATCTTAGAAGGTGATATAGTCTAAGTATTACTGATTGCAAGCAATATATCTTTTGTTAATAACAAAAAGATATAAAGGTTATCTTAAGGTTTTATGATATCTCTCTTTAGAGGCTTAATCTAATAGAAAGCTGTATATTAAAGTATAGTAATTATATTAACAATAGAAGCAGAGCTTTTAAGCTTAGAGCATACTGCAAAAAAGACTATAGCTCTTAAGCAGCTTTTTAGAGATCTTAAACTCAGCTTAAGAGATATATAGAAGATTTATTATAATAATCAGCAAATAATATAACTTATAATAAGCAGAAAGAAGCGCATCTCAACTCGCCTTCGCTATATAGATATTTAGAATATATAGCTTCACTAGAAATATGCTAAGTAATTATTTTAAGTTATATATCTTCTAACTAATAAGATGCTAGCTAATAGTTTTATAAAAACCTTTTCTTATATAAAGTTTAAATAGTTTAAAGCATTTCTAAACCTCTAAGATATATTATAAGTAATAATATAAAGCAAAAAAGAAAAATCAAACAGCAAATAAGACCTGCAGACTAAATATTTTTAATTGAAAATAGCTTAATAGCTAAAAAGTATATAGCCCTCTTAAGAGCTTAAAACACTTATGCTCTACAGAGCATATAGCAAAGCAATACTGCGCTTTATTTCTATCTAAAGAGAGCAGTTGCATATTTATCTATTAGGATCTAATATGCAGACAGCAATTCCTCAAAAAGGTGCTTGCTAATAAAGCTGTTAATAGCGCAGCGAACACTAGCTGCTTAAAGACCAGTAGTAATCGCCTTAAAAGGCAGACCAGCATGCAAATCACTAGAGACTGGCGTATTCTTTATAGCAACCTCAACCTCTAGAGCAATAGCTAGCATAAGAAGAGAAGCTATAAGATCAGCAGCTATTTTGCTACTATTTTTACTTTTAACTTTAGCCTTCTTTTAAGCCTTATTATAAGTATTAAAAGCTTTGCAGAGCGTAGTTCTCTAATAAGTAAAAACTTATAATATATAAGTTAGCAAACAGTTAGCAAAGCAAAAGATTGCATAATAGAATATATATTATCTATAAGATTATCTTATATGCTGCTAAAGAATTAAAGCCTCAGTTTGAAAATAGAGGCTAGCATAAAGATATATATCTTTCTCTTCTCCTTATAAGAAGCATATTTGCCCCCCTGCTTTAAACTAAGCATATATATACTAAGCAATATGCCTAAGATAGCACTATATAAGCATAGTAGGTATATAGTGTTACTTAGCAGCAGCAGCTGCTCTTCTTCTTAACTTTTAGCCTTTAAAGCTTCTGCTTCTACTCTAAAGTTAGTAAATAAAGCAATAAGTTAATAAGAAATAAAGATCTTAAATATATATTACTTACAGCCTTACTGCAGCTTATAAGAGGATAAAGGAATAGAAGTAGCAGGCTTTAAACTATACTTTTCTTTAGCTCCTTTACTCTCTGCAAGCTAATTACCCTCAACAGGCTTATCAGTCTTCAGCTTTACAAAACAACCTAAATTAGTAACTAAGTTATAGAAGTAATAAAGTAAAGTAAAAACTTTATAATGCTTTATAATAAAAAAGAGACTTAAAAATGATAAAAACAGAAGATAAAATAACTTACTTTTAGGCTTAAGGCTTTTAGGCTTAAAGGCAGGCGCTAGAAGAGTGCTGCTGCTCTCCTCCTCTTCTCCCTCTCTCTCTTTACACTTCTTATTAGCAAAAGCAGCTCTTACTTTAGCTATAGCAGCTGTATACTCAGCTTTAATCTTTTTAAGAGATATCTAAATAATATAGTTAGCATTAAAAATAGAATTATAAGCAAATAGAGGTGTTATAATTACAGTATAAATATATATATATATATAGAAGTAAAGTAGGCAATATATATAGTTATAGTGATAGTAATAAGGAAGGAAAATTGAGAAGTAGAGGCAGTATATAAGATATTATTATTGCTATTATACTGCCACTTTAACAGCTACTTCAGCTGCTTAGCTTAAGCTAATAAGAAGCCTCTTTTTCTGCTAAGCAAAAAGATAGTATTAATTACTACTTTAGTACTTATAATATTAACTATAATAGAAGATATATAAGAGAAAAAACCTGTTTTTTTTATGCAATTTAATAATAAAACTATAAAGTTATCTCTTTTATTAGTTTCTTTTATTAATTACCTCTCTTTATATCTATTTATAGATCTAAAATATATATATAAAAATATAAAATAGTAGTTATATAAAATTAAAGTTTATAAGCTCTTTTAAGCCTAAAGAGGTGTGTTATAATAACCTTAAGTATCTGAGGCAGCCTTACGCCTAGAGGAAGGTGTGAGGTAACCCACTTCCAACCTACTTATCCAGGCTGACAATATTCCAGTGCGTCGGTCTCTGTTCCTTAAAAGACCCCTCGCGTTAGATCCTAACTTAGAAAGAATCAAGCCGTTTTATTCACACAGATGCCATACGTACGTTATAGTTAGTTTACAACATCTTCCAATCCCTGAAAAGAAAGCATTACTTCGTCTTTCTCATCTGTATCGTCTCTCTCATCCTCAAAATCCAGATCGTTCTCGCGCCATCCCTGTACAGCCTAGCCGCCATCCGAGTCTCCGAGCCGGCCGAAGTCCAAGTCCTCAACTCCTTCAACACAACTGCTCCGCCTACAACTTATACAGAGGGCAGCGCTTACTACATGGCGAAGGCTCTCGTCAACTTTGACATGCGCTTCCCCTTCGGCGTCAACGAGAACCTGGCATATCAGACCTTCAAATTCAGTAACGGCACCGCCCGCGGGACGACCAGCTCGCCCCTAAGTGTCGACGTCGACGGCTACTTTTCGAAAATGGAGTGCCTGAAGATGGAGGACTACACCGCGTCCGCGCCCGTCGTCACCAGCTTCAACTACCACACGTTTAACGTCAGCCTTACGTTCCCAGGCTGCGACGCCCAGGTGCCTGTGATTAGCGACCGGATCCTGTGGGATAAGAACAAGACTGCGAAAGGACAGACCACCGGTAACTGGGTGGTCACCAATTCCGTTGGCAAGCCTTGTCCAAACTTGCCACAGCAGTTCAATCAGTCGCTGTACTACGCCGCGAGATTTGGTGGCTCAACCAAGAATGCATCACAGCCAGACTTTCTCAATGTTGCAGCGGTGCTCTGCACGTCAACCGGCTGGGTCACAAAGGTCAGGGTAGTCGACGATGGCGTTAGTCCGAACGTCACAGAATTGCCTAACCAAGTCAAGACGCCGGTCACTGCTGGCCTATGGACGATGCTCGACTCGGCCATGCCCACATCCGGCGGTCGCTGGGGCACCACGGGGATTGGCCAGGTTGCAGGACCAGTTGACTCCTTGTCCCAGTTCAGGGGCGAGTCGCTCGGAGTGGCAGTGAACGTCTCGAACCCGTTATTATATTCCAACGAGGTTCTCCAGCACGCGGTATTGAACATGTCCCAAGCCCTTGGACCCTTGCTTGGACACTATCGGCTTCGGGTGGATGACGAGTCCCAACCAGCTGTCACGGGCACCACGGTCGACAGCGTCAGCAAGCTGGTTGTCAACCAGTGGGTCTGCTGGACTATGGCAGCGCTCTTTGCGCTCCTCAGTCTCGTGGTGGCATCCGTACTGGGTCGGCACACGAGTCGCACTGCTATTTGGTACAGGGATCCGGCGACGATTCTCGGCAACATGATCTTCTTCAAAGAGAATCATGACCTAGGTGACCGTGTCGCCCACAGCACCTCTCCGTCAACGGTCTGGAGCCAGTGTGACTTTACGCCACTAGTCTTGAGAACGTGGGCCCGAGGTCTGTCTGCTTTGCTCACATTCGCTATCGTCGTCGGGCTGCTGTACGCCTTAAGGGTTTCGGAGACATCGCAGGGGCTGGCAACTGTGAGCGAGGAAGGGTACCTCCATCTGCTTTGGACTTCGATCCCGGCTTTGGTCATGCTCGGCGTCTCCCTGTACACGAGCTGCTGCGACTTCGCGTACAGGGGTCTGGCTATCCTCTCGTGCCTCTCTACTCGCTCTTGCAGTGCGAGGGATCTCGATGTTTCCTTGATGGACATGCTCGGCCTTCGAGCCCTTTATCTTTCCCTCAGGAAGCGCGTCTGGGCCGTCACGTTGTCACAGTCTCTCGCAATTACTTGCGCCTTCCTCACGACATTGGTATCTGTCATTTTCACGGTCGAGTCTATCCCCGATTCCCACAATATTCAGCTTCAACAAGAGAGCTGGTTCGGCTCGACGGAGATTGGGAGAGGGCTTGACGGGCTGTCCCTTTCTAGGAGCAACCGTCAGCTCCTGAGCAGTCTTGTGACCAGACAGGGTGAAGCATCACTGGCCTACCCAAAGAACACCTACGATGATCTTGTGTTTCCGGCACTCGGTGGTGTTGACACAATTCCTCTGTCACCAAACATCACCATTACAGCCACGATACCGGCAGCAAAGCTTCATCCGATTGAATGCTTCAAGGTACCAGACTCGGAGTATAGTATCAACATCACCAATTGGGTAGAAGAGACAAAGTACTACGAGGCTGTCATCACGCAGCCGTTTACCTGCCCCAACGGCACCATGGCTGAGTTGTTGAACCGCCTGGACATGGGCGTCGCTACGAATCGACTTGGTCTCTCGTACATGGCGGATGTCTTCTACTCCCCTCAAAACACGGCCGATATCAACACGGCTTGTAGTCTAGGTATCAACGCCACCGACTATGAGTACGCCTCGTGGAGATTTCAGACGTACGCTTGGGGCAAGTTCTCGACGGAAAAGAATGGCTTCGATTACTTCTCAATGTGGAGATGCAACTACACCTGGGTCGAAGCACCAACGGAGGTTCATCTCGCCGCGAATGACGGCGAGTACGTCTTGGACCCCGAAAGACCCCCGCAAGCAGATCTATCCACGATCAAGCCGTGGACTCCTACGCTATACATACCCCAGGTCGATCAACAATTCGTCAGCATCCAAGTTGGTGACGCTTTCCCCCAACTCACCGTCGCCGACTTGCTGGCTGGTTGGATCGGCGAGCAGTTCAGAGCGTTGATAGAGCCGTTTGGAAAGCTTCCTCTCGAAGCACTTGGGGACGCGAACCAAGATGAAGAGATCCTACAGGGCCTGCAACACAACTACGGCCTTGTTGCCGCGCAGCTGGTCAACATTGAAAACCGCTACAACCTGACAACACACTCCAGGAATGCGGCGCCACCTGATGACCTCCCAACTTTAGAAGCAGTCGTCAGCGACAATGGGAGACGTCGCCTAGTACAGAACGCAACAGTTACGTACATTTTGGTCGCGATCCTCGTGGCCGTGGCGTTGACTCACATGTCCGCGGTGCTTTCCGTGGCAACGAAGCGATTGGTGGGCAGGAATTGGCCATTCCACTTGGATGTCAAGGGTCTGGCTCCTGATGGGTTTCACAGTATGGCGGCTATGGGTGCGCTGCTGCGAGGGTCCAATGCGTCGGATCACTTGCCGGAGAGCACCGAGTTGTTGTCGACGGAAGAGCTTCATGGCCGGCTGTCCGATCTGAATTTCCGCTTGGGATGGTTTCAACGCGCGTTGGGGCACGCGAGAGTGTTCACGATTGGGGTCAGAGGGGATAGTGACTTTCAGTATTTAGGCGGCAAGACGCCCAAGGTCGATGATGGAGGAACAGGTCAATGAAGTAACGGTCTTTATGATAGGGAATAAATAGAAAATTTCAACCACGCGTTACTAATTCCTTCTGAAGGGAGTTTTTCGCCTGCCAAAAACGACCGCCTCGACCACATAGAATGGGGACATCAAAAGAGCAAAAGAAAGGTCCATCCAGGATTCGAACCTGGGCTTACGGAAGGGACTGATTGTGAGATCAGAATCCGACGTCCTAACCAACTAGACTAATAGACCGGTTATGGGATGTTGAGGTTCAGCGCAATTGATGATTGTGTGGGACGGAACGTGGGGTTGAAGCCCTCGGAGTGGATACTTCACGATGCATGGGTAGACCGGCCGACAAGGGGGTGAGAGCCTCCCGGCCAAACATGCGATGCCTCTGAGAGGACCACCCCTTTTGTTTTCCCAGTATCTCGATTTCTGATCAATATTTCGACTTGGAAAGCGCGGTTTACCTAGCCTGAAGTAGCAAAGGCAATGACACTAACAAATGAAGCCCACAACCCGGCCAGAGGAAGCAGACACACCTCTAGCCAGCCATTGTACTGAGATTCGCTGAAGCCAATAACCAGTACTTGATACGAGGAGGATGTTGTTAATCTTAGTGGTTTGATACAACGATCCGATGATAGCTGAGGCAGCAACATTAGCCAGTTTTACGCAAGCATATCTGCTGCCATTATTGGTTGAGTCCAGTCAGCCGTCGACAGTGAATGGAGACGTTCGACAAGAGTAATCACCACATTTCATCACGAACAAAGCGGCACCAAGTACTTCATTGATGTCAGAAATATTCCTCAATTTCTTGGTGGTATTCTGCACCACGATCCTAGACTATTCCCGTCTGCTTCGGGGATAAACGCGCGATACTGGCCGCAGCCAGAGACAAGCAACAGAGACGGAAGAAAGACCCAGAAGGGCATTTCCAAGTTGTAGCCAGTCCAAACAAGTCTGGTCCAGCCGACCTAGACACCATCCCGGCACCGTAACCTTCTCATCTTCTACTTGTTGATCAAGCCAGCCACAAGACCGGCGAACGCCACAAGGACGGCGGTGAGACCAGTGGCCTTAATCAGGTAGTTGAAGGCCTCGAGGCCCGGACCACCGGCAATGGCGCTCTCAGAGAGGCGAATGATGCCAACGGCGAGGTCGTCGTCGAACATGTGCATGATCAGGCCAGTAAGCCACTCTGTCAGTAATAGTTAGCAATTTGTACATCGCGGTGTTGTTCAAGGGAGCTCGGGAGACTTACCACTGACAAAATTAGGCATGCCCCAGGCGATGACACCCAAGACTGGTCCAGACACGAGGCCAGGAGCCGCCATGACGGTCAAGCCAGCGCTCATAAAGGAGAGACAGAGGAAGTTGTTTGAGCGAGTGATCACCCAGTAGTGCAGGGGTGCGAAGAAGTTGCGAACTCCAGTAAAGAACTCGATGATGGTCTGGACGAGGAAGTCTCCGAGAGCTTCGAGAACAGGGACGTAGGCGGGCTCGTCATCAGGGTCGACTGCGCAAGGATCCGCGGTGACGATGGCCTCAAGGTCCTCGACAGAGTAGATACCGAAGGTGAGAATGGGAACGAGGTAGGAGAGCGCGTGCTTGCCGAGGTTGTAAGCATGGTCGAGGGTCTCTCTGGCGGCAGACTCAATGTCCTCAATGTCATGCTCAATGCCCTCCTTGATGCCCGAAAGCTTGTCCTCGATGCTGTGCTTGAAGTCCTCGATGGAGTCGATAGGGCAAGTGTCGAGGGATCCGGGGACGGCGTAGATGTTGTCACCTGCCATCTTGAAATAATCGTCCATGTCGGTCTGGTTGGCGGAGATCTGGGGAGCAGCAGAAGTCTCAGGAGTAGCGAAGCGATAGTCATACGGAATTCTGACCGGCTCTGCACCGACGCCGCGGAAGAAGACACCGCCGAACCAGCCAAGAGGGAGCTGATCACGACGCTCGCCCTCGCGCTCGTCGTACTGGACGCCCAGCATCATCAGAAGAATGCCGGCCAGGAGGAGAAGCATATGGATGAGGTTCATGATGATGGTATGCGCAATTTCGATGGGAGCAATGGAAATTTGGTAAAGGTAGGAAGTGGTGATAATTCGGGTTGCTTGGGTTTGAGGCAAAACAGCAAGATCAAAATTAATTATTTTTCGAAGCAGCTGCCCCCCGGGTCATGTGACTGGCCTTTTCTCTACTGTTTAAACGCGTAGACTTGCGTCTATGTGACGCTCTTGACCGTCGTGCTTAGACGCGTAACATGGCTTTGGTGCGTGGTTGTGAGTTGACGACTAAGACAGCCATTGCGCCTGCTCACCACTATGAACCTTGGATAACGAGTCGCAGTTGGTGAACAAAGCATTGACCACCTCAGGAGATCAAACCAATATCTCAAAGTAGTACAAAGTGTCAAGTAGATTACTGAGTGCCGGCTCTTTGGTAGTTTACCGAAACATTCCCTCAATCGACAATGGCTGCAACTTGAAAACAACTCAAAGTGACGTTCTTACCAAGCAACTCCTCGTAGCATTGGCGAATCTCATATCCTACTTACATCGAAGCCAGATTGTTTCATTCGTTCTGGAGGTGATATAAAGCCAAGTGTTGGACTTCCGCCGGTGAGGTGCAAACGAACTTGACCTTTAGCACTGCACAAAATCTTGTCCTTCAGCCTGAATTGGTATGTTGGGTGAGTGTATCAGGCAAGACTTTGTTACTCATCTGCTGCAAAGTCTTGCTGCAAAGTGGTGAGACAGGCTGTTCTTACTAAGTTGACTTTCCACTTCGCATTCAGATTTGCATATGTTATTCCCAAAAGTACTTTACTGGAGAGCAATCCTCAAATGGATAATCTCAATCACGATCGTTGGTGGTCGTGGTCCCGGGTTCGTTATCGTCAAATGCACGTTTGAAAGTGCAAAAAGCCACATTTCGTGTTGGCATCCAGTCTCACCATAAGTACGCCTGATGACTTCCATTGCGACCCAGAGAATCGACAGCTGAAAATGCAACTTCGGACGCCTGAGACAGATAATTGCTGCTCAGCCTGCAGGATTCGGGCGGCCATTCCTACCCTGTCATACGCTAACCGCATAAGCCCAGCCGCATGCGTTGGGACATGGTGGTGCCCCCATTGGGCTGCCTCAACTCCCTTAGACGTTTTTCCACTTCAGCTGCACAGCCCCGTAACTAATAAGGCTACAGGGCTCTTCGGTGTCATCGTTTCCATCGCGATGGATTTTGCGGCTGATCTGCTGTAAGGCTCTGGAGGGATCACAGGTATAGATAGGTGGCAATGAATCCATTCTAGGTCCGGGCAATTCGTTCAATTTACGAGTTGGGCACTGCTCCTAGCTTATATTGGCGTTGGAAACGACGCGTTGCTTCCCAATTACGACCTAGCCCCAGCAGGACTCAGGCCAAATATGCCAAGCCAGATCCAATTCCGTCGTGCATTGAACAAACTAAGAATCTCTCGACCGAGAATCAGCCGGCAAAATACCCATGGATACGAAGACAGGTATTTGAAATACTCCATGACATTCACAAATTATTTGACGCCCGAAGACATACCCAAACTAACACAATTCGTCCCAGGGAGAAAACCGGCTTACGCCATGACAACGTCGAGTCTCATGCGGAGAACAGAGATACAAATAGCTCACAACACCGACGGTTCAAGAAAGATGGGTGCCCAAATTATCGACACAGACAAAGGTCTGAATCAGAAACTCAGCAGAGCCGGCCTACGCCCGGACGCGCGGTCACCTCAGCTGAGCAGGGTGAGAACGAGGCGCAGGCCTCGGGTCCGCGTTCGGACAAAACTTGGCCGCGCACACGAAGGACATCGACCATTCTCAGTACCCTGAGCACCAGCGGGCAGTCAATCAAGACAGGATTGAAGAAGCTTAACTGCTTACCTCCCATTTTCGCCGCCTACCGGGGATCTCGGCATTCCGAACGAGACTACCACGGTCCTCCGAGAGCCAGAACGGTGCCAATTTGCTCTAAAAGATCAGACGGTTCCAGCAATGGCGTTTTCTTGTCTATGAAGAACACGGATGGCGAGAATCGACCTAAGCTCGTGCAGACTGCCAGCACTTTCCCTAGGGCCAAGATGTCGAATTCTTCAAGGGACTTACAGGATCCCCGTACCAGACTTCGCGCCAGAGCAGAAACGAGCAAAGTTTTCAACAAGATATGGGAAGAGAAGGCACTTCCTTGTCTTCAAAAAACCATGGAAGCCAAGTACGAAGGCGACTACAGCGTCACAGTTCAATTCGATTATGTCCACAGCCAACGAATTATCGAAGTCATGACCGAGATTGAACTTCGGGACGACATCAGTGAAAAGGTCGAAGCGGAAGTCATGCACATCTTCAGAGTGGAGCCAATGGTTTCGCTCAGCGTTGGCTTTCAATTTGTCGAAGGAACTGTCGAACCAAGCGCTGATACATCATCATCAGCTCCGGCTATGCGTGAAGAAGGCTGGGATGGCCCTATCAACACAAATGCCCGCAACGAGCTCATGTTGGGCGACTCGATTGGCTGTAAAGGCATAGAGGGCGCAGCAACTCTCGGTCCCAAAATTAGTGTCGACGGGCATGTTGGATACATTGTCAGTCGTCATCTATTCGATACGCTCTCTACAACTGGAGCACAGAATTTAACCGCGCTCCAACTTGTTCATCCAGCGGGCATTGACTGTCATGATGACAGGCAGTCTCAACCCATCGCTGAGCTCTACATGGATTCGGGACCCGCGTACATGACACACAGACCTTCCAGAACACTTCGCGCCTTCACCACGTCCACAAGTCAAGAACCGCCGAATGTTATTACTGATTGGGCAGTGTTTCTTGCGCTGAAGACAAACCTGGAGATGAAGAATTGCCTTCGTTATGTTCCCAAAGAACGAGAGGTTCAACCGAACTCAGACGAAATACTTGGTCTTTTCCTCGAAAATCCGTCACTGCATACTATCCAATGCAGCGGACGAAGCAGTGGTGTCAGATATGGTGTTGTTTGTGAAACACCAGCCGCAGTGAAGCATGCATCAACAGGAACCAGAACCAGAGAGTGGTTCGTGGAGAACGAGGAAGGCTGGCCAGGAATGATTTCACAAGGCCAGTGGAATACTGGCGGTATCGGCATGCCAGGCGACTCGGGCGCCGCCATCATCGAGATGGAGGGTCAGCAACTGGTGGGTCAAATCTGGGGCCGAAATGTCTATGGAGGTGACACTCGCATCAGAAGAATTGCGTACTTCACTCACTTCGTGGACGTATTCGACGATATCCATGAAAAGTCCCCTGGCATGTCTTACCCAACCATCTTTGATCCGACTGGCAACCAGTCGCGAGAGCCGCCGGTTTTGCTTGCCATGGATGACAGGTCAGGGTCAACTGCTGGGCAATCGCTCCAAAGACACAGTTACGATTCGACTCCTAGACGCAGCCGGGCTCATTCTACAGATGAGAGGACCATCGCCACCACTGTTTCTGAAAGATCTGCGTTCAATCTGGATTGGCCTTTGAAGGGCGGAATCATAGTATCGAAGTAGGCATTGATGATATGTAGGCGTTATGTAGGGAACTTTCCCATTTTGTATTTTGTTGGCTGAGCGAAAGCTTGCAAAGTCAAGTTTGTCTTTCCTTTCTCTGTTGAGGTAGTTTCACAAAGTTATGGTGGTTTTATCTTTACTAGCGCAAAGCCTATGTTAGCTGTATTCATGAGCGATTGCGCCCGCAAACTTTTGAGAGACCCATCTCGAAGCATCGATGCTACAGATTCACCCAATGGCTGAGTTCCAATGATTCAAAGCAAAGGAGTCCTAATTCTTTAGGCTATGCCTTAATCTATGATCCGAACAGCATACTGGCCACGGGCAAGCCAACAAGCATTCACAATTGCACATGTAAAAGCTACGCATCTGCCTCACTGAGTTTACGTCGGGGTCTGAATGTGGATCTTTCCAATATCTGCAGTGAATCTTCTTATCATTATATACATCTTCATTACTAAATCGATCCAAACACGTTTCCATCATGATTTGAGATGTTCCGCGTCAAAGTATGAGGCAATAGCTTACTGCCTGATGGGAGCAGTCTAGAGCTTGGCCGGAACGGCAGTGAAACCGCAAGCGGCGGCAGCTGCAGTGACGGAGGTGCCGTAGTACTGCCAAACGTTCTGGGCGTTCGCACACTGGAGGCAAGCGTCGTATCTGGCGATCCACAGGTAGTTCTCGCAGTAGCCCGCTTCGCGGGACAGAGTGATTGAGGTACCTATAGGCAAAGATTGATCAGCCCGAGAAAGATAATGTGTAAGTTGATGTTACACTTACCGCAGTTCTCGTGGCAGAGGTAAGCGGGAGTACCGGGCGCAGGAACGTCCTGGCGCTTAGCGAGCATTTCCTCAGGGAACTCCCAAGAGACCTGGTTGCGGGTGACAAGAGGGGTGGCAGAGGCCAAAGAAGCGGCGAAGGCCACGGCGCAGGTGATGGAGAAACGCATCTTGAAGTTGCTGAAAGAAGTTTGATTGTTGATCTTGATAGTGAGGCGCAAGTGATTCTGGATGAAGATGTCTAAGAAACTCTCTCTCGACTGCCCCGTACCAAGCAACCCTTTTTATCTTCAACGACCTCCAATCCTACCTGAACTCCTCCCTCCGGCATGCCCAGAAACTTAGTCCAGAACAGGAAGTTCGTCCCTTAAGCACCGCCGACCGATATCGCGCGCGCTATTGGAAGGAATCTTGGCAAAGCAACTCCGCGGTGCCTTCAACCGATCCATCCCAGAAAGAAGCGGGCTTTTGAGCGTATTCAGCGGGGCCGATTCGACCGAGAACCTAGAGGACCCTTGCGGCGGGCTCGTCCCCAGCTAATCTTATCAGATCATCTGATAATCAACATCCCTGTCTGGGTCCGGGACAAGACTTCTGAACTGGCTCGTCATATCCGAGGAGCCCCCCACGTATCATGTATGCGACCCTAAAACTCTGATTTACGAGCTTGTTATGTAAGTGACTTTTTAGAGCGGCGGACTCGGACCAGCCCCAGAACAAATGTCAAAACTGCCAAAGGCCTTTTGGCAGGATCTTGGCCATGCAAGTGGAACTTCATCAACCTAGTGGTTGAACCTTGACGCTGGGCTGGATCGCCTGGGCACAGATGTATCCATAGAATCAAGGCTTAATGAACTCAATCACCATAAGCGTTACCTTGCTGTTGCAGGCAGGTGGTTGCTCAATGGTCTCTGGGATCGATTTCGAGTCCAAGTCAAGTTGATGCCAATACTTGACATCTTGAATTTATGTACACGTTAAATTGCGTCTTGAGAGTAATGAATATGTACAACGAAGTAGAGTAGTTACATGGAAGAATCAAAGAAGTTTCTAGGTGGCGCGCTCGCCACTGAATGCATTGAAAGACTGGCTCCTCAAGCGGGGGTTCTTCTCAAACGCCCAGTTTCTGGCATCATACAACACCAGAGTTCCATTCGACAGCTGGATATCCAACAAATAGACAAGTTTTAGCGTCCATGCCTGACGGTCACCTTGAATGCTTCCCATCGTGAAACGCAGGACATCGTCGTCGGTCAAGGTCTGGTTGTACACGGCCCGGAAGTTCTTCACGTTGCAAACCTCCACAGCCTCGGCGGTGACATCAGTGAAGCTTGTAATACGATTCTCGGCGTCGAACTCGTGACCGACAATGACGCTAGAGTTGTCGCAGACAAAACCGTCCAAGTCACTGGAGTGGGATGTCTCCACACGAACGTAGTCCCATGGGCCCAAGGAGGCGGGAATCTCGGCTTCAACAGTGAACAAACTGGCACCGTCGTATGGCGCTGTCACCAGTCGGTCGTAGATAGTTGAT
The DNA here is from genome assembly GCA_027406005.1 of Colletotrichum horii. NCBI lineage: Eukaryota > Fungi > Ascomycota > Sordariomycetes > Glomerellales > Glomerellaceae > Colletotrichum > Colletotrichum horii. The sequence continues at coordinate 5,356,474 of JANVYB010000006.1, forward strand.
CTGTCCACGGCTGTGTAGTACACTGTAGCCTGATGAACCTTGCCGACGGTGGGGAACTCCACCACATAGGTGCCTTGCTTCATCGAAGCGGCAAACGCCGGCGTGAAGCGGCACATGAGGAAGAAGTCGCCGACCATGTTCTTGTTCCAAGTGGTCCAGTCGGCCAGGGCAATAGTGTAGAGACGGGTTTTCGCGTCGAAGGAAGTGGATCCTGCCTGGGCACCAGATGCAGACAGTTGGTCGCCCTCGGCAATGTCGGTGATCTCAGCGGGAACGGCGAAGGTCAGGACCGAGTCTGCCGCAACTGGACTGGGAAGGGAGATCTGAACGTGAAGTTCCATCCAGGCCTCGGGATCGGTGATGAAAGGAGTGTCTTCGCGGAGGCGCTGGAGTTGGAGAGAAGTGAAAGCACCTGATAGACCAGTTGGAGTGGCAGTAGCGGTGAGAGTTTTAGTAGGGCCTGGAACGGAGATAGGAACGGTCGTAGCGACGGCGGATGTTGTAACGGGAGCAGCCGTGGAACTCGCCGTGGCAGACGCAGTTGCCGAAGGTTGTCTCGTGGTGAAAGTAGCATTCTGACCAGGGATGGGATCATTGCCCAGCTGGATCGAGAACGGGTCTGAGAGGAAGAGCTGCCAGTCTTTCGGGTTGGATGCGTCTCCAAAGATGCGCAGAGCACGCGTGAAAATGCGGTAGCGGCCCGAGGGGATGTCGGTTCCGTTCGCGAATGCACGGAAGGTAACGAAGCTACCCTGGTTGAACCGGACAACCTCCCTCATGGGGAAGTCCATGTACCCACCGGGGACAACGGGCTGGGATCTGACAGAGCCAAGCCAAGCCTTGGATCCGGAACCATGCTGGGGTGGGTACGAAAACTGTTCTGTCGTCCAATCCACGCCGACCAAGTCTACCGAAAACTCATATGTACCGTATCTGAAGGCGAAGTAGGTCTCTGGTGATTCGCCCTCGGCAGGGCGGTAAGCCCGCCCTTGATAGTCGATCGGAAGCAGGTCACCGTTGGAATCATCATATCGGTACGACTCTGGGCCGTGGTGGAGCGGGGTCCAGTTGTACGTCGAGGCCTCAACGCCGATGTAAGGAATGGTGATCAAGTCGTCGTTAGAGCCTGCCAAGAGGATTTTGCCACTCCAAAGTGCGCCACTGTCGGCAGCGAGAGATGGGGCAGACAGAGTGATCTCGATCTCCTGAGTAGCCTCAGCGGGAACCGTGACAGTCTTCGCATCTGCAAGTGAGCCGGCAGCAGACAGGAGAGGCGGATAGTAGACGTTGGGATACCAGATCGAGTTCCTGGAGGCGACAGTAGATGCCGGGATGTGAGTGATGTTATACGTCACTTCCTCGGCCCCGGTGTTCTGGATGCGAATGGTATGCGTGGTGACACGGTTGTCGGTATCATTCAATGAGAGGGTAGGCTCAGAAAGCAAAACAGTAGTGATATCAAACAGCTTGGAGGCATCAATGAGACCAGCACCTTGCTGAGCAAGAGACGCAATCTCGGCGATGACACGGGCGTCGCCGTTGTCAAAAGCAGGAAGAGCAACGGCAGTTGAAGTCAAACGCCGGACGAATTCAGCGCGATCCTTCTTTGCATGCGCAAACCACAGGGCTGCAACACCAGAGATATAGGGCGTCGCAAACGAGGTTCCCGAAGAGATGGAATACCGGTTGTCGGGGAACGCGCCATAGACGACACCTCCGGGGGCCGAGATGATGGGCGAAAAGCCATTCTCGTATGTTGGACCCCAGGATGTGTAGCTCGAAATTTGACCGGAGCTGGGAACCTCTGCGGCGAATGCTGCGGGCTGAGCATCTGCCTGGATCTGGAGACGAAGAGTGTAGTTCTTTCCAACCTGCGTCGAAGCCCAGTCACCGACGGAGGCAGTCGTCACTGCCATCAACTTGAGTGTATCGGACCAAGGGGTCACGTCAGACATGTAGTAAGCGCCCTGCTTGTACGAGTCGAAGAGGATACCGTAGCCGAATCCGCCGCTTGCAACGGAAGAGTATGAGCTTGCTGGCGGACATACACCGCGCTTAGCCAGCACCGCCGTGTCTTCAGAGCCAGAGCCAGCGATATTGCAAGAGTCACCGCTGTCCAGGATGATAGGGACATCGACCGTCTGATTGAACTTGGTACCATCGGGTGTGACATAAGAGATGTTCAACGATTGACCGGTGGAAGATACGAGCAGCGCTGGCCATCCAAGAGTCTGTGAAGCCTCAACGGATCCAACGGAGACAACACCGCGGCCTGCAGCAGGAGAGCTGGCAAAGTACGGTCCCATCTCACCCGAGTTACCGGCAGCGATGATGATGAGTCTATCCTGAGCGATCTCGCTAGCGACGCGGGAAAGGACCGAGTTGGCGTATCCAGTGTTGCTCCCAATGGACACCGAAATGATGTCGCAGTCGTCTGAGTCGGCAGCAAGCATACCCTTGAGGACCATGTCGTTAGAAGTCGAGTCCTCACAGCCGAAGACCTTGTACATGTAGATCTCAGAGCCAGGGGCAACGCCAGAGAAGTCTTTATGCGATGCCGCAATGACGGACGAGACGAAGGTTCCGTGGCCGGCGCAGTCGGTGAGCTCAGTTGAGTTGGTCTCGATCAGATTCTTGCCTCCAGCAACCTTGCCGGCTAAAGCTGGGTGGGATACGTCGACGCCGCTGTCGACGACGCAGACGCGCTGGCCCGCGCCGGTGATGTTGCGCTCGTGAAGCTCGTCAACGCGTGTGGCGATATGCGGGTTCCATTTCTGCGAGCCCGTTGTGACTTCAAAGGATGCATCCAGGGTGATGGGGTACACTGGCCACGCGCCAGCCACTCCGGGGATACTCTTGATGTCATCAAGAGCGCCGGTGGATTTGTCGTTCGTAATCTCCACCGAAACACCCTTGAAGCGACCGGAGATGGTAGTAAAGTCGTCCTTAACCTTGGCGTCATATCCAAGGGATGTGATGTGGTCGACGACAGAGTCTGCGACTGTGGCATCCTGTCTGGCATTCGGGCCTGTCGAGGCTTGCAACTCGACAATATACCGGCCAGAAGCGGCTTCGGACGCCGGAGTGGTCAGCCGATTGCGGCGACCGGCAAAGCTGCTCTCTTCGGCCGCTGCCGGATGCAGTGCGGCAGCGAGGAGAAGCGCTTGCGCGATGTTGTACCATCGAGCCATTGCCGGTAACCTGGGTGAGATTGTTGGAATTGACAATTGATCTCAGAACCTCGAAAGTTGGTTTGACGGTTCAAACGAAGCGAAAGCCAAGACAGCATGGTCTTGGGTTGCTATTTATTGCGCTTCGTCGCATCGTTGTTCGCTTTTGCAGTGTGCTGGGTCGTTAAAATGCACCCACTCTCACGAGGTCGCGATGCTTCATCTCCTCTTCATTAATTATGCTTTTATGGGCCATGGCGCCGGTAACCGGCATGTAGCATTGGTGTTCATGAGAAGCCAAGCTGGATACAACTCCCGAGTCTTGGCAATGACCAACGGTCTGCTTATTTTGCCCCAATGGGGCAGGTCGTTGAAAAAGACTCATCTAACTTCACCGGGCAAGGGTTCAATCTTCAAAGGTTATCAGATCATCTAATCAACAGCTATGGAGCACCGTATGCAGGCACCATCCCTACGAGAGTGGGTGAGCTCGTGTTCCGCGCGATGCGAACCAGTAGGAAATGCCTCGCTGGAACCTCTCAAGGAACAGCTTGGTGGAGCAGTCCTCCACCAAATAAGCTCAGCTCGGGCGACTCCCCAGGGCTGATCCGATCACCGCTGGCCGAGCTCCGAGATGAATTTTCGGGCTGAAGGTCGGAGAAATCATCAGCGCCGATATGGTAATTGAACTTGAGCAGGGAGTTGTTGGCAGTGATCGAGGACCATGGCCCCGAGCAGCAGGGTAAATGACTAATCTAGCTGTTCTATGCTGCCTTCACCATTCCGATAGCGGCCGTCATCTCTATGCACTATCTACGATACCCCTTTACCAAAGAACCTCCCCATTTCAACGCACTCTTACAGAGTTGAGCCTGAGTCTCTGTCTTCAAGATCAAGTCAATCTCGATAAGCTTCTAAAAGTAGTTGTCTATCCGACAAAAGATCTCATGAAGCTCAGCGACACTGACCTGATCGAACGTGTAACCGTGAAGTTCCATAGTGAAAACCTTCAGCCATGAAGAGTATTGCCCAAGGAACATCGTTGGGCATGCTAACGACCCAAAAGCCCGCTACTAGCTTTGACTCCGCGAAATTCCAAACAACATGTGGTTCATGATGTTTACAGCTCTGGTCATGGACTTCGAGTCGACAAAGAATCGCGAGACTTGCGACAGGGACTTCGCTAGGGGAACGCTCGGCCTTCGTGTTACCACACAGCAAACTTAAGGCCAGCATGAGATCTCTTTGAGAAGTCATAAAGATCCCTTCTGCTGGCCATTGGCGAGGTGACTTTCTTTTCTTTCTTCGGAAATCACCACATGCTGCCCGTTCCGTAGCCTCTGGCTCGGCCTACATCGCGACTCGCCGAGGCCATGTTAATTCTATAGTCCCCGTCCATAAATATGATCATTGACATCGAAGCCCGCCACATCACAGCGTAATAGCACGCGGTTTTCGTGCCTCAGAAGTCCAGCGCTTGGTTGTCCCCAAGATTGTATCGACAAGCAGACAAGAAGTACATAGATTCGCATCTGCTGTAATGTTGGGGCGTGGGAACTGGTAACAACTGCTAAGGCTCTAATTCGTATGAACGCTCCCAGGCAAAATGATTGAAGTCAAATTAATATCGAGGCCGTCTTCATGTTTGTGACCATGGCATAAACTAAGATAAGCCATTCACCTGCTACAAAACCTTACTTCCCTCAGAAATGGTACTATTGCTCTGAGAAAATACGATAATCCTTGGCGCAAGACGCATTCAGTCAGAGTCGCCTCAATTGCGCAAGCCACATGGATATCCTGCGCTGAATCTCTGAGCAAGACATTCCGCTTACGCAGCCACTGTGACAGCCCCGCAGTCCAGGCCATCAAAGTAAACCCCGGCCTCCTGAAACCGGCCAACGACTCCCGGCACGCCAGCCACAGAGGAAGTGAGCCTCTTGCTTTCAGCACGTTCAGTTCCCATCGACTCTGTTTTACTTTTGAATCTAGCCCGAGGAATCACAGCACTGGTCTACAGGGTGATGGTAAGACATGGTACAAACTTATGACAGACTCTTGGCGACATTTGGAAATCGAGGCCCGCGTCGAAGAGAGCCCAGCGATTCAACTTCGTCTCATTAAGCTGATTCGATTACTGAACGCAACCAGCGATTGCATGTCCCAGCAAGCAGTGAATGGAGAAGTGGTGTGTTAAAATGCTACAAGTATAAAAGTCCTCGTAAATCCCGGTACGTCAAATCAAGGGACCTGAAAAACACCAAACAATCGTTTCATCAATGATCACTTTCATCAAATATTAACAACATGGCCAGTCAGCGTCTCATTCAGTATTTCGCCCAATCTCAAGGGGGCTACGAAGTCTACACTTCTATGCTTTGGATCGATGTCCTAGGCAATGTCTTTCCCCCCAGCACTCCAGACAGCTGGCTGTACGGCCCTGTTAGTCAATTTCCTCCATACCAACCGACAATTTGATGACTGATGAATCTTTTAGGAGTTCGCATGGAGTAACAGCCCTGCCAAGGGACGGTGTGATCTCGTCTTGTCTCAGTCTTCGGAGACTTGGCCCCTTCCCAACAGTGCCATCGGTCTGCCGTTTTTCGGGGTCGAGTTCAAGAGCAATGGGGCAGATGATGGCGAATGGGCTAAAGCTAAGGCTCAGCTGGACGGATTCATTGCCTATCTGATAGCGTGGCGAAATAAGTCACAGTCCATTTTTGGTATGATCGCAGCTGGTAATTTATGCATCTTATACGAGCTGCAGAACGGAGCTTTGGTGCCGATGCATCAAGGCAGACTCAATCTTGCCAATCAAAATGATCTCGGGCAAATTGAGAAAATTTTGCGTTACATTCAAAGCCTATCTCCAGTATCGACCGCTCACGTTGCGTCAGCTCGCTTGTAATCTAATTCATTCGTTGGGACTGGGGAAGCTATTAGTTTGAACACAATTGATACTGCCTTTTGAATCACAGTCAAACAATTATCCCAATTCTTATTGCTGAATCGGATACTTTTTAACCATAACCCAGCTTTGACTGAAGAATTTGCAACCGTCGGCCATATATAAGTTCTTTTGGGGGTTGGCTCAGGAAATGCAACAAACAAATGACGCCATCTATGGATGCTCATTCATTCTCATGCTTCGAAGTAATTATCAGAGACCGAACATGCAGTCGTCAAAGGCAACTGCTTGGCTTTCCAACGTGCAGTATTTGTTGAAGGGGATTCAACAACGCCCTAAAGACGGACAGCGCTTGCTCTTTACGCATAGTTAAGCTCGGGAACCCCACGTGTCCGATTTAATGTTGATAGACTTGGTGTGTTGCACAAGCGTGACCATGCCCAACAACACCTCTCCGTACCTAGTCAACTCAATTGTAGTGTAGGTCCTTCCTCTTTACTGTGATCAGTTCAATTCCACGGCTAAGGTAACTTTGCATAGGTAACCGTTGACTATATTTCAATAGAACACTGGCATTTCTTATGCCCATCTGCTCCTCTGCCATCATTTATTGCAGCTTCATGATTGAATGGAACTTCGGTTTTTTAGCTCATTGCCCTCATGTTTCTGCCTAGAATCTTGATCCTCATCTCACGTAAGCTTGATAAACCACTTCTTATTCGAGTTAAGTTTTGTGAGTATGCCACGAATGAAAATTATTTGGTAAAACAAGGATGGGGGCCAATCCTCTGCAAGAAATAGGAACATGTCTGCTGATATCGCCCCCAAAGACAGCCTGTCTGTGGACTTGCTCCATCGCCAACACCAGAACAGGCTTAGTGAGCTGATTGCCAACCGCTTGAAAAGCGGTGTTGGTTGTCCCCAACTGCGTGAAGTGGCTTGATTAATCTAGCTACGAGCGCCGGGCGCGCCTGGCTACAAAGTGGTGTGGCTGATCCCTTACGTAAAGGCGGGATTCGGGCTGGGATTCGGGCCTCAGGCCTGGGCCTGGCTGACTACCGTCTCGCACCCCCCTTTCGGCCGACACTTCCCCAGCGCCCCTGTGAAGCTATTCCCATCCCAAAGCGGTAATCCAAATCGTTATACGACTGTATGGTTTGTTCCTGCCCTTTTGTTTTGTTCCTTCTGTGCTATATCATCTTTATCATCCTATATCGCCTCTTAAAACACTTCTAACCCCCTTACTTCTCTTATATATCTAATTACTACGCAGAACTCTTACTGAACTTAAAGCAACTTTGATATAAACTTAAGCTATATAATATAGTGGTTTAGCTACTTTTAGATTATATAGACTTAGATTGAAAAAGCTAGCGACTTAACTTTGAGGTTTTAGGTTTAAATTAGGCTTATGGCGATTAGGTTTAGTTGTCCTTTAATACTGGTAAATTAACGTTAGGATTGTATCTCTATGGTTAAGCTTAATACCTCAAAATGAGCAGAGTTTATAGGTTTTCATAAGAGTTAGTTCTAAGATGCTTATTCTGTATCAGTATAAACTTAATTAACTAGGATAATTATTAGAAGATATTATAATATCTGGTTTTCTTTTTGCTTTTGTTTTAACTTATGCTTTTGATATTTAATTAAATTTAGTGAAGTTAAACTTAAGTTGATATGTCTTCTAGTAGTTAGCATTAATGTTGATATGTTGTTGATTGAGGGAAATGCTGACTGAGATATCTAACTTAGCGATAAACTTATGACTTCTCAAAGTTAAAGTCTTTAATTGCCTTCTAAGTTTTTATCCCTAAGTAACTTCTTGCGCAGAAGAGTTTTATAGTTAGCGATTTGACTGTTGAGAAGAGCGAATTAAGGCGATCAAAATAATATAAAGTTTAACTGTAAAAGTTGATTGGTTGGCGAGATATAAAGGATTGAAGTTGTTATATATAAAAGAAATAAATGAATGGAAGGGATTTAATTGAGTTTGAGTTTTAGGATATTATCTTTGGATTGGGATTTGTTGTTAGTTATAGGTGGTTTGGATAAATTTAGCATTCTGATAAAATTGCAATATTTCTCTGCTATTAGCAGTTTAGTGAGGCTATTAGCAACTATCTTATAGGTTAGGATATAGTTGATCTTGAAGTCTCTATTATTGATATTGTTAATAATCTAGTGATGTTTGATTTTGATGTGGTGTAGTTTGGGCGACTATCTGCTTGATAGGTAATTGTTGAGGGCATTTATAGAATCTGTATATATCTAGAGGGGTAATTGAATAGAGATATCTAACTTTTTGAAGAGATCTGTAATGTACAGCAGAGCTTTCCCTCTAGGCATGAGATTTGTCTACTTAGCTTTATAGGTTGATGTGGCTATGAACGATTGTAGTGCTGACTTCTAGGTAATTGGTGCTTCTCTACTTATAACTATATAACTAGCTGTTGACTTGCTAGATCTTTTGCAATCTGACTAATTGGCGTTGCAGTAAACTGATAATTTGAGGTTGTTAATGGAGTGATTTAGGCTGCTAAGGCAGAGTGCTAGAGATTGTGAGCTATAGAGATATTTCTGTATTGATTTTAGCAGTTTATTATGCTTTTCAGAAGTATGTTGTTGATCTCTAGCAGCTTTGTCTGTGGGCGTAGAGATATCTGGTTGCATATTATTTGCAATCTACTATAACTTGCTTAGATCGCTTTGATATTTGTATATCTTAGTAGGTGTTTTGTGTTGTTCTGCGATCTCTGGCGGCTAAGTATTGCTAGGGGGGTAAGGGATTTGGTTATATCTAGTGATGTCTTTTTCTATTAGCATATTGTTAATATATTTAGCTTGTGAGATTTAGAGTTGTTTTGTCTTTTAGTGGTGAGTAATCTTAAACTTAAGAAACTGTTATGCTTCACTTAAATTTTTGATTTGGAAGAAGTTGTGTAAGTTATTTTTGAAGTTGTTGATTTGCTTAATATTGGGTGTGGTAATGAGCATATTGTTAATGTAAAGCAATATTATAATGCTATTCTTATTGATAAGAATATAGGGTTCTTTTGGGAGTGGATGGAAATCTAATTGTTTGAGGATAGTAATGATTTGCTTATACTAGAGAAGAGGTGATTTTTGTAGTTTATAGAGAGTTCTTTTTAATCTGTAAAATTGGCTAGTTTTATTGTTAAACCTGTAGGGTTGTGTGATGAAGATATCTTGATCTCCTATAAGGGCATTTAGGAAGGCTGTAATTATATTAACCTAGAGAAGTTCTAGATCTTTAAGTGTTATAATCAGCAGAAAGACTTATAGAGTAATGAGATTGGTAATTGCAGTATAAACTGTTTTGTTGTTTTTATTCTGAAAGTTGCTATAGATAACTTATTTTGCTTTAATTCTGTTAAGTTGTCTATTTGCTGTAATCTTTTTGTTGTATACTTATTTGCTTGGGAGATATTTAAGGCTGTCTGGGAGCTCTTTAAGCTGCTAGCACTCTATTTCTTTTAGGCTGTTAATTTGGGTTTTTATAGCTTTAAAGATGGCTGACTTCAGAGGTCTCTCTTTTATTGCCTTTTATTTTCTGAAAGTTGTGGGCAAGTGAATCTTTGAGCTAAGGGCTTGTGATAGGTTAGATGCTGAGAAGGCAAACGTAACTGGTTCTTAGTCTATTTTGTTATTAATTAGGTTAATCTCTGTAGTCTCTATCTTGCTGAATTCCCTGTTAAACTTCTTAGCATTATATGGTATCTAGGTTCTGAGGGACTGAGTGGTTTGGCTGGATGAAGCAGAGTTTGCTCTTAGTGATCTTATAAGAATAGAACTTCTGCTACTGCTTTTTAGTTTTTCTCTCTGTTATCTTTGTATTGGTTGAGGATGTTGCTGAGAAGCAGCTGGGGAGCTTTGCTTTAAAGGAGTTTGTTGTTGCTGAGAGGCAGCAGGAGATTTTTGGTCTTAAGCAGAAGCTGGAGGATTTTGCTCTAGAAGAGTATATTAATTATATTGCTGTAGAAAAGAATCTTCTTCTGGTGTTAATTATATTTGTATATTTATAGTGCTAGTATTATGTATTGGTGTGTGAGGTTTTAGTTTTAGAGTTAGTAATCTATTTCTCTTTCTACTGATATCTTCTTAAGGAAGCTTATCTTCTTATTTTTATTTGTTATTGCCTTCTGTTTCCTGGGCTTCTTTTAGGTATAAATTGCCTATATCTTCCTCTTGTTATTCTTGTTCAGCAGGGCTAATATGTGGCTAGTAGTGTCTATAAAGTTGAATCTCAGCTTTATAAGTAGTAGTTAGAAGTTTGTTATTATATTTATATATCTCTAGTTCAACCTCTTCCTCTAGCTATAGGTTGTTAAATTTAATTAGAGGAAGTTTTCTTTTATCTTCTTTAAATGTTATATCCTTTGCCTGCTGAATATTATTAGTTTTTTCTATAAGTATATAGAAGATATTGCTATAGAGGCTGTTATATCTTATAAATCTCTTAAGTTTAGTTTTAGGTTTCATTTTCTGTTTCTTTATATAAAGATGGCTATCTGGGTGAATATAGATATAGGCTTAGCAGCTTTAGCAGTAGAGATAGCATATATATAGTTTTCTTGTAGAGGGAGATATATTGAAGGTATTTGCTAGCTTCTTATAAGGGCTAATACTGCCCTTACTGTTAAACAGTAGATTGCTAACTTCTGTAGAAGTTTTTATTAACTAAGGCTAGAAGGATTTAGAAAAGTTGGCTTTAATATATATTGCTTATGCTTTTTGTTATATAACTCTGCTAGATCCTTCTGCCCTTCTGTTCTGCTGATAACAGTTTAATACTGCTGTCTCTAGATAGAAGCCTTATTTTTAAGCAAAAGGTTTTATCACTTTGAGAAGAGCTGTGTTATTATTTATAATAACCTCAGAGAAGTGAATAATACTATTAGTTGCTATAATTTTCTTTAGAAACCAGCTTTATAGCTATATAGCTGCATCTTTCTTTAATTTAAATGCTTAGAACTATCTATAGGTTGAAAAGGCTTTTGTAATATAGAGGCTATAAGTAACATCTCTAAAGCTTTATAGTGTTAGTTCTAAGAAGTTAATTTAGAGCTTTTGAAAGGCTTAAGTTAGGAGTTCTCATCATCTATTATTAGGTTGTTATATTAACTTTGCTATAAGGCAGATGTGATATTTATATCTTATAAGAGGTACTCTGAAGAGCTTTATATTAGTATTTTTTGCAGTAGTAATAATTGCCTCTCTAGATAGATATTTTAGATAAGTGTGAAAAGTTTGGTAATCTAGCCTAAAAGAGCTGAATTTATTATTCTAATTAGAGGAATGGATCTGAAGCTAGGGGACTTATATATTCTATTTGAAGTTAGCAATAGCTTTAGATATATCTTTATAAACTAGGGTATTATCTAGACTATTGAAATAGATATCTATCTTCTGAAGAAGATTAATACTAATGATTTATACTGTATTATAAGGTTTATAGAGAGCATTATATAGTCAGAAGGTGGTCTTTTTACTGCTTAGCTTAGTAGCAATCATTTTAGCTGTACTAACAGCTTAGCTAATTTAGTCTTTTCTGCTTACACAGTTTATAGTTAATTTTTAAAGAAGATTTTAGAGTTCTTCAAAGATAGAGAGATTATTGAGGATATATCTGCTGGCGCTAGTATTTAGTATGAAGAAGTTTATCCTCTTAATAGAGGTTATAGATATAATATATTAGCTTAGTTGCACTTCTTAGCTGTTATTTTCTTTTTTATTAACTTCTTTAATAGCACTATATATAAAGAAACTGTTAGTTTCTATGTCTATAGTCTGGCTAGCAGAGAAGTAGATAGAAGGTTTAGATATCTTTATTAGTTGCTTTTCAACTTTCTATATATAGTTAACTTTATATAGATCTCTAGTGAGAGGTTAAGTGTTAAAGTATAGACTAGATATTTTGAAGTTATCTACTAGGAATAATAGAAAGGTTTTCTTCTAAGCTTAAGCTGTTAAGGCATCTATATATGCTTTAGATTGATAGTTAATACCTATTTTAATGCTAGAGTTTCTAAAGATACTGTCTTAAATATAACTTTCTAAGGTAAAAACTAAAGTAGATCTTTATGTTGTTGCTTATATAGTTATTTATAGTATGTTTAAATATTTAAACTTATTGAACTTTATGGTGTAGTATTTATAGTGCTTAAAAGAGCATTTATTGCAGAGAATAAGATATAAGGAAGCCTTTCTGTAGTAGCAGAAGTATATTTTGCATCTATAAAGATTTTTTAGATGCTTAGAGTTGCATAAGATATAGGAATCTTATTGCTATGACTCTCTGTTGTTTGCAAGCTTAGATAGTTAAGCTTACTTCTTAGCAGCATACTTCTTTTTGTTTGAAAGTGCTTTAATGCTTTGGGAAGCTTGCTTATGCTGTTCCTTTTCGCTTAGACCTCTAAGTTTTTATAAAAGATTATTACAGCTTTAGATTTTTATAATAAAGTTATTCTCTATAGTATCAGCTTTAGTCTGATTAAATCTTTTGAATCTCTAGATAAGTCTATAGGTAAGAGCTGTAGTTAATAAGTTTATGCTAGACCTATTTAATTTATAGAAGGTTAAGTGAAGGTTTTATATGAAGTTTTTAGTATTACTATAGTTAACTTTAGTTATTTTGTTTCAGTTATTATAAACTTTGCTTATAGCTAGCTTATTGAACTTCTAGGTGTATTCTCTAGCCTTAATAAAGATCTAGAAGGCTGATGCTATAACAGATAATTTATTATTAATTATTTCTTCTAAGAGTTTGTATTAGATCTTCTCTATAAGCAATTATCTAGTAAGTATAAATCTTATAAGTATAGGATCACTAAATAAGTTTAGATTTTTAACTGCTGCTTTTTTATTTGCTTTGAAAACTATGTTCTTATTATATCTATCTGGAATGCTATTATCTGTTAAGTAGAAGAGCAATCTTATCACTTTAAAAGCATTCTTGAGATTGATCTCCTAAAGCTGAAAGCTTATAGCTTTAGTCAGCTTAGGGATAATATTATAAGCTAGGGTTCTTTGATCTAGTCTCTTGCTGGCTGCCTTCTATACAGCTGCCTTAGCTATAAGGTTGGCAGAAGAAAGGGGGAGACCAGGAAGACCTAACTGAAATAATCCTCTTCTAGCAGAGCTAGAGGAAGATGAAGTTAGATTTTTAAATAAGGATATATTGATTTAGTCGATTGATTTAGCAGTTTAAGTAAGGTTTAAATAGTAGTTGCATAATATTGTTAGACAGTTGTTGAGCAGTTATTACTATATAACTGTAGTAATTATTAAATAATTATCAACTTAAGCAGCTTAAGAGCTGAAGAGATTTTATAAGCAGGAAATATATATTATAATAACTGCGATCTCTATTTAGAAACAGACTTCTAGCAGCTTAGTAATCTATCAATTTGCTCTATAGCAATTATTAGATAGTGAGGTTAGAGTTCTAATAGCTACTTAGGAATAACCTTACTATCTAGCAGATAGATTTAGGTATTTAGAAGGCTTATAACCTGCGTGAAGTAGCTTGATTAATCTAGCTATGAGCGCCAGGCGCGCCTGGCTACAAAGTGGTGTGGCCGATCCCTTACGTAAAGGCGGGATTCGGGCTGGGATTCGGGCCTCGGGCCCGGGCCCGGCCGACTACCGTCTCGCACCAACGGTGCATCGGCGGCTAGCTCACGCCAAATCCTTACAAACAATCAGGGGTCCTGCCCACATCACGAGCCCAGATTGGCCGGCTCGCATCAATCCTTGTAAGCCCCGCCCAAACCAATCAAAGTTGGCACGCGTGGATCTCTCTGCGATCGTGTGTTGTCTTTTGTGTCCCGCCCGAGTCCGAGCAAGTTCTCCTCTTCCCGCAACCTTTTCGCGCAACAGTCGCCAATCAAGCCCCTAGCGAGTCTCGCGCCAGGCAAAAAACCACACCCAGAAAGCTCGGACTCTGGATACACTTGCAGAAAAGTCCGAGCCTGATCTTTGTTTCAAATGCAGAAGAGCCTGGGTTGATGAAAAGAAACAAAAAAAAGTATGGCCCGCAAGGGAAACCGGAAAGTCAGGACTGGGTGCATCACCTGCAAGTAAGTACGACAGACGCCGCCGGTGGGAGGAAGAAAAAGAACCGTGCCATGCTTCGCCTCTCTTTTGCCAAGTGCAACCGTCTGACAAGATACATAGGGCTCGGAAAGTCAAGTGTGACGAAGGCAAGCCGTCGTGCGTTCGCTGCATCAAGACAGGCCGAGTCTGCGACGGCTACCTACTGAAGATCGATGTGCGAGACCCAGTTGGATCGCGTGATGCGACAACACTCACCCTGCACCGGCCACACCATGTCTTCCCCGGAGCGAACTCATCAAGTGAGGGCCATGCGCTGCAGTTCTTTTGCGAGACAGCGGGTCCGTTGATGTCCGGCACCGCGGATCCCTACTTCTGGACCAATATTGTGTTACAGTTCAGCGCGTTCGAGCCGGCTGTACGCCACGCAGTTATCTCAATTAGCGACCTATTTCAACAATCTTATTATACGCCTGAGTCTAACGCTAAGATACGTTTCGACGACCAGACAATAGCTCTGAAACATTACAACAACGCCATTCACGGGCTCAAAGACATCAAATCAGAGCATAAAGAATCAGTCGTACTTCTTGTATGCGTATTATTCGTCTGTATTGAGTTTATACGAGGGGACAGAGAGGCCGCTTTGAGGCATTGCACCCATGGCGTCGAAATTTTGAAGACCTCGCCCCAGCATGCTTGGACTAAACAACATCTTTTACCCATTTTTCGACGACTTAATGAGTTTGCGTTCTTCTTCAGCGATGAGAATTCTGAGTTTTCCGATATTTCAGACTTGGCGGGGCCCATACCAACCACGTTTTCAACCTTTTCCGAAGCACAAGAGATGCTCGACGGAATTTTCAACCACACAACAAGGATTATGCGCTCAAGTCGAAAGTCTCATTCACTACCAAAAACTGCTTCGGGCATGTTTGAGCCCCAAAAGAAAATTTCGGTCTTTTCCCAATACTTTACCGACAAAGCCACGATCAGCCGGCTGCTAAATACGTGGCTGAAGCTATTCAGCGAGTTTGACCCAAAGATGACGGAGCTGGACGCCTTGGCTGCCAAGCACTGCAAGTACGGCGCGGACTACGGACTCAAAATGTATCGGTGCTTCTTGTTAACCCGCTACGAGTGCTGCCGGATATGGCTCAACATTGCTTTTGATGATCCCAAGTCAGGCTATGAAAGATCGGTGGACAACTTTGACCGAGTGCTCAAGCAACTATCATGGCTGGAGTCACAGATACCACACGAAGGGCCTTTCTCGGACCCAGTATCGCCTCCGTTCGTATTCGAGACTGGTTTCGGAGCCAACCTGTTCTTTCTGGTGACAACCTGCTGCGATCTCGAGATGAGACTAGAGCTTATCAGATTGATGTCGATTTTCGCACTACCCCGGGAGAACTTGTGGGAAAAGGATGTGCTCATTGCGGCGGCGCAGAAGATTATCGAGGTGGAGCATGGGGCCAAGTTTGAAGATCTCGCACAGTCTCCAACCACGCTCTCGTACTCAGGGGAGAGTGAGACCCCGGCTGAAGAAGATGAAGATGAAGTAGAAGAGGAGGAACCCTATTTTGGAACGCCAGAGATATGGGCGGAGCATGGAGAGTCGCAGAACGGTACAGGTACGGGCGAGGCAGAAGGAGCCCACAAGTCTGGTAAAGTTCTCAGGCGTGATAACCTGGCACTTTTCGGCTCATACCTGCTTATTCTGAATCCGTTCATGAGTGGGAAGATTGGATCATGATACCCCGCTGCAGAGCAAAGTAATAAAGTTAAATGTTACGTTCCGTGTACCAAACGACCACAATGACAACGAAATGAACTGTGCTCCTTCATCCTTTTGAGCAGACATCGACATTGGCGACCCGTGGGTGCCATTATTTCTGTTCCGAACTCCTGGTATATCATACTCGTCGTCTAGACGATTCTATATGGTCGTAAAATTATAATCATGATGCCCTGATATTCCTCGTCATATGCGTGCCCACATGCTTCCCTCTATGTTTCGTCATTATTTCTTCAACATCCCCCTGGCAAATTGATTCATCAGCAACCCTCCGATAGTTGCCCCAACTGCATCCTTCTTACCATAGTCCTTTGGGTTGTCGTCCTTGAACGCTGCGATGGCACCTGCGCCTGCCGCGGCCGTCGCCATCCTCATTCCCTTCTTCTGCCATGATGACTTGTCCTTCCTCATCCGCCAAGCCTCAGCAGCGCCAGCGACGACGGCAGCGCTCGCAGCAGCCTGTATGATGTGCGCCTTGTCCGACTCTCGTCTCTGTAATCTAGACCGCGAAGTCGATGCAGCGGAAACCTTGCTGTCTTTCCGGCGGCTACTGCCGTTGCCCCGACCGCGGCTTCTGTTGCGTCGTCGACGTCGATCATCTTCGCTATCAGAATAATCATCGTACGAGTCGTAGCTGTCGTTCCGGCGACGAGGCGGCCTCTGGTCAAGCGAGCGGGCGCGGGTCTTCTGCCGGACAGGGCTAATTTCATCCTCGTAGGTCCGGCCGCGGCGCCGGTGCGAGCGCCCCGCCTCGGCGGAGTCTAGCTCATGTGCGCTCCGCGACACACGGCGGGACGCACGCGGGCGCTCGTAGGAGTAGTCGTCGTAGTAGGGGTCGTCGTCTTCATAGGTCGCGCGGTCGCGGTTGTGACGATCTGAGTTCCGTGACGGCATTGCTGATTCGTGAGAGCGGACCGCGGCGTCGAGCGGTCCACGTGGGTGTGAAAGGAAGGGGGATGTGCCAAGTCTCGTGAGGAGACCGGAAGCGGAAAGGCTGCACGATCGACGGGGAAGACTAGTGATGAGCCCGTTTTGCTTGGTCCTCGTAGTTCAGGGGAGTGACGTCTCGACTTTTTGCGTCAAAGATTCAATGTCCGATCGGATCGGAGGGGAGCGGGGGAGGACACGATTGTGCGACGATGAAGTGCTTGATCATGAGCGATGGAAATGGATGATGAGGGGATTCAAATTCTGTGAAAAAGGAAGAACCAGACCGACTACATTAGAGAATGAGCGTTACTTCGCTTTGATAAGGCATTTTGCATGGAATGCACCAAGAGCTCAGGCAACTTTGAGCTGGCAAAGGGTACCCGTCTCGGCAAGATTAAACTTGCTTATTCTCAGAGGAGGGTGATGTAAACGGGTGCAGATCGTTTCCACTTCGAGACAAAGCTGAGGCGTGCTGGGGCGATGGCAAACGTCAATATGATGCGGCCCGCTCACCCGCCCTACGCAAGAATCAGTCGAAACACGGCATGATGTCATACCGAACTCAATGCCGGAGACTTCCTCGGTGAGAGCTTCGTTGCCCGGTGTGCTGACTCAAGTTGAGGTGCTCACCGAGATAAGTCAGGGGTTGGAGCTTGATCGGTCGATCCAGACAGGTCCAAACATCATGACCCCGAGCCATTGTCCAATCGGGTCTTAACCCCTTGATCAGGGACGATCGCTGATTGAGATCCAAAGGGCTGAAATTGGGAACAAGGGGCATGCATTTTTGGTTTGGTCGCTGGGTCAATCTGGCGATGCTTGTCTGAATGTGGCGCCGCTAGCGGCAGCGGCTTTGGGCATCGCGGGGACAGGACCCATTCACTGACAGCTGCAACGGGGCTGGGGGGACTGAGCGCGGGCGCGTTGATGCGCGTTTCTTCGCGTAAATGACAGCGTCATAGACTCGTTGCGCCGACGATGATATCAATGACTTGGTTGATGGTGTTTTCAACTCGATGCAGTAAGCCTAGGATGTTGATATCAGAGCTGGATTGTGTATATGAACTGAAGTGAAGCCCCCCCAAGAAAGGCTATCTACATCAACACACAACTTCATCAGCATTTCTCATCACAAGTCGAACCCAAACTTTCAATCAAGCTTTCACCAACACACGTAAAACATGTCTTCCAACGAGGCCCCCACCGGTGACGTCCAGGACAACGAGTACGTCTCTCGCCAGCCCCAGCGCGGTGAGCCCATCAGAGTCCAGGCCGACGATGCCAAGGTTGAGGATCCAATTGACCCTCAAACCGCCGACTCAGATGAGCAGTTGGGTAAGCTTTCCTAGTCCAGTTTACTTTGGCTCAGCTAACCCGTATCAGAGCGTGATGATAAGGAGGCCATTGACAAGGACAATATCATTGATGAGCGCACCCGCTCTGCCAAGCCGTCTGGTACATACCGTGAGCCCGGCGACACAGAGGGATTGGAGCGTGAGAGACTCGAGTAGAGAACATATTATGATGTATGATTAGCAGAGCATTGGAGCCTGGGCGTGCGCCTTCGATTTGATTGGGTATTACTACTGAATCTTTTCATCTGGGCTTAAATGTGACATTTGTAGTGTTGCACTCATTCCTGCGTAATGCGTGTGCCAGTGGATGTTTTCGATCACTCCACAGGACCGGACAATCCCTTCGTGCTGATTTTTCTGTAGCGGATGACTTCATGCCCCGCCTCATCGTACGTTCTTTCGGCCACAACTTTGTATCTGCCAAAGGCTGGCCAGATTTTGGTCCAGCACAACCAGTAGAAAGCGCCCAGAAGCAGCACACCGACGCCCACGATCGGGAAAACATAGTACGGATATCCGTCCGCCGTCCAAGATCCGTTGGGCGGGATAAAGGGGACGATGCAGAGAAAGAAGTTCACCAACACGTAAAGAATGGTAATGGGGAAATACGTGTGCCATGGGGAGCTCCAATTCTCTTTCTTGTTCCACTGGAGGTACAGCAAACCGCTGGACACATGTTAGTAAGCATTCGAAATGGTTTGAGTCGACGTTGACTTACATTCCGACGAACCCGTTGATCCATGCTCCAGGATACACATACAGGTCAGTGATAAAATTGTAGGCTGGCCCAGCGGGAGGCGCTACTAGCACAATGACAGTCACGATCCAGTGAAGAAAAAGCTAAGTTGGTCCGGATGGTTAACATATGGTCATGGGAACGCAGGTGCGGGGAATGGCGATACGTACAGATGCGGCAGGAGCATTGAAAGGCTTGTTAGAGGCCCAGAATCGACTGAAAGGCAGGAGGCCCTCTTTTGCAAGCTCCTGATTGAGACGAGCGTGGGCGAAGCTCACCGCAAGCACATTGCCCAAGTTGCTAATGGCGACGAAGGCCGGGAGAGCTCTAGCACCAGCACTGTTGCCAAACACGTTACGGAAGAAGACACCGGCGACAATGACTTCAGCATTGGCTAGCTCAGTCTTCGGAATAGCTGCAAAATAGGCAACTATGATTCATCCTTCATATTAGCAACTGCAGATAAACGGAGAGATTCCTTAACAAACTCACCATTGGCAAGGACGTAGAGAATTGTGACACCGCCGATTGCGAGGGGGGCGGCAATGGCAAGGGTCTTGCGTGGGTTCTTCAGCTCGCCGACAACGTAGTTCGCATTCTCCCAACCCTTGTAGCTGTAGATGATGCGCAGCAACGCAGTGGCATATCCGTAGACACCTCCATTGCCGTATCCGTCTCCGTCCTCAATGCGGAAGGCATTATCAAAGTTGTGAGGGTCAGGAACTCGACGGCGACCGGAAAGGGCAGCAAAACCGGAAAAGACGATGAAGAGCAAGACTGCAACCTTGAAGACGCCGAGGACGTTGAACAGGCGGACGCCCCATTTGGGGGTGATGGCGTGGATGCCGACGGCGAACGTCGCGCCTGCAATACCAATAGCACGGGCGATCCAACCGTCGGGAGCTGTTGACCCGGAAGCGAAGAGAATGTATCTTCCGAACGCGAGGGCGTTTCCAGACGAGAAGCCAAGAAGGATCATCTGTGCTGCTAGAACACAGGTCGCGAGGTATTTGGGATGCTTGTATGCTCGCTCGAGGTAGTTCTTTTCTCCGCCAGATCGTGGAATCGCAAGGCCGAATTCGAGGAACACTGATAGACCACAGAAGGTGAGGATACCGCCAATGAGCCAGAGCATCAGGCACACGCCAACAGAGCCGGTAGACTGGAATATGCCAGATGGCGTCGAGAAAACTATTCGGAATATGTTAGCATGCCTCGCTGGATGACTTTGGTACCTGGTGATACTGACTTCCCGTTCCAATCATCTTGTTGAGAATGAGAAAGACAGCGCCCGTGACACCAATCTTCCGTTCCTCGGAATAGGCATAGGTTTCCTGATTCTTGACAACACCGACCTCTATCGAGTTATCGTCGCGTTGTACATCGTGCCGACTCTCACCAACATGGTGGTCTTGCTTGAGCGGTCCGCTCATATCGTCTCCCCGTCGCGCAATGTCAATCGTCTGAAGTGGCCAAGATCGACTCGTGGGGATGCGAAGCTAAGAAGCTTCCTCGAGGGGGGTCGGACAGATAAACTTTTGAGCTGAGGCAGGGAGATCGGCAAAGGTGGCCGAGGAGGGAGCTAGGAGCTATATATATGCCTAGCCCTGCATCTACTTGCTGCTGCATCGCAACCCGAGACAGGCGGTGGAAGGGTTGATCTTATCCTGTGCAGACCTCCAATGCCCCGCACGTCATTGCATTGCAACGTCACGCAAGGGTACAAACGACTCGCTGCCTGCCGCCATGAGGAGCATGAGGATGGAATAACCTTGATGATAGGCAACATAATCAGCGAGAGCTGTCCCGGGTGAGTCCCAGGGGGCTTGCGAACCCGTTCGTTTTGGCGAATTAGACGACGGGACGCCACAAAATAGCCTCATCGCCAACATCCATACTCCACACAGGCACCAGATTTTGAATTTATGGGATCGGCCTTTTTCCAGAAGGATGCACCGGCAGGGATCATAGCTCCAGATGTGCGTCTAGGGTATTGACGCGAGGTGGCACATGGGCTTGGGTGTGTGAGAAGAGCTGATGAGTTCCCTTCAGCTGCCTCTTTGAAGCCGAATCGCCATAGATGCCGGCAAGCTCGCGAGGATATGGCGTCCAGTCAGTTTTCATCCTCGAGGAGACGGGAATGCCAGATGGCCATTGAATGGCCCGGTTGCAGTGAGTTGCGCCAGACGGGCGAATGCGCCAAGAGGGCGTCAGCAGGCTGGGCGCCTGGGCGGCGGCGAGGACTCGATATAATTCATGAATCTGATTGAGAAAGTCCTTCCTGTTGGGGAAGGTCACTAGGTGTACCTTCGAGGGATGGACCGGAGGGATAGGCTTCACAGATTGTTTACGACCCAAGCCTCTTGGCGGCTTCTAGGGCCCTGTAGACTTTGGAGAAACCCCAAAACATAGTGGGCTTGTGGAGGGACATGTAGACTTGGGGTAAGACCCAGTTAGTCTTCGATGCAGCTCATTGCATCGCCAAGAGCCCGGCCAGTGAGGAAGTGGAAAGCACAAGAGATTTTCGTCGATGTCGTGCTCGCGGGGGTGTGATGGCGACAGATGCCGGCTTGACTGGTGCCCCAGGCTCTTTCAGGTTAATATGGGCTGATCCCAGGCGTCGGCCGTTTGTTTTGCGCGCTAAATGCCTTCCATACCCACAATTGACCCAGCCGGGGACAACTCTAAATGAAGCCCTTCATTCGAGGACGCTCAGGCTTTGGAACGTCTCGATTAAACAGAAAATCCAATAGATCGACTGTTTCTCGTTGCACTTCTTGATTTATACCAGTCGGTCGGTCAATCGAGTCATCGCTGGAAAATAGCACTTCGTCATTGTGATGGATAGCGATGCAGGGATATTCTGATCCCAACTTTTCCTCAAGGTACCGTCAGTCTTTGAAATCTGTAGTCTTTTCTCTGAGCATTCACTTTGAAAATGACGGAGAGAGAGGAACGGGCAATTCCCACGTCGCAAGGTCCCATCTCTGTCTTGCAACATTCTCTCAACAGTGCCCCATTCGTGGGGTTCTTCTGCCCTTCGTCATTATGACGTGCAACCTCCTCAGATAGACACTCAGCAGTCCCTACCTCACATTTGGTGCCTGAAAAATGTTAAAATTGGCTACACCTCACCAGATTTGGGCCGAAGTTCTTGATATCCCCTGAAAATAATATTGATGGCCAAGTCACAGAAGATCTTGTCACAAATCTTTTTCACCTGTTGTTGATGTGATGCCGAATCGTGGAAAATCGACTGCCTGGTAAGCGACGTCTACTCCTATAGACAGAAGTCATCAAAGAAAGAGCAGAATATTTAGAGTAGCCAGAGGTTTCTCATCACTTATGATGTCATATTACGATGGTTACCGAGAACAAATTTCTGTGTCTTTGAGGCTTGAAACATGATGCCTACCTTATATTCAATGCAATTGTCCTCGGTAGTGTAGGAGATTATGATATCTGCGGAGATCCAAACATGATGATTATGAGGCAGGGAGGGTTAGTTTTGCTGCGCTAATAGCAAGAATTCTCTTCTGCGGATAGAAAAGTTCTTGCATTTTAATCTTTAACTGAATTGTGTCTGTTGCTGGAAAGGGTAAACAAGACAAGACTGACCACGGCCGTGACTCTTTGAGCGATTCGTATCAGATGTTTACCATTTCTGCACGCTTCACAAGGGAAATAATGTTCACCGTCGCAGGGCTCCAGGATCTGCTCTCGAATTTCCTCTTCAAGATGTGCAATCATGCCAATGCTACGAAATATGCCTCCACTTCGATCTTGTGTCTCGAGAAGCAGGATCTTGAATCCCTGGGTCTCCTCCACAGCACACGGAATGCAGTCGAGCGACGACTCAGCGTTCTGATGTTCGAAGTCCCGGTGTAAGGTGTCCAAGGTTAAAGACATTATCCCATCTAATTGATGTTTCGTTGTGTTGATCATAGCTTCCCAGTCTAGTTCGTTGAGCTCGTCTGGTTTCTGGCTTCGAGTGAGACACAAGGGATTCATAGCGCCCCATAAGCGAGTCCAACCGCCTTTTAGAAGCCCAGTCACTTCTTTCGTAACGTAATCTAGAGTGTAGTCCTCAATATCGATAAACAACTCCGTGGGACGTACCAATCGTCTAGTCGCATATACAGGACCGTCTGCGGCCACCCATGACCACCAGCTTGGGGCTCGGTAGGATGACTCTTGGCAAGCTGAACTATGTATGGGACTTCGAACAGACCACAGGAGTTGCTGCTTCAAAGTACGATGCCACATGCCGGCGAAATATTTGTCATCCAGAATCAAGGCCATCTTCTTCGCAATAGCCGACAGTGCAATCAATCTATCGATTGCAAAGGAAAGTTGGCAACTGGTGTAGACATAAACAATATCCGCCCAAAAGTCCAGAGCGATGTGGTATTAAGGGCCAGACTCGGATAACGGACCAACACCACGACTAAAATATTCTAGACGACGTGGCGATGGATTAAGAAACCGGAATATGTTCCAAGGCTGGTCCTCGGGACAGAACTCAGCCGCATTAGCTTCCCGACATTCCCATAGTATTTGCCTCTCTCCGAAATGGAGTATTCTTCGAGACAGCAGTCGCTTTTGGAGTATGTACCCAGGCTCTTGAGTTGACTGGAGCATCGATTACTTCTGTCAACCACGTGTTGTCATCCACGATGCGGTAGATCATGGTCTGGCCATTTCGCTTCAGTCGAACGGCTTGCCATGTGCAAGCATCAGGCCTGCGGTCATTAAAAAGAGAGCGATCAGGATCCAGGGAGGCCGACGCTGAGATGTTGCAAAAGGCTTCTGAGTACACCTGATCCATGAGAGCAGATTCATGATGCCAATCAGACCTTTCGTCTCCATCTTGAATGATACAAAGAGAGTCTATCCACAAATACCTGACCCCCAGTAGTCGGGCCACATTCCCGGCATCCCGATACAACTTTGGTAGAGCTGTCAATGGCAAGCCGCCAATCAGCTCAGCAGGGTTATCCGTGGTCAGCTTTAGACAGTCCGCTTGTCCCCAACAGTGACTGAGTGTCACGTAGGGGCCAGTGATTAGTTCGGTCCTTGGATGCACCAAACTAAATTGAGACCAGGAAGCCCCCGGTGGTCTAAAGTCGACTAAGCGAGTTGGTCACCAATTTGGACTTTACGTTGAAGCGTTGAAGCGTTGCATTGTTGGTGATTCTCGACGCACCGTTTGCACCAACTCTTGGCTAGAGAGAGCGCTTCTTCGGAAGAGAGGTTTTCGGCATGTGACTGAAATTCAAAAGCTTTACGATCTTTTGATTTCATTAGACTGCCGAAGCCAGAATTTCACGTAGGTTTTGTTCGACGTATGATTGTAAGGTTGAACTAGAAAACTTCCAGTCCTCGTCCGTTAAGCTCTGTCTGGGAGCATGTGCGGTGGATAAGTCAGTTGTTTATTGGTGGCAACTTTGATTATCTCAAACTTTTCGCGTTCATGATCCGGATCCCACCCATATTCCATGTCCGTAATAAAAGCCTCTGACTTGATGTGAGAGGGTGAGACCTTTTCTGACTCTGTGCTTGGTTCGTCGATATCGGGAGGTGGCGTCTGCTTTACCACTCCATTGACGTATTTTCGCTGCTCCTGGGTAATAGAAACCCAACTCCGATTCCAAATATAGCATCCAGCGTCAACTGAGGCTTTCAGGCTCGCGCAAGTCGGGTGATGACCCCAACTGACTGAAGATTCCCTGATAAAACCCTTCGGCACATTTGCCTCAATGCCGTCGCGGCAAACTTCGCATATCATGTTACGCGCATCTACAGTCAAGCAGGTTGTGATATCCGAATGTCAAATGGTTTTCACAAGTTACTGAGAATTGATGTCGTGAGGAATTTCATGTCGACAGTATGATGCTGGACCGGCTGCTGCATGATGGATCTTGGCACAAGGCGGAGTAACTTTCACACCGCGGCGAACGGGTTGGTTAACAAACTACGTTGCCTCCTAGGCGGGAACTCTACCCAGACTAGATGTATGATTTGTGCAGACACGACCTGCCCAATGAGAGATGTGACAACTGGTATCGGCGTAACGGATCCTTATTTACAGGCCAGTCTAGTCTAGTACTTGTACTGCAACAGCCCATTGTCCGTTGACATAACCCGCTGGATAGCAATATCTGGCGCAATACCCAGCATGGGCATACTGTCATTCAAAGAAGCCGGCCTCTCATCCACTTGGCCAGTCTCCAAAATCCTGATGCCCGAGAAGTCTTGCGTGCGGCTCTCAGGCGCCTCCTGCTGCCACAACCACCAAAGTCTATCAATCTGCACATGGTGGAGGAAGAAAAGCGGATCTTCCAAAAAGTCAGCTAATGAAATCGACCGAGAAGTTTTCAGTGGATGCTCACCATTGGGAGATGTTGAGGGGATCATGTCCCCGCCCACCGCGTTGTGAATCGCGCCATGGGGCCCGTTTTCCAACGCCGTCGCGAATTGAGAGAAGTTGCCAGACGTTTCGGTGATTTCTGAAATCCTCGCAGGGGAGTAGGCCTTGCCCTGGAACTTGCCGTTGTCGACCCCAACCCCGTCGTTGAATCCGCGGTTCAAGCAATGCGCTCTTGGTGTCGTATCGTAGTACGGAACAGTGAAGTTGGCGAATGCGCCCTAAAGCCTCCATCGAGTCCGTTGCCGCCGAAGCCGATGGTGGCATCCGTCGAAAAGACGGCGCTCTTCGACATGTCCTCCGAATCCAAGGTCCAGTCCCAGTAAGTCATGGGACCGGTGTAACTGCATTCATCCCTCAAAGCAGTCTCGTACCGTATCAACTTGTTGACCTCAGAATCCGCTCCCCCCTGCCATAACGACCGATTGGCCAGCTGTAGAGGGGTGTGGAGGCCATAATTGGGGCCTGGCAGGGGGTGGCAGGGGTGGCAGCAGGGCTCGACTCAGGGGTGGCGGCAGCGAAAAAACGGCAGAATCTGAGACTTATGGTATTGCTTCTTTTTTGGAGGCGTAGCGAGGGCAGCTGTGGCGGCAGCTGCTAGCGCCAACGTATTGCTGCTGATCTTGCTGAGAGGCTGGCGCTTCTTCTTAGAGGGCATCTGGGCACTTAACGCATTAGCAATAACTTCGCTTAAAGCAGGAAAAATCGTAGTAACAACAAGAGGGAAATAGAGGACTTACCGCCTGCCAAAAATAGCTCAATCTGGCGATCTCAGGGGTGGTATTTTCGTCGGAAAAGGTGGTGTTTTGGGTTAGGTAGGGTGGGGGGGCAGGGGGGTGCGGATTCTGAGGTCAACAAGTTGATACGGTAGACATGGACAAAGTATCGGTGCCATGGGAGGAACTGTGCAACGAAGTGGACTGTCTTCGAGTCAGTCGCGACGCACGGACAACGTCGATTGATGAATGGCAACGGAGGTCTCTACTCACTCTGAACGTTAAGGTGCGCGTGGACGTAGGGGAAGTCGTTGTACCGCGAAGTTTCGAGGCCAAGTTGTCGCGTAGTAGGGGTTGTAGAAATGGGTGAAAAACAGGTTAATCTCTTGGAAACAGGGATGCAAGGCGAAGGCGTATTAAATACGCTTATGCCACACAAAGCTATGAAGCCATAAGTGGCTGAGTGGCTACAACACACCCCCCCAGCTTCACGTCTAAGATGTGAAGCTGCAAAACGAAGCTATATATAAATGAAAAGAGGTTTGTTTGCTTCGCTCTTATATAGATAGCGTATAAATATCGCTCTACTGCAGTTTCTGCTGAAGGCAGTTTCTATAGATCAGTTTTATTGCTATGTCTATCTTTTGTTAAGCTAGTGCTACTCTACTGCAGTTTCTATTAAAGGCAGTCTCTATAGATTAATATTGCTTAAGCTATATTATCTAAAATGCTGCTCTACTGCAGTTTCTGCTGAAAGCAATCTCTATAGATTAATATCACTTTATGCAACTATATCTAAAGGCAACTATAGTAATACCTATATTAAATATAATATCTTTAGTATTTCTATAATTTATTTTTCACTTTAGAAGCAGTTTTAAAAATAGCTTTACTTCAGCCTTAAGAATATCTCTAAAATAATCTTTTTTTTATTAACTGCAAAATAAGTTTTATATTTAACTTATTTACTTTATAATACTATCTTTAAGCAGCTACACTTTATAACTAACTATTAATGCTTTCTGCTATATAGGCATTTTTAGAAATTACTATCTCTATAGCTTCTACTTAAAGCAGAGTTGCTTTGCATAAAGTTTTCTGAAGTTATAAAGAGAGGAGGCTTTAAGCAGCTTCTAAGTGTAGTATAAATATTATATTAGCCTTTTCAATTTATATACTAATTAATAAAAGTAGTAAAAATTGCTCTATACTTAATAACACTATATATAAGCTTGCTAGTTTTTTCTGCTGTAATAAGTTTAATAAAGCTTTATTTAGCTTAAGATAGCATAAGATATTTACTAACTGCTTCTAAAAAGGTATATAAAGCGAAAACCTTTTAGATCTTAAAGATCTTATATGCTTATATATATTAATATATATAATACTACTTTTAATACTATACCTCTAGATTTATTATTGCTATAGCTCTCTATAGTAAAGCAAAGTAATTATTTTATATAGTAGTAACTATAGAGAGGATTATTAGTGTAAAGTGGTTTTTAAATATATAAATAAGTGTTTAAATTAAGGTGTTCCTAATAAAGATAAGGTTGCTCTATATTATTAATAATATCTTATAATTAACTATAGTATAAACTTAGTTTCAGATAAAGCAGTAGCTTATTATAAGCTTCTTTTGCTTTATAACTTATATTCTATAGTCTATAATTTATTCTATATATTCTTTTTAAATATCTTTAACTATAAATATAAGTAGTAATAGCAGGTTAGTGTTAATAAAGTTTAACTAATAAGTATAACAGTAAGCAGCTTAATTAATATAAAGTTAAATATATTTATATTAAGCTTCTTTTTATTACTTTATATATAGTTTATTAAGTATAAAAAAGTATAACACTTATTATATTAAATCAAATGCTTCCTCACTATAAAAATTAATATATTCCTATATATTATTCTAAAATATATAAAAGTGCAGTTATATAAACTATATAAGCTAGTTATATTGCTTTATAAGAAGTATACTAGTTAGCTGCTATTAAGCTATTAAAAAAGACATCATAAGATAAAAGATAAACTGCATCAGGCTATCAGAGGTTGTCCAAAAAATACAATACAAATACATCCCCTCATAAGGTTAAATCTACTAAAGTAAGTATTTTTAAGCAATTAGTATAGCTATTATAAAAAGTAAATATACTATAATTATCTATGAAAAAAGCGCTATTTTTAGCAGTAGGACCCACTTTTATAGCCCTTAGTTTACTATAGTTATTACTGCTTATATAATAAAAGCACTAACATTTTCCTTCTCAAGTTAAATACAATACACTAAAAATACAGACCCACTTTTAAATATATATAAAATAATTTATTTAATAATATTACGTAATAACCTATATAAACCCTGTATTTTTTGCTTTATTATAGCTATATATCTAAAAATAATATTAAAAACTATTAAATTTAATTAAAAATAGATATTTTTATAAAAAATACAAAAATACAATGTATTTTCTGTATTGTATTTTTTCCAACCTCTGCAGCCTACTTCGCAATACGTCAGAGGGCGTAAAGCATCATATTAAGAGCTAGGCTTATAACTGTCGCATAGTAGGGGTTATAGAAATAAGTGAAAAACAGGTTAATCTCTTGGAAACAGGGATGCAAGGTGAAGGCGTATTAAATACGCCTGTGCCACACGAAGCCATGAAGCCACAAGTGGCTGAGTGGCTACAACACAAGTTTTGATGGCAGGCTATCGAGACATTTTACGGCCTTGATGTAATCCGCCTTTGCTGAATCCGACAGACTCCTCCATTCGACTCTTTGCGCAACTTCTGTATTGTTGGCGACAGGAAGGCCGAATACAGGATTGGCGATGGTTGCAACCAGCAACGCAACGTCGCGAGCAAAGCTGAAAGATCGCATCGTGAGAATGTTGTTGTGGTTTTGGTGGAAGGAAGTCGTCGGTCTTGCAAGATGAGTTTAGAAGGGGCATAGCTTCGTCTAAGTACCATCTCGAGATCTCGTATTGCCCCGTTTGCGCTGGGTGAAGAGCCTGTTAGCGTGGGCTGCAATTTCGGCAACGCCTGACGGGCTAAAATTGGCTCGGAAGTTGGCGAACACCCGAACTCGCCGCATCATCCTTGCATCACAAAGTGTAGATCTCCACAACACAAGCTTTCACAGAGAGTGCTCTAGGAGATGTCCCGAGCATCCGGTGTTCAACTTGAGCCTACCTAATCAACTACCTTACCTTATCACAAGACGAAAGATTATGTGCAGTTGATTGATACAATTAAAAATTCGCAACGATCCCGTCATTTGGAATGTCACAGGGTGCGAGACATTTATAGAGGTTGCTAACTTGCCAGAGAGATCATGACGTTGTCTGGACTCAGAAGGCGAAGCCTTCTAAATTTGACGTCCCCACTCCTCGACTCCAGCACCTAGGTTTGCCGAATCAGTAACAAATAGTTATGTGAAGACGTAGGATGCATGGCAGAATTCCTGCATCAAATGACAGGCGGGAAACTTTGCTGGTTGTCGGCTTTGAGCAGGCCTTTAATGTTGAGGTTTTGAGGCCGTCGGTTTGGTTGACACTCACGAAGATTTCAAAGATGTGGCGCGGGTGCTTCACGCGGGCGGCGGGCACTATGTATGTACAGTATAGGAAACTTGATTTATGCCCTGTAGCAAATAAGGCAAGCAGCACGAAGATCCTACTCATTTGTTCATAGGCTTTCTATCCTCAATCAATGATCGGAGCTCCGATCAATTCGAATGCCCCTCGGACCTCCGGGTGAGATCCAAATTGCTTCTACTTTTACACCTCATATTTTAATCCCTGGCGTCAGACTCTGCAAGCTCAGGCGCCATCATCCAGATTGATTTTTTCGAGATGCTCGAACGACCGAACAGGTGATTGGCAAAGTTCATATTAGCATTCTTCGACATGCAGCCTGTAGACTCTTGGTTCGATCATCCGCTCTTAAGCAGTGGGTGACGAAACTTTGAGTTTCATGCGAGATGGGGGAGTACGACGGAGTTGGGGGAAACATGCTGGGATTGCCTGATCAAGACAGAAATTATGCAAACTTCAGACGAATGAAGTGAGGATATATCAATTCTCTGTCTCCATCGCCCAACGCACTACCTGTAATGTTCCGACAAGCTTCTCTGTGGAGATGGTGACACGATGTTAGCCAGTGATGTTTTCCAAAACCCTGAGGCCTTCGGGCTCTCATTTATCATTGGCATCCTTCTACACCTCTTCGTTTTCCGGTATGGCGAGTGGGATTTGGCGGCTCAGAAGATTATTCTCGCGTTCGTGTCGACATTTCTTGTAACGGTGGGAACGACTATGGCTGTGCCAATGCTCGCTCCCTGGATCGCACATCCTATCGAGTCAGTCGGGTTGGCGGATGCGTCCAAAGCGGTTGGCATGCTCTTCGCGACTCTTATTCTCGGCATTTACACAAGTATGATGGTGTATCGTGGGTTCTTCCATCGGTTAAACAGGTTCCCCGGCCCGTTCCTGGCAAAATTCTCGAATCTGTATGTCACAGCCAGGATATGGAATCGAATGCATCTTCATGAAGATGTCAAGAAGCTTCACGAAAAGTATGGAGGCGTTGTGAGAGTTGGTAAGCAACCGCTTTATTCGCAGATAATGGCAGGATGCTCAAGCCTCCCTAGGCCCGACTGAGCTTTCGATCAACAAGCCAGGTGCCATCAACGCGGTCTTTCTCGAGACAGACTGTTACAAGGGCCCGTGGTATAACCTCCTCCATCCCATGGTCTCGATGCAAATGGTCAGAGATAAGGAGGCGCATTCACGACGGCGAAAAGCATGGGAATATGGCTTCACATCGAAAGGTTGTGTTGTTCAGATATCACAGCTTAGCAAGAGCTAACCCGTCCAGCCTTGCGCGACTACGAGCCTCGAGTTCTAAAGTACACCAACCAACTTCTCGCCGGCATCGAAGCGAGCGCGGGCACCCGGTTCAATGCATCTCTCTGGTTCAACTTCTACAGCTTCGACGTCATGGGCGAGTTCTCCCTCGGCCATGGTTTCCGCATGCTCGAAGACGGCGTTGCGCATTTTTATATGGACGGACTGCACAACGAGACCCTGGCTGTTGGCCGTTTCACGCACGCCATGTGGGCGTTGCCGCTCTACCGCAAGATGTCCCTGTGGAACGCCGAGCTGAGGAGGTTTAAAGGCTGGATTTCGCAGCAGGTGCAGCAGCGCATTCAGAACAAGCCCGAGAGCCCAGACATTTTCACGTGGGTCCTTGAAGACTACGAGTCGAAGAAGGAGCATTCGTTCCAGGATATGCTGAATCTGTACGGTGACTGCATTCTTATCACTGTGGCTGGGAGGTATGTTGTTGTGTTTGTGTGGATCGCACTGACGATAGCTAACATGTAATCGTAGCGACACGGTTGCTGCTGTGTTGTCGTGCCTCTTCATGGAGTTGGCACGTCATCCAAGGGAGTACAAGAAGCTGCAAGAGGAAGTCGACGAGTACTTCCGCGAGCATGACAGACCGGAGCATGCGCCTCTAGCGAAGCTGCGATATCTCCAAGCTTGCATCGACGAGTCTTTGCGTCTCCATCCACCGGTGCCCTCGGGTGTTCAAAGGATGACGCCGCCGGAGGGTCTGCAAGTTGACGATGTCTGGCTTCCCGGGGACACAATTGTTTTCGTGCCTTCGTATACACAATATCGCGGTAGCCACCCATGACTTATCGAGTAACGAGTGAAATTACACTAACCCTTATTTGACACAGATGCTCGCTTCTTCGAATGTCCCGATGAGTTTATCCCAGAGCGCTGGATTGACCGACCAGAACTCGTCAAGAACCCCGCGGTATACGTTCCATTCTCCACAGGTATCTGTCCTCGTCTGAGTATCTTAGTATATGCGTCAACTGTCTAACCAATGACAGGACATGATGTTTGCATCGGTAAGCAGCTCGGCCTACTTGAGACTCGCTTCGTAGTCAGCGCTGTGGTGCACAAGTACAACCTGCGATATGCACAAGGTCAGACCGGGGAGAAGTTTTTGGCGGACAACAAGGACACTGGAACGTTGACGGTTGGACCGCTTAACCTCGTGTTTGATCCCAGAAAGTCTTGAGCTGTCAAATGAACGCTGTTCAGTACGGTATAATGAGCCGAAGACCGCTGCATCTACTGAGGAGCATGCAAATATGTACATAATGCCCGGGTAAACGTACAACGGGATTGGGTATCCTCTCTGCAAATCCAACGCTTCGAACGTCAATCAAACAGCTATGATGCGCTATGCCCTTTCCATCCCAACCTCGTGCATTCATGTCTTTCCGTATGTTGCCTTTATCCTCCTCTCGAGATGTTCCCAGCTTGTGACGGGCTTGGCGCTCTCATATCCCTTTCTCCTCAGAACATCCAGAAACTCCGGATCGATAACGCTTTCATCCGTGACTGGCTGCCCTTTCCCCTTGATCGGTTCCAACAGCACATGGCGGTCAGGCTGTATGAAAACAGGTATACTCAGCCTCCCAACATTCTCACTCGCAGACCTCGGAAACGCCACCCGATGCACCGTCGACCGCAACCTCCCCGCAGTCCAGAACTCGAGCGCATCCCCGATGTTAACCACAATGGCGTCGGGAAGGCACGGCACATCCGTCCATGCGCCGTGCCGTTGCACCTGCAACCCTCCTTGGTCGGACGCCTGGCGGAAGAGCAGGGTGAGCGAACCGTAGTCCGAATGCGCCCCCGCGCGGATGTCATCAGGCTTCGGCGACTCTGGCGGCGGCGCGGATTCAGGGAACGAGAGCTGGGACACCGGGGGATAGTTGATGAGCCGCATGCGACAGCTTTCACCGGTGTGGGCCTTGGACAGGAAGTCTCTGGGCATCTGCGCATATTGTTCAGCATCGCACGCATTTCTGTCCCCTTCAGGTGGTTACGACTCACACCCAACCCAACAGCCAGTGCTTCCAACAGAGTCTTGGCCAACTCGTCGCAGCCGGCGAAGAACGCGGCCATCTTCTCTCGCTTAGCTTCCAACGGAGCAGGGAGTATTTGATTCGTCCGCCCTGGGTCTGACAGATAGAACGACTCCTTGACATCTCCAGGTCCTGCTCCAGACAGCCTGTTCCCAACGCAACGTCTCAGCACATGGCGTGGTCTGCCAGGGGATCGATCATGCAACCTACGTCTCTTCCCTCATTCCCGTGTAACCCTAGCGAGACAACACCGGTCAGCGACTTTTAACCATGTCCCGATGGCGTGTATCCCCGCCCGCGCATCCCGCCTGCACAGGTGCTCCAGACCACCAACACCTCAAGAACTCACCAAGTCACCGCTCCCATTCGCGTAGCGCATCTTCTCCTCCAGGGGTGAGCCGAAAAACGTTTCCGCGAGGGCAAACATGTCCACTGCAACGCCGTCGCCCAATCCGTGACCAACGACGTAGAAAAAGCCGGGGTCCTTGCCCACGCGCATCAGCTCCTGCGCGAGTCCCTCGACCGAGTCGAATGAGCGCAGATCAACCACCGGTAGCGCGGCTCCAGCGGCCGCAGCCATCGCGGGGTTTGGTGCTGGGTCAGGGGGAAAAGAGCAAACAACACAACCTCGAACCAACCCCTTTCGATCCGGTTCCTGGAATCAGCGAGTTGCAGGGTCCGAACACAAGAAAACTCGGTGTGTGAGGTGCCAGATAGGGCAGAAGGGTAAGCAAACACTTGAGCCACCAACGGTTGTTGAGCGATTAACAAGGGATTTTCATCCAATACGATTGGGCAACATACAACCGGTTGGCAATACTACGCGCGTTGGCTATGCGAGAGCGTCGGATAAAGAGAAGGGGGTGCGAAGCGTGCAGGAATCACTCCAAAAACCTGGCAACCAACAAGAAAAATGTCCAAGCTCCCATCTTTATGTATGCCAGGCCGACGGACGGGAATGAACAGTGTTAAGAATCGCCGGATGACCGTTCGGGTCGCGATGGCCTCGCGGGGTAATCAGGTCTTGGCTGCTGAGCGGCTAAATTTGGGAGCAGAAATTCATCACTCGGGAAGACCGCTCGCAGCCCCCCGGACCGCCGGTCGCGAAAGACGCGTGGTTCGCAAGCCGGGTCACGCAAGAGCATAGAATTGCGGGAGAAGAACACCGGGCAGAGAAACGTGGCTGGAAAGTGTCACAGAGCAGCCACAGGGTCCACGGTATGACAGCATCAAGACTCGGCCTGCCTCGGTCCTCCGATCCGCGCGCCCCCCATCGATGGGCTGGCAAAGGCGGACGGCGCCCCTCACTTGCGTACGACAACGGAGATAAGGTGCCCATCGAATAAAGGTTGTGATAGACGGTCACATCCGGCGGACGGGGGCCAATCGCAACATGCCGTTGGTGCTGTGCAGGCTGTTCCCGACGCAGCCATGAGCGGGTGAACGGCTGAATGGGGACGAGCAAACATTCCACATTCCGAGAGAGCAAACAGGCAAACAACTGGGGTCCGTGTTCGATTCTGTTCCCGCATGCCAAGGCGGACGGCAGAATGGAATAAGTGAAAATGCGGTTGGTGCCAAGGGGGAAATGAGAAATAAGGGAGAAGAAGAATGATTTCCCAGGAGCCAAGATGTACCGACAGAGGCTAGGACAATTCGAGAAATACCCCTGTCTCTTCCCTCGCGAGATTGCCCCTCTCCTCTCCGTCATCCAGCCTCCAGGCTTCCCAGCTGCCCGGGAAGAAGAAAGAGACCCATCTCACCCCTATTTTTCCTTGTGGCAGGGGATCTTCAACCGCGACTGGAAATCTGGAACACGAGCATGGGATTTCTACGGCGTGGAACCACAAAAACACCGCATGGGTTATCCGTCAACGTGGTAACTGCACTCTGTAGGGCGCACAACTTTCGACATCAGCACGGCAATGGCGCAACTTCAACTTCGTCTTATGACGATCTCTTGTTTCCTGTTGCTCGTCTGCCCTATCGTCCTGTTTCAAACGAACGCCACCATCCCGCGCTTCTTAACTCAGAGACGCGAGCTGGTCTGCGTGTCGCCCGTCACAGCTGAGCCAAGGACACCCTTCCATGAAGAGAACCCTGTCCGTAGTATGAACGCACGGTTAGCTTCAACTCCAGCCCAGCTTTTCAACACCTCTTGTCAAATGCCGATGTGATTTATCGCCTGTCGCTTGCCGTGGTCAACAAGTTGTCCCCACTCAATCCGCAACGTCCCGTCCAGGACCATCGAAAACCTGCTTCTCGAAGTCATCGCCAGTCTTTGCCATGAACCCCTTCCGGATGATTAAAGAAGGCCCCGCGAGCTCTGTCCCAATTGACCTCGACACACGCTGTGACTTGTTTCTTTCTCCCATCTCTTGACTCGCTCCATCATCACAAAGGGAGAACTCTCGCACAGCCGCTGCCGTGCGACGAGACTAAGCTTTCGAGCTAGGTCTGACAAGTCTGAAAAGCCACCTCAGATTCGTCTGGTCTAGTTGCTTACGGTCGAGCATCGCCCCCCTCTTCCTCGTCCCCCCTTTGTCCCTGTCGACTTTCTTTCGGTGCCCGTCCCCTCAAGAATCCCCGCAAAAGAACCTCGTCTCATATCCCAGTCTTCCCGCTAGGTGTTAGGTATTAGGTAGTGGTAGTCTCTGTCTGGTATTCACCGCTCGCCCACCGCCCCCTGGTCGTGGTCCTCACCCGTGAAGCCTGTGTCCCGCCTCCATGTCGGCGCGTCCACCGATGCCAGCAAACACACACCACCAAGCGAGATAGCAGCAACCACCAGCAACATCAACCGCTCAACAGCAGCCACCACCAAGGGCGCCAGTATACCAGGCACACCAGAAAGCCTACTGCATCCACAAACCATCCGCATTCAACGATGCGTGTGACGTATTGTATTGTATTGTATTCATCCAACATATATTGAAATGCTTTCTAATATATATTTGAATGATCTGCCTAAGCTATAATACTTAGCGTTCTAGTGTTCACTATAATATGTTTTCAATATATCTATAATATGCTACTTTTAATATTTAAGTTAGCAACTTCTATCTATAATTATATAATAACTTTAAATTTTACTTTATATTTACTTTTTATTTATATATATTATATTTTATAATATATAGTAAGTAATTTATAAATATTAAAGATTCTTTTATTTATAATAATTTTTTTTTATAATTAATTATAGATATACTTTTTTAAACTTTATTTTTAAAGCTTTTTTTATATTTTATAAAAAATAGTTATTTATTTAATTTTTTATAGTTATATAACTTATTATAAATTTAAATATTTATTTATTTAATAGCTTTAAATAATAGTTATTAAAATCTTTAGATATCTTCTCTTTATATATAGTAAATATTTTAGAAATCTTATTTTCTAACTTTACTTTTAAAATTATTCTTTTTAAGCTTATTACTAATAGTATATCTTTATAAATTATAAAACTTTTATTATTTTTAAGTTTAGCATATTATATATTATTATAATATAAATTATACTAAAAGCTTAAGAATTTTATATTTTTTTTTATAAACTTTTTAACTTTTTTAATTTATTTATATTTTTTATTTATATAAATTATATTATATTTTAGATTATCTTTTATTACTTTCTCTTTATTTATAAAAAATATATAATTATTAGCATATAAGATATATTTTGCTTAATATAAATACCTTTTATATAGTAGCAAGTTACTAAAAAAGAATAAAAGTAAGCTACCTTATAGTACTTTATTAAAGAAAGTTAATATTCTATAAGCTATTAAACTATTTTTTTAAGCTTAAAGTTTTATTAAAAATCTAAAGGCTTTTAATTAAAGTTCTACTAAATCTCTCTTTTAATTATTTAATAGTTATCACTCTTAGTTTATATAGTATTCCTTTATAAAATCCTTCTCTATTTTTATTTCTTCAATCTTTTCTGAAGTTAAGAATTCTATATATGCTCTATATAAGCTTTTATCTATTTAATCCACCTTTTTTAATTTAAGTAGGCTTATATAGATTCTATATATATAGTTTATAATCTTATCTAAAGCTTTACTTCTTCTGAAGATTTCTATTATCTTTATACTATCTATAGTGTTAAAATAGCCTTTTAGATCTATTTTATATATATAGTTATACTTTCTAAGTTTTTTTAGTATAGAAGTTTATACTGTTTTTACTTCTTTACTAGGAATATATATATATTGCTTTTTACTTATTAAGTCTCTTAGTATTTCTATAAGCATATTGTTCACTATATATATTAATACTTTTTATTTAGATATTAATACTTTTAGCAGTTTTATTTTTCTATTAGCTTTCAAAATATATACCTTATAATAGTCTATTTTAATATCTATAGATCTTAATATATAATTTACTTATCTAAAGATTCTTTTTATACTATTTCAGTTCTAATTATAATATTATCTATTAAATATATAATTTATACTAAAAGCTCTAAAGCTAGAAGAATTTCTTAAATAACTTATAGCAATCTTTTAAGCTAGCCTAAGATTACTACTTTTATATTTTCTAATATATTAAAGCTGATAGCATATATACTTATTATAAGAATCTATTAATATTTTTTTAAATATATATCTCTCTCTTGTTTTTAGCTTTATATTTAGTTTATTAAGTATAATATTATTAACTGCTAGAGCAACTTTAAAGTTACTTACTGATAATATTCTTTTTTAGAAGCTACTTAGAAGTATTCTACTAACTAATCTAAAATAAGCTAAACTGTATACTTAATTTTTTATCTATTCTAATAGGTTGTTATCTAAATATAGATTTTCTTTTATATTATATTATTTTATTATATTAAATATTAAGTAAGTTACTAATTTCACTTCCTTTAGATAGGCTGTTTACTTCTAACTACTTTAGCTTTTTTTGTATATATTAGTAAAGTTTCTCATTTATATAGTAACCTAAAACTATTACTACTAAAGTTCCTCTTGCTGTTTAACTAAAAATATTAGTTAATACTTAAAGCCTTATATTTCTTTTAATATTTAATTCAGCTTCTCACTCTGTATTTCTCAAATTAGAGAATGCAAACTATTTTACATTATAGCTAATAGATTTTAAATCTCTAATAATTTGATAAGTGTAGAATTATTAGCAACTTATCTAACTAGAAACTAACTACTTATTTATCACTTAAGATGTAATAAGATATATAGTAGAAAAGATATTACTATATATAATAATTCAACTTACTTAGCTTTAAAATTAAATCCTCTTTAACTAGTACTTTAAATAAGCCTCTCCTTTTCAGAAGTATATAGCTTAAAAGCTAAATACCTCTTAGAGGTTGCTCAGTTGATTTCATATTAAAGAGGCCTCTTATAAATATTTAATATCTACACCCATTCTGTAATAAATGCAGTCTGAGCTAGGATAATAATATTAATTTCAAGTCTCTCAACTCTTTATTAATATCTTAATGCAACATTAATAAAGGAAAATCTCAGTTGCTAACCCCTAAGAGGTATTTAGCTTTTAAGCTATATACCTCTAAAAAAGAGAGGCTTATTTAAAGTATTAGTTAAAGAGGATTTAGTTTTAAAGCTAGGTAAGTTAAATTATTATATATAGTAGTATCTTTTCTACTATATATCTTATTACATCTTAAGTAACAAATAAGTAGTTAGTTTCTAGCTAAATAAGTTGCTAATAATTCTATGCTTATCAAATTATTAAGGATTTAAAATCTATTAGCTATAATATAAAATAGTTTGCATTCTCTAATCTGAGAAATATAAAGTGAGAAGCTAAACTAAGTATTAAAAGAAATATAAGGCTTTAAATATCAACTAATATTTCTAGTTGAACAGCAAGAGGAACTTTAGTAGTAATAGTTTTAAGTTACTATATAAATAAGAAACTTTACTAATATATGCAAAAGAAGCTAGAGTAGTTAGAAGTAAACAGTCTATCTAAAAGAAGTGAAATCAGTAACTTACTTAATATTTAGTATAATAAAATAATATAATATAAAAGAAAATCTACACTTAAATAATAACCTATTAGAATAAATAAAAGGTTAGATATATAGTTTAGCCTATTTTAGATTAATTAATAAAGTACTTCTAAATAGCTTCTAAAGAAGAATACTATTAGTAAGTAACTTTAAAGTTGCTCTAGCAGTTAATAATATTATACTTAATAAACTAGATATAAAGCTAAAAATAAGAAAGAGATATATATTTAAAAAAACATCAACAGATTCTTATAATAAGTATATATGCTATCAGCTTTAATATATTAAAAAGTATAAAAATAATAATCTTAAGCTAGCTTAAAAGATTGCTATAAGTTATTTAAGAAACTCTTTTAGCTTTAAAGCTTCTAATATAAATTATATATTTAGTAGATAATATTATAATTAGAACTAAAATAGTCTAAAAAGAATCTCTAGATAAGTAAATTATATATTAAGATCTATAAATATCAAAATAGACTATTATAAGGTATATATTTTAAAAGCTAATAGAAAAATAAAACTGCTAAAAGTACTAACATCTAAATAAAAAGTATTAATATATATAGTAAATAATATACTTATAGAAATATTAAGAGACCTAATAAGTAAAGAGCAATATATATATATTTCTAATAAAAAAGTAAAAACAGCATAAACTTCTATACTAAAAAAACTTAAAAAGTATAACTATATATATAAAATAGATCTAAAAAGCTATTTTGACACTATAAATAGTATAAAGATAGTAGAAATCTTCAGAAGAAGTAAAGCTCTAAATAAAATTATAAACTATATATATAGAATTTATATAAGCTTACCTAAATTAAAAAAAGTAGATTAAATAGATAAAAGCTTATATAGAGTATATATAGAATTCTTAACTTTAGAAAAAGTTGAAAAGATAAAAATAGAAAAAGATCTTATAAAGAAATACTATATAAACTGAGAATAATAACTATTAAATAATTAAAAGAGAAATCTAATAGAACTTTAATTAAAGGTTTTTAGATTCTTGATAAAACTTTAAGCTTAAAAAGATAGTTTAATAGCTTATAAAATATTAACTTTTTTTAATAAAATACTATAAAATAGCTTACTTTCACTTTTTCTTAGTAATCTACTACTATATAAAAAATATCTATATTAAGTAAAGCATATCTTATATATTAATAATTATATATTCTTTATAAATAAAGAGAAAGTAATAAAAAATAATCTAAAGTATAATATAATTTATATAAATAAAAAGTATAAATAAATTAAAAAAACTAGAAAATTTATAAAAAAAGATATAAAATTCTTAAGCTTTTAATATAGTTTATATTATAATAATATATAATATATTAAACCTAAAAATAGTAAAAGTTTTATAATTTATAAAGATATACTATTAATAATAAGCTTAAAAAAGATAATTCTAAAAGTAAAATTAGAAAATAAAATCTTTAAAGTATTTACTATATATAAAGAAAAGATATCTAAAAACTTTAATAGCTATTATTTAAAGCTATTAAATAAATAGATATTTAGATTTATAATAAATTATATAACTATAAAAGATTAAATAAATAACTATTCTTTATAAAATATAAAAAAAGCTTTAAAAATAAAGTTTAAAGAAGTATATCTATAATTAATTATAAAAGAGAAAATATTATAAATAAAAAAATCTTTAATATTTATAAATTACTTACTATATATTATAAAATATAATATATATAAATAAAAAATAAATATAAAGCAAAGTCTAAAGTTGTTATATAATTACAGATAGAAGTTGCTAACTTAAATATTAAAAGTAGTATGTTATAAATATATTGAAAACGTATTATAGTGAACACTAGAACGCTAAGTATTGTAGCTTAGGCAGATCATTCAAACATATATTGGAAAGCATTTCAACATATATTGGATGAATATAATACAATATAATACGACGCACCTACAGGCCCTGGCAGTTCGTCGGCCTCTGGGTCGTCACGGGCTCGTTCAACATCGGCGGCTGGACGACCGGCTCCTCGCTCATCGCCCTTGGCCTCAACGTCTGGCAGGCCATGCTGACCGTCATCATCGGGCACATCCTCGTCGGCCTCATCTGCGTGCTCGCCGGCGGCCCCGGCGCAAAGTGGCACATTGGCTTCTCGATCCTGCAGAAGGCCTCGTGGGGCATGTACGGCGCCTTCTTCCCGCTCGTGCAGCGCATCATGCTCTCCTTCATCTGGTACTCTACCCAAGTCTACTGGGGCGGACAGTGCGTGCGCACTTTTATATCATCCATGGCGCCGTCCTTCAACGCCCTCGACCGCCCCCTCGCCAACGGGACCATGACCGTCGCCGACTTCACCGGCTTCATCATCTTCTCGCTACTCTGCCTGCCGCTCATCTACATCCGCCCCGAGCGGTACCACATCCCCTTCGCCGTGGCCGCGTGCACCGTCATCCCCACCGTCTTCGCGCTGCTCATCTGGTGCGTCTCCACGGCGCACGGCGCGGGCCCGATGCTGCGCGACATCACGGCCACCGCCGGCGTCCAGCAAGCAACGGGCTCGCATCTGGGATGGATGCTAGTGCTGGGGGTGTGCACCAACATTGGCGGCATCAGCACGCACATCTTCAGCCAGTCGGACTTCACGCGCGCCGGCCGCGCGACCAGCTTATGTCGCAGCTGCTCTTCGTCCCGCTCAACACTATTGTGGTTGCCTTTATCGGCATCGTGTGCACCTCCTGCGCGGCGCAGCTGTTCCCCAAGACGCAGGGGACCTTGGTCTGGGAGCCCTACCGGTTCCTCGACGCATTACAGGCGCACTACGAGAACTCTGCAGGCGCGCGCGCGGCCGTCTTCTTCGCGAGTCTGGCCTTCATCTTCGCGCAGTTCGGCATCGCCGTCGCGGAGAACGCACTCTCGAACGGGATTGACCTCTCGGCGCTGCTGCCGCGGTACTTCAACTTGCGGCGTGGCGGATATCTCACCGCGGCCTTTGCGTTCGTCATGCAGCCCTGGCAGCTGATGAACGGCGCGAGCAAGTTCCTCACCGTGATGGGCGGGTACGGCGTGTTCCTGGGGTCGATGACGGGCGTCATGTTTGCCGACTACTACCTGGTCCGCGGCCGCAACCTGAAGCTCACGCACCTGTACGAGGCCACGAGCGCGAGCGTGTACTGGTACTGGGAGGGCGTCAACTGGCGGGCGGGCGTGGCCTGGGTCATGGGCACCTGGGCGCTGTTCCCGGGCTTCATCCAGCGGGTGCAGGATCCCGCTGTTGAGAAGGACGGGTGGTCGCATCTTTATTACCTTGCGTGGCCGCTGGGATGTACGTTGGCGGTCGTGACATATTGCCTGCTTCACTACCTTGCTCCGATCGAGAGTCCGACGGCCGTAGACGATGCGGATTACTTTGGTACGTTCGGTCCGAGGGAGGGCACGGTGCTCGATGGCCGGGAGCAGTCGCCGTCCAAGGAGGCCGAGATGGATGAGAGTTCCAAGAGTCAAGGGTCCACGGAGGATAAGACGGTCTGATTTAATGTTTTGGCTGTTTGGGTATTGTTCCTTGGGTCACGAGCGAGCGTGGGTTTTGGCTGTTCATGGAGTCCGGCGGTAGAACGGGTCTTGTTGGAAACAGTGTGAGTTTAGAAAAGGGCGCCTGAAAGAGGCTGGCTTCCCGTATTTGAATCAATAGATACCCTGATTACCTTGAGCTGTGTAATGTGATGTGAAGTGTCTCCTCCCATGTGAGTCCACCCGGAGGGCCACACTTTCGTCCCCGGGCTCAACTACGTAAGAGGAACCATGCCGGCGGGTGGGTGAGCTGGACAATTGCGCCGCCAATGATCAACTGCCGTGTGTGTGAGGTGATGCTTCCGCGCATGTTCTGGTGCCGCCTTTGGCCCGGCCTCGACACGCGGCGGGCGGGTAAGCGGTTAAATTGCACGTGGGCAGCGGGAACAATTCCAAAAAACCTCTCTCCGCTGAAAACGGGGGCGGCCGGGTTGAATGATGTCGTGTCTATTCAACAACCCCTCATGGCCCTTTCAGAAACAAAATCAAAATTCAAAAGAGAGGTCTGTGGTGCTGTTTGTTGGATAAAGAGCTGTTGAATTGCCCTCTCGCTCAAAGTCAAAAGACCGCGACCGACCGCCCTCTTGAGGAAGATGGAGCGACTGCAGTCAACTACGAGGCTTCTCTGCATCATCCCGATATCGACGACGGGTATGACAGAGGACTTGACGCGGCTGTATCCATCAAGACCCGACGTCGAAATCACCTTTATCGATGGCCGCGACCTCGACGAGTGTCCGCCGTGCATCGAAGACCATGAACAGGCGCTGCAGTCCACAAAGGCCGTCCTCCCCCGGGCGATAGACTACATCAACTCAAAACCAGTTGACGCGGTTCTCGTGTGTTGCTTCTCGGACCATCCGCTCGTCTACGCACTCCAGGAGATCTTCACCATTCCCGTCACCGGAATATTCCAAGCTGCGCTGCAGGAAGGGACCCAAGATGGGGGAAAGTTTGGAATCGTCACGACGGCGCAAGCCTGGGAACCAATCCTGACAAAGTCTGTTGACGATCTCGGGTTCGAAAGCAAGTCGGCAGGTGTGCTTGCCACGGGATTGGGAGTGCTGGAGCTGGAGAGCTTGGAGCGTGGCGTTGTCGTCGAGCGCATAGCGAGCTTCGCGAGGCGGCTGATCGACAATGGCGCGACTAGCATCATCCTCGGGTGCGCGGGCATGGCTGCGTTGGAGGACGACATTCAAAAGGCGCTTCCGCCGGGCGTGGCGACGATCGACGGCGTACGATCCGGCATCGATATTTTGGTCAGGCTAGCCCAGAAAAAGACGCGGCTGGAGGATGCGACATGGGTGAACGATGCAAAGAGACACTGCGCAGTGCAAAGCAAGGAGTTAGTTGGGAACTTGGAGCATGTTTACTAGCCCTGGATATCCAGATTTTGTCTATTAAGATGGAAAGAGTATATAAATCCATGTGTCGTGTCAACTCCCCGTAACACTGTGTCATTCCCAATTGACCGATCCCTTCCTATCATGATGTCCAGTTTTCGACAGCATAATTCCAGTCAATGTCCGGTTGATCGTTAAACGCCGTCGTAAACACATTGTTCATAAAGTTCATGGGAAAGTTGTACAAGGGAACGCTCTGCATCTGATATTGGTCCATGGTGCTGGCTGGCATCACCTCCACAATCTGCTGTGGTTGCCCGGTACTACTCGGCATTTCTGTGATGGGGATCGTCGCCACCGGCGGCATCTGCGGCTGCGGCGGCTGCTGTTCGGCCCGTCGTTTGATCTCGTCGTCAATCTTGGTGATGTACGCTAGTAGCTTGCCCGATATTTGGGGCGCGTTGGGAAGGCAGGAGCCTAGGTTCTGTAGGAATTGCGCCATGTGCCGCCTTGGGAGGGTCAGTTTCATTCTGGAGAGCCGGTGGGAGGGTTTATGATTGCTTACATGA
Organism: Colletotrichum horii; assembly: GCA_027406005.1. Lineage (NCBI taxonomy): Eukaryota > Fungi > Ascomycota > Sordariomycetes > Glomerellales > Glomerellaceae > Colletotrichum > Colletotrichum horii. The sequence continues at coordinate 5,401,033 of JANVYB010000006.1, forward strand.
CGTCTCGTAGTCTAAAGTATTGATGTGTGGTGAGGTGGCGCCCAATGAAGCTGCTGAGCAGGTGGCCGACGCCGACCAGTTCTTGAAGCTTGCGTGATATTAGTATCTCTCATACGTGAGGTTTTGGTGTGTTGTAGCCGTACCATGGGATGCCCAATCGCTCTCAGATACTCGGGCGGGACTTTGGTAATCTCATCGATCAAATCGATCGCCGCATTGCAAGCGTCGTCGAATTGGTTCAAGCAGGCGAAATGAGCCATGCGAGTAAGCTAAAGCTGTCAGAAGATAATGCATCCCGCTGTAAGGTTGTCAACTTACTTGGTATGTGCATGCAATATTAGCGACTTGGAATCCGCACAAGTTCTCCTCTCGATTATTCGATGACGGAAACGCCTGAGAAGCATACAGCGGCAGCTGCAATTTCCTGTTCAACACGTTGTCCAGCAGCTCCTGGATCGACGGGAGCAGTATATCCATGTCGTTGTCATGACGGTCCGTATGCACCGCCTGCACGCGCTGCTTGCGCATGCGCACAATAACGTGCTCTAGCATGCGGTACAGGTCGGTGATGTAGTTCCAGCCGGTGAGCCAACTCCCCGGGAAGAAGATCTCGGGCTTCGAGTGGCCCCTTGTCTGGCCGACCGTCGCGCCCGTGGGATCCAGAACGCCGGAGAGGCCGACGTGCACCGGGTACGCCACGCCGCATTGCAGCTCCGGACACCGGATGACGTGCCCTTGGATGAGGGCCGAGTGCACCTCGAGGCGGTACATGGACCAGAAGAACTGCCGCCGCACGTACACCTCATTCCTCGGTAGCTCACCCCAATTGCTCTCGAACTGAAACTGGGCCTGCGCGACGATGCTGTGATAGCGCCCTAGGTACTGCTCAAAGAGCACGTCGTCCTTGATCTGGATCGCCGCCAGCGACAGCGTGCCGACGACCTGCAGATACTGAAAGATCTCGTGCTTGGGGATGTCCCGGTTGTCATCGGGGATCGCCTTGCGCCCGTCGTCGAGGTAGGCCTGCTGGTGCTCATCGCGAATCATCTCAAGAATGTCCGGGTTGAACAGCGCGCCGTCGCGCACATGCGAGGCGCTCAGCGCGCAGATGGCCATCAAGCGGGCGAAGGCGGCGCGGTTGGACGACATGCTCGTGTTGTCCCATTCTCTCATGATACTCGCCTCATCGTAGAAGGGAAACCTTGTGCAACAATCATGTCAGCAAATTCTTCTCGGCTCTTCTTTCTCGTGAACTCCCAATTGGGAATGATTGGAAGTTGACTTTTAGGCGGGGGAACACAAACACTGGGTACACCGTGTCGAAGAAGATGCATATGAGACGGTGAACAAGGTTTCTGCTGCCATGGCGGCTCTCGTCGTAAAAGCACCTGTCCGCGCCGCCGCCCTCGCCTTGCTGATGAGGCTGCTTGATAGACGCGGGCGACGTCTTGGACTTGACGCCTCTCTTTGCCGCGACACGGTTCCAGGTGCACTGCGCGCTGTGCTCGATGCAGGTCAGACATGAGGGCTGGCCGTCGGGGCCGGTGATGGGCGTGACCCCGCTCCCCTCGGTGACCGGCTTGCACTTGCGCCCTCTGCGGTGACAGAAGTCGCAGGCCTTGGTGACGCGCCGGCGCTTGAAATTGGGCTCGCTGTGCCGTCTGCCGTCTCCGTTGGCGTGAGGGTGATTGTCTTCGCTCATGATCCCTCACACTCTCCAGAGGGGTCTCTCTCTCAACTCTCAACTCTCTTCCCGGCCGAGATTCGAGGGCGGAGGGGGGGCGCGTCCCAACCGGGTCACGGGACTCCCATTCGGCTTCAAACGGTAGGGAATTGGGGGTGCCTCTTCGGTGAGTGAGGGGGGAAACCAAAAGAAGGAGGGCCAGCAGCGGGCCGAACTCCTCCCTCTCCTCGGTGTGCGGTGCTGCCTGGCTGGCTGGCTGCTGTTTTCTCCCTCTGTCTCTGCCAGTGCTTCTTCCCTCCCTTGTCGATGATGTGCAGATCCACAGGCGATGGAGGGTCCCAGTTCCAACGTCCTGCGGTGTGGTGCGGTGCAGTGCGGCGCGGCTATGTACAGTGTGTCTTGAAAGATGCAAGCGTCCGAGCCGTGTGTGTGATTTCTTCTTCTCCGTGTGGAAAGTTCGGGGTGAGACGGTATTTGTGCAACACGGGGACACACAGTTACAGTTTCGACGTGTCTCTCTTGGGATTCTTTTTTTCCACTTGGTCCTGCACCTTGCTTTTCCGGTTCTCCAACAAGAATAAAATGGGGTGTGAGGAGAGGCAGCAGCAACAGCAGCGGGCGGCTGGATGTTGAAATTGAGACGGCGTGCGGGTGGGGCGAACACAAGCAAACATTGTTCACTCCAAGCACTGACTAAGCCCCTGACTCTTCATGTCTTGAAATGAGAGAGGAAGAATGAGAAAGAGGGAAGAGAGAGAGTGTGTGACACCAGCCGCTGTTGGTGTGTGTGTTGGTGCTAGCTGCTGCTGAAAGTCTTTTCTCTCGCGCTGTTCTTGAGCTAAGCTGAAGGGGAATTAACTCACAGACACTGTCACATCGCCCGCTGGTTCCTTGCGGTGAGCGGCTACGTACTCCGGTATCCCCTCCCATGTCTCCCCTCCCCTCGCCTCCCCTCCCGCTACTTCCAACATCCCACTTGTTGGCCGTAGACTCGAAATGGTCTCGACGCTGGCCTTCGGGAGTTCAGGGGTGGCTGTGCCGCAGCCACTGACCACATTGTTCTTTGTTCAACCCTGGTCCCTGAGTCCTGACCCCCGTCCGCCCCCCTCTTCCACCGTCCAACAGCGTCACTGCAGCCCGGAAATAGCGATTTGAACCAACGCATTCTTCTAGAACCCCCCCAAAACACCGACATGACAAAAACATCGATACCGAGAACAAGAGCGCAAAGAGGACTTGAAGCTTTCCTAGCGACAAAAGCCAAACCACGTCCTCGGTGTTGCGCTCTGTGAAACTGGCGGTGTTGGTAAGACATCGGGACGTCATGGTTCGCATCCCCGGTACCAGCAGCTTGGTTCCCAACTGCATGTTGGAACCCAATGTTTGCTTGCTCGCATTAGATGCCAATGTTTGCTCTGCAATAAATATTGACGCTTGCGTCCAGTACTTTTGTCACGCTCGGCCTTTGCACGTGGGGAGGATCGTCAAATGTCCCGACAGAACGCCCGCCAAATCTCAAAGCCCGCACAGTTTCAACGTGACACCGCACTTGAACCACTGGGTCGGGTCGGCCGTCCTCCAACGCCTTGATCTTCATCGCACCTCACCTACTCTCTCCACGCGGCAAAGTGGGCACTTTGCGCCTGGCCTGCGTGTGGCTTCGTGTCACACCGTGTTCAATGTTTGCTTTCTGCGTCGTAACGTGTGGATCTCCAACGGTCTGGAACGGGGGCATCTCCGTCACCGAGTTATGATGACTAGCTGCCCGTCTTCCTGTCACGGCCATCAGAGGCGAAGTTCCGCACTTCTGAAGGATGAACTTCCTTGCAATTATCTCGGACTATGGACATATCGTTCCCACACAGCTCCATCGTCACATCACGGCTTCTGGCCCGACTCAACAGACCCAACATCCCTGAAGGCGATGCCCGTGGCCATCCGCGTATCTGAGCTCGTTGAAATTCCCTCGTCGTCACGTGGACTATGGTTGATGTGGAACTTGATGCCGCCCCTTGCAGTGTATGCAGCCTCCAGCTCGTAACTTGCCCAATCCGGGAACATCTATTGCACTTCATCAGCAGAGAGTGTGGGGAGCAGCTCCCAATGTCACCCACCTTTCGCAGCCCGATCAGCGCAACCTGCTTCAGAACTTGGCAGGTACTGACGCATCCAATGATGAAGGGGATGAGTTGCCCCGTTGTCTTGATCTCGTTGATGTCTTGGATATGGTTCCATCCCAACGTAAGCTCAATCGATAGGATGAACCATAGAATGCTGAGGAAAACAAGGACGTTCCACGTGACACTCAGATAGAAGCAGATGGAGTTGCTTAATGTCAACATCAGTAATCAGTACTTCTTGCAGGGGTCCATACGACTCACCCGAGTTGGTGCCCCCCATGTGTCTCCGAGTCAGTCAAGGCCACAACTGGAGAGGCGACCTCGCCACGATCTTCATATTGCCTCGGCGTGAAGAGCGAAATAGCCGCTCTAATTGAATCGTGAATGCTCACACTCTGGGGATCCGACAGCTTCGTGAAGAAGGACAGAAGCTGGACAAACAGGATGAATAGCCAGATAAGAGACACGAATACTCTGAAGCTGGGTGTCCGCTTGAGAATGAACTCCCCAACCCTCAAGTAGTACTCCACTCGCTCCAGAAACGGGAGGAGTCTCTTTCGGAGACTTTTCGTAACTCTGGTTGAGCTCGGAAGGACCAAGTAAACCACGTCTCGCAGGGCACAGAAGCTCAAGAGAGTGACCAGGAAAGCCGCCGCTGACACCAGGAACAGACATAAAGGCAATACCACAATGACGACTATGATGGCGACAACTTGAGAAAGAACCAGTACAGGTTTATGAATGCGCTGCATCGAAAAAAGAAAAAGAAATGGGGCTCCGCAGCCATAATCGGCATTCGGTTGGTTTGCAATGTAGAACCAAAAATAGACGTTGAAGCCCGCCACCACGCCGAGAATGGCCGTTCGCCATACAACTCCAACCCATGATATGTTGCGAGGTTTGAAAGGAGTCAGGTACTGAATGGGGACCTCGAACGTAGGGTTGGAAAGATACTGCCTCGCGGCGGCATCTTCGAGGTACTCGCGGCCCATCCTAAACAGAGACTGGTAAAACGCCTTGACAGCATTATTCCCTTCTCGCTCCTCTTTGAAGATTTTCTTGAACCGATGACGACTCCAAATCTTCTCACCCAGCTCCGCATCCTGTCTGCGCTTCTCCACGACCCTTTGATAGTGATGCCAGATGAGCTTCACCCGTTTCGGTCGTAAGAAGTGGTTCCGGACTCCAATCGTGCTGAGCACCGTGATGAAGAAGCCAAGAGAGATTTGCAACATGATGTACAGCTCAATCGGCTTCACATCGCGATGTACCTGTGCCAAGATCGTGGCGATAATGACTGCAAAGACGAATATAGCGTTGACTCCGTGGACATCTTCGATGCTCTCTTCGTCCACCAGCATGCGGATCCAGGACGAGACCCATTGGCAGTAGACGCCGATGCGCACGCCAAGGCCGTATAAATCTCCATTGCCGTCGATGGCGCATCCGTCGGTGTCCATTACGGGCGACGTTACCGCATCTAAGTCCGAGAGTTGCGAGCTGGAGACCGAGAGAGACCTTTGGAGGCTGACATGCACCTGAGATGAGGTTGCCGTAGCGCCATCGACACCAGATGCGACTGCACCGCTTTGGGGTAAATTTGTTTAGCAGGAATGAGGCAATCTGCCACTTATGCAATCCGGCCGCTCACCTGCACCCGCTCGGCTCAGCCCGCCACGAAGGTGAAGATGGTGTCTCAGGCGTGGAGTTAGCGGGCGCCACGAGTCCCGCAAACATCAGTATGAGCATATATGGGCCTGTTCCAGAGCGGGTGACAATCTGCGTTCGGCCTATCGAATCATGTTCAGATTGCCTTGGTCAGAAATCATTTGCCAAATAGGGGGACTGTGAATATGAACAATTATTTTCATAGGATGCCCCCCAAAAATGATATCCTTTGATATTAACTAATATTCTTACAGGAAGTAACTTTCTGTTCGAAACTCAGATAAAATCATACATCTTGAGCCTCGTCGACGCCTATACGCTACTCATTTGATTTGAAGGACTATGACAGCTGGCCAATGCATGGTTTACGTCGCTCAATCTTTGGTAGACCGAATTGCTTTCGTAAGAGTAGCCTGAATTGAAGGGCCCTTTCGCTATGCGTCGAGTTGCAGCAATGCCAAATATTGGGGAGGAAACGATAGTGTAGGGAAGGTTTTTTTCTTTCTTTCTTTTTTTACGTATCTTCGTGGTGATTTCATACAGCTGTTCAGATGCAATATACCTTCTACGAAGAGGAATCCCTCTCTTCTCCTCCATCACTCAGTCAGACGCCGGTATCCATGGTTCGGAAACCGCTACCGCTCCTCGCATCCTTCTTTTGACCTTCTCTAAACATTGCAACCATTTGATGCTAGACTGGTTTTCTCTTCTTTGAAACACCCTTTCCAACCAGAAAATCCCTTGGCGCATGCCACTCCTAGGCCGGGTTTCGAAAGCTGAGCCATCGCTTGGAGACTGTAGTGGAATCTCAAGTTTCCCTTGCTCAGTAAAACTACCAACAAGCAGCCACTCAATAATATCTGGGAAGGAATTTCCTGCGTCTAACGCGCTTATTCACGTGTCTACTCGCCTGCACTGTAATCTGGCTCCATGAGAAACCAGTATCTTCACTACATCCATCCGTCCTTCATATGTAGCGAACATCAATGCTATTCCAGAGGCGGACCCCTCAGATTCTACGACCAACCCCATTCTCAACAGATCTTTGACTTCATCAACACGACCGTAGTGAGATGCAAGGTAGAGGAGACTGAGATTACCGCCATTATCTGTCATGCCTTCGATTTCACCCACCTTGCGCAAGAAAGGTAGACCAAGACGCCGATGGAAATGGCGGAGGCACCGCTGACTTGATCCTTTGCCTTGAAGCTGGTCATGTCACCAAACCCGCCACAGTGCTGTCTTATATGGTTCGACGTATATGCCGGAAGCAAAATCTGGTTCAGAATGAATGTTGCTGTCCTGGCATTGAGTAAGGAAGATGCCGAGACTGGAAGGGAGAGGTCTCCTTCTTGGTCGATGCTCATCCCCGCATTAAAAAGCATACCAAATGTTTTCGTTTTGCCCAAGAGCAGAAACTTGTTCTGGTCGTAAATGATGTCAATTCGTGCCCCTCTATTCAGCAGCACTTTTGCCGCTCGGATGCTGCTGTCGCCTACAGCTACCTGAAGCGCTGTACATCCTCGACCGTTTCTGATCTCCATCGACGCCCCTTCATCGAGCAAAGCCTCAATCACCGCAACGTCGCTAGAGCTCGCCGCTATGTGCAGGGGGGTATTGGCTGATGAGTTCATGGCGTTGGGATCTGCTCCACGCTTGATGACAAGCTTTGCTATGGTAGCATTCCTATGCTCTGCCGCTATGTGTAAAGGAGTATTTACGTTTCCATCGATCACTTGTGTGACTACTTGTCTTATCAAACTCCGACCCAAGGGCGAGTTCATCTGTTGCAGATGTTCGAGAAGGATCGCTACAGGCTCGTGTGATTTGTTATCGACGTGGGGATTGGTTTTCGGAATTGAGCGAAGCCACCAGTGGCAGGCAGAAAAAGTGTCCCGAGAGGCGGAGGCGGCGGTCCATGCTGAGGACCCTTGAGAAATAGAGCAAAGTGAAACTTTGGCATCCAAAGACTATCAGGCGATTGAGGAAAACAGTGCCCATGGAGATGTAACAAGCCGATACGATCCCCATCGCTATAAGCCTGGAGATGATTGAGTGTACATTTATTTGACTTGCGAAGGACCTTCTTCAGTGTCGAACCGTAACCCTGACGAAGTACATGGAGGCATATGAGCTCCAGTGCACTCAGACCCTTCCCGTTTCATTGCTACCTCGGGCATGGACATTCGTGCCAAGTTCGAGAAGAAGTTCCACCAGATACGTGGAGTACCACCCCTAGTGCGATAGGTTCCCCTGATGTAATGCTACCTAGATAAGGAATCCTTTCCGATTGTTTGGGTTGACAATTCTCAACCTCTACCGAGGGAATCACGGTTTACGTTGAAGCACTCACATGGAAGATATCACTATATTCTCTCTCCCCTGGAAAATGTTTTCTTGTCTGCGCCGTAGAATGTAACGCGACCTCAAGGATCTGGATTGGAATATCATTCCTGAGTTCTAAGGCTTCTATAGTCCGCTACTGTATCTGAACCATGGTTTATTAAACCGTTCTTACTATGAGTAGTTAGGTAGTAATAGCTCGCAAATCAGACTCTAGCTGCGAAAAGCTCATGCGCCGTGGTATCTAGATATTTGAATGATTTCCTTCGAAGAGCACTCAAAGTAACACTTTTGCTTACCGTGCTTGCACCTGATCACTGGTTGGCAGTGATGCCTAAGTTGGCCAGGTCAGACGCGGCAATCATCGTGGTCTGGTTTCTGTTATTTCTGCCCACTGCTAAGTATCATGGAAAGTCTGTGGCATGACTCGCAACGCTTCTGCTAATTCCCAGTTATGAGTTCGCTAGACGGCAAACTCCCAACAACACGTGTAAGCGGACATAGTCCCAGCCCGAGAGCCTTGCGGGCAGCAGTTCAGTCTAGCCCTGACACCCAACCAAGGACAACCTGATTCAATTGAGACGAACTGAGACATCAAACGGGGGAATCATTCATGTCATTCTCAGAATAGAAAGCCCCGGATATGCAGATCCGCGATTCATGGGGGACCCCTCCACTGCATCCAGGGCTCCCACGGCCTCCACGGATGTTCGAGCCGACCCAAATTTCCGGAACCCGCGCGGACATGGCAGTGGGCGGGGACCCCGCCGGTGTCTTATTTCAACATCACCCTCTTCTCTTCTTTAAGGCAACTGTCGCCTGGTGACACAAAGTCTATTTCGATCTAATGTGGGCTTCGAATGAACGCCCTGGTCCATGAACTCGGTAACCGACACCGAACGTCCGAGTAAGTTCAAGGGGCTCTGGTACTACGGAAATGAAAATATGAGTGGCTTACCTAGTTGGCAAAGAGATCATATTAAACCGGGGGTCTTCGGGTCATAGTCTTGTCCGTGAACTCCGTAGCTTTCTTGCAAACCTGCCCTGATTGCCCAGGCCCCAATCAAAGTTCCTCCTTAGACATCCTAGATGTCGGTCGTCCCGAAAATGCAGTAGCTGATATCGCCGTTTAGAGTTTCTAATTGACCGCTTGGTTTATCGACAGATATCGGAGACTCGTGTTTTGCAAGGAGATGCGCACACTGCTGAGGCCTAGACACCCTGACACCATTTGGCGACCTTGAACTATGCCTTTGAGCCCCGATGTTGCCATACTTGAACGTTGAGAGAGTGGAGTATAAAGAGGACATCGCCACAACGACTTATCCATAGATTATCATCTCTCAACCCTATCTTTCCGACATACCATATCAGTAGTTCAGTCTCTACAGCCATCCCAGAGCCAGCACAAGGAAATCTATCAAAATGCAGTTCCTCAAGATCGTCTTCACCTTCGCCGCTGCCCTTGCAGTTCCGGCATCCGTAAGTGTCAAGCCCAAGCCCTGATCGTCAGCAACTAATGCTTCCCACAGGCCGCCATTTGCATTCAGCTTGGAGCTTGTGCCGAGGGCAACGACATCAGACAGTGCACCTCCGGAAGCTGCCATCAGAAGCTTGGCCAAACCTGCACCATTAGCGGCAACACCGTCAGCTGCCCCAACTGAGCTTAGGGCGTTCAGCGACAACTTATTCGATAGACAGAGTCTTGGTTAAAAGCTCAATCTTTTATAGAAAGATTTCTATCAGCGTGTTGCATGAAAGACCAATGCTATACTGTTCTTCGAACTCCATGACTAGGTACACACGCGAGACCCAGTCGTTTTCCAGTATCCCGTGCCGTCGGCAACGACTAGAACTCAAAAACTTCCTCCTCGACGTAGAATATGCTCTTCGTAGAGCTGACCTTGGACGCTGCGCTTCTGACGTCCCGGATAAGTTGACTGGGGCCACAGACATTGACGGCTGCGTCCAGACAAGGGTGCATTCTCCTCACTCCTTCAAACCACCCCAATACATCCGGACGGCCTTGCCTCAACTCTCCTGGAACGTCATGTTGGCCAGTTCGACCAACCATTGCATATCCATCCTCTCCATCATCCACCCGTACAGCTCCTCTGCCTGTGACAAAAATCGAAATATTCAAAGTCGCAGGTACACCAGGATCTGCTGCCAACGCAGCAAGACTTCTCAACTCGTCGCCGAACCACTCAATGCTCTCGACGTCTTTAACGGCCCACAACATGTGGATATGCCACGACTTCCCGTGTAGAGAGCAGGCATCGGCGGACGCGGCTCGCTTGATGAGATGCGTCGCAATGCTGATGGCAGGAGTGATGCCAATACCACCGGCAACGAGCACGGTGAGAGGCTGTTCTCCCCAGCAGATTCGGCCGACACCGTATGGACCATCCAGGCGCATGCGCAGCTTTCCAGTTTTCGGTTCCATACCTTGAAACGTGGTCACATCCTCAGTGCTCGTCTCCCCATCACCCGGGATGATACCCTGGACTTTCCTGGTGTACCCTCCCAAACCTCTGATCGCCAAAGTCGCACCCTCATCGCCGGGCGCAGACGCAATGGTGAAAGGGTGCCAGTTGAGGAACGACACGCTCGGGATCTGGACCCAGGTAATTTGGCCCGGATGCTGCGGCTTCATGCCGTCGAACTTGATCTTGACGACGTCCCCGTGGTGATGCTGCACGGCAGTCGTGTTGATGGAGCGAAAGTTGTAGTAGAAGCGCAGGAAGCGGTCGCAACCCCAGAGCAAAAGACCAGGGAGCAGAAACTCAGGGCCTTTGGTGGCGTGGATGAGGGCGCCTACAACGAAGAGGAAGAAGAGAGCGTGGGAGTAGTAAAAAACCTCGAAGAAGCGGCGGCGGATGATGGGGACCGAGGTGAGGGAGATGAGAACGAGGGACGCCCATGCCATGGTGCCTACTTGGATGCGCAGGTTGGAGAACGAGTCGGCGAGTTGGTCGGTCGCGATGTAGTGCTGGGTGTTCAGGGCAAAGTGGATAGTTGCGTGGACCATGGTTGCGACGCCAATCCAGCGGTGGTAGACTAGGAGAACTGGGGATGGAATCTGGGCGATGATGGAGAAGAGGTTTGTGCGTGCGGCTAGGAGGAGGGCGAGGCCGCCGTTGGCGATTGTGAGCCACCCGTAGAGTTTGAAGTCGGTAGTGAACTCGTTGTCGTTTACTCCGAACAGGATGTTCAGGCCGAGGAGAACGGCGAATCTTAGGAAATTGGCGGCATGGTGGTTTGTGAGGATTGGGATGGGCGATGGCAGAGTCAATAGCTTGTGCAGAGCTACAGCTACCCGTGTGTGGCCTGATGATGATGTTTTGATGAATGGATGGCCTGTATATCGAATATCAGCAAATGTGTAATGTGTCTTGCAGACGACTAGAAAGGCTTACCGCGATGTGCTAAGCTACGAAGCCGTGCAGGAAGTCGAACGGTGCTCTCGAGAAAAAGCATTCCAATGACACACAGAAAGTAGGCCCTCGCTGCCAAGTATTGATCTTGGATAATAGGCTTTTCCATGTTGAGCGAGTAAAGATGCTATCGCAAAGGATGTGTTGACCCAAAATCAGGACAGAGAGATGGTTGGAGAGTTGAAGGTGATGTGATGGCTTAAGATGATATTCCGATATCCTGAGGTCATGGTTATTCTTAAGCTTTTGTATAATGATCAGTCTTCAGCTGCAGGTCCTTGGAATGTATAAGTTGAAATGACTCTGACATGTGGCCGGTGATGAGGGATCAGAACTTCCAAAGAGTGCTGTTGGGCATGTTGATGGATCAAAGTTTCGGAATGCAGTTAGTGTCTGAGAGGCGCTGTCGGGCTTAGAGCAGCGCCAGCAGCGACGGAAAGCTGGGCGCAACACAATGTGGCTTGCTGCTAATCAGTGCACTGGATTCATTTGCTACTCTGAAATTCTCCGATGATTTGAAAGTTTAGGGAATACAGCCTCAGCGTCTGATATCATAATCAAGACATCTGGCATGGAATCTGCCTTGTCCGAGGGGCCCGTGTTGGGGAGCCTTCAAGGACGTTCGAGAGTTCCTGTTTGAAATCATTGGAGACCAAGAATTTGGGGGTTTGAGTCTAGCCAGAGCCCTTGGAGGCGCAATTCATCATCATCTGACAGTCTTTGGAGATATACTCTAGGACGCATGCCGTGAAATCACCAAAGCTAAGCCCAGGACTCTACTGCTAAATCCATCTCAAAAGAACCCCTACTCGCCTGTTTCTTGAGTTTCGCGAATATACCCACCCACTGGTCATTTTTCAACATGTAAGCCACACGCAAGCTCAGAGTGGACGTGCGTTGTTTGGACTTGAAGGACGCAAGCCACCGCATACTTTAAGCTTAAGCTCGGGTACCTGCTGCTAGCGCATCACCACATATCATCAGAATTTCCTATTTAGGCAAGAGTCAAAGTTGCAAAGGATTTGGCGGGATTACACATCAAAACCCATCGATGCTTAGATTTGAGGTCCTGACAAAAATCAGATGGCATTGATTCCAAAGAAGCTCAAGTCTTTTCGGTATATAATCTCCATACATGCCCGCCTCGATAGGTCATTGCAACAACTCATCACTCAGAACACATTCACAACAAGACATTCTCGCAACTCAACACTTTTTTCCCGCTCAATTTCAACCACGCCCAACTCAGCACAATGTTCAGCCAAAGCACCTCAGTCTTCCTCGCCGGCCTCGCCGTCTTCACTGCTCTCGTCTCCGGCCAGGGCAACGACACCATGACCCAGAAGATTGGGTGGTCCGGCAAGCTCTCCTCTCTCGACGGCGGCCTCGGCGGTACCGTCACCGTCGTCGACGCTTCGACACTCATGATCAGCGACTACACCCTCAAGGACGCCTCGGCGCCTGCACTCTACTGGTGGGGTGCGACCGACGATGTCATCAAGAACGGCTTCCGCATCTCCAACGAGCAGGTCACCAAGGCGGCGTCCACCAATACGCTCACCATCAAGCTCGATGCCGGAAAGACGCCGGCCGATTTCTCCACCGTCGGACTGTGGTGCGAGCGGCTCTCGGCCGACTTTGGGCAGGCTACTCTGAAGCCTTCGTCTGGCTCCGGGTCCGGGTCTTCGTCCTCCGGTGGCAGCGGGTCGGGCTCTACTTCCGATGCCAGTACCTTGATCGGATCTATGGGTCGCATGGGGGTTATCACTGTCGGAGCTGTCTCATTTGCCGCCTGGATGATTTAGGAGGCACAGGTCGTGATTGCCACCATGGCAGTGTCGTCATGCTTTCAGACTGGCTTGGTAGACAGTGTGCAACAAGTTGATCTTTTCGATGAACTTATCAGGGTGATAGGAAGGGCAGCATGTACATATCGCAGTTGAATTGAATAAACGTGGTTTTCTGGATTTCTCGCTCCCTCAGCTCTTGCATTTTAACCTGCCCTTCGTCAGTCGAGATTTGAGGCGGACTAGTTAAGGAATCATTGACTCCCCTCCAACGCGGTTCGTAAAGGCAACCCACCCAGATAATCACCAAAGAACACAAAGGATCCGCACTAGATGTAACTGAGGTCGAATGTCGATAGTTCTCAAACGGGCCGCGGTAGTCTTGGTTCGCATGGTTTGCTGACCGACCCTGGATGAGGCCGCCGGGGTTGTGAGATATGTATCAGCTGGGTGGATCTGGGTTTCCATACTGTGTGTGCCCATGATCTTACATAATGATCCACGGTGCAGAGATCAGAGTCATCGCACTGTATACACCTCATCAGGCAACCAGACTAGCTGTGCCGCACCACCTTCCCACCCTACCCGCCGCCGCCCAGCTCCTCCCGTCATCCCCACCGCCGTTCTCGACTTCTTTTGTTCCCGGCGACACCTCAAATCTCGGGCTCTGTCCTTTAATCAACCAAACTCTGCCTGCCAATCGAATTGCCAGCGGGGGAAGAACCATCCATCACAGCAACCAGCCTGGCTTACACGCCGGCTGATCTCTCACACATCTCACCATGTCCCAATCCAGGCGCCAAGCTCCTCTCGAGGAGCGGCCGTACAAGATCCGCAAGCACATACATCAAGGCCCGCCCTTTGCCGCGGTGCCAATACCCGCCTCACTGACGCCTTATTGGCCGCCTACGGATGAGCCCTTCGTCAATACGCAGCTGTACGGCGGACCGGCCATCTACGGGGACAATGCCTGGTCCCAGAGCCAGGGAGTCGGGCATCTAGACCAAAGCTTTGTCAAAAGTTTGTCCGCGGACAGCCAACCAGAGCTTGACATGTTCCAGCCTGCTTCTGCCCAGGCACCTCCTCCAGCGTTGAGCACCGTGAGCAGCGTCACCTACTCCTCGTCATCCACGTCCCAACCGTCATCGGCGGGCTCCGGGCTGTCTCCATCCCAGACCGAGCTTCCTTATGAGTGGCCAGCTCCAACGTCAGCTTCGCGTTCCCGCGTTCAGTCGCCTACTGAGCGAGCGCTGGAGCGTGCCCAAAGCCGCTTCGTCTGCCTTGGCCCACATTGCGATGAGGCTTTCGACCGGGAGAAGGAGCTAAAAAACCACTTCAAAGCGGACCACACACACATTTGCAACTGGGGAGGCTGCGATCAGCCGGCGTTCTCCTCCAAGGAAGGACTGACCTGGCACGTTAAGCTAGAGCACCTTCTCGTGTGCCCCGCGCCAGGATGTACCGAAAGCTCCTTCCAGAGCAAGAGGATCCTGGAGTGTCACGTCAAATGGGCACATCCAGACGCCAACGAAGGCAAGGGGAAGGTCGTCCAGTCAGTCCCAAAGCCTATGATGTCCGTCATGGCCACCGAAAGATCATCCGACCAAACTTCCATCAATACCACTCCAAACCCAAAGGATGCCATGGAGGACAAGGCGACTAGGCAAAGCCTATCCGTCACGATATCCAAGAAGAAATGTCGAGAGCAGCTACGAGCAGCAGTGGAAAAGAAGCATAAAAGGCAAAATGGTACGTAAACGCCGACATGAGAGACGCTCATCTGACCCCCGTAGGCCAAGCACCTCGCGCAGCCGACAGCCCCAGCGACTCGTCTCGAGCGGTAATCTTCCGCCTGATCGAGAGCGCCAGCTTTCCAATGATTTGGGAGCACGGAGTCCTACCCTTCCTAGTCGAGTACCTCCCAAAGTGGTGCGGCCCGAACCACGTCGTCAGCGTCACCCGCGGCAAGACTCCCGGCTCCCGTCGCATCTGCATAATGACTAAGAAGCAACCATCACGAGCACGACGTGTCATCATCGCAGCCCACGTGAAGGACCTGTTACCCGAAAGTTATCGTCAAACAATCTCTTTTGACTTCTCTACCGGCGCCGTGGAACGTCTAGTCTGGGCCCGAGGGTTGGGCAAAGACATGCCAGACGACATCTGCATGGCCCGGAACCCATACTACTTCAAGGACCCATGCATGGGCGACAGCATCGGCATTGCTGAGACCGACGACTTCAAAGAGAGTACCTCAACTCTGGGACCGTGCCTTATCATTGGCGGGGGAAACTACTGGCTGGCCAACTTCCATCCCTTCGTCGACGCGTACCAACACCTTAGCGAAGTCAGCGTGCAACACCCTTCGCCAAGCGACCGATCTCGCTGCATCGAAGAGCGCCACGATACCATGGACGAATCTCAGGACTTTACAATCGGCAAACTCACGGCAACGTCGGGTATCGACCTCAAAACAACCCGCATTTCCCATGACCCGTACTGGGAAGACTGCGGGAAAGAACAGCCTTTGATCGTGACCGACTGGATCCTGATCGCTGCCAAGACCAAGCAAGCCAACATTCTTCGCCGGTTTCCCTCAGAAACCATGCCTCTCCTCAAAGAAATACCCATCAAGACCACATCAGCCATCATCCCGGGAGCGTCGGTGGTGTCTACGGGGCGAACATCAGGGCAACAACGTGGCCAAGTCTGCGAGGTACCCGCCTACGTCAGCGCGGAAGAGAACGGTACAGGAAAAGCCACGCGCGAATGGTACATCGAAGAGCCCTTCCCATACGATGACGAAGAAGCGTGGATACGCGGTGGCATCGGCGTCGAAGGCGACAGCGGTGCCGCGGTAGTCGACGCAGACACCAATGCCCTCGTGGGCCAGCTCTGGGGGCGGAACAAGTACTTCGGGCCCGGTCCCCGCCTAACCTTCTTCACCCCCGTCGGCGACCTCTTCGATGACATCCAAGAACGGTGCGACCAGCAAGGACGGCCCCAACTACCGCAGTACCGGGACGAATCCGACTGCTACCCCGTCTACCCGAGCTGTCGACAGTGCTACGACCTGCGCACGTACCTCGACAGCCGACGCAGCTCCCGCGAATCCCTCCGGTCCATAATCGGCCGACTCGAGAGCGACCACGGCGAGCTGCCGTCGCTCGGGAGCACGTCGGAGCTCGCGACGCCGCAAGACCATGTCCTCTGGTCCCGGCATACCGGCGTCGAGGAAGTCGGGTCGGCGTTCTCCAGCAGTATATCCCCCGCCGCGGTCCACACCTTCGGCTTCACCCCGCAGCCGGGGACGCCCAGCATCGTAGACGTCAAGAGCCCGTACGCCCTGACGCTCAGCGCGGAGGATCTATACGACGACGAGGCCTTCACGTCAACGGCCACCGGCAAACGGTCAGCTGCAATGATGCCGCGCGGTTCAGTCCCGGGTGCCAAGAGGCAAAGATTACATTAGCCGTAGTTCTGTGCATTAGCTGTAGTTCTGTTGCCAATAGCCCCTTATCCAGGCAGCCCTCCCCGTCCCATCTTTCTCGCACGCTGGTCTCGGCGGTTGTGATTCGCTCTTGAGCCCTTGTTAGCTTCCTTCCTCCTCCGCGCCGCTTCCGTGTCCTTGTCTCCAGTCGGACCTGCCACATTCCCTCCACGTCCGCCGCCTCTGCCACGACCCCGACCAGCACCACGGCCGCGCCCACCTCTTCCACCCCTTGACGAGCCGCCGGCCCCATCCTGCTCCGACTCCTCGGCACCGGAGCCCGCAGGACTAGCCCTCCACGCCGTCGACCGCAACTCCGTCTGCGCGCCCGTGAACGCCGCGGCGCCGCTGTACTTCGCCTCCAACCTCCTCTTCTGCGCCGGGTTCCTCGCAAGCATAACCGCCCACCCCTCAATAGCCTCGTCCGTCATACCGGTCTCCTCCCTCAGCTTCGCCCTCTGCTGTCCCCTCCGCGTCGCAGCCTGGCGGTCAAACACAGTCGGATCGCCCTGGAACGCCTTGAACAGCGTCTCCTCGCTGGCGTCGTTCTGCCCGTCGGCCTCCTCGTTGGCGCCGGCGTCGACGGTGCCGCCGACGTCGTCCGCGTCGTAGGTGTCGTCGCGCTCGTCGTCGTCCGAGTCGAAGGCCGCGAGCGCCGAGAGGATGGCCGCTTTGTTCGGCGCGGTGGACCTGTCCTTGAGGACGTCGTCGGCTGTCTTTTCGGGGTTTCGCTTCCCGAAGTGGAGCTTGGAGACGTCTAGGTCTAGTCTGTCTAGTTCGTCGTCGTCGAATACGTTGTGGCGTTGGGGGAGCTGTGGTGGTGTGGGTCTGGGCGCGATGTCGTGGCTGAAGCGCCGCTCGATCTTGGGTGATCTGCCTCGTGTTAGTAGGGCCGTATCTGGGTAGAATGAGAAGAATGTCACGTACAGCTGCTCGCCGCGGTTCAGGTCCCTGAGATGCGGTGGCAGACTATCCTCCAGCAGATGCGCCGTGACAACCTCAGTGTCATCCCCAAACTCATCAAATAACTTCGACACAAACGCGGATCCCAAATCGGGGAACAGATCCTGGATGAGGGCGATCTGGCTTTGCCTGTGAATATGCAACTCGGCCTGTACATCCCCTGCGTCAGCAGTCCCCTTGCCCTTGTCAACCTTCCTCTTCACGAGCCTCTTGGGCCTCATGAAACCTCCACCGGGCTTCTTGAACCCTTCCAGCGCCGAGATCCTCGTCTTCAGCGCCGTCGACGCCGCACCCTTCTCCTCCGCCCGCTTGAGCAGCTGCTTCAGCACCGGTGTGACTGTGACCAGCTCCGCCACGAGGGAGTCGTTGACGTTGAGCGGCCCGGCCTTGTGCGTCTCCGCCGCGGATTTTAGGGAAAAGAGGACGTCGGCGAGCATGCCGAACCGCGGCGTCTCGCCTTCTGTAAGCCCGATGAGACAGAGGTACATTGTCGTGATGAGAACCTTTCGCAATGGTGGATTCGTGATTTTGAATGCTGACACCAGGCCGTCTGAGAAATCTGACCCGGCGAGGAAGAACGCCGCGGCGTCGGGGGATGCGTGCAGCAGGTGGTTCAGCCCAGCTAGCCTGCTCTCGAGCGACTTGAGGTCGGCCTTCATCCCTGCTTCGAGTGACTGCGTGAGCGACTTCTTCAACCCCGCAAGCGACGTCTCAAAGGACGCGGCGTGCGCCTTCCATGCCTTCGTAAGGACGGCTGGTGCATTCTTCCGGAAGAGCTTGCTGAAGCTGGAGAGAAAGACGGAAGTTGTGAGCGGAATAGGTGGGGGTGATGAGGGCGTGGTGAGAAGGCGGGCTGTGAGGGTGAACGTCGTCCTGAGAAGCACCTTTGCTGGCGGGGATGAGCCTATCGTCGCGGCTGGGCTGGACTCTGCGACCTCTGTGATGAACGTCGAGAGGAAGGCTGGGAGTGAATCGTCTTTCGAGACTGCTTTTGAGAGTTGGGCGTCGGTCTGGGCGAGGTAGGCCTGGGAGAGCGTCGTCCAGGCGTCGATGAGGGCGTTCCAGTCCTGCGGGGTGAGATGAGAGCGCCATGTGGATGAGGGGAACGGGGCGAACGGTGGTAAGGACGCCATTTTGGTTCACGTTCTCGTTGCTGGCGGAGATTGTTGATAAGGGGAGGGAGGGTGAGGGAGGTGCTCTGCGAGAGAGCGGTCGTCGTGTATCTTATTGCATGCGGCTTAGCTGAGCTGTCATGTCGTTCGCCGGATGATTCATGGTCGATGCAAGACCCCACGGTGCCAGCTTCCCGGCTGGAGCTTGGTGCGGAAGTGGGTCCCAGTAGTACGTACACATCCCACCTCGAGCTACTCCCAAACGGGCTAAGCGTCTTTTCGGTAAAGCCCTACAACTTTCCCCCACGAAAAAGTTCGCGATCGCAAATTTCGCAGCCTCTCCTCCAAGCTTCTTTTCGAGCCCAACCAGCCTTCATCACTTTGCCGCAACCACCGTTCGAGTCGTGAAGGACCATCTCGCCCAATTCTCTTCAATCAACCAACCCCCAGAACCAACTGTTCAATCCCGCAAAAATGTCTTACAACAAGGACAAGGACTTCGGCGAGGCGCCCAAGACGCACAAGATCCGCATCACCCTCTCCTCCCGCAAGGTCCAGTCCCTCGAGAAGGTCTCTGCCGAGCTCATCGAGCGCGCCAAGTCCAAGGACCTCCGCGTCTCCGGCCCCGTCCGCCTGCCCACCAAGACCCTCAAGATCACCACCCGTAAGACCCCTTGCGGTGAGGGTTCCAAGACCTGGGACTGCTACGAGATGCGCATCCACAAGCGCCTCATTGAGTACGTGTTTTCCCTTGCGCCCGCGCCCGCGCGCATTCCATTTTGGAAGTGAAGGATTATTTTGCTGACCAGAGTTACAGCCTCAACGCCCCTACCGAGATCGTCAAGCAGATCATCGTCAACATCGAGGCTGGTGTCGAGGTCGAGGTCACCATCGCCGCCTAAGTTTTCTTCCTAAAGGAGGAACACGACGCGGATCGGGACCGAGAAGGGACTTGTTGTAAGAGGGACGAACGGTATGGGCTTTGGCTTGGGAATGCTGCGCCGCTGTGCGTGAGGATGCCGAAAGGCTCTCGTGCCAGACGGCTGCGGCGGGCCGAGTTTGGAGGTCTAGATACCACCCAAATAAAACAATGACCCCAATTCAAGTGTCGCTGTGACTGTTTGTACGTTGATGCCATGCAAGGCCGTAATTGAATAGGGGTGTTCTGTGTGGCTGGGCGTGCGCACAGTGCTGCCGGTAGTTAAAAGCCCGGCCAAAAACCTCTATCCACCGATTTTTTATGATTATCCTATGGTATTGATATAACGCCCTGCAATGCTGATCCCTTTACATAGAAAGTGCAAGGCGACGTGAGGTCCTTGTCCGCCGGTCCTGGCGTTCTTCTAGCCAGCTAAATATCCCAAAGGCAGAACTCCCTCTTTGGCGGCAACTCAGGCATGAGTCCCCCTTCAAAATGGCCCGTCTGCGAGAAAGCCTTCCACTGCAACTTCGACTTCTCATCATATGACTCGTCGGGAAGCTCCGTGTCCTTGTTGTAATTCGGCGGCCCGTCGGGGAACCAGACTCGCTTCCACCCTCCGTCTAACGCGCGCACACCGGGAAGGTTATTCTGGTACACGACAGGTTTGCCCTTAAACATTGATAACCTCCCGTCCATTCCCTTCGAGCTGTAGCTTGACACGGGAGGATGCTGCTTAGAGCTGCCCGGCGGGTACGGCCCACTCCCAGGTGCTACTTGTGGCAGGGCGGCCGGGGCTGCGGCCTGTGTACCGAACGGGTTTGCTTGCGCTGCTCCTCCGAGTCCCGTTGGCTGACCAAAGGCGGGCTTGGCTTGTCCAAAGGGATTGGCGGCTGCTTGTGATTGAGAAGGCTGACCAAAAGCACTTGTTGGTTGTGTTGGCTGTGCGTCCATGCCGCCACTTGCTGGCGCATCTTGTTTCGCGCCAAATGGGTTGGAAGCCGCCGGCGTCTGCGATGGCTGTCCGAACGGATTGGCAGCCGCCGGTTGAGAGGTTTGGGACGGTTGACCAAATGGACTGGCCGACGCTCCGGGCTGAGATGGCTGACCAAACGCGCTTTGCGTCGGCTGCGAAGGAGCCCCAAAAGGACTGGCATTCGGAGCCGTGTTCTGCGCGGGTTGTCCGAAAGGGCTGCTCGCGTTGTTGTTGGTCGACGCCGCCTGTCCAAAGGGACTGGCATTGGCGGTATTCCCGCTGCCACTGGCAAACGCACCACCGCTTCCAAAAGGATTCGCCTTCTGCCCCAGTGCGCTCGCCTGGCCAAAGGCGCTTCCCGTACCACCAAGTGCGGATGGTTGTCCGAACGCACTACCAGAAGTCCCAGGCTGTGAAGGTTGACCGAACGCGCTACCAGAAGCTGCAGGCTGTGAGGGCTGCCCGAATGCGCTACCAGATGCGGCAGACTGTGAGGGCTGACCGAATGCGCTGCCAGATGCGGCAGGCTGTGAAGTTTGACCGAACGCGCTGGTAGTTGTTCCGCTTGACTGGGCAGGCTGTCCGAAGGCACCACCGCTTCCAAAGGGATTTGGCTTTTGGCCGAGCGCCGATGCTTGCCCAAACGCTGATGTGCCTCCGCCGAGAGCACTGGGTTGTCCAAAAGCCGAAGAAGGCTGCGACGGCTGGCCAAATGCAGGAGTCGAGCTCTGCGCACCGCTGCCAAAGGCTGACGTCGGCTGAGACGGTTGACCAAATGCCGGCGTTGACGATGCTTGGCCGAAAGCTGATGTTGGCTGCGAAGGCTGGCCAAAGGCAGGTGCAGCGGCTCCCCCACCAAAGGGGTTGGGCTTCTGCCCAAGGGCGGATGCTTGACCAAAGGCACTGCCTGTCGTCGAAGTTCCGCTGCCGAAAGCTGATGATTGTTGACCACCAGAAGAGAACGGATTCGCTGATGCTCCGGAAGAGCCGCCCGACCCGAAGGGGTTCGCCTGGCCGAGCGAACCGGTTGCCCGCTTGCCAACCGCAAACTCTCCCGTCGTTCCGCCTGGTAATGTCCCTTGTTTGCAGATATCGACTCGATTCGGATGCTTTTGCTCAGCAGAGATGAGGAATTGGATCGCGCCGTCCAGGTTTCCGACCGCTGTCTTCATTTGCTGCTGTGCTTGCTGGTACAGCTCTTGGGCTTGATTGAGCTGCGTTCTGTCAGCCGCCCGCCGGCGAGACACGATTCGTGGTTCCTACCGCTTGCTGTGGGTTGCCCGAGGCTGTCGCCATAACATGATGGAGCCTCATCTCCTCAAAGCTCTGCTCGCGCATCGGTCCGCCGAACAGCTGCTCCGGGGCGTCCCTTCCCGGTCCATACGCCGACAGAATCCATTGTGGCTGTTCAGACGTCAGATCCTTCTCGATTGTTTCCTTCGATAGCATGTACGGTAGGGCTGCGCGTCTGTGAGTACGTAATGTCGCCTTCGGGTAAGAATGATGCACGAACTGTCGTTTCCGCCGCGATTGAACCCCCCTCCGGAGTTCCCGCCAAAGGCTGCAAATCGGTTGTTGGACTGGCCTCGGGTATGTTCGAATCGGCAATTATCTGGTTTTGTCCATGTCAGCGTGCTGATTTTGCGCGCGTCTGGCCGATTGTAGGGTTTGTTTTGGCTGGCCGATCGATGCGACCATGGATGCGCGACGTACTTCCATACCTGCAGTTCCCCTGCTCGTAGAACTTGCAGACCACCATTTTCGGTATCGCGATCGAATCTGCTGCGCTTTTCGGTGCGTTTTGGCAGCGGCTATGTCATTTCGCTGGGATTGAGGCACGTCTAGGTGAAATTGGACCAAAAATGATGGGGGAAAATGCTGTCAAAGGTCACCCGACCGCGCAGATTGGGCGTCGAAAGAATTGTTTTCAGCCTTTCGCAGCCTTGTTCGCAGCTGGCTCTAGCGCGTTCGAGCGGGCCAATGAGAGAGCTCTGACACGCTTGTGCTGTGCATATCGATGAGCTGCATACTATTTACATAAACCAAATTCTTTGGGTGATGCACTTATGCAATCCTTATGCTTTATGCGATGTTTATGCCTACTCCACCACACCTAATGTCCGGCCCGGCCGTCCAAATTCACGCTTCCGACTTGGCGTATGAATTCGTCGACGTCTGCTCCGAGACGTCCTGATCACCACGCTTCCTTGCACATTCGCAAGCTTAGCAGTGCTCAAGGAAATTCGAGTAAAATTATTGATAATTGAGAATCTGCTTATCGCCGGTCAAAATAAGAGGGTTTACGACTTGGGTCTACCTGACGAAAGCCTAAGAGGCACTCATATGTTCTTCAAGTAACCCGGACAGTTTGAATGTCTAGCCACATGTTAGCCAAAGTCTGGGACAGACACTCCTGCTTTCCATCCCAAACAACCCAATTAAGGGTCGTAATCTGGATCTCGTGACCGCAGAGTCCTCAGTCAGCGCGAATGAGGCTGAGTTAGGCAGCTTTTTGTCGTGTTATCCCTTGAGCTGTGCGATCCGGCGGGATACTTCAGGCTACCTGAGCGGATGCCCATGTTTCGGGAAATAGAAAAATTTAATCAGCCAGATCTAATGCACAGCTCCCTCTGCGTAGTTAACCAGCTGTGAGCGTAGTAGCGATAACCTTTTGAAAATAATTACATGTAATTGAGCGACATCAGCGTAGGGTTCCTTTTGAACTGTCGGCTTACGAATCCACTGGACTAACCATTTCAGCAACCCAACACCACTCTTCATGAGATGAAGGCCTGCGAAGTGGAGCCAGAGACTCTCTCAGGTACCGCCGTTTCGGCGTGAAAAGTGTGAAGCTCAGCCTGCTCACTACATTGACATGAATGGTTCAGCTGCGCTTGATAGATTGCAAACTGTAGCTTCTCGAATACTTGTTGGCGTAACGGATCGCAACGTTGCTGCAGCTTGTTTGCATTCCAGACCCACAAAGCACTTCAAAAGGAAGGATAATGTCAGGGCGCGTCCAGTACCTAGCCCCGCTAGTGCGCACGTAACCCGCACACGAGGGTCTTGGTTAAGGCGGTGGTTTCTCGCAGCACGGGACTTACGGGTGACGGTGGACGGCCGGTGGGCGTGGTAAAGGTGAATGTCAATGGGGCGGCGGTATCAGCGAGAGATGTGCCGGTCAGGGATGGCGTTGTGCATATCCTCGACGAGGTGCTCTTACCACCACCAGCGCCACCGTCATTGTCGTCGCCTGAGGAGAGCGGTGTTACGAGGAGTAGTGAGAGGATCGGCGTAGAGGAACTCAAGAGGCGGCTGGCCTGGTTCGTTGAGGTAGGAGATGAGGGCGGTCGGAGCGAAGAGTTGTAGCACGTGTTTTATAGTACCGCATCCGTAGTTTTATAGGTGAAACGTTTGAATGTTTGTCTTCTACTCATAGCTAAATGAAGCCGACAACATTTTTGTTCCCAAAGAAAAAGTAGCCTTGGCAATCTTTAAGAAACAAGATAGTGGGCATGTTGGAGCTGGGATGATGGGGTGACGCCCTGGTATGGATTATAGTCATGAACCTTGAGAGGAAGAAATGAACCCTTGCTAGAGACTGGGTTTTTGAGTCGTGTGCGCTAGTAGACAGTCAACCATAGGCTATTCTGCCCCTCCAGCCATAAAGAACTCATCGTGAGTTCATGTGTCATAACGCAGGTTATCAATGTTGGCAATTTGGCCCCGCCTTGTTTGCTCCACGCGTGGTTATTTCCCGAGTCCGGGTTGCGTGTTCATAATTCTTGACTCGGGGAAATCATCAGAACCAGCCTTGACGCTGCTACATCCTACATAGCCTAACTACTTTTCTTTTCCTGTCCTAAATGGTAATCCCCACAGACCTAAAATCTGCTTATAAGAAGGCAGGAGAATAAGTCCAGGATTGCCATTCTTAGCAGCTTATTCCCTCCTACTATTCAAGACACAAGATACAGATACTAGCTAACAATGAAGCTCGCATCCGTCCTATCCGTCCTCGTGGCCAGCCTCTCGTTCGCCAGCGCGCAAGTCTGCCCGGACAAGAACCTGATGGAGTGCTACGAGTACTGTGACACCAACAACAAGCCCAATGATGCGTTTGTGGCGTGCACTCAAGCTCGTTGCCCTTACTGCCGGCCGTAGATGGAGGCGGGATTGAGATTCAGACGACTTGAGAGGTTGTAAGTGGGACGACGAGCTGTGTGTTTGATCATGACTGACTTGGTAGAAAGGGCCTCGTTGGTCGGGACACAGGTACTCAATACAAGACGATTCCAGCATAGAAAATACCTAGAATCGGTGGATGGTGGATGGTGGCGATGACGACCATAATCAAGAGATGAGGTGCACTATGAAATGGAATAGATTTGTTTCTAATATACCTTTAAACAGTTATAAACATCCATCTATCCGTACAAGCTGTTTGATTGTAAGCGACTCTCCACAAGAGGATCGAAACGCCCCATACCTGACGTTAGTCTCTCAAGAGGGCTATGCTTGTTGGCTCTCTTGATGGTATGACCTGAGTGTGGCTTGCCTCCCAGGCTGATAGCACGGGGGGACAGTCAAGCCACTCCCGAGGTCGATAGACTTGACTGCTGTCTGGAGGTGTCTGCTAAGTTTGGTGGCGTGCTCTCGGTGCTGCGTTGGCCATAGTTGCTCCTGGGGCCATGGTGTTGCCATGGTGTCTACGTCGCTATGGGCTTCACGACGAGCACACGACTATCCAGTTGACCTTTCGGAGAGTATTGTGGCGCTATTTTTGTTCGGATTTCAGAAATTGCGTTCTCGCGATTACCATTTGGAATGCCACACTGACTCAACGTTCCCCTATTGCTCCGCTCTCGGGCGCCTACCCAACAGTCTTGCAGAGGAGTTTGCCAACTACCCGTCGTGGGGCCCCAGCAATATCGTTGCCGTTGCAGTGACCTCGGATCCCATGAGACCAGGAAGAATGCTGGGTGTCACAGCGGGAAAGAATTATCAACTGCTGAACACAACGCAATGCGAATGGCAGTTTAGACCGACCTTCTTCAATATTACGGTCGACCCAATCGGCAAAACCATAGACGTCACACCTGTGAAAGCCACAGGCATCTCGGACATAGAGCCCAAAGGCAACCTGACCTTTCTAGCCAATTGGCAGTATACGCTGATTGCGTCCGACCAGACGAACCTGTACAGCTCTCTGATCGGCAACGCAATGTATACCAACATCGAGAAGTACAAGATTTCACAGGAGGTTGCTGGCCACCAGGTGGGAAGCGAATCGGATGTGGCGCTGCGGGCATTAGAGGAATCTTTCGATGCTTCGATGGATGACATACTCTCCGGCTACGCAGCGGCACAGCTAATGGTCGCGAATGTGACACAGGAGACGAGGGTTGAGATTTACAGAACCGTTCTGCGCCTTGGGCAAGAAGCATGGATCCTGACTGTTTTGGTCTTGAATTCTGTGTTGATTCTCGCAGCAACCGCAGAGGCGGTTCGAACGAGATGCTGGAAAGATTTGGATGAATTCGACTTCACGGACCTGAGAGACATGGTTGTTGGAACAGACGTTGCCGAGACCATTCTTTCGACCAACAACTATGGGGACTTACGGGTCTCAAGACGAGGTACCGTGTTGGATATACACTATTCCGGAAAGGCGTGCAAGAACAACGATGAATATTGATAGAAAGGCCTCATCCAGAATTATTTCCAACGCGGCAATCATGGGAGGCAAGCGTGCGGCTTCGAAGGATTACCTTAAAATCAGCTTCGCCACAATTAAACATAATTGCTTTCCACCTATTGTTTACAGCATTGAATAGGTCGCTTGGCTTGATTCTTATCTTCAGCGCGTCTACGGAGACATGGGAGATTCCCCAGTCATACATGTAATAATTCGGACGATTTAACATGAAATACGACATGTTTCGGATTAGTTTTGAGAAATTTGAGCTATTCCGGCGGATAGTGATAATTGAACAACAATTTGACGACGACGACGACGACAACAAAGACGAAGACGAAGACGAAGATGAAAACACAGATAAGAACGACGACGAAGACGACAACGAAGACGACGAACACAGTAATATTGACGATAATCACAAGGAAAAGAATCATAGGGATAACAATAAAGGAAATCGACTTTTCATGCTGCTTATAGGAAGTGGTCCTCCAGACCAGATCTGCCAACTTTGATTTAAGATCTACAGATGTCTGCCTCGAAGTCTTCCTCATATGTTTTTTTCTTGTCAAAATGATTTACCAGAGGCGAGGGGGGTGAGAATCAGGCTCCGGCATGTGGCAGCATGGGACTAACCGCATTGGCGTCAGAAAACCAACTCAAGTGCGGCGGATTCCTGCACGTTGGAACACGAGATCTCTAATTACAAATCCCGTTTGGCCAATGAAGAGTCCAAAGCTGAACAACAGAGCCTTATCGCATCATTCAATCATTTCAGCTGTCTCTGAAGGATCGCGTGGATGCAGGCTTCGCAGCCTGCCCACGCTACAAAATTCGCAGTCAAATAAATAGCGTTAACAATTCCGAAGATTCATCGGCTAATGTTCTCGCTCCCTTAACCTTTGCTACACTCATGCATGAGCATTGCGCGCGATGTCTTTCTATCTGCCCATCCCCACGTCTGTGGACGTACCTGTCGCCGAATCCCGAGATTCTGTTTCAGTCAATTCTAAATCTCAATTACTGAACCACGAAGAACCCATAGATACCTGCGCGCCGCTGCAGCAATACGAGCTTCAGCATCTACCGACAATGAGGAGTAGTGCCCATGCTATAAGCAGAAAACCATTGCCGACCTCTTCAATGCCACAGAGGTATTCAGCGACGCTTAACCAAGAAAGCCCGAGCGACGCCGCCTCAGAACCGGGTGAGAACAATCAAACCACCCGAAACGAGACAACAAGCATACCGCACGACGAAATTGGCAGACGCCGCAGGGACACTGAAAGCTACCCAGGTCATCAGACGGCCTCGGAATCGTTCCTGCAGGCGGCACAAGAGGATGAAGATTTGTCTCAGCATCATATCTATCCTTCCTCTACCACACAAAGCAACGCAGATGTACCCCCTGACGCTCGAAAGGCAAGGCCCAGATCCTCTTTCATACATCGTCTCTGGCTATGGGAAATTGCTGCCTCCGCTCTCAGTCTTGCCTGCATGGCATCCATCATTGGCGTCCTATCTTACGAACAGGGGCGGAGACTTGACCAATGGGGCCTGGGAAAAGGATCCCTCACTCCCACTGTCGTCGTATCATTTCTAGGAACTCTCGCAAAGTCCGCCTGTCTTCTGGTCCTCACCGAGATTATATCACAGCTGAAATGGCTTCACTTCCAAAACACGCCGCAGAAACTGAGTGATCTACAACTATTCGACAACGCCTCTCGTGGTCCTCGGGGAGCATTCCAATTGGCATCGATTAGAAACCGGAAGACTATACTTGCTTCGTTTGCATCCATCTTGGTGGTTTTATCCTTGCTGGTTGACCCATTTATCCAGTCAGTCTTTTCGCAGCCGGTCATTCTGACACCAGTGAAGGGCGTCAGCCCCGGTATTTTGGAGACAAGAGTCTACGATCCGTCGTCCCTCAATGCTAGAATGGGGCAGTGCTATGGCGCAGCTAATGTCGAGTCCGAGATGCAAGCAGCAATACTGGCCCCTATTTGGAATGCCACTCCAGCGCCATCGCTGCCATGCAGTTTCGAGCGGTGCAATTGGCCTACGATAACCACACTCGGTGTCTGTAGTAGCTGTGAAGATCTGACGGACACCGTGGTCCCAAAATGCGTCGTCAAGGGGCCGCAAGAGATGTACAAGTTGATCGACTGTAACTATACGGTACCTTCCCAAGACGCCACCTTCAATGCCGTGTTCGGCCAAACAGGCGGGGCCTCTGTCAGAATTCCTTACTCCACGATTTGGAATTCAATTGCTGGTAATCGGTGGCAGACCACACTCTTTGATGCGTGGAATCTCGGAAAAGAGCCCAGTTTTACTCAATCAAGACCAGCTGTCCTCAGTGACTTCACATTTGTGAAGTTTCCCCCAAATATGACGGCTTTCGCCTACGTCAATGCCGATAGCAAACTGCGAACAATCCCTCCAGTTTCACAGGCAATGCATTGCACGTTAGAGCTCTGCGCCAGAACGTTTACAACACCTTACTACGCCAACTTTAGTGCAGCGCCGCTAGCCGGGTCTAGCACGGCACTGGTGACTACCACAGATGGTACTACTGAGGGCAATGATGCTAGTGTGTTTATTGGGTTGAAGCCGGCCAGCCCAGGTCAACTTTCCGAAGAGACAAAGTTCAGAATTAATTACTGCAACTACAAAGACGTAGCTAGATACCTGGTGGATCTATTTACAACTTCCATGAGCACCACTGGAGTGATCGGAACAACCAACGACAGCTCTACAGGTGGGACTAGCCAACAAATTCGTCAACGTGTTACGCCAGCGCTAGGTCTAGCGTTCAGTCAGTTCGACAACATCGCAGAGCTCATGGATGAGGTTGCAAACAGCATGACGGAAGCGTTCCGAACGTCGGTCAACAACAAAGTTCTCGAAGGGGTGGCGATGAGCAGTGTCACGTACATTGAAATCACCTGGCCACCACTGATCCTCCCAATCGCTTTAGTTCTCATGACATCTGGGATGCTCATAGTCATGATCATCCGAAACAACCACCGCGGGATGCCTATATGGAAAAGCTCCAGTCTTGCGTTGTTGTTCCATGAACTTTCCGGCTGGAATGGCTCTGAAACTACGGCAACAGGTCCTGAGGATGTTGAAAGCCGGGCGAAGAGCATGCAAACTAGGGTCATAACTGGTGGCGGAAAGCTGTTGTTCTCAAAGGCAAAGTGAGATCTGGACATTTCTTGCCACGACCACAAATTAGTCGTCCATCTAACTCTATGTCGAACCGACCTGTATCTGACGGACAGCCTTCAGTGCCAGCTTCCATCACTTCCGGAGGATGTCCTCCAAAGCAAGCACCATCCGGTGTCGACTACTACGGTCTTCCTAATGCTGAAATGGATCGCAAAGAGCGGACACAAGATGAAGGGAACATGTCAGCCGCTCAACCGGGGCCGTATTCAAATGAAGTTGAATATCCATCGTGGCCGATGGGATTTGAATAGGGCATGAATCTGAGATACTCTTTTCCGAATACTGGGCAGGCTCCTCAGTCTTCGTACGATCCATCGGCACCACAAACGTGGGCTTCACAGCAGTCGGAAACAGACTCGTGGGGAGGAGCACAGTCTGCAGACGTGGCCGAGCCGAACTCAGCATGGAATTCCAAACCTGAGACTATGTCTGGGGATGCATCAGCAAAGCCTCCCACGTCGGATGTCCGACTATGGCTGCCACAGGCTAAGCCACCAACTCGATTGGACCAGCATTCCTCTCCCAGTGCGGATCAAAAATGCAAATTGGCCAGATTGTAGCAATCGGAGCAATGCGCCAGCAGGTGGAGGGATTAGCAGCAACTGGTTTGGGCTTGGCTGCGGTAGGAGCGGCTATCGGGTTTGGACTTGCCTCTTCAAGTCGTACCTCATCCACATCGTCCGCATCCCCAAATACCTCCTCTCAAGAGGATCACGAACAAGGCTTATTTGGGAATCAACTTTTGAACAATCCACATGGACAAAGTGCCACTTCCTACAACGATGGAAATGATGACGCTCATGAGCCGAGTGGCAGTGAAAGTGCGAGTTCGTTATCGCCATCAGATCGGGCAGCTAAGGGCTGGAGCAACAATTGGTAAACATCCATTGGGATGATCAAAATGATAACAATAACCACTACACCGACATGAACTACGACGGAAAATTTTATAGGAACGATGCTCAGCACTTTGACGACAGATCCACGACTTCAGATCAATTTTCACCAACAACGAGCATGAATCTCTGGTACCGAGCGATTTTGAACAACCATACCCAAATCAACATGGTTTGTACAATGTCTTTGAATATGGTGTTCGCCCGGTGAGGACAATGCATATCAGCAATTATACCAAGATCAGCCTGAAAGTGAGAACAAGGACGGATCTCATTCAGAGCGCACGTTCTACCATCCCCACGGCTATGGGCCACAGAATCAGTACTTTCAACATGAAGTATATGCGCCGGAATCCTATCAAGACTCAGCGGGACCTGGTGACGGACAGGATGACACTGATGACACTGAAAGCGAGTCTGGGGACAGTTATGAGTATCCCGCAAGCAACGGTGACGATGATGGGGACGATGGTGATAATGGAGTTGACTCTGTACAAAACTCATACTGATTGAGAACAACCGGGCAAGGCTTGTATATTCTGGGTTGCTTCTTAAGTTTATACTCTGGGTTGCTTCTTAAGTTACCTGTTTTGATTAACTACATTAAACCATTTAATCGATAGATATCATAGTCCACGCAGGAATCCGTCTTGGTTGATTACCTATCCCATAACAACAACACGTTCCTCCTTTTGCAACCATCTTATCGACAACAGCAGCCCCCTGCTTGGTTCCAAAGGCTGGCACTTTGAGTCTCTCGGCGCAAGTGCGCAGATAGCAGTATGACTTACACTGCATTTTGGATGTATGCGTTGGCCATCCAAGGCGGTCACTTCTTTCGTACCTCAATCATGCCGCGTCAAATCCCGCATGGGTTGTCGCACAAGCCTGCATAATCTCTCGAAAGGGTGTCCTCACGTACATGGAGCCTTACTGTTCTAAGGACTCGGTCAAAGGCCAACACCAGGTTTCTGTGGTTGCACTGTTGGAACAGCATATGCATGCAGTGTGAATTGGCTCGTCCATGAGTGAATATCCACAACAGCCCCTGTTGACTCCGACATACCCTGTCGATGCATGAGAAATTCTTCTGCAGTCACGGAAATAAGTTGGCAATGGGGTTGGAGAAATTCCGAGCATAGCATGCTTATATCTGCCCACAATCTGCTGATCTCACCCATCTCAGTTGGACGCCCATTTCCAAATAAGATCCTCGTCTTGGCAAACTCACCAAGAACACTTTCAACTAAACAACAACAAAATCGTCATGGATGTTCCCAACTTGGAGACCTGGTGGTTCGAGCCTCATCCGGATACCTTGCGATGCTTAGTATGCCAAAATGGTTTCGCAAAGAAAGCTCTCGTACGGACATTCAAAGTTACCTTGCCAAGCATGAATCAAGATCAGGCTACAACTTCTAGCAAGACTATAACCACCCACACGGGATGGAAAGTAGTCTTGTTCGACAGGCATTTAGAATGTCTTAAAGAGGCAAGCGTCCGTCTCTTGGCTATCTCCCACGTGTGGGATCCTACTGTCTCTCAAACTCAACAGCTACACTTCCATTCTCCCCAGGACCCAGACGCAAAGAGAATGGTCACTGAGGAGCCAGTCCGCATGTTTCGTGGCGTTGAGGAGTCTGGGGAAGGTTCTGTCGAGTTATGGCATGACTACTTCAGTGTGCCCCAGTGGTCAGACGGCCTCAAGGGCAACATCCTGCTCGTTATATACGAGATCTTCCATCAGGCAGATGTTACAGTTGTCTACCTGGATGACGTTTTACCGAGGCTGTTCAGCCAGATAACGAAGGGAAGGACTTCAATGGAGCGTCTGTCGGCTATCACCGGAGTTTGCAAGGCTCGTTGGTTCAAACGCATGTGGACAGCCATGGAGTTCGTACGCAGCAGAGCCGTCAGGATTATGACTGCGGACTACCACCTTGCAAAAGATACAGGAGATCCTATGTTACTCCAAACACTTGAGACTCAGTTCTACAAAAAATTTAAGGAGCACTTCGGGGGCAACGTGTATAGGGTGCAAGACATCGTCCACATGGATGCTGGAAACCTGATACCATGGTGTCTTGGCCCTCCGAGAGAAACGCGATCGTTCCAACCCGCCATCTTTGGAATGGCGTTCTCCTTGCTATCGAAACGACTTTACCGCGAGGATACCGACTTCTTACACGCCCTCCGAGGCATCACGGGAATTCGGCAAGAGCCTTCCACCAGAGACTTCTATGAAGAGCTGCTTTGGGTAGCGAAGGAGCGCCTTTTGGTCGGCGACTACAGCCCTCTGCTTATGACTCCGAAGTTGACCATATACGATCGGCGCTTGGATCCGAACGAGGCATATAATTTCAACGACCTATGGACCTGGGACTTCGGGGATCAGGTCAGCCCACCTACCTATGGTCGACCTTCGCTTGGGTCACAAGAAAATACACTTTGGGCAAAGCTGGAGTGTATTGGTGTTGTTCAAATGATACTGGAGCCTGTTGGATTTGGTAATGATGTGTGGCACCTTAAGTCTTCCATCGACATGACCCTTACCGTTACGGGACCTGACCTGGAACCTTTCGTGGAGACTTTGGGATCAAGGATTTACGGAGCAGACAAGCACGTCATCATGAAGCATCTCGAAGACAGAAATCTGGTTGAATCGATGAAGGAAGCCCTTCTAGTACATCATGAGGGATGCCGGCAATGGCGGGGTTGGTGGGTGAAATCTCTTGGGCTAAGAGACGACGACATCATCCGGTGGTTCGCCGATGCCCTGACATTGACCAACCCCATCGAGGGCCTGGGTCAGACTCACATGTATTCCGTGGGTGGAAAGTTTGGCCCGATGCACTGCGGGCCGCATATGCACTTTGCGACGATTTGCTGCGAGCATTGTCACAAGACAGCACTATTCCGCGTTGGTCTGTTTGCCCCTAAGTATGAGGCTCGTGGGGCTAGAGCGCGGAGAATACCAGGACTACAGTACAGCATGTCGCATCACAATGGGATGGCGTTCTTGGAGAAAAACGGCCGGATTGTTGGTCGGATGATGTGGGCGACTCCAGCTTGCGGTTGCCGGAAGGCAGAGGTTGTTGAGTTACAGATGCCTCAAATCCCTGACCCACGCAAATACCCGAAATGGGAGATGTGAGCGTGGGTACCATGTTGTGCCTAACAACTTGATAGTGGCTTTCCCATCTAGTTCCGCCTGGCCTATCCCAACCGTGTCGGACTTGGTGGGCAAAGGTCTTTAGACGACAACATCTGCTCCTCGTCCATCACAACAGTGTGTCGAGCCTGTCCCCAAACAAGGCAGACGTGACGAGATTTGAGGATGAAATACCTCCTAATTTGTTGTTTTCTGCCTATTCTCAATGTTCAGCTTCGAGCTAGGTCTGGGAACCGTCATTTAGGGCTTCCTTTGATGATTGTTGATACTGATACTGGCTGGCATAGTGTAGCAGTTTAGAGCAAGCTGCAGCGTCTGCTTCCAATTGTGTAACTAAGGAGATACATGACATCGTTAGCTGTAGTGGTATCGAATGAAATTGAGGAAAACAGGATCTCAAAGTACATAATATAGGGATATATCCACGTACTTTTTGCCAGAGACTCAACACACGCTGTTCAAAACTCTACTTCACTTTCTATGAATATTTTCAAGTCGCATGTTCCTTCTCAGACGAATACGAACGTGACTCTAGCTGGAATCCTTTGCAAGAAGAAACGTACCTAGCCAGATTAAAATGTGGGTTTCTTCACCAATTCTCAAGACTATGTACAAAGTTACAAAATTAAGCCAAAGAGGCAGCGACCATGGGCGCCAGCTGCTGGTCAACATAATCCTGGTTTCTCCAGTCTGACCAGTCAGCCTTCAACAATCCCCAGCTCTCATCAAAGTTCTGCGTGCCCTGGCGGGTGTAGTAGCTTCCAACCAGCACCCAGATGAACCAACTAGCCTTGTACTCAGGCAGATACTCCGACAAGCAGGTAGAGTACACATTCTGGTACGTGTTATCGTTCATGTTGAACCCAAACTCCGTCAGCGCGACAGGGAACACATTGACCGTGTCGGGGTCGCTCGCGTTCGCGGCCTGGAAGCCCTTGTGGTACAGGTTGTACTTGAGCGAGTCGCAGCTGCTGATGGAACCCTCGTAGTTGTGGATCTCGAGCACGAGCTTGTTCGCGTAGCCCTCGAAGTCGGCGAGGTTGAAGGTCTCGGTGCCGGG
The DNA here is from genome assembly GCA_027406005.1 of Colletotrichum horii. Classification (NCBI taxonomy): domain Eukaryota; kingdom Fungi; phylum Ascomycota; class Sordariomycetes; order Glomerellales; family Glomerellaceae; genus Colletotrichum; species Colletotrichum horii. The sequence goes on from JANVYB010000006.1 coordinate 5,435,592, forward strand.
CTCGAGCGCGGTGCCCTCGAAGACGGGCGCGACGGTCGTGTCGTAGTTGAGGCCGGACAGGTAGATGAGCACGGCGGGGTTCGCGCCGTTGATGGCGTTGGTGCCCTGCTGGATGTACTTGTACCAGTCTTGCCAGTGGTAGGAGGCGGAGACGAGATCGGGGTTGTTGGTGGCTTGGCGGAGCTCGTTGCGGAGGGACATGGCGACGAAGGCGGGCCAGGATTTGCCCTATGGAAGGTCAGCAACTGTTGAGATTCAGGATCATGGTGATTTACTTACGTGGTTAGCCATGTAGGTCAGGCCGCGGACCCAGTTCGTTGCATTGAACTCGGTGTCACCCCACCAGGTGTTTCCGTCGTCGCCGGAGCAGCACCACTTGCCCTTGGACATGTGGTTATCGAGCAGGATGTAGACTTGCTGCTTCTCGCACTCGGCTGCGATGGCGTCGTAGACCTTGGAATAATTAGCTTCGCTTCTGCCAATGATAGTTTGATAGACTCACCTCAAGACGGGTGGTCGCCTCCGTGAAGGAAGGGTTGTTGGCCAAAACCTGGGCCAGCACAGCAGTGCCGTTCGTCTCGCCAAGACCGTTGACAAAGGCAGTCTTCAAATCGATATCCTTGCCATCGTTGGCGTAGATCTGGTCGACGAGCTCAATGGCATACGTCAAGCGAATGGCGTTCATGCCAATGCTCTTGATCTTAGAGACGACGCCCTCGACGGAGAGGAACTGCAGACCCTCGGGAACCATGACCTCGCCGTGGCCAGGCCAGTTGGTACCGGCGAAGACGACGCGATTGCCAGAGGCATCGACGGCCTCGCCTCCATTAGCCACGAGAGGGCCATTGGGCCAGCTCTGCCTGGTGTTGCGAGGGAGAGCGGCGCAGAGGCCAGCGAAGCCGACAAGGGTGCTCAAGAACTTCATTGTGAGGAGCCTAGGACTGAAGAACGACGCGTCCGGGAGGTTGTCGCGACAGACAGGAGCTATGGTATCATCCCGCGACCCTCTCCAGCTCTTATATCACTTCGCATTGCCTACGACCAGTAGCCATCCACCTATCTTCCCCTCACGGACCGAGAACGGGACCTGCATCTTTCCCCAAGACCCAAGACATCAACACTGACATTACGAGCATTGGCAGAACCTCCCCCCTCCAGACTATTCCCTGTAATGGAACGCGCCAATGTTCATGACTAGCACTCAACCATGGCCGCAGCGGGGCATCTCTCGGGCGACCCTCAGGCGATTGGGCTCGGGGGTTGCTTTCGCCCGAGAACACGAGGACAGCCGAGGCCGCGCAACCCCCAGACTCAAGGCTCCCTCCGGATAACCACCCGAAATCAGACGACGGCAGTCCAGGAATGACCGGGGTGCGCCAGCTCTTGGATCGACCGCCGTTCGTCCCGCCCCCGCATTGCTTGTCGAATCTGCCGGCCAAGGAACCCAGCACTATTCCCCCACACCTTCAGCGAATCCCCGCAGAAGCGGCCAAAGCTCCCCAAATCGGCTCCGGTGCGCGATCACAAGATGTCGTGGTGAGGTTGCAGCGGTGTGGAACCCGGGCGGCAGTAGTTTGTAGTTCATCGGCTCCGTGATCCCCGTGCTCGTGACGCGCGAATCAGAGAGGAGAGAGCTTAGCTTGAAGAAAACAGCAACAAGGTTCGGACGGCATGGCGGATGAGAATGGGGGCTGTACCTGACAGGGAGCTCCCGGTTTGCCGATCAAGAGCCGGATGTGGCAGTTGGAGAAGAGCTGACCGAAGCTTCTGAATGGTGCGCAAGTTCGGACGGACAAGAGCTCACGAGGGCCATCTCCACTTGCCCCCCACGCATGGAATGTAGTTCATTCTTTTTTGTTCATTCGTTTTTTTATCTTCTGTTGCGCTGGCATGTACTAACCAAGAAAGAGTAAGACAGATACTCGTCCGTCAATGACGAAAGGCTTCATGCACCTCAAATACGCGACTCCTGTGCTCAATTGAAACCCACAACAAAGTTCGACATGTCCGCTAACCCGAGGCCGTGATGGAAACATTCAGACTCTTCCAAGAACACCAACCAGGCCATCATGATCTTGGCACAACACCCTAAGCCCTCGCCCGGAATTCCACCAACGGACCGTCCTTCATACTCGTAAACGTGTCGAACAGCTGGAACTCCGAAACCCTCCTCCTCCCCTCCTCCAGATCCGCCCGTCCCTCAGCCGGGTCAACGATGCCGACCGCCTTGCGCATGTCGTAAAGGAACAACGTGCGCGCGATCGTGGTCGACATCTCAGCGTACGCGAGTCCCTTGCCGATACACCCTCTCGCGCCGATCGAAAACGGACAGAACGCGCTTTGCGCCCTCGTGGCGTCCTCCTCTGTCGTCTGCCGCCCGGTGACCGGATTTGTCGCGCCGACCATCCACCGCTCCGGGATGTACGAGTAGGCCGAGGGGTAGTAGTCTTCGTTGTGGTGGATGGTGTAGTGCGGCGTTCCGACGACGGTGCCGGCGGGGATGTGGGCTCCGTCGATGGCCATGCCGCCGGCGAGGACCTCGCGGGGGAGGAGACCGCCGACGGAGGGGGAGAGACGCATGGCCTCGTCGATGCAGGCGCGGAGGTAGGTGCATGAGTTGAGTGCGGCGCCTTGGCGGATCTCCTCGACGTCGGTGAATTTGCTGCGGACCTCCTCTGTGGCCTTCTTGAGCGCGTCGGCGTTGCGGACGAGGTAGAAGATCGTGGCGGCCATGGCTGTCGATGTGGTATCGGAACCGGCGATGATGCTGTTTGCGTCAGTGTGCACTCTGATTCAAGCATTTTTCAATGGAACTTACAGCAGATTCGATTCGCCCCAGAGCTCAGGAGTCGAGAAACCCTGACCAGTCTCGGGGTCGCGCGCCTTGAGGAGGTAGTAGAAGAAATCTCTCCGGTCGGTGTCCTCGCCCAGCTTCGTTCTCTCCGTCAGCTGTCCCTTGCTATACGCCATGTACCTCGCGCGACCGGCCGCAATCGTCGGGAACAAGAACTTGTCGAGCTTGAGCTTGTCGACGATCGGCATCGTTCCACAGATAAGATGTCTCTTCGTCGCAGCCGCAACCAGATCCAACGCGAACCTGTTGTCCGGAGCCTCGAGCATGTGGAACGCCTTGCCGAACGACAGATCACCGAGGATATCCATGGCGAGGTAGTTACACCAGTCGGCCATGTTCTTGGTGGATGACCAGCCCTTAGCATCGGGAGATCCTCCGCGGCCGATCTCGGTGGTGAAGGAGCGCACGTTGCCGAGGATGTAGCGCTCCATCTCCTTCATGGCGCTGTCTGAGAAGGCGTGGGCGAGGACACGGCGCTTGCGGGCGTGGACCTCCTTGTCGCGGGTGTTGTGCGTGTTCGCGGCGGGGTGGACGAAGGCGTTGTAGAACTCGGCTTTCCGGACGTTGGAGCGGAAGCCGTAGATCTCCTTGAGGGATGTCGCGGAGTTGAAAGAGACGGAGTTGGGTCCGAAGCGCACGATTTTGCCTACACCGACGATCAGTTTTTGTTCTCTGATATCTCGATGGCTTTGGTAAGGCCTGGGTGCTATGGGAAAGGGTATGTACGCACCATATTTGCTGTGAAGCTTGTGAAAGTCGAGATGGCGGTCACCCTTCCATGCGTGGTAGAGCTGGTAGCCATCTGTGATCTTTGCGATAAAGGGGCCGGGGTATTTCGCCAAGGGGTGGAAGAAGATGCGATAGGCGACGATGCCGGCGACCTTTCCTTTCGTCAGCTCGAGTCACATCTTCATGCGGCATGTCTTTTCGGTGATTCTCACATATAGCACACTTCCGACGGCGGCAACGCCCAGCCAGAGCCAGATATGATTTGTCTCCAGCGCCATGGTCACTTGTGTATGGTGATATCCGATATCAATCCTCAAACCTCACTTCCCGACAGACACTGGCAGAAAGAAAGAAAGATCACGAGGCCAAACCAAAACTACCCGAAAACAACGCCCGTGGGCCACGAGCTCTTAAAACCAAAAGTCCAATCCCGTCTTTCCCGTCCGTGCCGGCAATCTGACATCGTCCCTACGCCATTTCCAAAAAAGTGTCTGAACCCTACCTTCGGCTTTCAGCGGTTCTCAAAGCCGAAGGTCTAACAAGCAGGCCCCCAGCCATGGCTTACCTTGAATCCTTCGTCTTATCACAGCGCGCCCGCCAACCTTCCTGTTTCGGGACTGTCGGGGAACGTAAGCGGCTAGTCACGGGGGAAAGAGACGTCAAAGAACCGCGGGGGACCGCAGGTAGCCTGGATTACCCCAAGATTCACATCGAAGATGTGGTGGGTTGGCGCTGGGTTCTGGTGGCTTTTACCTCCCCCGCCCCCGCATTCGTTTCGCACTTGGGCATGTGAGCCAACGAGAGACGGTCTGATTACACACATCCCCTGCTGAAAATGGGGAATTTTTAGTAAGGACAATCTGGAGTTCTGGGGTTGGGGATGTTTGCTGTGGAATTTGGGGAAATTATTCAAAGCCGTGTGTCGGCTTTCGGCTTTGATGAAGTTTCGAATGCGGAGGGATGTCAGGAATTCCGCCATGGGGCCGCGCTTTGTGCTCGTTTGGCGACGGCCCAAGCTTGGGGGAGATGAGATGGTGAGCTGTCAAACTTGATTATGACGCAATTGAGACATTTGTGACTTCAGAATGGCAGCTGTCGATTGCGACGGGAGGTTTTGGTGCTGCAGTCTCTTGACATGAGCTGAGTATAGAGCGTGTAAGCAAATGAAGGAAACACTTGGAGACTACATACTTTTCCGATGCTAGAGCGACTACTTTCACTCTGTACACGCTATCGTTATCATTGTCGTCGTCGCCGCCGTCGTGATTGTTACCGCCCTCGTCCGCCGTCGCCGTCGCCGTCTCTAGGCGCGTCTATCTTGATTGCTATGGATTACCACTGACGCAGTATTCATACAGCCGCATCCTATTTCAGTCACCATTTCGACTGTACTAGTGGAGAATCCGACTAAGCGGCTTGCGGCCCTATCAGGATGGATCTTTTGTTGAAGTAGGCCATCTGCCCCAAGATCGGACTTCCACCGGCTATCTGGCTTTGACATTCCGCGTTCCAATGGCAACACATGGATTTGATGTCGAGGGTTGCATCGCATGGAAGGTAGTTGTCCCCAATGTCGTCGGCTTTGTATCGCCGGCTTTCGGTTTTCGTAGCCGGCCGGCGAGCTTTGTGCATTCCCGACGCTGCGAAAGTGCTGAGACCGCAACTCCAATTGTCAATTAATAGCGCCCTCTCTATTTCAAGCCTTGACTTTCGGCAACATATCTCATGGAAAAATAACGCATATGTACTTACCTAATACAACCAAATGGCTATCCCCGACTTGCCAGTTTGATGGCAAAAGAGAAGGAGGTGGCTATTTTCCGACGATTCGATGACTTAAATCTCCTAAGCCTTCTGTCACTTCAGTCACAGATCATGCAACTCGAAGTTGAGCTTCGGATTACATCGCGCGCAAGTAATGATGGCGTACAAGGTGCCCGATCGCTAAATACTTCGCAGGACGCCAAGAACTTCAAAATGTTACGAGAGAGCGGCTCCTCTCAATACACGCTACTGGAAAACCTGAGGGGAAAGTTGCGAGACTATAGTGAGTAAAGGGTCGTTTCAAGATTGAAGCCTTAAAGCCCTCAGCTACGTCCGTCCGAGTAGAAACCAACTAAACCCCGAAGATGACTTGGCAATTCAAAGTAAAGATGTGATATATATAAGGTTAGGGTAATCTAAAACGATGCAGTCGCACACGTGAATCAAATCGAGCCTCCTATAGACTCCTAACTCGAGATGCTCAAGGACTGGCTCAGAGACCAGAAGCTGAATCATCCGTTTCTGCAGGGCCATGAGGCGCAGACCTGGGCTAGTGATGAGGCGCGGCTTTACAGGTGTCTACGACCGAAGACGCCGGAAGACGACTCTGTCACTCGTTTCGTTTCCAACATCCTGCTACGATCCTACAACTACATGCGACCACGTCAAATCACGATTGGGGAAGCTGTGGACGAGATTTCCGGTCATGTCTCGTACGACCACAACGTGATATGAAGAACAAGCAACCTTGGCACCACGCTTGTAGCGTGCGTCATGCCGGTTTCAACGATCTTCGTCCTCAATATCGTGCCCTCTACCAACCTTCGAACTCTCGTCACATTGATCTTCACGGCTGTCTTCGCGATCATGATATCAACATTCAGCAATACGAAGAAGGTTGAAATCTTTGCTGCAACAGCCACGTACGTTGTAGCCGAGCCATCTGAAAGTCGCAACTGATAACTACAGATTTGCTGCGGTTGAAGTGGTCTTCATTGGGAGTGCTATTAGCAGCAAGTAGAACAGCTTACTGCATAGACATGCAAAAGATCAATTAATTGTCATATACCTATCAGCATACTCAGGCGTTCAGAAGTTATTTGTGTCCCCATTCCGTTACGTCCTTACATGCCACCGCTATGACAACAGCCTTTATCAAGAATAAAGCATGCGGGGTATGTTCGCCCATCAGGGTGACTCGATTAATCAGTGAAACTAAAAAGCTAGTTTCTAAAAGCACTCATTTCGCGAACTGTAATGACTTCGCATGTAATTCCTCTCCTCAATTTCGTCAATTACGACAACGGAACCACTAGTTTCTCTCCACTTCGCAACCCAATTCTTCACCACGATTTCGAGCAAAGCGGCCTGCGAAAAACGCCAGATATTGAAAACATGATTGTCCTTCCAATAATCTTGTGTATTGCTGCCGGATCTCCGGTGCTATAGATACTACACCGCATCTACTTCCCAAACCTAACGGTCCCAGGCGCATACAACCCATGCCTCATTCTTGAACGCTTCGCCTTCAGACACAAGTCGTCCGTCATAGAATACCTGCGACGCATGGAGACCACGTTACGCGTACCTGGTCACATGCGCGTCATCGCCAACTGCCCAGAAGGCATGACGGATGAATTCTATCGGCTCACTATTTTATGGGCGCTCGGTACGATCGTTCTCGTCATAATCATGATAGATGACCACATCAGCATGTACCTCTCGTCGCGGCCTGTGGAAAAAGGGACTGTTGTCTTTTCCTTCGCCTACTTCATCGCAATTGTTCTCCACATTTACCCAGGCAGTTGGTGGTTTGCCTGTGCTCATCACCGAGAGCGATTAGAAAGAACATGCGCCGAGACATCGGATTTAGCAGGTTTGGCAGGGCGACCAACTGTTGAGTAAGAAGCTTGTCCAGTCCTTGTTCCCTCATTTGGTAGTGTGTTGACGTCGGATCGCCAGATTACGAGTTGGGGTAGCGGATGCCCCAGGATTACACCATCAATAGCTTGGAGGGTGGTCAGTCTCCATTTCTCGGATACTGACGTGCCATTGACGACGTAAAAGCAATTTGGCTCTCATAACTTTGCGCGTGGTGTTATAGAAACAGATAAAAGGACAACTCGCCCACAGTCCCGATAGTGAGAACAGTACCGTAGTACACTAGCAAACGGCATACCATTAATAGTAGCTACAAACTAGACTGCTTAGATTAACCGTGTCTCAGCGGCTACAGTTTCTACGTTGTTCCACTTGGGCTTATGCTCCGATCAAGGACAATAGTGAACTCCATCAAGGAAAAAAACAGAGGGTTTCCTATCAATACATAAGACATTGATACAGTGCCTCGGAAACATTATCGCTCTTATGTGAGTTTGCTTGGGCAGTGCAGATCTCCCGAAGGCATCTCTACTTTCTTAAAAAGACAGGGACTCAGCCGCTGTTAGCAACTTGCCTCCGGTGATCCTAACTCCCCGGGACGACGTTTTCGACGATAACTAGTTGTATTCGCGGTTTGATGGATATGTCGTCGCATTCGGTCCAACCAAAGCCACCACATCACTGCAGGCTAAAGTTATTTAATCTCCTTTGAACAGGGCTCTGAGGAAGATATTCCGGCTACGATGGATGGACGGCCGGGGAACGCGACCGGCCTTGTTTACGCGTGGAAGCATGCGAGTACGTATACTGGTAATATGATTATGCAAGCTGGACGACGGCTGGCAAGTGAAGTAGTAAGTCTTGAGCGATGAAGTGCAGTTCATGGCATTGATAGGCCTCGAGGTTACATTGAGAAGCCTTCAGAGATCATTGCTAACAATTCCATGCTTAGTGGTCCAAGAATGATGTCAACGTCTACTCATACGTCTACGATGTCTTGTTCCATGCACACTGGTGGCAGACTGGTTCTCAGGAACAAGACGACATCGCCTTCCTTTTTCACAGTGTGACGCTGTCTGAAGCTCTCAGTCCCAGTGACCAAGCGGATAAAAAGGACACTTTTGAGCCGTTGAGTTGCCTGATGTGTAGCATGTGGATAAGCTTTTTCCACACTTTGGATCCCAATAACCATCCAGGTGAGCCAACCCTACCAAGTTCACCAATCCGCGAATTCAAAGTTCAACTGCTGACTTATTATTGATGCAGTGAACGCCACCAATGTTTGGCCTAAGTACAATGCCAACAACCCCGAAAACTTTGTCTTCGACGTCAATGCCACTCAGCCAAGTGGTTCTGAGACGGATAATTCCCGCAGTGAAGCCATTTCACGTTGGATTGATCTACTCGGCACGGACGAGTTTCCAAAGTGAACAGGTTACCAATTAATAAGTACGGAAACATAGAATTTCGGGATAGAATAATCGCATGCTTTCAACTCCAGCATTTCAAGAGATTCGGATTCTCGATATAGTTCTACTGTCTTTCACGAGAACCCTTTCAAGTAACCTTTTGACTCGTGACGAGTTCGACTGAATGTGTCATCAAAAAAAAAAAAACCAGAATGAGGCCATCATCAATCAGCAACGATACCAAAATGCCGCGAGTATTGTGCCGACAGTTCATGACTGAACTTCGAAGCACAAAAAGAAAGCGATTGGCCTATCACAGGCGTGCCCACCGTTGAGTCGTATTGCCAAGATCGCCAAGTCTTGGCACATGACAACGTTCCTGGATCAGGCAGGTCGCGATACGACGCTGATGAAGCCAGCCTCTCTGATCCTTTTAAGCTTCCTTATTGAGCCTCTCGTCCCGGGATAGCGGCGCTGCCCAGAGGCTCGTGGCAATGAATTGAGTCAATCGATCCTGTCAACCTTGAACCTGGGACTCCAGACTCCCGCCGGGTTTAATTTTGACTTCCCGCGTCATTGGTTCATGGGATCCAGTTTACCGTTGAAAGCCGCACCACCGCAAAAGTGCCAGCATCATCAGCTTCCTTATCTATTGCCTTGGCGCGATCACGCGAGATGGTGGTGCATGCATGTGCGACCCAGTTGAGGGGCAACGCTCCTGCCTCGCATAGTCGCACTTGCTTTGCGCGATTCGAAAATAGGGCTTCTTCTTTCCTGTCCGATCGTTGAGGACTTCGGATTGGCCAAAGGTGAGGTGCGTGCCTGCCCGGGTAGTAGCAGCCACACAGAAGGAAAGTGCACAGGAGGCAGGAGCTACACAGCTCGACGACAGATACAAAACCAGAGCCCCGCCGCTCCTCTCAACCTTCGCCAGGTTTTCCTCACCGACCATTCACCAAACCGCCCAACATGAGAACGGCCGCCCTCACTCTCGCACTGCCGGCTCTGGCCAGCGCCGCCAAGTGCAAGCCGTACGTCGACTCCGAGTCCCTCCAGGAGCTGATCACCATCGAGGATCTCCTCGCCGGCTCCCAGAAGCTCCAGGACATCGCCGACGCCCACGAGGGCAACCGCGCCTTTGGTGGTGGTGGCCACAATGCCACCGTCGACTGGCTCGTCGAGGAGCTCGAGAAGCTCGACTACTTCGACGTCTACAAGCAGCCCTTTACTGAGGCTTTCGCCGGCTCCAAGGCAACTCTGACCGTCGCAGGCGCCGCCGTCGATGCGCGACCTATGACCTTCACGCCTGCTGGAGACGTCACCGGCGCCACTCTGGTCAATGTCCCGAACCTTGGCTGCGAGGAGGCCGACTACCCCGCCGAGGTCTCTGGCTCCGTCGCCCTCATCTCGAGAGGAACCTGCAACTTTGCCGTCAAGGCCACCCTGGCCAAGACCGCTGGTGCTGTGGCCGCCATCGTCTATAACAACGCCGAGGGCGCTCTGTCGGGAACCTTGGGCGAGAAGTCGGATGCTTGCGCGCCGACCGTTGGCATCACCCAGGCCGAAGGCCTCGCTTTCGTTGAGAAGCTCACGGCTGGCGAAGAGATCACGCTTGACCTCAACGTCATTTCCATTATTGAGGACCGTGTCAACTACAACGTCATTGCTGAGACGCGTGGCGGAGATCACGACAACGTCCTCATGATCGGCGGCCACTCCGACTCTGTTTTCGCTGGCCCTGGTATCAAGTAAGTTATCGTTCCCTGCGTTGTGTTCACCCTTGATTGTTCGTGGTCGCCGTTATCGTCCTCATCATCATCGTCGTTCGTGGTCGTCGTTGTTCCTGGTTGTCGTCGTTCCTGGTCGTCGGTCTTGGTCGTCCTCGTCGTCGGTCTTGGTCGTCCTCGTCGTCGGTCTTGGCTGTTCTCGTCGTCGGTCTTGGTTCGTCGTTCTCGGTCGTCCTCGTCGTTCTTGGTCGTCCTCGTCGTTCTTGGTCGTCCTCGTCGTTTTTGGCCATACCTGCCATCTGCCAACAGTGTTGTCAGCATTCTTGTCGATCTTTCATTGCTTGCCATCTTCATTATCCACTACGTTCCTCTTCCACGAACCCGACTTATGATTGATGGCTAACCATTCTTTCTCCAGTGACGACGGCTCCGGTACCGTTGGTGTCCTCACCGTTGCCAAGGCCCTGACCAACTTCGAAGTCAAGAATGCTGTCCGCCTCGGCTTCTGGGGCGCCGAGGAGTACGGCAAGCTCGGTTCCTATTTCTACGTCAAGCAGCTTAACAGCTCCGAGGAGGAGATTTCCAAGATCCGCGCCTACCTCAACTTCGACATGATTGCCTCTCCGAACCCCAAGCTCGCCATCTACGACGGAGACGGAAGCGCCTTCAACTTCTCAGGACCCGCTGGTTCTGACGTCATTGAGAAGGACTACGAGGAGTTCTTCGAGAGCAAGGGCTTGGGACACGTCCCTACTGAGTTCAACGGTCGCTCGGATTATGCCGCGTTCATCGAGAATGGTATTCCCAGTGGTGGGTTTGCCCAAACTAAAAATCTGAGGTTAGCGAATTTATGCTAATGGTGCACCACAGGTGGTCTGTTCACTGGCGCTGAGGGACTTAAGACGGAGGAGGAGGCCAAACTCTTCGGTGGAGAAGTTGGTGTCGCCTACGATGTCAACTACCACCTGATTGGTGATGACATCACGAACCTGGACAACGACGCCTACCTGGTCAACACTCAGGCCATTGCGCACAGCGTTGCCAAGTACGCGATGAGCTGGGAGACCATCCCTCCCGTCAGCCTGAAGAAGCGCAGATACGCTGCTGACGTTGCCCGCCATCTCAAGCGCGCTGCGGAGCTGACCGGCCACTCTCACGACGGGCCTTGCGGTGGTGGCTCACACTTCTGAGCGAGTCAGAGGACGACGAATATGAGTAACTGAGCATTATGACTAGGGCAGCATAATTTAAAAGAATACATAATGAGTTCATGAGAGACTATGTATGCACCTCTACCTTAGACTCCGTGACTTGGACTCGCAAAAGCACTACTTGCAGTAAGGATTTGTAATTGTTTGTTCTTGCTTGCTATTCTGATCTTCCAATGATCTTAGGCCGATTGACACATGGTTAAACTGATGGTGTACTCGCCCTCCCACCAGAAAATAGAAGATCCAGACTCACTGGAGGAAAGTTATTCTTCGGAAGAACGACCGCAGGAAGAGACATGAAGTGAATCATCCCCTGAGGATAGATGCGATTCCTGTTCTTTGGATATGGCAACGGTCACATATGCGTCAAGTACTTGAGGTGCTAGAGTCGAAGTTGCACCTTACAGGGACATTTCTCGCATCGCTCGCAAGTTGTGGGAAAGTACGGGTAGTGCTATCGATGTTCTGGAAAATTATTCCCTCGGATAAGAATTTCTGAATACGCTGCTACCTGGCGGAAGTTTACGGGTCGGCATACGTGAGAACGAGCCAGGATCGTTCAGCCGTTCAGGTTCAAGGAATCCCAATTGAAAGCTGCCCGTGCCATCTTCAAAAATGGGCTAGCGAATCCAGCGACACCTTCAACCCTCCTTCAACCCCCCTTCAACGACATGGAATTAGAAGTATCTCGTTGGCTCAAATAACAACAACGAAGGCGTATATTTATCCATGCAAGGCAAACTTCGTCGACGCAGAAGATACCATTGTTTCATTGAAGTCCGTTGCAACCTCAGCAGGCCTGTTACCGCCTTTTCATAGTGTTTTGATGATGCTTTCGAGAAAGAAGAACTTTCATGGTAGCTAATAGATACCAACTAAAATGGACTCCACCGCCATATACTCGCTGATTCCAACCGCACCACCTTCTCGCCCATACCCACTTTCTTTCACACCTCCAAAGGGACTTTCGCAGGCACTCAGGCTGCCAACGTTGATGCCGACCATACCAGTTTCCAGCGCCTCTGCGACACGCCAGCTGCGAGAGATGCTCTCGGTTATAACAAAGCTTCCGAGGCCAACATTTGAGCTGTTCGCCAGTGTAATCGCTTCGCTTTCGTCCTCGAACGGATACAGTCCTAGGACGGGAGCGAAGACTTCCTCACGAGTCGTGATCATTTCCTGCTTCATGTTGGTTATCAATGTGGGTTGTCTAAAATGACCGCCCAGCTCAGGTAGCAAAGAACCACCTAGAATGACTTCGCCGCCGAGGTGTTTTGCATCTGTTGCATAGTTAATACATGAAAATACATCCAGGAATAAGATGGTCCAAACCTTTTATGTGGGACAAGGCCTTCTGAAGCCCGCATTGATGCGTCAATGGCCCAACTGTGACGCCTGCTTGGATCCCGGGGCCGACCTTCAGTTGTTGCATCCTCTCCTTCATCATCAGAGAGAACTTATCATAAATGCCCTTCTGAACGAATACCCGGTTGGCTGTCACACAGGTCTGCCCGGAATTGCGGAATTTCGCGAGCATCAGAATCTCCACCGCGCGATCAAGGTCTGCGTCGTCGAATACGATGAAAGGGCTATTGCCGCCAAGTTCTAGAGAGAGCTTCTTGAGCGTTTGACCGCACTGCTCAGCAAGTAGCTTCCCAACGCGGGTGCTCCCGGTGAAGCTGATCTTGTGGACCTTTTGGCTTTTGCAAAATGCCTCCCCAACCTCGGCAACCCTGTCCAACGTCAAGACAACATTTATGGAGCCCTGGGGGAATCCAGCCTCCTGGGCCAATACCGCCTGAGCAATACAGCTCAGCGGTGTCTCGCCTGCAGGTTTCCAGACAGTCGTACACCCGGCAGCTAGCGCCGCCCCAGCTTTGCGAGTAATCATGGCTATGGGAAAGTTCCACGGTGCAAGCAGGGCAGCGACACCCAGAGGCTGCTGGATGGTCAGGATGCGCTGTCCGGTGTTGGCGGCGGGGACGACTTGGCCGTATGCCCGCTCCGCCTCGCCGGCAAACCACTCGAGGAATGAAGCTCCGTATGCCACCTCCGCTCTGGCCTCAGCGATAGTCTTGCCGTTTTCCAGCGTCAAGATCAAGGCCAAGTCGTCAATGTGGTCGAGGCACAACTGGTTCCACCGTCGCAACCACCGTGCCCTCTCTCTCGCTGAAGTCTGTTTGAAAGATGCGAAACATTCGTGCGCTGCTTGGATAGCATTTTGGGTATCTTCAGCTCCCATCTCGGGCAGTGTTGCGAGAGTCTCCAACGTTGCCGGGTTAATGACGTCGAATGTTTTCCCATCGATCGCCGAGACCCATTGTCCATTCACGAAGCCTTTGTTCTGCAGAAGGTCCCTGCGAGACACATCGGACATCGTGGTGTGTCTTCTTTGGGTTACACTGCTAAATCGTAGATGTGTTCTCGCGGAATTAAAAAGGGAATGCGTCGGCGGTGAGAAGCTAACAAGCGAATCGAGCGCGAAAAGAGGGAGCTGTGGTCATAGGGCTAGTCTAGGCGTTCAGTAAGATGATGAACTAATTATGAGATAAGGGACTGGCTCATCCGATGATGGGTTATTCCAAAAGTCGTATGATATCTCAACGAAGGCCTGTAAGATGTGGACCATGGACATTCGTTACTAAGATGTTTTCGTTGCTCCAGCCTTCTCCGCATCATGTTAATCACCCCAACATCTGAGGGGTAGAAAAGCGTCGATACGCGGTGGGGGCCTGGCTCGTCGGAAAACCTTTTCCTAAACGAAGAAAAACGCAGATCATTACGTAATGCCGAGCAGATCGTATCGAGAGGTATCTTCTATTTCACAGATGTCGTGATAACCTCAAGTATCCGAGGCAGCCTTGCGCCCAGAGGAAGGTGCGAGGTGACCCACTTCAGACCCACTTATCCAGGCCAACAATATTCTGGCGTATCAGTCTCTGTTCCTTAAAAGACCCCTTGCGTCAGATCCTAACTTAAAAAGAATTAAGCTGTTTTATTTATATAGATGCTATATATATATTATAGTTAGTTTATAATAGTTATAAGTTTAGCTTATATTATACTTTTAAACTACTATTTATAAAGCAAACTATAACTTTATTTAATTTATTTTATATTTATTATATTCTACTTTAACTTTTAAGTTTTATTTCTATATTTATCTTTAATTTATAGTATACTTCTAATATAATAGCAACTATTAATCTTAGCATTTCTTATAAACTTATTTCTTATTATAACTTCTCAGCTTGATATATTACCTTTTAAGTAAAAGCAAAGGCTAAAGATATTTAAAAATATATTAACTTAAATAATATCTTTAGTGTTTTATTTAATTTAAGTGAAGTTGAAAATATATCTTCACTTAATAACTAAATTTAAAAAAAAATGAGAAATAATATAAGCGCTATAAAATAGAGCAAAAAGCTTATAATAAAGTTATCACCTTATATACTCCTACTATTTCAAATATATAAGAAGCGTCTACTAAAAGCAATATAACTGAAAATAGAGATCTTAAAGAAGAGAAATTTAAAGAAGCTACTAATAACTTACTACTACTAATGCTAGTTGCACCTATCTTTCTCACTAAGAGATCTATAGATATCCTTAAGCTTTACACTTTACACTTTATTATATATGCTGCCTATAAAGCAAAGCATATATATAAAGAATAAGCATATAAAGCTTTAAATAAGTAGGTTAAAAATACTATTTTAAAAGAGATCTTCACCTCTATTTAAATAAAGCTTTTAGAGAAAAAAAACTACACTTTTTATGCTTTAATCTGCATTCTAAAGCAATATTATGCTTTAAGCAACTTAAGTAACCTCACTATAATCTACAAAAAATATACTGCAGTCTTAAATTAAGCAGTTTCTACTATCAATCTTAATATTTAGATTAAAAACTTCTAAAGCATACTTCTTAAAGCCTCTCAGTATAAGCTGCTAAAAGTATAAAGAACCTTTATATTAAAAACCTTTTTCTAAGCAATCTAATACTACTTCACCCTATTTTAAGCTAATCTAAAGCTTATTAATATTATTAAATAAAAACACTTTAGCGCTAAAATCTAAAGTATAAATCAGTATATTAATATATTTAAAAACCTTCTCTATAAAGATATAATAAGAACCTAATTAAGAGGTTGCTCTAATAGAGTCTTTATAACATTAGCAGAACGTTCTAATAATATAATCTCTAGCAACCCTACTTCAGAAAAGCCCTCATAAAGTAAGTCAACAGCATATTATATATATAAAAAGAGCTATAAGTAGACTTTATTTGCATATAATCACTTTAAGTTTGCTCTTATAAGCAAAAGGTCTTATATAAGCTCTAAAAAAGCTATATAGGTTTATACTAAAATTAATAGACTAAAATACTTTAAGCTTTACACTAAGATAGCCTGCTAAAAGTAGCTTACTGTAAAGAACTCTAGCTCCTTTAGACTTAATAACAGCAAGAATTAAAATAAAAAAAAACTGCCTAAAAATAACTTAAGCAAAATAAAGAGGTTGCCTAACGCTTTTACTTCTAAAATAAACCTTTCAGCTAATATAGTAGCTTATACTATTACTGAGGATATTATTGCTGTAATTGCAACTAAAGAAGCAGAAGCCCTTATATTAAAACTTAAACCTAATAAGGTTTATATAACTTACACTTAAGGCTTAGAAGTTCTTTCTAGCAGTATAATATTAAATAACTATAGCACCTTCTACTTAGTAAATAATATCTCTCTCTTTAAAAAAAGCTTAGTTATTTATAAAATAAAGAAGTAAATTAAAGTAAATGCAACTTTATATCTTATTATAGCAAGAAGCATAAAAATCCTTTATAATGCACTAAATAGAGTAAATAAGCTTTAAGACTTAACACTTTATAATATTATGCTTATAGATAACTTCTATATTAATATCATTTTAGAATACTTACTGCAAAAGATAGGCGTTTAGTATTTAAGTTATAACACTACTCTTTATATAAGAAACTATAAGAATAGCATAGAAGTGAAGAAACTTTTAAAAAAAAGTAATATTACTTTTATAAAATATTAACTTTATCTCTTATACTTATATTCTAAATGCATTTTTTCTAGTAATACTTTAATTATAAATCTACTTGCTCTTATAATAACTTACGCAAAGTGATGCTCTTAAAAGCCTATATAAACTTATATTAATACTGCAGAAATATAGTACTTTCGCTCTAAACATCTAAAACCTAAAGCGCTTAAGAAACTAATTCTTAATACTTAAGAGGTGAAGATCTAAAGAATATTATACTTTAAATGCTAATATTACATAACTATATATATAAAGCAAATAATATTATAACATACCTTAGAATAAAAAGCAATATAACCTTTCTATAGAATCTTATAAAATCTATTTAACTACTTAATAAATTTCAATATAAATAAATAGCTACTTATTATTAAAGATAAATATATAGGTTAACTCTTTATATTCCTATATATAAATAAAACCTAACAGTCAGTTTTTATTACTATTTAAACATTTAAATGCTAAATATAGAGATAATACAGCCTTATATTATATAAAATCAGATAAAATAGCAAGCATGCTATAATTGCAATAAACAGAATGTTAGAATTCTAGATCTAAGCATTAGATATAAAGATTGAAATCAAATAAACACCTTTATATACTAAGGAGCTAAACAGAAGTGTAGAGTGAGTAAGTTAAAAACTGATTATAAAGGCTATTGCAATAATTAAAGCAATAGGTCTTCTACTCACACTATAAGTTAAAGCAGTATAAACTGCAGTATTCCTCTATAATATAAGCCTTTATTAACACTACAGCTAGCTCTTGCTAATCTAAGTTAAAGAAGACTAATTAAAAGACTATATTAAGCATTACAAACCTGCTTATAAAGCAAATCTCTCAGTTAATTCTCACTTATAATAAGGAGAAGTTTATATATATAGCTGCAGAATATACCTCCTTAAGAAAGAATATAAAGCAAATAAGAAGAGATATAACTTTAAAGTTATAATATAAAGGTATATTAGATATCTAATAAGATATATAGCAAACTTATATAACCTCTATAGAGTTTAAATACTTTTGCTTTAAGAAGTTATTATTATATAAAATATAATATTTAATAAGAAGACATTCTACTTAAAAGATAATATAAAGTCAGCAATTTAAAGCAAAAAAGCCTATATAATTGCTGATAAGATATAAAAACTAACATCTCTAGTGCTCCTTAAGCTACAGCTCTTAGAAGTATAAAATAAAGCTGAGATTATATTAATAATAGATAATAAAGCGCTATTATTATATCTTTCTTTATTAAGAAAACCTTAACTAGTTAATAATAAGCAAAAGAGATAATTGCTAACCTCTAAGTTAAATATAAACCTTGCTGATATATATAAGATAATAAATTTCATACTATTATTAACCTTTATCTATAAAGATAAAGCAACAAAAGAAACTTAAGATGCTAGCAGAAATATAACCCCTACTGAAGATATAATTTTAAATAAGATCTATATTCAAACTAATACCCCTCCTCTATAAAATCTAAATATAGAGAATAATAATATATAACTACTCTTATAAAACAACTCTCTTATTCAGCTGATATAGCTATACTTAAAAACTAGAGAAGAGAGCATTATAAAAGAAGAGTTAGAGCAGGTATATAACTATATTAACTTAAGCTAACCTGAAATTATAAAGCTAAAGTAATCACTTTACTTTAGAATATACTTTATATTTCTATATATAAAATAAAACTAAGATACCTTCTTTAAAATATATATACTAGAACAGTAGAAAGCAATCAAAAAGGCAAACTAAAGTTACTACTTGCTCTATTACTTTGTTTTCACTTCTATTCACTAAGTAAAGCTTAAGCATATTTCTATAATATTAAGCAGAAAAATCTATATTAACTAGCTTATTAAGTTACTTAAAACTTAGAGAAATATTTAATAAATGCTAGAACTGCTCTACTTACACTTTATTAAAGTGTATAATATTAAAATTAATAAACTTAAAGAAATAGAAGTTTAAAAAGTTATAAATAATATAAAAGCTAAAAACAAGCTGATACCTTTTAAGTAGGTGTTTATATATAAACTAGATTAATATAGATATCTTAACTACTATAAGGCTAGAATCTATATCTAAAGCAACCTCTAAGAAAAGCATTCCTTAGAATAAATATATACTGTAACCTTTACTTTAAAAACTTTCAAAGTTGCAATAGCTCTTATAGTATAATTCAACCTCAAAATTCACTAATTCAATATTATTAATACATTCTTAAATGCTATATACAGACTAAATAACCTTCTTATTACTTATTACTTACTAAATAGCTTTAAAGAAGATAAAAAGGTTATTAAACTTTAATATGCTCTATATAGACTTTGCAATACACCTTTACTCTAATATAAAGAGTTTTTAAGCTTCTTTCTTTATCTTAAATTGCACTTAATAAATAAAGATCTATATCTCTTTTAAACTTATAATAAAAAAGTCTTCATACTTTTCTATATTAATAATATCCTCATTTTATATTATAAAAACTATATAAAAGAAGCTGAAAAGGTTATAAAAAGAATTAAAGAGAAGTATAAGCTGAAAGACTAAAAACTAGCTGAATAATATCTAAAAATCAAAATCACTTGCAATCAAATAATATAAAATATCCACCTTTCATATAATTAGTATATCAAACAAATTGCAAAGAAGTTTAATCTTACTAACTTTAGAGTACTAACTACACCTCTCCTGCTCACCTCACTTAAGAAGTTTAATAGAGAAGCAAACCTACAGCAAGTCCTCTCATATTAAGAGAAAATTAGATTAATCCTCTATACTATAATTATAATATAACTAAACGTTATGTTTGCTTACGCCTTATTATTATAATTTTTAATAAACCTATCTCTAAAGCATTATTAAGCTGCAAACTAAGTAATCTGATATCTATATTATACTTAATACTTTATAATTTACTTTAGCATCTTAAGAGGTGATATAGCTTAAATATTACTGATTATAAGTAATATATCTTTTGCTAATAATGAAGAGATATAAAGGTTGTCTTAAAGTTTCATAATATCTCTCTTTAGAGGCTTAATCTAATAGAAAGCTATGCATTAAAGTATAGTAACTATATTAATAATAGAGGTAGAGCTTCTAAGCTTAAAGCATACTATAAAGAAGACTATAGCTTTTAAGCAGCTCTTTAGAGATCTTAAACTTAGCTTAAGAGATATATAGAAGATCTATTATAATAATTAGTAAATAATATAACTTATAATAAGCAAAAAGAAATATATCTCAACTTGCCTTCACTATATAGATATCTAAAATATATAGCTTCACTAGAAATATACTAAGCAATTATTCTAAGTTATATATCTTCTAACTAATAAGATGCTAGCTGACAGTCTTATGAAAACCTTTTCCTACACAAAGTTTAAATAGTTTAAAGCACTTCTAAACCTCTAAGATATATTATAAGTAATAATATGAAGTGAAAGAGAAAAATTAAGCAGCAAGTAAAGCCTATAAGCTAAGTATTTTTAATTAAAAATAGCCTAATAGCTAGAAAGTATATAGCCTTCTTAAAAGCTTAAAACACCTACACCTTACAGAGCATTAAGCAATATAAAGCTATGCTTTCTACTTATATCCCTAGAGAGCAGCTGCATAGTTATCTATTAAGATGCAATATATAGGCAATATCACCTTAAGAATAATACTACTAAAGAAGCTGTTAATAGCAGTATAAATACCAGCTGCTTTATTAATAGAAAGAGTTGCTTTAGAAGATAGACTAATATATAAACTACTAGAAACTAATGCTTTTCTTGCTGCAACCTCAACTTATAAAGCTAAAGCTAATATAAAAAGAGAAGCTATAAGCTTTATAGCTACTTCTTTGCTACTTTTGCCTTCAACTTTAGCCTTCTTCTAAGCTTTATTATAAGTATTAAAAGCTTTATAGAATATAGTTCTCTAATAAATAAGAACTTATAATATATAAAGTTAGTAAACAGTTACTAAAGTAAAAGGTTATATAGTGAAATATATATTATCTATAAGATCTTCTTATATACTGCTAAGGAATTAAAGCTTTAGTTTAAAAACAGAAGCTAGCGTGAAGATATATAGTTTTCTCTTCTCCTTATAAGGAGTGCATTTGCCCCTCTGTTTTAAACTAGATATATATATACTAAGCGATATGCTTAAGATAGCGCTATATAAGTATAATAGGCATATAGTGTTACCTAATAGCAACAGCTGCTCTTCTTCTCAACTTTCAGCCTTTAAAGCTTCTGCTTCTACTTAAATGTTAGTAAATAATATAATAACTTAACTAGAAATATAGATTAGAGATATATTTTGCTTGCACTTTTAGCGCAGTTTGCAAATAGATAGAGGAGCAGAAGTTGCAAACTGTAAATTGCATACCTCTTTAGCTTCTCTACCCTTTATAAGCTTTTCACTCTTTTCAAGCTTATTAGTCTTAGCTTCTATAAAACAACTTAAATTAGTAACTATATTATAAAAGCAATAAAATAAAATAAAAACTTTATAATGCTTTATAATAAAAAGAAGACTTAGAAGTAATAAAAACAAAAGATAAAATGATTTACTCTTAAGCTTAAAGCTTTTAAGCTTAAAAGCAGGTGTTAGAAAAGTATTACTACTTTCTTCCTCCTCTTTCTCTCTCTCTTTATGCTTCTTATCAGCAAAAGCAGCTCTCACTTTAGCTATAGCAGCTGCACACTCAGCTTTAGTCTTCTTAAAAAGCATTTAAATAATATAGTTAGCATTAAAAATAGAATTATAAGCAAATAGAGGCGTTATAATAGCAATGCTAGTATATGCGCATATATAAAAGTGAGATAAGCAATATATATAGTTATAGTGATATTAATAAAAAAAGAAAATTAAGAGGTAAAAGCAGCATATAAGATATTATTATTACTGTTATATTACTGCTTTAACAGCTGTTTTAATTGCTTAGCTTAAGCTAATAAAAAGCTTCTTTTTCTATTAAGCAAAGAAGTAGTATTAGTTACTACTTTAGCATCTATAATATTAACTATAATAGAAGATATATAAAGAGAAAGATCTACTTTTTTTATATAATTTAATAATAAAGCTATAAAATTATCCCTTTTATTAGTTTCTTTTATTAATTACCTCCCTTTATATCTATTTATAGATCTAAAGTATAAATATAAAAATATAAGATAGTAGTTATATAAGATTAAGGTTTATAAGCTCTTTTAAGCCTAAAGAAGTATATTATAATAACCTTAAGTATCTGAGGCAGCCTCACGCCTAGAAGAAGGTGCAAGGTGACCCACTTCAGACCTACTTATCCAGGCCGACAATATTCCAGCGCGTCAGTCTCTATTCCTTAAAAGACCCCTCACGTCAGATCCTGACTTAGAAAGAATCAAGCCGTTTTATTCACACAGATGCCATACATACGTTATAGTTAGTTTACAACAACAGACATTTGCTACATCAATATTAACACTAGTTAGGGGCCTAGATGAATAAGTCGGCCATTGAAAGACTGGGCGCATTGCTACGCTATTCACTGAGCGCTCATAGCATTTACTACCAATGCCTCAGTAGCACAGGACTTTGTCTTGCGTGGTGGATGATGATCGTTCAACGCAAAGAGACTGTGATTCATCATCGCCCATCGTCACCGAGGCTTCAGGACCAATTCACAGATAATGCTTTTAATAAATAAATCATTTCTACCTTCTCAGCGTTGCCAAAATGCTCTAAATATCACTGCCTATCAGAACTTTGGTTTACGTCTTGCCCCAAGAAGGCTTTCCACGCCACTTCCTAGTTCCAACAACTTCTGCTCTTGAAATCCCAAACCAAGAATTTCTAATCCCACTGGGAACCCCTCATCAGTGAACCCGACAGGTATGCTCACAGCGGGTAATCGCGTAGTACGTGGCAGTAGAGTAATCGTGGGGTACGCATTCCTTCGGGGCCTGTCTGAGGCTGCCTCTCCGATCGCGGGCGGTGGGATTTTGACATCAGGAAAAACCAGGGCGTCCAGTTGCTGCGCAGCTATGAGGCAGACAACCTTCCTCGTAAGCCCTCCCGCCTCATAAGACGATACAAATATGTGGGGTCCTCCTTCGCGTCATCAGAACCGTGTGCTAGATCGCAGGAGATGTCATGGCGGGATTGCTCGAAATAGATCTGCCCCCGCCTGATGAGCGGAGGGTATACTACGGGAGAATCGATAAGTACGTGAGGTTGGACCTGTGCTGGGTCTTGGCCGCGGGGGCCAAGGCGATGGCGGACGGGCGGGAGGGCATCTCGCCCCCATATAAGTTGTGTTTCAACTATCACAGCATGGTTTTGTCGGCTGATGAAGTTTACGGAGGGATGTGATCTCTCAGATCTAGAATATTGTGATAACCTCTAGTTGTTTTGAATTATATCGTCTGCTTCTTATCCGCCTTGGTATCATAGACATTACAACATTTGCTCCCTCCGGTTGTGATTATAAGCTCGTCACAGCCGGCAAGGCAGCGCACTACACACCTCCATCATGTGCGACAACGCTTCTTTGCTATTCTCCCCGTACCTCTCCATGGCGTACGCGTGCTCCCACGCGTAATTCTTTTTGTACTTGCCGGCCCTCATCATGCTGTAGCTCAGCTGGCCCATCTCGCCGTACGTCCACATCTGCATCGGCTGCTCAGCGGCCGGATGGCTGCGCCGCACCTCCTCGACGACCCCGTAAGCCCGCCCCAGCGTCTGCATCGCCAGGTCGTATCTCTTCGCCGTGCTATGGAGCCCGACCAGCGCGAAGAGGCATTTACACTCGTCCTTAAGGCGTCCCACGTCCGCGTACTCCCCGGCGGCTCGCGTGTACATCGACACTATACGCTGGAAATCGTTACCCCCTGTCTCCCCGAGCACCTCCAGCAGCTGGCCCTGCAGCCCGTGGATCCAGTTCATCGTGACGTTAAGCACGTCCAGCCTCGTCTCCAGGTACCGCGAGGTATACCGGACCATGGTGCTCAGGATGCCGAGACGGTCTGCAACGCCGGCCGCTGCAATATTCCGCCATATCAGCGTGAGGGGGTGCCGCTCCCCGAGCACCGTGGCGTACATGCCGCAGGCGTACGGCGCAAGGACGTCGGTGACGTGCGGGGGCTGCTGGAGCACATTATAGCACATGAAGTAGGTGAGCTCCGGGTCCTGGTTCTGGGCGATCCACTTGATGAAGCCGAACTTGTTCTTGAGAACGGCGGCCGCGGCCTCGGTTTCGCCGCGGCCCAGGAGGTCGTACACGCCGCCTATGACGCCGCACCACCTGTCGAGGCGCTTGCGGCTGGCGCGGCGGCCACGGGTACAGAGAGCCCCGTCCACGACGGACCACAGGCTGTCCTGGAAGACGCCGTCGAAGAAGCCGCCCAAGATGCGCAGGATCTCGTCAGTAAAGCGGAGGTCGGGGGCCGGGTCGAGCGGCTCGGGGACGGGTGAAGGCGTCCTGCAGACGACGTCGAGGCGGGCGACGGCCTCGAGGTCCTCCCGCAGGTCCGGTCTCCGCCTCAGGTGTTGGACCACACGATCCCATTGGACATCAGACTTGTCGGAACCCCCGCCGGCGGCCAGGCGCAGGGTGTCCTGCAAGTCGGGCCTGCGCTTCAGGTAGTGCACCACGCGGCCCCAGTCGACGTCCTGGTTGCGAATGGCGAAGCGCGTGTCCTTGCCGACGGCGTCGCGCTCCTGCTTGAGCTTGAGCATAGCGAGCACCTCAGCCTCCTTGAACTTCTTGTCGAGACCCCAACGCTTGATCCGCGTCCTGTACATTCTCTCCCTGTGTGTTTGATTGAAACTGTTAGCCCGCAACGTTCTCGATTCCTGTCTGGGTCATGTCGACAACCCTGAATCTTGTGTCTCCGGGGTTGGACGGCAGCCTCTTGGACGTACGTCGCGTGGAAGAAGTACTCAGTCTCCATGATCTGCTTCACTTCCTTTAACGGCCTGTTCTCGTCTTTGTACAGCCGGGTGATGACCCCTTGATGAATGGTCCAGAGCTCTTCCGTCACGTAGATCCTGCCCTTGGCCACCAGAGGCGGGGCCTGTCCGACGTCGTAATGAACGATGTCCATGGCGATACGATGCGGTTATCTAAAGTCGATAACGTTGTTTGGATGCTTGCTTACTGCGCTTACTCAACTACTGCGGTCGAGGCTGTAAATCGCAGGAGAATAAGCAACCATGTGAGGTTCTGGATCAGGCTGAGGCTCGTTCAGGGATCGCCGGCAGTCAACACTGGTGATCCACTTCCCTATCACCCCCTCCCTCATCGTCGCCCGCGACTGCTATTGGTTCAGAGCAAAAGGACCCTACATGCAATCGAGTTTCTGCGCAGCGTCGGCTGATGGCATGGTCCAGGGAGACGGTTGCGACGCCTGAAGGGAGTCGTGATTGCCGACGATGACCCACAACGCTTCACATATGAGTTTCGCTGAGATAGACATCAGCCCTATCTAACAATTTGTTTCACGCAGGGGATTACTGGGCGGGTTGCTCTTATAGGCCACATGCAACTATGAAATAACTAGTAATCCGTCCCCCACAATCCCCCACACCGTAGCTGCGAGTATAATCTTCAAGGTGATGTGAACCTCAATGCGCTATGATTTACTGGGCTAGTCTCGCTGCTGACAAGCAAAAATTAGTTACACGCTTCCATCATGATTTCTTACCGATCATATTTACATTATTGACTGTGGCTTCAAAATCTCCGCGATTTCTCACGCCATACGGCCTGATAGCTTCACTAAACGATCTTGTTCGTGAGCTGGTCATCGTGGCTCCGGGTAACATCATCGGCAACCTTCACATCCGTCGTAATACTTGTTGTTGACTTAACATACTTCTTGTACCTCATGATTGTCATGCCAGATAAATTCGACTGCCTAGGGGCTGGGTTGGCTTGCTGGGGGCTCGATGATACTGATCGATCCAAGCGACTTCCGTATTCGTGAACAGAGCCACCTTTTGAACGAAGTTGGGATCGTGCAAGAACTCGTGAGAAACATGAACCACATCTGCTTTGCCATTTGACAGGACCTGAGGCGGACTGTTAGGATCGAGAGCTATGGAACACCGTTGAAGCTGCAGGGGCAGAACTCACATCGTGAAAAGTCTCTCCGTTCCGGATCCAACCGACAGCGCCTACGAAGATAATCGGAAGCTTTAAATCCTTGATGACTTTGGAAAATGGCACCTGATACTGCTGGCCATGTTGTACCTGCTGCCTTCTGTCTGTGCTGCCAGTAGAGACATCGAATAGATCCACTCCTTTCTTTGCGAAAATTGGCACATAACGTAGGGTATGCTCCATCTCCCATCCTTCGCCGACAGGAAGCCAGTCTACGACAGAGATCTTCCAAAGTACTGGCGTGCCCTCAAAGAATATTGCGACGAACGGCGCGGAGGCTCAATACCGAGCCTCGTGCGGTTCTCAAAGCTGTCACCCCATCCGTCGATTCGCTTGTTCGTCTGTTCCAGATATCTCAACTTCATGTCGCAGACATATCTATGCCAGTCTTTGGGATGAGGGGAAATCATTGTAAGAGCAGTTGCTTGCCGCAGGCAAAGCGAATGAGTGAATCAAATACCCGTGGGGGCCATGGATGGTGATGACACCAATCCCTGCAAGAATAGCTCTTCTTGCCGCTTGGCCATAACCTTCGACAACTTCGAGAATCTCTCCATTCGTCATCTCCCCTGGAGTGGCGTACTTCTCGTTCCATGGTTCGACAGTAGGACCTTGCACGCTTTTCGTGTATCCTCCAGGCTCGTTGGGGACCAGGCAAAGTCCGAGCCAGGGCGGACACACACTGCATTTTCGGCCGACACGTTGTAGTTGGATCGCGGCCTTTTGTTACTGCGAGTAGATGACGTCCAAAACCCGCTTCAAAGGGGCGATGAAGTCGTCGCACCAGAGCCCAGCATCCTGAGGAGTATTTCTTCCCTCTGAACCGACTACTCAAATTAGCGTACTGGATATTTTTCTTTAAATGAACTGATTCCGACATACCCTCAGGGTGACCGCTGCTGCCTCAATCGTGATCAGAGCGCTGCCCCTAATGGCCCATTGCTCATAGACTAAATCGTGCGCCACATGGAAGTCGGTGAGCCTTTCATCTTGGCGACTGTACATGCACATCGGTGCGACCCAAATGTTCTGGAATGTCTTGTCGCGAATGGTAATGGGGCGGAAAGCCGGTGTAATCGTTTCTGCGGTGACCCCCTTTTCTGGTGGAAGAATCGCTGTGCAGACAGAAACTCGCTGTTTATGAGTGAAGAAGAAGTTGCCATCAACTGAGACGCACTTTTAGTCGGTGTAATGCTCGTCCGCCATGAAACCCATGATGGCCAACGAGAAGAAAAAGAAGTTCAAGTTATCATGATGTGTTTGAGTAAGCAAGCTGGTGATTGGTGATGTGAAGGCATCTCAGCGCTAATTATCAAGCGCAGGGGGTAAGGGGGTATTACTAAACAACACTTAGTGATAACAAGCCTACAAGAATCAGAAATTTGGATTACAAACCTAAATTGGTTTTATGAAGCACGTTATGAGCGTCATGAACTACAAGCATATATTTGTTTCCCTTGATACGGAGTACTGACTATGCCTTGCGTAAGAAAAGTCAAATTTGACCACTGTTGACCCAGGGAGAACATATCTTAGGTCTTCTAACTACTCGACGACCAACATTACCTGTAAAAGAATGTTTAAACCTGAGGCTCTACACTGAAACATCGATACTTCGGTTACAAATTTGCAGCGGCACTGACACCTGAGAGCTGTTGACAGTTTGGTTCCGTTATGGTGGGCAGGGAAGGAAAGCTAACCTCCTACGCCATCGTCTCGTTTCGGTGCGGCCGGATCACCCGCCGCCCGAAGGTCCCGCGATCCGGGCGACCAGGGTGAGCCAGGTCTAGAACAAACACGTCACGATTCAGACCCCTGGTGTGCGTACGACTTACTCTACCAGTAAGGGCCTCCTTTGCTACACTACAGATACTTGGCACGACCTTAGTAGCGAGACTTGGCAACATGAGCACATAATGAAGGATCAGCGCCCTGTGAAACAGCTGGCTTACCTGAGGTCCAATGATGCCCTGGCCCCTGTCTACGGGTAATGAGCTGTCATTAGAGTGGGTGGGCCCGGGACCAGCCGCCCCTGCAAACTGCCAACTGATAGGACTTCAAACGGGCAGGCAATGGTACGCCTTCCAGCCCTGCAGTCGATCAGGGGGAGCGCCACGCTTCCTTATCAGTTGCCGACTGCACGACAAGCTTTCCTCTTCCTGCATGGCTAATCCCTTCTTTCTCCCATCCGAAGTGCCGGCGCATTACGGCAGGCAGTCAGGCTGACCTCTAATTAACGACCGACTTGTTCGAGAAGCTGTCCGCGCCTTTGTTTGCTCGCGTGACTTGCGCACAACATCAATACCGCTGTGTTGAGCATCGGCAGCGATGGCATGGCAACCATGGGAGAAGTTCAAGGCCGACCATCCCGCCAGGGCGGACCGCATGATTGAATCATGGGCCGTCGTCCGGCCGTACCTACCACCGGTCAACTTCATCACAGTTCACTATGCCTACTTCATACTGGTCGGGCTCATTTTTGCCGGCATCTTCCACGGACTCTCAAACCCGGCCAACAGCGTCAGCTTCATCGATAGCCTTTTCCTCGTCATCTCCTCCTTTACCACGTCCGGACTCAACACGGTCGATATCAGCAAACTCAGCACCGCCCAGCAGGCTATTATCGCCTTGATGATGATTCTTGGCAGTCCCGTCTTCGTCTCCATCTTCACCATCTGGCTCCGCGCCCGCGTCTTTGAGAAGCGCTTCGAGGACATCGTCGAGGCCGAGCGAAACAGGAGGATCAAGAAGACTGGCACCATAGTCGGCATGGCTGGAGCCATGATTGGTCTCCCTGTCATGTCGTCCTTTAAGGGGTCTAAGAGGAAGCAAAAGAAGGGTAGACATGAGCGGCAAGCCGAGGCAGACGCCTTCCAGCTCACGGGGTATAAATCCCATGAGAAAGGCCACGATCGAAGCCAAAGCCAGCCCACCAATGAAGAATCTGCACCACACGGCATGCTGGAGCCCATCGAGGAGGGCCAGAGGCTCAACCTCTCCACTAGCTCCACCGAGCCGCTCTCGCCCAAGTCGAATACTACCGCGAGAAGGAGGCCTTTCAGTCGTGACGGCCAGTCCATTTCAGAAGGTTTCGATTTCAAGACGTTCATCCACGAGAACAAGACGTCAATCGGCAGGAACGGCCAATTCTTCGACCTCACTGAGGAACAGCGCGAGTACCTGGGTGGCGTCGAGTATCGGGCCCTTAAGATTCTCTTTACCATTGTGTGCGTCTACTTCGTCCTCTGGCAGCTCCTTGGGGCCATTACGCTCGGCGCCTGGTCATACACGCATAGCCAGAGTATCACAGCCGTCAACTCTCAAAACTCCTGGTGGGCTGGCATCTTTCTCGCCATCTCTTCGTTCAACAACGCTGGCATGACGCTCCTCGACGCAGGCATAGCAGCCTTTGACAAGGATGCCTTTGTCTTGACCATTGTCACCATCCTTTCCTTGGCTGGAAATGCGGCGTTTCCTGCGTTCCTCAGAGCAACCGTCTACTTCTGCAGGTTTGTTCTGAAGATATGTGTTGACGATGACGAGCACCTTGTTTGGAAGGAAGCTTTTGATTTCATCCTCAAGTACCCTCGTCGCCTGTACATGATGATGTTCCCTGCCAAGGCCAATTTTGTTTTTGTCACCATGTTCTCGGTCATTGCGGTGATGGACTGGGTCCTGTTGTTGGTTCTCAGCATTGGCAATTCTGCTATCGAGGCATACCCGGTTGGAAGGCGAATTGGGCTGGCCATCTTTCAGGCACTTGGTAAGTCACTAGGGGTGGTTCCATTTTGGCCTAGAGGTTGACTCACTGACTTCTCTCCCTTCAGCTATCCCTTCCTCAGGTTTCGGGGTCATTTCTTTATCAAGCCTCTATTTCGACGTTCTGGTCCTATGGGTCATCGTCATGTACATTTCCGCATATCCTGAGATCATCGTCATGCGAAACTCAAATGTAAGTGCGATCTCTAATCTAGCCAAGTCATGTGCTTCTCACTAACAGGATTCAAGGTGTACGAAGAACGGTCACTAGGAATTTACACCACGGAACCTGAAAAGCCCGAGGACCCAGACGCAACTGCCAACGAGTCCACAGATGAGCTCCTGCCAACATTTTCTGACCCGGCGTTTGGCCATGCCCTTGGCCCAGAGCAAACGGCAGTTTCCGCATCAGGCGTGTCAGTGTCACAAGCAAAGTCCCACATTCCCACGAAGCCCGTCAGGAGGATAGCCGCCATCGGCCGGCGTGGCACCTCTTTCGTGGGCAAGCAGATCCAGAACAGGATGAACAACTTCCAGGGCGTGGGTGTGACGACGAAGCCGCGGCTGAAGCGGTCTGCCGCCATCAACTTTGACAATCCTAACGCGGGCTCCACCTCTACGCCCGAGGGCCACGTGAGCCTCGTGTCACAGCACCTCCGAGGGCAGCTGTCGCACGACATCTGGGCCATCGCCTTCTCGCTGTTCCTAATCACGTTGATCGAGACGTCCCATTCGATCGCAGATCCGCGCTCCTACAGCGTCTTCAACTTCTTGTTCGAAATCGTGTCGGGGTACACCAACATCGGACTGTCCATTGGCCTGCCAGGCCACTCGTTCAGCTTCGCTGGCGGCTGGTACACTGGTTCGAAGCTGGTTATGATTATAATGATGATTCGCGGCAGGCACAGGGGCCTCCCGGTTGCGCTGGACCATGCCGTCAAGCTGCCTGGATGGGATAATGTCAAGAAGCAGAATGAAGACGCTGAGATTAGGCGGAGTATAAGTAGGAGTCGAACTGGGTTGACGATATAGACTTTTTGAACAGAATTTGCCGGTGGACGGGCGGTAGACAAAATAGATTTCATTTCATGCTGAAGAATGTTAGGCTCATGCTGCTCAGTGTCTCTCGGCACTCCTAGCCAACGCTCTCCGCCTTTGGTGTCTTTGGTTTCTCTGTGCACAGAGACGCATGGCTGTAAAATCTGTTCTCCTGGCTGGGAGGGCCTTCGCTCAAAGCTGCGGCGCGGTTCCTAGTAAAGTCGGTGGCCCCTCGAAGAACGAAGCCCCCCTTTAGACAGGAATCTTGCCAAAATCTTCAGTCCGCATATGTCACCTTTGACGATGATGAGATGAGATTCATATCCATGAATACTTTCCGATGAAAGACGCCGAGGGCGCTCGGCCTCAATGATGGTGATGACCAGCCCAAGGAGGAGTTCTAGCTACTAATGATATCTCACTTGCATGTCTTTCTGAATGAGCACAATCTGCGCAATTTCTCGTGTGAACATATCAGCAGCTGACCGTAGCCTGTACGCGTTTCTATCCTGTGGCCAATGTACCTATTTATGTTCTTGGGCTACCTAATTTGAAAACCTGTTTATAGCTTGTTAAACAAAACTGGTACGCAGGAAATGTAGTTGCGCAGAGACAGGACAACTTAGCGGTTACGCTGCTAAATCTTTACCTTTCTCGATGCCTCTTCCTGGTATATATATAGAGGCAATGTCACACCATTTCAGAATTAACAAGCTGCTCACATTCCAATCTTGATACTAACATTCGCGAGAGTTAGGCACAAGGGAAGCCACGACCTAACTCTCGCGAATGTTAGCATCAAGATTGGAATGTGAGCAGCTCGTCAAGAACTCAGAAGACGTACTTAAAGGCGATATAGACATTGGAAAGGGTACCAAAATGCTTGGGCGGATGCAAGTTTGCTCTTATCCACTGTACATGGGCTAAAGCCCCAAGTACGAATCAGTTCATTTACTTTCGGCGTTAGAGGAGTGTGAATTGCGGTCGCGACACCCTTTCCAAACACGGGGCCTCTCAAAGGCTATTCGTACGTTGAATACAACAGAAACAATAAGAAACAACCGGGACCCAATGATTCTGAGTACCTTAAATAATAATCAAATCTATTTTTCTCGGGGTTTGAAAAGCGACGTACGTTCACAGAGGCACAGTAATCCTGCATATCATTATAACTCGAATTCATCAATCATGGCCAGGAAGAGTTGCTGTGATGGGAATCATGGCCGTGCCCCAAGCCGCGATACCTGTATATCTTAGTGGATGCGGCCGTATCAGTCAACAGACATGCATTCGCCCGCTACGATTGTGCCTCCACCGTAGTTGCACCTGGAATCTGCAGCCAACATGCGAAAGAACGTTCGAAAGATTGATTGCAAGGCGCAATTCCATTCATAAATATTTAGAGGAGGGACTCAAATAATTGATCTTCAACTCTGATCCAAGAACTTATCCCCGCGCGGGTTTGCGATCCAGTGGGACCATATCATCGTTAAGTCTCTCCCCATAGATAGCTCATAAGAACTTGTAGAAATCGTCATTCCACATCAGAGTTGTGCAGCTCTGTTGGCACTCACCAGTGTCTGCATATTTGACATTGAATACCAATTCGACGCCGAAAGCAAAGCGGCGCCAAACCCGAAATCGATGATTTGAGACGGGTTCACTGAACAAAGGTCACAAACGCAATCACACCAAAGCTCTGTGGTGAAGTAGTCACGAGAACGCTCATCATAACGCCAACGGTGAGTTGTTCATCATGGTTCATGAGAGGATGTTTCGTAATATATTTACTGTGTAAGCATAACCGATTAAACCGCGATGCTGCGGCCGCGATGTGGGATCTAATCGAGTGTCATGTGATGCTGACGAGAGCACTCAATGCATTTGTACAATTTGCACGGCAAGTGCGTAAAATGTCATCTTCAGCAAGAAATCGCAGTGGGAGCGCACCTCTGGATTGGGGATTTCTCATCATCCAGTTGCTTCATAATAGCAAGAGATCGGTCCACTGATTTCAGACCCCAAGGATGAATGGTAACTTTCCGTCTATATTCTTTATTCTCTCGAGATACATTGCAAGCGGTGAAGGAGGGAAATGAAGTACATCAACTGGGTTGACTCAGGTGGTGTGGAAATCAATGTCTTATTAGCTCATAAATACAAGACTAAAATACAACCATGTTGATCGTAGATGTCGAACATAAGCTGTTTCAAATGCTTCCTCCTGCCGTAGGTCCGTTCCATGATTCATCATTGGCTGTGGTAAACCCTATGGGGTTTATGAACTATTTAAAAGGTGCCGCGGAGTGGAAATCTCCTGATCCTTACAAATCCAATGCAGCGAATAAAGGATGTCACCTCCAACCCAACGATGAGGCACTGACGGTCACTTGCACTTTCATATCAACAGGAGCCAGGCCACCCTAATTCTCAGCCTCCCCCTAGCAATAAAGCGTCCTGCAACGATTCAAACATAATAAATCTCGGTGGAGGGACGACGAAGAAGGTGTTGCCCAAACGTCTCAAATTCTTAGAGGATCGCGGAAGTGAAGGCTTTGAATCCACAACAGATCTTTCATCATGCCATCGAATGTCGCCTTTGTGGTGATCTCAGGCTCATTTCCGCTGCTGGATTGTGTCAAGGCTTTCCGGATACAGGGTGGGCTAGCTTTATGTACACCTCGGAACATGCGCCCCCCCCCATCCCCCTCTCCGGGCTGTCTATTCCACTTCGCCGATACTATTGAATGACCTTTTATGGCAAATTCAAAAGTAAGTAAACACCACACAATCAGGTTACGTCGCCCGTGAGTCGGATTTCGAGTCTGCAACCAGCTCCACCGCTCCCATCCCCATGGTCATCACCAGCCGCCGCCGTTATCGTGTGAACTACAAAGCGTCTCAACGCTTGGCCCTTCTCAATCTGGCGCATATTCGATTTGAATAGGCTGGCGCGGAAGTCCGAAGCCGAGACAGACCCAGAGTGCCGGGACCCGAGCTGTCTCTCGACACGCAGGCGGACTATCACCCAACATCGACCGGGTTGCGGAAGCTGGCATTCGTCACATTTTCAGCGACGAACACATGAGCGCATCATCAACCAGATTCTGTTGTCTGCCTATGCCGGAATACCGGCGTCTTAAAATATATGAAACTATGCTGACAAGGCTGGTAAATCGCACCGTGGTGTGAACCCAGCGGCCCGGCATGACACGAGGGCATGATGAGAACGAATCCGTCTGGTGATCACCTGTGCCTTGTTCAAGGGCCTGTTTCCAGCCTATATCTATATAAAGACATGGTAACAGGCTATTCCTGATCTTTTCTCCAGAAAGAATCGAAATCGTTGTTTAGTCCAATGCCTCAATTTCGTCTTCTCTGGCACTAGACGCCAAACCGATGCAAAACGCTCTCCAGGCGTTTCTGCCCAGCCATCTTGAGAATCTGAACAGACTCTGTGGGGAAGCTGGCCATCAAATAATATCACAGGCTTATTCAACGCAAATACATCGGTGGTGTCGAATGGTGAAGAACATTGATGGTCTCTTGCGTCATCTTCGTGTAGTTTCTGTCTTGAGAGTGACTAAGCGGGGGATGTTCAAAGGAGTTGGTATTGCGGCTGTGCCAATTCACCAGGACACCTCGGAAAGACAAACCCGACATTGTCTGTCTTCTATGCAAAGAAACTTTTCGCGTAGTCCTTTTTAAACACCCTCTTCCCAGGATCGTCAAACACCCAAAGACATGTGCAGGCTCTGAGTATATAAAGCGGCATCGCGTCGTAGATCCAAGCTAGAACCAAGACAAAGCCAAATCGCTCGGCTCTTGCCTCATAGCGCCTCATCAGTCCTGTAGATCTGAGACTATGCTATGATCTTTTCTTTGTCGTCTTCGATAAGAACTCGGGCAGCTATAGACGGTCAGGCAATGCTTACACTATTTGTGGCTGCTCCTGTCCCCGTCGTATTTGCAGCGAAAAACCCACGCCTAATCAAGATAGCACAACCCTAAGCAATGCTTGTTCGATGCACATGTCCTTTGCGAATGATTAACCCGTCCGTCCATTTGAGACTGCCACAAGAAACATGACGTTAAGCGGCTCATTGCGGTCTCTGTTCGCCAAAGAGTTGATCAGCGCATACTATGAAGCTACTTATAGCCCCCGATGGATCGGACTTTTAAGTCCCAGCTGTAGTTTAGTTCTTCCCACGGAGGACCAATGATGACTCTTCTTGTTTCACCAGGTTCCCATCCCGACTTCCGGGTATAAAAGGCCAACTCAAACACTCAAACTCTCTTCTACAATGCTGGAGTCCCGTACCATCTTGAATCGTATGGATCGAACGCTTTACCATTCCTCGGATGTCCAATATTCCACATTTTTCAAGGCCGCCAGATTACTAAAGCACACGCTCACTCTCATCCTCATCTTTGACTTCATTAACGTTCCCTGACACTCTCTCCGTATTACAGAGCATATACGCCGCGGAAACAGAAGGAAGCCACCAAGTCAACGGCGTTTGCCGAGGAACGTACGGCACAAGATGCTTGCTGGGATGCATGGGGATGCGTGAGTAGATCGCTCCGAAGGCGCCCATCACTTCTAGTGGTAGGATGATGAGGAGAATGAGATTCCTGCTGCTGGAATGCATCTGCATCCTGCCCCGCCAGACTTTTATACACTATTCTTGCTGTCCATGACATCTCAACCCGGATTCCTACAGAAAACCATACCTGTCAGTCACAACTTAGCCGCCGTTCCGCGCCGACCTGTCCTAATCCACGTTCATTCACCTACTCAGCACAGCGAACGCCGTAGCCGAGATGAAGCATCCTGTTGTTGTATGGGATGCGACACTGCGTCATAAGAGGCTATATAGACCCTCACAGACTCCCCCTTATGCAACATCTGCACAGCACATGAGTCTAGTTTTCTGAGATTCAGATATGGTGCTTTCTTTGCGGAATGCTACGCTCCCTATTGTCGAGAGTTCAGCCCAACATACCACCAAAACAAGTCATTCACATCACCTACCTGTATCTCCTTACTCTGGCATTCCAGCCTCCTTATTCTGAACTGTATACCCCCTAAGAACGGACGAGTGACGCCGAACAATGTGCCAAGTCTGCTTTCCAAGTCTGCTTGCTGTACCTCGTCCAGAGACAAACCCCCCGTCGACTTCCTGGGCCCATACTGCAAAACATTCATCTTTTAGAACACTGGAAACATTACACAGACAAGCCATTCATTCGCCCAGCATTGCTCTTGAAACCTACTTCATTGCCAGTAGACTGGGCTTTTATACCCATCGGCATATTTTCACTCCCCATGTCCACGGTCACAAGCTTCCGACCATAACTACGCAGAAAGGCTGATCTCACCAGCAGATGTATAAACTCGGCCCAGCGCACAAATATTACTTCCCAGAGCAAGCATCGCCAGGGCAGCTTGATACCATTACCAGACGCCTGCTAAGCATTCAATTATCAACGTCGAGAACTGCAGAAAGCATCACCGATGGTATCACCGATTCCTACTCCCTCTTCATCTTCTATCACACTCATCATATTCTGCGCCGAATAGGTTGGGGATAGGGACCAGTAACGGTGAGCCAGTCGGCAAGATTTGGTGTAATTCGTCACGAGACGCTCTCTCATCAACTAGGCCTCTATCGCGATGCGTCTGTGATTCAGAGACAGCGCCGTCGTGCAAACTCCCCGCCGTCGTTGTCTACATTGATGTTGATTCTTGATCAACCATGCGTAGGATGAGTCTTTATATCCCATCAACTGCTGGTGGACTACAGTACATGGGATCGGCAGATTTCCCCAGTTTTCTCCAACTTTGCTTAACCACAAAATTCACTATTCGCTAGAAAAAAGTGTCGATCTTTGAGAAAGGCGTCTGGTTCGCTGAACCCCGCATTCCCATGTACTGTAGTCCACCAGCAGTTGATGGGATACCACTGCCACCCCCTCGGGCACATGTGTCAACATGGAGACCGACTCCAAGCAGGACCTATCCATTACCAAAACCCACACACAGCGAAGACGGAAATGTAGACGTAACTCAATTAACATAAACTCATATTAGGATATACAACCACCACATGATCCGACCCGGACAAAGGAAAGCCCAACCCGGCCATTACCACCCTCTTCCCATCTCTCATAAGATCAATATCTCGGAACCTCTTTTTAGTTGTCATAGTACCTCGGCTCGTTAAAGACGTGGTACCTGTGATCCCTGACACCCTGGCCCTTGAACATGTCCGGGAACTTCCATCCCTGGGGCACGCTGTGCTCGCTGACGCGTCTATTCCTCGTCTCGTCGCTCTGCGCCTCAATTTGGGCGACTTCGTCCTTAGACTTGGGAATGACGAACTTGGCCACCTGCAGCTCCGTGTCGGTGATGGTGCTGCGGCTGACGCGGGCGTAGCCGGTGCGCTTGAGGCCCTTGTAGAGGATGTACTCGCACCAACGGTCCCAGTCGGTGGGATCCACGTCGTGCATGCCGGAGAGCGGGCTGACGTAGGTGTTGTAGTTGCCCTGGAGGGGCTTGGTGACGAGGTAGGAGAGGAGGATGGACGGGTTCGTGGACTCGCCCATGAGCTTAGAGAGATATTCGGTTTGGAGACGGCGATCCTCGGGGTCCTCTTCTTGTCCAGAGTGGAAGACGAAGACATCGACCTCCTGGCCGTAGACGTCCAAGGTGGCGGAGATGGCGGGAGCAAGCTCGCCGACGGGGCTGGGCAGAAGGTGGTGGGTGGACTTGAGAATGGGGAATTTAGAGAGGAGGGCGGATCCCCAGGTGTGCTTGTTGGGACCTGGGCCGTAGTCGACGTACATGCCGAGGTCTTCGGCAAGGAATTGGGTGGTATCACGGTTGCCCATGATGATGCGCTGCAGGTCCGACTCGAGGAGACCAACAACGTCGATCTCGAGTTCCTTGATAAGATCGCGCATGCGGTACTCGGAGGACCACATGTCGTTGTCGAGCGAAAAGTGAATAGTCCAGATGCCGGCCGTGAGAATACGGTCCTCGGGGTGGTACGGCTTGTAGTCGTTGGTGGGGAAGCGCATGAATGCCGCGGCGAGGAAGACAATGTTAACGAAGAAGACGGCGATGGTGTTGTACTTCTTGTGTTGGGAGGGGGAGGAGCGGCTCTTGGCGGGGCGGCGGGCCTGCGAGGAGGTGAGGTCGAAGACACCGGCGCCGATGAGAATGAAGGTGGTCATCATGACCCAGTCAGTGTGCTCACGGACGAGAGGTCCACCGGGGACGAAGGCATAAGCGACGACCCAGACATGGAAGAGCACCATGAAGTTGTAGATGAAGAAACCGAGACCAAATGTCAGACCAGGGCTTCTCTTCGCAGCGTTGGAGAGGAAGGGCACTGTAAGACCCATGAGATAGAACGCAGTGGTGAGAGCACCGTAGTATCCGAACCAATGGTGGTATGAGGTGAGAATAGCGGCGCCAACGCAGCCAACACCGTACGCCGTCCATGAGCTCATGAATCCGGGTCGGTAGAGACCGACCAGGAGGCCAGCGGTCATGGCCACAATGGTCATCCAGCCGTAGGTATTGGATGTGGGGCCGCGGATCGGGTAACCATCCCAGACCCAGAGGATCATGGTGCTGGTGTCAGACAGAAGCGAGTGGATACCGAAGAACAGACCACCAACACCAAAGGCGGCGAGCAGGGAAGAACCGCCCTTGGAGTCTTCAGGGTAGTCGCCGCGGGTCAGGGGTGCCTTTCGGGTAAACCTCAAACACGCAAGCACAGCAATCGCAAAGCCAGTGGCATTCCAGCCACCGTTGGCGGCGTGCATGACAGGCCAGAGGGGATTGTTCGTCCACCACATGAACTTGGCTGTGGACGAGGCGATCAAGCCAATTGTCCACGCCAGAATCTTGGACTCGAGTCGCGCTTGGTGCGCTCTCTCAGAGTGCCAAGTGGCAACCCAGCCGAGGCACGAGGTCGCCACGGCGAAACCAACGGTGAACAGGCGCTTCGCAGGGTCCAAAACCAGGTAGGCCAGCAGACCAACCAAGGAAATCAGGTGGACGAATCGCTGGTTGTTGATCACCAGCGAGCGAACCGAGCGGATTCCCAAAATGCCGGGCAGGATGGTGGACATGACGAAGGCCTCGTAGCCGGAGATACCCATGTGCCACAGCGGGAAATACCACACCAAAACGCCCAGACTCGTCAACATGGACCAGAAGATGAAGCCGTGGTAGACATCGGCGGCGGTATCAAGGGCCTCGGTCCAGGTGAAGCGCGCAGTCAGCACGCCGGCGCTGGCCTTTTCTTTCCTGTGCGCACGTGAGCAATTGTCGACACGCGAGCGCAGGGATGGGGGGACCTACTCCTTCTCGAGAACGGCAGAGGGGACAGACGACCGGTTTTCACTATTACAAGCCTTAGAAAGGGAGCCTCGAAGCGGATTTATTTGGTCTGCTGTACTGGTATGTACAAGACTATTTCGGGAGCCATTGGACGTACCCCTTGCTGGAACCCTTGACATCCCTGATCACCACCTCGAAGGTGTCGAAGTCGAGGGCCGTCACGGCGTCGAAGGCAACGTCGAAGAGGATGAGCGCCCATTCGAAGAAGGCGTAGATCGTGTAGGCTGGATTCTGTTAGCAATTGGGCCCCGGCGGCCGGGGAATCCAGGGATGCCCACCTCCCGCGACGCGGTGCACCTTGTGCTGGATGAAGAAGTAAATCAGCGGCACGAGGGTGCCGAAGAAGGAGTAGGCAATCGCCTTGCGGTACTTGATCGCCTTGGGGTTCGGCGGGCTCAGCGTGACGCAGCCAATGGTCCAGGGCAGCGAGGCGACGATGTAGGAGATCATGAAAATGTCATGCCAGTCGTGGTCGTCGGTGGAGGTGACGTAGGTGAAGCCGCCGCACATGAAGGTGCGCAGAATGCCCATGGCAAAGGTGAACTTGGGCAACGTCTGGCCCGGACGGCGGGTGAGGAGGTACCACAGACCGACCAGGGCGAAGCGCGGGCCGGAGGTGATTGCGATGAAGAGCATGAAGAAGGAGCGCTCGGGGTACCGGTCGCCAATGGTCGCGGAGACGGAGGGGAACCACTCGTCCGGGTAGCCGTACCACTCATTCTGGACAATCTTGTGGAAGTGCAGGGAGACGCCGACAATGAATGCGCTAATGAAGGCAGCTGTTTGCGCGGGGAGAGGTCAGTCCAGCTGTTTATGTGGTGGTGCGCCTGGTGCCGTCCCAAGGGCGCGGGCAGGCGACGAGGATTGCGCGCGCAACTGCATCGTGACGAGGTT
This sequence comes from Colletotrichum horii, assembly GCA_027406005.1. Taxonomy (NCBI): domain Eukaryota; kingdom Fungi; phylum Ascomycota; class Sordariomycetes; order Glomerellales; family Glomerellaceae; genus Colletotrichum; species Colletotrichum horii. The sequence continues at coordinate 5,475,509 of JANVYB010000006.1, forward strand.
CCATCGCAAACCGGAAAATGGTCCGACTTACTGTAAGCTATGGCAGTGTGCGACCAGCTCACCCACCGGCCACTGAAGGTCAGCACGACGCCGCCGTCTTTGTCCTTGTACTTCGACGACATGGCGGAAGGGACAGCTCAAGCAAAACAAAGGGAAGAGAGGGTCATCCGGGAGATCCGGTGGTGGTGTTGTGTGTGTCGAGGTGTATGTGTGTGTGTGGGAGGGAAGGTAAGGTCGGAGAGGTGGGAGAGGAAGGGAAGATGGGAATTTGGAGGGGAATGTATGTGGAAGGGAAGGACCTAAGCAATAATAGTGGAATCGGTGCCTTGTGCCTCGGCGGGCCGATCGCGTGTTTGTGTCCGTTTGTCCAGGCAGGCGGCTTATGGTTTGCAGCAGCAGCAGCAGCAGCAGCAAGCAATGAGGTAGCAATAGCAGCGATGGTAAGCTGTGAGTAACGCTGCGATGCGGCAAGTGCGGGCAGCAATGACACCGCGGGCAGCGTGCGGCCCCCGGAGCATTCGGGGCGTCACAGTGGAGCTGCATGGCAGGGAAGGTGATGACAGAATGTGAACCACCGGCAGAAACCCACTGGAGCTCTTCTCTTTCGTGCGTGCTGCCCTGCTGTTTACCACCAAATGGCACCAATGGCACCAAACGGGCGCTGCTTTGGGACAGGGAATGGCGGAGGCACTTTACGGTTTAGCGCCGCCGGGGAGCTTGGCACAAGGCTGAAAGATCCCAGGACCCAATCAGCGTCCACCCAAGAGCTGCTTCTGCCCCACACTGATAAAATTGGCCCCACTGGTTTGATGGGGCCCGTGCTCAGCCTCGCAACTTTTTTTTTTTCCAATGCTGGTCAAGCATTCGCAGATCTCGATCCCGATCTGCTTCATTTTCGTCAGGCGAGCAGCAGCACTCGGTAGCCGACACCGACAGCAAAGGTCACCACCACCACCACAGCAGCCCGTCCTTACCTACCAACTCAAACAAGATGGCCGTCGCCGAAAAGGCCCGCTTCTACCTGGAGCGTTCCGTTCCCCAATTGCGCGAGTGGGAGGAAAAGGAAATCTTCACAAAGGCAAGTCTCCCCATCGCTGCACCTCGTCCTCGGCAGACATCCAAGACACACACCCAACAAGACACCATCCTAACACACCCACCACAGGAAGAAATCCGCACAATCGTCCAGAAACGCAGCGACTTCGAGCACCGCATCCTCGCCCCGCGCTCCGACCCCGCCGACTTCTCCTCCTACGCGAAATGGGAAACCTCCCTCGACGCCCTGCGCCAGAAGCGCTGCCGGCGCATGAAGGTCGGCCACGTCAACTCCCAGCACGCCTCCCAGGCCCGCGTCCTCGCCATCTACGAGCGCGCCGTCGCCCGCCACCCCTCCCGCAAGGACCTCTGGCTCGAGTACCTCACCTACACCGAGGACGTCAAGGCCTCCAAGCGCTGGCGCCGCACCATGGCCGCCGCCCTGCGCATGATGCCCACCGACGCCGACCTGTGGATCCACGCCGGCCGCCGCTCCGCTAAGAACGGCGACATGGGCGGCGCGAGGGGATACTTCATGCGCGGCTGCCGGTTCTGCACAACCGAGGGCACCCTGTGGATCGAGTACGCGCGCTGCGAGATGGAGTGGCTGGCCAAGATGGACGCGAAGCGCGGCAGCGGGAAGAAGAAGGACGCGAACCCCCTGGCGGGCGAGAAGATGGACGACGACGACGAGATCCGCTTCGGCGACGAGGAGGACGAGGAGAACGAGGACGGCGACGACCTGCCCGTCCCCGGCAAGAAGGTCATCGACGAGGACGCCGCCGCGAAGCTCAAGAACAACCCCGCCATGGACGGCGCCATACCCATGGCCATCTTCGACATCTCCCGCAAGCAGTCCTTCTTCAACCCGGATGTCGCCGAGCGCTTCTTCGACATGTTCGCCACTTTCGCCAAGGTCTCGTGCCTGGAGAAGATCATCACCCACGTTGTCGAGGCCATGCGCGCGCTCGACGCAGCCCACCCCGCGACGTGGAACTGCTACGTCCGCCTGCCGCTGGTCGGCGTCAGCCCCGACACGCCCGAGTTCCCGCTGGGTCTGCGCGACGTGCTGTTACGGCTGGGCAAGGGCCTGGACGAGACTTCGGACAAGGAGGCGCTGCGCAGCAAGAGCCTGGTGTGGATCGAGTTGATCCTGCTGGTCGAGGACCTGGACGAGGGCATCAAGGCTGTATTGGAGGCTACGAAGGGCAAGTTGCAGGCGTAAAAGGTGCTGTATGGATATCAGGAAGAGAAAAATTGGCTACTGGTACAGAAAAGCAAAGGAAAACGGAAAAGCGGTGCTCGAAATGCGCATTTGACGGGAATAGACGGCGCGGAACTGACGCACCACCCTTGATACCACTTGCATACTCGGCGTTAGCCCCTAATTGATCATGTTCAAAGCAACCCACCCGCTCCCTCACGCCGCCGAGTAATTCGGGAACTTCTTGCCCTCCTCAACAGCCTTCTCCCACTCGCCGTCCTCGTCAAGCTCCTTCGCCATGCGGATGACCTCGTCCCACTCCTCCTTGGTGACCTTGTTCACGCTGAGGCGCCCGAGCTTGAGCAGCTGCATGTTCGCCAGCGGGCCCTTGGGGCCGACCTCCTTGAGCAGGGAGAGCGGCACGATGCGCGGGAACTTGTGCTCGATCTTGACGTGCACGAGGCTCCATTTGCTGCCGTCGTGGGGCGCGGCGTCGTCGTAGTAGGGGTTGTCGTTGATGCATGCGTTCCCTTCCGTCGTCAGCTGCAGGTCAGGAACGGTGGAGGCTGGTACTTACAGTCTGGGGAGTGCTCCTTCACGATGCTGATGATGCCCACGATCCCCGGCTCCTTGCAGTTGGAGTGGTAGAAGAACGCCTTGTCGCCCTTGCGCATGTCTCTGAGGTTATTCCTCGCCGCATAATTGCGAATGCCTGCATCATCATCGTCAGCTACCAGTCTTCAGATGTGAATGATGAGAAAGCTTACCCTCCCACCCCTCGGGCGTCTTCTTCGCCGCCAAATCATCAATCGAGAACTTGATCTCATACCCATCCTCAATCCGCACATCCGGCTCCGACTTCATGAGCCAGTACCGCTCCTCCGGCGGATTCCTCCGCTCGGCGTCCGGGTTGACGTCCGGTACGGAAGCGGATGCCTCGCGAAGGGCCTTGAGCTCGTCCTTGGTCTTTCTTGGCGGTGCTTCTTTCTTGCCTGCGGCGGGTTTCTGTGGAGGTGTCAGAAAATGAGTGTGGTTGGGGAATATGTGGGTGAAGCGCACCTTGGCCTTCTTCGCCGCGGGCTTCTTGACCTCCTCGGCCTTGGGTTCCGGCTCATCTTCCGGCTCGGCTTCAACGGCTTTCCTCTTGCGACCAGCGCCAGCTCCTTTTGAAGCCTTCTCTTCCGTTTCTTCCTTAATCACAGCATCCTTCTTTGCGGTTTTTGTCTTGGCAGGGCCCTTGCTCTTCTCAACAGCCGTCTTCTTCTCCTCCGCCGGCGCCGCTGCGCTCAGGCGCGTCGACGACCGAAGGCTCCGTGTGACGGCAGGCATTGCAGTGTTAATCCTGGGCAAAAACAACGATTGATTCCCTGTCCTGTATCTCAAGGGATTATTGTATGAGATTATGGCAGGTAGTCCAGTTTTCTGAGTGTTTGATGTTCTCAATCGCGTTGACGAGATGAACCGCTTCATGCTCATGGGTGACGCGACGACGGGTGGACGGGAGCGCACTGAGCGCACAGTGTCGCCAGATGAGAACTGTCACGGGCGCACGGCCCTGGTGTTCGAGATCTGATCACGTAATCGGTTGATGTTGCTTGACCAGGCCTCAAGTTTTTGACAAGTTGATCCTGATTTCAACAGACTTTTCATTTGAATTGACAAAAGCGGTGTACTAAAAGCTCTTTCACTATGTAAATATCTTCTCAACCTTCTACAGTACGACTGATTTATAGACGTGCATGAAATATTCCTCAGGGCGTAGGAGCACGAGTCTGTTCCGTAGTGCCCCCACATCAACCTCACCCATCCCACCAACCTCACAACACCACACCACGACACAATCATGTTGACCACCCGGCGCGCCGCCTCCCCCGTCCTCGCCGCCGCGGGCAACCTCGCCGCCATAGGCAACACCCCTCTCATCCCCCTCCGCCACATCGTGCCCCCCGACCACGCCTCCGTCTTCCTCAAACTCGAGACCTCAAACCCGACAGGCTCGCACAAGGACCGCATGGCCGCCTCCATCATCGCCGCCGCCGAGGCCCGCGGCGCCCTCACGCCCGGCATGAAAGTCGTCGAGGCCGCGGACGGCAGCACCGGCACCTCGCTCGCCTTCGTCTGCGCCAAGAAGGGGTACCCCTTCCACGCCTTCTCGTCGAGCTCGTTCGCGGTCGAGAGGCTGCTCGCGATGGTTGCGCTCGGGGCCAAGGTAGACATTGTGCGCGCCGGGGGATTCAAGATCACCGCGCACCTGTATGAGAGGATGCGGGAGTTCGCGGCGAAGGAGGTGCGCCGGGGCGAGGCGTTCGCGGTGGACCAGTTTTTCAACCGGGACGCGCTGCCGGGGTACGAGGCTATGGGGAAAGAGCTGCTGGAGCAGGTTCCGGGGGGCATCGATGCGTTCTGCGCGGCTGTTGGGACGGCGGGGATGGCAATGGGTGTTGCGGGGGTGCTGAAGGCTGCGAATCCTGGGACAAAGGTGGTTGTCCTGGAGCCGTGGGCTTCGCCGGTCATCATGCACGGGAGGACCGGGAAGCATCGTGTTGAGGGGACCGGGGTCGGGTTTGTGCCGCCGCTGCTTGATCGGGGATTGTATGACGAGGTGAGGAATGTTGATGATATGGAAGTGGAGAAGATGTGCAGTTACCTGGCGAGGAAGGAGGGCATTCATGCGGGGGTCTCGACGGGATTGAATGTTATTGCTGCGCTGGAGCTGGCTAAAGAATTGGGGAAGGGCAAGAACGTCGTGACTGTTGCTTGTGATGCTGGGCTGAGGGCTCTGAAGGGGATTCGCACAATAGTTAGAACTAAAGTAGTACCCGAGATAGATGGAACCACCTCCAACCAGGCCTCGTAGACACTCTGGCATATCCAGGAAAGAGAGGGTGTCTCCCATTATAGCCTCATCAATCGTGGAGAGGGTCATCGTCTCCACGAAGCCATTTCTTGACCAAATCAGCAATCGAAGTTTGTAGCGAGGTGCATCTAAGCTCCAGATAAGATTGCTACAAACCATGTAGCTCAGTCGCGTCACATACTTAATCACATTTTCAGTCGCGTGCTCGTCAAGGTTAAGCTCTTACTAAAGGCGGAGAAACACGAATTTGAAAGGGTTGTTTTCCCCTCCCGGCTAGGCAGCACTGCCCTGGAGAATTACCAAAAAAAGGCCCTCGGAGAAATACTTTCACGCCGTCGAGAACATATCATAAGTCCCAAACCCCGAAAGGAAACCCAAGACCAAGACGGGGGACAGCCACGGTGAGAACGACAACGAAGAAGTAGAAGATGCGAACGAAAGCATTCCTGCGGCGGAAGAAACGACGACGTAGACGATGGTCGACGTATTTGAGACAGAGTCTCTTCAAAGACGATTCGGACGAAAGCTTTGAAACCAAGCGACTGTCTCCGTCGTGGAGTTCATCGTCATGACTCGTTGAGCTTGGCTTCTTATTTTTCAACTGAAGCTAGTTGACTAGTTTCCAGTGGACTGAACACAGTTGCAGGTCCCTTGCGTCCACTCTCTATCTGGAAGTGTCATTCATAGTGGAATCATTTCCTACCTGTTGACCGAAATCTGAGAATGCGTCAGCTCTTGGCTGAACCAACGCATTCAGACCCTTGTCTTCATGTACAGCCTTCCTGATTTCGCACTGATTGGTCAAATCCCCTGTCTGCTGTTTGTTGGCTCCTCGATGGACATGGGAATCGACCCATACCTTCCAAAATTCGCTTAGAGCCTGCATCTGAACTGATTCAAAATTGTTTCCAATTCGTGCGCGGAGGCGGGCGAAGACTCCGGCATCTCGGGTGGATGCTCGCAAAGCGAGCACCAACAATGGGAAACAACTGGTCGAAAAAGAGGGGTAATTTCCCTTGCGGCGGTTGTGCTGCCTCTTCATCAGGTCACTTTAAAGACTGATGTTCCCTCACATGCTCTTTTCTCCATGACTCTTTTATTCTTCAACATTGACTGCGCGGAGAATCAGGCCGGATCAAAATGCAAGCTCCAGTTCAATCCACCGCCGCCAACGAGGCACAAATAGCTCCTGACCCGGCTAATGATGTAGGTTCACCAAAACGAAGCAACAGCTCAAGGCTACGCAATCGCATTATGGGAACGGGTATGCTGACGACCGCCGACCAGGACCAGGCCATCGCTGTTGACGACGGAGCGTCCCAGGTGGATGGAGAGAGGTGATTTGGAACACTAGGCTCTCTGCGTATGGGAACAACCGCTGACATGAAACTGCGAATTATGGGTTGCAGTGTCCACTCAGCCTCGACAGCATCTCTGAGCGAGAGTATTACCGAGTACCGGCGCATTCACGGGCGCACTTACACCCAAAAGACCGATTATTGCCTCCCGAACGATGAGAGGCAGAATGAAGGGCTTGAGATCGCGTAAGTTTCTAATGTGCTCACTTTTCTTTTGATTGTTGAACGCCATCTCTTTGAAACGGGCTGGGCTTACTCTCCTGTTTGAAAGGCATTACTGGGAGACTCTGTTTCTCGACGATAGGCTATTCCTTGCTCCAATTGGTGACAGCCTCCAAGTAAGCCTCCATGAGAGATCTCAGCCCTGACATTTTCTGATTGGAAGAATAGAAGGTTCTTGACCTCGGAACGGGGACGGGCATCTGGGCCATGTGAGTTCCGGTGCACGCTCTAGTCCAATCTCACAACCACTAACTAACCCATAGCGACTTCGCCGACGAATTCCCCTCGGCACAGGTAACAGGCGTTGATATATCGCCCATTCAGCCTGGTTGGGTTCCCGCAAACTGCAAGTTCCAGGTCGATGATATTGAGCAGCCCTGGACATGGGACGCCGATTTTGACTACATCCACATCCGCCATCTCGAGGCCAGCATCTCGGATTGGCCTGCCCTCTACAAACAGGCTTTCGATCATCTTAACCCGGGCGGCTACATTGAGATCAAGGAGCTTGACATTGAAGATCGATCGCAAGCTCTGGGCGAGGACCTGCCTCAAGATCACATCTATCGCAGATGGGCAAATGTCTTCTTCGAGTCCACAGATAAGCTCGGAAAGACTCTGAAGCAGTCTCGGGACCATGGCATTGCCAAGGCCCTCAAGGAGGCTGGCTTTGTCGACATTGTCGAGAAGAAGTGGCCTATCCCCATCGGCGCGTGGCCCGCTGACCCCAAGCTCAAGGAAGTCGGCGAGTGCAACTGGATGTATATCGACCAGCCTCTCGAGGGATTTGCGCTTTTCCTTCTCAAGGAGATAATGGAATGGGAATATGCCGAGATCATTGTCTTCGTGGCCGAGATGCGGAAAGCTCTCAAGGACCTGAAGCTCCAGCCTTTCTATTACCTGTAAGTCGGCTCATTGGGCGTCAATGTGCGCACATCGAATCGAAGAGAAACTAACCATGTCACAGTAATCTTGTGTATGCACGTAAGCCTGAGGATACAGAGGAAGTTCAATCTTGAAGCTCGGGGAACCGGAACAGGGGAATCATCTTGACGTACGACGATTGGAAGATCATAAGTGGAGGTCTCTTATCTATACTTATGAGTCAAGGGCTTTCAAACAATATGGTGTTCATCATGCCTCGTCAAGGTAGGCGGTTTGATGTCCATTGCCATCAAACTCTTGCTGAGAAAAAGGTAGAAATCTGGGTGCGCATGATGTGATCACCATACAAACGTAAAGCATGCACCAGAAACATCTACAATTTTTATAATGCGCATAGACAGCATGAGGCAAACCTACCTGGTCAATGGAAGCCTGGTTGTGTGTCTCTTTCTGCTTGCCTAGCAGACTTTGAATGCTGCTGCCAACGCCATTCTTGGTCATTGGCGGCTTGGAGGGAGTTGCGGGCTTGGAGGTTGTTGCCTGTGAAGATGTACCGGTGCTTTGCTTGTTCTTCACTGTGATTGTATTCATTAATAATCTTCGTTCATTGCTTCTGCGCGGGTCTGGACGATAAATCAGCTACTCACCGATCGATATGACGTTTTGAACTGCGGTGTTGACGGCAACGAATACACTTTCAATCATTTTGACGGATACCCAGCCACTTCTGACTGTAGAATCGAGGAACTTCTGGAGCTCTTCAACAGTTGCAACCCAAAAAGCAGCGCAGCCGTTCTCTGTGACTCTGTTCTGGTCAATGCGTCTTTTGGTTTTGTTGGAATACGCGGTGGGGATCTCCTCGCTGATCGCTTTGAGTATGACCAAGTTTTCATCCAGACGATCAATGTCCGGTATTTCTGGCAATGAGGACCCATTTCCATCCACGACATCGGCGTTATCCATCTCGAATGGCAGATAGGAATACTCCTCGGAAGACAGAGCTGGACGACAGAGCTGACGACACACCGGCATTGCAGACACGAGAGTTCCGAAAGGGGGCCTGCAAACGCTTGTCAATAATAAGACGGCGTCACTAGGAAAAGTACGGATGAGATGGCATTGGCAGAGGAGAAAGGTCCAAAAGGTCAGGGAGGAGGAAGAGTGTTTTGGGCCACAGACGAATCACTGTTAGACGAACACTGGCGATCGCGCCAATCAGGGGAGGGAGAAAGATCTGCGCAAACATCAGTACATAACGGAGGAAGGTGAATGAAAGATAACTCAATATGTAGGAACCCCAAAACAAAACTCACTTACATAGGCAGAATCTAAAATGCGCGATTTTGGAAAAAGGTTGTCCTTCAAGGTACACAAAGCTGAGTGAGCTGCACTTGAAATCGCCAGCCAAAGCAACGGCTAAAAAAGTTTGATCTTAGTCTTTGTGGCAAGCTCCCTGAAAGATATTTGATGGCTCAAGAAGCTGGTAGTTAGCGTTCTTGGTTCTCATAATTCTTTTACTTGGATAATCAAACAATGAACTCAATCAAAGCAACCAAAGTCCGAAACGAAATCATGGCATACTCACTAGCACCAGATCATTCCAAGACTTTGTATTCAATATATTATCGGAATAATTAGCCCTTCAGCTCTCTTCTGCTGGCCCGTCAAGCTCCTCGTGCTCCCTGGCCACCATTGCATCCAGGTGGACGCTGTTCATCATCGTCCCACCCATCGCTTCAGGGTCAATAAAGTACACGTTATCGGGTCCACATGGAAAGTATGTATCTTCTGTCATCAAATAGCCTGACCTAATACCCCATAAACAGAGTAAATGAACCTCGACAACATTCCTGAACCGGCTGCCAATTAAAAGTGACTCGGTGCGAGAAAAGTACTCGTCGTCGATGTCGCGGCTGAGTCGTAGTCGGTGGATTCGGTAGGCTACAGCCAGGAACTCGTGTAAATCTGTGTCCCCAATCGAGAGCATATCGCGACCAAAGTTGAACCAGATATAACGCTCCCGCACAGGGTCACCCTCGGGCAGAGGGTCTAACCCGTCCCAGGGTTTCGCAGTGATCCCTGGAAAGGCCTTCTCGTAGCGATTTTCATGATCGGGGTGTGTAGTGAAGTGCTCGCGGGCCTCACGGCAAGTTTGCAGCTGGGCAGGGACTGGGGTAGACGAGCGCAAGTGGCGCATCATCGGCGGACGCTTGACCGTCCGGTCCACTGTCTGCGCTCCTGGCTCTGGTCCCTTAATGTTTATGGGCCTTAATTTATGAGTGCACTCGCGTACCTCGACGATGCGGGGCTCAATGGTCAGCTCCCAGATGCGAGCACGAAGCTTGGCGGGGAGGTTTGGAAATAGGTAGAATGTTGTGGGAGGGGTAGTCATAGTCTCTCGTCGCGCAAAGTGCTTGCCGATAGAGAAGTACGAAATAGTGAGAATATGAAGTATGAAATGAAGATATGCGTAGGGCTGCTAGCTTGTCTACATGGTTGAGATGAGACGAGATGGTTGGTGATGTTGGCTTTGATCACCAGGTACGAGATCGTGGCATGCTGCCTTGCACCAGCCATACCAAGACCCATCAATCCAATCACGCTACGTGGCGACGAATCAAACCCGAAGATGTTTAGCGCCCCCGCCTAAAGGAATCCTTCCACCACAACGAAATCCTGCGTGTTTTTGACTCAGCTTTCCTGTTCTGCAAGAGTGTTCGATCTCTCTCATTGTCATATTCAGCAAAAATACGCAACTTATCGTTCAGTACAGAGCAGCCGTTGCCCATGAGAAAATGGCATCGATTTACTCAAGACGTTTGCCGAGTCGATGCATCAGAGTCCTTGTCCTCCAACCTGGAGCTGGCCCCGACCCAATTGCCACGAACCTGCAAGAGGCAAGCATTGATGATCCACCTTCATTTCATGCTTTGTCGTATGTCTGGGGCGACCCGTCGCAGCGCGAAGACATTCGATGTCAAGGCCAACAGGTTTCCGTTACAAAGAGTCTGTTCGACGCCCTTCGCCACTTTCGACTTCCCGCCGAGGAGGTGCTCATCTGGGCTGACGCCCTTTGCATCAATCAGGATGACATGGAGGAACGGGCAGAGCAAGTCCAGCTGATGCGTGACGTTTATTCACGGGCATCTCTTGTTGTTGTATGGCTCGGCCTTGATGAAGACAACGAGACTGCGCATGCTGTGCCGCTGATGGAAGCGATCTACCAAGCATGCGAGGATCAAGCCTTGGCCCGTGGGGTTGAGCTACTGAGCATGGCTCACTTCACCATTGCCACGGAGAAGATGGAAGGTTTCGCTGGTGTCTCCATCTCTGATATCGCCTCGGCCGCTCAACGTTTAGGCCTCCCAAAGCCCGACTCGAAGAGTTGGAACGCCCTCAAATGGCTCTTATCAAGGCCCTGGTTCACAAGGGTGTGGTGTGTCCAGGAGATTGTGCTGGCGCGTTCATCTAGGGTTTATGTCGGCTCTCACTCGTTCGAATGGGACAGGCTGGGCGTCACAGCCGCCTGGCTTAGCGAGCAGAATCTTGCAAACGACTACGATGTGCCATCTGAACTCGACGGAATCGCCTGGGACAATGCGTACAGCATGTTTGATAAAAGCGAGCTTTCGGAATTGAGCTTCCTTGAGGTTCTCTTGAGCTTTCGCGACTTCAACGCTACAAACCCCAGAGACAAGGTCTACGGTTTACTGGGACTTGTCAATGAGGTAACTCTCGAGGGGTTCCCTAGTGTTGACTACAGAAAGACTGTTGCAGAGGTCTACATTGATGTGGTGAAGGCCTCGGTAGCAAGCAGCGAAAGTCTTGCCCCTCTATGCTATGCTAAGCATGGTGTTGAGTACGAGCGTACAGAATTTCCGTCCTGGGTTCCTCGGTAGGATGTCAGCGAGGACGTCTGCAACGTTCTCCACAGCATGTCGGTGACGGCGTGGGAAGAGGGAGATAAACACGGCCTGCCAAGTCTTGTTGACTTTCAGCCTTCATCAGATGGCAAGGTCGGCCTTGCTGGTGTGCGCTTCGATACCATCGCCTGGACCACAGAGGTCTTTGACATCAGCCATTTCAAAGAGGACATATCCTCAGCCGAAGCTAAGACGCATCCTTTCCTTGAGATTTGGCACCGAGTGTCATCGACGAAGTCCTACCCACTATTTGGTTCAGAAGATGCTCCATTTGGGGCAGTCCTGGAAATGGGATTGACACTCACCACCGGCTTCACGGAAGGCTACGAGTTTGTGTTTGATCTAGAGCAAGATGAACGACATCGGTTTTATGCCGACTACCTAACTTACATCAAGAAGCTCTTCAGCATTGCGGGAAAGACTCCTGATACTTATGACCCTTTGGAGGTAGCACTATGTGACGGCGATGCAAATCGCTTCCGCATTGCATCCTCGAGATCTTGCGACCAAAGACGGGTTTTTGAGACGGCCAGTGGCTTCTATGGACTCGCACCAGCCTGTGCAAAACCAGGCGATGCGGTTGTTCTCCTGTATGGTGGACCAATTCCCTTCGTTCTTAGGCAGACTGACGAAGGTTGGATCCTGCTTGGTGATACCTTCGTGGGGCCTCTGATGCCAGAGTCAGAAAATGAAAGCGTAAGGGAAAGGTTCGGTAAAGAAGAGTTGTTTCTTCTCGTTTGAAGCGCTGTTTAATTATAAGACAGATTAGTACACGAGATGGTGCAAATGACAACATCAATTGGACAGTTCCATTGAGGCCACTTGGGCAGTTTTTGGACTTCATCATGTGTTCGAACGTGCTGCGCCGCCAACTTGCGCGCTGGCTGCAGATGTTGTGGTTATTACATCATTTTATGTAAGTGAATCCTTCGAAATGGTGGACCAACCAGAGGCATTCCTTTAACCCACAACAGTTGGTTATTTTGCTTGCCGGTTCCATCTGTCCATTTGCCGCGGGCGGAAACGTCGAGCCATGAGCGGGGTTGAGGGCATCGCTTAAAGACAGACTCACGATTATCTCGTGTCTGACCCCCATCTTTTGCGCGCGCTGATTTTCATCTCGGTCTTCATTTGTCCTCGAACCCTGCCTAGAGCTAGAGCCTCGGCGAACACTGGAGTTGCTCTTTACCCGTCCATCCGCTCTCAAGATATCTGGCTATTAAAGAAGCTTTAAAATGTCCTCCGAGCCTCCTACGATCCGCGAGCCAGACCAGGATGTAGATTTTGATGGCATGGACGGCGACGATCTCCTGAGGCAGCCAAAGTTCCAAGAAAGCCTAAAGTTCTTAGAAGATGTGAAAGTCTGTTGCATCCAATTTCTCACGATATCATCGTCTGACACGAGTGATAGAAGCGGTTCGAGACGACGCAGCCGGATGTTTACCCGACGTTCATCCAAGCGCTTAGTAAATTCAACCAGGCCGCTCCGCAGACCCAGGAAGAAGCCGATAGGAACATTGCGGAGATCCATGCTAAAGTCACAATCTTATTTCACGGTCATCAGGATCTGCTGGACAGATTTGAGAGTACACTTCCGGCCGAATACTTTCACCAAAGGGCGAGATCTGAGGGTCAGATGTAAGGATGGCTTATTTTCAAGGGTCTCAAGGGTTTACTTATAGGCGTTTGCGAAACTTCAGAGGTTGAATTAATGAGTATTTCTACCCACGTGATGATGTCTGAGTGTGTCTGAAATGCATGTCGGTCGCTTCTGTTCACGGACGTCAAGGTGCATTAGTTCGAAGTAGCAGTTGTGGGACGTGGCCCGAGTTTCGCAGGTCATGCGGCTTTTCTGTTCTCCTTTCCTTTTGTCTCCTGGAAGCTTTGTAAGCTTCGTCAACAAATTCTAGGCAAATTGGTCCTACCAATAGCTAGAGCTCTATGTGTGACTGTGGCCATGTTAGGAAGCCCGTGAAGGGCCAGACGGGCATCGCGGGGGAGTTTCACGAAGCACCACCTCATGATGCCAACAGCCGGTGGCAGCCCTCGGGTTTAACAAACCCCGCAACGGATACGTCCGTACTCTCAACTCCAATATGCCGGTTTGTCGACCTTTTCCGGGCATATTACCTTGGCAAACTCCCTTTTCCGCAAAATAGCCTATCAGAGCCTTGAAGTCGCTCAGGGGATTACCCCGAGTTCCCCAGGTCGACCAACAGGCTCACGCGTTCGTCAGTTGACCCCGTTCCAACTAGCGGAGCTTCTCCGCAATCTCCTACCTCTGCAATCTCTCAACCAACCAAAAACGATCAATGCCGCTTCCCCGCAACAACCAATTGCTCTTGGCAGCTCTTCGAACAAACCTGAAGATGAATTTGTGCTCACAGTGACATTTCGAGAGGACCCACATCTAGCTTATTCTTTTTGACGGATTGGACCGCCCAATCTTGTCGAATCATCCATCGCATCCATCGAAGTCATAAACCCGTGCCCAGAGCCGGGAGTTGCCCGGTCGCTCCCGAGCATCGACCAATAAAGTGCCGTGAAGCTCTCCCCATACCCCAGACTTTGCTTCACTCACATGTGGGGGCCCGCCAAATTCATGTGGAGATGGGAAGTCTAAACGTTCGGATCCTTCTCAAATGGGCCTAGAGAGCGTGTGAGATTTAGCCAGAATGCGCTGAGTATGTGCCGAGTGTTCGGCTCTTCCAGGGACATGCATGGTTCGGTGGTAGTGACATGTCGGTCGATTGAAAGGCGACTCCAAGCCCAAGTGAGATGGTTCGGGCTTTTATAAAGCCATGACAGCCCCCGGCTCTTGGATACTGGCGTTCACTTAGCGGAGACTATCTCCTTGGACCCTAAATTGTGTCAATCATCATGGCTTCCAAGGGCGATCACGAGGTCCAGCATCTTCGCAAAGCAGCCGAGAATGAAGTCGAGGAGAAGTTAGGCCAGTCGGCCATCTTTGAGGCAAAGCAAGCCTCTGATGATGAGCATGCACAGACTTTGATGCAAGCCCTGACCCAGAATCGAAAGGCGGTGTTTTGGTCCGTCATGATTTCAATGTCTATCGTCATGGAAGGGTGAGACTGAATCACGCCTTGACCTTGTTAATCGTCTTACTTCTGACTCATTCGAACTAGATATGATGTCATTCTGATCAACAACTTCTTTGCCTACCCTGAGTTCCAGAAGAAATATGGCAGCTGGTATGGCGGGAAGATCGGATACCAGGTGTCTGGGCCGTGGCAGACTGGGTTGACCATGGCAGCCACGACCGGTGCCATCTTCGGTGAGCTACTATCTTGTCATGGTTTCGTGTCACAGTCCTGATGTATGCAGGCGCCCTGATGAACGGTTTCTTCGCATCCAAGTACGGCTACCACTGGGTCATGATCATCGCAATGGGGTTCCTCAACTGCTTCATCTTTGTTGTCTTCTTCGCCCACTCTGCCGCCATGCTCCTTGTCGGACAGATTCTTTGTGGCTTTTCGTGGGGCGTGTTCGCCACGCTCAGTCCAGCATACGGTAGGCCTCCATCTTGAGACTTTTCTTGATCCACTGCTCACTTAGAAACTACTCAGCCTCTGAGGTTTGTCCGACGAACCTTCGAGGATACATGACCACCTATGTGAGTTAATACCTACTAGCGACTGAAGTTGCAAATATCTGCTGACACTTCCTAGGTCAATCTTTGTTGGGCGACGGGCCAGCTTATTGCCGCGGGCGTACTTCGTGGCTGTCTCAGTATTGAGGGTGAGATGGCGTACAGGATCCCCTTTGCAATCCAATGGGTGAGGTTCTCCAACCCGAATTCAGCGAGACGATGTAGCTGACTACGGACTACAACTAGTTGTGGCCAATTCCTTTAATGGTCATCTCATACCTTGCCCCCGAAAGCCCCTGGTTTCTCGTTCGCAAAGATCGACTCGATGAAGCTCGCCGATCCATCGAAAGACTCAGCGGCGACAAGACTCAAGACCAGATCAATGCTCAATTGGCCATGATGGTCCATACCACCAAGGTTGAAGCTGGTGTCACGAGTGGTGTGTCATACAAAGACTGCTTCAAGGGTGTCGACCTACGACGTACGGAGATTTGTTGCATCGCCTTCGCTGGCCAAGTCATGTCCGGAAGCAGCTTTGCATACACACCAACGTACTTCTTCACGACCGCCGGCATGAACACTGCCAATGCTTTTGAATTAAGTCTTGGTGCGAAGGGGATGGCTTTCATCGGCACCTGCCTGTGAGTTCCAAGTTTCAATTGGTGATGATATTTGTTGAATATTACTCACATTACGTGCACAGTTCCTGGTGGCTCATCACCCATTGGGGCCGTCGTCAGATCTATGTCACTGGCATGGGTATTCTGACCGTGATACTGTTCATCATCGGTATTCTTGACGTTTCTGCTGGCAAGAAAGGCTTATGGCCGTCTGGTGGCTTGTGTGTTTTCTGGCTCTTCATCTACGTAAGCTATCCATCCTGTATCAGAATGATCGTCAGCGAAGACTAATTAACAATGCACCAGTCCCTTACCATCGGCCCAATCACTGTAAGAAATCCGGACTGTGCCTACAAAGCCTTCATTACTCACCTCATCTGCAGTACAGTGTAATCAGCGAGACTTCCTCAGTCCGCCTTCGGCCATTGACTGTGGTTCTGTCTCGAAACGCCTATCAGCTAGTCAACATCGTTTCGCAGGTCTTACAGACTTACATGATGTGAGCATGCATGACTTTATTTTGAAGACATCAATTGCAGGAATACTGACATTTTGCGCGAAGGAACCCCACGGAGTGGAACTTGCGCGGGAAGGCTGGGTTCTTCTGGGCCGCTACCGCTTGCACCATCTTCGTTTGGTCCTTCTTCCGTCTACCTGAGGCTAAGGGAAGGACATATGAAGAGCTGGACATCTTGTTTGCACGCGGTGTCCCAGCCAGGGAGTTCTCCAAGACTCATGTAGATGCATATGCCTCTTCCAGCCAGGTTGAAGATGTTCACCATGCGACCCCGCCGAAGGAAGACTCATGAAGATAACCTTGATGACATCTACCCGAGAACGAGAGCGATTTCATCTTTATCAGGGGTACCAAGTTTTACATTCTCTATCCCATCAGCTGCCACATGACGCCTGTCGTAGCCACTCAGCCACTTATAGCTTTATAGCTTTATGTAGCACAGGCGTATTTAATATGCCTTCGCCTTGCATCCCTATTTCCAAGAGATTAACCTGTTTTTACCTATTTCTATAACTCCTACTATGCAACAGTTATAAGCCTAGCTCTTAACATGACGCTTCACGCCTCCTAATATGCTGCGAAGTAGGCTATAGCCTAATGCAGTTTATCTTTTATCTCACAATATCTTTTTCAATAGCTTAACAGCAGCTAACTAGTATACTCCTTATGAAGCAATATAACTAGCCTGTATAGTTTATATAACTGCACTTCTATATGCTTTAAAACAGTATATAGGAATATATTAACCTTTATAACAAAAAAGCATCTAATTTAATATAGTAAATACTATACCCTCTTATGCTTAACAAACTATATATAAAGCAATAAGAAGAGGCTTAATGCAAATATATCTAACTTTATACTAACTAAGCTGCTTACTGCTATACTTGCCAGCTAAACTCTGCTAACACTAAGCTACTACTACTACTTATATTTACAGTTAAAGACGTTTGAGAAGAGCATATAGAATAAATTGCAAACTATAAGATATAGGTTGTAAAGCAAAAAGAGCTTATAATAGGCTACTACTTCATTTAGAACTAGGTTTATGCTATAGTTAACTATAAAATATTATTAATAATATAAAACAACCTCATCCTTATTAAAAACACCTCAATTCAAGCATTTATTTATATGCTTAAGAACTACTTTACACTAACAGTCCTCTCTATAGTTACTACTATATAAAATAATTACCTCACTTCGCTATAGAGAGCTATAGCAATAATAAATCTAAAAGCATAATATTAGAAGTAGTACTATATATATTAATATATATAAGCATATAAGATCTCTAAGATCTAAGAGGTCCTCACTTCACACACCTTTTTAGAAGCAGTTAGCAAACGCTTCATATCATTTTAAACTGAATAAAGCCTTATTAAACTTATTACAGCAAAAAAGACTAATAAGCCTATATATAGCATTATTAAATACAGAGCGATTTTTACTACTCTTATTAACTAGCATATAAGTTAAGAAAGCTAGTATAATATTTACACTACACTTAGAAGCTGCTTAAAGCCTTCTCTCTCTATAACTTCAGAAAACTCTATATAAAGCAACCCCACTTTAAATAAAAGCTATAGAGATAGTAATTTCTAAAAATACCTATATAGCAGAAAGTACTAATAGTTAGCTATAAAGTATAGCTGCTTAGAGATAGCATTATAAAGCAAATAAGCTAAATATAAAGCTTATTTTGCAGCTAGTAAAAAAAAGACTATTTTAGAAGCACTCTTAAAGCTAGAGTGAAGCTATCTCTAAAACTACTTCTAAAGTGAAGAATAAATTATAGAAACACTAGAGATGCTACATCTAATGTAAGTATTACTATAGTTACCTTTAGATATAATTATATAAAGTAATATCAATCTGCAGAAACTATCCTCAGCAGAAACTGCAGTAGAGCAGCACTTCAGATAATATAGCCTAAGTGACGTCAATCTGCAGAAACTGCCCTCAGCAGAAACTACAGTAGAGCAGCACTAGCCTAGCAGAGGACAGATATAGCAATAAAGCTAATCTATAGAGACTGCCCTCAGTAGAGACTGCAGTAGAGCAACATTTTGTAAAGGTATTTAGGGGCTACAGGCCACAGTTAGGTCAAACTGATGGGAGAAGCACCCAAAGGGTAGGTATAGTATTGCTGCGCTACTTTTGCTTGCTTCTTCTAAGATCCCCTTTTCCCAACCTTCAGCGAGTCCTCGCTAAGTTCTCACTATAGAGGGTTCTATGCCCTAGGCCTATAGGCGTCTCTATACCTTCAGCCTTTATTGGCTAGGTCATCTCTAGTATTGCTGCTCTATATGCCTAGTCCCTTATAATTATCCCCCTTTTAGTTATAGTAGTTCTTATTATATAGTTAGCCTCTAGTTTAGAGTAGCTGCAGCAATCCTCTTCTGTTGTCTAAAGCAGCTCTTATTATCTTTCTCTATTGTCTAATATAATAGATAGCTGTTATATATTCAGCAAAAACTCTATTATCTATTTAGGCTGTCATTATTATAGTTATTATTAATTAGAGTCCTTTAAGCTATATATAGGTTTTTTTATTTCAAACCTTTTTATTAGTTATCTTTAAAGAAAGTGATATTTATTCTTCTTTTTAGCAAATATAGTTATCTAAGTGTTTTATTGCTCTTATTCCCTGCAAACTCACCCTTTATTCAGCAAGATTTCCTAATATAATATCCTTATAGTGTTCTTTATAATAGCTTCATTTTTCATCCTATCATCCTCCTTCTAAACAGGCGCATTATAAAGCTATTAATTAAGTTAGATAGCAACTGCTGTTATTAATTCACTACACCTACCTTTTCACCTTTAGTAGCGCCTGCTATAGTGAATAACTGTTATTCACTTTATCTAATATTACGCCTGCCTCTGCAACTTTTTAATAAAGCCTTATAATTATCTATAAAGTAACAGCTTTTCTCTGCCTCAGTTTAGTTCTTCTTTTCCTCATAACAATATATCTTTCTGTATCTTTATATTATATAAGCTTTACTAAGCCTCTATAAACCTTTCACAGATATTTCACCACTTTATAATACTTTTATAACTAATATTATAAATGCAGAAAGCCTTATTACCTAAATTCTTACTGAGTATAGTTCTAATAATTCTAAGCTTAGTGATAGCATATATTAGTGCAACTAATCTAATAGCAGTAAGCCTTATATTAGCTATATATTATAGCTTTATAAGAGCGGCAAGGTTGTTTGCACTTATGCTTATAATAAAGATTGTATATGTAAGTTATATTAGTTGCACAGCATTAAATGCTATAGAGTAAGTTTAGCAATTATTTAGAGAAAGTATAGGCTAACTGTTTCACTTCTAAATTCCTTTCTGCTTTATTCTAACTGTTCACTACTATTAGAACTAAGTTAAGCATTATATCTGTTAGATTGAAGCTAGTTATTACTACTAGCATAAGATTTACTATATCTTTACTGCAATTAAAAAGGGTTAGATGCTTCTCTAGAGTTTCTATAAGTAGTTAGTAAACCTTGCCAGCCTTCAATAGAGCATTAAAAATTATAATAACTAATTAGTAGCTATAAGTGTTAAAGAAAGCACTACTGCTTATATATAGATATAACTCTAAATATCCTTAAATATAAGTTTTATCTTATAGTTTGCTTTATCTTTACCTTCATACTAATAAGTGTTTGCAGCTAGCTTGCTAAGCTAAAGACTAGAATAAGATAGATAAAATTATAAGGCAGATTAAAGGTACTCTTCCTTCCTACCTATATAATAAAACCTATATCTTTAAATAGACTGACTTCCTTAATAAGCTTGCTAACATCCTAGCAATATATCTCTTAAAGAGCAATCCTTATATAGCTATACTTTCTTTATAAAATCCTTTAAAAATTTAAAGTGTCTATATACTTTGTAACGCTTATTGCTATGCTCTAATTGCAATCTTTAAGACTATCAGTAGTAGTTCTATATTTTACCTTAATTCTTATAAAAATATTAGTAAGCATTCAGCAGCAGTTTGCTAGAACTTAATTAATACTAATAATAAGAATAATTCTTTTAGTAAGAGAGATAGTAATAATAGCAACTTTAATAAGCTTAATAATAATCTATAAGATAGAAATAACAGCATAATTAGTAATAGTAATAATAATAAAAATAAAGATAATAAGAATAAAGCTGAAGATAAAAAAGAAAAAAAAGAAGAAGATAAAAATAAAGATAATAATAATAAAAATAGTGAGGAAAATAAAGAGTAGTATTATTAGTAAAACTTCAGCAGAAGCATAATAGATTTCTATAAAATATTTTTAGTTAGATATCTATAGTTTTATATTACTTTTATAGAGAGTTTAAAAAGTTTTTACTAGCGTTTTAGCTGTTTTACAGTTAATTAATTTTTCTTATTTTCTTTATACTACTTATTATTCTATTTATAATATAACTTATACTACTGCTTCTTAAATTCTATAAGAATTTATAAAGTATTTGCTAAATATTCTTTAAGCTTCTAAGTATTATATTCTACTAGCCAGCCTTTCTACTTAACTAGATATAAGGGGCCCTCTAGCGCTTCCCTTTACAACATAATATCTTTAACCTCCTATTCTTTAAAGTCCTCTTCTAAGTCTAAGAGCAGTCTTTCAGCAAACTTTCAGCTATATTACAGCTCTAATAGTGCAATAGAAAAGATATTATATACTTAATTATACTTCTTTAGAAGCTATACTTTATAAATATTAAAGCTTATAACTTCTATAACTAGTATAGAAATAAATTGCAGAGTAAGCTTTTGCTAACCTTTTGCAAAATAAAAGTTCTTAATTAAAAGTCTTATAATATCTCTAATATTATATAATTACACTTTTCTTCTAATATTTATATTTTTAGCTTATACTTTAGTTATATACTGCTAATTCTCAGCTATCTTTTAGCAAACCTCTATCAGCTTTTTAAGTCTTTCCTCAACCCCTTAGATCTTAAGGTTGATATATAGTAAGCAGTAGTTAATTATTCTCAAATAGTATCCTATAAAGGCCTTAAATAGCAATATGCTAATAGTAGCATATTTGATATTATTATATAAGAACTCAGCTTTAACTAGCTGTATTGCTTATTAGTTATACAAACCTTCGCTAAACTTTAAGAGATATATAGTTAAAGTCTGATACATTTTTTCTGTCTAACTGTTTATTTATAAGTGCTATACTATAGAGATGCACCTTTCTATATCTTAAGCCTTAGTCTAGTCTCACTAAAACTAACTAATGATCAGTTTGTCTCTATTACTAATAATAGCTTTAAATATGCTATACCAGCACTTAATCTCTTAGTATAAGATTCTTGCTAAGCCTGCAGCATCTAGTTGCTTAGTTATCGCTAAAAATTAAGCTACTTTAGTCATTCTGTATATAACCACTAGGATTGCATTATAAATAATCCCATCATCCTAGCAACTTTCTAGTAAGCTAATTAAAAAGTCTAAAGAAATCTATTAAAATAGATATACTAATAGTTCTAATATTTATAGCAGTCTATATAGTTTATACTGTAATATATACACCCCTTAGCAGTATAAGCATTCAGCAATATATCGCTATATATCCTCTATCAGATATAGCTAATAAAACTTTCGCAAGATCAGTTCAGCTGTTTTATTCGCCCTTATATGCCCTGATCTAAGTGCATTATAGTAGTTTCTTAGGATTTCATAGCAGAAAGATCCTTCTTCTGAAATAATAAGTCTTCTTCTAAACTAAAAGATATTATTCTTATTAAGTTAGTACCTTTAGTGTTCTTTAGCATTTCAGCAAACCTTAGCTATAAGATCTCTATAGAAGTAGTCTTTAGCCTGCAGTTCTCTAACTATCTATTTAAGATCTATATTTAGTTACAATATATAAGCTGTTTCATTCTAAATAAGCTTCTTTATTATAGCATATAGAATATACTATTTCAGTATAATAACTCCAGCTTCCCCTAAGTCTTCTAGCATATTGCTAATCTTTTATAAAGCAGTCAGCATAACACCTATATATAATTTTAAGCAGGTAACAGCACTAATATATATATTTTAATGCAGTAAATCGTTAGTTCCCTCTATAAGGTAGTGCTAACCTGAAAGTAAAGATCTCTCAACCTTAAAGCTAGCCTTCTAGCAAGGTTCTTATATGCTTTGCTAGACAGCCTAAATATAAGTTTTTATAGTAGCTATAGTTCTTTTAAGCTTAGCAATATATTAGCAATTTATTACTAAAAACTAGCTAATAAGCTTAAGCTTTTTTCTAAAAGTAGAAAATATATTATCTACTTTTATATCTTTTACTATATAATTAGAGCATTATAACAGTCTATCTGCTAGATTTATAACTTCTAACTTATATTAAATTTTGAAATTAAATATAGATAGGTAATAAACCTATCAGATAAGCCTTCTGCAAATGTCTTATATAGGTACAGCAAGCACTTCTTTTAGCACTATATAGTCTGTAAAAACTAAAAACTTCTCAAGAAGTTTTTATAAATACTAAGCCTAATGATTCAGACTTTCTATAATTACTAAGAGCTCTTACTGCCCTATAGCCTAACATCTCTCTATATCTAAAAGCTTCTTTAACTAAAAGGCTATTAAATATCAAACTATATTATACTTTTGCAAAAGCATACTAAATGCTGCTTAAGTAGATATATCAGTCTTAACTTTTATTTCTAGCATTAAGTTATAATATCTCAGCATTAAGGCTTCAGCAAATGCTCTCTAAAGCATCTTAAATACAGTCTACATCTCTCTTATTCAAATGAAAGCTCCTAACTTCATGCTGTTTTAGCTTCCTTTAAGCGTGCTATTTATAGAAGCAGCAATATAAAAATATCTTGCAATAAACTTATAATAAAAGTTATAGAATCCTAAGAATACTTATATATCTCTAAAAGACTTTAATATTAGCTATTTAGTAACTATTTAAACTTACTCTAAGTTTATCTTTATACTATCTTAAGTAATATAAAACTTTAAGAAGTCTACTTCTATCTAATAAAAGTTATATTTCTTCAGTTTTATAAACAGCTTAACAGCCTTTAGGCAGCATAAAACAGCATAGAGGTCCTTAATATGCTGCTCTCTTATATCTAAATAGATAAAAATATTATCTAAGTATATAACACAGTAAGTGTCTAAGAGGTCAGTAAGCACTTAGTAGATATATGCTTAAAAAGTTATAAAGGTGTTAGTAAGCTTAAATAGCATCACTATATATTCAAAATGCCTATATCTTATTTTAAATGCAATTTTCTACTTATCTGCCTTATTAATTGCAATATAATAATATGCTTTACTCAAATCAATCTTTAAAATAAACTTTATACTAACAAGCCTATCTAAAAGCTTATTAATTAGTAGCAGAAGATAACAGTTTTTCACTATAATTTCATTTAGTCCTCTATAGTCTATATATAATTATAAACTTCTATCTTTTTTAAATATAAATAGCATAAATGCTCTTGTAGAGCTAGTTAAACAGCATATACAGCTTGCTGCCTCTATTTCTTAAATATATTCAGCAAGCATTTAAAATTATTCTGCTGATATAAGGTATATAGGCCTGTATAAAGGTTTCTTGCTAGGTTTCAGTTTAATATAATATACTGCTCCTTTCAGCTTAAGAACTTTCTTTATGTTTTCCTTATTAAAAATATTAGCAAAGTCTTAAAGTTCTTTAGAAACTTCTTTTTCTTAGCCTTCGCCTAGCAAGCATTCACCTAAGGTCTTAATATCCTTCTCATCAGAGGCTAAAACGCCTATTAGATATATAATATAGGCCTATTAGCCATTTTCTATGATTTCCTAGATAATTACCTCTAATTCAGCAAGCAAGAAGTATTTATATAACTAGATATATATACAAGTGTTAATATAAATACCTTTCCACTTTATTAAATTATTAGATAAGAGAATATCTCCTGCTCCTTCAGAGTGAAGGCTTATAACAAAAGCTTAGCAAATCTTCTGCAAATATCTTTAACTATCTATAAAGAAAAATATAAGCCAGTAAACCTTTCCAGTAAGTATAAGCCTTCTTTAAAAATCTACTAGTTTAAAGGCTATAACACTTATAGCCTCCTTTAATTAAAGTTTCTCAATAAGATCTTCTTATATAATATCTACTGCTGCATAGATATCTATATTAACTTTTAGTTTAACTTCACTAGCTGCTCAGAATGCTAACACCTATCTTTTAATAGTTTATCCTACTAAAACTGAGGTGATTTCTAGTATAATGCCCTTTAAGGTTGCTTCTACACCTACTTATTTCTTAAGTCTTCAGTATTAGTTATATAAGATACTGAAATCATATTAATCCCACTCTATCTCAAGTTAAAGTTCTAATTGCTGCCTGCTAGCTGCACTTAGTTCTTAGTGCAATTAGGGGAAATATACTTATACTTCTTACAGTTATAATATTAAGGTCTCTAAGAATTAAGAGGTTTACTACTAAAGCTAGATATTATATAGATGTTTACTAAGCAATTATTCTAAGATAAAGTCTCTAGATAGCAATCCCTTTAGTCTAACGATCTAGAGGGCTGCAAACTGCTCTTATGAGGGCAGTCTAAAAAGCCTAAATGCAGTTGCTTATATAACTTAGAACGTCTAGCAGTTCTTCTTATACACCTCCCTTCTATAATCTCCTACAACTTCTAAATATGCAAGGCAATAGTGTGTATATTAATATAGTTAATATTTTATTTAAACAGTTTATCTTTTAAGGTTTTTATAAAGCTCTAAAAGAAGGTATATATCTTTATATTACTTATATTCAGCTTATTGAGGGCTTAGTTAATAAACTTCTATTAAGCTTAATATATAATTAGCTTCTTATTATCTTTCTGACAGTATTACCTCAAAGCATTATAATAGTTCTATTCTTAGAGTTTAAATATAATATACTGCCTTCTTATAAAGATTCTAAAGTTTTCCTATCTTAAGTTAACCTCTCTCTCTAAGATGTCTATAAGCATTTACTAATATATTTACTATTCTATTTGCAAGGTATACTCTATTATACTTACAGCTTACTAAATATACTAACTATTAGAGCAGCTAAAATAATATTTATAAGCTTCTTCTACTATAATAAGCTAATCTTCTCTCATCACACTTATAGACTTACTAGTAAGGCAAGCTATATTATAGTTTAAAGGTTTCTTAAAAACCTTAAGCAATTATTTAGTAAGCGTTTAGTTACTTAGTACAGTAGCAATTAGCTCTTACTAGCTAGCTATTATAGCAATTATCTGCTGTATCAGCATTTAGCTAGTTGCTTCTTCTAGCTTTCTAGCTTAAGCTAGCCTGTTAGCTGCAGCTATAGATATCTAGCTCTATAGTCTGTTTAGTCTATAAGAAGAGGTCTTATAGTTCCTATCTTCTTATATATACTTATTGCTTAAGTAATAAGCATTTAATATAAGTGGCTTATTCTCTTTAGAGCCTCCAGCCTCACTTAAAGCATAGCTTTTTGCTTCCTCTTATTAATTTATATTATCTTCTAATTATTTACTGAGGTTATCTTCTCTATATAGGTTTATATAAGCTGTTTCGCTCTATGCTTAGTAAACACTAAGTGTAAGTTCTTTAGCCTGATTAGTAAGTATTACTTAAGTGTATAATGCTATTATTATTATTAACCTTTTTAAATCAGAGTAGAAACAAAAGAATTATAAAAATATTTAGAAGCTATAAGCTATAATTAAGTTAAACTGATAGGAAAAGCATCTAAAAAGTAGGTATAGTATTGCTGCACTACTTTTGCTTACTTCTTCTAAGATCCCCTTTTCCCAACCTTCAGCAAGTCCTCACTAAGTTCTCGCTGTAGAGGGTTCTATGCCCTAGGCCTACAGACGTCTCTATACCTTCAGCCTTCATTAGCCAGATCATCCCCAGCATTGCCGCTCCATATGCCCAGTCCCTTACACATTTACATGCCATCTATATAAGAGCAAAGCAAACAAACCTCTTTTCATTTATATATAACTTCATTTTGCAGCTTTACATCTTAGATGTAAAGCTAGAGAGGTGTGTTATAGCCACTCAGCCACTTATCCTATTAAACGCCAGATATAGCTTAAAACCCATTTTGCCTATTTTCGCGAAAAGTGATATTAGACCTTTACCAAAGCTTTAAAATATAACAGCATTTTTTTTAAACTCTCATATAAATCAACCACAATGCAGCTAATAAAAAAAAAGAGATATTTAGGTATAACTTAACATAGAGATCATTTTTTTTTAACTCTATTTTAGTTACTAATCTATATTAAATTTTTAATTGCCTGTAGAAGATAAAAACTGTTATTTTATGCTTAGATTACTATTAATAATGCTAGTGTGATTTGCCCTACTTTTACTTAATTTAACTAACTAGATATATAGGATTTTAACTAGTGTGCTTTTAGCTAGTTATAGATTTTTCAACCTAGCTAGCATTAAGTTATTTCAGCCTTCTAATATTACTACTAAAAAATCTACTCCTCAACTTATTACTGCTACTAATTAATAATAATACTAATAATAACACTACTAACTTCACAGATATTAATTCTAATAGCAAAGATAATAGTAAGCTCTTTTTTTTAATATTTTTATTATTTCTATAGCTAATTTTAGCTTAAGGCTGGATTTATTGCAAGCAACAGTTATATCTAAGCTGTCCTCTACTTAAGCCTTATTGCAAGCCTTATTGCAAGCTACTTCAACCTCTCCTACCTTTCTAACCCTCAATAACACCAAAAAACATCTTTTTTTTAGGCTTAAGCTGACTATATAGTATTTGCTAAAAAAGTAGCTTAACAGCAGTATTTCAGAGTTATACTGCTATAACTCCTTCTAGAAGTTGCAGCCTATAGGCTATACGCTAGTTGCTGCTAATCTTACTAGCAAGACCCCTCTCAATCTATTCCTATACTTTATTACTGCTACTAATATTGCTAAGTAGGCTGACTATATCAACAAATGCTTCTAATAGCAGTAAGTTAGTGCTAGCAGCTTTTAGCAAAACTTAAAGCAGAAGGTATTACAAACTGAGCTATGCTTTAAGATTTTATTAGCAGAGATCTATACCTTCTTTGCTATATTAATCTATATATCAGTTTACTATAAATCTAACTTTAATTATTACTAGTTAATTAATCCTTTACGCTCTACTTATAATATCGCTAGGTAGCTCTCTTGCAACTATTTTGCTACTTTATATCTTAACTTCTATCTATAAGACTTAGATATGCCTAACTTCCTTATAAAGATCTAGCAGAAGGTTAAGCTATAGTTAACTTAGATATAAGAGGTATTTTTATAGCTATAGAACTTTAGCACTATTATTGCTATTAATAAGTGTATAATCTGCTTCTAGAGAAGGTTTTATAATATTGTTAAAATGCTTAAAAAGCCTATTAAAGTTAGGTTTAAACTGTAGGTAGCAGCTTAATAGGGCTACTTCTTTTTATAGATCCCTCACGCATATACTAACCTATTGTTGACTTTAGAGGCTGCTGCTGCTAAAAAGGGCCCTCTTAGCGTTAACTCTATCCCTCTGCTAGAGGCTTAGGTTTAAGCCTTAGTAGAGGTAGTATAGGGTTTTACCTCTCTCATAGGGAAAAAAGTGCTGCAGAAGCTGCTAGTGGCTAAGTAACTAGCATTTACTTAAGCTGTTGTTGTCGCTCTATTATAACGCCTACCTACTTATTACTTCTAGCTAGAGGCTGCTACTACTTATTACCAGAAGTAGTTAAAAAAATACAAAATACAATACAATACAAAAATATAATACTAAATATAAAAATACAATACAAAATACAATACATGTATTTGTATTGTATTTTTGTATTATACTAATTATATGTATTTAAAATACAATACAAAATACATGTATTGTATTTTGTATTTTGTATTGTATTTTTGTATTTTATTATATATATATATATATATATATTAAAGGCTTTTATAGTATAATTATATATAATTATATATTATAAATACTATTTATATCTTAAACTGCTTAAAAATAAAATATAAGAAAATTATATATTATATTAAACTATTCTAAAAGCTTAACTTGAGAGTTTTAGCTAGATTTTTATATATTTATTATATTTAATATAATAACGGAGCTAATTAATAGATATTTACTCGTATCTCTGAGTACTAATACCTATCGGCCCGGCCTGCATGCAGGGTAATCTTAAATACTACCACACCTAAAACCAACCTCTTAAAATCCACCAATTATTTCTAAACTCTTTATCAAATTGAATATCTATCGTACGATTTTATACCTAACTGATTTGAAATCAGAAAATTTTAGGGAATCGGATAGAATATCTCCCCGTCTTGATACAGTACGTATCTATTTGGATAGATTATTATAAACTATATAAACCCTCTGTATTTTCTATTAAATACACTTTCAAATACACAACCAAAAAACAACAAACTTTCACATCAGATTCTTTGAAAAAAATGGAGTATAACACTACTACTTTTGTTAACCCTAACCCTACCTATTCTACTGAGGCTATAGGGTTAATTAATGCTTTTTATTTATTAATTAATATTCATTTAAAGTTAATAAATTAAATATATTTAAATATTTACTAATTAGATTAATAGGTTAATCCACTTATATGGTGGAAAGAAAATGAAGAAAGATTCCCTATACTTAGCATATTAGCTAGGAAATATTTAGCTATTAACCCTACTTCTGCTGCTATAGAAGGAACTTTTAATCAGGGTAGTAATATTATTACTAAAAGAAGAACTAGTTTAACACATTTTAAAAGAAAGCAATTAATGCTACTTAAAAGTTGAAATAAAGATTTAAATAAAGAAAAATCCTATAACTTTAGCCCTAAAGTTTATAGTGATTTATTTGATAGTTCTTTACTTTCTTTATTTGAATTAGAATTAGATTTTATAGTAGAAGATATTAATAATAGTAATTTTGAGATGGATATAGATTATAGTAGTGAGGATAAAGAGGATATTGAACAAGAGGATATTAAGTTTAATAAGTAAATTTTATAGATAATTATATATATTTTTATATTTCTTTTACTATTTATATAGAATTAAATATATATTATATAAGAAATTAATAAAGTTAGATTCTTCTAAGTTAAAAGCTTCTTTTAAGTACCCCTAAAGGTAGTAATCTTATTATTAGTTATAAATAATATATTTAGTTAGTAAGGCTATTAATTACTATAAAAACCCTTTAATTAAATATATATAAATAAATACATAAATACAATACAAAATACATAAATATAATATATATATTGTATTTATATTATAATAAAATCTCTTTAAATACATAATACAATATATATATTATATTTACCCTCTTAAATACATGTATTTTTAAATACATATATTGTATTTGATCTATATTGTATTTTTTCCAACCTCTGCTTATTACTATATTTTTACTAATAACTTATTTACTACTGTCAACCTTATATATTACCTATATTAACTGCAGCTACTTATTGCTGCTATTAGTACTACTAGGCTGAACTCTAAAGTTATTAAGCCACTTAGGCAGCTATAAGCTAATAACAAAAAGAGTGACTATATCCCTTAGAGCTACCTATATATATATTCTACTTTAAATAGTAAGGCTTACTAATTTGCATTTAAAGATAATGCTGTTATGCTTCTGATCAGCAGTATGTTTAACAGCAGAAAGATTGCCACTTTATGCTAGCATAAGCATCCTCTAGCTATATTAACTTCAGCTAGAACGTTATAAATACTTTTTTAGATCAACCTTACTATTAGTCTTATTAGCTTATATATTAATACTACTAGTTAATTTAAGTAGAAGCTATTTATTATTACTGTTACTATTAAATAACTATTTATATCTATTTTAATTAATATATATAACTATAATATAAATAGTGTTAATATTAGCAACTAATATAAGGCTAACTATAGAGATATTGCTATATATTGCAGCTGCTGCAGCAGCTAGCAGCCTATAGCTTTTAATTTTTTATTAGGTATATTAACTGCTAATAGAGTATTTTAAAGTAATATTTACTAACTTTTATATATTTATAGAAGTTATACTTATTAATATATATTTACTTTATAAAGCTTTAAACTTATACTATAAAAAGCTTTTTGCTATATTTTATTATAAATTTTATAAGCAATTAGTAGCTAAATTTAGAGGTATTACATTTAGAGAGAGGTTTTCCTCAACTGTTCAGCTTACTGAAGGCAGACTATATGATTTCAGACAGCATAAGAGAGAACAGAAGTGCTAAGCATATATAAAGTGTTTCAGAAAGACTATATTAGGGGAGACTGATAGGAATATAGCATTAGCATGCTGTACGCACTAAGGCTGCCTTCAGTATAACATGCCCTTCTGCTGTCAGAGCGACTGCTAGGTGAAATAGCATAGTGTTGAGCCTTAAATGTTAGCATTGCTAGAAGGGATATATAGAGCGAAATTTAGGTTAGAACCCCCTTATCGACTATATACCTCATGTGGGAGTCTGGAGTGCTGCTCGTAGGGGGGTCTAAAATCCACCTATAGGTGTGTGGCAGTGCTGGAATAATAGATCCTCTAGGTTGTGTATATTTTATGCCTGCCTATATAGTAATTCTTTTTAAATGCTTGTGTGTGTGCTGAAGTGGGGCATCTATCTAGCTGAGTGGCGTTGCCCTAGGGACTAGGTGCAGCTTTGATCCCTGCCTTGCTGATGTATAGGCTATGCACAGCATATACCTTGCATCTTTTCGCTCTAGTTTAGTTGAAATTTTTTTTTCTTCTTTTTTCACTTATTATTTCACAATTATATGATATATATATAGCTACCTATTCTAATATTAATTAAGTAACACTTTAGCATATACTAACTATATATAGAAGATGTCTTACTAAGAGTTTATAAACATAGGTGTTAATGCTGCTGTTAACTCCTACTTAATTTAAAGCTATTTCTATAATATGCTTAGTATATATATAGCATATATTGAAACTATTATGAAACTAATGCGTTCTAAGCTTTATTTCTAATTGCAACTCTAATTATAATCTTAGTAGTAAGTTTTAATATACCTTAAGCATATATATAGATAGTTTCTGATATAGTTTTAATTAACCTTAAAGATATCTTACTGCAGCATAATGCTAGTATATTTAAGTTATTTAGTATAGGCTGAGTATATGCTAAGTATAGTTAATAGATACCTCTAATTAAGCTGAAATTATATCTAAAGTAAACCTTCTTATATAAGTTTAGTCTGCTCTCTGCTTAGTTTGAGTATATACTAACTATATACTAGCTGTATAGTTAAAGTTAGCTTTAGTGTTATATATAGCACTATCTATAAGTTGCAGCCTACTATATAAGTTATATATTTCTTGCATATGCCTAAGTAATATTGATATAAATCTTACAGTTTTGCTGCTATAGTTGTTAGCAGCATTTTAGTGCTAATATGTTTTATTTGCTTATTCTTTATGTTTGCTGTGTATATGCTGATAATATGCAGTTTGTAATGCAGATAAGTATAACTTAGGTTTTACTGAAAGCATCCTCAGCTATAAGTATATAGCGTACCCTTATTTAGTATATACTTAGCATATATACTAACTGTGTATAGTGCTTTCTATGCTTATATTAGAAGCAGTGTTTAGAAGAACGCCTGCTTTACCTTTAAGCTTAAATATATAGTTTGCATAACTTCAGTATATACTCTGCTAATACCTATTTCAGTGCTAGTTCTTGCAACAGCCTTATCAGCAAAATCACCTCTAAGATAGAGGCCCTAGTGTAAGTTTATTTCTATATACCTTCTATATATATATAACTGATGTTAAATATAGTAAGGTTAACCTTATCTTCTAATAGCAGTTTAGTTTAACTTTCTACTGCATAAGTTATATATATATACAGCTGAAGAATGCTATATATTTGCTATTTATTTGCTATATATATTATATAAACTAACTGCTAACTTTCAGCTTATAGCAACTAATCTATCTTATAAGCAGAAGGAGAGAACCTTCTAAGTTAGCATGCTACTCTCTGCTTTATTAGGGTTATCTTTAAACTTATGTGTAAACTTATATGCTAACTCTATAGGTTTCAAGGTGATTTAGAGCATAGAGAGGGTATATACTTAGCATAAATTGTTCTCACTTTTACCTAATATAATATGCAATATAAACTGTAATTGCAATTGCAATAAAATCTTAATTAGAATAGAACTAGAGCTAGTATATGCAGAGGATATACTAATAATTTTATAGGCAGCTGTATGTGAGGATGCTCTTATTAGCACTCCTTCTAGTAGCAAGCGTAAGGTATATGCTTGATCTAAATTAAGCTGCAACTCTATATATACTGACAATATATATAGCGTAATGCTTTTTTCGCTTAAGCTGCTACACTTTTCTCTCTATCTAAGATCACTTCTTTTTTTGCAAAGAGTATATTCAGTATATACCTAGTTTATATTTTATATATACTAACTTCACTTTAAAGTTTTATACTGCTAAGAAGGCTTTAACTAATATATTTCTTATAGTGTTTATACTGTATATATGCTAACTATATTCTAGCTGTTTAAACAGCTGCTTCTTTTTATTCTTACTATAATATATATTTCACTAGTTTTATATCTATGCTGTGTATATGCTAATAATATGCAAGGCGCTCTCTCTACCTAGCAGGAGCAGCAGCAGCAAGAGGAGCAAGAGGAGGGTAAGGAGTAAGAGTAAGAAGAGGTTAAACAAGAGGACTACTAAATATATACTTAGTATAAATCTTTTGTAAATATAATCTAAAAATAGAACTTAGAAAAAAACCTATGCTTTAGCATATACTTAATATATATAGCTGTAAAGATAGCGTTAAATTAATATATTACTCTTAAATAATACTAATAATAAACCTTATATATGCACAGCATATATTTAGCTACACCTAGCCTTAGTAATAAGAAGACTTCTCTGCAGAAGAATACTCTATATATACAGCATATATGCAATCTAAAATATAAAAGTGTAAGTATTAATTTAGGTCTATATATGCAGCATATATGCTAGATATAAGTTTTATCTATAGTTAGCTTATTCTCTTTATCACTTAGTTCCTACTTAAGTTAAGCAATCTCTTTCTAAAGTTTATATTTCTGCTTCTATATATAAAGTTTATAAGCCTTCTGCTCTAGCTGAAGAAGCTTTTAGTCTGCTTA
Organism: Colletotrichum horii; assembly: GCA_027406005.1. Classification (NCBI taxonomy): domain Eukaryota; kingdom Fungi; phylum Ascomycota; class Sordariomycetes; order Glomerellales; family Glomerellaceae; genus Colletotrichum; species Colletotrichum horii. The sequence goes on from JANVYB010000006.1 coordinate 5,509,003, forward strand.
TTCTGTAGTGAAATCCTATATATTTCTAACCTCATACTGATATAAATAGAAAGCAAGAGGTGATAATAGGAAAAGTATGCTATACCTATATAAAGCATATACTAGCTGTATGCTTTACTTAAGAGATTTTTAAACTAAGATTGCATTTTATATACTTAACCTAGGTGCTAAACTTAGCATTAATAAGTTTAATAAGTTGAATAGATTATAAGAGATATATAGGTGCTTTTTGCAGCACTATATATACTGTTATTAATGTTAACATATTTGCTAAAAGCTCTTCCTAATCCAGGCTGACCTTAAGTTATCCCTCTATATATATAGGCTTTAGCCTAGGTATAGCTGCTGCTAAGAGATAGCTTAAAACACAGCATGCTTAGTCCTAATATAACTTTAGCATATATAGTGCGTAAGCTTAAGATATTCTTACTCTAACATAACTTAAAGCAGAAGCTGACTTCAACTAATAGCAAAGTTATCTTAAGCATAGCTTAACTCTATAAGGTTAGTATACTTATAAGCAAATATCTACTATTAAGCTAGTATTTTACTAAAGGATTAGATAAGAGCAGCTATAATCTATCCCTTCTTCTTCTCAGCAAACTAAGACCTAACATTCAGCTAAGTCTTATATATGCTATATATATAGCAAAAATATTCTTATTTATCTTTTGCTTTCTAAAGCTTAAAAAGCTCTAAAGTAGTAAGATAGTCTAAATACTTCTTTTGCTAGTTATAGAGAATATACACTTTACAGAATATAAGTAAATGCTGTAAATGCTTTTCAGCAGTTTATAATAGGTCTTACTTATATAAGTAATCCCTAAAGCCTGATACCAGCATAACGTTAGTATACGCTAGGCATATGCTGAGCATAAACCTACTGCAAGCCTGCTTTATATCTATATCAGTTATAACAGTATAAACTGCATTATGCGTTGCAAGATATATATAAGCTTATTAAGCTGGAACGCTAGAGACTGCTTTAATCTAAACAAACGTACGCTCAAAAAGAATTATATAGCCTTCTTATAAGTCTATATTCATCTAAATATAAGCATATAACTTAAGATCTACTAAATATTAAATTAGTATATACCCTGCATATATAAAGCATAGAGAGAATATATATTATAATCCTTCTTGCCACCTGCAAACCTTAAATAGGTTTATATCTCCTCACACTATCTTAAATAACATATCAACCTTAAGATATCATGCCTTCTGAAACGCCTACATATATGCTTATGCTATATAGATAATATAAAAATCTCCACTTAGAAGCTGTTAAACTTTATAAATCTATTGCTCTTATGCAAGCTTTACTTTATTAAAAGCAAATTCATATAGAACCTCTATATATTATTAGTATATACTTAGTATATATAGAATATAAACAGACCTATATATAAGTTTCTAGTAGGAAACTATAGAAGATAAGCCTTTTATAAGAGTATAGCTACCTTATCCTCATTATTAAACGCTACACTTATAGCCTGTAGTGAATTAACTCTAAATCAGCTATAGATTTAGCATATCTCTAGATAGAGAAGAAGCCTGCTTTTATATAAAGTTAGCATATGCTGTATATATGCTGGAGATATAGAAAGCATATATGCAGTAACTATAGTAATATCAGGCTTATTTAAGAGGCTGAAGACTACTTTATTTATAAGATATAAAGGCAGCTGCAAAAGAGAGAGTAGAATATATATATGCAAGCTGTATATAAGGAGAAAGATAAATAGAAATTTAGTAAAATTAAAGGATATATAGAAGTTAAGCTTAACTTTATATAGTAATATATATATCCTATTGTAACCTTAAAAGTAGGAGAAGCTTAATATATAGTTAGTATATGCCTGAAATACACTAGAGATCTTACTTACTATAGCTTTAACAGTTTACTTCTATATTTCTAATATATATATAATCTATTCTAACCTCACGCTAGCTGCCTATATTAATTATATTGCAAAAATACTTAATATTAACTCTACTTTGCCTAATAGGTATACTATAAGCAAAGTGCTATAGCTCTAAAAAGCTTAGCTTTAAGCAGCTAATATAATAGACCTATATTTAGTATATAGTCAGCTTATACTAAAAAGATATAGAGAAAACACTTATACTATATTAAGTAAATATCTAAAATCTCTAGTTTTAGTAAGTCCTTTTAGGTTACTGAAATAGAAACTATAGCTTCTGAATATAAAGGCTATTAGAATGCCTCTACTATTCACACTAAAAAGCTATATAGAAGCTGTACATCTTATCAGTATATATAGAGCATATATAAGATATAGATACTAACTTTTGTATATATTTAATTAACTTATCAGTAATTAATTCAGGGGCCTTATAGGCACCCTTCACTGCATATAGTTCCTATAATGCTTTAACAAAGTCTCTCTTATCTTATGCTATATTTAGTGTTATAACTAGAGAGTGTGCAAACTTATAATGCTTAATATTATTACACTAATAAGACTGATGTTAAACCTAATTTATATCTTTCTTAGGTTTAAAATAGCATCAGTATATACTTAGTATATATATAGGTTATACTTATCTTAGAACTAAGCATAAACTTTTTGCAATCTTAGAGTTTCTATAGTTTAAATATTAGATAGTTTAAATAATATTTAAGATAAGCTTCTATATATAAGAATATAAAAGGTTTCCCTTTTAGATATTATAAGAAATATAGTGAAGGACTCTATTAAGATAGGTTTTAAGATATGCTGAAGTGGTTAAGTGATTATATACAGCATATATAGTAACTTAATAGCTTCCGCCTTAAGTAATAAAAACACTTTATATACTAACTGCATCTTAAGTATATACTTAGCATATATAAAGCATATATTAAGTATAAATTAAGAAAAAGCTTACTTTACTTAAGCCTATTTCACAAAGTATATTTTTTTTATCTTAAGTATGATCTTTAGATAAATTATTATACTAGTAAGTTTAAATATTAAGCTAGTAAGTAATATAATAAGTTAAGCTTATAATAAGATTATTATCCTTAAGTTATTTCTATTTTTCTTTATATTTCTTAATATTATCTGAAGTAGATAAAATATTAAAGTTAAAAAATAGATTATTATCTATAAATGCAGCTGAAGGGCTAGTAAGGTTAATTAGAGTTAAAGAGGAGTCTATTATATATAGAATCTTTAGAAGAATTAAGCTAAGATATTATAGATATTTAAGTTGAGAATTAAATACTTAGAGAATAGGTTCTGCATATGCATAGCATATCTCCCTCATAGAGAAGAAAAATAGAAGTAAATATATTCTTATAGATTGCTATAGTATATGCTATATATATACAGAAAATAACTTAACTTTATTATTAATATCTATTATAACTATATTTTATTATGATACAGTCTTTATTTTGTTTAGATATAGGCAGGGCTTAGGGACAGTTAAGATACAGTAGAGTGGACTGTGAGGAGAAAATTATGCTTGCATAACCTGGAAGATCTATTCTTCCAGCACTGCCACAGCCCCCTGCCTGCTTTTTAGACCCCCCTGCGAGGTGTACACCCTGTGGAGTCAGTCATGAATCAAATTACACAATTGGCCAGTTTCAGTTTGAGCCACATCTGGCGTTTAATGGGATAGCTTCATAGCTTCATGTGGCACAAGTATATTTAATACGCCTTCGCCTTGCATCCCTGTTTCCAAGAGATTAACCCGTTTTCACCCATTTCTACAACCCCTACTACGCAACAACACCAAAAGATATACCACAATAAAACCCCAATCTTACCCCAAATTTAGAGAAAATAGAGTTTTTGCCAAGGTTCAAAAAGTTCAGGCACAGCCGCAGAGTACAGTTATCCATACGTTAGAAAATCAATATTCATATATTAACGCCACATCTGCCCCCCAAAAAGTCAGCAATTTCAGCTAGCATAGGCTGCTACGCCTTTTTAGGTGTAGCTGAATACAGATCAAAACAACTACAGTTTCAACTAAATCAGAAGCCAGGGATTCTAGAAGTTATACAACTTTTTAAATTTCAATTTTTATTGCAGTAATTAATATAACTCAATAAGATCTAGCGTTTTTAAGATTTTGACAAAAAGGTTAATAAGGACTATATTAACTATTAATCTAGCAGTTTTACTAGCGCCAGTTAAGCCAGCAGTAAGTAATCATAGCTAAAAACCTAGCTAGCTGAGATTCTAACCACCTAGGAATAGCGCTAGGCCTGGCGAAAGGCTCAGCCACAACCTAAGCACTCCTCTAGGGACTGCTGACTATAAAAACTGCTGTAGCAAACCCTGCCTAATATGACTCTATACTCTGCCTGCTTAAATTATATCCTATTAGCGTTCTGAGGCTGTTAATAATAGCAAAATTAGCTGTAGTTAAGGTAACGCTATATTACTAACCTAGTTACTATGCTGATCATACTTAAACATAGAGGGCACTCTTATTATACTTTGCTGACTTACAGCAGGTTGAGGGAAGCCCTGCCTGCACGCTGACGCTGCTGCTGCTGCTTGCTGCAAGGCTTGTGAGGCGATTGAGAGAGTTGGAGAGGGCGCTGAAAAACGCATCAAAGTAGGCGTTAAAGCAGGCGTTACTATACAGCTAATAAAAACGCATTGAGAAGATCTTGTGCGAGGGATTGCAGTAGGGTCAGCTCGTCTTTTTTTCCAGCTTAGCATTATATTAAGGTCTCAGATCAATCAGTAAGCATTAAGTATAGCCTGGTTTCACACTAGAAGTTAGTGACAGCCCCTTTAATACAAACTGCAAAAGATAGCATACTTACTAAGTCCTCCCAAACAATCCAGTGCTCATCAATATTGCTGAATGCTAACAGCTGCATTACTTCAATCTCAAGCTTCACGCTAACATTGCATTTAATGCATAGTTAAGGTAGGAGTTTATGCTAGCAGGGTAGGCCATACTGCTGGCCAAAAAAACTGCTGCAGGTAGTATGAGGGATTATTAGATTGAGGGCTTAAGCCCTGGCCAGCTCAAATTAACCCTAAATTATTAATTAGGCTCTGTATGAGATCTAATCAAATAGCTTATTGACAGCAAAAAGAGCACTTATACACCAGTAGTCTTTTGTATATATAACCTCAGTAGCTATAACATTCTGGTAGATACTCACTTTGGTTGTTACTATAAGGTTGATACGCATAAAAAGCTTGTAAAAATTGACGTTTAGGTTAACTAGCCAGCTTTTAAGCTCGTAATAGGCACTCTCAGTACGCAATGTGGCCTTAACGCCGTAGTTGCAGTATTGACGCGTGGCAGAGACTGCCCACTGAAACCGTAGGTGAAAATATGTATCGTTGAGGTAGTCGACGATCGCTGCCAACAACGTTAGTTAACTGACTGCGCGAGGCATGCAGGGTAAAAAAACAGACCTTTTTGCCCTGAAAACTCTTCCTATAGTTGACGCCATAACTCAAGGCAGGCGGCCTCCTCTTTTGCATAGGCAACACGCTTCCAAGCTTGTAGAAGGCCAGCCTGGTTGTTAATGAAGTTGCCGTATCTAGAGTTAGTGGCTGTTGGCGTAGTTGACTGGATCTCAGTCTCTTCTTCTAGCATCTAATCAGCCAGGGTGTTGCTGTTGATTGTGGCGTTGTTTAAGCCTCGCCACTTCTCGCAGATGTGTTTGACGACGTTTTTCATGACGTGCCATAAGCAGAGTTGTTGTTGTATATTGGGAAGGACAGTATCGATCGCATTTTTGAGGGCAGTATCAAAGTTGGTAATAATAACGTGTGGCGACGCGATGCCATCCTCAATTCGGAGCTCTTCGAGTGCCTGGAGGCACCACGAAAAATACTGCTCGTTTTCGCGTGGGCCGACGGCAAAAGCGACAGGGAAGGTGGCGTTAGTTGCAGCAGTTGCGTTGATTTCGAAGAGAGGGAAGCGAAATTTATTGATCTGTAGTACTAGCTCGTCAGCCATGAAAAAAACAGAAAAAAACGCATAACTTATGTTGTATATTGCATCCATAGAGAGCAGATCAGGGTTTTTTTTCCACATCTCGCAGCACCAGTTAAACGAGAAAAAAAGAGCGCATAACTTGCCATCTTCATCGAGATCAGCGCGGTGCCAGATCCCTCGCTCCGTCAGCTCTTTTAGCAGCTTGCCAGTCGACATGTAAGGCCCGCAGTTAGCGCGTCGAAGTTTGGCTTTAGCGTTGCGTATATCTTGCTGCTTAAGAGGCGTCTCTGGGAAGGCGTGGGCTAGGGCAAGCCCTGTTTGACGAGACGTCAACTTCGCGCCGTTAGTGAGGGTATCAATCAACTTAAGCGCCTCGTCAGTTATTTTTTGGTGGGCGGCGTGGGCTGACGCATCGAGAGAGCCGGAGTGGTTGTGTTGACGTTGACCTCGCAGCTCGCGGATTAACCACGCGCTGTCTTTTTTGCTATACGCAACGCCGCAACGCCACAGGCAGCCAGTTTGTGAGGTCGTCGCCTGCCGGAGGCCCTTCAAGCTGTTGACGTACTTGCCGCCGCGATCGCAGCAGTAGTCGTATCGCATATAGACGTTCTCCTTGTTTTTATTGGTGGCGTGGTGCTTGACGACGGCAAATCAGCTCTTTTTTGCCCACACCTAGAGGGCGGCGAGGGCGGTGTCGTGGTCGTCGAATTAGGCCTCCAAGAGGGTGGGTGGCAGGGTTGTTTTGAGCGTAGCTATCGCGGTGACCTCAAAAACGCATTAATTGGGGGAAAATTGGGGTTGGCATCGAAAGTAAGGTTTGACCCAGCTAAAAATGGAGTTTTCGGTGTTAGGCGCAAATTTCGGGGGTAGGCGGGCCTCTGCGCCGCACTTGTGGTGGCGTTAACGTACGAATATTGATTTTCTAACGTACGGATAACCGTACTCACAGCCGCATCCCCTCGTGAGCAGGTAATTAGGGACCGCTTTTTTAGCCTGTCAGAATGCAGAGGTGTGTGTTACATAAGCTAAGCTGTTATGCCAGCAATTCCGGTTCTATTTATACAACGTACTGACAACAAATTATGTTTTCGCTTATCTCCGTAGTACCCACTATGTTAATTACGACCTGAAATCAGACCGGATTCTTCGGATGCAGGTATGGAATGTTGCTAGCTAGCTATCAGTATAGATGTATCTAGCCAGTTAAGTTAAATATGCGCTCTATTAAGCAATTCTTCAAGTCGTCGGATCCGTCCTCAATACCGTTGCGAAATTCTGTTTATCCTTAGTTGCTGATCAATCTGATCAAAACCACGCTCGTTATGGCACGTTTCAACTTTTTGACTTTCACCGCTGTGGTTCTCTTGTTGAATTTAGTCTTCGCAAATCCGCTCCCGATCTTCAAAGATGCGCCAGCCACCCAAATTCTTCGGGCACGTGACGAACCGGAACTGCCCCAAACAGGGTCTATGCGACTGACCATCCCGCCGTCCGACACCACCCAAACCCAAGTCAGCACCGACGCAGGAGCTGGAGGACTCAGGGCCTACGCGATTTTGAATGACGGTGGAAGCATCTTTCTGGTAGTCGAGGTGGACGAGGACTACGAATCGGACGACTTCGACAGTTTCAGTGGTTACAGAATCACAGTAAAATGCCACGACACTACTTTTCAATTCGAGCAACCTCATGATCTGCTCTTCCGTGACAGACGCTCACTCTGGGCAAGAGTCACGGCCAAACAACTGGACTTGTGGAGGGAAGAATACGAAAGCAATGAGGATAGTGATATTGATATTACGATTGAGTGGGAGAAGGACAATGTGTATGACGATGATTGAAAAGACAGCTAAATGTGTCTTGTGCTGCATTAAAGCTTGTGGAGGGTTACTGGGTCGTTGTCTAGCTGAGGGCCTGGCAACATGTTTTTGATGTTATTCTACAATGGAAATCTGAGAAAAACATGTTGAAATATATTATGCTACCTGCGTAGCGTACTATTTTGAAAATTTAAGGGTGAAGCGAATAACGTGTTATGCCTGGGATTGTGAAGCGGGGTATATTATTGCTCGTAAGATGAAAGGGACCTCATGATCACTTTCTAAGAATCACGCAGCCGTCTCAACATGGGCAGGTGGGTAGTGCTTTTGCACCTGAACAATAGAGTATATCGCTAGCACCTTGGTCAAGCCGACTTGGGCTTCTGGCCAGTCACAACGATGAAGTCGAAAATAGGGTGCGCGTCCTTCTTGTGGACTGCCGCTCGGACTCCAGCGTTGAGAACAATCACCTCCTCTTGCGACCAACCCAGTACATCTTTGAAAAGGGCGGCTGTGAACGCTTCTACTCCCTCGAGAAAGTTGTGACCCATCAAAGTCCCAATTTCCTTCAACCGCTCATCCCTAGGCCAGCTGCCAATCGGCAGCTTGAATTTCTTTTCGCTGATATTCTCAAACCCAGCTTGCTCCGTCCACTGCTTGAACGAGGGAGCAGGGTCCATGGTCCGTCCAATCTTTTCGCAAGCTTCCATGAGGCCGTCCATCATCTGAATCATGGCGTTGTCCGGCTTGAGGGAGCCGTCTTCTGAGTAGAGAGTGTTGGCCGACTCTTGAAGCTCCACCCATCCTCCGGGCTTCAGGTTCTCGTAGATCTGGTGCAGCAGTCGAGGCCAGTCTTTGATGGATCCCGCCATGTAGCGGCAGTGAATGTAGTCATACTTCTCTGGCTCCATCCAATCGAGTTCGACGTCGTCGATGATGAACTTGACATTGGGCGGGACCCAGTCCGGCTGGATGGGGCTGAGATCGTTGCCAACGATAACCTCAGCTTCGGGGTGCTCGTCGCCGAATTGAATGGGCCAGATGCCAGTCCCCGTGCCGATGTCAAGGACTTTCAGACCCTCGGTGTTGATGGGTGCGAGGTAGAGGCGATCGTGCATCAATCGGTAGAAGACATGGTGGATCATGTCCAGACGGTCTTGCTCTTGCTCATCGTTCGGGAAGTTGTACGTACCCGACTGGTAGCCGTGGTACCGGCGACCGTGCTTCCATTCATATCTGGATGTGATGGACTTGAGCGAGGTGCTGGCGCGCGAGACTTCATCATCCCCGTAAGAGGAATCGAGTTCCTCCTGATCGACCTCAACCTCCACTTCCAGGGCGGGCCGCGGTGAGACGGGTGCAACCGTTTCAGTGACTGGGGACGAAGCGGCGGGAGTTGGCGTTGGTTCGGCCATTTCAGGTTTGTCGCGAGTCAGTCAGTGTTTGATGGCTTTTTGTCGGCAGACTGTTGGTTGTTGGGGTCTTTGTTGTTGGAAGGCAACGAGTTGACCCGAGAATCCGGTACGCCTCGTGGAGAAGGGATGAAGATCGGAGTGGGAAAGAAGAAAAATGAGACGACCGGGAGCGCCCAAACCCATGGAAACCATGCACGCTGCAGAAATTCCGCAGCGGGGCATGCCGGCAGATGGTGTGGCCACCCTGCAACTTCGGTTGTATCCATGATGGAGCTGGATAAGCGGAGCGCGACCTTTTACCAGTCCGAAAACCCGAGGCCAGCGCTCCTTCGTTGACAAAAGTTGACTAGAGCTCGCCACTGACAGGGATGAAGAGGGTTATGCCACGTCTGATTGATCAGTGTTTGGTTGAATGATTGGAGAATCATCGGATTAGGTGGGGACTTCATTGACTGAACCGACTGATCGAGAAGACCCCAGGCTGACTCCTTCTCTTGGGTCGAGAAACACTTTTCTCAGTGCTCAATTATCATTTGTGTTTCAGAAGGCCCTGAATTAGACATTTCATCGACTCAAGCTCCAATCTTGCTGATACCAATTCCACCACCAGTGACGAAAGAAGCCAGCTAGCGACATTGACATTCAGTGTCGAATGCATGCTATTAGACCTTTCTCTCATTCGCTTTGACGGCTGTGAGCCCATTAAACTTCCAATGTAAGCTGAAGGTAATTAAATCCACAGCTTGCTACTGCCATTCCGTGTGTGAATATTTGTTATGCTCTGAGTAATGACCGCCAGTAGAAAGCAAGTTGTAATTCAGTGCTTATGCCAGCTAGAAATTCCGCAACATCAACCCAGCCATCTTACAAAGTCTAAAGCAAGTTGAATTTGCAGTTCCAAGTGTTGGAACATGCCGAGATCAAGACTGGGCTGGGGCAAACTCCAAACAAAAAACAACTTCTTGCAGTGAAACAAAGGTAAGATCTTGCACTGTCATACGATTTCAAGTCAGAAAACAATGATTCAATGAAGGGTGACCCGGTCCTTCTTTCCTAAACCATTGCTGGGGTTCCCTCGACCACACTCTCCCACCGGGCGACCCACCTCGAGGTGAGATCACTGGGCATTGGATTCCACATCCCAAGGCAAGAGCAACCCAGACTCCCGCTTCCTGCCCAAAAGCTGTTCTTCTTGACGTGCCTTCCTTCGCAACGCGTCTCCCAGGCGATCCATTCACCTGAACTGACGCGCCTTCGTCCCCCTCGTCCCTGTTCGTCCTCTTCTTCCCTCGTCGTCCTCTTCTCCCCCCTCCTCGTCTCCTTCGTCTCCTTCGTCTCCTTCGTCTCCTTCGTCTCCTTCGTCTCCTTCGTCTCCTTCGTCTCCTTCGTCTCCTTCGTCTCCTTCGTCTCCTTCGTCTCCTTCGTCTCTATGGCACATGTGGCATTTTTCTCAGATGATGGGATGATCGCCCGCTTTGCATTTTGCCTGTTGGCAGGGTCATATGCACTTTATCTTTCGACGCCTCCAATATGCCAGTCACATAAAAGGTGTATCCCAATGCTTTCCATTCCTGCAACCTGTTTTATCGCACCAAGTAAGATGCTTGGTTTCCTCGTCACGCTCTTGCGTAGAAGAGCTCGCCTCCAGCGCTAGCATTAGATCTGAATACCAGTATGCTTGGCCTCCCCCAGAAGTCAAGTCTGCATTGGTGTTTCGACGCAAGAAAACGTGTCTACCGTACCTTATCAACAGATACCTTGTATGGCAGATTTCACATAGCATAGAGTGATTGAAGCCGCCTCGGAGTACTGTCTCAAATTGATTGCCGTATGACGTTTGTCTGTGAATTGCTTCCCTGCGGCAACTCGTTTGTATCTGTGGGCTTGCGGTATCCTTTAAGTCGTGCTCCTTTTGACTCCTCAAACGATTATCGTTGCCAAAACAGACACAAACCCGTGGGTCCAGCATTCGAAGCAGTCGGCCACTGTTGAAGTTGAAGTGAGGACAGGTCGTGAACCCATATTTTCTGTCAACCTCTTCGAGCGCTCTTCGCACATCCGTCATCGATACGCGTGCATCTTCCGAAATCTGGAAGAGAGGTACCGTCCAGCCAAGAGACAATCGGGATATATGCTCAGGTTTGCACCCATCAGTGGAAATACGCAAGTTTGGGGGTTCCAGCTCGCTGCGGCGACCGTCCCAGCCACTGTGAAAGACTTGAGTGTGACATTCTTCGCACCGCTCTATGGTGTAACTGTCGTCGTCTGCCAATCTTCTCGTCCCGTCATGCTGAAAGAAGAGGGCCTGTATGGATTTAAGGGATACCAGTCGGTGCCGGCAGAGCCGAATAAACCCGTTGGGAATGATGCATTGCCGTGTCGCGTCCGGGCTGGAGCGTTGCGCCGGTGAGAACCGCCGTGCGCTGTGATTGACTTTGCAAAACGAGCAGAATATTTCCTCTCGCAATTTCGCCAGGCGCGCCCTGTGTTTTCCCGACTCCAGGACTTGGAAACAAGGTTCGCACAACGCGTTGCGCCTCGCTCTTGTTACTGTTTTCTCGTCGTGGCGAAATCCTGTTGGATACAGCGGAATTGGTTGATAGGGAACCGTCGATGGCTGCATATGTCTTCGGTAAAACCTGTCGAACTCGCGGCCCTGGTACAGACGCCAAAATGTAAATGAAACTTGGCGAAGCATGTACAAGTCGTCGATGGCGGTCGCGTGCATTATCTCAAGCAACAGCTCGTCAGGCAGTTGCAAGACCCGAGACCTCCGAATATTTCCATCGAAGGCAACTTCCCAACTCGAAAACTCGGATGAAACCCCCTTCCTCCTTTTTGCAAGAGGTTTCTCAATAGGGACGATTGGCATTTCGAAGCGAGAGGGGTGTCGAGTCTCGGGTACCAGGACCAAAGGCTTTATCAGCAGTGACGGCGGAATAGGGGTGATGTCTGCCGAATCTGTGTTGTTCAAAGAGCCGCACGTTGCTTTCGTATTCCTCTTGTCGACAGATGATTCGTCATTAGAGCCGACTCCTGTATCAATCCGCTTCGCAAACTGCGAGGGATTATTGTTCCGGCTTTCATTTGATGAAATTCGCGGGGAAACGTAGGCAGGTCTTTCGTGGGCGTAGTTCTCATGTGCCGTGTCGTCTTTCAGAGATGGATACCATTCGCAAAGGCAAAATATGTAGAAGGCCTCCCACGCAACTGCGGCAATTGTGGCCAAGAAGAGGCCAAGAATCATCAGAAAGTACTCTGCCCACGGGGATGTTGTCGGGAGTTCAAACATGATCGATTGTTGGCAGGATTATCATAGGGTGTTCCGAAACGGCGAGGTAGTTGCAGGTCTGATAGTTGACCGAAGGCGTCGAATGGAATGTCAAGAAACGGTTTGTGTTGAGGAATTTTCTAGCTCATCCAGTGTGAGTGTTCTCAGAGAAGGCTTTAAACGAGTGTGAAAGACTCATTTATGGAAAGGTTTAAACTTTAATTATACCTCTTGAGGTTAGGCATACTAAGGGTGTTTGGGCCCAAGAGGTGATGCTTTGTGGTTCTTGCAGCAACCTTTTACGTCTGAATACGGGAAGACTCACAGTATGCCTTCAGGTTTGTGTTTCTAATTTACGCAATGAGATAAGAGGTAGGTTGCGTCAGCTCTTCGCGACTTTTGTGGCGACTACGCACTGCAATTGTTGACAGTGCAGTGTGCTGTATTATTTCTGCGAGGTTGCCAAAGACTCACGATCAGCCTTTCTGATGTGTCAAGGGCTGAAGTTGAATCCAGTCACCTTTCTGATGGAAGTTAATATTTTTATCTCCGAAGCAGAAAGGTTCCGCTGGGGTGTACTCAAAGAAATTGCCAGCACCTTATTTCGGAGATGGCTGATGTTGAACGTACATAAAGCTTTGAGCCTTCCAGGAGTCAACTTTGCAGGCAGACAACGTCCACCCGCCAGCTCGAGGCAGCCTTCCCTGCCGCTGCATTGCACCATCAACTACCTAAGCTACTTTAGTTTTCTTTAAGCATCTGTTCACGATGAAGCTTCATATATTGCGCCAGAAAGCCGCAAGGCTCAACAAGGGAAAGAAGAAAGCTTCGAACACAAAAGAAGGCCTCCCAGTAAGCCAGAAAGAGGCCCGACAGACAGACATGGAAATTCCCGCAGAGAAAACCGCTTTCCGCGAGTGCCCAGAGATTCAATCAAGCTGTTCCGAACTATCGACGTGGAACAATAACCACATACGCAACATGCGGGAAAGCCGCTTGCTACAACTTCCAGAGGAGATTCTCATCAACGCTATGCGCAAGACGCCGCCGCACGACCTGTACATGCTCCGCCAGACCTGCTTCACGTTTTTCCGTCTGTTCCAGGACAGCGAGTTCAAGGCCGCCCACGTCACCCGAAAGATCCAGGGACGAGACGTGGTGTGCTTCAACCTGAACTATCGAACTCCAGGAGGTCTCTACGGCTGGTTTTGTAGGCTGATACCGCGAGTAACGCGTCTAAACTTGTGCAAAGACTGCTACGTGGCGAAGACAAAGAATTCCAAGAATGCCTTGTGGCGGTGGAACTATGACTACATATGTCGGCTTTCTGAACTTGATGGTACGAAATGCGGCGATAGGCATTGCCGTACTTGTCAAACAGAGGGTCGCAGCTGCGCAGATAGGTATTGCCTTGACTGCCGGCGGTATTACCCACCGTTGCAGTTTCCCGGTTACTCTTCGTCATGCATCCTTCATCATCAAGGTGCCGTCAGCCTTTGCCGGCATCTTTCTGTCCCCATGAGAGAAGTTGAGCACCGGTGGAAGACTGCGCTTTCGGAAACTTATAGGGTACCGATGAAATTCGGAAGTGTAAAAAGTGTGCGAAGCGGTGTCAAACTGGTGTTCCCGCCGCGACGGAGCACAGCCGGATCGTCCCGCCGTCGATCTCAATCCTTAGCCGCACTGCCTGGTTCATCATCGAATGGACCCTTCCCGTCTTCACTCTGGGCAAGGATCCGGTCACCAACACATTTCTACTGGACCGGCTCAATGAGTTTGGTAAGATACATGGACGAGGATTGCTCTGTCCGCACTTCGACTTCCGCGGACTTGTGCGGTGCTTCGACCCGCGAGTCTGCAGCTGCCTAGGGATGGACCTCCGCATCGGCGGCAGTAGTACCAGTGCGTCTTCGATGCCAGGGCCTAATGGTATATCCATACCAACTTGCAATGCAGCCTCGGGGCAGACTGATGAGGGATCGTTCATTCCCGCCTCGTGGGAGAACGGGCTGGAGCAGCATTCTGTGAGTTGCGAACACTGCAGTGCTTTTTACTACTGGGCGAGAGACGGCGGCGTGGTCTTCCTCGGGCGTCGTAGTGCGGCGCTTTGGGACGTCAAGACAAAGTCGTGCATGGAGAACGTGGTGCGCCAGATTGATCCGGCCTCTTATGGTGCAACCCGGGGCTACGAATCCAAGAACATTCTCTGGTGTTGGGATGATAATTGTAGGAACGGAAGGGACTGGGTGTGCTGGACGAAGAGGCTCACAGCAGGGGTTCCAAGATATCGGACGTGTTGAGACCCGTGAAGGAGAACAAACTTGGCAAACATTCGATGTATCTTCCGTCACCACGATCTCAAGCCCTATATTAGATATGCTAAGAGAGTTTGACAGCCTGCCGTGTTAAATGGAAAATATCCAAAATAAATCACGATCCTGTTTCCAGCGCGATTTGTTTCCCGCTCCTGTCCGTAGTGCTGGTTAGGGTCGTCTGTAACTCGGGAACTCCATTTTTAGCGGCCCAGCGCAGATACCAATCACTTTTAGTTGGATGCCGTTTAATCGATGATGGCGTCCATGACAGCCACATATGAGGTTGGGAAGAGACCGGACGAGGTGTCGGCCGGGTGGCGGCGCTGGTTGCCGGCTACGGGGGTCGAGGCCTCAAACGGCCGGCGTCCATCAATCGACGGTCAAGATCCAACCTCCCGGCTATCTTCACTAATCACCCGCTACTCCAGACCGCCCACGTGCTTTGTACGGGGTAATTTGTCGGCATGCTACCCTAATCTCTGTTCTGCCCATGGGGTTTGTCTTTTCTTGCATGGTTGACTGGGCATCATGTGCTTGACTCGGGGTGCATGCCTCACCATCGGTGTGCGTGCTTACCGTTCCAGGAGCGCGTCGCCGTGCCACGGGCAGCAAAACAGCGGAACGGGGGTAAAGTGGGCCCTCATGACCAACCCCGCGCGTCTTACTGGCCAAGGGGGCCGCTCCCAAAAAGATGCCGAGGTCCAGGACCACTTTTGGAAGCAGCAGGTCGCCGGGTCGATGACATCAGCAAGCGACGTTCCCGAAACAGAGAAAAGAATCACATGCGACGCCCCCGGACGCAACGCAACCCCCAAAGGAACGGCCAACGCAACGAGAAATTCAATCAATGGGGGGCACCGACTGGTCAGACAGGTGCAGGAAACAGGTGCACATGACACGCCTAGCGCCAAAACCAGTCGACAACATGGGGATAGCGGAAGGCTATCTGTCTGCACCAGCGAGAGAAAGGCCCCAGCCTCCGGATGCCCTTCTCACTTCTTTGGTGGTTAGGCGGAACGCGTCCGCCACTGAGAAAAGAGCAATTAGCGACTGACCGAGGAATGGTTCAGCAGGTTTCCCCACACTCGCTGCCCCGAGACCAGCGTTTCCATGCTGCAGAGGGTCGTAAAGATTGTGGGGGCCACGGGGTGCCGCTGCACGGCGGACATTGTGCCTGTATTCGACATGGCGCCATGTACTCCCCCGCATCGTACGGGTGCGGAGGTACCTCTCGTGCTGCCGATGCCATGAGGGAGCTGCAACTGGGTGCGGCTGTGTCCGCTCCTGAGTCCAGAGGTCCAGCATCCTTAGTCCACTACTGCTAGTAAGGCACTGATGGACGTCCACGGCGGAAGCTTTACCGCAAGCATGTGATCGCCTTGACCACCCCCAAAGCCCATCCTCATTGCCGACCGTGGCCGTCGCGACTCGTTCTTTAACACTTTGTCCCCTGTGCCACGCACGACTCGACGCCATTGTCTTTAAACATCACCGTCCCCCCTCGTCTGTCTTGAAAGGAACCTTGTCTCTCTTCCCTACCTGTCCAGATACCCATCAATCCCACCATCCGACGACAGCTCCCCACGCATCGCAACCATGTCCAAGACCTTCTCAACCAGCGACGTCGCGTCGCACAACAAGCCCGAGGACCTGTTCATCATCGTCGACGGCGATGTCTACGACCTCACAAAGTTCCAGGATGACCACCCTGGTGCGTTCTGCCGTCCATTCTTCATCATGTGTGGCGTCAACTAACCGATTCACAGGCGGCAAGAAGATCCTCCAGCGCGTAGCCGGCAAGGACGCCTCCAAGCAGTTCTGGAAGTACCACAACGAGGGCATCCTGAAGAAGTACCAGGCCAAGCTGCAGGTCGGCTCCCTCGACTCCAAGCCCAAGGCCGCCGAGCCCGCTGCCGCCGCCGCCGCTCCCATGCCCACCAAGAAGGCCGAGAAGAAGGTCATTGCCAAGACTGAGGAGTCGGAGCCTCTGGACCCCTTTGGCGACATGATCCCCTACGCTGACCCGGCCTGGTACCACGCAGTAAGTTGGCCACCAAAGATTGTGAACGGCTCGTTCTGACTGACACCGTGAAGCACCACTCCCCCTACTTCAACGAGACGCACGCCGCCCTCCGTGCCGAGGTCCGCGAGTGGGTGACCAACAACATCGAGCCCTACGTTACGGAGTGGGACGAGAAGAAGGAGGTCGACCCCGCGATCTACAAGCAGATGGGCGAGCGCGGTTACTTGGCTGGTCTGCTGGGTGTCCACTACCCTACCCAGTACACCAAGAACACCGTTGCCTCGGTACACCCCGACAACTGGGATCTCTTCCATGAGATGCTCCTGACCGACGAGCTCTCCCGCTCCGCCTCTGGTGGTTTCGTCTGGAACGTCATCGGTGGTTTCGGTATCGGCTGTCCACCGCTCGTTAAGTTCGGCCAGAAGTCTCTGGTCGACCGCATCCTGCCTGGCATCCTCAACGGCGACAAGCGTATCTGCTTGGCCATTACCGAGCCCGATGCCGGTTCTGACGTCGCCAACCTGACTTGTGAGGCTAAGCTGAGCGAGGACGGCAAGCACTTCATCGTCAACGGTGAGAAGAAGTGGATTACTAACGGTATCTGGTGTGACTACTTCACCACCGCCGTCCGCACTGGCGGCCCCGGCATGAGCGGCGTCAGCTTGCTGCTCATCGAGAGAGGCCCGGGTGTCACGACGAGACGTATGGACTGCCAGGGTGTATGGTCTTCCGGAACCACCTACATCACCTTCGAGGATGTCAAGGTCCCCGTCGAGAACCTCCTCGGCAAGAAGAACCAGGGTTTCAGAGGTATGTCATCAACGCCCATTCACTGCGGCGAACCCCACTAACAATCGCAGTCATCATGACCAACTTCAACCACGAGCGTATCGGCATCATCATCCAGTGCCTCCGCTTCTCCCGTGTCTGCTACGAGGAGTCCGTCAAGTACGCCAACAAGCGCCGCACCTTCGGCAAGAAGCTCATCGAGCACCCCGTCATCCGCCTCAAGCTCGCCCACATGGCGCGCCAGATCGAGGCCTCCTACAACTGGCTCGAGAACGTCGTCTTCCAGTGCGAGAAGATGGGCGAGACCGAGGCAATGCTCAAGCTCGGCGGCGCCATCGCCTCGCTCAAGGCCCAGTCCACCGTCACCTTTGAGTTCTGCGCGCGTGAGGCGTCCCAGATCTTTGGCGGTCTGTCGTACTCCCGCGGCGGCCAGGGTGGCAAGGTCGAGCGCCTGTACCGTGACGTCCGTGCCTACGCCATCCCCGGCGGCTCTGAGGAGATTATGCTGGATCTCAGCATCAGGCAGAGCATGCGTGTGCACAAGGCGTTGGGTATGAAGCTGTAAGGCTGTAATGTGGCGGCGGGTACCGGAAGACTTTTACGTCGTGTATGAATAGACATCTTGGATATTTTCTTTGTCGGGCGTTTTGCATGGTGGCAAAACTGGGTTCAGAGTCTAGATGAATACATGGCTCGTTGATCATTGCAAATAATTGCAAGTTCTTATGGTGAAATTCGACAGGTTACCAGAGTGACGTTTGCGTCTGGCCGCCATGAATCTGCAGTTGCACGGACGTGTACTATTATGTATATCTTGGAATATGCCAGTGCAATACGTGTAGATGACATCCACAGGCACATGTTATAATGCCAACGTGTCTACTCCTTACTCGGAGACAGAGTGATAACCTTTTACGCGACCTGAGCCACTCATCGGTCTACCTTCTCTGCCTGCTCCTGGTGCCTGAAGCTTCTACCACGTCTATTGAGACTTTCGGTTTGACACTCTTCGTGGCGATGCTTCTGGATGCCAGATCATTGGCGATGCTGGTTTCACGCGATGCTGGTCTTACGGGCTGCTTGGATGTCATAGCAGAGAGACAATACGAGGAGAGAACAGTATTAATGTTGATACTGATTGTATTGAGCCGGGATGCGGTAGTATGTTGGGAGAGGGCTGGCCGCCTCATTGCACATGAGAAAGGCACGATATGTGTAGGGCTTTTGGATGTTGGGGAGCTCTGTCCATGGGAGGCAATGTATCTGCTTTGCGCTTTGGTAATGTGCCTGGATCGTTGATGCATTGTACTCAAAGTTGACCTGAGGATTAACGGACCATGAAACACCTTTCTATATTCTGAAGCCACGACTCATATTGGATCTGACGCACAATCACGCCCCGGAGTTGACATGCCGTATCAACCAACTGTGAGTATGTCCACTTTCGACATGAACACTACCCCGAGGGGTCCTTTGCAGTCATGCCGTTCAATCTTCTCATATACGTCATGTATTCTTCGTGTTCTCGGGCGTCATGTACAACACCAAGGGCATCCCGCCCACCACCTTGCATACCCTCTCTCCCCTCGCATCTTCTCGCCAAACACCTCAATTCGGCCTCCCCTCCCCCTCTCCAGCCCTCCTCTCAACAACCTCAACCCCCCACCCCTCCCCCTCCCAAAACCACACAACCTCCAATCCCCCCAGCACGCCCCGACACCTCTTCCACGCCCCGCCCCCTGCCCCCTTCACACAAACCTCCCTCAACCACCGCCGTTGCACCCAGCCCAGCCTCCTCTCCGCCACAAGAAACCGCTCCATGACCGCCGCGCTGCCCCAGCTCCACACGCACTCCCTGTACGGGATGAGGTCTGTCTCGCGGTAGAGCTGTCTACAAACCCCCGCGAGCAACGTCATCCCCCTCGACAGGACATGCCGCCGCTTATGCGCCCACGGGTTCGCGGAGGCGCGGAGCGTGAGGCAGTGGAACTTCGGTGGATGCGCGCGCGGGGCGTGCAGGACGTGGATGCGCCGGTGCGCGAGGAGGAGGGCGTAGATTTTGTTGCGGATCTCGGGGGGGAGGAGGAGGAGCGGGGAGGTGGTTGCGTTTAGGGCGTATCTGGCATGTCTCTGTTAGTGACTGACGATTGAGAAAGGGTAAGGGAAGGGATGAGGGAGAGTTACAGCTCGGCCTCCTTTGAGTCCTGCTCCGGGAGATACCCCAGTATTCCATACCGTTTTCCCTTGCCGAACGTCGCGGAATGCATGGGATTCTCGCCGCGACGTCCTCCGCAGCGGAGAGGAGGCGGGATGGGATGGCATGTCGTTCAGGCGCGGCGCGCGGCGCGTGGGGGAGGGGCGAATCGGGGGCCGAGGCGCTGATCTGCCGCTGCGGCCCGTGCGCGAGGTCCACATGGGTTGGTTACCTAAGATGGAGATGCAGACACTACGATAGTGAAGAGGGGATCAAAGACTTGAAAATGGACAGGCTATCCCGCCGTATGCTTTCAGCTCGCTATAATTACAACACCCGTAGCCTACGCGGGCACGTCTGCGCTCCGGTGTGTGCAGACAGGACATCCCTCCCTAATACGATCCTTCAACAACCGCGCGTGTGTGACCTTGCTTCCCACCCTGTATCCGCTGCGAATCGATTCCTCGCTGCTGAGCCCGTAGTCGTTGTCCAATTTCCTGCCAGGGTAGAGTACTTCAAGTAGATGCGAGAGGTGGAAGACGTGGCCGCATGCGAAGCCAACCAGCGTCTCCATTTCGTACTCCGTAAAAGACTCGCGACACTGCGCGCAGTGGCCTGGTTTGGGGGCTTCGTGCGTGTGACCCGGCTGCTCCGTTTTGGTTTGGAGAAAGTTCTCCTCGACGTCCTCAGCGCTGACCGGAGCGGGAACAACATCACGGACTTGGACGTCGACGTGCTGCGTGGATTGAATGACGACTTCGAACTTGATCCCCTTCCGCTGACCTTGCCGCAGTTCGTTCTGGGCGGCGGCGACTTCGCTGCGGAGCACCTTTGCCACGCCGGAGCTGATGCTGTGCTGGATTTCATGCTCCTTCATAATGTGCTTCAGGCCTTCGCGAAGACCCTCAATCTCGAGTCCTTCTGGAATGCGGCGGACGAGTTTGATCGGGTTGATGGCCGTGCCAACTTCCTCGAGAAGACCGCGAATGAAGCTCGGCTTGTCCATGCTATAGTCCAAAAGGTCCTCCCACAGGTCCGGATCGTCCTGCTGTTTGGCAAAGTCGATGGCTTTCTTGACGTCTTTGAGTCGGTCAATGATGAGGTAGAGCGCACGCTTCATCTGGCCCGTCTTAGAGTAGAGGTGGACCAGCTCGTCGTCGTACTTGTACTTCTCGCACTCTTGTACCGCCTGGGGTTGTTAGCATTAGACAGGAGAGCAGAGGACATCTTTCTTACCTTTTCAAATGTGTATGATGTCGATGACCGCAAAAAGCTCATCAGCAGAGACTGGTCGTACTTGGCAAACAGCTGAACGGTCAAGTCTGCAAACTCATCAACCAGTGACTGGCTGTCCATCAGAATCCTGTCACGGTTCTCGCCCGAGTGCTCCTCGATGCCTTCGCCCTTGTACAGGCCACGCAGGTAGAAGAAGAGATACAGCTTCAGATCCTTCTCGAGTAGCTGCGACACAACCACGGAAGGCTTCACCAGTCCGTGCTGGGCTTCGTCGACAAGCAGTGTTATCGCTTCAGCCGTGGCCGCCTCAAAATCGGGTTCTCGCATAAGCTCTCGGTTTTGCGGTACCCGCAAGCCGATGAAGCTGGGAATATCATCCGCAACGGCCTCCGCAAGATGGTTGTCGCGAATGAGCCGGAATGCAGAGTCGGCATCTTGAAGCTTGATGTAGCATTTAAGTGACTCTCGGAATCGGCCATTTGCCTCGTGCAAGCGTGCCAACGATTCCACGACAATCTTCCAGTCACGACCCCTCTCGCCACCCTCAATACTGTCCTCGCGCACATCGCGATATTTGAGCTGGTTTTCCAAGGCTGTGGTGACAATCTTTATGTCAAAGAGGTCTGTTGACCATCTATCCAGCAGTTCTCTGAATCGTAGCTTGTCTGCCTGAATGTAGTGATTCAGAATGACTTCGTAGATGGTCCGCGGGATCGGCGGGTACATGGGCTCGGACGGGATGTAGTTGGTAATTTCGTCAAACTTATCGGCACCGGCAAATGTCCAGACCCATTTCTCCCACCTCTCGGATGATCCAAGGACCTTGCCGCAGACGCGACCGGCCTCGGACCAGTTGCCGGCTTCAATAAGCTCCCGTATCCAAAGCTCGCCGATCCGTCGCTTTTCCTTTTGTGCTGAAGAGTTAGGATTCTTAGCCCAGCCCACTGAGCCCATGACCGACGATCCGTCGTCCAGCAATTCATCCTGGCTCGCCGACTTCCTATCCGGCGTCGTCGGGACTAGCTCATGTAGGTTTTCAGGAGGCGCCGCCATAATCTCTGGGTGTTCATCAAGAAGCTCCCAGGCCTTCTGGTATTCTTGATGCTCGAGCAGCCACCCGAGATGGTCCCCAAGATCGCGTTTTGTGGCCAGGATAAAGTCGAACGGACTGTGGATGAAGACCTTGACCCCGGGCTTGATCAGATTCGGATGGACTGTTTGCTGAGCCGGTCGGCGGGGGCCAGCGGCCATGCTCGGAACCTGAGTGCTGGACGCATCATCTCCGCTATTTTTGCTCTTGATACTCGCGCCGGAACTGAAGAGGGCCCTCGGGTTGGTGGCGGCATTCCACATGTCCGAGCCAATACCCGCGATGGTGTCGAGGGCGCCTTTTGATGCAGACACGGCCGAGGCGGCATTTTGAGCTGGAAGCACACCCAAGTGGTAGTCGCCGGACGTGAGACTCTCGTATCGACTCACGCTGAGACCATCTTTATCGACTTCAGCTTGCGATGTGAGATCGATCAGCCTCAGCTCCGGTGGCAGGTGGTTTTGTCGACGCTTTCTACCCCCAGAAGGCTCGCTACTCGTCGAGGTCGTGGACGGCTTTGATTTGTGGCCCTTCGCCGGTTGGGTTTCATCGTCGCTGTCTTCGTCGTCGTCTGGTAGAACATATGCTAAAACAAGGAGAAGATTTTGGGTATATAACGAAATTCCAGAAATGATGCAATCCATACGGAGGCTGGGTCACGTTAGTCAAAATTCTTCAAGAATGCCATTGTAGACTCACTGTTTGGCGATCTCAGCACGGCCAATTGTCTTTTCACTTCCACGCTTACCCGTGGCAGGGCTGCCGGGGTGCACGTGGATAATCCATATAGTACCTCCCCATCCAACAACAAGCCTTTCGATTTTCTTATAATGTGAGGTGGTCGGGGGCTTCAAACTCTCGGTCGTAGGAGTGCCGATGACGTCGGTCTGGGCGACTTCGGTCTCATCCGTTTCGACGGCCTGTTCATCAATCCACTCGGCACGACCTTTCCACGCGCTCGCCATTGCCTCCCACTCGTCAGTCTGCGGGCGGTCAATATGCCCGATGCGCTTCCACGCATCTTCAGAGTCTCCGCTTTCCAGATGGAGCTTCGAGCGCATGATCTTGACTCCGTGTTCGTTCAGCCATACGACATATTTGCCCGATAGAGACCACTTAATGGCGCTGACGGTGCCTTCGCCGGAGTGCAGAATAGTATCCTTGCCAGTGTTCGCACCCAACCCCATGCTGCCAAGCCACCCAGAAGCTGTGGCTGCAGCGGTGCCCACAGTGGTGGATGTGCTCCGTCCAGGTGATCCTCCAACCGTCAGGATAAGCTGGCCAGCCAAACCACCTGAGAGATATGTCCGATCGTTCTTGTAGTCGGGGGAGAGGGCCACCGCCTGAACAGGCCGGGCAAAGTTCCGCAGCTGGGTATCCTTAGGATCGGTTAGGGAAAAGACGCAGACATTTCCATCCATCGACGACGTCGCAACATGGATATTGTTGGAAGGCGTATTCGGGATGGGCGTCGGCTCCCTTGGTCTACGAGAAGCTGCTGGCGAGCCCGATTGCTGCATCGAGGGCCTTCTGGCGACACTCTCGGCGGCTTCTTGAGCCAGCCTCTGGACAGCTTCTGCACGGGCCGTCGGTAGCGGTGGAGGATTCGGTGATATCGAGATGCTCGTGACGGAGGCGGAGAAGGTCTTGTAAACTCGAAGGGACTGGAACATGGGCAATTGGATTACGTGCTAAACCTTGTAAGCAGACGTCATGAGGACGAAGAAGAATCACCTACGATAACGCCATTATGCGTTCCAATAATCTACGCGGACATTGTCAGCTAACATGAAGTGCGAGGCGAGTCCAGGTGCATACCATCTTGTCTCCGGCCACGAGGAATGCGCTGGTCGCGTCGCCATTACGATAGATGGGGGCCAGATGCTGGGTCAATCTGGCATATTTGAGCCGCGGCTCTTCGTCTTCATCATCATCGTCGTCGTCGTCATCATCATCATCCTCGTCTTCGTCCTCGTCCTCGTCTTCATCATCATCTTCCGTCTCGTGGACCTCGGCCTTCTTCTCCGCCTTTTGCCCCGCTACATCTGCAGGCGTGCTCTCCTCTGGGATATCGGGCGCCTTGCCCTTCTGCGCCGCACTCGGTGGTTCGGGAGACGGGCTGGAGATGTCGCGCTCGGATTCGGAGCCGGAGTCCTCGACGACGGGCTTCGTTTGGGCCTCGACTGGGGCTGGCTCAGGTGAAGCGTCCGTCATTCTGCCAATGATGCCGTCGGCATGGACAATCGCATGGCTAGCCGGCGGTCGATTGGGCAGCGCTGTCGTCTCGCGGGCGAGATTGAATGAGGGAGGTCGGTTCGGTGGATGAGAAGGTAGGCGGGAGCAAAGGAGAGAGCAGACGGGAGCAACCTAAGCTACTGAAGCTAAGCTGCAAGTTCGGTGAGCTAAGGTACCAGACCAGGTGCAATGCGCCGGTCCCGCTACGTCACGAGGCGTGCGCTCGGTACGTACCGAGAGCTGCGAGGGAGCTGCTGAGGAAAAAGTGCTCCGAGCGTCTGTCGTTGCTCACAGCGGAGCGAACAGCGGCAGCGCTCCAATCACAGTCGCAGGGTGAGATGCCCCTCCCCCACTGTCCAACCCAAAATTTAGTGGACTGGGCCTGGCTGTTGAGTGCTGCAGTGGAAGCACAGCTCTCGCGTCTGGCTGCCAGGCAAAAGCGCGACTCCAAAAAACGAATCAACATACGGTCGACCGCCCAAACACCACAACAACCTCGACCACGACGGCAGCCGCTGCTGGGATGGCGAGTCGACACTCAACAGACACCGCATACACCGAGACACTCTGACAAGCCAGTCTTCTCCGCTTGCCGCGCGCATGAGGGAGCTCAATGGCGTCGGTCAAGTCTCTGGGGCTGCATCAGCCAAGCGGCCTCCAACACACCGTCCACGAGGATGCCCCGCCGACGACATATACCTGGGAAGTCACCACCGACCCAGACCATGACGAATACGATGATGGAGGCGAGGTCGAGGACGAACTTCTGGTGACCAAGGACTGTGTTGTTTGGAGCCGCGGCGGCGTGTTCCGCAAGTCATACAATTTCGCCCTCGACAAAGAACCCATCACCCAGGCATTGCT
The DNA here is from genome assembly GCA_027406005.1 of Colletotrichum horii. Classification (NCBI taxonomy): domain Eukaryota; kingdom Fungi; phylum Ascomycota; class Sordariomycetes; order Glomerellales; family Glomerellaceae; genus Colletotrichum; species Colletotrichum horii. The sequence continues at coordinate 5,534,189 of JANVYB010000006.1, forward strand.
TGCCTCCTTTCCCACCTCCGATTACAGCAGCAAGAAGAATGCGAAGCAAAGCCCATCCGATAGCAAAGACGGTCCCCGTCGCCTGTCCCGAGCATTGGTCGTCTTTCTCCGCACGCAGGCCCATGTTTACTTTCTCTCCGGTACCAGCCATGTCGTCCACATGCCGTTCGAAGTTGAGGCCGCCTGCGCCGCCCCTCAGGGAGTCATAATACAGCGAAAACAACGAAGCGACAATACCGCCCCCGCATCTCTCAAGTTCCCGAAAGTCCCGCCGAATTCTTTCGTCTCCTCGCAGATCACCGTCACCTCGCCTCGAAGCTCACAACATACCGCGTTCTCCGTCGACGGCCTGAATAAGCCCAAGTCCTTGCCTCTGAGGCTGGGTTCTACGTTGGGAAATATGTGGGAGCCGTTGCTAGACCAGCCAGACTCCCACTGGCCGCGGTTGGTGTCTTTGATGGACCCCTTGCAAGACCTAGGACTCGTCGTCACACGGCCTGAAGCTGGCACTCGGGAGACGAGGAGGAAGAGCACCCCCAAGTCACCCTACTTTCTCGATCCCGCGGAGGAGATTTTGCATATCGAAGAGATCAAACACCCAGGGGCCCCCAAGACGAAGACCACGGAACCGCTCATTCTTGCCGTCACCATCAACCGCGAAGCCAGCACGTATGCCGTGTGGAGGTTAGCATACATCAAGAACCAGGACCCGTTCATCGGCCGCCTTAAGAAGGACAAAAGTCGAGCCGAGCGTCGTCGCAGTTCTATGCAGCCCAACTTTGCCAGTGGTGCGTCAACCCCGGTCCAGACCAACTTTCGTGAAAGCTTCGGCGCTCCTTTGCCGGGAAAACGGTCGAGAAAGAGCGAAAAGGTCGAGAAGCCGCTCGACTTGGTGTCTTCGCTGGATCTGGAGAAGGAGACGGGTGCAACCAGAAGGCAGTCTCGGCGCGTTAGCTCCATGCTGGCCCGCGCCGATCTCTCTGCCTCCCAAGATCGCTCCGTCTTTGCAGACCAGCCGGCGCTCGGGGGATCCAAGGGTAGTCAAGGACCTAGACTTAGTGGTGGCTACGGTTCCTTCAGCCACAACCAGACCATCCACCCTAGTTTGGGGAGTCTGTTGGAGGCCCCGATCGACGGCGTGTTGGAGGAGCTTCGAGCCGGTGGCGACTTTGAGGGTTTCCACAACATGGGACTGGATGATCACGTCTTTGATGGGCTGACTGAAGAGGTCATGTTCACCAAGATTCAGACCATCTCCCTGGACAACACAAACGTGCGGTACTCACTGTCCAAGCAGCCTGCACGCGGTCACTGCAAGGTTTTCATCTTGACCGCACCGCAGTTTGCAGTCGACGACCCCCTTCGTGGTGAGCTGTTGATTGGAATCCAGGACTCGCTCGACAAGAGACTGCAGCTTCTGACGGTTGACTTGCAGCGAGGGCCGCGATTCCTGGTTCCACCAAAGCCCGGGAAAAGTGCCACCTCGTCTGAAGATCCTGTCCGGCTGTCGTGCGGCGCTCTCCGACGGGCACATCATGTGGTGGATTCTTGCAAAGTGACCGATGGAGACATCTCCGTCATCCTAATCCTGTCAGAAGGACACGAGGGCCGTCGAGAGCTCAGCATACAAGCACCATGGAGCCAGATTACCCCAATCAATCTGCCCCTCATGTCCTTGGAGAACGTAAGAAGTCTCCACTATCGTGGCCGCGTGGTAGACCGAGACGTCCGCCATCGCAAATCCGAAGTTATCGAGGTTGCTAACGGTAACGTCGGTGGCCTTCGGTATTCCAAAGCCAGAGGCATCGTTGATATGGTCGACGGTGAAGACAGACATCATCAAATCCAGATCCAGCTTCAACCCCACAATCCGCTAGTCCGCAAGGTGTTGGATGCTTGTCGCAGCATTCTCCCGGCATCTCATGCCGAGAAGATGTTCCCAGGCTGGTGGCACGTCATGATATGGCTAAGATGCGAGGACTTTGACGTCGCCGACGCTGAATGGTCAGCACTGGTTGTCCAACTGCTAGCCATCTACCTTGCCCTTGGCAAATCCGACTCTAAGCACCCGTCCCTGGCAAAATCTTCAAGAAGCAAGCGTCGGCAGCAATCAGGTTCGTTTGGGTCAATACAGAGCCTCGAGGACTGGACCACGCTACAGCTCCACGAGACACCGAACGCTCTGGGATGTCCGAGCTGGCAGCAGACTGGCGGCTGGGCGTGGACTCTTGACGAGGAATTCGACGACGATCTGGAGACACCCAACCCTGGCCTTAGGGAGTCGAAGTTTATGTCTACCCACATCCAGTATGCCAGAGGCTATCTCTCCTCCACGTTGGGAGAGAAGGCCGTCGGCGCAAACGGCTACCTTCCCACAGGTATGCAACGGAGTGCCGAGAACCGCGGCAATGCCGCCTGGAACATTTTTGTCGCGCTCCATCTCTTGCTTGAGGAGCAGAAGCTAGAGATCATGACCCCAGAATACGCGTCTCCGGGAACAACCCAGTTAAGAGTGGTCATGGGACAGATTGCGCGATGGCTTGGGTGGCAAGATTTCGTGGACATGTACGAGCTGGGCATTCAGGAGGAACTAGAGCCTCGCTACGACACAGGTTGGTCCATATTCAATCATGGGAGAACACTCGCTAACCCATAACAGAACTTCACCTCGAAGTCCCCCTTACGCAGCCGTCAGGCGTCGACTTCGACATCTTCCACTGGATCCAGACCTGCTTCTCCACAGGCCAATATCATCCTTTCCTCACCTTGGCCAACCTCTATCACTCCCAGACCTCCAAGCCAGAGCAAGACTCGCTCAAGGACTCCAGATGGGCATCAATAACCCCCAGAACACTCATGTTCAAGCGTCTTTTTGAGAAACTAACCCCAAAGACCAAGTCCGTTGGCATTGTCGAAGCCATGCACTCGGCCGGCATCGACAGCCGAGTGCTGGAGACACTCCCAGAGGCCGTCCTAACGCCTTTGAAAGACTCAATCGCTAGGTGTCAAGCTCGGCCGCCGCCCTCATGGCCCAAAGACCTGCTTGAACTTGTCAATCGCGGGGATGTCAGTATGATTTTGGCACCTAGCAAGAAGCTAGATAAAAGCAATGCCAGCATTCTTGTGAGTTCTGCATGTTCCTGCAGCGTTCGTGATCTAACCAGTCACAGACACCCACTCACAACGCGTCTTGGGATTACCGAACTATTTGCCAGAGCGTCGAGGAGTATAATAATACCGGCTTCGATGAAGGAGAGGGCACCGAACGTCAAGCAGTCATTCGAGCCCTCTTCAAAGAAGACCGTCGTCTCAATGAAGCACAGGAGCTCTTGTCAACACACAGAGCCCGTGTTGTCCGTCTTGAAACCAGGCCCAACTGGTCTGAGAGCGAATACCTGGAAAAACAGAAGGAGCTCGTCTCTAGGATCGCCACCGGCACCCTGGCCATTCCGGCAGGCCGCGCTCTGTTGTACTACAGCCTGCGATACCCGCTGCTCACCCAAAAGACTCACGTTGGCGGTTTCAACCTCAACTGCATCGTTCGCCCTACCAACGTAACCGTCGGTGTAGACAAGTCGTTGTTCACCGAAGAGAAGGTCTGTTGGGGCTTTTTCCACCAAGGAGTCGCAGCTGGTCTAGCCATCTCGCCACAAGCCAAGGGCATCGACACCTCATGGATCTTATACAACAAGCCGGGCCAAGACCTTAGTAATCGTCATGCGGGCTTCTTGTTGGCCTTGGGACTGAACGGCCACCTGAAGGGCATCGCGAAATGGGTTGCTTTCAAGTATCTCACTCCCAAGCATACCATGACCTCCGTGGGTCTTCTCCTAGGTCTCGCTGCATCCTACATAGGTACCATGGATTCTCTCATTACCCGTTTGCTGTCGGTTCATGTTACGCGCATGTTGCCTCGCGGGGCTGCGGAGCTTAATCTATCGGCACTCACGCAGACTACGGGCATTATGGGAATAGGTCTCCTATACTGCAACAGTCAGCACAGGCGCATGAGCGAGATCATGATGTCCGAGATCGAGCACGTCGACGAAGAAGATGAGGATGAGCCCTTGCGAAGCGAATGCTATCGGCTTTCTGCTGGCTTCGCATTGGGACTCATCAATCTCGGCAAGGGCAACGACCTGAGGGGCCTGCACGACATGAGGCTCACTGAAAGTCTGATCAATATTGCGACAGCCACCAAGAAGGTCGAAATGGTCCACGTGCTAGATCGAGCAGCCGCTGGCGCAGTGATGGCGCTGACATTAATATTCATGAAGTCCGAGGACCACATTGTCGCTCGCAAGATTGACGTACCAGACTCCATCGTTCAGTTCGATTATATCCGACCCGACATCCTCCTCCTGCGCACAGTCGCCAAGAACCTCATTATGTGGAGCAAGATTGAGCCCACATTCGACTGGATATTGGGCAGTTTACCCAAAGCATTCCGCGTCCGTCACAAGCTTACAGGCATTTCTAAGCTGAAGAGCACCGACCTGCCCTTCTTCAGCATTCTTACTGGCCTCTGCTTCTCCGTCGCGCTGCGTTACGCAGGCAGCGCGTCGACAAAGGTCCGAGACCTCCTTATCCACTACCTCGACAACTTTATCCGCATTTCCCGAATCCCTGGCACCGGCCGCTCGCAGGAAACCCCCGTATACGACGAAGAACTTGCACGCTCCAACGCGCGCATGTGTCAGGATGTTCTCGCTCTCTCCGCAGCAATCGTCATGGCAGGAACGGGTGATCTTGTCGTCCTCCGCCGCCTCCGCCTCCTTCACGGCCGAGACGACCCTGACACTCCGTACGGCTCTCACCTAGCCGCCCATCTTGCCATCGGATCTCTTTTCCTCGGTTGCGGCACAGCGACATTTGGCACAAGCAATATGGCCATCGCGTCCCTGTTGATCTCTTTCTACCCCGTCTTCCCAACTACGGTCCAGGACAACCGCTCCCATCTCCAAGCCTTCCGCCACTTCTGGGTCCTGGCCACGGACAATCGCTGCTTGGTTGCAAAAGACGTGGCAACAGGCCAGCCCATCTCTTCATCCATCTCAATCCGTCGCAAGCGACAAAAAGGCGACCCTGAAGACTCCGACGCCGCCGTTGTCAGGCAAACGCCCTGCCTCCTGCCTCCCCTGTCCGAAATCGCAAGCATCCGAACCAACGCCGGCCCGGCCTTCTGGGACCTCGAGATCGACTTCGAGAAGAACCCAGCTCTCATCGATGCCTTCAGGCAGAACCAAAGCCTGTACCTGCGTCGCCGCCCTGCTCAAGAAGCTCCTTTCTCATCTACTCTCCGCGCCCTGGGCAGAGATGCTTTGGTGGACGTCACGGATAACGGCAAGCGCGACCCGCTCGAATGGCTCTTCGACCTCGACGCCCTTCGCGACCTGACTTACGCGGAACGTGCTACCGTATTGGACCGCAGCGCAAGCACAGAAGGCGCAGCGGGCGAGAGCTCCGGATCGTCAGTCGACGCCCGTCTCGTGCTAGAGAGGAGCATGGACGGGACCAGCAGGGAGCGACTGTGTGGGTTGAAGATGCTGTTCGAGTGGGCTGATCGTCGAGCACAGATTGGCGCGAAGGAGAAGGGCAAGGCTGCCGATGAGAAGGATTTGGAGTGGTGGATGAGGGACAGCGTTGTAGAGGAGCTGAAGGGACGAGTGTTTCTTGCGGGACGGGAGGAGGAAAGCATGCAGCAGAGTTTGAGGTGAGGTGTGTTATTAGAGTAATGAGATATGGATAATGAAATGCCGAGATGGCATCATGATTATTTCAGTCCGGCTCTGCGTCACGTTGACCTAGTTTCTACCTCTTGCGTCTGTCACTAGGCGTGATAGACTGAGAAAGCTCGGTGCGCTCTGGTGATGATTAGTGAACTGTCCATTTGACAATCAGGCTGCGCAAGATTTACTTCAAGTACCGTGCACTCGGGGATTGAAGGTTGGGTGTTGGCTAATGATTGTATTGCTACATCGACGTGGTTGGAGAATCACGTCTAGACAGAAAAGCGCGTTTGGATGGTCCGTAACGCTACACAACTGTTCCCTATACATGGGTGCATTTTGATGCCATGTGAGCCAGCTGACCGTCATGATGTGTGCGTACGCATGGCTATTCCTGGCTTCAGATCGATGGGTACTTTGCATGACCATTACAACCACCAACGCTTGGAAGGTCCAGGCTCCATGAAGCCGCCTGTGTCCCCTCTCTCCATCCATCGAACTCAGTTTAGGAAACATCTCCGTCGGCGACAAATTACAATTCTTTGCATGATCCAATCCGTTGGAGAGGTCCTGATGATCTTCCCCGGAATCTTGAAAGTGGTGCAACACTCGCAGAGCCCTAATGCATCCCCACGCCCCATTTCCTTGGGCGGAATCGATATCGTTGCCGCCTCGAAATGCTTGTGGAGGAAATGTGTTGGAGAGACGTCCAGTCAAGCTGCGCCCCCACGTTTTTCATTTTGATTGGTTCTCGACATGTCACGCAGACGAACTTCTCAAGCACGGTATCTGCAGGCTCGGTGTCAGGCTGATTTACCGTTGACATTGGCACTTGGCGTGAAGTCTACATAAGTAGCGATTCATTTCTCTGTTCGTTGGTTCTATGGCACCAATTCTAAAGACCACCAGACTACAGAGCAGACAACCTGTCGACTCCCCTCATGGATCCGTTGTCCATTGTCACAGGGGCCTTGGCCATCGCTGAGGCCGGACTCTCACTGTCGACAAAATTATACGACCTAATCGAGACTGTTAAAGATGCACCCAAGCAAATGTCAGAGATCGCCGCGAGAATTTCCGAGTTGTCCCGGCGTTTGAAATCCTTGGATGTCATCTTACGAGACGGTCAGAAGTTTATCCAACGACGCCTACTGAAGCGCCTTCGTTCATCGACGCGTCGAATCAAAAGCATCCATAGAAGGCTCACACTACTTGTCAGCGATGGACAAGAGAGCAAGCGCAAACGCGTAGCATGGATTGTCACCAAGAAACACAGCCAAAAGCTTCTGGACAGAATTCGAAAGGAAGAGACTACTGTGTATGGCTATGTGGATACTATCATGTTGTCCGTAATGATATCGACGGTTTCGAGGTGAGTGCCATTCGAAGTTCTTTACTGGTCAATTTCTGACTGGACGTTGATGTACGCCATAGGGTCGATCGAATTGACTACAGTCTGAAGGAAAGCTTGGACAAGCTTCATGCGCCACGAATGTCAGAAGATGCGGCTCCACCGGAAGGAGTCGAACAGTTTGAGCATGTAGCAACTCAGAATACTGGTACCGCAGATCAAGTCAATGACGGAGTCAGTGAAGCACTGCATCATTCTCCCAGTCCAAAAGACGACACCGAGGCACAAGTCAAGGCAAGCACCCTCGAAGATTGCGACCAACAACCAACAGATCAATTTTCCAAAGATAAGCCTCAGAACCGCGCCATGGATACGACAATGATGGGTGGCCTGCTGGACAAGTTACTGGCGCACGCCGACGATCAAAATGGACGCATCCAGATTGTGTGTGGGCCGGTGCGCATCACTCGAACCTTGTCCCGATTTCGACAACCTGAAGAGCGACAGGCAGACCAGCGCAGGAGATCCAGACCCACGCAAGGTGGCCAAAATCACCCAGCAGAAGAGTGCAAGGAGCATCCCACTAACCCACAGGAGGATGAGAGCCAAGTGGAACAAGGAATCGCAGAAACGATACCAGTTGAGGACCAAAATGTTCATCTTATAGATCCCAATGGGATTGAACATGTTTTATCATTTGAGAAGGTCAAGACCTGGAATGTGAGCAGTCATCTTGTCGAGCTTTTCCCCATAGGTTTTGGTGATTATATACTAATCACATGTCTGTAGGATATGGAGGAATACCTGCAAGCAGGACGATTTCGCAGCCGAATCTCGAAGACGGAAATTATGGAGGGACGCTACGATCTCACCACGAATGGTGAACTTGTTTATCCCGAAGATTGGATTAGGAGCATCAGGCCAGGCTCGGTAGTCCTCATGAAGATGTGGGGATACGAACCCGGGCGGCTGAGGTGTTGATGGCCTGGAGTCCCAAACCTCCAGGCATAACAATAATAGTCTGCTGCATAGAAATGGGAGATGTGACGTATATGTGATGGAGATGTACACGAGAAGATCGTTTCACTGGAATCTGGTGTCTCAGGTGTGTTGTCTTGATGGACTATCTTTATGATCATGCGTGTTCCTTTGGCTAAAGTTTATTATCTGGTAATGCAATTCCTGGTTACCTTCAATGCCACACGAAGTAGTGAACTTCTAAAAAGGTGCACGAGGTTCAAAGACAAACGGCAACCCCAGCGAAGGTTTTCTTCAGCTGAAGGTTTACCTCGCCTACCTTAATGGGTTTATCTTGTCATCTAGCATTATTAGGATCGCATCATTAGCATACACACACAATGCATAGAGTCTGGCTAATCAATATCTAGAGCTTCGCGCAAGCCCGCCGGCATTGGATTAGACTAAGGCGCCACGAGCATCTTCACCAATACCAAAGTCGCATCATTTTCGGTCCTGAAGAGGGTATCCCATCGGGTGCCAGTGGACTACAGTACAAAGGGCCCTCAGTTTTCCCCAGTTTTCTCCAATTCCTCTCAACCACAAAATTCGCTATTGGTGAGAAAAAAGTGTCGATCTTTACCCATGTACTCTGATTAGTCGAAACCACGCACAGCCTTGTACTGTAGTCCACTGGCACCCGATGGGATACACGGACTGTAGGACATCTTTCAAAGCCGAGACCTCCTCCAGAAGCTGTTACACCGCGCTTTGGTGACTTCTGAAACTCTGGATAGTATTGTAAAGCTTTTGGCTAGTTGGGATGGCGGCCGTCACGATGGCGATCAGTGCCGAGGCCACGCCCAGAGCCTCGGTCATGGCCTTCGAACGTTGGTGTTCTGTCTGCGTGATTCTTCTATTGCTCGCCAACACATCATCTCATGACTCCCGGCACATTAGTCAGAGATACAGGTTCCGCATCGAACATTGTCATTGGAAAACGAGCCGAAGACCCGACCTGGCGGCATTCTATCCACTTTACACATCACTATCTCTTCTGCAAAGTCACTTTTAAATACTGACTGAACTCTTCATATTCTTTTGGCTATTAATGATAGTTTCGCTCGCATACCTCGCTATGGCAACTCAATCGTCTGCCTTTGGCTGGCTAGAATCTAGTAATCTGCCGGCCGCCTGCAAGCCCTGCAATCACAAAGCTCGAGTTGCTCAACCAGGCCATTGCAACCATCAAGCACCGGCTTGTCTTCGTCCTCTCGGCCCTCTCGCTTCAGAACACCCCATGTCTCTCTGCGCAAGAAGACAATATCGTCGTGCTTCTCAGCAAAGTACTCTGAAGGACAGCCTCCACACTTCCCCGCAGGATACGCCTGTCCATTAACATCTGCACTGGCAGACATCAATGCTTTCAAGATATCCCCCCTCTCGAAATGCGAGCAAATTATATGCTCACGCGTCTTGTCGAATTCTTGCAGCTTCTCTCCCATGGTAGCCACCGTGATTCCACTCTCGTCACCGTGATGCATCGCCGCGACAGCCAAGGTCCACCTGATGTCGAACTTTCCAATGTCATCGAACCATTCTTTCTCGAAAAAGTGACAAGTGTAAGTGGGCTTTCTCGTCTTCTCTTCGGCCTTGCCGAACTCTGACAAGGAGGGGACACAGAAATGACACGTCGCAGTGATAGTTGGATCCCACGCCATCTCGCCATCGCTGTCGACGTCGTCGCAGCAACTTTCGAAGTACCGCCAGATATATATCATTGGCATCGTCGCGTGAGGACAGAGCCTCAACGTGCCGGTGATGTTGATGCACATCCTGTCACCGTGCGCTTTCTGTTGCTCGGTCTCCGAGAACTGAGATGTGGGATGCACAGTTCTGCAGAAAGAGCAGAATAGCTCTGAGGGCATCCGCGGCGCGGGCTCTTCTTCGCCAAAAGCCGGATCCTGCCTTGGAAAAGTGAAGCCATCTGCGTTGGGAGATTGGATGTGGTCTAGATTGTTTGACCCGCCGCCACTCGTCAACCTCCCTACGGCACGATGCTTTGCACGTGGAATCTTATACCGAACGTGGGACTTGGCCTTTGTCGAAGTGTTTTCGTCAGACTTGTCGACTGCAATGGCTGACTCGTCCTGTGTTTGTCTGGTCGAGCGTGGTGGTGCCACGTCTCTAAGGGCGAGCTCTGCGAGCAACTCCGGCGTGAGGGAAAAAGGATTCACTTCCGGCGGGAAAGTAATCTCCGAGGAAGGAAATAAGTTGTTCGTGGTTGAGGTTCCTGCCGTAGATGGCGCATCAACCGTTTGAGAAGTGTCTGACTCGGACATTGTTACGGTTGAGGGTCGAATGATGGAAGGTGGGTGCTGGGAAGATTGCGTACTGACGATGCCGGGAAGATTGAGTACGGACGAGAAGGTGTGGACGAGACCAGGACAGAAATTCTCAGCGCCGGGGAACCAGAGATGAAATAGTTGTTCTAAAAACATCTGGGTGCCAGAATATTTGCAAAAGGTTGTGTGTTGGAACACGGAAAGCCCAACCTCTATATCTTTGACACAACCTCTTTGTCTGTCGTCGGTCCGGTAAACAGACCACGCTAAATTATGGCACCGGCATAAGACATACCTATGAATGGAAAGAACTCGAATGTCTGACGCAGGGGTAGATTGTAGTTGCCTTGGTCCAACAAGCAAAAGACCGTTGCGCCCATCGCCGTCCATGAAACGAAGCCATACAGTCAAGCATCACGGTGCCTTTTATTGACCTCATCCGACTAGTTTGGCACACCTCATTTGAACCCTTTTGGTTTCAAGTTCAGAGGCTCGCATGACCGATGTAGGCAATTGTGTAAAATCCACAGCATTGCCGCGAAAGAAAGAGATCGAGAAGCCTCGCCACTGATCGTATGCATTCAGGCCCAGCATGTTCGCTCACTGTGAACAAATCATTTCCAGGTTCTTGTAAGAAAACTCATAATTCGGGTTGAAGGACATGATTGGCGGAGAATGAAGCAGAACATGGACTCAAACGATAGTCACAGTATGGTCAAATCCTGATATATTGAACGAACTATGCTATAGTTGGCATGCCTTCTTAATTCCATCCAACACGGAGCTTATTCACCCTCAAGTGTCGCTGAGCCTGGATGACGCCCATGAAGGACGACATTATGACGATTTTGGGAGCCCAGTTCGTTCAGGATGAAGGAAATTTAGCTAATCAATAAATGCACCATTATTCCCTCTCAGGTGAGCTCACACAGCAGCTCCGAGCCTTAGATTGTGGAGTTGGCAGAATCCTACGACGTGAACACCTATTTAACGTGATTGCAGGGAGCTGAAGAGGTGTCTAATGTGATGAGATCAGAGGATGAGGAAACATGCAAGTGAAAAATATCCAGACCCGACGAGCGAGATCATTTCGTCGTTTTTGGAGAATTGCAATGATGTGCAAGGGGCTGTGTCTCCTATAAAGAGAGACACCACGGCTTCCATTAGACTTTTGCAACCCAATGGGTACGAGTCCTTCCATGGAAGCGCTCAGAAATGTTGCCGTCAGTAGTAACGAAGATCGAAGACGGTTATCATCCCGATCTCCTGGCGGGGCATCGATGTCGCAAAGCTGGCCAGCACAGCAGGATCTTCAGTCTACCGGGCCAATTTCCATAGTCGTATGCGGAATGAATACTTCAGGAGGAATGACACCCCATAGAGAGTAATAAGAGCGATGGTTTTCTTTTTTCCTTCTTCTTGTGTATGCGTGGATGAACTGCGATGAGCAGTTGGGCTGTCCATGGACACTGCGATGAGCAGTGGGGGCCGTTATGGGAAATGCGATGAGCAATTGGAGCCATGTGGAATACTGCGATGAGCAGTCATGGCAGTTTTGGCTGCGATGAGCAGTCCGGGTTTTTTCTGTTTTTGTTTTCTTTCTTTCTTCTTATTGCTGCTTGCGAATAGCTTCATTGACGGGGGCGTTAATTATTGGGGGGGACGCGTGGTGCTGACTAACCAAGTACGTACCTAGCATTCGGCCCCTACTTCAGGGTTCCGACCACTCTGGCCTTAAACCACGGAACCTCTACAATACACACACACCTCTCTACCATCTTGACTCTACCCCTAGGCGTGAGTGCCTACTATCCTGGCGACAGCAAGAGAACAAGATGTTTAATGTGTTGAATCCTACCTTGGTATCGATCTCGAAGACTTCGCCCTGACAGCGTCATGCAGCAGAGAGCCTCATCATCTCTCTAGCATCAGCACTAAGTGTGCGCACATTGTGTTGGACAGCAGACCCAGAAGTCTTCAGACACGCCTTATATATCCCGACAGACGTCTCAGTAACCTGGAAAGTTACGGTGATTAGCTAAGACATTGTTATAAAGGCCAGCGTCAGGAGGTGTTTGCATATCACACGAGACAGCAATGAGGCTGTCGTGGTTGGTTTGAGAATGTCGAAGTTGATTTGAAAAGTTGGAAACTACGTCGTCATGACGAAAGAAACTCCACCTAACCAAAAACCGCGTTGCCAACCCTTCATGTCTGTCATATGCTTATTCTTGCCGTAGACTCTGTATAGACGGACCTAGGTGACGAACAGCGTCACTGATAACGTTCCATTCGGTCTGGGGGTGAGGATGGCGACTCTCTCTGAATTGAGAATTCAGCTAGGTTTTCTTGCCTGGATCAAACCGTTCGAATTCCGGATTTCATTGGGGTCGCAGCCAATTTTTGGATCACCACCAGGGCGTGTTTATGCTGAAGACACGGACGGCATCAAGATCCTAGGAAGATCAACACTATGATTCATTGATCAGGTCAGAGAGTCTAGCTGAGTACTACAACGCGTTCAATCTGCCTAGATACGGCGCGGGTAACAGCGGCTGAGGAGAGGTGAGTGAACGCCAGCAACAAAACAAGTGCTTCAGGTCAAAAGTCGATATAAATTGGAAATATCACAGCTTCATTTAAAATTTCCGCAATCGCGCTGGACTTAGCCCTCAACAAATCATAACCTGCTCATGGCCGGATTCAGCACAAGCCACCCCCTGCTTAGGAAACAAGCCAGCGGGCGAGAAAGCCAGAGCCAGAGCTTCGTTTGACTATAATGCTTTATGCAGCTTAGTACCTAGGGTTGATATAAACGAATAAACTGGGGCAGATGATACAAACCAGGCGAGAATCACTCAAGCGCCGGTTGCGATCAGCTTATTGTTTACTACCATTCATCCTCCAAGACTCAACCTGTGCGATTTAAGCTCTTCCAACTCAGACGACAAACCCTGGACCATCATTTGGGTTCTTGGTAGGAGGCATATTAACACGCTTCAGTAAGCCGTTAATATACCCCCGAAGCTGCCATACTGTCTAACAGCGCCTCAGACTCCTATAAAATCGCCAGTCGCTTAGAATAGTTACGTCTCCCGCCAAACCGTTTGTGTAATAAACACTGATCAATTGCTTTCGCCTCAAGCATTGACACGGTCGTCGTCAAGTCACATAGTGTACATACCACGGAACTTAACTTCAAGTGACCGCACTCCCTAAACTATCTGTTCCTCTCCAGAATCTCGAGGTTATTCGAATTCGAATAAGGTCGAAGCGGCTTGAGAATGAAACTTGAACGATGCGATAGCCCACTGAAGCGAAGTCGCTCGCGGACTTGGTAGATGATACAGATCCGGGTGTCGGAACATGGCACTGCTCATGAACACTAAAGAGCCCACATGCAACTGGAAGATTTATTGTGGTGTAGATGAAAGAATGCGTTTGCTGGTGTACTTATACCAGAAGCCGCGTTGAGTTTTCGAGGCCTGAGGTTGTCAACACACAACGAGTTCATGTCCTGCAGCCCCCACATGTTTTCAGACTGCCTGGATCCACAATCGAGCGAGCGAGTGAGAGCAATTCGCCTTCTATTCAAGATTGAAACTACGATGCTATGCCCCAAGAAGGGTAAGGTCCTCAAGATTTAATAAACGCCCGCGCCGAGAAAATGCTTTCCAGTCCCCATCTAATCCCTTTTAACACCCCAAGTCAAAGCAACAAGCGGCGTGATTTCATCATGTGGTGTCTTGTTGTCTTCATTTTAGATAAGAACCCGCCCCCGCGTCTCTAGCGTAAACGTTTCAAAAGGAAAAGCGCGCGCGTGGTGTTTGAACCCAATTCCGAAAAGAGTTTCCAGTTCTTTCGTGCCCGCCAATGTTCTACTTTATACCCGTTGTGTGTATCCATCTTTCAGAAATACCCGCAAGAAAAATGCTGTTGTTAATTGTCATGGTGGTTTTAGACGACGTGCTTGACGCCGTTGGTGAGCTTGGAGGCAGCGAGCTGCTCCTTGATGACCTCGTCGAGGCAGCCGGCGGCGGCGGCGATGAAGCCGAGGTAAGGTCTCTGGGATAGGTGTCAACGGTGGCGGTACAAAAGGCAAGGGGAAAGGCGATCTTACGCTGGGGTTGAGGACCTTGGACTGGTACTCGGCGTGGAACTGGGTTCCAACGAAGTAAGGGTGCTCCTTGAGCTCAAAGATCTCCATGCGCTCGCCCGTCTCGTCCTTGCCGACGAAGTTGAGGCCGGCCTCCTGCAGCTTCTCAACGTGGGCGGGGTTGGCCTCGTAACGGTGGCGGTGTCTCTCCTCCACCGACTGGGCCTCGCCGTACAGCTTGCGCAGCTTGGACCACTCGCTGCCGGGCTGGAACTCGGTGGGACGGAGACCGAGACGCATCGTACCGCCGAGGTTGTTGCGGTTCAGCTCGGGCATGTAGATGACGACCTTCTCGGTGGCCTCGCCGTTGAACTCTTCGGAAGTGGCGTTGGCGAGGTTGAGGAAGTCGCGGGCGTACTGGATGATGGCGGTCTGGAAGCCGAGGCAGACACCAAGGAAGGGGGTGCCGTTCTCACGGGCCCACTTGGAAACCGCCATCATACCCTCAGTGCCTCTCGTGCCGAAACCACCGGGGACGATGATACCGGAGGCAGTGCAGACAGAGTGCCAGGCCTTGTGGTACTGGGCCTGGTCCTCGGACTTGGCCTTGGGCTCGAGGTGCTCGGCGTCAACCCAAATGATGTTGAGCTTCTTGCGAAGGTGCATCGAAGAGTGCTCCAGGGCCTTGACGACGGAGAGGTAGGCGTCCTGGGACTGGACGTACTTGCCAACGAGGGCAATGTTCAACTCACCCTCGTAGGGGCGGCTGACGACGGATGCCCAGGTCTTCCACAGAGCCGCGCCCTGCTCGATACGGGCCTGGGGAATGTGGAGAGCGTCGAGGTTGACGGCCTTGCGGAGCCAGGGGATCAGGCCCTGCTCGCTCAGGAGGAGGGGAACCTGGTAGATGGTGGGCATGTCACGGACCACCAGAACCTGGGGGACGTCAACCTGGCAGAGAAGAGCGATCTTGCGAATGGTGGGCTCCATGAGGGGCTGTTCGCATCTGCAGGCAATCTGAAGGAATTAGCGAGGCGGCGGTTTGGAGGCAAGAGGTAAAGTACCATATCGGGAACAAGGCCGTAACTGCGGACCGTCTTGACTGCGTGCTGTGTGGGCTTCGTCTTCTGCTCGCCGTGGATGGTGGGCACGTAGGAGACGTGGATCTGGATGAAGTTGCCGCTTCCCGCTCTGTGGCGCACTATCGAGGGTTAGAGAGCTGGTCATGGAGAGAAGCTTGACGGGTACAAACATTGAGTCAATGCCTCGACGTAGGGCATCTGGTTTGTTGTTAGTGGATGCCGCTGGGCAAAATGTGTGGTGCTACACATACGCTCTCAATATCACCAACAGTTCCTCTGTAGAGTTTCAGTCAGCCTTATCCTACAAGTTGCCGAGGCGAAGACCACGACTTGGGTTCTGATACCCCTGGATAGGAGACTCAAAACTTACCCAAGCTCGATAATGCAGACGTCAGGCTCCTCGCCCGAGTCATCGGTAGGAATCTTCGCCACGCGCTCAATCCAGTCCTGGATGGCATCGGTGACGTGGGGGACGCTGGCCCAATGTCAGCTACCGCTCAAGGCCCGCCAAGCAACCTTCCCAAACGTACACCTGAACCGTCTTTCCGAGGTAGTCGCCGCGGCGCTCCTTCTCGATGACGTGACGGTACACCTTGCCGGTGGTGATGTTGTGCTCGCCCGTGAGGCGGATAGCCAGGTAGCGCTCGTAGTTGCCCAGGTCTGTGTTGCGAGCATCGGAGTCAGACTTGCTGTTATGATATGGCGGCCCCCCTGAAAAAGGGAGAAACTGTCGCTCCTCTGAGGAACGTCACCTACCGAGATCTACCTCCATGCCATCTTGCAACTGGTCGCAGTCAGCGTTTCTGTCATGAGTTGAGGCCATGCCTGTCCCGGTCCATTGGTCTCATTTGTGTGAGTGAGGGGCACTTGCACCCATTCACGGCGGGACATGGCATTGAATTGGGCTGCTAATACGAACCACGAAACATTCACCGTGCTCGGCGGGAGCCATGAGACCGGCATCGACCTGCAAGTCATCGTCAGCAAAGTCAGGTTTCACACAGATGGTGGGGCACGAGAGGGAGTTTACTCACCGACAGATAAGGGTCGATCTTGATGCTAGTCACCCTCAATCCAAGGGTCTTCAGGAGCTGTTCATCGACAGTCAGCATTTCTGTCCTATTCTTCTGTTCTAACCACACGCCGGCCATCCTCCCAGCCCTGACAACATCCTCAAACACAGAACTCAAAAACTCACAAGACCCGTGGACGAGGCGATGATGCCCTTGCCCACTCCGGAGATGACACCGCCTGAGACGAGAACGTAACGCATGGTGGCTTTGTTGGGGGTTGAATTGTCCAAACAAAAATCAGTAAAGATGTCCTCGGCGGTTCGGCTTGCGTTTCGTTTGGGGTCGTTCGGCGGTTGCTCTCGCGGCTTGACTATGGAGGGGGAGGGGAGGGAAGAAAGAGAGTCAAGACAAAGGCGGGACGCGAACGCGGTCGGAGGTAAAGAAATTTTTGGTTATCGATAAGCGATTTAACGCATAACAGGAGGGGACGAGGAACGGGGGAGGAGCCCACCGCACTGCAAGACCACAGGGCGCAACTGCCTGGGGTGGGACCCCGCGGCGGACGGCGGGCAGCTGAGGGCGCTTTGCAGCAGGGGTTTTTGCAGGGCGACTGCCATCAGTTACGGCAGGGGGGTGGTCCGTGTTTTCGCGTAAAGTGCATCACGTGGCTTGACGGTCTGTTCACCGAAATGTTCACCAAGACGGTCATGGTGTGGTGTTGTTTTGGGCAACGACAGCTGTCATCGCCACTCCACATGGGTCAATGAACATTCTCAGCTGAATACTATTGTAAGGCCAGACATGCGACTATCAATCTAGGATTACAGCCTTTTGGGAATTAGAAGTATCATCGAAATCCGTTTCCTGCTCCTAGACGATGCTTTAAGTACCTGAACATGGCGACTACCTCGACGGGGTTCCTGAAATTCGAGGAATAAAAACTTGACAACGAGGGATTTGGTGTGACATCGACGGTCGATCCAATCAGAAAGACATAATAAGCTGCGGACCTCCATAGCATGACAGTGATTTTTAAGGACGATCACATCAACAACCATGCATGGTCTTAGGCTTGGCCGATGTCGAACAAGATACACAGAATTCCAGTCATTGGCGATGAAACAGTCAGCCGCGAAGGAGAGCTGCAGAGTTAGCATCACATGACCCCAAGTTATATGCTACCGTTGCGGGATTATTTCACTGGTGAAAGCAACGTACAACATCGTTAGATAATGCAGGGCAGCAAAGCAGCCAGGAAATCCACCCCAGTTTAGGATGGGCGACCGGTGACGCGAATGATACGGATGACGTGCTGAAAGTGATAAAGAACATCCATCGAGCACAATCGTCACTGCTTCCCAATGCTTGTGACTGAGACAGGGGAAGGGAAATAAATCATCAACAGACATCGGGCATCCAGGTTGATGGCGCCGTCCAAGGTCTGTGCCCCGCTCCACTGCTTCTATGGGGCCCGACGTTTGCGCTAGACGACGGTGCACTGGATGTTCCCTTCCTTCCACTAATAAAACCCGCCCAGCCCAGCCCAGTGCAGATTCACTGAACAGTCACAGGGCGGGCGTGCAGGGCGGGCAGACAGGGAACATTGACATAAACCTAAGCCAAAATGGAGGTGGGGGATTGGACTGACTGGGAAGGGGCATGCCGCCTGCAGGAGGCAGGTCCGAAGATCTCCAAAAGGTAGGTACGACTCGACGAACTCTGCCCAAGATTTCCAATTGCTTTTTTTTCGTCCGTCTCGATGGCACGCCAATGTTGCAAGGTCTAGAGGAGAGGCCCGCGGCCGAACTCACTTTCGGTATCTTCTCCACACCAAGCCTGGGCTTTCATGAGACGGTTCATTTCGTCGCAGCGTCCTGTCAGGCGCCCTTATTTTGCATCTCGGACAATCAGAGAGCGGCTGGTTTCATCCTCCGAGAGATGCTTATGTTTGTGTTGCTGGATATCCAAGATGGACCGTCTTGTGCTCTCCGTTGGTCGGGTTGAAGTCGACGCATCCTTACCATGCACCAGATTCACACTTTGAAAATCTCCCGGAAACTTTGCTCATGACAGGATTAGCGACGCCAACGAACATGGCTGCGGCAGCCTGGGGTCACGGTGAGGCCAGGTGGGTCGAGATCGAAGATGGCTGGACGCACAGCGATGGTCAGATTGATTCGGGCCCTTCCCCTTGGCCTGGTCTCCCTCATCTTGGGCAGATCGGCAACCACCAGGAGAGGACCATCACCACCGCTGTGTTTCAGGGAGTGCTCGGAATGTCCTAACCATGACTTTCATGCTAGCAAAGCTCATTCGGCCAGCTGGACCGGAAGCATATCGTGCCACTGCCCTCATGCTGCCAATTCTGGGTGAGAAAGAAGGTGGGAGGTCCGGCATCTTGGGTGCTTGGCCATGGCACCAAATGTGCAAAGGTGGGGAGCCATGGCATCGATCCAGGCATGCGTTCGAATCGGCTCAAGCGGTGAAGCCAATGCGGAACGGTACAGGAACTCGACGGGCCAGAGGCAAACAGTTATCGTTCACGATGAGGGTCGTACAGGCTCGCGTGGGAGGCGTCGTGGGCAGGGATGAATGGATTTCGATGAATCGAGCTGGGGCGAAAGGCGCAGCAGACGCCGTCAAGTCGTTGCAAGCACAAGACGGCAGTCTGCGACTCTGCGTCTCGTCTCTCGTCCCATCATCTCCCGGATGGGGCCGGTGCTGGGCGTGGTGACATGCACGGATGGAGACAACCTTGGGGCTCCCCCGACCACACGGCGAGGGATGGCAATGTGAAATACATTGTGGTGCATGTACTGTGTGTGAGAGAGATCTGAACAGGATGGATAGCCGAGGAGGTAAAGGCTAGGCCGGGGCAATCCATGGGAATCCAGGCAGATGAAGGTGTCGAGACACATCCATTCCACCCACTAAGAAAATGAGACAAGAAAAGGTAAAAGAAAGAGGATGAAAAAAAAGCCACCCATCCCGGAGGCGTGACAGACACGGCCGTCCAGCAGACCAACCGACCAGGCACCCAGCCAGCCAGTTAGCTCCCGACAGGTCAGCCAGCGTGGCAAGACTGTGTGTGCAATTGATCGAACGGCCGGCATGGAGGGAGGGGTTTGGGTTGATTTGAATTGCTTGTGCAAGTAAGAGATGCTACAAATGGAGGAGGGCGTGAGGCCGAGAATGCTGAATGACACGACGGAGACGACGACCGGAGAAGGCGACGAGATGAGATGAGGCAGGAATTGCTGATGTCGGTCAATGCTGGGGGAGTTCGGGGAGGCAGGCCATGTTTCTCGTAATAAAACGGGGAAAGGGGGCACACGTGGATATTGGTCAAGCCGAAGCGAGAAAGTATGAGACTGGCGATATGACGACCTTGCAGTGGTCAGCCAGTCTGTCAGCCAGCAAGCTAGGTCCGAGAGGGTAGCATTGGCAGTGGGAGGCGAAAAAGAAGTAAGATGGGAGGCATTGAAGAGCAATAACAGGCAAAAAACAGGACGCTGATCGAATGGCGAGGCGTCTATCAATTTGGCTTTAAAATGGGACGGAAAGGTGGTTGAGAACGAGGTGCTGTGAGGAGGTGACGGGGACGGGAAGAGAGGGGCAGCCATGCAATGCCACGCCTCTAGCCAACGCCGGTTCATTCCCTGACAGAGCAAGCTGAAGAAAGAGCCGTCCATGTTCTCAGTGAGTGTGGCAGTCACACAGCAGACTGAACCGGACATGACGATTGAGTCCACCTTACCTTACCTTCTGAGCCTTCCCTTCCCGTCCTCTATTACATTCAAATATTTCTAAAAAGAAGGAACTGGGCAGGAGCAGTCGGTGTATCGCAAGGTAGTTAATTGGAAAGGAAAGAGCAGCTCATCGAGAGCACCTGCAGCCATTGATTGATTGTGTGGCAGCAAAAGATGGGCAGGCACCGGGGCACCGTGAGGCAAGGACAGGCAGGCACTGTAAAGCGCAGGTGGTAAATGGTGGATGGACATGGCCACACAGCACACAGCACAGGCTGGAAGGAGGAGGAGGAGGAAAGGTAGGTACCTCTTGCCATGTACTTCACATAAATCGCCCAACCTGCCCCCGTTCCTCTCCTCTTTCTCTCACTTTTTTCCCTCACCTTCCTGCCGCCTCTACTCGTCCTTTTCTCGCTGTTTGTCGTGTTTCAAGCTGCTCTCATTTGCGTTGCTGCGTATTCGCGGCTCTATCTATCGCCCTCTTTGGATTCCACTGACCTGGAAACGGTACCTCCAACTGGCCCTCACCACCGTTTTCCCACCGTCGGAGACGTATAAGTCACAGGCCGACCTTGATCCGTTCAACACCAAAACCAGCACGATTGGGCCTCAAAAATGACCGCCATGGCGACAGACGAGTGATTGCCGGATTGAAGGAGATTCTTCCAGAGTTCTCGCATTTCCATGAGCCAGCAAACCCGGAGGACGCGCAGAGAGGGCAGACTCCCCTCCACAAAGGGTCGAAACAGTCCTGCCTGGCTGGCTGGCTGGCTGGCTGGGGCCACTCCACGGACGGGGTCGACAAGGGTGTCTGCCGTCTCGGGCTACAGTCCCCATCCCTCAGTTACGGCCACTGGCCAGACCGTCTGCCATCACCTCAAGCCAGTGTTACTCCGACCACACGAACAAACACAACAAGAAAATCAACCTGGTGCGAGCCAAATTCACGCCCGATCCCGGCCCAAGAACCCAAGCACCAGAAGGCGCCAAAAAGAGCACCAAAGCAGCGCGAAAGCCTAGGCACGAGCAGAGACACTTCCAGGACCAGCCATGCGGGCCATTACCATGACGGGCCCGGCACCGGGCCTAGCCAAACCACGCCAGACATGGGATCCCGCCAACAAATGACGAAACAAACCCTGAGAACAGCCCGGACCCTACCTGTGCCTTTCCACTGTACGATCTGGTTTTTCTATCGAAAAAAGCCCCAACTGTTTTACGGCCGTCTTCGTCTCGATTTGCGCCTGTTGAGAGGGGTTGAGACATCTTCCAAGGTCCCCTGGCAGCGTTTACGCTTCTGATGACGGCTGGTTGGTCATTGTTGACACCGGGGTTGGGCGGTTTGGACTGGTGGGTGGCCCGCCTCGACCTGAGCCATGTTACTGGGAAGGATGCGCCTTTACCGCATTGGCGTCCTTTGGGCTTCATTGGCGGGGCATCCTGCAGCAATCAACCATGGACAACGAACGACAGCGGCAGTCCTCAGATGCAGCTTTTATCGCTTGCACGAGGACAGCCACAACCGGGCGGCAATTCGTCTGTTATGCCCTCGAATTGTCGACTGTTACCAGACACTTTATCACTTGCCCAGCATCAAGCAGTTTATCCCGACCAAGCCAGGGCCCCCCCACTTACACCGATGGTCGTGTTTACCGCCCCTGCGGTTGTGATTGGGATTCTCAGGGCCACCATCACATCACGTTGGTCTGCTGGTGTGACAAGCTGCCAACCTCGCATCGCCGCGGTCTGCATCGGATCATTGACAGTCAGTCCGATGCCTTGCCTGCCGCTCAACGATATCTCAGCATGAGCTTTGCATAGTGGCATCGTTCTGTCATACCTCGTACGACGGCAGCCATATCGGATCAAAATCCATTATGACAGTATCATTTCTTACTCTCCGCCCAGCACACAGTCGACAACCTCCTAAACAATTCTTGGCCATGCGGAGGTCTCCCGTTCTCTCTACGAGCATAGTTGCCCTCGGATGTCGTTAACGAACCCAACACTCACCAAGCGGTGAGCATCTCCTTCAGCAATCCCAGCCGAGTCCGAGTCCGTCGCTTTGCTTCTCAAGCAAGTGCTTGAGACAATCCATGAGAACACCCGAGCGAGATCACACGTCGGGCATCTTTCTATGTTGCTACATTGTTTCCATTTGGCTGTGTCGCTCTCTCGCGCAGCCGTATCACTGACTCGCAGATCTCTTGGCTCGGTGCGGCTTTGTGGCTTTCTGGTGTTCGCTACAGGCAGGGGTAAAGAGGAATGGCAACTGGGATCGACATGAGCTGCGTGGCAGCATCAGACAAGCTGAATGGCCTCTCGGAAAGCCCATGGGAGGGGCGGCCAAATGTGATCGAGCACGAGGAATGGACGGTGTCACACGGCAATACTTCGGGGAACGGCTGGGTCATCGTCACGCGTCGGATCCGAGAGTCAGCAAAGAAACCGCGACGAGATGAGGGTGAACATTCGACTCCGAAAACCTCATCTCAGGGTGCGGCAACGAAGACAAAAAGATTGATCAATGAGACCCAGTGGATGGACACCAACACCGGCACAGCGATTGTACGCCAGGGAGCACGCAGACGCTGCAGAGGAGACTGGACCGAGCAGGCACACCACCAATATGCCGATGCTAAGGGGTGGGACCCAATCTGGTAGTGATGGGAGTGATGTACTGCATGCCACTAACGGATCACCCATTTCTTCCTATTGCAGTGCTAACACTCGAATCTCATTG
Organism: Colletotrichum horii; assembly: GCA_027406005.1. NCBI lineage: Eukaryota > Fungi > Ascomycota > Sordariomycetes > Glomerellales > Glomerellaceae > Colletotrichum > Colletotrichum horii. Next base: position 5,557,254 of record JANVYB010000006.1, read on the forward strand.
GATGTCGGCTTCTTCCGGCTTTCGGCTACACGAGGTCCAAGCGAGTCTAACCAAAAACAGCCAGGTGGCGCGTCTGGGAACATTTTCGCGGAGCAGGCTCTGAAACCAATCAAGCGGCAGAATCAGGGACAGAGGGCGATTTTGGCGAGTCGTTCCCAGCAGCAAGAAAGACTCGCCCGATTCCCGTTCATCCACCGGCACCCTCCCCCAAACCCGACTCCAGATCCAGCTGCAGCAGCGCGCACATTGAGCGCGATTCCTGCGTTGCGTTTTGAGAGACTTTCCACTCACTCTACGGATACCTTACCTAGCCTTAGGTAAGACCAAGCCGGACCACCCTTCGTTCAGCCTCTCTGGTTGCCTATTGCTGGCCGGTCCCCATCGGTCTACCCTTTCTCTGTCCGCTGTTCGGTTTGTTGTTGCTCCTGTCCCGTCCTGTCCAGCTGCCCCGACCCGAGCAGCTCCTGCCTCCCTCCCGCCGCCGCCCCGAAAGTCGTACCCTTTTTTTCAATCCTCGCACCCCCATCCCGATCACCCCCGGGCCGCCGATAAAGTTGTAAGTTCTGTTCTAATTATCTCGTGAGCTGCTTTTGATGATGCCGCGCCATCTTTTGATGGCTGGTGGCTGATGAAGTTGATGCTTGCTATTGTGGATGCGCGACGTTCGCGATTGCTGCACTGCAGGCAGGCATTTGCTTCATCACCCACTTGCCTGCCATTTCCTTCCTTATTTCTCTCTGCACCCTTTTCCCCATCCCCAAATAAGCAGGTAGCCTGTCGCATTGGGAAGAGAGGAAAGGAAACAAAACATTTCCGGGCGAGACGACGCGAGTCGCTGGCGTTGGCAAACCTCGATGGTGCCTGCCTTGGCCTGTGTCGCGCTCTTTCTTGGGTGCCCTGTCTCTCCTTCCTTTATTTCCCCTACGGATTTTTTTTTTTTTTTTTTTCCCTCTCTTACTCGCCGTCTTCCTTCCCTCGCTTCCCACTCCTGCCGCCGCCTGCTCAACTCACTCGCGCCTTTCCCCCCGTCGTCGCTCCCCCGAAGGCAAGTGCAAGGCCCAGGCACACAGCCCGGTCCTCCTCCTTCCCCCCAAGCCCGACGGCTGCCACCAGCCTGCCCCAGCACAGAGCACTCCAGCCAAAAGCGGCCGCTCCACTGCTGATTTCCCACACACACCCGCTACTCGTTCGCTCGCTCCCCCCAGCACAACGCACCACGCTCCAAGGCCACCACGTCCACGTCCACCACACACAACCGCGACGCGCGCGACCAAGTCTGCATCGCGAAAGAGCCTACTGCCGTGCCACTCCCCATCACGATCATCCGTTACTCCATCTCAATGGACCTTGGCCTATTGAGTCCTTGTCGCTGACTTTCCAAGTAATCGCTCGATGGGTCGCGAACGCCGACCACAGCCATGAGCACCTGGATGAACGAAGCCGCGGTCCCCAACCATAATGGCAACGGCTTCCCTCACATGAACGATCCCAATGCCGCCGGAGCCATGATGGATCCCTCAGCCTTCATGGGCAACCCGGCCCATTTCAACCCGGCCCAGTTCGCCAATCCCCAGCAGGCGCAGCAAGCCCAGCAGCATCAGGCCCAGCAACAGCAGCAGCAGATGGCTGCCATGCAAAATGGCCAGATGCGCAATGCTTCGCCATCGTCTTTCCAGAATCCCGCCTATCAAACAAACCAAGTGATCCCCTCGAAACGACCCCGTCCTCGCGAAGACAGCCTCGCCGGCTCACCGCGACAAAACCCGGACATGCTGCCGACGTCGCGCTCCGAGACGCCCCAAACCTTCCCCGGTTATCAAGGCGCCATGTCCCAACAAGGTCAAAGTCAACCATCGCCGTATCCTCATCTTCAGAATGGCTCCGCGAATGCGACGCCATCGCCGATAATGGCGAACCAGCTTCGTCCCGGTAGCGTTCCTCAAAGGGTCGCGACCGCGTCGCCTCATCCATTCTCGCCCGGCGCGCAACAGTTTGCTCCCCAGGCGTCCCCGAATCCATCCGAACATGGTACGCCTCAACCGAATCACTACATGCAAAACCCGAACATGCCCCCGGGCTTCAATCCCAATTTCACGCCGACGCAACAGTCCCCGGCGAGACCCTCCCCCAATCCGAACGCGATGGCAGGCGGGATGATGCCCCAGCAAATGGGACAGATGCCGCAACACATGGGACAGATGCCGAATCAGATGCTGCCGCCCAACATGCAGCCGCGAAATGCGATGGAACAGCAACAAATGGCCGCGTACCAGGCTCGTCTTCAAAAACAGTTACAGCAAGGCAATATCCAGGGCATGCAAAATATGCAGAATATGCAGAACATGCAAAACATGCAGAATATGCAGATGGCGGCTCAGATGCAGGCCCAGAACATGGCTCAGGGTCGTGGCATGATGCCTAAGCAGCCTATGCCGATGCCGAACGGCCAGATGCCTCCAGGCGCGATGCGTCCCCAGCAGCAACCGCAGCAGCAGCGCCCGATGCCCAGAACCGATCCTGACCAGTTCATGAAGAGCCTCACAACGTTCATGACGGCTAAAGGCCTTCAGTTTGATCCGAACCCTGCCATCGGCAACCGTCCGGTCAGTTTGTTGACGCTTTTCCAAGCTGTTCAAGCCAAAGGTGGATACAAACCTACCACTGCTAGCAACCAATGGCCAAATGTCTCCAATCAAATTGGATTTCACCCCGGACAAATACCTCAGGCGCCTCACATGATGAAGGAGATCTACGAAAGGAACTTGCTGAGGTTTGAAGAGGCTTGGCATGCTCAGACAAGTAGGCAACGTATGATGCAACAACAGCAGCAGGGCATGCCCAACCAGCCCATGCCCGGTCAGCAACCTCAGGGAACTCCAACCAAGCAGATGTCTCCCCAAGGCCAGATGCCTCAGCAGCAGATGATGCCGCAAGGCCAGCCGAACATGCCTCCGCAAGCCCAGACGCCCGTTAAGCAGGGTTCGTTCAGTGGTCAGCCTCCTGCTGTGAATGGTTTCCAGACTCCCCAACCGCCAGGACAACAGACACCAGCAAACGTGCCGCCAGGCCATGCGCGCAACAGCTTGTCGCGGAGCGTCGAGCCGACGCCTGGTCACCCCAACTTCCCGTCAGCATCTCCTGCCTCCGTAAAGGGCGGTGGTATGCCGATGCCCGCCCCTCCCGTTATGGACCAGAACCCAATGGCTGCTTCGATCAAGCCCCGTATGCTGCGCCTTGCCCAAGAATCCGACGAGTACACTCCAAGCGCCCGACCGCTAGAGGCTTATGGTGGTATCAACGTACGTGCTTTCGATTTGAAGGGGCTAGAGCTTCAGGCGTTGAAACCCGATTTTCCACCGCCGTATGAGCTTGGCTATGTGGACTTGCATGCCCTTACTCGCAGCTTGGAGTCTGGTATCCACGGTGAGGTTCGCCTCGCATTGGACACCTTGGCAACGGTCACGGCCACCCAACATCAGGCCCTGCATATCCATCTCAAGTACTGCGAGGAGCTTATTGAGGCTTTGCTTGAGTGTGCCGAGGAACAGTTGGATTTTCTGGTGGAAAACACGGAAGAATCGTCGTCGGATATTCAGCTTACACCGTACGAAGACGTTGCACGAGCGTGCTGGACCGAGAAGATGGGTGTCAAGGAGTTGCCGAAGTTCGGGTCGCCAGAGTACGAGCTTGACCGAGCCGTTGATCGTTTCTCCTGCGTCATCACGATTCTTCGCAATCTGTCATTCCCGGAGGCTGCCAACGAGAATCACATGGTGCTAGGCGATGAGCTCGTCATCAAGTTCCTGTGCGCCACCATTCGATACTTGGGCACGCGCAGCATGCTTTTCCGAACGAATGCAAACACCCTCGAGTTCATGAAGGATGCCATCATCCTGCTGTCCAACATCGCGGGTGCGGTCGAGATACCCGGCCGCGAACAAGCTCTGTGCTTGCTGCATTTCCTTCTGGCCTTCGCTCCCGCACCTGGCCCGACGGTGTTAGAAGATAAGATGTACTTCCCTCCTTACCAGCCTGGTGTCCACACCTACACCTTCCACGCCGTGGATGCGTTGGCAAGATTCCTGGCAAGAGACGAGCCGAATCGCACGCATTACAAGACGATTTTTGCGATGGACGCCAGTAGCAACCCACCATTCGACCTACTGACACGGGCATTTGCGCTTTCGACGACCGTCATCCCCATCCAGACACCCGAGTCTACTGTGGCACACGTGGAGGCCCCGGAGAAGTTTTTCAGGCTAATCGAGGACCGTAAGCCCTGGCTCATGCAGGGTCTTCTGGCTGCCGATATTATCGCCTCCCTTGCGCCGGGTCACGAGACAGGTATCGCGAAGGCCTGGCTCACAAGCGGAAACGGATTTGCACAGAGCCTGTACCACTTTGTGCAGGTTCTCGGCGCCCAGTTCGAGCAGCCATGGCAAACGCGAAACGGCCAAGGTGATCCCGCTGGTCGAGATAACGGACTGGTGTACATTGCGACCTGCGGCATCTCAACGCTGCGACGGTTGGCCGAAAAAGCTCGGGACCCTAACGACCCCAAGCCTAGCCTGCCTGCCGACGCGTTGCCATCGGAGGAGTCCGTCTTCAAGATGATGCTCATGCGATCGCCTGAGTGGACCAAGGATGGTGTGATCAAGAACCTATCGGCGTACGCAGCGTTGGATTGATAGACTTTTCTGGTGTTACGACTTTTAGGATTGTGCATGGCATAGAAACGGAGTCGGGGAATGCGTTTTGTTTGGGGGAGCTTCACTGATACCAGATGGACCCTTAGTGGGAGGGTTTATCCAAGCCTTGTGTTGCCATGGGACAGGCACACATCCTGCGGTGGCGTGGATCGTGTATAAGAGTGTAACTAAAAAAAGAGAAGGAATTTGATGGGAGTTCATTGGGGACATGGAGCGAGGATGCTTGGCGGGAGCCATTCTTTCATAGGTGTACAAATGACGCGACAATGCAAGAATACCTCCACTATTGTCACATTGTGAGACTGTCTGACGAGACCCAATACTCTTCGTGAACGCATGCAGTCATACCGTTGTGGGATATTTTATCATCAAATCCCTCTCCTGCCTGAGTGGGTTGGTTATAGTACATATGGCCCTCGGTCTAGCTCACTATGGTGCTTCTCGGTCCAGATGAGCTAGCAACGACGCAGCCTCTCTTATTTTTGTCTTCCGCCAGTATGCTACACCGGTTGATATACAAGCTGCCGCGCAGCCTCGTCACGCCATTCCCAGGCCTCATGCCTTGACCTCAGTCGGTGTCGTCTGGGACCTTTTCGGTGTCGTCTGGGACTTGTCCGGTTTGCCGAATGTGGTCGCCAGAAACTCCTTGATTTCTGTCGTGTAGTGGCCCTGGTATGCAAGTCAGCCCACGCCCTATGTTTTTGGCATTTCAACAAGGCGATTGGGATATACGGACCTTAATCTCAACATGCTTTGTTACGGGGTTGATTCTGAAGTCCTCCTTGGGAACCTTGAGCGCTGCGGACACGTCCTTGATCAGGGCCTTGTGGTTGCCCTCGACCTTCTTGATGACTGTGCGCTTGCTGGATCCGGCGGCCTTGTCGGCCCTGTAAACTGGATAGGAGTAGGAGGCCGTCAGGTTGACCGAATACGGTTTTGAGGCGGGTGTCGCTGTGGAGGAAAATCGGACGGTGGAGAGGATGGCGGATCTGGGAAGGAAGGTGGCTGGCCTGGAGAAGGCCGTTCGGAGAGTTGTGCAGTTCATGTTTGCGGCGGAACGAGACGATCGGTGTCGGAAGGAGACTTGTCGTCGTTGTCTTCGTGGGGGTTTCCTTGGCTGGCCGTCGACAACAGCTCTAGCATCAGAGGTTTCCTGCGAAGGGATTCGCTCGCGCCGGTTGAAGCTCGGCACAACCGACGTCCCTGGCCCGTGTCCGATACCCCCACCTTACCTAATGAGGGACCTCACAGCAGGAAGCAGACGCACGGTCCAGGTTTGAGTGAATTAGGCGGACCGGCAAAACCACGGCACGCCGCAAAACCCCCCACCAATTCTTGCCTTTGGCGAAAATGGCCAAAACTCTTCTGAGCCTGCCCCTCAGCCGGAGAAAACAAATCTGAGCAAAAAATAACGTGCGACTTGCGAAAGGACGGCCGAACCGCGACACCTCCCTCCCCCCGCCTCCGATCACGATCCCGACGACGTCACCCGTCTTCCGCACCGATTTGTCCATCTTCCCTTAATCGAACCCGAGACACCCCTCACAAACAACCTCGCCCATCATGGAGGAAGTCTACGCCGCCCTCGACGGCGAGAGCATCCTGCCCAAGCTCGCGTCCCAGCTGTCCCGCCACCTGGTCTTCCCCCTAATCGAGTTCGAGGCCGGCCGCGCCGAGGAGAAGGGCGACGACGACAAGGCGCGCAAGATCCTCGCCGGCAAGATCAAGCTTCTCGAGGACACCAACATGGCCGACTACGTCGCCCAACTCTACCAGGACCTCAACGGCGGCAACGAGCCCCCCGCCGAGTACACCAAGAAGCGCAACGAGGTTATTGCCCAGCTTGAGAAGTACGAGGCCGACACGGCCAAGATCTCAGAGCTGCTGACCCGGGAGGACGTCGTCGGCGCGCTGCGCAGCGACAAGGTTGCCAACTTGGAGTTCCTTAAGAAGGACCACGATGTGAGTTTGTCCCACGTCTGTCTGCCCCGACAGAGATCAGCGAGCTGACACACGCTTTTCAGGTCACCATCGAGATGGTCAACGCCCTCTACGAGTTCGGCCAGTTCCAGTTCCGCTGCGGCAACTACGGCGCCGCCGCCGAGCTCCTCTACCAGTTCCGCGTCCTCTCCACCGACAACGACCGCGTCTCCTCGGCCACCTGGGGTAAGCTCGCGTCCGAGATCCTCACCACCAACTGGGACGCCTCCGTCGAGGAGATCCTCAAGGTCAAGGAGGGCATCGACTCCAAGCTCTTCAACAACCCGCGCGCGCAGCTCGACCACCGCACCATGCTCGTCCACTGGGCCCTCTTCCCCCTCTTCAACCACGACGGCGCCCGCGAGGCCGTCCTCGACCTCTTCTTCTCCGCCGCCTACATCAACACCATCCAGACCTCGTGCCCCTGGGTCCTGCGCTACCTCATCGCCGCCGTCATCACCGGCCGCTCCCGCTCCCGCAACTCCTCCCTGCACCAGAAGCAGATGAAGGACGTCATCCGCTACGTCCGCCAGGAGGCCTACGAGTACAGCGACCCCATCACCGAGTTCGTCTCGGCGCTCTACGTCGCGCACGACTTCAACGCCGCCCGCGAGGCCCTCCGCAAGGCCGAGGAGGTCTGCCGCGCCGACTTCTTCCTCATGAGCTCGTCCGACGCCTTTGTCGACGCCGCGCGCCACCTCATCTGCGAGAGCTACTGCAAGATCTTCAGCCGTATGAACATCCGCGACCTGTCCGCCAAGCTGGGTCTCAACCCCGACGACGGCGAGAAGTGGATCGTCAACCTCATCCGCGAGACCCGCCTCGACGCCAAGATCGACAGCCAGGAGGGCACCGTCATCATGAACCACCCGCCCAACAACGTCTACCAGCAGGTCATCGAGAAGACCAAGGGCGGCTTCTTCAGGACCCAGGTCCTCACCGCCGCGGTGTCCAAGTCTTGAGAGGCGTTTGTGTAAAAAGGAAACGGTTGGGATAATGAATGATTCAAAGGGGGGTGGTGTGCGGGGGGACATATAGATCTCTACGAGAAAAACAGGACGCCGGGTTTTTTTCCTCTTCAAAAGATAGACCACATGCAAAGGAAGCACGCTTGGCCCTCGACACCCAGCAAAAAAACCCGACGAAACCTTCCCCTCGGGCAAAGGGTTGGAAGGGGGACGGAGGAGATTTGCGGGTTTACCAAAAGGCTGGTTATGATTGAGCAAAGATTTGACGTATCTCCCCCCCTCGAAGGCTTCTTTTTGCATTGGCACGGCGTTTTCAGGGCAAAAACGGGGTATCTTTTTACTCTTTATCCTAAAGGGGGTCAGCAGCAGCAGCAACGAAATGGCAGTGGGGAGGCAGGAAAGGGGAAGATGCTTTCCCCGCTTGCCCTTTTTGCTGCGTTATTGAAATGTTTACAGTTATGAGATCTTTTGTGCTGGTGATGTGACCTATATAAATGTGCCCTCATGAGAGAGGAGTTCTTCTGCAACCCAGAATGTTGTCGGCCGTTGCTGCGCCATTGTTAGCGATGTGTCACCGCCTCGTGTGGTTTGCGAGCTACATACGGCTTTGAGTAGTTGCGACTCCTGCGAGGCCCGGTGATCCTCTCGCATGATATTCGGTGTATTGGATACTGAATACTTGGAGACAAATGCTGATGAGGAATGATAACCTCCATGTCCATACTCGGGCTACTTGTTACGCGTCGTTGTCGCCTTGGGACTGAAGCTCAGATGGAAAACGAATCTCCACGACATGAAAGAGGCACGGGAGCATTTGCTCTCCGCTGCCGCTTCAATGCGCAAAAGTCCACTAGGCCGGGATTTTATACCACGTTCGGCCTTGTGTCTGGGTCCCCTTTGCTGAAGTATAAAATCCACGCCTGGGAGTTATGGTTAGTTCGACACCACAATCGAAATCCTCCTTTGGTATGTGGATGTAGACAACCCAAGCCATGTGTTCCTGGTACTGGTCTGGTTCGTGCCTTGCATCGTCTGCTGGGTGCTTGGCCTACGTGGTAGGCGGGATTTCTCAGCTCTTTGGGACTGTGATTACGTGTATTCAGATTTGAATAGGGACATGATCTGGTTGGATGAGAGAAGGCTTTGGGCCTCACTACGGATTGAAATGTTTAGTTATCAAGAGCAGGTAATGTTGGCGATAGTGTTGGGACTTCGTGGCTAGAGTACACTGTTGGCCACCTGCCTGGGTAATCCGTGGCCAAACGTATCATTGTCTCTGGGGTTGCGTAGCGTGATTCTGCATACTCTTGTCCCTCTAAAATAGTCCTGAAATAGTCTCAATATGCCTCAGGACAGGACGTGCGGGTCTCTTCTCAGGGCAAAAGGCTGATTGTGATATAAAAGCTTGCTCTGAGTGAATCTAAAACTGCGGCACGAAAAGAAGTCTAACCAGCAACCATCCTCGGTCACTCATATTCTCACAGGCCGCGGCAATCTCTATGAGACGTCGACAGTTAAGCTTGACACCAGGCTGAGGTCGTTCATCATAGACTCTAGTGGTTGCGGTTCATCGGATGTGTTGCTGTCGGGGTATTCGGAATGAATGTACTGAGAATAGAAGACGACGATAATTGGCGCGGAGTGTAATGTGGTCTGGAAGTTTTAACTTGTGCAGCTCGCATCGTGTCGGTCCATGTGATGTTGATGGAAATAATGCATGCTAACGATTGAACAAATACTTTACGCTGACATCGCATTGACGGTTCGAAGGCGGTAGAATGGTGTGGCTTTCCTTATATACGAGACCACACCCAGTGAGTGTATGCTGACGACCACTGACCAGGAGATACATGCCATCGATGCAAAGTCTTGACATATTAAGTGTCCTAGTGGTGTGACTATAAAGTGTCCTTTGGGAGACGAAGCCCGTCTCAGCCTCAATCGCAATGCGATGATTGTAAACGAAGATTTACAGAGAATGTAGCATTGTCTCATGTGGTCATGATTCATGAAGCAATCTAGGTTACGATGGTCGTTGCTTTATCCATAAATTGAAGGCCAAGGACTCTCAAGTTCTGGTTGTGATGTATTCTGGGACGAAAATTCACCCAGCGACAGCGAGGAGGAGAGATGGTGGGCTTTCTCTTGGTCGTCGGAGGTTAATCCTTCTGTCTGATGTTGGCTTCGGTCTAGAGCTAGTGGACAGCACAGATTTTAGTCCGTGGAGACCAATAGTTGCTCTGGGAATCTTTGATTGCGGCATAAGGTTGTGATGCTGTCCGAGTCAGTGACTTTTATACCTAGCTGGCTGCGACTGAAGGTTCCTCCGTGACGTATGTAGGGCAGCCTGGGAGCCATCTTTACAATGTGAAGCCACGCGCAATGCCATCAGACCCGGAACCAAGGAAATGGTCCCCATATCGGAGGATCCGGCAAGATTATGTGCCAATGCTAACTTGAACCCCATCTCAGTCGGCAGACCAATGCATTGTGAGGTATGCTCAGCTCTCTGAAGCGAAGAACCGGTTCATTCGGGTATTTGACATAAATATGGTGATGAACATGTTGGACAATGGGAAGTTTCGCCGCTATGCTTGTGGTCGCGAGCTGTAGGTTATCCTGTGTTTAGATGTCCCAGATACTCAATGCTTCATCAGATGTTTGCAGCATTTGTTTATTCTGTGCATTGTATCATATGTTGGCTCGGGCGTCGTTGGCCTCTTTAAATCGTTTTGATATGCTCCAGGGCGGGAAGTCAGCTTGGTCGCAGATGAAGGTGTCGGTAGTTAGCTATATAAAGCCCCCTGAAGGAGATAGGAATCTTCATCGGCCAAAAGATAGTCGCGAGACCAGTAGATTGTAGGGTTGCAAAAGTTGGCTGGCTGCAGCCATGCCCTTAGCTGTGAATGTGATCTCTTCGTGAGACGTTTCCCTGAGATCCGGAAGCGCGATGAGAACGTTTCCAATTGTTGAGGGGCATCTTGGGGGTATTCGAGATGGAACGAAATGGGAAGGATACGGACGGCGGCAAACGGGCGATGAGAGATTGGATTTGAGTGGATGCAATGTATTACCTACATTGAACACACACGTTTTCCAAATTCGATGATCAGGGCCCCAGGCGTCAGCGAGCACGGAATATGTTGAGCGACACTCGCATTGTTGTAGAGATTCGGAAATTGAGATGCGGGACTTCATTTTTATAACTGTGAAATTTGCGATGAAGTTTGATGCTCGACGACGACAATTATCCTCTGGGAAATTATGGTATGACCAAATTGTGACTTGTCCCGACATAAATGCGATTTGGTAGTGTCAATGTGGTGTTAGAGATCATCCAGAATTAATGGATGCAGCGAGCACGAGATTGACTGCATACCGACGCAACACACGGTGCTAGGGTCATGTTTATCTAAAGCCTTCATCAAGACACTGCCACTCTCTGCGTCTGAGTGAGTGAATCAGAGATTGTCATGACAAGTGCCAGCGTGGAGAAAATAACCACATACATCCGGCCTTGTTCGTTGGCCATTCTGCGCTTATTCAGGAATAATAAGAGAACGTTGACAGAACTAATGGTATTCATTTGGAAACGGTTAGCAAATTGGTATCCCATTAAACGCCAGATGTGGCTCAAACTGAAACTAGCCAATTACGTAATTCGATTCATGACTGACTCCACATGAGGTATATAGTCGACAAAGGGGTTCTAACCTAAATTTCACTCTATATATCCCTTCTAGTAATGCTGACGTTCAGGGCTTAATATTATGCCATTTCACCTAGCAGTCGCCCTAACAGCAGAAGGGCATATTGCACTAAAGGTAGCTTTAGTATATATAGCATATTAGTGCTATATTCCTATTAGTCTCCCTTAATATAGTTCTTCTGAAATGCTTTATATATACTTAGTACTTCTATTCTCTCTTATGCTATTTGAAATTATATAGCTTATCTTTAATAAGCTGAATAATTAAAAAAGACCTCTCTCTAAATATAATACTTTTGAATTTAGCTACTAATTGCTTATAGAGTTTATAATAGAATATAGCAAAAAGCTTTTTATAGTATAGATTTAAAGCTTTATAGAGTAAATATATATTAGTAAGTATAACCTCTATAGGTATATAAAAGTTAGTAAATATTACTTTAAAATGCTCTGCTAATAGTTAATATATTTAGTAAAAAATTAAAGGCTATAAGCTGCTAGCTACTATAGCAGCTGTAATATATAGTAATATTTCTATAGTTAGCTTTATATTAGTTGCTAATATTAATATTATTTATATTATAGTTATATATATTAATTAAAGTAAATATAAATAGTTATTTAATAGCAATAGTAATAATAAATAGCTTCTACTTAAATTAGCTAGTAGTATTAATATATAAGCTAATAAAACTAATAGTAAGGTTGATCTGAAAAAGTATTTATAATATTCTAGCTGAAGTTAATATAGCTAGAAGATGCTTATACTAGCATAAGGTGGCAATCTTTCTGCTGTTAAATATATTGCTAATTAGAAGTATGATAGCATTATCTTTAAATGCAAATTAGCAAGCTTTGCTGTTTGAAGTAGGGTATATATATAAGTAGCTTTAGGGGATGTAGTTACTCTTTTTGTTATTAGCTTATAGCTGCTTAAGTAGCTTAATAACTTTAGAGTTCAGCCTGATAGTACTAATAGCAGCAATAAATAGCTATAGTTAATATAAGTAATATATAAGGTTGACAGTAGTAAATAAGTTATTAGTAAAAATATAGTAGTAAGCAGTAGCAGCCTCTAGCTAGAAGTAGTAAGTAGGTAGGCGTTATAGTAGGGTGATGATAACAGCTTAAGTAGGTGCTAGTTGCTTAGCTATTAGCAGCTTCTGCAGCATTTTTTTCTTTATAAGAGAGGCAAAACCCTATACTGCCTCTATTAAGGCTTAAACTTAAGCCTCTAGCAGAGGGATAGAGTTGACGCTAAAAAGGCCCTTTTTAGTAGCAGTAGCCTCTGAAGTTAATAATAGGTTAGTATATATATAAGGGATTTATAAGAGGAAGTAGCCTTACTAAACTGCTATCTACAGTTTAAATCTAACTTTAATAAACTTCTTAAGCATTTTAATAATGTTATAAGACCTTCTCTAGAAGTAGATTATACACTTATTAACAGTAATAATAATGCTAAGGTTCTATAGCTGTAAAGATATCTCTTATATCTAGGTTGACTATAGCTTAACCTTTTGCTAGATTTCTATAGGGAGGTTAAATATATCTAAGTTCTACAGATAGAAGTTAAGATATAAAGTAGCAAAGCAGTTGCAAGAGAGCTATCTAGCAATATTATAGGTAAGGCGTGAGAGATCAGTTAACTAGTAATAATTGAAGTTAGATTTATAGTGAACTAATATATAGATTAATATAGCAAGGAAAGTGTAGATCTTTATTAGTAAGGTCTTAAAGTGTAGCTTAGTTTGCAATACCTTCTGCTTTAAGCCTTACTGAAGGCTGCTAGTACTAACTTGCTGCTGCTAGAAGCATTTATTAGTGTAGTCAGCCTACTTAGTAATATTAGCAGCAGTAATAAAGCATAGGAATAGATTGAGAGGGGTCTTACTAGTGAGATTAGCAGCAACTAGTGTGTAGCTTATAAGCTATAGCTTCTAAAAGGAGTTATAGCAGTATAACTTTAGAATACTGCTGTTAAGCTACTCTTTTAGTAAGTATTATATAGTTAGCTTAAGCTTAAAAAAAAGGTGTTTTTTAGTGCTGTTAAGGGTTAAAAGGGTAGGAAGAGTTGAAATAGCTTATAATAAAGCTTATAATAAAGCTTAAGTAGAAGACAGTTTAAATATAACTGTTGCTTATAATAAATCTAGCTTTAGGCTAAAATTAACTATAGAAATAATAAAAATATCAAAAAAAAGAGCTTACTATTATCTTTACTATTAGAATTAATATCTATAAGGTTAGTAGTATTATTATTAGTATTATTATTAATTAGTAGCAGTAATAAGTTAAAGAGTAGATTTTCTAATAGTAATATTAGAAGGCTGAAATAACCTAGCGCTAGCTAAATTGAAAAATCTATAACTAGCTAAAAGCATGCTAATTAAAATCCTATATATCTAGTTAGTTAAATTAAGTGAAAATAGAGCAAATCATATTAATATTATTAATAGTAATCTAAATATAAAATAATAGTTTTTATCTTCTATAAGCAATTAAAAATTTAATATAGATTAATAACTAAAATAGAGTTAAAAAAAATAATCCTTATATTAAGTTATATCTAAATATCTCTTTTTTTTTATTAGCTGCGTTATGGTTGATTTATGCGAGAGTTTAAAAAAAATGCTGTTGCATTTTGGGGCTTTGGTAGGGGTCTAATGTCACTTTTCGCGAAAATGGGCAAAGTGGGTTTTGAGCCACATCCGGCGTTTAATGGGATACAGAAACCCTTGAGCTGCCGTAAACCTGGAGTACCACATGATAGTGCAAAACATTGACTACGAAGCGACCATTTGCCGGCGCGTTGTGGTATTCTCAGGCTAGGTTATTACAAAACTTCCTAGTCAGCGAGCAAGAAGATTTCTGCATCAGAAGAGTTTCATCTTTAAACTTCGACCGCGTTGAAAGACGAGTTCTACTCACACTTCTACGACGCATATCCCGTACCCTTTCTGATGCCAGCGCCCCTGCTGCTTATCAGCTGATTCGGACCTGCTGGCATCAACTGCACGACTTAACACGGCTCTGTCCGTGGATATCTCACAGTATCAGCGTCGATAAACGGGTTGCAGGGTAATGGTCTTGCCCTATGATCCCACATGGGCCATGCTCGGGAAGTGACGGTTGACGTCGAAGTACGCAGACATGGAGATGTGCCATTTGTGAATTCCCCGAGGCGACGTCAGCAGGTCTTCACTGCTATACGAGCGGAAGAGGAAGTTGATAGTGTTTGGCGCTCCTAGAATCTGCTTATTCTCACAACCACGCCATATATGCTGGTTTCGTTCGAGGGTGTGTTGAGCACATCACACTTTCCTTTGCCTGATATCTGTCGTGGGTTGGTCTCCACCGTGAATCTGATACAGGAAGCAAATTCTGTGATATTTGTGGCGTGACTCTGCTTGCGAAGAGGCAAAAGCTGTTCCTTAAGTATGACTGACATGCAAGGGCGAATGTTTGATCTCCTTACGATGTCCATTTAGGAAACTTCAAGACTGGCGACTGATACTTCTTGGATATACATAGGCAACGAACTATGAGTATAGCAAGCTAAGATTCCATTCTGTGAAGAAGACATTAATTGCACACTTTGCCAAACAAGCCCCAACAGGAGAAGAGTCCCCGTCCCAAGCCAATACTGACTTTGAATGACTCATACCTCAATTTTGATTCCATGAAACTTTCGAGCGCAGGAATTGAGCAAAACTTCCGAGATGGTTCGATGTACCAATGAGAACTGCGGTGATCCGATCAATAATCACTTGGTCTTTGATCAACGGGGATACAATCATGTTGTGTGTAAGCGAGGCAATGTCGCCACATGATCTCATGTCCAACCGGACCCGAGCGAATGGCTTCAATTTCCCGCAAGCCGGGATCGGAAGAGGTACCCTGGTCTGACGCACATGCATATAAGCAAGGACGCAACGACAAGAATGTCGGACAGAACAAGGATTCAGCCGCAGAAGAAATCAGGCTGCGCTGGCATTGCATAATTGAACAAGCAAAGGACCATTGGTAAGACACAAAGTACTTAGCTCGGCGCCACGCCTTTACCATTTTGGGGGCCAAACGGGCATCCCGCCCCCTTGTCTAGCACATGCAGGCTTGCGCTCGCGTGGCGCAGGATCCAATCGTTCAGCCCTAGCAGCGTCAACTCCTCACATGAGGCCGCCTAGCCTGGCTCTTCTCTCTGCAGTCATCATCATGAGAAAGACATTGACGCGGCTGCCTGATCCGGGCGGAGTAACTGTTCTTGCTGAATGACGGGCCGTCTTTTTCAACTTCTCGTCGTCCCTGATCGCGGGGTTGCAACTTGGTCGTCTATGCTGACATCAACACAGGCGCAAACGAAGCTGGAGAGGTGCAATCGCAAACCAGTTAGCAGCGCGTCGAGGGCTCATCATGATCATCCCGAGCTTAGAATGCGTTTACCCTCCGAACCTGAATTTTCTGCCGCCAAGATGGCGCCCTTTGGTGAAGTAAGTAGGCTCTTGAGGGTTGAAGTTGCGACGCTGACTTCAGATAGCATCATCTGCGTCCACGACATAGGAGGATCGCCAAAGACAACATGGCATCATGATGAATCTGGAAAGATGTGGATCTCGGATCCTGAATTCCTCGGCAACTTCTCGAACTCAGCGCGGGTATGGTCATACGGATACAACTCAGACCCGGCAGTCAACATGACGCCCTCAAGCATTGCGTTCCACGCTAACGAACTCCTCGCATTCATCATGGCGGGTTACACAGTGAATGGGGTACGATTTGGTTCAATTTCAATGGTGGTTAAGTACCTAAAGCTGACCAAAATCCTTCTAGGGAGGAGGACCGACAATCTTCATAGCGCATGGTCTCGGCGGGATCATTGTCAAGAAGGTAAGAAGACAAGACGCGCCGCGACTTAAGCAACGTGATTGACTCTGAGCAAGGCAATAATACTCTCCTTGAGCTGTCCAGAGTACTTCAACATCAGAGACTCTATCGGCGGCGTTGTCTTTCTGGACACGGTTCATCATGGCACTGATTCCGAGGGCGTTTTGAAGGCAGTCAAAACTATCGCGGCACTTAGTCTCCAAAAGGGATCCTTGAAGCCATCATGGGACGATACAAGGCAGTATGCAGATGCCGTCCGCGAAGTCAACACCGCCTTTCTTGAGAGGCTGCCGTCGGAACTTGAGATGCTCAATTTCATTGCAGTGAGACGCGTTGAGCTAATTGTTGATGGTTCCGAAACGCACAAGACTTTGGTGAGAGCTTCAAGCGGAAGACCATGTCCAGGTTTCTAACACCAAACAGGTAGTCCCGAAACGGCGCGCTGAGCTCGACTCATCTCAAAGCAAGACATTCACCATAGACTGCGACCACTTTCAACTCACCAGGTTCCCGTCCCCTGAGGATAGGATCTATCTTCAGCTGGCTGAGCAAGTTGGCGAGTTGATGACGAAGGCCTCGGCAGATACGTCTAGGAGGGTATTCTTCCCGCCCGCGCCGCCGGTACTGCGAAATTCTCCTGCTCCCAGACCTCCGTCACCGGATCCAGGTAGTCGTCTCCCAAGACATGGATTTCTGAGAGCTACTAACGAAACGTAGACATCCCTGTCCGACCACGACCCCCGCCAGGCCGAGCCATGGGGCTGCCCCCGGGCATCATACCTGCTGCGCAAGGTGGCAACGCTCACCAAGCCTGGTTGAAAAGGAAAAGCATCGGTTAGTTCCCCTCAAACCTCGGAGTTGTGGACTAGTCCTGATGGAAATCTAGAGTACATAAAAGAGCGCCGGGACAGACTCATAGACAGGCTTGGCACTTGGGACGATGCCCATCTTGGACACGACATCAATCCGATGCCGGGCACATGTACGTGGATAGAGACGCACCCGTTCTTCCTCGAATGGTCCAAATCCAATGCGACCGAAGACTTCTATGTTTACGGAAGCGCTGGCTGTGGCAAGACGTATCTCGCCAAGTCTGTTGCGAATCACCTCTCTCAAGATTCATCGCGACCGTGGGATCTGATCTTCTCCTTCTTCTGCAATGCAAGCTCAACAGGCAACAAGAAACCACCAATCATGGAGCACTTTATCCGAGAGATCTTTCGCCAACGGCAACAATGGTTCGAATGCTTGAAAAGTCAGTTTCTGTTCCCAGATGCCGACGGGAAGTTCAGCATGGCTGCCCTCTTTGGCATCCTCCGGGATCTCATGTCTCAGCTGCAGTTGAGCCAAGGTCCTGGGAAGTCGATCACAGTCTATTTGATAGTAGATGGGCTCCATGAATGCG
Source organism: Colletotrichum horii (assembly GCA_027406005.1). Classification (NCBI taxonomy): domain Eukaryota; kingdom Fungi; phylum Ascomycota; class Sordariomycetes; order Glomerellales; family Glomerellaceae; genus Colletotrichum; species Colletotrichum horii. The sequence goes on from JANVYB010000006.1 coordinate 5,574,909, forward strand.
ACGTAGGCTTTGTCAAAGAGTTTCTAGGTTTGGTGGCTGGTCTTACTGACCATCCGGTCGCTCGTTCAACACCAACGTCTCCTCCTAGTATAGCACCACCTGGACCATTCAACCAATTCTTCCCGCGGGATACCGTCAGATTCAAGTTCTTCGTCACTTACACCCCGAACGAGGTCATGGCTATGGCTTCTGTGAGAGCCACTCGTATCAAGATGAAAGACCAGGACATTCGGAAGGACATAGCTACCTACGTGGACAAGAGGGTCGAGGACTTCAGTACTATCAAGTCAACGAAAGAACCCCCCGCAGAGGTGGCAGATTCGATCAAAGAGCAAGCAGAGTCATTCTTCGTCTACGCCAATTGCTCTATGGAAGACGGTTTTTCGACCGCAAGAGATGATGACGATTACGGGTTCTCCATGAGCCGCCGGATCTTTCCATATCCGCAAAAGCTAGGAAAGTACTATGACTACAACCTGCTACCCTTGTTCCAGAACATCAGCAACGACAATTACGCCCTCTCAGCGCTTCATGTTATCCTAGGCACCATTGGACATGTTCGTGGCAACACCTTGCGTGACGCTCTCGCGTGCCTTCACGACAATCCCCGTCTGAAGTTCATCGACATCCAGACAATCTTGATGCATCAATGCCCTCGACTGATCCGAGTTACCGATGACTTCGAGGCCTTGCCATTACACCCCTCCCTCAGAATCCACTTCAACTCGTACATCAGCAAAGATGAACAACATGCCAACATGGCGTCGCTCTGTCTCAAGTATCTTTCGCAGCCCATCTTTGGAGGAGGTCTTTCGAGAGATGTTCAACGGGATCAACCGTTTTACCATTACGCAGCAAGGAATTGGCGGACGCATTTCAAGCTCTCAGGGGACAAAAGCGCAAAGCTGATCCCCCAATTGCGCCGTTTCTTCAACTCATCATCATACGGAACTTGGAGTCGCCACGTAGACGGAACAATTTCATCGCCTTATGGTATTACCCCTCCTGTCGTGGCTCTTATCCCTGCGAACGCCGCAAACATCATCCATCTTGTTGTCGACTTGTACGTCATGGACGATCCAGAGACGTACCCATGGCAAACTGGGGTATGGGGCTTCTTTTGGCGGCTCAAGCAAAGTACATGGAGAGAATACCCTCGATTCGCCATGTTCATTGACTCATTCAGGGAGAGACACGATGAGATGACATTCGATGAAGCGGGTCTTTCACCGTTAATGCATGCTGCAAAGGAGCCAGTCGGTCTGCCAGATATGGTTCACCATTTCCTGCAGCGTCCCTTCGCCATCAACCGTAGAGACTTCGCCATAGGCGCCACAGCATTGATGTTCTTTTGCAGATTCAACACCAATCCGGATCAAGATATCATTTCAGAGATGATCGATGCGTTCATGAAAGCAGGAGCAGATGTGAACATGTCTACTTTCAGGGGAGAGACCCCTCTGTGGCTGGCATGCAGCAACGGAAACCCGATCCTGGTCGAGGAGCTCCTACGAGTCGGGGCCAACCCCAACATTTCAGACAAAGACGGATCGACGCCCATACACCAGGCATTCAGCAAGCCAACGAAATATTCTCATCAGATCATCGACAAGCTCAGTCGCGCTGGGGCCGACCTGAACATCAAGTTCCCTGTCCCAGATAAACTGATACCAATGACAGCAGCAATCGTCGGCATGCATTTCGACATATTTTTACACCTGTTAGACAACATCGACGATATCAATCAGAGGGATGACGCGGGCTTTGCTGCCATACACTTGCTGATGCAGCCAAAATACGCCGATTGGCTACCTCATCTGCTCGAACGACGGGACTTGGACATTGATCTTCTCACCGACTCTGAGTCCAGTGACGGTGCACCGGTGCGACTGACGGCTTTATCTTACGCGATTGCCGAGCAGAACTTCCAGGCCGTCGAATTGCTTCTAAGGGCCGGAGCAAATCCCGACCGTCACCCACAGGCAAGCGACAAGTCACCACTATTTGTTGCCGTGGACTTCGTCGCGGAGAGACTGGAGGACATGTAAGGCACCGAATTCGTGAGGCGTGTGTCGCAGACTGACAGTAGAGCAGCGGCGATAAAGACCCGAATGGAAACCTTGATATCGCAGAGCTGTTGATCTCTTACAACAGCTCCATCAATACTCTTAATCCCAAAGCAAAACGCCATACAAGATCACCATTAATGCTAGCAGTCAAGAATCAGAACCATCCAATGGTTGAACTTCTCCTGAAGCACGGTGCAGACCCCACCTTGGAAGAAGCTTACAATCTCCCTGGCGTTCTGGACGCAGCCGTATATGGGGGCAATGTGGACATTCTCAAGTTGCTTCTGGAACATTCGTTGCCTCCGAGTATCAACTATGTACCAAAAGACTTCGACCACATCCTTATCGAGGCGGCGGAGAAGGATGTAGAGTTGGTGAAAGTACTCCTGGATCACGATGCCGATACAAAACGATTCTTGGCACCTGGTGACCCCAGAACCCCGCTACAGGCTGCAGTTCAGGAGGGAAATCTCGAGTTATGCAAGCTATTTGTCGAACATGAGCCAGAGCTGGTGAACTACCAGGCTGAAGAGGGTTTGGTGTGCGAAACGCCTCTGAACATTGCAGCCAGAGAAGGCCATATGGAGATCGTCCGCTGTCTCCTCGAAGCAGGGGCCAAACCCAGCCTCCAATCATTTCACTACCGGGAAACACCGCTCTGGTCAGCATGTTCTCGAGGAAAGCTCGAGATTGCCAAGCTTCTTTATGAGAAAGCTCCTGAAACCATCAATACCCCTTCCTATGATGGCGAAACACCCCTCATGGGAGCATGCTCCTCCGGCGCCATTAAACTCGTTGCCTTTCTTCTCGAAAATGGAGCCGACTTTACGCCCAGATGCTCAACCTGCGGCTCCTGTGTCTGGAAAGCCTTGACGAACAACAATGACGCACCAGCGTACAAAATGATCGAACTGCTGATTCAGCACGGTCTTGGCATGGACGATGTCGTCAGCTCGGTCGGATTTACCGTGCTGGGCGAGGCTTGCAGGAGCGGGGATCTGCCGGCGGTGCGGTACTTGTTGGACTTGGGTGCTGATCCGGTGAAAGGACAACTCTCTCCGGGGAAAGGACCCTCAGACAATGCTTGGAGGAGTGCCGCGCAAGTTGCTGTGGACAATCGTGAGCCTGGGATTCTAGATGCCTTGCTCCAGCATCCCAGGGTTGCTGAGTTCATTGGAAACGCCGATGTTTATGGGGAGACGGTGTTGCACACGAACGATCCGCAGACGGAGGTGCCGGCGATGATGACCCTGATCCACAATACGTGTGAGAGGCTGAGAAGGGAGACCGGTACGGATCACTGGGAAAGGATGCTGAGTGCTGAGGATTTCGGGGGCCAGAAACCACTTGATACCGCACTAGGAGGCTATCACAAGCCGTTGACTGACCAGGCTGTCGCAAACGCTGACGAATTCATCGCAAAGTATGTCGCGCAATTAGTCACAGCCCAGCATAGGACGATCGACGACCACTTTTACATCATCAGAATGCTATCGCGGCTACTCCTCCTCCGAACTGGTTACGACGATGAAGCTGTAAGACTGATACAGGCGTACGTCGTGGATCCTTGGGTGAGAGAGAAGGACAACCGCGTCGAGGAAGCGGTATTTTGCGAGTACTACTGCGACGAGTGCGGGAAAGATGCCGAGGAGGAAACACTCTACTTCTGCCGGTTTTGTGTATGGACTACTGGACGGTGCTGCTTCAACGACTACAAAGGGGATCATGAACCGATTGAAGTCCCATTGGTCATGGAGAGGCGCATTGTGGATATCAATTCAGAGGAGTTCATGGGTGTGCTCAAAGTTCTTGAGCAAGACTTTGTCACCAACAAAATCCCCCGTGTCACGGAACCCGCCCAGAAAGAGCTGTTTGAGGCAGATCCTGAATCCGAGGGCACGACATTGTCTCTCGCCTTTCTGCATTCCATGGGGTATCTTGAGTTCCGCCGTCGTGCATGGAGTCCTTACCTTCCCTTGGCACCCAAGATCTACAAGCGTATCGAGCCGTGGGAATACTTCATGAGGCAAGAGAGAAAGGAGTTCCAAGATTGGGTCTACCGGACGGAAACGGCACCATGGAGACTGAGGAATGAACTTCAATATTTCCTCGAGTCGGGCAGGAAGAATGCTTACAAAGACGTTGGCACCACGATGGCTGAGGAGATCATGAGAGACGTGGGTGTGTTGTTTCACGAGCCTCGCCGCAGCAGAAGCCCGCGGGTGTTGCGGCCGAATGAGAGGGGGGGCAGGGGCTTACGCATGCTGTCTGACGAAGAATCCGACTAATTTGACGGGACGCTAAGATGAACTATTTTTGGACGTTTCTTGATTTCACGAGACATGATGAATGAGAATAGGTACATGGGCCGCATCAGAAAAGGCCGACTCGGGAGTTGAAGTGATAAATCGGAAAATACGCATAATCGTGGAACTCAAAAACGTGCCCCACAACAGGACTGTATCAATTGATATCATTGTTACTCTTATTTGATGTTTTGGCTAATCTTTCATACTTTCTTTTCATACTTGCTATGGTGTCCTTCTCGCCCTTCTCAGCCTGTATCTACGTGGCATCATCTCGTTTCCAATAAGTTTTGCTAGCCGGGCAGTGTCCCGTATGACTGAATCGTAGTGCACCCAATTCTTTGGCGAGGACGACAGTAGTAGAAAGTAATAGGGATGAGAATCACGATAAGAACGATAGAGGACGACGACGACGAAAACGAGTATAGGAAACGTAGTTGCTTTAATATACCTTAGATATAGGACGTACGGATTACATACTAGGTACTTATGTAGCGGACACTGCCCGGCTAGCAAGACTCTTTCCAATACAGACCGCCTTCTCAGCCATGTAGAAACTTCTCCAGAAACCACGAGTACTTCTCAAGTTGCTCCAAGTGAACAATGTGAGCCCCATTGCTGATAGTAATCCATTTAGAGTTGCGAATGTTCTTGACCAAAGGTTCAACCACTAAATAAGACGCCTCGTCAAACTCGCCATGAATAACCAGAGTAGGGACTTTGATCTCTCTGCACTTCTCACTCCAATCGTAACCTAATGCAGATTGTTAGCTCATTCTACAGGAAGCTGCGCGGAGAAGGAGGGCACACTCTTCAAGTTCCCGACGACAGTAATCTCACTTGGTCCATTCATGGTCGAATAAACAGTCGAGTCCTTCTCCAGCTCATCGAAAGCGTCCGCCAAGGCCTTTGGGAATGGCCAAATGCGACACATATGAACCTTGTAATACTCCAGTACGGCTGCCTGATACTCTTCTGATTCGTAGTCGCCGTCCTTTTCCGCCTTCTCGATTGCCTGGCGGACACTTTTAGGCATCTCCTTTAGCCAATTGCGCTGTGCCGTTTCCCACAGCTTCATACTCGCGGGGCTGCTGGCCAATATCAACTTCTCAATCCTCGGCGCCAGGACTGGCGATGCCGATTCCGTCGCGATGACGGCCGCAAGCATGCCACCCCATGAGTGACCATAAAGGTCAAACTTGCCGACGCCGAGGTGAGTGAGCAAGTTCTCGAGCTCGGAGACAAAGAGCGACACAGTCCAGAAAGATTCGTCGCCCTGCTTTTCCGGGTAACGCGTTGATTTGCCGCAGCCGATTTGATCGTACAGAATCACGGGAGTCTTGGTTTGTTTGTGGTAATACGTGAAGAGAGGGGCCAGGTAAACGTGTGGAATCCCAGGACCGCCGTGAAGTGCGACAAGCGGCTTACCAGCAGACAGGTCGCCGAGAATACGATAGGCAGTTTGAGGATTCGAATCCTCGGGAAATGAGGGATGAGGAAAGGGAACTGACCCCTCGGTCGCTTTGATAAGAACCATGTTGTTGGCAATTAGATGTATGGGAGATTTGCTCTCGTCAGTAGTGAAAGGAGGTGATTGTTGAACTGCAAGATGCGGGGATACGAAACGGGGCTTGAGCAGTGAATGATCAGCCGATCGTGCCAGTAAAATTTGTGCTGTATGTCAGAGGCATGAAGCTTACGGTGGCGCATAAGCTCCTGCCGATCCGGGAGCGAAAGTTCATTAAATAATCCTAGGCTTCCGCTTACTGCGATTGGACATCAACGAATGCCAATGAGGTAAGACTGGACTCGGCAAGGAAGGGCGTCATCGTCTTTGGGCAATGCTACTCTGCGACAGAGAAGATTGTCTGTGTAATGGCATGTCGTCTGCCAATTTCAGCAGGCGAGGTTGATTATTCTTTCGAGCTTTTCCCACTACTTACTCACGGAGACGCCGACATCAATTGCATACTATAGCGAGACGATTTACTTATTGACTGCTTGTATAAATATCTAACGCGATCGACATTCGCATTGTGAATGGAGTGAGCTATTGAAAGCTATTATTTAGGAAGTTCAGCCGAGATTCCGCCTTCCTCTCCTGCCTTCGTACTGACGGCATCTAGGGCAAAGTCCGAGTTTCATTACTTCGCCTTGCACAGTTTCGCTCAAAATCTGACCACAGGGATGACGCGGGCAGCATGTTCCAGGGCTGTGGTTGCTGGTTCGACGCTCTCTGCGCGTCGTGTAGCTGGTGCCGCAGCTGGTGCAGTCGACTGAGTGGATCACGAAATAGCACATCCTCGAGGAGTGACTTTGCGGATGTTTCAAGATGCAAATAGAAATTGCTAGATTAAGATCCTGGCTGATTCTTTCGTTATCTTGCGCAGGGAAATGTGGTTTCGAAATGTTTTGAAATGGAGGTCGATCGAAGGAAGCCAACAATAGGAACAATGCTCCTTTATACCCTGAGACCAGCCTCAAAGAGCTCAAGTGATTTGAGGCTCGGAATGCATTGAATATGCGGGCTGTCTTGGTGAATGGGCGTGGTGCACCTGCTTTGTTATTGTGATTCAGTGATTGTCCAGGCGTCAAAGCGGGTAGTAGGATGCATCTCGAAGCGTTTTCATACTCTCAGGACGACGAGTGCTCGAGATGACTAGAAATAGCGCGAGTAGCCCAGCCGAGCTAAGAAGTGATGCCCTATTTCTAGTTTCGCATTCCCTCATCACCCAAAGTGTGTTTTTCATCGAGCAAAAAACGACACCTCAGAAACAGCAGACCTTTTCAAAATCAATATGTGTCGTTTTATTTGGAAAGACAACCAGTGCCAGGCTTGCGGCCAGTTCTTCGATCGCAAACTTGTCTCCTGCAACCAGGCACAAACGCGCAAGCGTTCGGCCTGCAGCAGAGTCTACTTCAGAGAGAACGATGCTGATTTCAAATGTCAACAGTGTTTGGTTGCAGCAGCACCTTGGAAGAGGGTGAAGCTATTGGAAAATCAGACTAACGAAGAGTACTACAGCGATGACTCTGGGGACGAAGACTTCGAGGATTCTGATGACAGCCTTTCGGACAAAGATGACAGTACTGATGATGAGGGCGACTACCAGGACAACAGAGATAGCAGGCCTTTGAAGAGAGAATTCAGAGAGGCAGGATTCAAACTTCCTCAAAGGCAAATGCCTAAGAGGAAATGCCGAGGAGACGGGTTCAAAAGCCTGTTGCTCAACTAAATGTTGCGATAAGATCACACGCTCTTCAGACCATACTTTTCTGTTTGCGGATTAGTTCAATACAAAACTAAGGCACCGAAGTAGTATTTCAATCATGCTCCGAGACCAATACAATCACTGATATCCAAGATCGTGAATAATCATATCGTGGCTTCGAAAATAGTCCAGCATCGACTTTACATGTGGCGTGGCGACACAAAAAAGTGAAGGCACGGAAGAACCCAAAAACATAACTTTCTGAGATTCTGCATACTTCCTGTAATCCCTAAAACAAATGAACAGTGAGGATTGAATTAGATAGTCCCTTATTGTCAGGGTCCAGACCAGCAATAGTGTCTATCAATCACAGCCACCAAGTACCAACGCAGGATCACGAAAGCATGCCAAGACCACATAACTTAATTCAATTTCAAGGAATTGAGCAGTCAATTGTTGATAGACGGGAACTTTGAACAGTAGAATGATCGGTTAAAGCCATGGAAAGAGCCATTGTGAGTGTTCCCTTGCTGAACCTCAAAGCAACCTGACGTCCACCCCCTTATCGCTCTTGTTCACAGCTGGTACGTAGTCATCGGACAGCCTATTGCTGTGATTTCTTTGTCGAACAAGTCAAGCAGCTCCTTCTAGGGAAGTTTCGAGACCTTTCGCCAATATGCCACGCAAACAATGCTCGCGACAACCACAGTTACGCCTGCCAAAGACATAAATGCCGGAACCGCCGCTCATCCCTTCCCATAGTTGAATTGCAATCGACCCAACAACAATCAGCTTGGCAGAGCATCTTCATCCTCACACAAACACTTTCAACCCAACCGTTTTCAACAGCCACAATGAACGAACCCAAGAGCCCCACCATCACCGGCGCCTGGACACTTGTTGTCTCCAAGCGGACTAAGAAAACCCTCGTCAAGCCCAAATCAAGCGAGGACACCAAGGAGAACGCTACTCAAAACACCGGAACCACTCAATCAGAGGATCAAAAAGTCAATTCCGCGTACGATGCCTCTACCGAATATGAGGCGGACTTCGAAGACAGCGAAGTCGACAACATCAAGGTTGATGTTCCAACTGAGCATCCCACGGCAGGCTTCGAGGACTTCACTGAGGACTATGATGATTACGCTGGCATTGAAGACAAGATGCTGGATCAGGCGGTGTATGACTTTGGAAAGCGAGAGAAGCCACTGACTCGATTCGGGGGTCGGAAGCATGGGACCATCGCGGAATCTCGCGGCATTCGCATGCAAAGCGTCCAGCGTATTTACCTGCGAGATGACAAAAAGGCTGCCTATTGAGAGAGGATGGGGAGAGTTGAACGCTTCTCCAGTGGGATGAAAGTGGAAGAGGCGAGGAAAAGGGCCAGATAGTTGATTTAGATCGACGATTAGATATCTGATGAGCCCAATTACACCCTATGTGCTGTTGCCTCTGGGATGTTTAAACCATCGCAAAGAACTGCATCTATGGCTGATGGATTCCTTCAACCCCGCAAACTGAAAGCATACTTAGTCTCCGTCCCACACATTGAAACATGTGATATCTGGCCTCCGCAAGTGCCTTCGTTGGAATCAAGTCGATACTAGTGAACACATAAACCCAACACTCTTCTAAATAGCGAGGCATAGTGTCCCACTCCATTCCTTGTTTCGCACCCTCCGCTTCGGCTGTTGACATGGAAACAGCTTCCCAACCAGAATCGCAATCACAAAATCACCCGATCGCCAAAAGTGACATGCGTCAGTCTAAGGACTCTTACTTAGCATGTTTCTTTTGGTGGAGGGCCTTCACTTCTTCCGCAAGCCCTGGGATCGGGCCTTGAACAGGGGTGTTGGGAGCGACCTGGCCGATAGGAAGTGCCGCCACCTTCTTGCCAGCTGCAAGCCCAAATTCTTCCAGCCAGGATGCATATTGTTCTGTTGACGACACATAAACAATCGGCCCTAAGCCCACCCAGGCATGTGCAGCAGCACACATGGGGCAGTGCTCTCCAGATGTGTAGACAGACGCCTTGGCTCTCTCCTCAGCGCTAAGGTTGAGTTGCGCCCATCGCGCTAAAGTAAACTCGGGATGCAGGGTTGCATCCGGCTTGCCATCACCATTCTCGCCGGTCTGTGTGCGGTTGCGATCTTCGCGGATGGTGGTTCCGTCAGCACCTACGAGCACGGAGCCAAAGGGATCGTCGCCGGCATCCAATGCTTCCTTGGCGAGTTCAATGCATCGCTTAAGAATCTTGTAGTCGGGAGATTGAGTCATGATGGGCTTTAGGGTTAAGTTGGTCGTGATCTGGATTGAGCGTTGTAGTAGCGAGTGAATAAATGGTGGGGTAAACTCGTGATAAGATCGCAAGCCAGCATTGGGCATAAATAGATGACGTACCAAGAACGGATGAAAGTTATTGCTGGCCCAGGGAACCATTTCTACTTCAGACATTCGTTCAGCTGGTGACTCATAGCTTGAGGGGTTTTCTGTATCTTCAACCTCAATCCTGCATCTTGAATAGCGCTCTGATTTGACTGCGATGCTGGTGAGCTATATGTCAAGAGGCAACAAGAAGATGTTCTTAATATAACAGAAATGGATTATACACGAGTCTCATTTCCCTAAAACTTAGACTTTCATTTGCAGGGTCTTCAATTGTATTCTGGAGACTTGTCAGATAAATCTAGCAGACGCAACTTTGAAAGTCGACCGGCGCGGGTTGAATTTTATGTTGACGAAAGCGTTTGCGCACATGTCTTTCAAACCGCACATCGGATCATTTGAAGAATTGGCCAATAAACAAGGAGCGAAGAACATCACCAAGCACTCTGAAGACTGCAGCAATCCAAGTTTCGTAGGCCCATTCATACAATTGTGGAGTTCTCAAAGTGTCGCAAAATAAAAGCACTGCGCACTTGTCTTTCGGTGCTTATGGGAAGACGGCAGGTGGTATGCGTCGACTAGCAGGCAGCTTCACTATGCACGAAATCTGACGGCGACAGTGATGGATATAGAAACCCTGCAACTTGAATCATGTCAGTGATATTGCCGACAGGTCCATGAGATGGGAGAAAACTGCATTATACACGTCAGCTTTCTCTTGAGAGTGTACATGTTTAAACCCGTGATGCGGTACTTACTGAGCATTGCTGGCGACGCCATTGCTAGCCAAAGATGCCAACAGCTCGTTGACTGCAGCATGATCAAAAGTCTCCAGGAAGGCCAAGTTTTCATGGTCTGCGTCATAGACAGCCGTAGTAATGTCGCTGGTGGGGCATACCGGAAGAATGAGAGCGTAGCCGTGGTCTTCAGCATGTACAGTCGCACCCATGTCGACGAGGGCCAGCTGCATTCGGCTGTCCTTCGAAACGAGAGAGCAGCTTCGTCTTTTAAGATGTGTGAGCCAATCGCACCCTGCACGAATGAAACCTGCATGCCTGTAGGTCACGATCTGGTCTTGGGGTACAGTGGTGTAGTAGCTGACTGCAGGCTCCGGTATTCATGGTGTTAGTTAGTCATGATGTTAGTTAGATGGCCCAAATAGCAACGTTGAAGGGGATCACTAGCAGGACTCACCACCGTTAAGTTCGACACCGGCTTCTGTGGCACCTGAGCGATAGGTAAACTTATTGTTAGATAGAATCTGCTGGTATTAGTGAGTGCTAGAGGGCACCTCAAATTTGGCATACCGTCGAGAGAAGCAATGCGTTGCCTGACGTTGTTCCCATCAAAGACGAATGTTACGTTTTGTCGGCCAGCAGTGACAGCTGCATTATCCACTCCAAAGAGAGAGATTCCCAACATCAGGGTCTTGGCCCGGAGAATGCTATGATTGGTTAACGCCTGGTCAGGTATCAATGAAAGCACGCCCTCAACATACGTTTCGTCATAGTAGGGCAAGCTGCTGATGGAACCGATGATATCCTGGCCACCAAGGGCTTCAATCCCTCGCGCAAGAAGTGCGGCAGGATCTTCCATAGTTTCACTTTGGCGGGGGTGCAGTCGATGGCCAAATACCAAGTTGGAAAAGAGCAAGGCAATCAGGTTGAGTCGAGAAACAAACATCTTGGTAGTCTTGAGCGCAAGATGCATGAAGGACAAGGCAATAGTTCGTCCAATATCTGGTGGGCTGACGAGCTTAAGTACATGATCTAGAACACTTAGCCCCTGAATTCTTGGTCAAGAGTAAGTTGAAGATGCATTTCTAATCCCGTACCATGCGCCAAGAAGACGACTGTATCTTACTCTAGCGACACCTGATGTCCAGAAGATTGTGACTATGTCGAAGGCTGTGCTGATGAACATGGCACGCTGAATTTTGGCGATTGTAAGAGTTCCTGAGGCCAAGTCAATTTCAAGATCTTGGATTCTTGTCTTGTCTGCTATGGCTCGCTTCGGATGGCTTGCGTGCGGCAAGAACTATCCAGGTCAAGCTTGAAAGTCACCCCGTTTCTGGCGAATAACGAATGCGAATCTAAACTTCAGCTGGTTGACGTAAATTGGCTCTGTGTACATTGAACGAATTCTGAATCCGATTCTACAGTTTCGCGCTGTTTTTAGATGGGGCTGGCCTCAAGTGGTGGATAAGTCCGGAGACTGCGGACATAGGTGCCCACATTTAAGGCCGAGAGATGGAGCCATGACCGGAGATACAAATGGATCAAGGGCCGGATTTGATGCGCCTGAGCTCTTGGCGGTATTACATGGCTTTCGCACCAGTTCATCGGCCTGAGTAATGTATCAAACTTGAATTCTCATTCTTCATTAAAGCACCGGATAAGCGCTGGATTCTACGTTTTGTGTAAATAGCAAGGCTCCTCCTGCCATGAGCCGACAACAGCCCAAGACTCTGTAGTATCATCTACAACAGGTATCTATAATCAGGAGACAGGTCTCCCAACTCAGTCTTCTCCTCTTCTGACAACGTAGATTGTCCGGCAGCCCGGTCCCTGCTCTTGTTTGCAGACCAGCAAGCAATCGCATAGATCAGACATGCGAGACCGCTCAGGATGACGAAGGCGATACAGATGCTGTATCCGGGTATGTACTTGGGTGCGTCCTTCTTCAGGAAAGCAAATACGGCGATGATTCCACCAATGTTACCGAAGCCAACCTGCCAAGCACTGCCAATAGAGCGACGGTGATGGCCTCCCAAGTTCATGTTGAACCAACACACTATGATAGGCATGGCCGTGTAAGATCCCATCGCCACGAGGAACAGCGCTGCATATTGTACTGAGGTGTTGTTATGCACGGAGATCAATATCGCAAAACCAGCCACGGCGACGCAGATAGCGAAAATAGCGAATAAGAATCGATGACGCGTCTTATCAGAAATGAAGGCGACAATCATTGAGAAGACGAACGCCACGGCCCATGGAGGGACACTGTGCAGCTGGGTCTGGATGCTGTCGTAACCGTATGTCTGAATGATGCCAGGCGCGAAGTAGGCGTAGCCATAAGCGGGGACAATCAGACCAAAGTACATGAAACCTCCGACAATGACCTTGTAATCTTTGAAGATGTTGCCGACGTCGCGGAGAGTTGTGCTGCGCTCTACGGCGGAACGCCCCTGATCGGCGCGGAGGCGTGCCGAGACAAACGCCTTTTCGTCGTCGGTGAGCCACTTGACCTCTTCGGGGAAGTCGGGAAGCCAAAAGTAGAAGAAGAAGCTGACTATGAGGGTCAACAGACCCTCCAGGATGAAGATCCAGCGCCATCCAGCGTAGCCGCGGATGCCACTCATCTTTCCGATCGCTGCGGCGAGGAGACCGCCGAAGGCTCCTGCGAGAGTCGTGCTGTTGAAGAAGAACGAGTATCTCCTCTGCGCCTCGTGGCGCCGGTACCACATGCCGATGAGGTAGAAGGCGCCCGGGAACATGCCCGTCTCGAAGACGCCCAAAAAGAATCGAGTGGTGCAAAGTCCAGCGTAATTTGTTACGAAGCCCTGAAGCATGGTGACCAGGCCAAATCCAAACATGTTGATGCTCAGCCAAACATGGGGCTTGAACTTCTTCAGGAGAATGTTGGAGGGGATCTCCAGGAGAATGTAGGGAACGAAGAAGACGACAAGCGCATTATTGTAGAGGGTGCCATTCAGGTTCAGTTCCGTGCTGAGGCCGAAGACGTTCGCATTGGCGATGTTCACTCGGTCTGCGAAAGCACATGGCGATTAGCATTTGCGTTGCGATCGTGGCTGGATGCGCGGGCGGGGAAGTTGAGCTTCTTACCGAGGAAAGCTAGCAGGTACATGACGCAGAGGAAGGGAATGACCCTCATGTCCTGACCAGGTCAGTATTCACATGGTAGGTTTTCGACAAGAAGGAACTCACAATCTTGCTGACGAGCTTGCTCTCCGTCGTGTGAGGGGGACACTCGACGTGCTCGTCGCCATAGCCGGGGCGGTCAAGATCCGTCGCATGCTCGAGGGAGCGCGACGGCGACTCGGCCGGCTTGTTCTCCTTGTCGTACTGCATCTTCGGGGCCGTCGATTCTGAGAAGATGGGACTCAATTGAACTCTCTGCAACCAGTAGAGGCGCGCTCGCGACACACAGAACGCGGCGGGTGACTGGCAAGAGACAGGTGAAGGAGCAAAAGGGTGCGGCGCAAACGAGACTGACGACGATCCTCCCAGGGTCGCGGCCAGCTTTTATTTCGTCACCTACTTTTTTGACCGTCGCAAATGACTGTTGCGTGAAGTGGCTTGATTAATCTAGCTACGAGCGCCGGGCGCGCCTGGCTACAAAGTGGTGTGGCCGATCCCTTACGTAAAGGCGGGATTCGGGCCGGGATTCGGGCCTCGGGCCCGGGCCCGGCCGACTACCGTCTCGCAACTGTGAGTCGCGCCGCCGACCTCGGGGTGAAAAGGTTCCCTGGAGGACAAGGCCGGTGATCCTCCCGTCTCCACACGACTCCAAAAAGTACGAACCAACACCACGTTGGACGTGGAGCGTGTTTGGTGTCTAGCCCGGCAGCGGTAAGGAGGGACATGGATGGGTATCCTAAAGAGAAGTGATCATCCCCCCAACCCTCCCGAGCCGAACCCCGCGTTTTCTGACCGTGGTGGGAGTTAATAATGCAGCACTAAGCTCGGGCTATTGCTTGTAGCTGATTAATGTCATGCAGGGCATTGGATCCAGTCAATGACTTGTGCTCGTATACGATGCACTGTATGCCGCTCAAGAGACAGGGCAACTCTGCATAACTTGCACAAGATTTTCGGGCAGCAAGAAACAGTCCAGACTCAGTGTTGGATCTGCAAATCTTAAAAGGGCCCCATTCTACCCTATTCACAACTCCACCCCGGCCCCGGGTCGGACTTGGCTCTACTCCACTCCGTCCGCCGATGCAGGAACTGTGACTCTGTGAGTAATCCCTACCACAAATTCCTTTTTGCGTGGTTGGCTCTTGGCTGACTGCATGCTGCGTCGGACGGGCGCCGCCGCCGCCCTCGTTTTCTGAGCAGAAAAATCCTAGGGTTTGGTCCGGTGGGATTGATCGGATGCAGGTGTGAGACAGACCGGACTTAAGCTCGAATTTGGCCGCCGGACGCCCGGAAGGCATCCGTTTTGGGCCTAGATCATTGAGAGACCGCAGTGACTCAAACCACTGATGGTTGGTCTGGTTTTCTTAGTCAGGAAGACCACAAACACGCACTTCGCTTGAGCGGCAGCTTGACTGTCAAGCCTTGATAACTCGTTTCCTACCCCGCGAACGCCAAGCCCAGCCACGCCTGGCGATGCTCGTTTGTAGCTTGTGTGAATGGTTGACACCTGACCTCGGCTCATCATGTCGTGCGTCGCGAGTCTGGAGCAAACAAATCGAAAGCAACTGCTCAGTCGGCCTGGCCTTAGTCTCGCGTTTGGAACCTCGTATGGCGACCAATCGGCCGGGCAACTCAAGATTCCTCTCGAAGCTTGCGCGTAGTTCTGTTTCGTGGAACAATTGATTTCTTTCTAGGACCGTCTTCCATAGCTCTCAGGCTCCAAGCCACAGTCGCACACTCTTCTCAAGCCGGAACCAACGACTTTCCTGAGAAGCCAATCGAGATGCCACCGAACGCTGTTATTGTACTCAGAGCTTTTTTCTCTTGGGTTTTTTTTTTTATTTACTTATTTTTATCTTTTTTTCTGTAGCTTCTATGTTCGTGAGAATATCTATGAACTTCATACCTATTCCCAACTGGAGGTCAATTCATTACACCTAATATCATTGTTGCAAGTGATGCCACCAGTTTGAGCTAACAGCTTGCTGTAAGAGCGGTAATCGTCCCAATTGAGGCACAGATGATCGCATGATGGACCGCAACACCGAGACCCACAAGAAACCTGGAGTTCAGTCTGGACATTATTTGAAGGCTCAAATGATGGTAACTTCGGCATTCTCTACAATACTATCAAACAAAGCCCCATCTGCGACGGCCGATGATCCATTCCAGAAGATGTCTTTGGTGAAGACGTAGCCGGACCTCTGGTAAACCTTTCCCATTGTAGGGTGATCCCAAGTGCTCAAAACCAGGCACCCAACATGGTGGCGCGGCAAATGAGCCGGCGCCGAGCTTTCAACTCCGGTGGGAAATCTCATAATTGGCAGCAATATCATCCTCCCCGCTTGCTGTAGTACTTTATCTGCGGCGTCCGGAAAGAGCATCACGTTCCTGCTTTTATCCCCGCGAAGCCCGAGATATTCACCCACTGCCACTTCCCCTCCATGATCGCCGTAGTCTGTCCAGCAATACGCGATGAACATAGTGCCTCTCAGGCGGAGAAATCCACTCTTCACTTCAACTGTTGAGTCTGGGCCTTCGGTAGTGACATCCAAGTCAACCACTTTGACCACCTTTTCTCCACCTAGAAGGCTATCGCCAGAGCGTGAGTAAACCGGCCCGTCGATAGAAGCCCATGACCAAGAAGGCGCTCGATATTCTGATGGGCTTAGCAAATTTCCATGCGTGTACCAGCACAGTTGGTTCACAATCACAGATTGCCACATGCCCGCTAGATATCTGTCGCCCGTGGCTTGCTGGAATAGCTTCGAAATTCCCGAGAATGCGTAAAGCTTGTCTTCAGATCTCGTAAGCTGACAACGCGAGTAAGACTCAACGGAAACCTCCCAGGCGTTGAGTAAGTCGCTCGACATGAACCCCGAGGGGCCTGACAGAAGATCTGCCAGGCTTCCCAAAGTCTTAAACCCCTTCATATGATCGGCTGGGTAAGGATTCACATCTCCTTTTGGGAAACCTTCACATCCGCTCTCTTGGAGACACTCCCACATGACCTGTTGAGGCGAGAAGTAGATGATTCGCGATGCAAAAAACCGCTCCTGATAAACCCAGCCGCGGCAATGTAATGGAGACTCGGGCAGGTGATCATCCCAGTACCTCCGTGGATATATGTAACACCGCACTGGACAGGTTGTTGGCGCAATGGTCAAAGTCGTGTCCACAATACCTGGCGCGATGCCTTTTGCTGCACGATTCCGAAATAGCCCCCCTTCTGGACTGTCTGAAGCAGATGCACAAATATTGCACATCGAGTTGCTGTAGACACTAGCCATCATCGGTGCCTCC
The DNA here is from genome assembly GCA_027406005.1 of Colletotrichum horii. Lineage (NCBI taxonomy): Eukaryota > Fungi > Ascomycota > Sordariomycetes > Glomerellales > Glomerellaceae > Colletotrichum > Colletotrichum horii. The sequence goes on from JANVYB010000006.1 coordinate 5,592,068, forward strand.
GCTTTCCAATCCTTATCGTCATCTTGGATGATGCATAGGCGGTCGATCCATACGTATCGTACCCCAAATTGACGGGCAACAAGTATGAAATCCTGGAAGGTCTGGGGTAATGTTGCCACCGGCCAGCCAGCTCGAAGGTCGTCAATATTGTCAGTTAGTAGCAAATGCTCAGGGTTGGGTCCCCAGCGGTAACTCAGAGTCATATATTCCAGCGGGGACGTCTTGTCTAAGTCCTTCGCTATTCGAAGCCTCCACTCAGGGTCGCCAGAACAGCCGATGTCGACAAGGCGAGTTGGTAGCCATCCTGGTCGTGCAGTTGGAGGGCTTAGACATTTTTCGTGATTCGTCTTGCAATTCTTAAACCAATTGAGAGCCTGGTTGAGCGACGAGGCGGAGGCGGTAGTCCCTGCTAACATCAAGGGAGCCTCTGGTGAAGGGCTGTCTGTGTCCAAAGTCTTATCAAATGTACGCTTGAATTTAGTATTCAACCTACGTTCAAGGCGATTCAAATGAATCATAAAATGCACGTCAAGCGTGCCTGACCAGAAGTTTGGATGTCGAAATGCCACAACAACCGTTTGATCCACGATTTGAGCAACGTCAATACGCGTCTTATTATTATGGCGGAGGATTTGGAATTTGAGTGGCTGCCAGATGGTCGTCCATACCTCCGGTACAACTAAGAGATGGTCGTGATTCCATATTGTGGAGCAAATGAAGCAATTGTTTGAAGCCGCCCTCCTGAAGCTTTCAAAACTTTGGCCTTCAGGGGTAATGGCCCATATCTTTTCGACGTCATCAAATTGAATGTGTTTGGATCGCAATCCGTCTTCAGCTTGAATAACTTGCTTGCAGGTTGAACATAGAAACGAAGTAGGTTGCTCCATTTTATTAGAAATGAGATTGGAAATCGACGAACACAGCTTTGTTGTGTTGATCCGCTCTTTGTGAACTGTAGATGAGTGATTATTCGACGGTGTCCCCCTGCCAATCTGTTCTAGTATCACCTGACTTGCTGAGTCAGGATTACATCCACTACAAACGAACCAACATTCCGTCTTCGTCGTTGTACACTGACGAATAGAAGAATAACCGTGGCGATGAATCAATATTGCAGCTTCTCGGGGATTTCAGCAGTAAAGCCACCGACTTGGGATGCAAAGATGACTCAAAGTCCTGGTTGAACAACGCGGATCGGCTTAGAGACGCACTACAATACATTTTGCTCTTGAATCCTCCTGCACTGGTTGACATGGAGAAAAGACGCTGTTTGAAAATGGGTCAAATCAAATTACCATCAACGACCTCCCTTTTTCACATGTCCTTCTACACTACCGAATCAAATTCCAAACGCCCTCTTGAGCCACATCCAGACTCCCGTCTCCCAGTCCCACGTGGCTGTGTTGAAAAGTCCACGAATGGATCCATGCCTTATGTCGTTTACTGGTGCACGGTGTTGCTTTCTGAAGAGGAGCTCGAACTGGCGGGAATCTCCTTCGTGGCTTTCGCCTTTTCTTCGTAGGCTTTATTCATGGCCTCAATCGCAGGTAGCCCCCAATTCTTCATCCAATCCCCGTTCATGAGATCTTCTGCTTTGACTCTGTCCTCTGGAAGCCAGTAGAAAATCTGTTCCAACATGGATAACAGATCTCGGAACTCTCCAGGTGGGACTTTCTCATCTTCATCCCCGTCTTCCCAAATTCCAATCAGCTTCTCTGATCTATCTTTGTCTATGAGCTGCACAATGTGGTCCGAAAGAGTGGTGGGATCTCTATACCGGGGCGCCTCGGTGTTGGGGTTCGAGTCGTTATCGTTGTTACCGGAGTCGATATCCGCCTTCGAAGCATCTAGCCACGTCTGTGGGGGCTTACCAAGAAAATGGACCATTTCGCCCCAGACCTCTTCGAATCCCGGAAATAGGTTTGGAAGACGCTGTAACGCGCGTATAGCTCCACGGTAATGCAGCCCAAAGCCCACACATCTGCAGGAAACCCGATAGGCATGCGAAGCTTCTCCGCAACCAATGCCTCGGGAGCGCGAGACTGCTCTGGTATGTTGAGTTCGTATCTATCATGTTCAGCGGGTCGCCATGATTCGCCGAAGTCACTAATCCGGAGCTTTGCATCAGAAAGACGCAATTTATGGGCATGTTTGTCGTTGAAGTACATCTTGCCAACCAGGTAAGGTGGCGCATTTTCTGGGATTGGTTCGTCAAAGTCGCTGACCTTCTTACAAATATCTATCGGATATTGTCGCGGCAGGCCGAACTTGGTGTAGAGGTCTCGAACACTGCGCTCCGATAGCTCTGCATCAGGCAACGCCAGCAAGAGATTTCCGCTGTGTAAGTCTAGATGTAATATCAGCCTTGCTTCCTTTCAGGGAATTAAAACCAATGATTGATATTGTACTTGCCTCCGTGGACGACTCCTTGGGAGTGCATATACGCAACGCCCCGTATGAGCTGTGCAACCAGAGCTCGAGCAACTTCAACGCGGAATAACCAGTATGGCTCGCTCCTGAATTTGCTTTGAGCGAGATTGATACAAGTTGGGTCACTGACAAAACATCGATGACTTCCGTTCGGTCCCTGAATCGTGAAGGTGTCTAGGCAGGGGTGAATGACTTCTGCGCCAGGGTGTGGTGCAGGGTTTGCTCGCAGTCGTTGAAGGATTCCATGCTCGTCGGAAGGGGTTTCATCAGCTTCGCGTTCGGTATCAGCACAAGCAATCTTGATAGCGACCTTTCGACTCAAGACTTCGTCGTGTGCGAGCCACACAGTTGAGAACGATCCGTTCCCTAGTTTATTGACGATAGTGTACCTCCCATCAGAAAGCTGATCTCCCAGTTGAACTGGATGGAAAAAACCTTCCTGGTAAAACCAGTACCGTTCATCAGGCTCATCATCGTTGTAGAGAAGGATCTGCATCATATTCAGATCTTCTTGGGAGTAAGGCTCACGAGCTGCCAACAAAGACATCATCGTGTCCTTCTCAGAGGAGACGTAGTGTGAGGGGATAAGCTGAGCGTCTGGAGCACTCCGGCTTGGTGGGACCTTAGCCACCACAGAAAGTATGGAGCCCATAGTGATTGACGAGCGTGATGCGAAATGAGAAGACGTGCAAGAAGTGGAGGAAAAGACAGGTCGCTTGCAGATTCAGAGGGTTGAACTAGACTTAAGCTTCTCAGGGCGCCAGGCGGCTCAGATTTATGCGTCCAACTTCTGTTTCAAAGCCGCATAGAAGCCATTGAATTTTGTAAGCGAAAGGTCTTGAACAACAAAAAGTGATTGCAAGGGAGTCAAAAACTTCGGAACAAAGAAACTCGTGTCGGGCGCAAGCCCTGGTTACGAATCAAAGCAGCGAGCAAGGTTCTCTCTTGGCGAATAGCCGAAAAGCAGAGGCATTCAACGCCTGAGTGAAAGAAGTCTCAGAGCATACTCTGATAGAATAGACACCGTGGACAGCTGGCATGCATATAATCATTGACCATTCAAAACACAAAGAAAGGTGGGCAACAATTCCAATCAGTCATGTTGTTTGGGATCCGGTGCTGGCCGCCTTTTCGGCTCGAAAGATTCATTTACCCAAGTTTAGCTTGAGAGAATGGCTCGCTCAACACAATCGCATTGTTTGAAATACAAGTAAACATAATCCGCGAGTAGCTATCGTCGTGGAGATGGGACTATTAAATGGGCAGTCATGGGTTTCGAAATCACCAAGCATCAACACACAGCGTATCGCCAACACAATTTCTTGAGCAGCAGACCAATCAATCCGACACGACATCGAAGCGATGACAACCGAGAACCCCAAAATGGGAATGGTAGAGGTCATTTGGAAGATCGGGGTACCATCAGATGAATCTCATGCCATTGCACTATTGGGCGCCCATTGGAAAACAGTCACTGACAACCAGTATTCATGCGATTCGATGCTAATTAGGTGAGTCTTGATTTAGCACATGACATGGTAACCAAGCTATAGGCTGACTACGTTTCAGGTCTGATCTTCACAATTCAACGAGAATGACTTTCATGCCACGCAGATTTCCCGTTCAAAATTCCGGATATGTCAAGGACGAGTGGCACATAACCACTTCTTTCAGAACCGGAAACGAGTTTATTACCGCTCATGGATATACAACAGGCAAAGGAAACTACGATGTTCATCGAACAACAGTGACTTGTCCATTGGCAGCTCCAATTACGACGACAAACCCAGACGGCTCTAGGTGTGGCCGGGTGAACCGCTCGAGCCCAAGTACACTCGGCGAATGTACCATGAATCATACTTAAACTCTCTCATTTGTAAGTGAAGCGCAGTTGAAACTCAATCGCGATGTGTTTCTTTGGTTGAATGCATTTATTCGATGGTGTAGCTTTAGTGTAGTAGTGGAAAATGACAGGTATGATTTGTATGGTCGCAACAAGGATGGAAGTCTTCTGGAACAAGGTGTCGCTATGCTTATACTGTGAAGCGAAACCTTTAGCATGATCATTTTGTGGCTTGATTATCTGAGTCAATGTAAGGATATTTGCTCTCAGAAGAAAATGAAGAAGAATCATGTCTGAGCACCCCCCACGAAAGCGTGTTCGTTGTCCCCAAGAGTGGAAGAAGTCAGATATTTTCAAGTTACATGTTGTAAGCTTCTGCGAAAAGCTCAATTTGCCTACGCCATGTAGATCCAGGAAAGACTCTGGAAACTAACAGAGCCGAACTATTAAAGTTACTTAGGCAAAGGTTGACGCCCTCCATATGCTTTGTTGTGCACTCCGCGTGATATTTTGTGCCCTGAAGAATCAGACCGAATGGAGGGGAACGTTCTTGATTGACTATACATAAGCTATCTACTATGATAAGTGAGGAAAAGCGGAATTGAAGTCGCGGAAGAATCAAATCTTCACATGCTGCAAATACCGCGTCCCATGCCTGTTGCTCCAGTTCACCTGTTGGCAATCGACACCGCTAGCTGACAACTGTACAAATTCTTACTTGAGTCTGATGATTTAACAAACACAATGTGGTTACCTTCGCTGCAGGCTGTGATGTTGTTAGCACTGACGGACTCTTATCGACTTACCTCCAATTTCCGGGAGCTTTAGATCGTTTTGTCTTTCGCGATACCCGCTGGTCTAGTTTAAGGTGGGAGAAATCCTTCAATAGAACGCTGTTCAAGTAGTCCACACTCAAGGACTCTGTCAGGCAATCGGAACTTGGCCATATTTTCTTATCCCCTCTTTTCTTATCAAACGGTATGTTGGCGGTTACTGTTGAACTTACGACGTCATAATTCTGCCCACCTTTTGTGTATCCATGCGCTGTGGAGAACGTGCGATCAGTGTCTGGCCATGAGGTTGTGACGTGCCAGTCGTCAGGCACTGGTCCAGTTTTCGTCATTTTGGTGTTATGCAATCCGGATCTGATGCCGCATTAGTCAGTAAACTCGTTTGAGACCAGGTAGATTGGAACTAGGGGATATTCACCGGATTACAACTGTCTTGACTTCGTCCGCTCTTCCATCGTGGCCATGCAAAGCATTAAGCCAATGTGCTTTGAGAGCTAGCTCTGCCATATCTGGGCGCACTGGTTTGTCACACTTCCATATTACCTCGACGACACCCGCGGAATCCGAGTCTGAAGAAGAAGAGGGTGAGGACATTGTTCTGAGTGATGGTGGGGTTGGGGTATTGCTAGAATGGTGTTTTGGTCTCTATATCGTGATGTCCTTCAGTTAAACGCCTGAATTTACGCATCCATGGAGTCATTATATTTGAATGCGCAGATAGGAAGTCGTGCCATTGAACATTAATTTCAGAAATCGGCAACTTGGAAACTTGATACTGTGACAATAGAGGCATTGTTTCCGCACAACTTCCCTTTGAAGCGTTTCATTAACCCAGACTGCAGCATGAATGGATTCGGTTTTAAAATGTACGGTTGCCAGCTAAGACGAAACACATCACTGACAGCCCTGGAATAAAAAATGACAAAACGATTTCACTCACATACTCCAAGACAATGGAAGGACAGAAATGTATTTGGAATGGTCCTTTAGACTCTGAAAGCGCCGTATTGTCTTTGCTGTGTTGGACGTCTAAATGCAGCAATGCTTTAATGAAACAAAAGGGCTTGAAGCAGGGAGCTTCCTCCATTGATGTGATTATGTTATGGTCAAAGGAAGAACAACATCACCGGATCCGCCTACCCCTAAGGTCCCAATCATGGTGAAGGAAATTCAGCTCTTTATGAGACCTGTCTGACCGCGTCCAGCGAAGCCTGCCCGACAAATACATATGCCCCGGGGTCTCCCGTATGCGCAACGCGGTTGTGTCTCCAGCAAATCAATTTTCTTGACAGATCGAGAACTATCACATCACAAGCCAATCAACCTCTCGCACACCCAACATGGAGGCAGTTTCACCAAATGAAGACACAGCCACATACATGGTTGAGATTGATGACTACAAATTCTACTGGGAGACGGAGGACGAAGAGCGACCGCAGCACTACTTTCCTGGCAGCTACCATCCCGTTGAAATTGGCGACACATTTTCCAATGGAAGATACACCATCGTCCACAAACTTGGGCACGGCGGTTACAGCACAGTCTGGCTAGCTCGCGATAAGAGTCAAGACAAATTCGTCGCCCTGAAGATCATGGTCCCCGAGCAGCAGTCACAGTCTGAAGTGCAGAACTACGGCATCGAAATCGAACTCCTGCGTGAGCTTCATCAGATTGCCACAGGCCACCCTGGAAAGCTGATGCTTCTGTCTTGTCTGGACTCGTTCAGTCACGATGGACCCAATGGCACTCATCTCTGCTTCGTTAGCCTGCCTCATCGAATCAGCGTTGGACAAAGCAGGCATGGGTCCCATGGAAGTGGTACGTTCGATGTTCAAGTGGCACGGGCAATGACTGCTCAGATGATCATCATGTTGTCATTTCTTCATGCGAATGGTGTGATACACGGAGGTGAGTGACAATCATAAAACTCGGACAATGGCAGGCTAACCCTGAAACAGATTTTACTCCCAACAACGTTCTTCTTGGACCACCCGACCTGTCTGATATGACAACCGATGATCTCTACCGCAAGTATGGGGAGCCCTTCAAAGCCATGACAGAGCGCCGCGATGGCAAACCAATCCCCCGAGGAGTTCCGCCCTACATCGTGCCGGAAATCTGGTTTGGCGACCGAAGTACAGAATTGGGGCTTTGCAACGCAAAGCTTACTCTGGCTGACTTGGGCGAGGCCTGGAGGCCAGCTCTTCGCTCACGATATCAGCTCAATATCCCCGAGAAGTATTGCGCGCCCGAAGCAAATTTCGCCGAGAAAGAAAGCATTCCTCTAGGCTTTCCGTCGGACGTCTGGTCCCTAGGTGTGGGAATATTCGAGTTATTCGGCGGTAGCCTCTTTGAGGCTTCATCAGACCCAGATGACATGCTCGAGGATATGATCAATGTTCTCGGAAAACCGCCTCAGAGATGGTGGGATATGTGGGAGGCCAAGGAGGACTTCTTCAGTGGAACGGAGGAATGGGACGAGAATGGGCACAGTCCGCAGATCACGCACGTTTTGCTCGAAGAAAGACTCCGGATATGGGTTGAACGCCACCAGAGGGGTAGAATGACGACGGAAGAGAAAGAAGACCTGCACGAACTCGTCAAGCAGATTCTCCAATGGGAGCCTGAAGATCGTCCAACCTCTGACGAGCTACTTCGAGGAGGTTGGATGAAGAAATGGGGGCTACCGGCATTGCAGGCAATGTATGAGGCCCGTGGGGAAAGCCGCAACATCACTGCAGAGATCGACTGTATCAATCGGATGAGGCAAGCAACCGCCGAAGAAGGAGGTTCAAACACACGGCAAGCCGGCGGACTTAGGGCAATCATGCCAGAGTTCGCAACAGCATGGTGGACGAAAGTATGGGGGATGTTCAGTTATCCTGGAGCATAGATTCAGATTTAGTAAGTTTCGCCTGGCATGGGCACCTCTTCTTGCAATTTGTTCGACATGATCAATAGTACTCTACTACTGAACTATTTCATCCTTCGTTTTATCAGTATTTTCCCTTCATGATGCCTCTTCATACCCCACTCTGGAACAACACATTCCAATCTGTAGCCAGCAAAGCTTCCAACGGTATCAATGGTTCGTTCCTGGATTTATGGTATTTTCAAACCACGTCCAACAAAATTTCCATTTTGCATGATGAATCGTTAGCATAGCTTGGTAAGGTGCCGAAAGAAATATTCAGAGTGATTATTGTGATTTGTGACGTCAGAAAAATACTTCAAAGCAAGGTTTTGCATGATTCTGTGCCAGGATGTAAAGAGGTCTGTCTCTCCATTCAGTAGATATTTCAACACGGAATACATTCTTGTCAATTTACTTGTCCTTCATCTTACTCACAACCAAGTAGTGACTTTTGATGACATAGAAAAACCAATATCCAAATACCAAGCTCCCTTCCCAGTTTTATCGTATTACTAGCTCATCCAAATATTCCTCGGTGAATCACTCTGTGAATTGCTCATCCACAGCCCAAGATGACTTGCCCCTTTTGTGTTTTTCATCCTAGGGAATTGTACTGCGTTCCCCAAAAACATCGCGGACGTCGAAGTTGTCCGCGCCGCGAGTGTACCCATGGTCGGTATATAAGTAATTATCGTTTTCTTGAATTTTCCAGGATGTCGTCACATGAGGCCTGTCATCTTGGATCAACGGCTCGTCATTTGACCCGTACTTCACAATTGTGGTATCATAGCGGTGGCAATACCCGATTAACTTGTCGAAAAATACCAGAAAGTATCCGCAAAGGAACAGGCGCAGGCAAGCTTCGAAATCATGACTATCTGGATAACTTACCGGATAAGCAAGACTTCCGGCTTCTCCCCGGACTCGTTGCATGCAGTTTTCCAATGAGATCTGAGAAGTTGCTCCTTTGATCCTTTCACTCCCGGGTCATCTGGATCGACCTTGAACATGACTTTTATCCATTTCTTATTCGATGAGAACATCCCATGTAGTGTTTTCAGAATTGTGCCCGCGAATAGGGTGAATTTACCGTAGTATTTTTGCGGGGTGCTACGTCGTAACTACAAACTTAATAAAGTCTTCGGTTCCCGAACTGTGGTTGAATCCCTCAGTCCCGACTTCAACTACATACGCAAGCAAATTTGCCACATGCTTCTTCAAGACCACGATTCCGACGACTTTGGTCCGCCGTTGAAGGAACGCGTTCTTGTCCGGTTGAAGAAAGGTAGACCTGGAGATATATCAGATGAAGAGCTTCAGGACATCTATGAACTACTAAAGTGCATTTCCTGCCCGGAGCCAGAGGACAGGATCACTGCTTCTCAGTTGATGTGCGGTGACTGGATGAAGAAGTGGGGAGCCCCAGCATTGAAAGCCATGGAAAAGGCTTATGTAGAGGAATCAAGCAGAGAGAATGGGCAGGACCTAACGCCGACCTAATCGAAATGAGGCACTAACTAATCAGGTCGAAAACATGGGTCGACAGTGAGGCTGGCACGTGAAACAAGGCAAGAGGGGCTGTCGAATGCACAGCCGAGGAGGCGAAGAATGAAGAGAAAGACTTTGATATTAAAGCCCATGAGGCGCCAAAGAATGCCAAGTAGAGACTCTGAGTAATGATGATATTTCAAAATTCTTCAAACCCTAAGGAGGGATTGGGGCAAGCTGAATAAAGATCCTACGACCGAGGACTTTAGTGTATGAAACTTGGATTCAACGTGGTCAACATGCAAACCGTGAATTGCCTGTAAAACATGAATCCTCTTGTAAAAGTGCCTTCAAATCAGTCCAAACCATCCAGTCGGCTTCCCACCACGACAGGATCTAGCTAGTACCACAGCCATAGTCTTGTCCCGAGCAACTGGGGCCCAAGTCTTCTCGAGGCCCTCCCTGGGAACAGGTTTGGAAGTTTCTACTCTGACCTTGAAGTGCATCTTCTTTTGTCCATGCAAGCTCTCTGAATCTATACTTGTATGGATCCTTTGCACGGGAACTCTTGCTCCATCGACCGTGACCTCCAGCATCGGATCCTCCTGGCCAGGGGGAGTGGCGTTCACGAATCCGTTGATAACCACGTCTAGTAATGAGTCGCTATCGCCTTGAACAACCTCAAATTTCTCGACGACTAACTGAGGACGATGCGCATCTGCATCCAGCGAGTGATAAAGCTGCACAACATCCGAGTCAAGGGCAGGTGTATGAGGCGGCGGAATCCGGTGCTGAGTCTTTGCCTCAAAGGCATGCGCCCATTTCAGCAACTTGACATCATCGTATGCTCTTCCAGCAAAAGTCAAGTTCATCGGGACATCCTTATCTGCAAGGATACCCATCGGCACGGAAACCGTCGGGATCCCCAAATGGCGAATCACTCTGTTTCCATTGCTGTAATGAACGCCGTTTCGCCATGCCAGGTCCGCGCCCTCGAAGCTAGAGTCAGCATTGGCGGGACCGACGTCTCCAGCTGCTGGGAATGCGACAAAGTCACACCCTAGGCTTGTGAGCCAGTCTTCAAGAAGGACTTTGCGCATCCCTTCCAAAGCCTTTACAGCTACATCAAGACCTTCGATATCGGTGAGGCTGCCTTTGCCAATGTAATCAACCAGTTTATGGTAAAGAATGGCATTTGGTTTATCGAAATGTCTCAGTTCAGGCTCCGTGCGCAAAAAGTCTGGACAGATGTTGAATGGGTCGACGGCAGCGAGATCCGTAATTTTCGGGTCCTTGAAGCTTTTGAGGAAGTCATTCCATGCGTGAGCGATCAGGGCACTTCTTTCCATGGAAACCCAGTCTTTCGGTCTTCTTGGGCATCCCTCAGGCAGCAAGTCGTCATTTTCGTAGGCTGTCACTGCAGGAAAGTCGTCAACCAAGACGACTTCCGCACCAAGCGCCTCGAGGTCTTTTCTGGCTTGCTTCCAAAGTTCGATAACCGCCGGGCTCGTTGTCACTGGTTTCGCTCCAGATGGAGTAGGACCGCCGATGTACATTTCGGGAACAGCAACTCGCAAACCTGCTAGGGACTTGCATCCAGCCAGTTCTCCAAAGGACTTTGGTTTCTCCTGCCACGGCTCCGGGAGCTTAACAAATGGCTGTTCTCGCCAGAAGTCCCCATTCTTGACTGGATCTTCCACGGCAATAACATCTAGAAGGGCAAACATGTCCTTCATGGTTCTTGTGTGAGGAACAGGGACGTCGCATGTTGCGTATAGCGGCCAGCTGCCCCGCGGTGAGAGAAAATGTCGGGATGGAGTGTATGCTATGAGCGCATTGTTGCTGGCAGGTGATCTTCCAGATGACACTGTCTCTCCACCGAGTCCGAAAGACGCAAATGACGCCGCAGTAGAGACTGCAGACCCATTTGAGGATCCCGAAGCGAACCCAGCTGCGAGATAATCTGGGTTATAAGGGTTCTCCGCCCGGCCCCAAATGCCTCTTTGCATGCCACCGCAAGCAACTGCAGGCATGTTGGTCCTGCCTATCAAAACACCACCTGCTTCCCGGATCTTCTCAACAAGAAAAGCATCCTCGTTTGCGACGAGGTCCTTGAATGCGGGTGATCCAGCTGCGGCCACAAGTCCTTGAACCTTGTAGCTGTCCTTGACGGTGTAAGGGATGCCCTCGAGCAGTCGACTTGGAGTCCCTGATGCGCGCCTGTCATCGGACTGAGCTGCTTCTTCAAACAGCTTGTTGTTTAGAACCGGGATGGAGTTCAATGCTGTATTCCGGCAATCGTAGGTACTTATGCGGCGGAGGCAGCGGGCCACCAGCTCAACGCTGGTTATAGAACCGGAGTTAAGCGCAATTTGTATGTCTTCAATCGAGGCTTCGACGAGGTTGAGTTGTGACATGTCGGGCTTGAGATCGGCAGGTTTGAGACGCAAGATTTCCTGACGTGGGATGTTGAGAGCCGAAAAACTTCAGAGAACCGTAATAGTTGCCCCTAACAGAGAGAGGAGAGTGTGTGAAGATATGTGAACAAGATGATAGGTGAATATCCCCCGCGGCGAACCTTGTAGACTTTGCTGGTGAATTTGCGGGGAAACTGATACGTAAGAGATAGCAATCATCCCGAACGGCGTTGAATCCGATAACAATGCCACTTCGGCGATTCAGGCCGTTGACTGCCATATCTGCCACATCTGCAGATTACCATGCCCCGCTGAAGCCGCTAGCGGTTTCCCGAGCGGTAGCGAATCTCCGCCAACACAAGTAGCCCGAGGACCAAACTTGCCTACCCACGGTAATTGAGAGCCCTCATCGCTGAGAGAATAAAAAAAGAAATTCCTGTCAAGAGGCTCGTCGGACAGCGCCAACAGCTTAATCAGAACATGAAAACACTGCGACGTATGTCATGATGTCTATGTGCATCATTGTAAGATCTAGATAGAGCAGGATGTTTAGTGCACGGCATTACTCTATGGTTGAACAGTGCGTGGCATCCACAACGTAGTGATACGACAATTTGTCTTCCCGACGCATGTTATCTGATCATGAACAGTCATACTCGGCCTCGGAGACGGACAAGAACTGGCGGCCGGGTGTGGGGCTCTGTCTCTTCCCGGCGCTGGTCCGCAGCCACCCCGGTAGACCGGAGTCGTCCGGGCCCCAGCATGTTGCGTAGGGTCCGGCAGTAATTCTCAGTCGACCTTTGACACCGACTCTTGGCGGTGGCACGGGCGCTGAACTCAGACGGCGCTCCCGTTGGCGTATGCGACGAGACGAGTCCGGAGCAGGTGTGTCCGTCGGCCAATTTGCTGGACCTGTGAGGGCAAATCAGGTCGCTCTGCAGCTTGACCACTTACTAATTGGCGGAGGATCATCTGTTTCAGACCATACCTCCGAATAAAGTACCTTTGGGGTCTCGTCAAGTCGGCCGTTGAATGTCCAAGAAAGGAGACCCGTATCCATATTCTCGTTCAGTGCTGTGGAAGGGGCGTGACCCACCGCATTGGCGTTGCCGAAATCGCTCTTGAAAACATGGATGTGCTAATTCTTGGCGACGTCTTCGGCGTCTTCATTGAACCGATATCTGTACATAAAGTTGTCTTCATTTCCCAGTTGACAGAACTGGGTCTGTAGTGGGGGCTGGGTGATGCGTTATTCCGGCGTAAATCTCAGAAAACCTTTTCTCTATGATTATCACAGCGTACACAGTCACCCGCGAAGAGGCAAACTTGTATGGGGGACCTCGGGCTCAAAAAGAACTTTGGTAAGTTGCCTCTCCTGCTTTTGACGGGAAGAGTGGGGTAGATCCCTTGAACGAATCAAACGATGTCAGCAAAGACAGGCATAAGGTCGTCAAATTTTTATCAGATCGCGCCATGTCATGGTGGCAATTGGGCAGAATGCGGTCTTTTGCGGGCTCCCTCGTGTAAGATGCTTGGCTGCATTGGCTTGGTCCGTCCGGTTAGCATCCTTCGCTGGGATGTGTTCAGAGTTACCATTTCAAGACGTCTTAATTACCATCCCACCGGTTCGCTGAGATTTATGTAAAAGATGGGCAGGCCAAGTTCCGATTTTCCTCTACAGCGGTCTTTCCTCACCTCTTCATTCTCTTCGCCGCCGTCGCCAGTCTAATCTTGAGTCGTCTGGCCACAAGATCAACCAAGATGTCAACACCCACCGGAGGTCCAGCAGCCCATTCGAAAGCTGCCGACCGATTCCCGCCTTCGGTCTCTTCTGATGCCCCGCCCAGTCACGAACAGCATATTGACGGGGACGGTAAAACCAGCGACTATCCCAAACTCGTATCAGACGCAGCTCGCTCAGGTGCCGTTGATGATGCACACGCCGGTATCGGTGTCAGCAGAGTTGAAGCCTTTAACAAGGTCCTTTACCAGTCTGGAAAGTCTGGCAAGATTATCCTCTGGCTTCTGGGTATCTCCATCGGGCTGACTATGTTCGCCTACGCTCTTGACCAGGGCATTACCGGGACCATCTTCACAACTATGGCTAGCTCGACGTTTGGTCAGCACAGCTCGCTCGCCGCTGTCAGTACTGCCAGCCAGATCATTCGTGCCATCAGCAAGCCCTTCATCGGCAAATTAGCCGACATTACCTCCCGCCCGACGACCTACGTCGTTATTCTTGTCTTCTACGTTGTTGGCTTTGCCGTCGCGGCTAGTTCCAGCACATTCGCTGCCTATACCGTGGGCATCTGCTTCACCTCGGTTGGCAAGTCCGGCCTCGACCTCCTCAGCGATATCATCGTCGGCGATCTTACCCCATTGCAGTGGAGAGGCTTCTTCGGCGCCGCCCTGTCGATCCCGTTCGTCGTCACTGTGCCTGTTAACGGCTTCATTGCGGAGGGCTTCGTTGATAACTGGCGATGGGGCTTGGGCATGTTTGCTATCGTTGTGCCTGTGCTCCTAGTACCGGCCATCTGCACTCTGTACTCGATGCAGCGGCGAGGGGAGAAAATGGGCATGGTCACTATGGCTGCTTCAAAGCGTCTGAGAACCGGTGCCGCTGGAGACTCCGAATCAGCGGGATTGTCTTATTGGATGAAGCTGTTAGGCGAGGGGTTAATTGACATTGACATATTCGGGCTCATCATTCTTGGAACGGCATTTTCGCTCATCTTGCTGCCCTTCACCCTCGCTGAAAGCGCCGATGGCGGCTGGGGTAGCTCGAGAATCATTGCCATGCTCGTCGTGGGCTTCGTTCTTCTCATCGGTTTCGTTCTATTTGAGATGTACGTCTCCCCGAAGCCGTTCATGACGAAACACATCCTTCGGAACCGCACGTTCCTCGCGGCGGCCGCGATCTACACATTCAACCAGATGGCCTCGGCAGTACGAAACACATACTTCTCCTCGTATGTATACATCATCAAGCAATGGTCTACGTACGAGTGGACCATTTTCTTGGGCATTACTACAATGGGGCTCAGCATCATGGGGCCTATCGTTGGTCTCATCCAAAGATCCACTCACCGTTACAAGTCGATGATGGTCTTTGGCGCGGTGGCCAGGTTGATCGCCTACGGTCTGCTGGTTCAACCCAACGGCAACATGGTGCAAGATACGGCCCGACTGGTCGTTGCGCAACTTCTTTACTGCTTGGGCTCCTTCAACGTCGTTGGCGCACGCGTGGGCAGCCAAGCATCCGTGCCGCATGAGGACATGGCCACGATCATTGCGGTGCTCACGCTGTGGTCTACCTTGGGCTCGTCAGTAGGCAGCGCCGTCTCATCCGCGATCTGGACGAGCGAGATGCTTGACCGGATGCGGAAGGAGATGCCCGATGTTGATGAGAAAACACTCGCGAAGTTGTATGGAAACATCAAGAAGTTACGCACCACGTACGACTTCAATGATCCCATTAGGCAGGGCGCCATCCGCGCTTATGCCCACGTCAACGGTCATATTGCCATTACCGCCCTTCTCCTGGCTGCGGTCCCTCTATTCGCCACTTTCTTCATGCCTGACTTCTATCTGGGCAAGCAACAGAACGCCGTCACGAACACAGGTCTTGACGGCGAGGCGGTCGATTTACCTCAGAGAGAGTTGGGGCATGAGGGTGCGTCTGGCATGACACAAGAGCAATCGAAGCCCTTTTACTACAAGTGGCTTGCATTTTACCGCAAAGATTCTTGAACTTGCGTGATGGAGAATTCGTGTTAGCTAGGAGCACAACAACAATAATTTGAATGAGAACAGTCGAGCGGCGACTACTGGTCTACTAGCTAGCTTGGGCACCTGCGCCGGAATCATGTCCGCAGCAACCTTTCGGACTGAGTATGCGCCTAAGTACATCCCGACCCTCATCGTCACCTGCTGTTGTAACTTTATTGCTATGACATGCATCCTTGTCTTGGGAATCTGGACGAAGTGGGAGAACAATAGGAGGAATAAGATTCAAGGCGTGAAGCTCCGAGCTCAGGATGTCGATACGTCCGAGTTGCAAGATGGGGAGAAATCTCCGAAGTTTCGCTAATTCATTTGAGGTGTTTATCGACTCCAGTAATCTTGCCTCGTTGTTGCGGAATTAAGTTTCATCTACTCTTAACGGAGGTTGGTTCGTTGTGCTGGCTGGGCTTCGAAGATGGGAGCTGAAAATGTGCATTCTCGTAGGCTGACGTCTGTAGTGGTCGAGACCAAACCCATGTTGCTCGAATAAATCTATCGCTATTGATGAATAATCCTTACCGAGATCTCTCTGTGTCCGTCCGTCGCCAATGTGTCTTCAATGCACGGCGTGGTGGATGCTAGATGTTCTTACTTGTAAAACTTTCGCAGCCTGTCTCATAAACCCTTAGATACTCTATTTCCGAAAGTCTCCATTACTCAAGACATCTTCTACCTCGAAGTCTGGCTGAAACTCTCGATACAAGCTATCAGGGCTTGACGTCATCCTGAACGTGTACGCAGCAACGTTATCCTCGATGATCCTTTTTGGTATGCCATTAGCAGCGGCGGCTTCGGCCAAGAGCTGAACTTGGCAGCTCTTCTCCATGAGAGTAAACAGGTACGCTGCTTCATCGACCGTCTGACCCACGGTCAATAGACCGTGGGTTGTCAAAGTCATCACCTTTCCTTCTGGTCCAAGAGCCTCGGCCAGCCTCTTGCCCTCCTCCTCATCAAACACCACTCCCCCGAAATCCTCATAAACCGCCTGGGCCTTGCCGTAGAAAATGCAAGCATCTTGGTTGATCATTTCCAGCGGTCTACCAAAGGCGGACCAGGCTTTACCGTATATGGTATGTGCATGACAAGCCGCGTTGACGTCGGGCCGCGCCTTGTGCAGAGCGCTATGAATAAGGAAACCAGCCGCATTTGAAGGCAGGCTCATGTTTCCGCCGATAGCGTTGCCACTGTAGTCGACTAGAATCATGTCCGAGGCTCGCATAAGCTGCCACGGACGACCAAGCGGATTGGTCCAGAACGTGTGCAGGTTCTCTGGGTCACGAACGGAGATATGCCCAGCCATGCCCTCGTTGAATCCCTTGCGGGCGAAGATGCGGAAAGTAGCGGCCATGTGTTCGAGGATGTGCGTGCGGTGTTCATGGAAGGATGGGAAAGTCGGGATGCCGGTGAGAGGTGTGCCTTGAGACAATGCTTCAAGAGCCGTCTGACCTTCTTTTGCATGTGGCTCCCATTCCTTCTTCGCCGGCACGGCATCGGTGGTGGCAGGCATCATGTCTGTGTTTGAGTGCGGTGCCATGATGGGAATTTGGATAAAGCGAAACTATTCCCCGACTAGCGAATGGCGTTCGTTGCGCAAAAGGGGAGTTAAAGGACGAAGGCAACCGCCGGTAAAGAGCGGGGTTTTGAGCTTATGAAAAGTGCAGTCCCCTACGCACTTATTCTTTGGAACTCGTGGACAATGAAGGTGGACAGTCAAGCCGAACATTTCGGTTTCAAATGCCAAAGAAGGTGATAGGAGCCGATCTGATTACGAATGAAAATTACCTCAATCCTACAATGCGGAGCCTGCCTCGGCCCCACTCCATCGGAGCATATCGCCGGAAGCCTTCCGGAAGTCTCCCGAGCCCGTTCCGAACCCATCTTAGCTGTCAAATGCCGCAGCAAGAGTTAAGAAGACGGCATACCTCAAGTGAAAACCTCCAGTCTCCGCAAGCGATTGTCTACTTGGAACAAAATTAGACAAGGGATGTGTGCTAATAGGGCTAGTAAGCGCCATCCCTGACGCTAACGCCATTGCCGATTGCTTGGTGCTGACTTCGCCGTTTGGTGACGGCACCTGAGCAGCGCTTGTGCAGCTACCGACCGCCACAACCCCTCAATAACTATGCTGCCTGTCGCATAGACTACTTTTCAGGATTCTAGATGATTAGAAAGGGGCCTTAAAGTCCCTTTTGTGGACTTCTTCCTGCGGGCAGCTGGTCTTCCAAGCTGCTAAGCCGTTGAAAGATGGCTTCGAACAACCTAGGAACACCGGCTGAGGCTGAATGAAGGATCGAGCTTAAGCTCTCACTCCAAGCGACGAGGCTTTTGAGCAGAGGCACCTCCGTCTGACGCGAGGGCCGAGCACGGGAGGTTCAAAGCCTATGCCGTAGAAGGGAGATCGGAAGCGCCATGCCTCGCTTCCAGATCATACAAAATATGCGCAGTTCCCCTCAGGCTTATCGTAGCCCAGTGTTTTGTATCAAGATCACTCTTCTACTATCATCTGTCGGCCAGTATGGAGACGCCCGCCAACTACCCTCGACCATACTCAACCAGGCAGAGTGCCTACTCAGGGGAGGGATGGGCCGAGCCCTCTGCAAAGCCCTTCTTGGAAAGCAGCACAACAATTGCAGAAGTCAAGAGCCAATTCGATTACGACGAAGACGAGCCGAAGCGACGGTTGTTTCCAGGGCGCAGTAACAAGACGGGCCCCAAACCAGTTATTCGTGGAACGGCAAAGCGATTCTTCCTGAGATGGCTTGTCCATGCTCCAGCTATCGCCGTCACCTGTGGCATCATCTGGATCAGCCACATGCAGCTGTTCTGGTACCCAGAGCACGGCGTCGAGCCTTTCAGCAACATCCACGTCAAGCTCAGCGCGACTGTCATCAGCAACCTGCTCCAGCTGGCATCCAAAATTCATGAGATCATGATTGTTGCATCTCTCGCTTCCATCTCTGTCGCCATGTTCAAGCGGAGGCTTGTGGGGAAAGGTGTTCGCCTTGGCTTCCTTACTGGTGGATACCGAGTCGGAGATCTGGAGTACCTTCTGAGTGGTGCCTTCTGGAAGCAGGGCAAGGGTGTCACATTGAACATCTGGGAGATTGGCTTGGTCGCTTACCTCGTCTTTGCGACGATCATGTCCACTGTCGTCGGACCGGCTTCCGCAATTTTGCTGGTACCGAGTCTAGGATGGTTTGACCTTGACGGTGCTTTCCAGGATGTCAGAATGCCGTTGAGCTATGGAGCTTCGCCGGATGAAGCTTGGCCTCGGAACCTGAACAGCTCTTTATTCGATTCAACGCCAGAATGCAACACTACCGAGGCACTTTATACGTACTGGTGTCCGGTCGGCGGCTTTTCTGACATTTGGAACTGGGCCGAAGGATTCCGATACGCGGGACTGACAGACAATATTACCTTCCAACATCCATCAACGGAACTCCGTCGTCGTTTGTCTTTGTCTGAACAAGTTACCCTGAACAACGGATCCGTTTTGATGTTCACAACTCCGTCCAGTTCCATCATGACTACCATTGGGCTCTTTGCCAACTACATTTCCCGAAAGCCAGTGCCCATCGGGACCGTCACGGACGCGAAGCGATACCAGATTACGACTACGACACCATTACAACAACCCTTTGTGCACGGAAAATGCGTCTTGTACGATCGCGATCAACTTCTTCAAGACAATGCTCTCCCGCATTTCCCGGTATCGGCGCTCAACTGCTACGGCGACAGTGGGTGTCTTCGCATTCAGCAGGACAAGCCTACGTTCAAGTCTAAAACCTGGAATGATACGAGCATTCCCCCTGGCATGACTTATAATCTCCACTACTACGACAAGAAGTCCCCTGGCGGAGCGATGCTCATAGCTGGCACGATCCCTTACGTCGGCGACGGATCGAAACAAAGGCTGTGGGTTTACACATGCAGCTTTCTGCCTCGCTGGGTTCCTGCTTCTTTCACATTGGATTCTGGAGATGCCAGCATGCTCATGTCCAACTTCAGCTCTGCGGATGATATGACTGCGATGTTGCAGAACACCACAGCACAATCGGACCGGGTAGTACAGGCTGACCCGACTTGGGTCAGGCTCATTGACCCTGAGTTCAACATGACGCGGATGGTGCCAGGGAATTCAACCCCCAGCGTTTCGGCGACATCACCAATCAAATTGATCTTGAACCAGTTTCTAGACAGCCGAGAGCAGAATGGGACGAAATTCACGTACATGGACACGGTAGACGGGAATCAGAAGAGCACCGAAATCTTCTTGACAAAGGTTTTCGGTGTTTTCCTAACAGACAGTCTGGCACGAACGTCCTCTCACGAGAGAGCCGCTCTCGTTCTCGAGGAGACAGATAATTCCATGAAGTGGATTGATCTCAAAGAACAGATGGGCTACGAGTCAGGTATCCATAGAGTCGAAGCTCAGAACAACAAAACGTATCCATCCCTTTCTTACTGGAACAATTACACGGATCCGAAGCCCCTCGCCCTTTCTGTTTCGGAGGTCACACTGGAGTTCCGCAAAACAGTCCAGATCGACTTCGAAACTCAGCGCTACGGATACGGATCTGGCCAATTCACCAAGACTCTACAGTTTGCCTTGGTCATGATGTACATCTACCTGGGAGTTGTCGGCATCTACGGTTTCACCATCTTCTCATCTCATGCTACCGAACTCATGGGCCAGCTTATGGGTCGACGACGGTTTCATCTTAGAAGTGTGGTCGGATGGGGTGATTTGGCTGATTTGATGCTGCTGGCCTTACGGTCGAATCCGCCGGATGACGTGGAGCTGAACCATGTTGGTGCGGGTGTTCGCAAGTCACCTGGAGTGTGGAATAAGGTTGTCAAGGTTCGGATTGACGAAGACAACAAGGTGCAAATGGTACTACATGAGAGGAGGGGCATGAGCCCACCAAAGCGTAATGTGTTATACTCGTAGCTAGATGTGCTGAGGCAGCGTACGAATTTCAAGACTGGATTAAATATCTGTATCAAAGCTAACCTGGATTGTTCTCACTGTGTTGGTGGCCATCTGCGTCACCTACCGTGACCAAGATTTCATCGACGCAGAAATCTTGAGATCCAGAAATAGTTTCTGAGACAAGCTCTACGATTTGATTCATCTTGTCTGACATCCATGACCACATGGGAATCTCTTGGATGTGTAAGTTGGTCGCCTATCTAGAACAGGCCCCACTCACACAACAAGGGTCGCGCTGGACCCGTGCGAGTCGGTCTGGGCAAAGCCCTAGCCAGCTTGCTCCATAGTAACAATTCCGAGGCAACCCGTCAACAATCACCGGTTCATCAACCAGGTGCCCATGGAAGGGTGGCCGAGTTGGTTATGGCGCCAGGTTAAGGTCAGCTTAACATCTGTTTCCTGGTGGGGCAACCCGCGCGAGTTCGAGTCTCGTCCCTTTCAATTACCTTTTGCTTGATGTGAGGATGATTTATTGCTTTTGCTGCATCCAGACAATGTTGGTTCGGCCATCATCATCATCGTTATCGTCATGCGCTCAGATGAACTCCAATTTCGAATCTGCAAAGCAATGTCCTCACCTTTGTAGAAATGCGGACATTTGAGCGTGCTCTTTTGTTACCAATAAATGTTGCCTAATGTGTCATTTGGGGTTCTGGGCGTGTTGTCTCAAAACTGGGCCATCATCTGATATCAAAAATCTTCACCTAGGTGAGGAATTAAAGTTGTCGGTGAGCCGCATGTTGCCGCGGCTCTAGTCCATCTACGTCAGGTGCCCGAGCGTGGCAGTGCATTCTGGTCGGATCGCGTTAGTGCTGTGACACTTCATCGAGTCAGGGGGACAAGCGGCGTGGTGTAAATAAACCCCTCACGGGGGAGGCAGCCCAAGCTTAACTGTTTGCAACTCTTCCATCCCTTTACAACCACTTTTCAGCATGTCCAATACGAACGGCTGTTTCGCTATCTAGAGTTGCTGGGCTAGCGAGGGCGTGCATCGGACCGGGTTGGAAGGGAAGTGCTGGAGAGGTTGTCCCATAACACGCCAAAAACCGCCACCAAGAAATTCTCCGAAACCATTCAGACAACATTCCGATACCGAATCCTTGACGTCAGATGGAAGAAGCCGAGGCCCCCCGGACCCCGGATCTCATCGACTGGACTCGACCGCTGTCACCATGGGGTGACGGAGATGGAGAGGCGCCTGGCGCAAATGGCATCGAACCTGATTTAGAAGCTGAGAGGCATATTTCAGCAAGCGCTACCGGGAGCGTTAGCACAGAGATTCCGCCGTCGGTGTACTTCACAATTCATCGGTAAGACTTGCCGCATGTTGACGAGCGACTACACCGATGACTGACATATCCCGACAGAATTCGACGACTCATCCTAGCGAGTATAGGTAGGCCGCTTTCGTCGTTGGCATGAGAATAGCACCGTTGACATTGACTTCAAGATGATCCCTACACGTTGGATCAACTGCGAGAGCCGCGGATGAACTCACTCGTCGTCCGCCCTCTCGTTGACAGACTTTATGATCCCGATGACCCCACAATCGGTACGGTTCTTTGTGCTCACTTTGCATGTCAATTTGTGAACTGACCTCGGTATAGTCTACTGCCTACTGGCGAATCGCATCCAATTCTTGAGGCAACATACCAGTACAGCTCACCAGACTGTCAACGTAGCGCGTGCTGCACTCTGCGAACTGGTTGCGAGCCGCGTGCTGCGCCGGTACCATGAAGATCATCCAGGTGAAATCGGCCTTCTGATCCTTGCGCACGTCCTTGTCGAAGGCTTCGATCCCTTCCAAGGTGCGCCCGAAGAGGTGGAAAGCGAATGCCGACAGCTTCAGTGGCCAATCCAGCGACGCGACGGACATGAGAGAAAACTCACCGCCCTTGAGCTAGCCATCATATCCGAAAGCAAGGTCTTCCTCAGCTCATCTGCGTGTCAGAGGCTGGTCGACGCTGTTTATCTAGGGGTTGTGACATACACGCCCCTGTCGTTTGTTGACATTTTACCCGACCATTACGAGTTCATCTCAGTCTCGCTCTACGAGCCACATCGAGCGCCGATACTCGACGAAAGGCGGATGCTGGTTCCTTGGATACGACGGGTGACTGAGTTCTGTCAGTTTGTGACTCTAGTCGCGCTGTACATGTTGACGATGGTAAATCGCAGCAGTCCAACATTAAGCGCATGGGAGTGCTTCTTCGCCATTTACACAGCTGGGTGGACCCTGAATGAGTTCGCGGCGATTATCGAGCACGGCTGGGCGGTCCACTCTCAGACTCTGTGGCCATTCCTTGACATTAGCTTTTGCTTCATCTTCAGCTGCTATGTATTCGCCAGGGTGTACGATGTGCTGGGGTATGGGGGAGTGATTGCTGATGGGTATGGCGTGCACATCCTGTGCGTGGCAGCCCCTATCCTCCTCACGAGAGTGGCCTTCACCATTATGCCCGACAACATCGTCTTCATAGCAATGCACGCCATGATGAAGGACTTCACTCTCTTGACGTTCATCTCCATCTGGTGTTTTGCGGGCTTCCTCCTCGCTCTTCAGTGGCTCATCGGGAGCAACGCCGCCACTTCGGGAGTTGGAGACCAGGCATCTCTGACGTGGTACGAGACGTGCAAGTGGCTCATTTGGACCTGGTTCGGTCTTGACGGTACCGGCATCGATCGGTCTCCCGATTTCCATCCAATCCTTGGGCCCGCTCTCATGATTGCGTTCGCATTCCTGGGCAACATTCTCTTTCTGACCTTGCTTGTTGCCTTGTTGAGCAATACCTTCTCCAAGATTATTGCGGATGCGCCGGCAGAAATCCAATTTCGGCGAGCTGTCATCACCTTCGCCGGAGTAAAAAGCGACTCGATCTTTGCATACCCGCCACCTTTCAACCTGCTCGCTCTTGCTGTTCTGCTGCCGCTCAAGTCAGCACTCACATCTCGGTCTTTCCACAGTCTCAACGTTACTCTCATCCGGGCACTCAACGCCCCGGCTTTACTTCTCATAAGCGCACTCGAGCGACGGAGGGTCGCGCATCCACGACGGGCGCGCTCACAATCGCTGCTGCATTGGAACTTCAGTGGCTTCAACCCGCATGGTGACATACAGGCAGTGTTCAAAGCCGAGCCTCCGCCTGCAGTGGAACGAGAATTGGAAGAGATGGATAATCTGAGCGATGTGGGGTTTGCGGAGAGCGAGTTGGGCTCCAGGGTAGGATCATGGGATGTAACTGGTCGGTCAAGGTCCAGACGGCGCCCTTACAGCAGAAGGAGACGTCCGGGGAGGATGACGTCGCCTATTAGCATCGTATTCCCCTTGCCTAGCGTTCAACGCATGGGAACAAACGACTTTGAGCCCATGTCTGGGTCACCTGCGCGCCGTAGTCAGTTCTAGGGTGACACAAGCAAGATAGCGACAAAGATTGTGAAACAACAAGTTACTCTGAACACGAATTTTCTTGAATATAAAATAGCAGGATACGTTGGCGTTCTCGGTAATGTTGCAGGATAAGTATTCTCTGCCGTTTTCCGATCAACAGGCAATGGTGTAGTTGCCGGCTGAACCAAATGCGACCCTACTTGACAATAGCCAGTTAGACTCAGCAACCCCCTTTCGCAACATCTACATGAAATCGCCAGACAACGTAAGACTTTCTGATTACTCAATACCCTCACTTGTTGATATTACTTGCATAGCCATCGAGGACTTGAGGTCCCGTTCAGTGGGCTCAGAAAGGCCTGAGCAACTGTGTTTCCAAACGAAGATCCTGGTTTCTCGATATTGAGGGGGAGTTTCAGAAAGATCCACAGGCTACTCAACCGCCAAGCAATCAACTCACTCCTGGCCCCAGGGGGACTAAGATGATTGATATAAACCAATCAATTAGCCTTTCGTGAAACCATCTGATCGCGCTCATCCGCGAATGAATCGGGCTTCTCCAGCCATGGGTTCCGCGGGTGGGCAACGGACGGTGTTTTTCTCCTTGGCAATTTTTCCCGTGCACGCGTCAACATGTCTGTGGCTAACCGAGGTGCACGATGTTGCCTTGTAGTTTGCTTTTCGGGACTAGCCCATCTATGCCAGATCACCAAAAGAAAGGCCCACGGCATCTCGTGATCACGGACGTGGCGTTCACGCAAGAGCCTGGTTGGTGGCATACCCGACTCTGCGTCCAACCGAGCAAACTTCTCCACAGGGTTGGAAATTAGTTTCTTAGTATTAGTCATTAGTCTTAGTTGACTAAGACTAAACTAAACTAAACTAGGATTAAAGTGGGTCCCAACTAAACTAAAACTAACTAATTAGGCCCTTGACTAATATTAGTCAGACTAATACTAACTAAAATAAACTAAAGACTAAAATCTATTTATAGATATATAGATTATTCTAATAAAAGGTATAATATTATAACTTATATAGCTTTTAAATAAATAAATCTATACTAAATATATTAGTATATAAGCTTTATTAATAAGTTATTAATTAATAATATTATTATTAATATTATTTTTAGAAGTTAAAGCTTTAAAATATTAAAATATATTTTTAAATACTATTTAATTCTTTATAAAATCGATTATAAGCAGTATAGTGCTATAAAATATATCTTTATAAACGTTAGATTTTTCTCTATATTACATAATAAGGTTTACGCACAGACCACTCTATAAACCTTAGCCTGATCTCTTAAACTTATATTAAAGCTTAACTCTTATTTAACTTTACAGCTACGCTAGCGTGAAACAGACCTCACTTTTATATAACAAAACGTTAATATAAGGTTTAAAAAGTGCCTATTTAAGCTTTTTTTCTCTTAAAAGTGGCTGAGGATTTATTTATAAAAGAGTAAGCTACTTCTACTCCTTTTACCTCTTTTAAATCTAATATTTCTTATCCTTTATATATATATATATATATCAATCAGCTCCACGTTTTATTCTTTATAAGAATATTATACTTTAAGATGTCTCAAACTATCTTAGTTAACTTTTAACACTATATTTCACTTCTTTTTGAAGTATATTATTTAGGCGCCTTTTTAACTGATTTACTTATCTATATTTCAGTTATTATAAGCTATAATTATATAAAAAAACACTTATAGGGCTTAAGAAAAGCCTTAACTTCCTATATTTATCTATTTTTTATAAAAAAAAACACTTTTTTAGAGAATTATATCTTACTACTTATGCAGAAACTGAGATTCTTTCTGCTTTATCTATATTTTTTAAAGAAAATCGTTTAATCTAGCAAGCTATATTAGCTCTAGAGCTAATCAACTTCTCTAATTTATATAAACTAGGCTAAATTAGGCAAATTAAGCAAAAGCTTAAAGATAAATATTATAATTTATCTAATTATAGCTTTAAATTACTTAGCCTTTTAAACTGGTTTAAACCTATTAGAAAGGCTATAAGAAGTAGAAAAAAAAGAGCTGTTTCTGTTTGTTCTGAAACAGAATAAATTTTTATTTTATTTAAATTAAGTTAAACTTTAAATTAGCTTTAGATTACTAAGAAAATAAAAGTTTATTTAAAAAAATATATAATCTCTTAACTTTTCTCTTTTTCTTTTCTCTTTTTCTTTCTCTTTAAAATCTTTTTATACTACTTTACTTATATAACAACAACTTATACTACTTTATATAAATATATTTATATATATTGATTATATATTTATATATTTTAAAAATGGATTCTTATCTTACTTCTTCTTTTATTTCTTCTTCTGAGGTTAATAACCCTATTAATGAAGAAAATTCCTAGCTTTCTCAATCTTTATTATCTATTAGTAGTAAATCTATTACTAGTGAAAATACTTCTACTATAGGTAATAATTTTAAAGATTCTAAAGAAAATCAGAAATCTTTTAAATTAGAGCCTAGTAGTATAAGTAATATTTATATATTTAAAAACGATTTATTTACTCAAAATCTTTTACCTATCGATTTTAATAAAAAACAGCAACAAGTTGTTACTTATACTATATAAGTAATATATTAATACTTAATATATATAATATATATTAAAATATATTAAAATATACTAAGATAATATATTATAGATATAGTTAGAGTTAAACTATAAAAGTTAAAAGGTTTTAAAGCTCTAATTTTATTTGCTATTATCAAAAATATTATAAAGATATTGCTTATAATAAAGCAACTGAAAGAAAGCTTAAAAAAAGTAAGTTTAATATATTTATTAATATATATATTAGAAGGGAGCAGAGTTCTTAGAATTTTTAGAATTTTTAACACTTTTAACTTAGAGGCAAGGAATCAAATAGGCGTTTTTATAGGCGTTAGGCGTTATCACAAGAGGAAATAGCTTATATAAGTAGATAGAGGCTTAGTTAGCTTATAATAAAAAAAAGACTAAGCAGATAAGCAAGAAATATACTTATTTTTATACTTTTTTTATTCCTCTTAATAACTTTAGTAATTAATTCTTTAAGACAGCTTATAAGATTTTTCAACTTAACTTATAGCAAAAGTCTATTAAATCTTACCTTTTAGCAATTAAATAAAAATAAGTATTTTTAAACTCTTCTAGCTTTAGTTAGACCTACTTTTTATCTTTTTTATTATTCTTATTAATTTCTACTATACCTCTTAGATTATTTAAAACCAAAATAGAGTAGAATACTATAGAAATAATATTACTAAACTTCTTCTCAGCAGCCTATTTTCTCTTAAAAAATTATATAACTAGAGAAATAAAAAGAATAGAAGTTATAAATAAAGCATAACTTAATTAAGCTTGCATTTATATATTTATTTATATATCTCTTTTAGTTATAAAGGAATTAATATATAAGTGCTTAGGAATTTTTTAGGGGATTTTCGCCTGAAGTAGAATGCTCAGCATATCTAATGAGTTTTCTCTCTTGCCCTGTTGCAATATATATATATATATATATATTTATATTAACTATTAATTAGAACTTAATATTGCTTCTATTTTAGATTTTTATATTAGTAATAACTTTAAAAAACGCCTTAGAGCTAATACTAATATAGAATTTAATGAAGAAGAAGCTAATTTAAAAGTTTTAAGTTTCTTATTAGAGAATAATTTATCTTTCTCTATAGTAGATTTTAATTCTTTTAAAGATTTAATATCTTATACTTTAAAGTAAGTATATAATAAGCTAATAATATAAGATAATTATATACTAATTATTAATAGATATTCTTATATTATAAATTGGCATAAAATTAAAGGATTTATAGATAAAACTTATATTAAAGCTTTATCTTTAATAAATTCTGAAATAGCTGCAAATATTAAAACTTTAGGAAAATTTTCCTTAGTTTTTAATATTTAGACTTCTAAGCTATAAGATGCCTATTTTAGCTGTTTATTAAGTTATATTAATTATAACTTTCAGCTTATTTATAAGCTTATAAGTAAGTTTTATATTATATATATATATATATATCTATTAATAATAACTAATAATATTAATAGGCTTTAGAAATCTAAAAGATTTACATATTGGAGCTTATATTTACTTTGAATTTATAGAAGCTTTAAAAGATTACTTTAGTTTAACACTAAATTCTATATTTAGGTAAGTATAAATAAACTAATATATATATTTATATATATTAATATTATTTAGTTTTACTAGAGATAATGCATCTGAAAATACTACTTTTATAGAGTTTTTTAAACGTACTTTTAAAAGTACTATTAAAGAAGACTTTAAAAATGATATTAGATGTGCTTCTCACGTTATTAATATCTTAGTTAGAGATATTTTAACTGAATATCTTTTTTCTATAACTATAGAAGAAAAGCTAGCTAATTATACTAATAATAATATTAGTATAATAAAAGGCTTAGCAAATCAACCTATAGAAGACGAAATATCTGAAGAATATCCTGAAAATCTATTAAGTAGTAAGTTATTTATTTTATTATATTTTAATTTAAATTCTAATACTAACTAAATTTATAGCTATTATAACCTGTATATGTAAAATCTGCATTATAGTTAAATATACTGGCGAATTAAAACAATTATTATATAATGCTATTAATATTAAACCTTAAAATCCACTTTTTAAGAAAAGAGTTATTCCTCTAAGTAAGTATATATATATATATAAGCTAATTTTTATTATAGATAATCTTACTAGATAGAATTCTACTTATAGAATGTTAACTACATTTTTAGAATTTAAAGAATATTTAGATTATATCTATACTAATACTACTAATAAAGAGTTTAAAAACCTTTATTTAGATAGTAACAAAATCTAAGCAGTAAAGGATTTAATATCTATTTTTAAGATATTTATTCATCCTTCTATAAAGCTATAAGCAGAGCTTTATAGTAGTTTAAATATAGCTTTTTTATATATTTATAAAATATATAATCAGCTAGATTTACTACTATCTAAGTTTCTAAATCTTTAAAGAGCTTTACTAGAATAAGTAAGTAAATATAATATTTATTTATATATATTTATATTATATACTAATAATATATAGGCTCCTTATTATAGAAGCTTAATATCTAGTATTTCTACTGGTATTAAGAAATTTAAGAAATACTTTTCTAAAAAACTTACTTATAACAACCTTCCTAAATATAAAGCTTATATTATAGGTCTAGTTATAAACCTTAGGCATAAGCTTCGCTACTTTAACTATAACGCTTTATTATATCATTTTCCTGATATTAAAGATGATATTAAAGAATTATTTATTGAAGAATTTCAAGCATAAGTTATTATTATATTTTTTATAATTAAATATAAGTTTTACTAATATATTATAGTATTAAAGCTGAAAGAGATCTTACTTTTCCTAATAGAGAGATATTTGATCTTATTATCTCTACTAGTGAAGAAAAAGATAATAAATTTTATATAGACCCTTCTATAGAAATTATAGAAGAGTATATTAGTTATTTTCAGGAGCCTTGCTCTTTAAAAGGCGTAAGTATTATTTATTTATTTATTTTATTATATTTACTAATATTAATTATATAGGAAGATCCTTTATTTTATTAGAAATAAAATACTTTTAAATATCCTATATTAGCTATTATAGCTAGAAGGTATTTAGGTATTGCTGCTACTTCTGCTGCTATAAAAAGAGTATTTTCAGTTTCTAGTTATATTATAACTAAAACTAGAAATAGACTTACTCTTGAAACAGTTAAAGAATTAATTCTTCTTAAATATTAGAAGATTATTTCTTTAACTGAGTTTCAAGCTATTTTACAAGAATATATAGGAGATATAGATAAAGAAGAGCCTATAGATATATAAATATATATATTTACTTAGATAGAAATATTAACTATAGTCACTCTTTATTTTATTTTACTATTTTTAATACTATTTTTAATACTATTTTTAATACTATTTTTAATACTATTTTTAATACTATTTTAATACTATTTTAAATATAATTTTTAATAATATTAATTTTAATATTTGTTTTATAGTAAATATCACTAAGTTAAAACTAAGTACCCCTGAATAATCCAGCCAATCAGAGGCTATAGATTACTTATTAATACGTTAATTAACTGCTAATAACTTATTATTAATACGTACGTACGTGCTTAGTTAATTAAAGGTTATTAACTAACGCGTAAACCTTTAATATTAAACGTCTAAGTTAAACTAAGTACCCCCGAATAATCCAGCCAATCAGAGGCCATAGATTACTTATTAATACGTTAATTAACTGCTAATAACTTATTATTAATACGTACGTACGTGCTTAGTTAATTAAAGGTTATTAACTAACGCATAAACCTTTAACGTTAAACGTCTAAGTTAAACTAAGTACCCCCAAATAATCTAGCCAATTAGAGGCTTTAAAATTAATAAGTACCCCCAAACCATTATTTATTTAATAAAGAATAATATTATAATATATTAAATAATATTTTAAATAATAAATAGTTATTAAAAGAATAAATCTTTAAAAAATATATTATACTAAAGTGATTTTTCTCTTTAATATAATAGTATATAATACTTAAAAATATTATAATAATATATAAATACCTAAGCTAAATTATATTAATATTAATATATATTTAAATATATATAGTATTATTTTTATTTATTTTTATTTATTTTTATTTACTAAAATTAGTCCTTAGTTTAGTCTTAGTTTAGTTTAGTTTAGTTTAGTATAGCGCTAGACTAATTTTAGTCTGACTAAATAGGCTGCTGACTAAACTAAGACTAACTAAAAGGGGCCCTGACTAAACTAAACTAAACTAATTTCCTACCCTGCTTCTCCACCAATGGACTCGGGATTCTGGAATTCAGCCGCCTGTGCGAAGCTTGACTCGCAAAATCTATCTCACATTTATTTGCGTTTATGTACTTGGGCCAAGAGCCGCACAGTGGCTTTTGCAGTCCTTACCTTACCAGGGGAGAAGGGGAAACCGAAAGAGGCGTGTGCTTGGCATCATTTTGAGGGGGGAGACGCCGCCATTGGCGGAATGTTCCTCCACACGCTCCGTATGCACTGTCTCTGCACTCCGCATCTGCAGGGCTATCCATGTCCCAAATGCCGTGGCCCCGGCGGCGTAATTGGATACTACCCTATTGACAGCATTCAGATGAACCCAATTGAGCAAGGAGCAAGGATACGCCCCCGAAAGGATGTCGCGGAGGAAAAAGAATAGTACCAGATCGGCGGGTTGTGGAAGACTGGAACTCCCGGATGGCCGTTTAAATACCCGGGGGGCAAGATCTTCACGTCCGTCTGAATTATGATGGCAGTCTACCAACCTCACGTTCCTACCTTTACACTCGTTTAAAATGGTTGCGCTACTCCCTGTCCTGGCCCTGGCCACTTTCGCGGCCGCTGTTCCTCTCGAAGTCGCTCTCGACGTTGGAACTGATGATTCTCGTAAATGCGGAGGTAAATACGCAGAGACCAGCCTCTCTGGAAAGGGAGTCATCGTCGACGCCTCGGGCAAGACGGAGAACAGTTTCCCGACTTTCAACCAAGCAGTTGCTGCCCTGACGAACACCACGGAGGAGCAGACGATCTTTGTCTACCCCGGCAACTACTCTGAGCAGCTTCGCATTCCCAACCATGCCGGTCCCATCACGATCCAGGGCTACACCTGCGACGGCCGTTCCTACGCAGCCAACCAAGCCACCCTGACCGGCAACCTCTCCCGCCAGATTGCCAACCTCACCAGCAACGACCAGACGGCCACCCTCCGCCTCTGGTCCGACAACATGAAGATCTACAACCTCAACATCGAGAACACCTTCGGCCAGGCTGACAAGCTCGGCCAAGCTCTCGCCGTCAGCGCGCAGGCGACCAACCTCGGATTCTACGCCTGCAAGCTCACCGGCTACCAGGACACCATCTACGCCAACGAGGGCCGCCAGATCTACGCCAAGTCCTTCATCGAGGGCGCCGTCGACTTCGTCTTCGGTCTGAGGGCCATCGCCTGGTTCGAGAAGTGCGACATCAACACCATCGGCCCGGGATACATCACCGCCAACGGCCGCGACGCCGACAACAACACCTCATTCTACGTCTTCAACAAGGCCAACGTCACCGGCACCAGCGGACCCGCGTCCGTCACCCTCGGCCGTCCGTGGAGGACGTTCGCCAGGGTCGTGTTCCAGGACAGCGAGTTGGGCGATGTGGTGAAGCCCGAGGGATGGTCCACCTGGGATAAGACCTCCCCGACGGACAACCTCTACTTCAAGGAGTACAACAACGCTGGCCCCGGTGCTGCCGGACCTAGAGCCAACTTCAGCTCGACGATTGACAAACCGGTCAAGGCTGATGACCTGTTTGGCAAGGACTTCAAGAAGGAGTGGTGGGTTGACTCTGAGTTTTTGTAAAAAGGAGTGGGCCTATTTCCTTTTCTTCAAGTACATATTGAACAATTCAAAACTTCGAATAACATCCGCGCTGCCCGGCAGAGCTGGCTGCAATAGCCCAGGAGGCTTTTATTACCACAGATCTTGTATGGTGAATGAGCTTAGGTGGTATGCAAGCTGCGATTCGGCAGAGAGTCAATGTGAAAGGTGTGAAAGGAATGGGCAAATCCCCCATTTCAGCCCACAAGGGTGGGCAGGACTTGATGTACTCAAACTCAGTACTCCTAATTCATGGCAAGGTTCCGTGGACAGGTTGTACTCGTGGAAAGTCTGCGGACGTATATGGTTAGGAGATTAATCAGCTGAATGGCAAGGAACGGTATGGTTCCTATGGGACTTGGCTTGTCCGTGCAAGTGCTGTGTTGGCTTTTCGCATCTCCGACAGGATAGTCAACTTCTATATCAGACAGGCCTTCAAGTATCTGCGGAACCCTTTTTCATTTCTGCGTCCATCTCACAAATTCCAAACCACCTTATCTTTCTCCTCACGACATCGTAACAAAAACTTGCTAGTATCGGCTTACCTATCAACGCGCACCCACGACAGACCTTGTCAACATAAAGTCTTCTTTCGAACATCGACGTCTCTTTCAACAAAGACCTACCACAAAAATGGCAACCCGACAGGGCTGGATGGATCGAGCTTTTCAGTATTGCATCGAAAGCCAGGAGCGCATAATCATCGAAGAAGCGCGCAGCAGACTATTGAGGTGGTTGATTCTACCACACAAGGGGGCCTTCGTGCGACAGATGAGAAAACTAGATGGCCTACTGGGCCTCACAAACTCGATGCGCATCACAAGCGACCTCCAAGATGGCATGAGCGACAGCGGTTGCGTGTCTGGGGTCATTGGGCTCATCCTCATCGGCCTCTTCTTCTGCCTTATGATGATGGCTACCACATACAACCCCCTTGTCACCGTCCGCGACGTCTTCATCTTTCTCTTTCTCATTTTGCCTGTATGGCTTTTCATGGGCATTGCGGCTCAAGTCGAGATGGAGGCACGCCACAGGCGGAACACGAGACGAGACGATCGCGGAGTCGTAGGGAGGATGCATCTCAAATAGAGCCAAAGAGGTAAATTCTCAAAACTGTAAACGGGCCCTGATAGACACGTCCGCACATGTTTAGTCCTCAGGTCTTGCGCCATTCAGAGCTCCCAAGAGAAAATGCACCGTCTTCTTTTTGATCAAGAGGTTATGGGGCTTGGGGCCCTTGAGCGCTGGGAGGACCTTGATAGAATGGTCTCCACCGCTTAGATATGTCCTCCGAGAGCCTTGCCCGCTGTATACCAAACCCATCAATCGCTCACAATATCAAACCGCCGCGCTACAACATCAACTCTGGGTCCATTCTTCTAGAAAGGATCTCACATCGGACCTTTCATTTCTCCCTACAAACCCCCTTTTTCGTCTGACTGAGACCTACTCCGATCCGAGATGGCTGAACTAATAATGTTTGACTCTTGGGGCCAAGTATTCGTTGTCACTGCACTTGGCGCACTGCTCAGATATTTGATTCTCTTACAAAAGCCAGCCTTTGTACGAGGTATGCGACAAGTTCACGATAAACTGGGGTTACCGGACAGTATGCGGATAACAAGCGACGTGGGGGGTGGTATGAGTGATAGCTTCTGCGTGAAAGGTATCGTTGGCCTATTCATCATTGGCCTCGTCTTCGCCGCACTGTTATCGATATCTATCTCGAACCCACATGTCACAGCCGACGACGCCATTGGGGTTACTCTTGCGCTCCTAATCATCTGGTGGGCTGTGGGCATCTATGATCGCTGGACACTGGAAGAAGGGCCGCGAGACACGTGGGCTGGGCCACGCATCTTCTACATCCTCTAGACCAGATGGTTCAGATTGGGATTACGACCAGGACATACTCAAAGAATGAGTGTATAAAGAAGTTCGCATATGTCTTGCATATGAATCTCCTGCCGATGGGGAGTTTTGGAAGGACTGGAGTCTCTTCTCCGGCCTAAAGGGTTATGGTAGCAGCATATGCGCTTGCGTGGTAGGCATCACGGCCTTCCAGGGCGTTCCGCATGAACGCTCTCGCATAAAGCCGGACTCGAATGCGCATATCAAGCCGAATGTACAGAAATGCGTCTCACGTATGCAAACAAGATTTGGCCCTGCAACGCAATGTCACGGTTGACTTGCGCGATGGCACCTGCCGCTCACTTTATTCGTCAAACAGCCCCACCAGACTCAGGGAGCTAGGCTTGACGAGACACGTTGATGATGGAGATTCCAGTACAGAGGCTAGGAGGGCCATCCTTAGCGATCATGACACCCTGGCTTCTCCGGCTCCATTCAGTCTCTGCTTTTGGGCCGGTTGATGTTCAGCAGACCACGTCGAAGACACTGAGCCGTGGGCGAGGCCTTGAGAAGACTACGAAAGAGTGTAATTTGAGTAGCTACATATGTATCTGTATCCAATAAGACCCCAAATGACGTCCAATAAATCCCATCATCCTTCGAGAACTCCCTTAGCAGATTAGTACGTTTGCGTTATGATCGAAAGCTTCCGTGCTGGCGTCGTAAGAAACGTTGGACACCAAATGATTTGAGAATTGACTACTAGCCGAGACAGATATGTTGAAATCAGTCGTCAAAGCCATGTAATAACCCAAGTTCTGCGTTGCTGCGTTGATGAGAGATACTCACGTTGGGGTTCATAACGGAGCCTTGGCGCAACAATGTCAGGCGCTTGAAGAATAGAATTGTTCATAGCAGCAACGAAAACACGTATGAGGCTCACCCAAAATTCCAGGCTGCAATCCCAAATTTTGAGGTGGCCTAAGGAAGAAACTATGCAGGCGGATAAGGTATCTCAATAAGTCACTTTTGGGGCCGTCAGGTGTCTCCGTTAAATTTATTGCCAAAGCCCGGAGCCAGGCCCACTTTCAGGGTATCTGGTATGCCTTTAGCTAAGCTGGCTCGGACTTCATTTGAAAGAAGAGTAATAACTCTTTCTTCGTTCCCGCCGGTGGAATTATTTGAGGAACATCCAAGCCCATTATCCCAGCGTAAGTGTCCAGGCCGCAGAAGCCAGGGAAACCAAACAGGCAGTTCGGGTGCCGAGGTTTCTCCACTTACTCAAGCTTAACTGCGGGCGGGAAGTTAAGAAACCACCGATCATGAGCAGACGAGACGGACAGACTGGACGGCCTTCAAGCCTAGACCAGTGTGAACAATGAAGCGAGGTCATTCCATCGTCTGGAATATATTGACCGGTTCAAAGCAGCCTTCACCCAACGAGTCAGTGACAGAGGCTCCCAAACCAAATGGCAAGGTTTACACTGACTATTTAAAGTTATCTAGCTTCCAATCGACAGACTAGCCATGCCGGTCGAAATCAAATCAGACATTTACGATGAAGATCAGCCGTCTTATTGTCATATTCTCACAACTGCCATCTACACTTCGACGGCAACGGCAGCCCTTACAGACGTCCATTGCTTTAAATCGACGCCATCTTCCGTAAGTACAGCAGCAAGCAATCAGGGAACTAGGACTGATGTATTTACTTTTTAGTGGCAAAGCAATTGCGGTGATGCCGACAAGACGGCTTGCAGTGGTCGTTGCAATTCCACGGTATGCTGTGCCTAATTAATTTGGGGAATCTTATTGCACACCCCCGCCCCACCCACTTCGACCACCCTCTGTGGCGCGCGCTGTGGCGCCTTTTTAGCTGCAAGCGAGATCAGTGAAAAAACCCACCTTTTACCACTAATCTAACATTTTTCCTGCTGCCAGCTAAAACCACCCCCACTTCTGTTATATTTCACTTTTTTGTTGCTTTTTGAGGTTATTACTACACCTCTATACCTCTCATAATAGCTGTCCTTCTATAATATGTATAGTTAACAGCTTGCAGCTTTCTGCTACTGCTTAGTATTATATATGCTAATAGGGAAGTATTAATTAATATATATAACTATTATATTAAAGTGAATAGCTATATACTAAAGATTAATGCTTACTGTAGTAGTATAAGTATAAAGGAGAACTATATATATATTATCTTCTTTTATATTAAGTTATATATTTATATCTTTTATTATACTGCTTATTAATTTTATTAATATAATATTAGCTTAATCTTTAGTATCTACTTATTTAAAGTAAATATAAAATATGCTTTAGATAGCTTTTATATATTCTACTATATTAGTAGTAATACTACTCTTTATAACTATATTAAAGCTGCTGCTAGCGCTTATATATTGCAGTATAAGGTTATACTAGCATTTATAGATATTAATATTGCTAAAATAAAGGTAACTAGTATATTGCTATATCAGATTATTACTTAGATATAAAACTACTTAAAGCTTAAGGCAGTAATTATTTTATGCTATAATATTAATAATATAGCTTAATAAGTATAAAACTAGCTACTTTAGAGTGATAAACCTATTAAATAGTTATTTTAATATCTTAGCAACAGCAACTACTTCTTCTATTATAAGCAGACTATACCTAGCTATATCACTTAGCTTTTTATTATATTACACTCTTATATTAAACTCCTCTATACTTACTTTAATATACTACTTTTTAACTATATATATAAAACTAACTGCTTTAATATACCTCTATTTAATATTTATAGCGCTATAAGCTTTAGCAGCTCTTTTTCAGCTAGCATCTGCTTTTTAAGTGCTAAAAAGAAAGCTAACTACTATTAAGCACTTATCTGCCTTAAGATATACCTTCTTAAAGAGAATATTAACCTGCTTAGCTATATTACTATTAATTGTAAACTTATTCTCTTTAATATACTTAAAAAAAACAGTATGCTGAGGGCTAGCTTCTACTTTTTCTGCTGCTAGCATATTACTAAGAATATTAAAGCTAAAATGTATTATTACTTCCTTCTGCTAGTTTAATATATTAATAATATAGTGATTAAGAACAGCAAATACCTTATATTTATAGAGGTATAGAAGGATCTTATTAGTTCAGCTATATAAAATAACTTTAAGAGGCATTTAGAAGCTATTTTAATATTACACTAGCCTTATAAGGCTATTATATATATCACTAATATTTAGATTAAACTATACTATAAGAAATTTATAGCTTTTTAGACTAATTAAATTACTTACTTCAGTATGCTACACCTCTTCTTTACTTATTATATATCTCTTGCTAATATTATTATTAGCAAGCTATACTAACTCTTCTGCTGCTAAAGGCTAGCATAATACTATTAAAAAACACTTTACTAAAGGCATATAAGCCTTTAATAATATATTTAATAACTTTAACTGCTTTTAGTTTAATTAATATTTATAGATTTTCAGTAAAACAAAAGACTAATTAGTGAAAACCTTAAAATTTATTAGTTTAGAAGTAACTCTACTTTTACTACTTAATATATCTCTCACGCCTACTGCATTTAAATTACTGCAATTAGAGCTTTTATAAGGCCTTAAGATCTCTGCTAACAGCTGCTTACCTCTTCTACCTAATAATATAGCACTCTGCCTGCTCTGCTTAGTTTATACTACTTACAGCCTGCCTTACTAGCATATTATATAGAGCTATATAAGAAACACTAACCTTCTAACTATTAATTCAATCTATCCTTATTAGCATTAGGATTGCAGTGCTAAGACGTCTAATTCTAAAGAACTACCTCTCTTTAACCTTTTTATTATTAAAAGTAAAAGCTAGCTAGAAAGAGCCCTTATAGCTAGCTATAAGAAAAACTGTAAGGCTAGCAGCACTTGCAGAGATGCTATAAGCTTTGAAATCGCTACTTTTATTGCTATTTAACAGAGGTTGTCCAAAAAATATAATATAAATATATTTCCTCATAAGGTTAAATCTACTAAAGTAAGTATTTTTAAGCAATTAGTATAGCTATTATAAAAAGTAAATATACTATAATTATCTATAAAAAAAAGCGCTATTTTTAGCAGTAGGACCCACTTTTATAGCCCTTAGTTTACTATAGTTATTACTGCTTATATAATAAAAGCACTAATATTTTCCTTCTTAAGTTAAATATAATATACTAAAAATACAAACCCACTTTTAAATATATATAAAATAATTTATTTAATAATATTACATAATAACCTATATAAACCCTGTATTTTTTGCTTTATTATAGCTATATATCTAAAAATAATATTAAAAACTATTAAATTTAATTAAAAATAGATATTTTTATAAAAAATATAAAAATATAATATATTTTCTGTATTATATTTTTTCTAACCTCTGCTATTTAAAATGCTGTTAACTTGCTATTTTTAATAGCACCAGCTTAACTTGCTTTTAAAACCTTTTATAAGCTTAGCACTAATGCTTTAAGTGCTATTAGCTGCTTCTAATAGCAACTTTGCAACCTATTGCTAGTGCTACTAACAGAAGAAGACTTTAATGCTGTTTATAAGGCTGGTGCTAATGCTACTATTAAAAGGCTTATTAATATGCTATATATTAAAGTTGAAATTAATATATAAGCTATTAATACTAACTTCAACTTATAAAACTTATAAATTGCTTTACTACTTAGAATTAAATATTAACTCTATATATTATAGCAATAAAAAGCTATAGTAATAGCTAAAATAGCTAGCAGTAATATTAATATTATTAAGTTATTAAATTAATAGCTTTAGAAGTGCTAAAGCTAATCAGAAAGCTTAAATTATTAGTTTTTCTTTCTCTTATTAACTTTTTATTAAAAAATATAAAAAAACTAAATCTTATTAAGTTATATTAATTGCTATAATAAAAATCTCTTCTCAAAAAGTTATGCAACTTTTAGATCTCTAGCTTCTGATTAGTTAAATATATTTACAGTTGATATAATAGGACTATAGTAACGTCTCTAACAGCAGAATAATGACTTTAGTAGGTATAGCAGCAAAAGGTTTATTACTCGTCTAGTGGCCTTCTGGTTACGGCCCTAAGCAGCAGTCTCAGCCACACAGGGGATGTGCAGGATGGTGGGGGAGGGGTGTGCAATAAGATTCCCCATTAATTTTTAGTTCTCCCCCATCGCCCCGCCTTGCTGACAATTTCAGTGCCAAACAAGGAACTTCCTAGCGATGGCTACCTCAGACGGCAAATGCGATTGCTGTTGCGAGGGTTGATGGCAGGGACGACCAAGTGTTTATAGTATACCTCTGTAAAGGAATTGCCTTCGAAGAGAACCATCTTCAGGTTCAG
Organism: Colletotrichum horii; assembly: GCA_027406005.1. Taxonomy (NCBI): domain Eukaryota; kingdom Fungi; phylum Ascomycota; class Sordariomycetes; order Glomerellales; family Glomerellaceae; genus Colletotrichum; species Colletotrichum horii. The sequence goes on from JANVYB010000006.1 coordinate 5,631,839, forward strand.
AACAAGAGGCTCATTTTTCTGCATGACCATGAGGATACCTTTGGAATCAACCCATGCCTGGTACCCTACCGTCACGCTAGATCCACGCATGGTGGCTCTGGATTCTTTCTTGTCTGATGTGTTACTTGAAAATAGTATCATCATAGTTGTAATTCTTTATTACGAAATCGTTGTATGCTTTTTCATAGTACTTCTTACTCGTCTGTGATCGGATTTGGCGCAGGACCTGGTGTCACGGCGGCTTCGGGACCGCGAGTCAGGACGAGCCATCCACGTCAACAACGCGCCTCGTTTTGCTGCTCTTACATAGCGGCCACGTTTTGCATGCGTGCCTCATCCTTTGAAATGTAGTGAACCACGTGCCGCCTATTGACCTGCGTCCAGGCGAAGGAGAATCGCAGTTAGAGATACGTTTCCACGGAAATCGCTCTGCACAGGGAAAGTTGTGTGGAGGCCGTCCCCACGACTCATGTCAGTCAATTGGAAATTGGCAACGAACCAGAGGGGGAAAGAAATAGATTGTCGAAAACCTTAACCCAAAGCCAATACATAAGACGGCCTTTTCTCTACTACGACCATTTCTCTCCACTGATAGTCGACTTCTTCTCAGCCGCACCGCCCATTAGTATTACTCATCATGCGTATGAACATACTCCTGTCTCTGCTCACAGCAGTGCCCATAGCCCAAGTTGCAGCGAAAGACTTCTCAGGGTCATGCTCTGGAATGTCCTACTTCTCAACCAGCATCAAGGCATTCTGCTTCACCGCTGACAATGAATACTCGAACGACTCAAGCCTAGACTTGAGAAGCTGTCTCGCCAATGTCGGAGGTCAACTTGTCGTAAGCCTCCCTGCAGCCTCCCTTTCCCGAACATCCCGTCCCTTGTTCTATCCAAGTCTTCACTTCACGTCTAACGATGCATTTGCTGCTCTGCCTACAGTGCCGCCCTAGCAAGTAGGTTCAAACACTTTCCGCTCCCCGCTCCAAGCAAAATTAACAAATCGAAAGTCCGTCCTTCAAGTTCTGTGACTGCGGTCTTGCTGGTGATAAGAAGACACTGAACTGTCGTTGCACTGACGCTTCTGGCACAAAGAAGCCTTCGTCCTTGAACCTGGGTAAGAGCATGAAAGCATTCAGTAGTATGAAGCGACTACCCGCTAACGAGCTGCCAAGACACGTGTTTGAGTAATACCGATGGCAAATTGACCTGTTGAGTGGAAACATACGTTAGCAGAGTCTCAAACTTGGCCAAATAGGACCGGGAAACAAGCATTTCAAGTTTGGAGTGAGCAAAGAATTCGATTATTTGTGAACATGAGTGGGGGACGTCTCTCGAGGCAACGTTTGATAACGGCGAACTCCAAGTCCTCCGCATGGTAAGCATGGTAGAGGGGTGGTAACGTTAACCTGGACAAGTGCGTACGTAAACGTGCGACGTGTCCATTTCAGGGTGCGGCGTTGTGTTAGAATGTATCTTGTTGGGTCGGAGGGATCAATTGCGCAATTATTTTACCATTGTCTTGACATATGTCGGTGTCTTATGATTCATATCTTCAAGAAGGGATGAGAGAATCTCGAGTGCGTCGTGTGGGAGTACATATCCCCCAGTACCATCACGCCAACAGATCTCACAGTGGTCCCCTCATGAACCTGCGCGAAATTTCCTTCCAAATGACCGATTCTACACGCTTTATGCTCACGCGTATTGAAGAAAGTAACTTCGGATTTCTCAATCACTTGAATTGATTGGGAGGAAAGCCAACAGACTAGACGCTGATTCATTTTGTATGACAGATCCCTGAAGGAACTCGATGATGCAGCGTAGTCACTTCTTACGCTGTGGTGTGGCTACAAAGTGAACGTGATCTTGAAGAGGTGTTAACTTCTATTTCCCCGAGATTCCTGCTGGTTTTGTGGTTGATATCTGTAATTGGTCAGCGAGTGTCTTGCTTGACGCAATTCTGGCTAGAGGAGCGCTTCCTCAGTGATGGCTGCGTGTATCGAGTTTCGCAGAGGTCAGGGTCTCCCGGATTGTGCCGCAAGTACACGTATAATTTGGGCCCCGAAGCCAGCACAATCTTTCTTTTTCTCAAATGCAGATGATGATCAAAACTCATCGTACTCTCGCGGTTGCTCTGACAAATGCTGCGTAGGTTCACTTCAAACTTTTGTCTGAGTTTGGCCGTGAGACTTACTAGCTAGCTACTACAGCATTGTACTCGGCAGAGTTTACCAAGGCTACATCTGCGTGATGTCTGACGGCGCACAGAATCCTTCAGACAACATATGCTGGCAAGCGTATGGGACACCTCTTCCCGGCTCACCTGGAGTAGTACGTCCTTGTCCAACGTTCATCCACACATGCAAAGAGGCAACGCTAACGCGATGTAGTGCCGTATTTCGAACCCAATCACCAAGCAGAGATTTGATGGTGGCTGTGCCAACAACGGTGGCAAGACTTGGATTCTCAGGAATTGCTGAGGTATCTCCGTGTAAGTGAATCACATGGTTCGGTAGCTATTTGCCTACTTCGGTAGATATCTACCTAAGTCGGTATGTACTTGCCCGATTAGGCTCCCTCGACGAGCCAGTCTTCATAAAGAAGTTGCAACTCTATGATTCGAAAAGAATGCCCGGGAGATCTGCATGGAAATCATGTGCTTTGTGGTGCCGCAGGGAGAGTTCTGTCCTTCAAAGTTTCCAGCTTGGATGTGTGATGGGTTGAGGCGGAGTTGATAGGATGAACTAGCCCGGTTGGGAGCAGGCGGCAAATTACCGGCAGCCGCTGCCAGTGTTCCCTTACTGATGACCTAGCGATGGCAACGACAGCCGCAATGTAAATAGATATAGGACGTCTATCGATAGAACGACGTTCATCGCGTGTGTTTCTCCACTGCTCACACACACTCACGACCAATATTGTATGTCACGATGAAACCTTCAGTATTTCCAGCTTTGATAGTGCTCAGCCTGACCGGCAACGCCATGTGCGCTAGACGCTGCGCAAGTATCTGTCTGGTCCCCAAACAAGGCTATGAAAGCTATGCTAATTATTCCGTGGCCATCTTAGTCTCCTCAGATAGTCTGCGATGCCATAATGAAGCTGGGAGCCTTTCCTTGCGCAACGAAAGAGCAGCCAGAGTACTCAAGTCGTGGGCGATGGGTACACCGCCGTTCGAGTATGAGTTCCTATCAAGCACCCAAACATGTTTGCCGGCCGATATCCTAACTATTCCGTGTAGTGCGTGTGTTGCGATTGCTGATTGGCATGCTGAGTGAAGCCCTTGAGCTAAACTGTGGTTCAGGACGACGTTGAACAGTTTAGTTGCGAGGTACAATACCCAACATACCCCGGGCGCATATATCGTGACCACCACGATTTTGAAGTCACACAAGCTTGCAAGCTGTTGACTATGACTTGAACTTAGGAGTGGCCTTTAAGGTAGATCATAGTTGCAATGTTATGTAGCCTAATTGGCAATAGCGATCTCAACCCTCATCGACGGGACCTTATTTACATGTCGAGTTTCAACGCGTTACAACCCCATCTAACATACAGATCGGTTACATGTAACAGCGGAGCTAGAGGATTTTCTATTCAGTCGCTGAGTTCTTTTCTTGCTGCCTCGCGAAGTACATCATCAGCAAGTTATCATCACAGTTTGCGCTGAGTTCATCGTATCATACGCGTTATACGGGTCGTCAACTGATACTCAAGATATGTCGTACTTCGACTCATTGCAAGAAGTATTCTTGTGTCACTTTGAAGCCGAAAGTACTGTACCTTGTGACTCCGTGTCTCGCTCTCGCTATCGCTTTCGCTCCCGAGCCCCTGCCATTTCTGACGCGAAACTAAACTTGTTCCCAGGCCGCTCTAAGCTTACCGTAAGTCTATCACTTAGGAGTTCATGAGTGGATCAGTCTAACTGCTCCGTGTTACGAGCTTTTTTCCAATAATTTCGATGCAGCCATTGTTGACTTCAAAAGCTTCCTGGGCCATTTCTGCCGCAGGGCCTCAAAGATCACAGGGATTTGATTTGTTCTTGAGGAGGTACGAGCAAGTCGCCCAAAAGTAAGGATGTCACTGCCGAAATAGTACGGCGCCGGGTGGCGCAATGCGCAGAATAGTGGATAAAAACGGACCTGTCATAGCTGAAGCCTTTACTTTGCAGTGAGGCTAGTCGCCACGACATGCTTGGAACAGATGTAAAGGAACATACAACACCAAAACGTGAGACTATACCAACGAAGATCATTGATGAGTATCACAGACAGCTCATGCGCGGACGTATTGTTCATCTAGGCTAAATATCTAGATCTGGGTAAAAGCTCCCACATTCAGGCATCATCATCGGGTCCACTGTCGCTACTGGTTTGACTCCAACCTTTCAATATTTTGCTCACAAAAAGCGACAGCTTGAGCCAAAAGGGCATCCAGCAAGGCCTGGACCGCAATTGGCGGGCTAAATGGGTTACGCATTAGCATTCGCCTCGTAGATAAGACCAATAAAGCACAACATACATCACCGATGGTCCGGGCAACGCAGAAGCCGGACGTTATATAACCACCAACGCGAGCACACTTATTCACCGCTGGCTGGTCGCAATTTTGCTTTTGCTCTAGAGCTCCACATTTTTGGGGCTTTTCCCGTCAGCAAACCGCGTCGGATGGCTTCACAAGTCGACACGTACATTTGTCACGTCGACTGGTAGACAAAGACCCTGCTGTGCTTGGGCAGAGCTGAAGAGCAGTCCAGCTGAGAAAAGAGTGGCCAGGAGACGCATTTTCGTGAGTGGGAAGAGTATACGTGATGAGTGTTTTGTGTAATTGAACTAGATGATGATCTTACAGACGTGAAGTGGATGCAGCAGAGGAGTGATCTCGTCTTATATCAGATGACGGGCTACACACCTGAGCGTAGTAAAGTTCTGTCTGCGCGTAGTATCCAATTAGATGAGGCGTCTTGAAATGGACAAGGGTGTGTATCAGCACCGAGTTCTGCTGATAGAGTTTCTCTCACAGGGAGCGTGTTCTAGCTGACAAGGGTCATGACTAGACAAGTGGTATTCAGCCTGCGAGGGGTTTGATTCAGATTTGTATGACTCACAGTAGCCCTAGTAGGCCTTGATGGCGAGGTGTATAATACTGAGTTTATCAGGACTATTGATCTGGCAGTGCCATGGAGAATGGATGTGATACCATAAGGAATACTTCCAAATCACTTGCGATAGGTTCCTAGATGGTTTTGCTTCCCTGAGTAGACTTTAGTCTCCAAACACTCATATGCCGATTGTGACCTCATGATACCAATCAGTTCGCGGAGGTGGACACACAGTAGCATGCACCGTTAGCGCTGTCGGGAATTGCTCATCTGCGTACTGCGACTCGAGCTTTTGTTGATTTGTACAAATGTGACAAAATCAGGGGTATTAATATCAATCACATGGCATTTTCTGTCGCGTCTTGGTCATGGTGTTTGTCACAATGTCGAAAGTTCGTCACACCACGAAATAACAACATTGGGGCGATGCAGTGTGGGCATATAATCAAGAGGTCGAGGTCAACACTGTCAGGCTCAGTCGACAGAATTCATGAGTGAATGGTAGCTGACAGATAGCGTTATACCGTCTTGGCTTAGTTTCCTTAACTGCCAGTTGCTTTTTGCGAGCCCTGTAGCCTGCAGTTGCAACTATCTCAGTCATCTTCCATAGTTTAGGAGTGGCGCGATGTGACAAGCCCAATGTACTAGGTAATCTATCGTAGTATCCGGCAGGGTTGTCTTCTCATACATCGCCAATACCTCAGAAGACTGATCTCAAAGCCCTCTGCCATAGCTAATCTGATCACAACTGTTTACCGCTTCATCATTGTGACGCTTCAGTTTCCTCGCAAGGCCAGCGCAATCTGTCGCAGCTATAAAGTTAGGATGCTTCTCTTTTACTTTTCCACTATATTTTCAATCTTGAGGTATGCTTTCGTATACAGTCTACTGCTTGTACACTTTTCGGCTCTCGGATGACAGTAAACAGACATACCCTAGGGCGTGGAGCCTCCGGTTGCCAGCGACATCTAATTTGCGGTGGCAAGTCAACGTTTACTGGATCTAACAAAACCCGCCACCTCCGAATTTCAGCTTACCTAGATATTTGGAAATCAAGAGAGACAGAATGTCGCTGGCTCAGTGGGTTTGTACATGCTGCCATTACTGCAGTTCCGGCTCGGTTCGGCTCTACTCTCTCGGGTCGGCTGCTGCCACTCTACCCAGTTGGAGCGGGGAGCCGGAGGGGGAGGGACACCGTCAATGTAAATTATTGTTGAAGATTGTCATGCCTCTTTTTTTTCGTTTTCATTTTACAGTTTTCCTAGGTAGCAAATCAGTCTCATCTGGCAGGTCCGTCGTAGCAGATGCACTTTGGCCTACCTCACAGCCACATGTAAGATGCGTCTTCTAACTTGGGTTTCCTTGGCCATGATGCCAGTCCATGCCATTTGCCTCCAGGAAAACACATCCTATATCAATCCCATCCTTCCTGGATGGCACTCAGACCCAAGTTGCGCATTCGTGCCTGAATGGAACGACACGGTCTTCTGCACGACTTCAACATTCATGGCCTTCCCCGCAAATCCGATTTATGCCAGCAAGGACTTCGTCAACTGGGGCCTCGCCAGTAACGCCGTCAACCGAGTGTCTCAATTCCCAGTAATTAGAAGCGGAACTCAAGGTAATGGAGGAGGGATGTTCGCCAGCACACTGCGTTACCACAATAGCACCTTTTACTTAATCTCAACCTGGGCCAGCGCAGAGCTAGGAGGGCCCAGATTCGTCATGTTCACGACTACGAATCCGTTCAACGACTTTGCCTGGTCCAACGTCATATGGCCCCAGACGCCTGGTTACACAATCGACCCTGACATCTTCTTCGACGACGACGGCTCCGTGGTTGTTGCGTCGGCCGGAGAACCCATTATCGCAGTTTATCTTGACCTAGCTACGGGAAACACAAGCGAGCCATGGGAACTTTGGGCTGGTACTGGCGGCCAGAGCGCGGAAGGGCCTCACATTTACAAACGCGATGGATATTATTACCTCTTGATTGCGGAGGGCGGGACACAGCTGAACCATTCTGCAACTATGGCCCGATCAAAAAATCTCAAAGGACCCTGGGAAGCAGCACCTCATAATCCATTGGTCTCGAACAGGGGCACCGAAAACTACTTTCAGACTGTTGGGCATGCCGATCTTTTCCAAGATGCACAGGGAAATTGGTGGGGTGTTGCATTGTCAACGCGTGGAGGTCCGGCTTTGTACAAGGAGTTGATCTATCCCATGGGAAGAGAGGCAGTTCTCTTTCCGGTCTCCTGGCCTTCTGGGGGTTGGCCGGTTGCGAACCAAGTTCAAGGTCGGATGAGCGGTCCTTTGCCAAGTCAATCATTGATAAGCCGGGGCATCGGACCAGTGGTAGGCGAGCCGGACGCGGTAGACTTTGAGTCAGGCTCCCAGATTCCTTCAAATTGGGTGTCTTGGAGGGCATCATTTGACGCAGCCTTCTTTGCCATCTCCCCAGCGGGCCACGAAAACACACTGCGTCTTACTGCGTCACGCGCAAACCTCACTACCGATCCTAACTTCAACACCAGTACCGAGGGCGTGACTGCACTCTTCCGCAGACAAGAGCACACATACTTCAATTTTAGCGTTGATATTCAGCTCGGCTTCGGAAAGTTCTCCGGTGACGAGATGGGCATCTCTCATTTCGGCACCCCTGATCAGCACGCCGACCTTGGCATCCTGTACTTGGAGGACACCTCTGATTCTGCGGAAAAGCTCAAGCCTTACTTCCGACTGCGAGCTCGTTCGGTGAACGCATTTACAGCCCCTGATCCGACAACAACTCCCGTTCCAGCAGACTGGCTCGCGGACGCAATTCGACTGCAGATTTCCCCGAGAAATGAAAGTCACTACGAGTTCTTCGCCTCCCCGGTGGATCAAAACGATAAAGAGCGGGCGATTGGGCTATATAGCACGGCCCTATTGTCCGGTGATGGCGCCGGAACTGGAGGCGTACTGGGTATCTACGCAACTACGAACGGAGGCAGCTACTCGTTCGATGGGTATGTGAGCAGATGGACATATCAGCCTGTCGCCCAGCAGATTGACTACAACTCCACGATCTTCATACCAAATTAAGCCGTCACTTGACATACCACATAGTATATCTGGAATGAGTTCAACGCGTCAAATTGGACTTCACATCTTTCCTCGGGTCATTTTAATCTTTGCCTATTATGGAACTTGTCAATCAGATTCCCTGGCTTGTGATGCCCGATATCATTATTAGACACGTACGTTTAACAGGTCTCGCCTGATAACAATCAGAACTCGGAAAGCCCTCGGCAATCATAGAAAACTTAACATGTCCAAGATGAGAACGCTCTCTGGCGTTGAGCTAATTTTTGAAACTAAGCGACAACAGCTGTACCTCGTCTGTCGCCCCTCGGTACTGAAATCTGTCCGGTGATTTATGCCATCCGAGCAGGTGAAATGAAGGATACGACCGAGAGATCTAGCGTCACCTATTTCAAGTCTAAAACCCTAATTAGACTGAATCCGTCCCATTGGGTTCACTTTGCAAGAGAAACATATCTGGTGTGGCACCAACACCACGGGCCTCGGGCGGACTCGAGCTCCGATCTATGTGAGTGACCGGCACATCTTAATCCCCCCGATGCCGATGTCGGGTAACAGACTGTGCGTATATATGCTGCACCGGCATGATAACAACTACAAATGGCATTTCCTACTAACACAACTTAACACCTGGGTAGAACGTCGATATTCTATTCGGTTTCTGTGTGAATATCATTCAGCATCCGCACCGCATCACCGCACATAAAGCGTCTGTTACGATGACAGAAACGATAGAGTGGTTCGGTCTGTCATTCCTCAACAGTCATACCGAATCATCAGCTTGCTAATGGGCATTCAGGAGCCACGACGTTCCGTTTGAAAGCCAACGGCCTTGTGATATTCCTCGATACATGGCTGGAGAAACCATCCGTTCTCCCCAAGTACTTGGACATTGACGATGTTACTGAGGCGGACTACATATTCATCTCACACGCACACTTTGATCAGTGAGTAACTCTTTGTCTCCTCCTCGTCACAACCAGTTCTCTAACCACGTATAGTCTCCCAGGAGCCGACAGAATAGCAAAGAAGACTGGTGCCGTCGTCATCGCCAACGGTGAAGCAATTAATCTGCTGCGCTCGGCCGGCGTCCACGAGTCTCAGCTCTTTCCTGTCGCGGGCGGAGAGCGAATCCCGATGTTTACCAAAGCTGATCGTGAGGCCGCTGTGGCGGGTAAAATCCCTCTCGCGAATGGCCCACCCGGAGCACCCGCAAGACCTCACCATTCGAGGGCGGTCACATCCGTTCACGTGTGGCCGTCGTTGCATGCTCTCATGCCGGGAAGTGGACACCATGACATCCCGGACGAAATTGACACCGGAACAGAGTATACAGGCGAAGCAACACCGTACGTCTGTACCCTTGACGTGACTATGGGTATGAAATATGCCCTGATGAGGCTCAAGGAAATCATCCCACTGGCCCAAATGGATGAGGGCACCCGATCAATGGCAGATTACATGGAAGATCGAGAACGCCACGTCTTTTCGAATTATGATGGAGGCCAGCTGGCGTATAACTTCCTCATTGGACCGGGCAAAACCCTGTTCTGGAACGGACATTTGGGAGGCTATGAAGGGATCCTAAAAGCCATTGAGCCGGCTCCAGACGTCGCGATCCTCGCCATTGCAGGGAGAGCAAACCTCAATGGGCGGCCCTACAACGGATCGGCTGCCTCATTCGCTGTGGACGAGATTCGGTGGCTTTCGCAACCGAAGAAAGTATACTGGTGTCTGCACGATGAAGGGTAGGTTCATGCTGCAACTGAATTTCAACTGAAATTGAATGGCACTGATGGTCTAGGTTTAGCGCGATTAAGCCATTCCGTGTAAACACCGCCGCAGCCACCGCGATGGTTCATGTTAAAACCTCAACTATTGTGGAGAGTTTGGCCCCTGCCAAACTGGTACAGCTGTTCTGAATGACTCCAACACTTTCGGGCCGGCGAAGTAGAATTCGAAGAGCTTGGGATGCGCTTCCTTGGATCTCAATGAGGGCATTTGGTATGACAGCATTTGTCCCCTCCATGACTTGTATCTGCTGCTGCTACTACCCTACCACCGCGAGATCGTGATGGGCTCCGAACGCTGTGAGCAGGTAGCCGGAGTCGTCCTCTTACCGAGCCTCGAGGTGTCAAAGCGTGTTGGCGCAGAAGGTGGACGTGAAAGCTTGAGCCAAACGCGAATCTTCAACCCTGTCACTTGAGGCAGTGTGGGGTAACATCCCGCGGTGGAGGCGGGGGATCTTCGCGGGGCCCTCAGCGAGGAACGGCCCCTCTAGGCTCTGACCGGCATTTGTGTATTTGACCAAGAGGATATCATTGCCGACTATGATTGCCGAAACATAGTGTAACACGGAACATTCGATTGTCCGAGTTCACCAACAGCCGCAATCCCTCAAGTCCGGAGACATAAACCGTCTACTACAGACAGATATATGATATTGTAGAATTTTTTGATGTCCTTGAATATGCAGAAACAATAGCAGATCGCCAACATGGCCTTACCTTTCAAAGTCATCATCGCGGGTGGAGGACTCGCCGGCTGTCTCCTCGCCAATGGGCTGGTTAACAACGGAGTCGAAGTGTTAGTTTACGAACGAGATGCGGAAGAAACAAAGCGAGAAGGATTCCAAATTCAGCTGGGCGAAAGTGCACTAGCGGGGTTCCGGGCGTGTCTGAAGCCGTCCGAGATTGCAACGATTCAGTCCAAGTTCAGCCAGATGTCATCAACAGGGCTCACCGCACCAGCGATATGTAACACGAAGTTCCAGACCGTGCTTGACCTCGGGCAGTTGCCTTCCTACGCGGCATCATGGGGCATTAATCGAGTAGTCCTCCGCGATATCCTAGTCAACCCACTGAAAGCGAAGGGAAATCTCCACTTCGGGAAAGCCTTTGAGGGCTACGAAATTCTCAGAGATGGAAATGGACAGGAGACCGTCCGGGTCCACTTCGCGGATGGAACGACCGATACGTGTGATTTGTTGATAGGGGCGGATGGTAGCAATTCAAGAGTACGATTTTGGCAGCTCCGACTTTTCTTCATGGAATCACTAACCTAGATTATTACAGATTAACAAACAGGTCGGAGCTCGCAATCTGGTCCCGGTCGACAGCCACGTTATGATTCTCAGCAAAGGACCACTGCCCCAGAACTGGACTGAGAAGCTGCCACCACGATTGCTAAAAAGTCCAGTCATGGTGTGGGCAGGAGGTATTTCTATGTATTACGCATGTAAGCGTCGAGACCATACTCTGTCGGGCTAGGTGCATGGCTGACTTTTGTTCAGTATTCTTGCCAAAAGCTGAGCAGTCAGCCGACGATTCAGAGATAGGGCCGAAATATAATGTGAAAGAGGCTTCCTTTTACTGGGGCCTTCTGATTCCGAAAGATCGAGTGCCGAAGCAACAGGAGCTATCGGAAATACAGGACCCACTCCAGATTTGTCTTGAGGCTACCAAAGACTGGGCACCAGAGTAGTATGTGCCAATCCCTTGGAAAGCTGGTTATATATCCATGTTCTAACAATCATAGCCGCAAAATGTTGATGACTGGGTCGGAAGACAAGAGCAAAGACTTAGTTACGGCTACAAGATTACGCGCAAGCAACAAACTGCCAAAGACCTGGCGGAAAACCGTCAAGAAAACAACAGGAGACGAGGGTCATCCTCGCGTATGGCTCATCGGAGACGCAGTTCATGCGATGCAGCCAAACCGGTAAGTTGATGGTCCCTGAACCAGAAACTCACGTCACACAAGCGATTGCTTACAAAGTTCAGGGGTATGGGAGGCAATCAGGCATTCCATGACTGCGCTGATGCACTTCCTCGAATTCTCGAGCTGAAGGAGAAAGCCCAGTCTGGAGAGAGGCCGTCCTCGGAAGATGTCAGTACGGCGTGTAATCGGTATGAAAGTGCAATGATCGACAGAGCCTTCCCTTGGGTCAGCAAGAGTGGAGGCACCAGTGTTCCCGTAAGTCATTTCCCTATCACCTAACGACTTGCCTCTTGTCTGATCCGTTTCTATAACAGACTATTAACTTGGACGGTATTCTGGGCACGGTTCTGTGGATCGTTGGCACTTTCTTGGTGTCTGGGTACATCTTCATGGCTCGAGTAATGAAACTTGGCGTGAGGAGTGGGTGAGACAGAAGTCATTAACTCAAGAAGCCTGCATTATCAATGAACTTTGTATCGCACACGATCGAAACGCTGAAATCGTGCGTCTATCAGGGTAACCCCTTTGCTCAGCTCCCAATAATTTCACCCTTCATGCATACCATGCTGCCCTTCTCTACTAGAACCTCATACTTCTTATCATCTTCCACAGACGCCGTGCGAATTGCGTACTCATCCCCGGCGTAGAGTGGTGACATTGCCCTATACCCAACTTGCCGCACCTCCCTGCCATCTCGCCCATAGACATCCCTCCAGTAATCAAGCATGTTGATCAGGTTCAGGGGTCCATGGACCACAACTTCGGGATGCCTCTCGATATCCTTTGTCCAAGGCTCGTTGTAATGGATCATGTGGCCGTTGAAAGTAAGGGCCGAGAATCGGAAGAGGCCAACGGGCGACCATCGAAGATGCCGAAGGACACCGCCGTCCGAACCCTTCTCATCCGTGATGGATGAAGACTCGAAGGACGGTTTCCTGTCAGCTCGCGGAGGGGCAGTCTTTGCAGCTAGAGAGACATTGACTTCTGGGCGGAAGATCCATGACCTGAGAATTTGTAAGTCATGTAAACAAGCAGGACAATGTAGGTGGCAGGGAAACTTACCTCTGGTCCTTAACAACCAGCCCATCCCGTCCCCAAAACTCCTTTTCAACATCCACTAGAACCATCTCGTCACCACTGCGGCTCTTCTTTGGTGTAGCTCCAACAAGTCTCGTGCGCTCCTCAACCTCCTCGCCAACTTTCAGTGAGGTCCCCTCGATGAACTGCATCTTCCCGCCAGCCCACATTCGCCGCGTGAAAGGTGCCGGTGCATTGAAAGTCTTGTCCGTCCCGTCCATGCCCAATTCGCTTTCAACGCCGGTGGGGGTGAAGTATACTAGGTGGTACCCGGGTGGGAGCGGCGTGCCTTCTTTGGGCGGTTCAGCGGAGACGTCGAGTCCCGGGTGCAGCTGCTTGCGGTTGAGCGTCAAGCTGAGCCGTTGCAATTGATTGGAATCGAAGAGTTGTTTGCGCGTAACATCTTTTCCGGCAAAGGTCTCGAGAAGTTTTGATGCTGCGTCAGTTGCATTGGTTGTGATGGACCTCCTGCCGCGTGGTGTACAGCGTGAGATTGCTGGTCGTATCTGGTGGGCAAGGGAGGCCATGTTGGCGGTTGCAGGCGCGATTGGTGTTGGAGTCCAAGTGCAAGATTGAAAGAGCATCAACAATTGGATCGTTGGGAAAGCCAGAACACATGCAACAACGTCGAAAGATATCAAAGCCGACTAATGTCCGTCATCCGACGTCAAGCTTTCATCTCGGCGAGTAAAGCCCGGCATGGGGAGAGCGCGCGCGCCGAGGAACCATCCCAATTGGGGCATGAACTGAGCAGCACAGTGTGTTGATCGCGGGGTCTGTGGGGTAGGCGGGCTCTTCGGTTATATGCTCTCGGCTTCTTCTTCCTGCAGGTGGCTGAAGTGGCCGAGTCGCGACCCTCGGCTCAAGAAGCCGAATGTTGCTATGATGCAATCAGGGTTTTCGCGCGTCTGACCAGGGCAGCTACAGGGAAAATATGAACGCTTAGAAGGGATGATCTTTCGTTCTTTGACTTTTAACTCCGCTAGGCCAATTCCGGGGCGTTATCATAGGCACCGCTGCAAGAAGTTGAGGCCCTCGACTTGCATTGGACCGTTGGCGTAGAGTTGCGGGTCCAGGAAGAGGCCGAGATCACCAAGGGCGTGCTCGCCTTCCCAATTGGTCTGCATCAGGTTAAAGTATTGGTCCTCTATGGCGTCGGATCTGCCTTGCTCCACGGTGTCTGTGGAAAGATTCCGGGGGGTGCTGACTGTGTTGAACGGGCTCAGGCCCGCCGTGGACCCTGAAGTACCATCAGCTGTCGCCGCATCGGCGTCTTCGTTGTAGATTCTCTTGGCAATTGGCTTGTCGAGATACTGTAAAAACAGATCCAAGACATTGTTGTTGATGCGCCAGTAGTTTTGAATCTCTTTCAGTCCTAAGTGACACATCTGGGCTCTGTGAACTGCGAGCTGGCGACCTATCCCATCGGCCGACTTGATGTCGATAGCGTGAATGCAGAGAGCCGCGAATAGGCTTGTGAGTCTGAGATGTTAGTGACGACGTCTAATAGTAAGGCAAAGAAGTACTCACAGATGCATTTGGCCGTATTGCAAGGTTTTCTGTGCGAGCATGTCTTCCGCTATCCTACTGATTCGACAGGCAGCTGCGAGGGCAGCCTTTTTGTCCTCTTCATCTCGGTTCCGAAGCCATCCATTGCGATGGACTAGGATGCGCAAGTGACTGTGGGATCTGTCAGAATTACAGGCATTATGTTTGATGAGTGTTGCCATACTTGTAGGCTAGATGAATGAGGCATGTCAGGACTGACGATTGCCCCTCTTCGGGTTCTCGCCTCAATTCTTCTGGTAAATTCTGCTTCCACTGCTCGAGTTGTTGCTTCAGGTCGCGCACTTCACTTGGCGCAGGAGGACCACGGCCCGGTGCAAAGTGGGTATCTGTTATCCTTCCCACTGTACACCTATTAGTTGAATGACATCGGGGATCAAGCAACTCTGCTCAGCTTACGTAGCCTTGCTATGTCTACCATGTTGATAGCGTAGTGCACATGCTCAGATTCGGATGTGCCAAACGCCGTGGCTGGTTGCTCATCCGTGTCGTCCTCCAAGTCAGAGGCGGTAAGAGGCTCGATATCGCAGTCTTCGTCTCTGATTCTGCAAGGCAGGCCTAATGATATCGCCGCTTGCCGCTCTCTCACCTTCAAAGAGTAAGTCAATGAAACCTCAATAAGGTCGAGAAACAGCTTACGTAGATGGACCACCAGACTCTTCTTCTCATTCGGGCAAACTGGGGTTCTCTCGTAATGAAGCGTGTTCTTTACGATCGTCAGCTCAGCCCAATTTTAAGCTCACCTCCGTTGACTTACGATCTATGGAGGCCATGTGTCTGCGCAAGAGTCAAGACACATCCCAGCCAGTATCTGACATCTCTCCAGTCGGTAGGGCCGCCCCGCCAAAAGCTGCAAAGGAACAAAGATTGAATGAGGGTGAATTCGTCTTTTTCCCAATTGGAGTGGAAGAGAATTCTTGCACGTGAGTATGTCACACTCTTTGCTTCTGAGCGGTCTTTAAAGCCCATAGCCGTAATGGTAGCCTCATCGCAGTATGTCGACCCGATGAAGAGCATCGCCTGCAACAAAAGTGGCGAGATATCCATCGTCGCAAGCCTCCGCGCCACGTCTGCGCGATCCAGTATTGGAAAGCATGGATGAAACCATTTAAAGTATGCGCGAAGGGCAGGCAGACAGCTCTGCATATCGGGAAAGGTCAAGGCCCCTTCATCCCTCAGGTATCTCTCCGTAGCCGAGCTGATATGATTAATACTGGCAGGCGAAGTCCCCAAGTCTTGCGACTGGGGTGTTTGGGGGACTGGAAAGGCCAAGCGCCCCTTCAACACAGCATCTCCATCAATCGCGTCAGACCCCGGCTCAGGGGCACCAGGTACGAGGGTGAGGAAGTTGGACTCTCCAAAGAAGCGGCTACTTCCCGTGCCAGTTGCAGAATGTGACGACGCAGGCGTCTCGGCATGAAATGGTGTTTGTGATGCGCCCGAGCTAGAAAGACCACGAGATGGTGAGGCAGTGCTCATGGAGGCAAGGGTTGCCGCCACAGCAGACGTGAGCGCGGAGGGCGGAGCCGCCACGACAGGTTCTGGGGTGAAAGACGCTGCATCTTCTGAACGCTTCTCCTTCTTCGACTTGCGTGGATATCTGCTGCCTTGTTATCATGTTGAACGGGGAAGGTGTTGATTGCGCTGCTGACTCGCCTGCCTCTTCTCGAGGGAAGAACTTCGCACGTCGCGTTCGAGCTCTCACAGTTTGAACAGGGAAGACGCTCAGTGACGTTGCAGCGAATTCGACGCGAGTTGCATTCTTTGCACGCGTGCTTTGCGCGGGGCTTCTTGAGGCTTTCTGCGGGCATTGTAACTTGACTCTAGCCACCCGCGATCGCGTCTTGGAATGATGAAATGGTTATCGTCGGATTGTTTATTCGTCAAAGACGGGACCAAAATTCAGTCGCTCAGCGCCACAGTTTGAACTCCACAGTGATGGACGTCGCACTGTACCCACATGGGTCATATTCTCGGCTATCACATCCGTGGTGGAATCTGGGGGTTCTACTAGCAGCTACTCCAAAAATGGACATGATGTATCATTGGATCTAACATGGCTCTACCCTCCTTGTCTGACTACAAAGATGACGATCTTACGGCCACTGATGTAAAAGAATGCCAGGGTCGATGGTCTTCAACAGTTCAGTACCCAGAATACCCTCAGAATCAACCTACAGCACCGAAAACTACTATAATGTTCACATGGACGCACTGGACGTAATTTCGGCTGCGTTCTCTGAGGCGGCGCGCAAACGCCGTAAAACCCAAGGCGCTATTGGTCTCGTCTTCTCATATAATTCACCGTATTGCAGCAAGATGGCTATGTAAGGTGGCAAAGATCGAATGCGGCTGATGATGATGGGAAAGACACGTCCAAAAGCCCTTGAACATTTGTTCATAAATATTATCCGTCCACATTCATACAAGCGAGGTTGCTGCCCTGACAACAGCTGCAGAACGAGGTTGTGGGCTTACTACCTGTGTCGCAGAGAAACTGCCCGCACGAGCACATGGTCAGCTATACCAAATATATTTCATTGTGATTGGGAAGTCGTTGTGGTTGGAGTCATACGTTGGAGGTTGAAAAGGAATTGCTGCCGCAGCAGCTTTTAGTGACAGATTTATGTACGGTGGATTCCATGGGATGCTCAGCGTCGGTACAGAAAATGAGCCCTGCAAGTGAGCTTCAGCGGGACTAAGTCTTAGCCTTGCTCGATGAAGGTGATTAAGGGCATGTCAGTGAACATTATCCTACCTTACTCCGAAGAGCGTAACTGCCAAAATCGCTCGTGGCAACATAGTACAAAGAGGCTTGACGTCTTCTGTTGGTTGAAGCGTGCTGTTAATTGTGATAAGGTCTCTTATATCTACTCTCTCGGTTTGTCATATTGGACCTTGACAGAAGCAAGAACCACCTCATATTCCTGACTCGCATGAACACTTCACGGGTTTTCGGCATATTCGATTTCTCTAGAAAACGGAAATTCATAGAATGACTCGCCGGCACTTGCCTACCTCGGCACCCCTGTCCAAGTTGAAAACGGAGGTTCGCACATTGCCTCGCCGAGACTTACTTCTCTCGACCGAAGTTGTGTTTTTATTGAGAATCGATTAATTAAAATGGACACTATTTAAACTTTCAATCTTTAATCCATGACACCGCTTAGTACACGCGAATATGTGATTTTCAGTCCCGTCTTCATTTCGGTACTGCTCGTCGTCACGAGTCCTTGTGTAGCTCTAAACTCAGTTGGAAAGATGAATAGCTACAGCCAAGTCTATCATCAGTGAAATATTGTATGCCTAACTCAAGATTAGTGGAAACATGTCAAAGAATTGGGGACGAAGTTCCTTGAGCTCCTGCTTGAGGTATACCAGGTCTTTGTGCTCCATAAATAGATACACAATGTGCAGAGTCGAGCATGAAGGTTATTAAGCTTGATCAGTCTTCGTGTCATTCAACAAGAAATGTTATTATTCCTTCACTAGTCATCGCCGTTTCTAGTAACTACGAGGCAACTGGAGGACCTTCTCTCCAATATAGTTCAGAATCATCTCCCGACTGACAGGCGCAATACGAGGAACCAGGCACTCTCTGAAATATCTCTCCACATCGTACTCAGCCGCGTAGCCCATACCTCCGTGTGTGAGAACGGCTCTCTCGCAAGCAGTGAAAGCCGCTTCCGCAGCCATGTATTTGGCGCTATTGCAGGCCACTCCAACCGCATCCTGGCGAATGGACGAGTCCTCCTTGCTGGCGTCATACAATCTTGCGGCGTGGTAAGTAGCTAGCTTCGCAGCCTCCAACCGCATGTAAGCATCGGCGAGCGGATGCGCGATGGCCTGGTTCTGTCCAATTGGCCTTTTAAAGACAACTCGGTCCCGAGCATACTCCGCGGCCTTGGCTATTGCGGCGTAGCCCAGTCCCAACGCTTCACCGGCAAGCAGACAGCGCTCAGCGTTCATGCCGTGGAGGATAATCTTGAAACCTTGACCCTCCTGACCAATCAGACTGGAGGCGGGGATGGCGTAGTTGTCAAAGAAGACCTCATTGGCGTCGACGGCACGACCGCCCATCTTCTTGATCTTGCGCATGTCCAGCCCAGGCTGAGAGCGGTCCAGGTCGATGCAGAAGAGGGAGAGACCTTCGCTCGGCTTCTTACAGTCTTCGAAGGCCTTTGTGCGAGCGAGGAGAATCATTTTAGATGCGACCTGCGCGCAGGTAATCCAGATCTTCTGGCCGGTGACCAGATACGAGCCGTCTGGTTGCTTCTTCGCTGCGGTGGAGAGGCGCAGGGTGTCGAGCCCAGCGTTGGGCTCCGTGACTCCAAAACAAGCACGCCATTTGCCGGAGATGATGTTAGGAATCGTGCTCTCAAGTTGTTCTTGAGTCCCGAACTTGGCGAGTGGCTGTGTCGCATAAACGTTGGCGTGGATGGACTGGGCGCCGGCCATGCCTGCGCCGGACTCGGTGATCGTCTGCATCATCATCGTTGCCTCCGAGATTCCCAGGCCGGAGCCACCCAGCGACTCTGGCAGAGCAATACCGAGCCAGCCATCTTTTGCGAGGGCAGCGTGAAACTCTTTGGGATCTTTTTCTGTTTGGTCGCGTTCTTGCCAGTATGTGTTGGGAAATTCGGAGCAGATTTGACTGACTGCTTCACGGACTGTCAATTGGTTCTCAGTGAAGCCCGTTGTCTCCATTATCCTTCGGCGCGCTGATGTTGAGAAGGCCGCTGGACGCAGGCATCCTGCTGTCCTGACCGCCGGTCGGGCAACGCGCCAAAGACTCCGGGAGAGAGGTTGTGACATGATCAATAATAGAGGAATTGATGGGCTGGAATGAGTTGATTCGCTGGATTGAGAATAGAAAGAATCCTCTGGCTCTAAATAACAATATCCAGTGACTCCAAAGGCCGACTCACTTCTCTGAAAGGCATTTCATGGCAACTTCAGACTCGGCAAATGGCCCCGACAGCATCCATTATTCCCGGGCAATTAGCGACAGCAGTGACGCCACTGAGTGGGTGATCAGCAGCCGGTGATTACGCTGTTCTGCATAAAGCCGAATGGACAAAGAAGTAGCCGACTCCATGTGCAGCACTGACGCCGTCACTTGGTGCTGTTGGTTGACCTCGGCCAGCACAGCAGCTGATGAAATCTGGTCGCGGAGAGCAGCTTCACAATGAGGTGGACTTAGAAGACTCATGCCTATCCCTAATTTACGTATTTTATCGGGATTTAAATCCCTAAGCCAATCAGCCCTCCTTTAGCACATTATTCTCCTTCACTGAAGACCCATTTGCTTTTACCATTACCTCTGAACACCCCTGTCTCCAAAACATGATGCCGTCAGGACGTGGCGCTCTGTCGCTCTTGGCTACCAGGGCATCTCCATGCCCCTACAGGAGCGCATGGGGTATCAAGCCCGCGATGCAACTAGCGAAAGCTTTTGTACGATCTCCATATCAGCGAAACTCCATCGCCAAAATTCCTTTGAGAACCATGGCATCCTCAACCTCAAAACCTGAGAAAGAGCCACTACCTCTTGAGGGCATCACCGTCGTCAGTCTCGAACATGCCATCGCTGCGCCTTTCTGCACCCGTCAACTCGCCGACATGGGCGCTCGTGTCATCAAGATCGAACGCCCAGGTGTAGGTGACTTTGCAAGGGCATACGATACTCGGGTCAATGGCATGGCGTCACACTTTGTCTGGACCAACCGTTCAAAAGAAAGTCTAGCACTCGATCTCAAAGACCCGAAACACTTTGAGGTCCTCAAGAAGCTTCTTGCCAAGTCCGATGTATTGGTGCAGAACCTGGCACCGGGAGCCACGGAGCGACTTGGCTTGGGCTACTCAACACTCAAAGAGTCGCATCCGTCCCTGATTGTATGCGATATCTCTGGTTATGGGTCCGACGGCCCTTACAGAGACAAGAAAGCGTATGATCTTCTCGTGCAGAGCGAAGCGGGCTTCCTCTCTGTTACTGGCAACGGTCCGGACCCAGCGAAAGCGGGCATCTCCATCGCCGATATCTCGGCTGGCATGTACGCCTATTCCAACATTCTGGCTGCCATTCTGAAGCGAGGCGAAACGGGCAAGGGGTCACGGATAGACATCTCAATGCTTGAGAGCATGGTTGAGTGGATGAACTTTCCACTCTACTACACGTATAATGGGGCTCCGGGCCTGTCCCGCTCCGGTGCTTCTCACGCCTCCATCTATCCATACGGCCCATTCGAGACAGGTGGCGGAGGCTCGGTCATGCTTGGCGTGCAGAACGAGCGAGAGTGGGCTAACCTTTGCCGAGACGTTCTTGGCAATGAGGCTCTTGCCAAGGACCCAAAGTTTGTGAGCAACACACTCAGAACGAAGAACCGTGATGAGTTGAGAAAGATCATCTGCGACGCTTTCGCCAAATTCTCAGCAGAGGAGGTCTTGCAAAAGCTGGATAAGGCATCGATTGCCAACGCCAACGTGAATGATATGCAAGGCGTATGGGATCACCCGCAGCTGAAGGCAAGAGGCAGATGGACGGACGTCGAGACAGGCAGTGGAAAGGTTCCTGCTCTAATCCCACCGGGCTTCGGAGATGTTGAAAGCTCGAGAATGGAAAAAGTCCCGGAACTCGGAGAGCATAACGAGGCTATCTTCAAAGAGTTGGGTATCGAGCAGTAATGTGCTAGATTCAGATAGCCGTTAAGACATTTCGTCAGATCAGACTCTCACCCGTCGTACCCCTAGCCGTCACCTTGGCCTACAAAGACTCCAGGCTGGGGCCTTATCGCATCACGATCACTAATTCACGTCATTGGTTGGCTTCTCAGGCTGGCCTACTTGAACCCCGCAGGAAAACTGTCGGCATCTTCGATTCTGAGATGGCTATTTGGAAACCTTTGAGCTATCATCCATGCTTTCCCCGCACGATGACCCCGTGGGGTGATGGCGACCCTGGCTCTAGCGGATAAGAAGCGCGGGGAAGCAATCCCGAAGGATGCTACCATGTTGCATTCGTGGGTCCAGCTTAGGAAAGGTGACGGGGGAAGGAGGCTTCAGGGCGAAGTATAAATCCCAAGCAACTTAATCAGTGGATTGCATGCTTTGCTCAAAACCCGTCTTTCGCATAAGATAACGATTCACGTAGACAATCTCTTCTACTTCAGCCGCCCACTTGGTGATTATACCTACATTGCCCAAGAGCCAGCAAGATGGCTGAGAAGACCCATGATGGCGACGGCACCTTTGACGTCCACGATGACATCGAGAATGGCAAGCCTTCGGACAGCCATGTCGAAAACATCAGGCAATCGCAACCTCACTTCGACATTGACCCTGTCTTGAGCAAGAAGCTCGACCGCAAGTTCGACTATCACATCATTCCCTGGCTTCATATGGTGAGATGTCCTATGCCACCGTGCCATGTTCTTAAACTGACATCTATGAGGCTATTTGCCTTTATTGACAGAAGCAATATTGGAAACGCGAAAATCGATGGTCTTACCGAGGACCTCAATATCTCCACTGGAACAAAGTTCAACATAGCGCTCTTGGTATTCTACATCCCCTACATTCTTGTCGACGTACCGAGCAACTGGATTGTGAAAAAGGTCCGGGCGGGTATATATCTCCCGGCTTTGATAACGTGCTGGGGCATAGTAAGCACCTTCCTCGGCTTCACCAAGAGCTTCGCCGGATTGGTGGTATGCCGCCTTTTTCTAGGTCTCTTTGAGGGAGGCCTCCTGGGAGGCATCGTGGTATATCTCGCTATGTTCTACCGAAGACATCAGATGCTCTACCGTATCGGGCTATTCTACTGTGCGGCTCCTCTCTCAGGGGCTTTTGGGGGGCTACTTGCAACTGGCTTAGCTACGATCCGTCACGGTGGCTACAACAGATGGCCCTGGATCTTCTTCAGTGAGCGACCCCACAATGTTATGACTTAATGCGCTAATCAGCTACAGTCGAGGGAATGATTACAACGGTGTTTGGTATAACATGCTTCTTCTTTATGCCTAGCACTCCGGCCGACGCGAGATTCCTCACCCCCGAAGAACGAACACAGGCCATGAAACGTTTGAGAGAAGATTCTCACGGGGCAACAAACGTTGAAGATGTCAACGACGAGCACTTTAGCTGGCACTGGGTCAGAATGGCCGTGCTTGCTCCGCAGACTTATCTCTGCGCCTTGGCATGGATCTTTCTTCTGATTCCGCTTTATGTGCGTCTTCCTTCACATCTATCCCAATACACCTTCCATCTAACTCCACTCTCCACAGAGCTTCTCGCTGTTCCTTCCGTCAATCATACAAGGGTTAGGCTATCACAATACCACCCAAGCACAACTCCTCACTGTACCTCCCAACATGGCCGCCTTCTTCGTTGTTCTTTTGACGGCCAGCTTGTCAGATAGAATCAAAGCCCGCGGTCCAATTATGGCTGTGGGAACTCTTGTTGCTCTGTGCGGATATATCATGATTTTGGCATCGAAGTCAAACGGAGTGAGATATGGGGGGACATTCTTGGTTGCAACCGGCGTTTACCCAGGGTCGGCAATGATTATGGTCAGTCGAGGCTATCTCATCATCGCACAATTAGTTGAGATCTCTGACATTGTTAGGGCTGGCTCTCAAACAACTTGGCGCCTCACTACGTTCGTGCCACTGGTGTAGGACTTCTCATTGGCTTGGCAAACATGGCTGCGTTTCCAGCAACATTCATCTACCTGCAAAAGAATGCGTAAGTTCTGGTAGCATACGAGACTACAAGTGATGCTGACCATCTGCTGTCTAGTCCGGATTACATCCTTGGTCATTCCGTCTGCATCGGATCTCTGATTCTATGCTGCGCTACCGTCTGTATTCAGATGCTGTACTGCAGGTGGGAGAACATGAAACGGGAAAGGGGTGATCGGGATAGCCGGTTGATTGGCGATCGTGTCCATCTTCTTGGCCATCGTCATCCAGCCTATCGCTACACACTATAATTTGGAGGCTCAGGAACTTGCGTGATGTAGATACTGTACCTACAACCCTTGTTGGGAAGCTCGCGAACAAACTTCAGGACCGTAGCTGATGTTCAATGTTGGGATTCACGAATCCTGTAACGTCTACTATCTTCCTGCTGGTTTCTTCCGCAGTAAGGTGGATTGGGAAGGTAATTCAACCGGTTTTAGAGTAGTTAAGTACACTGGAGGTAGGAAAACACTAAAGATTAGATGGACTTCTAAACCTAGTGTTGAGGGTACAGGATTAACTCAGCCGTCTCTAAGCCTTCGAGCATCTCATCGACAAAGCTGTCATCCCGCCAGTCAAGACTCTGGTGGTTTACCGAGAGCTCATACCTTGTGTTTTCCATTACCGCCTGTTTCCAACATTCCAGAACTTCCTGCTTGGGTGCAGACCTCCATGTGGTGCGGATATCCATAACAGGATATGGCTTGCTGCGGGAACGCAAATACCAAAAAAGAAATCCCACTGAGTTTTCTGCGTCCCATGACCATATGGTCATCTTCTCCAATTTAGGCATCCGCATCGCGGCCTTTCCAGCCGCCAGAAGAACGGTGTCCATTGCGCCCTCGGCGAATGATGAACTTGACAAATCGCAGGATAAAGCAAGCTCAAACAGCTCAGGCCAGGTTTGTTTCTGAGACATATTGGATTCTCCCAAATCACCGGTGCAGCGGAAAAAGTCGAATGCATCGACGACCCGTGATGTAATCAAGGATTCGAGATGGAGACTCGCGTTGAAACAGGCTAATGCAAGATCCTCCCCCTTCTTCTTGTACGGGTTGCTGAGAAACGCGCATTCTCTGACCACCATGTGTTTCATCCAACCACTGTGATTTTGTAATAAGACCCGAAAGGCATCGTCTTGCAAAGACTGTTCTTTTCCGGGGTGCGAGTAATGTGGATGATAGACCACTCTTGTCAGGTGGTTCATGCTCTTAAGCAGAATACCAATAGCATCTGCTGAAGCGCTTCGTGTTGATTCAGAACAGAATATCCACACAAACTCATCCACAATAGGGACCAGCGGCAGCTCTACTGGGATGAAATCTAGCGGACTGCCTTGCCATCTTGGGGGCCAGTCTTCAACATCGTCCGGGGACCAGACGTTAATGCGAAGTGTCAAACCACGGTTTCTCTCTGAGTCGGTCCATTTTGCCAAAGTTTTGAAGAGCCGAACCAAGCCCATCGTGAAAAGGACGTTGTTCTTCCGAATTTTCTTTTCGGGCTTGGCGCCCGAAGAAGATTTCCGAAGCTCGATATTGAGTATAATTTCTTGGACAAAAGCCCTCCGGTAGCCTTTCACCGTCCAGTTCAAGGCCGCAAGGTCAGTCGAAAATTTGGCAAACGTGACCTTCAGGCTCCTGAATGTGTGCTTCTCGAAGAACAGCTGCCAATCCTTGGACACGCACGCCAAAATTGCCAAGCTTTGAGGCTCCGGAGCGAGCTGGGACTCCGCAAGCATGTCGACTTCCGGAGCGAGGCTGTCAGGCACCACAATATTATCGAACGCCGAAGCTATGTTGTTGAGCCGCGCAAGCATTTCATTGTTCAGCTCATCTATCTCGTTGTGCACCACACGTATCGAACTGCTGTCGTCCAGCGCAAGTATTTCGTAGGATAGCGCAGAAATTTCCTGAATCAGCCCAAGGGTAGAGTGAAGCTCCGCATTGATGTCGACGTGTCCCAACTCAGAACCAGGCTCATTATCGACTCCGGCCTCCTCATCGACTTGGGGGTCTTCATCAAGGTCGGACTCCTCTTTGCGGTCGGACGACTCATCAAGGTAGTTCAGAACATACTCCAATATCATGTAACGAAGTTCTGGTGATAAGTCCGTAAACCGAAAGTGAGACTTTGGCTCCGCGCCATTATCATAGGGAGCCTCTGACTGGCAGGCTGTATTGCATGGTTCCATGGTGACCAACGAAGCGCTTAGCGATGTATCGCAGAATCATGCCCGTATTGTGTCGTTCCGAGCCGTATTGCGTGGGTAACCGTGCCTCGTAGTAAAATCAAGGGTGTGTTGTCGTTTGTTTGCAGAAAGTAGTTGATTTTGGGCAGGACCGGGAGTCCAGCATATATATATACAACTTGGTTTCTCTGAAGCGATCAAGGTTTTACACCGAATATTCATTTGGGAGCAGATATGCACGGGTGTGTGAGTTGTTTCACCGAAAGCCAGCGCGCTCCAAACCGTAGAAACTCGGAATCTTTTCATAGCCGGAAACACACGTAAAGTTACAGTTTCTTATCCTTTCCAGCTAATCAATCAAACCCAACCTTACTAGGAGATTTCAAAACCTTCCTGTCAATGCCATCAAGGGACATAACGCTGCTGTTGATCACCCCACCTTGCTAGCAGACCTCCTCAAACCAACGCTACGCCACAGTAGCGAGAATGATGTATTCAACTTAGTAGGCGTAAAAATTGATGGCCTCCTCTTGCGTAATTCTTATTTGTCTGTTCATCCGCCCCAAGATGGACTTCATCAACCACGCCGTCATCACCACGCCCATCGAAAAAGCAATGCTTGCCAGCATGGCTTTCCTAAAAAGTGGGCTGTCGCTGTCAGGCCAGAGATAGGGCGTGTACACGAATGACAGGTTGCCTAGCGTATTGACCATCGCAATCGCAGCCGCCTTCTTCTCATCCGTTTGGCCGACAGTAGCGGCCGTCCACGCGACGTTAATGTTGTTCACGCCGTACGTCGCCCCAACGAACAGGACCATGGCAAAGTACCGTGCCCCGATATTCATCGTGCTCGTCGCGACAGCAAAACCGATGCTCGCTACTATCTTTGAAACAGTAATGTGCCAAGTTCGCTCGTTGTATCTCCCAGAAGACCAAGACACCAACACCGATGCGGCACCGGCAATCAGGTAGGGCGGGCATGTGAGTACCAGCGTGATGGTGGTATTAAAGCCGAGAGACTTGACCGCCGTTGGCATGTAATTCTTGAACCCGTTGGCGGACAGATGGAGGTTGCCCATCAGAGCAAAGACCCAAGTGCGATAGTCTGTGGCGGCTTCCCACAAGCCAGACCAAGTACTGGTCGCCTGGCGCTTTTCTGTGGTGTCTTTGGCAACGCGATCGTGGGCTAGCTGTCGCTGCTCCGGCGTAAGCCATCGGGTCTCGAGGGGAGCATTAGGAAGGAGGAAGAAAGCGACGGCTGCCACGCCGACTGCCAAAGATGTTAGCAGACTCAAGCATAAGAATATCGTAGTTCTTTGCCGTACCAGTGACAACTCCTTGTATCAAGAACAACCATCTCCAACCAGCAAGACCGTGTTTTCCGTCAAGACCAGCGAAAACACCGGCCGCGATCAAACCTGAGAAGGAACTTGCAAGGAGATTGCCTGTATAAAACACGGCTAACCTAGTCGCAGTCTCTTTCCTAGTGTAGAAGAGGCTAACCATGTAGCAGGCACCAGAGTAGAAGGGCGCTTCCGTAATCCCAAGGATGAGTCTGGGCGCACACGAAGAGTCAGCTATCTTACCTAGACCGGAAGGGTACTGAACGTGGCAGTTATACCTGCAAGCCAACATCCCATGATAGTCTTTGACAACGCAAATAAGAGTCGACACAACGGCCCAGGCCATCATCCACCCCGACATATACCAGGCGGGCTTGACGCGGGTGACGAGCATGTTGGAGGGAATTTGCCCGATGATGTATCTGCAGCATATTGTCAACTATCGGACTTTCACGTCCGTGTTGCAAGAGCTTACCCCACGAAGAAGATGCTGACGCACGTGTTGTATTGAGAGCCGACCATGTTGAGATCTTTGTCGAGATTGTTGAGTTTTCCGTTGACGATAGCGTTTCGGTCAAGAAAGTTCTAAACTTAACGGGTTAGAGAACAGCGAATAACAGCGAAGATATGTTCTCGATTCCCTCTTACAAGAAAGTACATCACCCATAAAATTGGCTACGGAGAAAGAATTAGCGATTTGTCCCCAAGACAAAACCACTTCTCAAGGAATGGCGCACCATGAGGTACAAATCGAGCTTCTTCACCAGAGCAATCTCTTTGGGGTCGACCTTATCCACAGATCCAAACTTGTCGGGCTGTCGCCTGTCATCAACGGGCTTCAGGTCGTCTTGATAGTCGACATGATCAACGACGCAAGCTTCTTGGTCTTTGATCGGATCCACCCAAGGTTGTTGACTGACAGCCATGATGATGAAGTTTTGGGAAATTTGGCAAGGCTGATACAAGAACGATCAGAGCAACATGTTCATAGAGTGGTCATCTTGGTAAAAGTAATAATCGAGAGGACTATTTAACTCATGTCGCCTGCCCGCGCGGCGCTGCTACAGACGCTTAAAGACGGGCGGATTCGTCTCAGACCAGATTCCCTGTCCTCAGTGATCTAGAAACAATGTTCGCAATATCGCACCAATCATGTTGATCTCACGCGAGGCTTTCTCCTAGGCGTAGGTAAA
This sequence comes from Colletotrichum horii, assembly GCA_027406005.1. Classification (NCBI taxonomy): domain Eukaryota; kingdom Fungi; phylum Ascomycota; class Sordariomycetes; order Glomerellales; family Glomerellaceae; genus Colletotrichum; species Colletotrichum horii. The sequence goes on from JANVYB010000006.1 coordinate 5,659,854, forward strand.
AGTGCCGCCGCAAGTAGGCAAGTCTGGCGTAGCGAGAAATTTTGAATCCGGGGTACATATATGATATCTTGGCTTCCCCATGGGGTATATTGGACCCATGGAAGGATGCTTGCTAGCGAAAGCATGATGGCGGGCCGAAGTCTTGGTGGCAGCATGTTGGGGCACTCCGTCTGCAGCCGCCGAAATGATTAGCACCGTCTGTAACCGAGAACGAGGGGATGCCTGCTTTTCTAATACTCCAAATCTCGGGGCCATGATGGCCATTAAAGCCAACGGAGCTATCCTGACGGCTATGCACACCGGCTTCAATTACATACATAGGCGTGGATCCGATAAGCTAGATCCTCGTTATCATTGGCTTCTCGTTCGTCCGGAAAACAGAGCCCAGTCATCCTCTTCTTGTTTCCGGGAAGTAAGCGAAACAGCCGAAGAACCGCTGGACGAATTATGATTGGCTACGCAAGCCCCCTCATCCCTCCTCGAGATCCGTTCCTCTCGATACTTTGAGCTCACACGACAGCGACCCCCAATCATATCTGCGAACAACTGGACTCAGTTGAGGTGCGAAAGTCCGTTGAAGTGGACCCATCTGTAGCCGGCAAATCCACGACTCTCACGGAGGGTTTCCGCAACACCTCGTGGACGCTCTCCATCCATGGATCCCATGGCCCGGATATAACAATCATCCCACCGGAACGGTTGAGACGCTCATAGCTACGAACATCAGCAAACTTCCCCGATCGCAGATCTATTGTAGGGCAGAAAAAACGTCATGCGGGAAACGCGGGGTTCGCCCCGGGCCCGGAGCGCCAAGCATGCCCTTGCATGCGGCGGGGACGGAATTGCAACGGATACGTGCTGCCGACCGGGTGGGGGGGGAGCCAACTACATAAATTGGGCTCGACCATCTTCACCTCTCGACATCCTAAACCACAATCCCTTGTAGAGTGAAACCTGCAATTATATTCACCATGGCGACGCAAACAACCACGACGTCGTCAAAGTTGACGGTGTCAGAGCACGACCGACCCCTCTACACCGTCGATGAGCTCGTCCGGCGCCGCGCACTGGAGATCCCCGATGCGGTTGCCATCGGATATCCCAAGGAGGGACTCTTGGATTTTGAAGAGCACAGTTTCCGCGCCATTGACAAATATGTCGATGCGGCGGTACAAAGGCTTCAAGAACTGGGCGTGTCTCCAGCGGTAAGCTACCCCAAAGTCCTTACCTTTACCTCTACTGACGACTAGCAGGACTCAGCGTTAGAACAGTCCCCAGTGGTAGGCATCCTCGCGCAATCCGGACTCCATGTCGCAATCACAATCATGGCGCTGAACCGTCTGGGTTGCGCGGCATTCCTCATCTCAACCCGTCTCGCAAGCCCGGCAATCATCCGCTTGTGCGAATTAGCGAACTGCAGCTCCATGTTGACAACGCCAAACTTCCACCCCGTCTTGTCAGAAGTTCAGAAGCAGCGCCAACTCGAGGTTCTTCCGCTCATTCAACACTCGGATTACTACGGCAAGGAAGCTCCCAGGTTCACACGGTCTTACGACCCGGAGAAAGAGAACAAGAAAATCATGGCCATCATCCACTCGTCCGGCTCGACGGGTCTCCCGAAGCCGATTTACCTCACGCATCGCAGTGTCATCGGCGCATCCATGACAAACATGGGCTTGCGCGCTTTCATCTGCTCGCCTCTGTTTCACAGCCATGGTTTCTACGAGATCTTCAGGTCCATGTACTCCAAGCTGCCGATTTACATGGCTAATTACGGCATTCCCCTGACGAGTCAAAATCTCATCAAGATGCTTGATTACGTGAAGCCGGGTGTCTTCCACGTCATACCGTACGTGGTCAAGCTTCTCGCGGCGTCAGAAGAGGGCATCCAGGCGCTCGCCAATGTGAAGCTGGTGCTCTTCGGCGGCAGTAGTTGTCCAGATGACCTCGGAGACCTGTTAGTAAGTAAGGGTGTCTACCTCGTCGGAAACTATGGTTGGTAAGTGACCCCCGTTTTTTCCTCCCCTACGACTTACTAACAACAGCACAGCACGGAGATCGGCAGAATAATGAACTCAGTCCGCCCGGCGGGCGACAAGGCATGGAATTACATGCGTCCCCTCGCCGTCGCGAAGCCCTATATCCTCATGGATGAGATCTCCCCCGGCATCTTCGAGTGCGTCTGCCTCGACGGCTGGCCCTCCAAGAGCACCAACAACTCAGACGACCCGCCAAACTCCTTCCGCACCAGGGACCTCTTCACGCGCCACCCCACGCAGCCAGATATGTGGAAGTACATCAGCCGCCTCGACGACCGGTTCACCCTCATCAACGGCGAGAAGGTCCTGCCCATCCCCATCGAGGGACGCATCCGCCTGGAGCAGATCGTCAAGGAGGCCATCGTCTTTGGAGAGCAGCGGGACTATCCCGGTGTGCTGATCGTCAAGGCCGACAGCGTGGCCGACATGCCTGATGAGCAGTTTCTCGAGGAGATTTGGCCTGCTGTTGAAGCTGCCAATGCCCAGGCCGAGTCATTTTCACGTATTCCCAAGGAGCTCGTTGTCATTCTGCCGTCTGATGCCGAGTACCCCAAGACGGATAAGGGAACCTTTATCCGGGTGCCCTTTTACCGAAAGTTTGAGAAGGAGATCCAGGCCGCGTACGATGGGTACGAGAACGACAACGACAAGGGCGGTTCACTCTCTCTAGAAGGCGCGGACCTCGAGAACTGGCTTCTCCAACAACTCAACGAGAAGTCTGAGAATGCTCTCCCGTCGGTGGAGGCGGATTTCTTCGCGTCTGGTATTGACAGTCTGCTGTGCATCCAGATGTGGAGTCTGATCAAGAGGAAGCTCGACTTGGGTGGCCGACAGGGACAACTCGGCCAAAACGTGCTGTACGAAACTGGCAACGTCAAACAACTTGCTCGCCATCTCGAGGGGCTGAAGAGTGGTAGAGAAGACGCTGTCAAGGACGAGTTGGAGAAGATGGAGGAGTTGATAGCCAAGTACTCCTCTTTCAAGAAACATGTCCCAGGTTCAGCTCCCAAGCCTGAAAAGGACCTCGTCGTAAGTTTCCTTCCTCAAAGTTAGAGACCTTCACTAACAGCCCCCAAAGCTCGTCACCGGCGTTACAGGTGGCCTAGGAGCCCACATTCTAGCCCAGCTCACATCCCTCCCAAATATCGCACAAGTCTTCGCCGCCGTCCGCGCCCCCAACGACGCCGCCGCAGCAACCCGCGTCTCCACCTCTCTCTCCTCCCGCGGCATCACCCTCACACCCGCCCAAGAAGCCAAAATCGTCCCTCTGGCAGCAGACCTCGGCGCCCCAGACTTCGGACTCGCCCCGTCCCGTCTCGCGGACCTCAAGTCCAAGCTCACCCTCGTGGTCCACAGCGCCTGGGCCGTCAACTTCAACATCCCCGTGCAAAGCTTCGAGGACCAACACATCAAGGCAGTCTACAACCTCATCCAGCTCTGCCAGTCCGTCGACACGCCCTCGCCGGCGCGCTTCTTCTTCTGCTCGTCCGTTTCCTCGGCCGGCGGTACGCCGAGACCGGGCACGGTGGAGGAAGGTCCTGTGCCAACGCCGAGGAACGCCCAGGGAACGGGATACGCTAGGTCCAAGTACGTCTCTGAGCACATCACGCGGAATGCGAACAAGAGTGCTGGTGCGGCTGCGCGAGTATTGAGAATTGGGCAGTTGGTAGGAGACAGCAAGGTCGGGGAGTGGAATACGACGGAGGGAATCCCGTTGATGATTCAGACTGCTGCGACGTTGGGAGCCTTGCCTAAGCTTGAAGAGGTAAGTCTTTCTGAGATTTCGTCTTGTGTGAATGGTTGCTAATTCATTTGCAGGAGATGTCGTGGTTACCTGTCGACTTGGCCGCGGCCATCATTCTCGACATGACAAACGCCGAGAAGAGCAAGTCAGATGAAGAGATCGCCCGACGAGAGTCCGACGCAGATCTCGTGTACCACGTCCTCAACCCAACCCGCTTCCACTGGACCAAGCAGATGCTCCCATCACTGGCCAAGGCTGGTTTGGATTTCGAGGCGCTGCCAACAGACCAATGGATGGAAAGATTACGAAACTCAGAAAGAGACCCGAAGAAGAACCCGCCGATCAAGCTGCTGGACTGGTTCGAGAGCAAGTACGGCAACAAGGCCAGCACCTTCAAGGGCGGGCTGGAATATCTGACGGAAGAGAGCAAGAAGGACAGCCCGACGTTGAGAAGTTTGCCTGATGTAACGGATATGGCGTTTGTTCGCATGATGATTGACAAGTTGAAGGCTCGCTGGGAAGCCGGAGCATGATGGGGATATCTCACAAGCATGGAAGCGTTAGAAAAGAGGTACATACGAATACCCTCTAGATCTAGAGTAGCCGATTTGAAGGACCTATTTTCGGTCCTATGTTATGAGAAAGATTCTCGGTTCATCCAGCAACAGATTTCACAGCAGGGGGGAAGCAAAACGAGCATTTCGACCAGTATTTCGCCCAGCAAGAGATTTCAGTCATATCAGTCGTCATCATCAGAAAGCTTTCTATCGTCCCTGTCATTGTTGTTTGTCAATGCCACTCTTGCGTCCCAACCTCATCGCCGTCGTTTTCCTCGTCGTCCGCGTCCTCATCGCCGTTATTCTATGTCACTATCTGTTCGAAGAGCCAAGCTCTTGCAGAATCGTCACTCAGTCTTGTCACCGAGTGTCATGAAGCATGCATATGCGTGAACCAACTGATGAAAAGACAGCACCAACAAATCTGCAATTTGATGCTAGCAAGGGTATGTAGTGCGGACGCGCCAATGCAATCCCACATGAAGAACTTCGAAGAGAACAGCAACCTAAAGCGGTGCTAACAATCGCCTAAAACCTCCTCAAACCCCACCCAAGCTCAAAGTCATGAAGAGAACGTCTAAGAGGGCTTTGTACCCATCTAAAGTCAAATGCAGCCGGTGATAACCCGGGGACCCGTGTCCCAGTGGTAACAATCAGTCCCAAAACGCCAGCGAGCCATGTAAAATCCAATGTTATCTGTACTTTCCGCCGTTCAGAGCATCGCGGCACCGAGCATGGCGGCGCCGATCATGCCGAAGCCCATCTCCGGGCGCACAGCGGCGGCGGTAGTGGCGGTGGCCGGGGACGCGGAGCTAGCGGTCGCGGTCGCAGACGCAGTCGCGAGGGCACCGCTGAGGAGGTTCGAAGCGGAGGCGATGGCGGAGGAGTCGGGGTTGGCTTCGACGTAGCTGCAAATTTGCGGGGCGACCTTGGCGGCGGCTGTAAAACATCCAGTTAGCCATGTAATGTTCTTGATATCTACATGATCTTTGGAAGGAAGACTTACTGGCAATCTCAGTGGTGGAGCATCCGGCAGTGAGGATGCAAGTCGTCAAGCTGGACGTAAGAGTGACCTTGCTGTTGCAGAGACATGTGAAGTCGGTCGCGGAGCATCCAATAGTCGTGGCGGCTTTGGTGAGACAGCTGACTGCGCACGAGGGAAGCTGGGCGACGAGGCTTGAGAGGTCTGTTGAGCTGGACGAGGCGGCGGTGGTGGTGGCGGACTGAGCGGCGACGAGGCCGGTGAAGATGCTAAGTGCGACGGTGTACTTCATCTTGGCGGGTGTTGGTCTGGATGTTTGGTATGTTGGTTCTGGAATCGGCTATCGATGATCGAAGGGATCTTTTGTTGTTCAGTGCGGTGATCAACGATATCGTCTTGGGGTCGAAGTTGGGATTGGCGTTGGTGTAGGTGGACAACACGTGGGCGAGATTCGCGGGATGGCACGACAGGATAACGAAATGAAAGCAAGAGAGCAATTACACACGACTTGGAAGGCAAGCAGGGCAAAAAGTGGTGCTTGCGGGTATCAATCTTATTCGGAGTAGTCGAATCGAGGGGAAAACTGGGAAAGAAGCAATCGGCAAAGAGACGACGGCGGCGGGTACGGGGGAGTAATAAACCAGAAACAAGGTCGCTGTTGCTGGTAATCTCTCGCTCCCGTCACCTATCTCAGAGTCTCAAACGCCGAAACGACGACGCAAGGAAACCGCCGCCCAGAGAAATACGAGACGGTGGTTCACCAGGGTGCGCCCGAGCCAAGGATCTAGGAAATGCACCTGGCAAATACGACTGACAGGACCCAGCCGATGGCGAGTGCGACTTGGGCTTGGCTTCTGCTGACTGCTGCGAGTGGTGTTGTGCGATCAGCAGCTTGGAAGCTCCAGTCTTTTTTTCTTCGTCGTCGCCACTGCCTCGATGCCGCGCGGTCCATCCTTGGCGGATACGGCTCTGGAGAGGGCCACTGGGGCATGTCGTGAGCCAATCTCAGTGCACTGTTTGGATTACACGGGCTGTGATGGCGGTGGTGAGTTACAGGTTGAGAACAACTTCATGCGGCGGCAATTAGTCTTTAACCGCAATGTTCAATGGCGAAAGCGAAGTGTTCATGGTGCAAACACACGAGTCACAGAACACTAAACAGCAAACGGGTTCGTTGCAGAATGCGCACTCGCTGCATCTTCCCGTGCTGTTCGGATGACACCCGTCTGAACACATTGGATGGGACGCACCACTGTCGTCGCACAGATTCTAGACTTCCAATCGAACAACCATCGCCCGGAACCCGAGGAATAGGGGCCCCGTCCAACGTGCACATCTTCTCCCCTTTCACCCTGATGTCAGATTCTTATTTTAGTGGTAGACCCCCTGATAGGGCCCCGCTGAGCCGCCCTTGGCAAGGGTTCGCGTGGGATAGCTGGGTCTCTCCAATCTCCAATCTCCACGCTCGCCCATCATTGTTGTCTCCCATCTCTGACAGTGGGCGCCGTTTGACCATTGCAAAAAGGCTAGGCCGTGTCCATTGAGCGGAGGGCTGACGGAAGCGACGACGAGGGCAGCTGGATACTGAAATCAAGCCTCGTTTGCTCATCAATCCCCCCATCCAAGCGACCGGCACTGCAGAGGGTCTGCCCCTGATATCCAGGGGTTCGTGGCTGAATGTTACAGATCCCACGCGGGCCGATGTTTCCATTCCGACATCCAGGGTTCGCGTTGTTTGAAAGCCTGCCGAACGGCCGGTCGCTAGATGTCAAATACCAGTAAAGTAGGCAAGCTCTTTTCCTGACAGCTATCGGACGCATCGAAGATCCCTTGTGTCGGCTGCATTACTGAGCTGCTGCTGGTGGTTCGTTCTGAAGCTCGAGCCAAGCCGGTCCGGTTTTTGACAGCGGCTTAGCAGAGCTTGTGACCAAGATGGGAGCATCTGTACCACTGACGCCGCAGCCTGGGCTGAAGTCATTTCGCCAAACAGTTTGGAAGGGCTACCTGTGCGGTGATCTCAGGTGAAGCAAATGAGAGTATTCGTAGTGGTAGTTCCTACGGCGCAGTCACTGCGTCTTGGTTCGTTTGAATGGGCGACACTAGCGACTCAGCCTCCCGTGAAATGAGTGAGAAGGATCGGCTCAGGGTTTAACGCACGATGCAGGCCGACAATCAAGAACCCACGCTTCGTGAGAACGTGAATGCTGCGCCATCTTGTGAAAGCTGATGCCGATAGATCGCAATTTTGTAAAACCATGAGAAACACTGGAAAGAAGGCCTGCATCCATCAGATACGAAATGGCATAATGGCTTTGGTAAGCGCCTGCTCGGCCAAAATGAAGCATTGCCGACGGCCAAATCCCACGATGACCGAGCCCTTCGGCACCCATCCTCGCTACATTAGTGGCCCCACATCGGCGGACCTCCCGAGTCAAACACGGCGCCGAAGAATTCTCGGCCGGACGGGAAGCAAGACGGCGACTTACACAATTCTCCCGTAGCGGCTGGCTTTTAAAAGTTGTGGTTTCTGTCCAAATATTGTTTTTATTGATCTTCACATTCGCTTGCCTTATTCCATTCAACCCATCGTCATCCGACTTCGTTCTGACAATGGCCACCGCACCAGCACCAGGCAACGGCGCTCAGGCAAGCCAAAACCTCGTCTGGGAACAGATCCCGCTCACCGTCAACGGTACTGACATATCAGTGTCTACCGTACGCCGTGATGGTCCCGCCGCGCCGATTTTCTTCCTCCACGGCTTCGGCAGCACTAAGGAAGATTACACCGACATCAGCCTCCACCCGTCACTTTCCACGTACCCAATCATCGCATATGATGCGCCGGGAAGCGGCTCCTCTACCATCACGGACTACTCTGCCCTATCGATGCCATTTCTCGTCGCCGTCGCTGAGGCAGTCTTGAAGATCTATGGTGTAAAGAAATACCACCTCGTCGGCCATTCCATGGGGGGCCTAACAGCCTTGCTCCTCGCCCAGCGGAACCCTGGCGCGGTATTGAGCTTCACCAACATCAAGGGCAACCTTGCTCCCGAGGATTGCTTCCTGAGCAGACAGATCCTCGACTTTCCCGCGGAAGACCCCGAGTCGTTCGTCACGGAATTCATCGAGCGCACGCGGCAGTCTGCCTTTTTCGGCAACGGGATCTACGCCGCCGCTTTCAGGGCCAAGGTCAGAACTGGGGCCATACGTCCTACTTTTGAGAGTATGGTGGAGTACTCAGACAACGGAGACTTGCTGGAGATCTTCAAGGGCCTGGCGTGCCCCAGGATGTTCATGTTTGGGGTCCAGCACGCAACGTTGTCGTATCTTCCAGCCATCGCCAAAGCCGGTGTTGACCTGGCAGAGATCCCCAAAAGCGGACATTTTGTCATGTACACCAACCCAGTTGCGATGTGGGACCGGATTGAAGACTTTTTAGGGAGAGCGTCGAATGTGATCACAAAGGTGCATATACAGTCAGCTACGTAGACGGGCAAATGTACAGCATTTATGGTCAATCTTTTTGTCCATCCACAAAATTGAAATTCCGATGACTATTCCTGCCGAATGAGTCATTACCAGTTGTCTTTTGTGTAAGAACATTCATTTTGCTCAATCTTCTAACCGCCGGCTCTTTTCTACGGTAAGTTGGACTTACTAAATCTCAGTCTCATTGGATATGGCACGCCGAAAGTTGGACTCGGCGCAGCACACATGGGGTTTTGAAATTCTGCCATGTGAGTTACGGCATCAAATCCTCGAAGATCTTCGACAGCAAGCCGGCACAGAACAATGATTATCCGCCTGGACCCACGTTTCTCGGGAATGGCAGCGGTTCTTTGAGCCAGACATTTTCGAGTGCCTGAGCCTCCAGACTCCCGGCCCAGATATTCGGCAACTCCAGAACGTCGTCGTAAATGGTCGACAGAAGTTTGTCAGAAAGATCTCTCTTCATGTGCATTTGGCGCGGTACTCCAAACAAGAGGAAAATGAGTTCGAGGATGAACGCACGAAAAAGGCAAACACAAAGGCGTTCTCTGGCGCCATACTCAACCTCTTCTCGGTCCTGTCTGGATGGAAAGATGGTGCCTCAGCTCAAGGTCTCACCTTTGAGTTGAGTGCTAGCTCGCCCAGTTACTGGGCCCATCCATCATCGCCCCAAACAGGCCCCCCAGGAGGAGTATCCTCGGTGACCTTGCGGTAGTCAAGAAAGATCTAGAGCGTCGTCAGTTGACATACTTGGGATTCGTTGTAGGCCAGAGATACTCACCGACTTGGTGTCATCAGCCTTGTATGCTCCAGGTAGCGCAACACCTTCGGGAAGGTTGGTCGTTCCATCCCCTGTGACAGTGATCTGGTGGCAGCCCGGGTAGAGTTGCGCCAGTTTTCCGTCTGTGTTCGTGCGTTGCAGTCCGAGAATCTCGTGTCTGTGAGAACCCAAGTTAGAAGATTATCTAGTCTCAAAGACCGAGGTCACACGTGCTGAAGAATGTACTCCCCAGGAGCAATCTTGGAGGGCAACTTGACATTGTAGGTGCTGTCTTTCTCTGGAAGTCTCTTGCTAGCCCAGGGAATGGTCTCCTTGGCATCATAACCAGACTGGTCAATCTTGACCCAGACGTTGCCGGTGCTGCCGTCAAACTCGCTGCCACAAGGTACGTCATAACTTCCCGTGTGTTAGAGCTCGTAACCTTCGATCAAAGCCGAATGGCGTCCATGACTTACTCAGGCTGGGGTGACGCTCTTCCACTCAGTCCACACGAACTTGACAGTGCTTCAGCAGCAACGCTGGCAGTTTCCCTGGCGGGGACGTTGTTCTTGTGGCCTCCGATGTTACAGGTGATGGCGTCGGTCTGCGTGCTAATTCAAAACAAATGAACTCCCGGCTCTGGAGAACCAACAACAAGTCTTGGTGCCATTCTTCATCACCACCCTATAATTCTTGGACAGTGCAGAATTTCTCCTGGTTGGTGGACTCCCCTGTGATGTCTTGATACGTTGCAACCGCCATTCCTTGCCCATTTCGTTATTGTCCAGAGTCCGAGTATACGTCTTTGTCGTTCCACTCGATCACAAGTCCACTTCTGCGATTGGTCTTTTCTTGGCATCCATATCCGTTCTCATCGCTGACTGGCAGTGGCTCTATTCAATATAAACGATGGGCCTCTCGGGCTGTGTTCCGGGCCTGGGGGAGATTGGTGGGAATTCCCCAAAACATCACCTTTGCGACCCTGCAAGTATATCCACCCAGCGCAGATCTTCCACAACCCAAATGTTTCCAAGATTGAGATTGGTGAACAGTCAGAAAACGGTGTGAGCTTAATTACTTAGGGTGTTGGCAGGCACCTCGATTTGGCTAGTAGAGTCTGAAGCTTATTGAGCAGACTGGAGTTCTTGGCTGGGTTTGACCGTGCTTGCATCAGGTCGGCGGACCACACCCTGTCCTCAGATTGATCCAGGGGCTTGAGTAGAGAAAATTCTCCCATCCCACCGGACAGGACAAGACCTGAGAATAACGACAATTTTGACATCTCAAGAACGGGCGGGCGAGCATTGGGGGCCGACGTTTACAAAGACACTCCAGAATCAATTCAAGATATTGTAGATATAGGCAAACTGACATTGATACTATGATAATGAGACTATAAACAAGAAGGAGAAGCATTCATCCATGCATGTACTTGGTGCGATCGTCGGTGAGAAAGTGTAGACAAGAAAAGAAAACGGAACCGTTCAGACTGATTTATGAATGGAAAACCAGCAGCTACATCATTCAGTGAGATGACCAGTACTGCTCAAGAGCGTCGTTGACTTCATCAACCTTGCTGTATGCCTCCGTGTTGGCCATAAACTGGATCGACTCCTCAATGGCGCTGTCGGAGAAGGGGCCAGCGCGGGTGCGCAAATCAGCCATAACGTAAGGCTTAGCCCTCCAGCGATCTTCCATGGGGTCGATGAAAGTCGTCTCGTTGTAGCCCCAGTTAGGAAGAGTGGTGACGTTGAATGCCGCCATCATGTCACTGTCCTCGTGAATCAGGTTGTGGCAGTGGAACATGTACACTCCATCCCACGGCGCGTAGTGAGCCTCAACGAGGACAGACTCACCGCGGCCGAGCCATACAACGTCCTTAAGACCCTCTGCTTCGTAGGGCATGACACCGCGATCACCATCTCTGGCAATGACCTTGAAGTCGACGAGGTGGACATGAATAGGGTGGGACCATCCATCAGAGCTGTTCTCCAGCTCCCAGATCTCAACAGTACCCCGGGGAACATTGGCCAGCATGCGGTTCTCGGTATCAGCAAATCCGACACCGTTGATGCGCCATTCGCCATTGGTGCGGTGGAATCTGAAGTGATGGTCGATGACGTTTCCGGTTGAGGTTGGGAATGGGACAGTTCGCAGAGTCTCCGGAACGCTGGATGTGTCGGGTGAAGAGGTGGTGGAGCCGACGATGAACTTCATAACCTTGTCGGTGTTCAAGTAGTCATCCTCAACCCCGACACCACCAGCCTTCGGGAAGTTTCGGATCTCAAGTTGTTGTCCAGCGTACTTGGAAAAGTCGATGATAATTTCATACCGCTCAGCACCAGAAACGTACTATAGTAGGTCAGTCCTGCATTAAAGACACGAAAACAAAACCCATGGGCTAAATATACTCACCAGATCAGAGACTTGCACAGGCTTGGTCAAAAGGCCACCATCAGCTGCAATAACCTGGAAGGGTAGCTTGCCGTTGGGAGCATTGGAGTTGACGAGGTAAAGAGCAAATGCGCGGGATACAGAAGCGTCCAAAAGGCGGAATCTATACTTGCGGGGTTCGACGTTCAGGAATGGCCAGGGCTGGCCATTGACATGAATCACATCACCCCACAAGCTGTCTTTCTCTCCAACAGTCGAGAACAGTGTTCCGTCATCATTATACTGCTTGGAGGTGAGAACCAAAGGGATGTCGTAAACGCCGTAGCCAGTAGGCAAGTTCAAAGCGTCCTCGGCCGAATCGCTGATGAGATAAGCTCCAGCTTGACCCATGTACGCGTTTTCGGCGGTCTTTGTTGTTTAGAGTCAGTCCAACATATCCTTTGGGACGTACGATTAATGACTCACCAAGTGCATTGCGTGATCATGATACCACAGCGTTCTGGCGGACTGCTGGTTGGGGTAGTAGTAATCCTTGTACTCTCCCGGATTGGTAATATCCTCCGCCCAGCCATCGAAAGCCGCACGGGAGTAGGACCCATGGAGATGAACAGAGTTCTCATGAGCAGCGTTGTTGATGAAACGAACCACAGACTCGGTGCCGCGGGGGATGACCAGAGTGGGGCCAGGAGACATCCCGTCGTAGCCAACAAGAGTGGCAGGACGGAGGTTGAGATAGACCTGGTGACTGAAAGGCTTGATCTCCAGCTCATAGTACCAGATCTCCTTTCCGGTGACGGGACTGATTACTTTCCTATTTTCAAATTAGACACATCATCACTAAGAAGAGCGTTTTGTAAGCTGTACTAACTTGGTAGGCTCCTTAACCGGCGGGATTGGAAGAGCAACTTTATAGATCAAAGCATACTCTGGACTCAGCCAGTCCTTCTGGAGAGTGAAAACATCTCCAGGGTCATCTTCAACAATCTGAGCAAGAGCGACGACCTCTGACTCGGGAATCTCCGAGACGTGTGTCTCGCTGAAGGAAGAGTTCTGCGCCTTTACAGAACTGAAAGAGACAGCAGCTTGGATAGCTGCGATAGCGAGTTGATAACGCATGATGATGACCGCTTGAACACTCAGACTGGCAAAAGCTAATGCTAATGTTTGAAGGTGTTCAGAAGACTGAAGTCTGAAGTTGTTTGGTTTCGTTTCCAGTGTCTTCATAGGAGAGATCCGTAGCCTTATATCATGATGGCTGACTTCACTTGGTTGTCCGTCGACGGAAAAGCATGCGAATATCTTGGAAGCCGGCGGAAAAGACAACCCTCAGACGCATGCTAATCACCAAGTTGCAGTTGAGATCCGGTATCGTCCGTCGTCCCCTCCAGCCTCTCCACTTGACATGTGCTTCATCCCACGCTTTGCTCGCGCTCCATGCTCTGATAGGAAATCAATAGCCGCTGTGACTGCTGTCTCCTCTTGCAGATGTGCCGCATGAGTCTGCGAAATCCCTCAGTCTCGTAGGAATCTGGGCCGCCGTTCCGGTCGTGATGGAGTCGACATGGCAGCACAAACTTCTGTCATGGCTCTGCAATGTGACAGCAAGATCCACCGGTATGGCGGTCTGTCCGGGTTTCCCTTTTCTGCAGTACGAGATGCTAGCCACATTGATGTTGCTTGAAAGTCTTGTCATAACGGCACCAGGTATGACTGACTCCGGGATGGAGGATGAGTGCCCCTTGCCAAGAAGCTTCCCTTGCAGCGATGGCACAGAAGACCCGCGGTTAACGAGATGATTGTCTTGGTAAATGGAACCTTAAAGTCAAAGACGTCAGTAAAGACGCAATGGTGTTCGAGTAGTGGGAGAATCCTTAGGGGCTCAGTGATCTCCATGTTGCGACTGCTCGCAAATATGTGTTGTCGATGGTTGGTGTTGTTGAAGTGGCCATGGCACGGTCACTTCACTTACGACTCTGCACTTAGCACTGTAGACCGACTACTACAGCTTTAGCAAAATTGAAGGATTGCCTGTTGTAACATTTGCAACTTCGTCACGAATCGACTGTCACCCAAAGCAACGGAGCAACACGCGCCATGTTGCAGCACGGTCACGGCATGCAGCTAGTATCACGCAAAGGATGTGGATGCATGTCGTCGGAGAGACCTTCGTTGAATCCCATGATTCAATGTTGCACTCGTATCCATACGAGTCCCAGACCGAGGCTCAAGGCTTTCTCTTTTGCGATTCATACAGCCCAATAAGGGTGGGCATGGTCTCCAGCCTCTACCTAGTACTGAGTCTTGCCAAGACAAGTCCAACCGTTGACTAACCTACCCGCACCTCCATGAGCACCATGCTGATAAGCACTCTAAAGAGACGATGAACCATCGATCTTAACGTGAAGTTGCGTGGTCTTCGGGATGGGGACGATCCGGGTGACATCGTGCTAGTTCCGTTGAGGCTGCCTGCTCGCCGGTGGTTGGTTGGTGTTCTTGGATACTGCCGACTGCTTGCGCGGCTAGCCAACCCCAGACTGACTAAATCCCGCAATATTGACCGCTGCAAAAGTCATTAGTGTTCTGCTGGGGTCAAGGGTATTGACTCCTTCGTGGACAGTCGAGGGGATAATGCCACGCACGGTTCAGGGGGGATCCAAGCCACGAAGGCTTTTCCAACGTGCTTCGGTTGAGCCCCTATTCCCCGAGCCCGAGCTAGCAACGGTGATTCGGGGTGTTTTTTTGAATTTCGATGGAATCGAAACTTTGCCATGGTCGTACTCTCGATAGAGCGGAACTTGGAAAGATTTGCGGCGATATGCGCCTCGTTCTGTCCCTCCCATACAAAACCTCCCACAGCAAATGGCATTACACGGAAGCAGAATTGGCATCCCTTGGCTACTTACGGAATCAAAAGCAAAAATTACCAAGCAACTGGTTTTCTGCGGACACGTGCTTAGACAGCATCAGCTGCCGGTGGCGACTCGTGAAAACCTGCCTCCTTGCCGCCAAGCGTGTACATTCAGGTGAAGATTAGGTCGTGTCATGCATCTTGACTGCAACTATATCACGCCGCATCCGGCCCGTACCCTACGTTACCCGTAGCTAGTTGGAAGAAATGCCCCGGCTGGCATACGGAGCCGAACTCTATATGCCTATGAGGGTTGCGGCGAAGCCTTCAGAAAGGAAGGTGGTAAAGCAGGCGGCCATTTGACCCATTTTTACGGTAGTTCTTGGCGGGAAGGGCTTGTCAGGTCCAACGATTTCCACATGAAATACGCGGGGAGGCTCCAGGTGGAGGGTCGACGCGGGGAGTTCCATATTGTTTGGGCCCGAATCGGGATAATGGCCTGGAGAGCCACGACGCATGGTTCCACTTATCCTGTCCAAACGTGCAGTTGTGGGATATCGCGTAAGTATCAGTCATGGCTGGAACGTGATGAGTCGTGATGCAAGCCGTCTACGGAGACGCCATCCATGTTGGCAGTTGTCTCTGACTGAGGAGGAGCAATCCTCTTTGACCGTGATGGTGGCAATTGCCAAGATGTAGCATCACCTCAAGGAACGGCAGGTTTTGACTAGCGAAGAATCCTGTTTGTCGGCAAAACCTGCGACTGTTGCATGTGAACAGGGAAACCGGAGCGAACCCCGATCTGTTTGAGTAGCGTCTAGCAAAAAATGCACGGACTGCTATGATTTGCGACTGCGCTGATGTCTATTCTGAGAGAAAAATGACATCTCATCCGATGATGATCTTTCACATTCATCTGTAGTTCGCGACTTGATCTTCTTGGCTGGGTAACAGAACTGTGTCCAAAGTGCAGTGGGCAACCCTTGAAAAAGTATGGCTGAGACTCATGTGGCTGCGCTTGGATGCCTTTTGGGGACGAAGGTTTAGGCCACCAAATGAGGTCGAGAGATCCTTGTCACCACCAATGAGGGGTTCCCTATTTCCTGCTAAAATGCGTCCCTGGGCAGGGATCGTTCAGGAGCCTCCTGCTACGAGCCTCTTTCTTGCCCCCCCACGATCCTACTTCTCAAGTGACAACGTGCGAGGTGCAACATGCAGCAATGACCAGCAGTCTAAGCCGGCCCAAGAGACTGGGTTGCATTCCCCTGGTTACTATGAACTCGGCTCCAGGGGTTTCTGAATCAAGATCCTGGGCAGGCAGGTTTTGACGACTCGGCTCCCCTTTCTCCCGAGCACCAATCCGGCATAGGTCACCAATTATAGACATGTAGCGCGCGGCGCGGAATCGGTCCCGGTGACAACACCATGCAGTTGAGATGCGTTGAGTGGGGCCCGATCAAGGGATTCTCACGATACACCTACTGTTTACTGCGAGAAAGGGAGCGCCACAAGTTGAAATTCTGCTCGGGTTGTCACGAGCATCGCGCGTTCGAAAATGGCTCGCCCAAGTTGGACACATCTCCATCTTGGCAGAGGGTCACGATTTCAGGAGGCTAGCGAACATGGAGCGAACATGGAGTTGGGCATGGGGTATCTGCAGTCTTCCCAGTGCCTTCACAGGCGACTAGACCGTTCTATGACAGAGGAATGAACCAAAATGGGTTTTCCGAGCCACGCCTTTGTTGACCGGTCTCGGGGGAAGGTCGGAGGCCTCGTCCTCATTGCTCACCGGCGTCCGCACCGGCTCTTCCGGGGAACAAAACGGCTATTGCGCAGCGTCACGCTGCAGGGTCCCATTGAGTGCATATGTGCTTTACTAAGAGAAAACGCTTTCTGCCTCCTTGACAGCCAAGACAGTCCATTTGCAAAGGCAACTCAGCGCAATAGTTCGCCTTGGCAATGGTCAACAACGTTGAAGCGAAATCAATCTTGGGCGTCACGCAGAACAGACATTCGCTTTGAAGTAATCTCGTGAGCAAAAGTTATGGATGATTCGGAGATGGCTCAAAAGAGTAAATGCAGATTTAGCGAAAGGGGTACGGACAGGGTGGAATTCATAGTGATTAAGATCATGATAAATGGGCCAGGAAGTCCGTGGTAAAACGAGAACTTTTTGGTATCACCACCCTCAACTTCTCTCGGCTCCTCAGTCTCTTGTCTTTAGCCTTCAATGCACTATCTTCAGCTGTTTCTTGCCCTCTGGGCTCTCTTTTTCACCCCTGTGTGGGCTCAAGAATCGCCAATCTGGGTTCAGGGCGCTCTCGAAGATGCCATTGCTACGGATGACACTTTCAACACCGGCGGCACCATTGTTGTCAATGGCTTCACTATGAACGTTCCCAAGAACCTTCTTGTGCAGTTTCCTGCTGCCTGGGTTCCTTGGAAGGAGTTCGTCGCCAACAAGGCCGACTTCGCTGGCTATGAGACTTTGGTAAGTCCAGTCCCCACACGCGTACCAGGAACGGGTTAAATTAACCACAACTTGGATTAGGTTATTGGAAACAGCATCAACGGAGAACCCCGAGTTGCACAAGTTCAGCTATATGAGTTCTTTGAAGGCTTAAGCAGTGGCTGGGTCGAATCTGTTGACTTCGCAGACGGAAGTCTCAAGATTCAGAACGGCCCTACTGTGCGCATCTCGGACCCCAACGCTGTCTTCTCCAAGGGCTTCACTGGTGCACCGCTCATGACTGCCGACGATCAGAGCCCCAGTATCACGTCTTTCTCCGGCTTCCCCATGTGCATCCCTAGGAACGAAACTGATCCGCTTTGCCCGTTGACCAACCGCCCCTTCGTCGGCCCTGGAACTTTGTAAGTACTATGTCGAGCTTATGGGATTCGTCAACTAACCGTGAACAGCACTGCTCCGGACCCTCTCGTCATGGCGCCGTTCCAGGCTGGTGACTTCATCACGTTCTCTGGATTCCGTCGAGGCAGCGAGGTCATTGCTTTCAGCATTGTTGCTCAGAATGTGCAGATTAACACCCTTGGTGATATTGTCTACGTTCGTATGGAGCTTGGGCTTCTGGGAATTGACAACCCCAGCCCCAACGCAGAGATTGCGGAGTCTCGAGTAAGCTTACATGTGACTACCGTTTTTGACATCATGTCGGTGCTGATATAATCCACTTCCAGTTTATCGGTTTCGTGTCAAACAATCGGGCCACTGTCTCACTTTACGCCATGGATGTTGATCCCTGCACCGGCACCACCTCCGACCGGATCATCGCTTCCATGGGACTCCGCGGAGGCCGCAACGCTCAGAACAAGTTTGAATACCGCAACGAGATTCTCTTCAGATACACCAGAGAGTACCACGTTATTGCCGAAATTGACGGTGTTGCGAAGACTCGCGTCACCAAGAACAACCTCACTGCCGGAACATACGTGCAGCCTGTCACAGTCTGGGTACCCGGAGAACAAGACGTTCCTGGAGTTCCCCCCGTCTCGTATGACTTCTCCCAGATGGAGTTCCTGACCAAGGGCGTCGGCGCCGATGATGCGGGTAACGTTTGGGGTCCTCTGGAGCCGTTCCCTCAGACGGGTGTTTTCATTGAGGCTCCTGTCTGTGCCGCTACTCCCGCGGCCCGCGACTTGAAGGTGGAAAAGCGGGGAAGCATCGGACGATGGTACGGCAGAGCTCGCGCCGATGCCATTTCTCAGCTTGAGAATGTTGACACTACGGACCCGGTCGTTGTTGTGGCTCCGGAAGAAGCTGCCGCGATCGCCGAGAAGAAACAGGAGGAGGCTACCAACAATGACTCGCAGTGAAATGCGACTTCGTTGACAGCTCACAGAACCTTTACCTGACGGATGTGACGGGACTTTGGTGCATTGTCTGTCACCTGAACCTTGAAGTTCGGACATCCGGTATGGGACGAAATTCAACAACGCCCCAGACATCTTTCATTTGTACATGTGGTTGGATTTGGAAATAACTTCTTGTACATATATTGTCGCTCTTTGGACAAATTCCTGCGCCTGTTATGCCTAGACATTCTATTGTTGGGGGAGCCTGAAACACGGGCTTCTCCATCCCGTAGCTGTCAAATTAACCAGGTTTCCCCTGCAGTTTTCAACTCAAGATGATGTCAATTGATGCACTGTCCGTCCACTCGAAGTTTACTCTCGAACGGGGCTGTCTGAGACCAAACCGTTCACAGGCTTATGCCAACTTGTCATTGGTCAAAAGATCAAAGAATTCAACTATGTACATGAAAGTGACTTTGCAGACCGCTGCCTCGACTGATGATGATCCGGCAATTCTGTGTGCTGTCATGAGGGACCATCCTAATATCGACTCGAGGATTCGGACTTTAGGCGGGGCTGTTGACAGTGATTGAGGCGCTACCACTGCTGTAGTATCCCTCCGTGGCAACAATCATGTAATTGTGAGTTCCCAAATTCAACCCGACTGAAGCCCAAGCTGCGAAATGATTGCCAGTCGTCACAGTGCCCCCAACTCGCTTTTCAGTGCGCTAATTGACGCTGTTAGCATAGAACCTTCAGGTTGTTGAATGGAAAGACACACGATGGACCAGTATTGCTGGAATGTTGCTGTGCCTTCGATACTAGGCTGCTGCACGCGAGTGCTGACGTAGATGTCGTAGGTTCCGCCGTCACTCGTCAGAGAACCCTTCTTCGTAGCACCGGAAGCAGGGTTGTATGTGCCGTAGGATTCGATGATGTAATACTCAATCAACGGGTTCTGGGTCCAGCCGTACACAGCAAGGTACTGAAAGTATTAGCCAATACTGCGCGTCATTGCTCTCTTCTAGTTGCGCTTCTTTCAGGTATGACACCAAGATGAGCACCTACGCTGTTTCCATTGGGGTTGTAAGTTCCCGAGTATTGAATCGTCCTAAGTCGGGAGCCATTAGCTACAGCTTTCGAGACTGGTTGTAATGCGTCTTACTTAGAACCACCAGGGTTCCAACCCTTGCCGCCGACAAAGTTGCCGCCTCCTCCGCCCCAGTTGACGCTGTAAGAGCCGCCAGCTCCGTTCGTGTAAGTGACTTGAGAGCCACCGTCGGTCCACCAAGAGTAGTAGTATCCATTGTGGTAGCCAGTTGAGCTCGGCGTAGACTGACGTTTGATTAGATCACTGCCCGTAGGGCTGGCAATGACGCTGACAAAAGCCGCGACGGCCACAAAGAGACTCGAGAAAGAGACCATGATGGAAAGATGAGTTAGTGTAACAAAGATTGAAGAAAGGCTGTGAAGATTAACATTTTGCTTCAGGGATCGCAATCGGCGCAACAACTTTTATATTTACAAATGTGCTACGTTTCTGGCGCCGCGAACTACACAGCTATTTCGCTGCCAAGTTCATGTTGTGATCACGCAAGACACAATGGCTAAAATCAGACTTGGCGAAGTGTTGTCTTACATGACGCGCGTTCAAGCAGCATCTTCTTGATTACATTGAGGAGAGGTATTCTAGCGTGCAAATTTGGCTAAATTCAGACCTATGATATCTCAGCCAGGAAAATCTGGGGTAAAGAGTCCTTTGACCCATTCGGTAAATGAACATGATGATCTGCATGTCTTCCCGCCCTTGCAGCGGTAGAATTCAAAAGTACCGAGTCACCCGCGATTGAGGTGAAAGATCATCTTGGCATGATCTACCTTGGCAACATCCATCGCGCAAACCTCCTGTTCATGACTGTGTCGTATTCAGCCTGGCAAACTAAGTGGTGGCTTTCTATCGATCTATCGAGGCAAAAGCGACCTGAATAACATGGCGAAACACACGTAGACTTTAGCCTAAATTTTGATGTCTTTTGGCGAAATGTCGTTGCGTACAAATATATAATAGTGAATCTTGCACACACTGCGCAACGTCAGCATGGAGCAAATCGAAGATTACTTGTTGTCTGAATTCAAAATATCCAATGGATACGAACCAAAAGCTTCAGTTTGCATCAGAATGCAGGTTGGATTGCTGCCAAAGCATCCAAGCGACCCAAGCTGTACCAGACTTGGTGGGAGCCGTTGTAGGGGTAGACTGTTGCATCGTGGCTGCCATCTGTTACAATCGTACCGACCAGGGTTTGAAATGGCTCGCCCTTCACCTTTTCCCCCGTCATTCGCCTAGCCTCAAAGCCTTGGCCCTCGTTTCTGCTGCAGAATCGGCGAAGGAAATATTCAATATGTATTATGTCATTGCCTACAAAATGTCCCCCGTTCATTCGATGTTATGCGAGGCTCGAGAACGCAGGTCACATGTTCTTGGCTATTTTTGTCTCAAACAGTTCCGCCCACCGGCGATTGGCAAAAGGAGAACCATGAAATCGGCATCAGTCTGAGCATGTAAGAATTTCTGGCTGATCTTCAGATCATGAGCCAAGTCGCAAATTCTTACTCCAAAATTCATTTGCAGAACGATTGCTGTGCTCTGCGTCTGACGCCGTGCAGCGATCTTGCGCTCATCGTACGGCAAAACTTGCCGCAAGCTGATACAAGCACTGTTGATCTTGGCAGGGGTGTGAGGCCCCCAGCTGCTTGATGAGCGACGATCTGGAAGCTGTCGGCAAGAATGACAGCCCAACAAGAAATGGTGGCAGTGCAAATTGCTCATGTGACTCCAAGGCTTAGCTCCATGATTAAAAAGATGCTCGGGAGGAAAATCTTGAGCTGATTCGAGAGCATTAATGACGTCCTAATAAGTCAGCTTTGGACGGTCAGCCTCAGTAAAGGGATCCAAGGTGAGACAAGGAAACTCGCTACCAAAAACAGCAGGTCGATTTGGTGCGAATGATTCGTTTATCGAGGTGGGTGTTTCTAATATTTTTATCCCGAATCCCCTTAAACAGGTCCCAATGTTACCCGAGTCATTCCGTGACAAATTCGACGAAATGGCAAAGATCGAAGGGAATTCGGTGGCCGGCGGCACCGATGGTCACAGAATGGGGGCTGATCTAGGCCCGCCAGGAGTCGGAGAATAATGCATGGCATCTGGGGGAGCCCAATTTTTTCCGTTCATTCTTGGCACAAACAAGTCTGCAGCCCTCGCCTAGAGCTTCGCGTGTTTGAGAGGGGGTTCGGTTTCTCCATCCCCTGGCCACCCAAAAACAAGCATCAAAATATTCCAGTAAGGGTAGCAGCAAGCTTAAAAGACGGTTCCATCATTCATCCCTGTGGAGTTCCGCTTGTCAAGAGGCAGGCCTCTCTCAAATCATGCGCAGCGAAACTCCCAAGTGCGGGGGTCCGTGAGGCTTGAAGAGGGTGCTTGAGCGTCAGGACCCCGGAAAAGTGTGCCCATCTACGGCCCAATTGCAGTGTGTGTTGCATTAACTTTAAAGCTTGAAACAGCGATGCGGACAGTTTTTGTGGCAGGATTGGTCGAGTCTGGTCAAGGCAGTCCGACATAACCGAGCTTCGCGTGTGCCGTAGATCCGGGGCCATCCTAGTCTGCGGCACAATAAGCCTCGTTTGAGCTAATGATGTGACGGGATGATCAGGCATCTGAACAGGTGCCTGTAGCAGGATGAGGCTCCAGGGCTGTCATCTCGAGTCAAAAAAACTCATCCTTAGTAGAGTTCTGTATTGACTGGTGTCGAGGCTCAGGTGACGCCGCCATCCGGAGTTTCAGAGTGTGCCAGCCATGGCTGTGAGGACATGAAGAGACGAAAAGATATAAGACCTGAGAGAACATTGACTCCCAGACTTTGATTTTGTTCCCACCTTGAGCGTCTATCTGGATATCTCCTTCAACTTCTTACTATTACATTCTTTCCGTGCTGTGCGCGGCTCTTTTTAATCGAGCGACCATTCATTACACGACCTGGAGTCCACTCTCTCATATTGTTTACTCTCGTAAAACCCACACCAATCTATCAACATGAAGTTCTCCGCTGCTGCTTTTGTTGCTCTCGGCCTCTTGGCTGGCAACGTTCTTTCTGGTATGTGCTACTGATGAACTCTTCCCCATGTTTCCTGTGGCTAACAACCCAAAACAGCCCCCACCGTCGATGCTAGCGACGTCGCCCTCCCCATCGAAGTCCGTGCCGAAGACTTTGTTGCAAACGACGCCGCTCATCTCGAGGCCCGAGCCAAGAAGAAGAAGAACGCCAAGGCCGCTGGTGCGAAGGCAAAGGGTGCCGCAGCTAAGGCCAATGCCAATGCCAACGCGAAGAAGGCAGCCAACACCAACGCCGGAGCTGCTGCCGCCGCCAAGAAGAACAATGGCAACGCGAACACCGGCGCGAACGCGAAGAAGAACGCTGGCAATGCCAACGCGAAGAAGAACAACGGCAATGCCGCTACCGCGCCCCCGGCCAACGCCGCGCAGTTCTCTGGTCTGGCTTGCACCGATGGCAAGGGTGCTGGATCTTGCAACGCCCAAGGACAGTGCGCTGTCAACGGAAAGACCACGGCGATTGCTGGCCAGTGCGGCGTCGCGGCTGCGAAGAAGAACAAGCGTTGGGTCTCCGACATTGCTCATCTGATCTAGACGACTTTCAATGCGCACTTTCGTTTACGGTTGGGTGGAGCATCGGGACTTGGATGTAGTTAGTGGAAATGACCTCATGAATAAGGGCGGGTAGCCTTGGGAGTAATGCTTTCTCCGAAAACGTGTAATCAAAATGGACTCATGCTTTTGGTTTTAATCCGGCTCGCTCGACCATGACATCATGATCTCGGCTGATTGCCCGTGGGATTTTGAACATCATTTGACACCGAACATCGCTCATGAAATAGGCAAAGAATTGCAGAATTGAAAACGGTTTCTGTTGAAGCTGAGCTCTGAGCTACAGAACGTACGAGTAGTACACACTAATTCAATCATACCGTGAATGCTACATTTGTCCCATCAGCCCTGCTCACCTCGAACTTCTTGCGCCCTTTGATCTGAAGAGCAGTGCGCATGAATTGTCGCGCAGCTCCTACACTTCTTCCAAGGGCACCAACCATCCGAGCTGGAAACACTCGACACCACGGACAGTCTTCTTCGAGATGACGGAGGTCCACGGAAATAGCATCGAAAAGCTTCTGCCAAAACACCAAATCTCTCTGTTGGGTAGTTTGTTCCCATTCTCCTTCATCTCCCTTCAAAGTGGCGGCACGTTTGCTGTATTTTCTGCTCGTTATCGCCGTGCCCATGACAAGTACCCATTCCTGCTCGCTGCACTCGAAGCCCCCCTTGATTAGAATGAGAGCTGATCCGATATGCCAATTCTTCGCAGCAGATATCATGGGCATCAGATGGGTTATGCTCAACCCAGGCTCTTCTTCCTTCGCATATGCTTCGACGCATCTCAGACTAAGCCCGTAAGGACTGGAGCCTCCGACCAGCAGCGAGTTCAACTTGGACTCATCCCCGCACTCGGCCGCGATCTCTATGGGAAACCTCCCATCGCGGGGCCGTTCCGCAGACAACCAACGCAAGCCGCAAGTCCTTTCCCATCTGTACATCCAGTGTCTTCTATCGTTTACGTGGGCAGAATCTACGATCATGTCGAATATCTGCGCATAACCATAGGAGATCGCTTCCTCCAAGCCTGTTTCTACTTTTCGGTACCGCGACGCGTAAACCGGCCACCACTGTCCCGAGAAAGAGTCTCGTACAGTAGGCTCCTGCAGTGAATAAGGGCAGTTCAGCAAGAGTCGCAGTGCTTTCGTTTGCCGATTGCAAACAACTTCCATGAGCAAGTCCGCGAACTCTCCTTGCAGCATCCAGCCGTCCGAGCACTCAAGCAGAGCTGAGAATGTCTCCACGTCTCCATACTTGACTGCCATTCGACACAAATAGGTATCGTAGTATTTTTCAATCTTTTTCCTGTCGTCCTCGGGCGCATTATAACTTTTGCCTTGCGACATATCGATCTCGTACTTCACGAGGAGAGCGGCGAGGTTCTGGTTGCCACTTCTAATCGCCGCCTCCATAAGAGAGCCGAGTAGAGGCTTCTTCGTCGTCAGTTCTTTGTGTCGCCAATCGTTGCAAAACCTGTCTGTGGCAATGGGCTGATATGTAGACAGAGATTTCGGTCCTAGTGTGAGAAGTTTTGAGAGTATCGTATCATCGACGTCGGACCTTTTGAGATAGACTTTGGCCACAAGTGAGAGGCTGTCGATTGTTTCCTTGGTGATGGCAGCCTTTTCGGGGAACAGCACGGATTGGAAGTAAGGATCAAACAGCATCCATATCCCGTACCGCGTCGTGATGGTTTCCAGCGATGGCTGAGGATGAACAGCATAGCGACACAAGTCGTGTATGTAGATGAATTTTCGCTTTCCTGTAGGATCCGTGCCATCCTGTGTCATGAGTTTATCCGCCAGTGAGTTTATGACGCTTGACAGATTCGCACTCCACGGCAGGTGTCGGTACGGCTGTTGGTAGATATAACGTGCCAAGAAAGTACTCGCATCACTGTTTTCCGTAAGTTTGCAGTCCGCGGAGGCTCTGTCGGCTGTAGGTTGAGCCCTTTGATGCAGGATGGTGGCTTCGCGGTTGTTTCGCATCCTTCTCAATAGTCTTGTTCGTGAAATTGCCCCCATGACTTCTGTTTCGAAAAGTTCTACAGTTGTCAGATTTATGTCATATCATTTATAGATTGAAGATTCACGTTGCCTTACTGCAAACTCTCAGAAGCCGAACTGCATCCCGGAGGTTGGTGTAACTCTCTTCGCGGTACTCCACAGCCTCGTCCAAAATCTGGCATAGGCACTCTGTTGGAAGACACAACAAGTCAGTCCCCTGTGTCGCCGTCGTGAGCTTGCGTCGAAGGGCCAATCCAATGGTCTGTTGTTTCTCCATCTTGGGTGGCAACGCGTGTGGTAAAGTAAATAATATTCGAAGGACGATCAGAATACAGACACAATGTGAGTATTTGGTTGTCCCAAACGGCAAGAAACAAAATCCAGGCCCGGTGTACAATATGTAGGTATTTGTTCTCAGGTTATTTTGTTGTGCTTTAGATGACTCGAAGGAAGCCTATTTCGACCCACCACACACCCACACCCCCCTGCACTGAGGCCAAATTTCTCCCAGGGGGCGTCATCCAGAACCGCCCTGGAGGAATCACTACCGAACTTTCATGCGATAAGCACTTGATCCCTTGGCAGGCGCTTAGCATTCCTTTCTCGACTCTTCCGGTGCCCTTCCATGATTAGCGGCCCCCAAGCTGTGTCAGGAGACCCTCATTTCTTGATGGCCAGACATTCCCTACATTCGGAAGTGCCCGGAGAGTGTCAAGGTTGTGATTGCCCGTCTCGATCACGACGCCCGAGAAAATCGCGTGATCGAAGCGCTTGACGACTTTGGTTCTCTCGTCAGCAGTCAATTTCCTGATCAGCTCTTCTCTGTCTTCGTCCTAGAGGCAAACGTCAGCCATATGCAATCAAGATAGCGGGTGCACTGGGGCTCTGACAGCAGGGAAAGCGTACCTTGCTACTACCAAACTCCACGATGAACTTCTCGCCCATGATGGCCAGAGTGCAGTAAGTGACGAGGAAGAACAGGTGTGGCAGCATTGATCGGGTTCGGTCTGGTTGTTGAGGGCAGTACAGATATTATCTGCTTGTTGTTGCAGATATGAAATCGTGTGTTTTTTCGAGGTGCAGCGCGATGACGCATTGACACGTAGAATGCAAGAGCTGTTCACACCTTCCTAAATGGGCCTTTTCTATGTAGGAAGAAAAAGGACAACACCGAAGGTCAAAGTCGTCGCGAAAGCAATTATCATAACAATGGCAAGCTTTTTGGTCGGTTTCTTTTTCTCTGAAATGACTCGCTGCACGTAGTGACAATTGAACACACTGGGACGAAGCTGCGATGGCAGCCAAACCTTGTGCGCTCGAGCAATCCCTGGTAACTCAATGCTCGGACAGAGTTCATCCTGTCAACTCTAAAGTTTACTATCACATTTGCTGGCACCTACGGCGAATTTAAATAAAGTTAAGCTCAGAATTATGCTTGAGTAGCTTAAGTAGATTTTGGCTGCCTATGGAAATGTTTTCGCATTACGGAAAATACAGTAACAAATTATTGTTTGATATGACTGCTTTATTAGCCCTCGTCCGAGTGCCCGCGGGGTATCCAATGACGCTGTCATCTTTATGGGCACGATTCAGCAAAAAGCCCATTCATGCGAGGCTGAATGACCATCCTGATTGCAACTCGGTCAGTTTCTGAACCGATCCAATTGTTTTGCGAGGTGTCTTACCAAATTTACTCTTCAAGCAGAGCATTTGCCCTTGGCGTAGTAGCCGCATCGCACAGCGTAGTTGCCAATCTTATCGGGGATGTCATAATCCTTTGTCCCACTTCTAGCACCACGGTAGATACCGCACCGGAAGTCCGGGTTGGTAGCAGAGTTGGGGAGGTTCGATTCGTCACTGGCCATCTTCCCGCCGATATCGTTTTCGCAGTACCATTTGGCATTGGAAGTGGGAATGCCTTCGTACAGAGAGGTATCGACATGCGAGTTGTAGAAGTATGCGCAGTCCTTGGCTGCGACGACTGCGGCCAAGGTGGCCAATATGAAAGTACCGAAGCCCTGCATGGTGATGAAGTTTCTCGCAGTTGTTGTGGAGATGGTTTGTAGGTCTTGAAACGTAGCAGACCGATCGTGACGTTTGGATGGCATCGATTCACCTTTAACGGATTTATAAGGGCATGACGCAGTATTCCTGACCGTCAGACCGGGCCTTCCTTGCACTGACTCGTGGCATCACCATGACCTGAAGGCGTTCATTTAAAAGAGTTGCGGATCTACGTGCCATGAATCAGATGCAACCCCTAAAACCAATTACAGGTCTGTCTTGATTGATTAAATCTAGCTGCAAATAGCCTAGGAAGTCCCAGTCAAATTACCCGGTCTAATCTTTGACACGGATTCTCGCATTCGTTATCCGAAAACTGTCATGTGCACTGCAGACTTCCCCAGAGGAACATAGTGCGCGACTACTGCCACGATTGAGTACCATTGGGGCTTTCATATCAGGGGCCAATATTTTATCATAATACATCTTTGTTATCGGTCAACGTCGGTCAACGGAAAAGGCCGAAAAGGCCGCGCCGCATGCTTCCAGAAGGCGCTTGTATTCTTCGTATATCTCATATCATATTTGTTGCCCTAGACAAACAGTTCAACGTTCCACTAGCTTCCGCTCGGTCTCCCCGTAGATGGACGCCCCAACTACGAAGTATTGTATAGAGCACGACGACGCTCCTTCAAAGCTGGTCGCCTTGGTTTCAAACACATATGTGCAGAAAGATCCAGCAAGTGCATGGAAACAGACTGACATTTAGGCACTCTCCGAATCCGAATCTTGTTCGATATTCTTGAAAAGGTTTTAGGGCAGGCATAGGCATGATAGGGATGGGATATGCTGAGGCAATATCAAAGCTTATCAAGGTGTGCTTTTAGTGCATTAGCTAGACTCTGAAGGAGGAAGTAAATCAACTAGAACAGCGAATAGGCGGCACTTCCATTGCGGTTCTACCGCTGACAGTATAGAGAGAAATGGGAAGGACAAAAGCAGAGAAGGCCATTTACTAAGCGTGGTTCTTGCCAGATCTCATACTTGTCATGTGTTACTGCGCAGATGATGTTACCCTCTTGACTGGAGTCTGGGTAAATGGGGAATACTTCAACTTCGTCAACATAACTTCAACATCATTGACTCTACATCGTGCATCAAAAGACTTCCATCGTAGACTTCTAAGATCTTTGCTGGATACAATGCACAACTATTACAAGTTTTGAATTGACCGGCCAGATCGACTCTGGACGATCAAGACTATCTTAACAGTCCAGTGCCAAATATTCCATTGTGCGGTTTTTAGCGAGAGCGCTGCGATTTCATGTTGTCGCGACAATAGTCAATGAATTATCGTCTGAGAGCCTTGTGCGTTGAGGTCGGTTCTAGTTCGTGACTAATTCCGAGGTTGCGGAGTTTTGCAGCTCGGTTTTCAATCCTAGCTAGTCTGGGTCAATATTCCGTGCCGACGGGAGCGCCACGTCATAGGTGGACATTATTACTCAAAAGGCGTGGAAGACATCTGCGCATTTCCGCCAGGAAGACACTCTTCTCAACCGTGCATCACGAAAAGCTTCAAAGCGCACAACACCAGATTTGTAAGCTCTAGACGATTATAAGGCCTTTTGTCGCTTTTTGGGTGCCGCGCACCCCAGACGTCAATTCACTTTGTCGATCGCCCAACATGGCTTACAGTGCGGAGCAGCTCGACCAATACTTCAACCACATCAACTACCCTCGCGAGAAGCATGCATCGGACCCGCTTCAGCGTCTCACGGAGATCCAGGCACATCATCTTGCGAGAGTGCCGTTCGAAAGCTTGACACTACACTACTCGAAACACAGGCTGATCTTACTAGATCTCCAGGACCTGTTCCGCAAGATTGTCAACGAGGGTCATGGCGGCTACTGCATGGAGGTGAACGCCTTCCTCGGCGCGATTCTGAAATGTTTGGGCTACGCGGTCCTCAGCGTTGGTGGCAGGATCAAAGGAGATGAACGTTTTGGTGGATGGTGAGTTCCGCGACTTCGACTTTGCGAATTGTTTGGTGATGACTCATTGATCCCAGGTCTCATATGGTCAATCTCATCCGCATTGGTGAACAGCGTTACATGGTCGACGTCGGCTTCGGAAAAGGTGCAGCAATGGTTCCTGTGCTTCTGAACAAGGATGGCGGTCATGAGTTGACCACCATCGCGCCATTGAGGGGCAAGCTTGTCTACGAGAAACTGGACCAGCACACAGACTCCGACCAGCGCATGTGGGTGTACTACTCCACAGACAGCGCCGATGGCCCCTTCAGGCAGCGTAATTGCTTCACCGAATTGGAGTTCTTCCCGGAAGACTTTGAGGTCATGAACTTGGCCACTATGAGCAGGCCGACGAGTTACTTTGTCAAGACCGTTCTTGCCATGAGAACAATCTTAGATCCCGAAACACGCAAAGCGGTGGGAACTCTCGTTTTGCATAAGGATGAAGTGAAGCAGAAGATTGGCGACAAACTCGAGCTACTGGAAACACTAAAAAACGAGGCGCAGCGCGTTGCAGCTTTAGAGAAGTACTTCTCGATCAAGCTGACGCCAGAGGAACAGAGAGCCATCAAGAACATGCCTACGGAACTATTGGAGAGTAAATAGACTGATCTGATCAGTAAATCAGTGGATGGTACATAATACTAGAGTTCTGCAACCCCTATTTCATTTCTGCAGTCTCCGCATGTGAGCCTTCGACAGTCTCGCGCTCCTTCTCGTGCAGTCTGTTCTCCAAGTCTCGACTGTGGTGTCTCCTAGTGGTCTTGCCTGCTACGAACCAGCTATTACTAGAAAATAGTTCATTCATCTCTTCCAATGGACGGCCCTTGGTCTCGGGAAGGAATGCCCAGAAGAAGATAGCATTGGTAATGTTGCAGACGACGAACAGGAAGTAGAACCGGTAGCCTACGGACTCCATGGCCTCCGGCGTTACTTGACCCTGGAAAGACTGTCAGAAACTGTTAAAGCACTCTTTAGATCCAATTTAACTTACGATCATAGTGTTGAAAGCAAATGATACCATGGTCGTGATGCTGACACCCTTGGCACGAGTTCTCGTATCAAACACTTCAGCGCAGATGATCCAACTCAGTGGCCCATTAGTCGCGCTGAAGGAGAAGTTGTACAGCCAGGTAACAACAATGAAGCCCCACTGAGCGCTCAAGTTGTTTGATTCGCCCGGAGGAAACTTGGCCAGAAGGACCGCGGCGATAATGAAGGTCACAGAGTTGAACAGACTGCCTCCAATAAGGGGCCAGCGACGGCCGAGTCTGTCGACAAGCAGCATTGCGCAGATTTGGGCGATGATCGCTAGGCCATTGCTGATACCTTGATACTTCAGCGTATCGTCGGTTGCAATACCTATTTGCTCGAAGATACGAGGAGAGTAGTACTGTGATTTGTTAGCCCAGGTCGGTTGGTGTCAGTTCAATGTAATATACCTGAATAGCAGAAACTCCAGTCATTTGAACAGATGCTTGCACAGCACAGCAGAGGAACAGACGCCGAAAAGAGCTCTTGGAGCGGAAGAGTTCCATATAAGACTTTGCCTCGTTGTGGTGCTCGTGAGAGATAGCTGCCTTGATTTGTTCATACTCGGCCCGGACGAAAGGGTCGTCGACGTTGTGATTCGCGTGGAGTCGTGCGAGGGTCTTCAGCATATCCTCGTCTCTTCCCTTGTCACCAAGCCATCTGTGAAAGATGTCAGGTTTTGTGACCATTACTTGGAGGACCCTACTTACCTAGGACTTTCCGGAAACAAGAAGGTCAGAAGAGCGAGAAGCAGTGCCGGGATGTTCTGGATCGCCAGTGGAATCCGCCATTGCGCACTCGTCGTGGTTAGGTTTGTGTAGCAACCCCATCCAACCCATGTTGCAACAAATGCTCCGATACCGATCATGAGTTGTTGCAAGGCCGTGACAGTTCCGCGGATGCTTGGGTGGGCTAGCTCGGCTTGGTAAAGGGGAACGATCATGCAGAGAGCTCCGACACCGATTCCGGAGATGAACCGACCAGTCCACATCATGTGGATATCGCGGGCGCCCGTCTGAAGACCTCCGCCTAACAAGAAGAACAAAGCTCCGGTGACGATGGTTCCTCGTCTGCCGAGGCGGTCTCCGAGAGGACCAGCAGCTCCAGCCCCGAAGAAGGCGCCCGCTGTGAACATTGATACGACGAGTCCTTCGGTGGACGTGTCTGGGCTGAAAGCATCTTGGAAGGTGTTTGATGCTACGACTGCCGCGATAACACCTAAGTCGTAGCCGAAAAGAAAGGCACCGAGAGAGGCAAAGACTCCTACGAGCCATTGGTAAACTTGGGGTGAAAGAAGCGCCATTGTGACAGGAGATCCGTAGATCTATGGAGATCACTTTGAATGCAGAGTGCTATTCTCTCCATAACATCGCTGTCAGTGACCCATCCTGTCCACTTCTTATACCAACGCCGATCCGGGGAAGTAGAGTAGCCGCTTGTTGTGGGGCAGTCTTCCGGGTC
Source organism: Colletotrichum horii (assembly GCA_027406005.1). Taxonomy (NCBI): domain Eukaryota; kingdom Fungi; phylum Ascomycota; class Sordariomycetes; order Glomerellales; family Glomerellaceae; genus Colletotrichum; species Colletotrichum horii. Next base: position 5,691,737 of record JANVYB010000006.1, read on the forward strand.
CGCAATTTCGGTCGCTTCGGTAAACCAACACCCCGGACTCAATTCTGGTTCGCGCGGCTCTGAGTACGGGTCTTGGTACCTTGCTTGGCTCTCAATAGTGACGCAAACGGCCAAGGGCTGCTGAACGCGCTTCTTGGACATAAACCTTGCCGAGGCAGACCGCCTGACAAATCACACCACGTTTTCTTGCGCTGATTGAATGTCAAAGGGACATTTGAGCGCGTCGTGACGTCGATACCTTCCCTATGGAATTCGGTACCCGGCATGTCACCCGATCTAGATGCAGCACGGTGGAACCTGACGGGAAATCGGAGGGCTTTGACAGCAACAGCGCCAATCCGGATCAGTAGCGAGCTTGAGGATCCTCAAAAGTACTACGAAATGAAATGATTGAATGCCTTCTCAGAAATTCGACAAAAGGAAACGGATTCCCGAGGCTTCTACTGAAGGAGCACACATCGACCGAGGCCGAACGCGGGAGCCGGCGGCCGGCTTTCCGCCGGGACCCACACGTCGGCCTTTGAGTCCGGCCCCAGGTTTCGGTTCAGCGGCCAAGAAGATGACAGATGGGAGCCTGAAGGAAAACGTGACTTCGTGTTTCTCATTGCCCCGCACGCGTCTGGGCAAACGCGTCAACAAGAAAGCAACAAGCACGACTGAGGTAGCTTCACCCACCTTCGATAGACCACTCTCGCGTCAGTCTAGTCATTCGTGCCTCGCAGCCATTTGGGCGTCAAGCTTCACAGCCATCAGTCATCATGCCTGATAATCGTCTTGAAGATCATCCATCTGAGGATGGCCCTCGGCCCAAAAAGAGGAAGATTCGGAAGGGCACAACAAGCTGTTGGGAATGTGAGGATGCCAGCACATGCGCCATAAGATTTGTTCGCATGCTGATCGGTATCTGCCAGGCAAGAAACGAAAGATACGATGCCAATTCGCCTCTGCGTCTCACGAGGTTTGCGAGGGGTGCAAACGACGCGGAACAGCATGTTTGACCCAAGAATACGACAACGAGATCACAGACCAACGCGCAGCCGAAACGAGCAAACACAAGGAAACAGAAGAGAAGCTGAGAAGAGCTGAGGAACTCCTCGAGAGAATGATGGAGGCGGTCACCCGTTTGACGCCAGCGACAGAGTCCCTCCTTCCACAAGGAGGACACTCGCCGTCTCGCATCCATAGAGAGCGTCAATTGCCTAGCAGAGTTTCATCACAGTCGGCGTCTCCATCATCATATCCCAGCATCCAGGTCTTTGACAGCACCTTGGTATGTGCCTCAAAATCGGCATGATGGGCAGTTGACTAAATTAGGTGACAGGTGGACGAAGGTGTTGACTTGCCGGACAATCTTGGACAAGATTCGCCCCAGACTCGCCAGAATCGGTATCTGGACCTATGCACACAGCTTCACGACGCCTTGCCTACCCAAAGAGAGGCCGACTTGATCATCTCCGCAGGTCATACGGCCGAGTTCTTGCAGTTCTTCACACTCTCCTACCGCGATCTATTCAGCGGCAACATGCGTCCGTCTTCTTCGCTCTCTGTCCTGCCTGATCAATCAGGTCACCCTGTTCTCCTAGCTAGGACTCTCTTGTACCTTGCCAACGGTCTTCAGAATCTTCATCCATCTACTCCTAGCGTACAACTTCTCAATCTCGACAGGCCAATGTCTGAGGCCATGATTAGGTTCATCCACGCGGCTTCTCTGGTCACTAAAGACGACAAGCTTATGTGTTCCCTAGAGGGTCTCGAATGCCTGATCCTCGAGGCCGTGTTTTACATCAACGCGGGTAACCTCCGACAGGCCTGGCTTATCATCAAGCGAGCCGTCGGACATGCCCAGCTCTTGGGCTTCCATCGCAAACGCCCTAAAGGCTGTGCGACCCTCGACCCGATGGCGCAGGCGTCGCCGTCCATCATGTGGCATAGGATTGTTAGTCAAGATAGATACTTATCGCTCATGCTAGGTCTACCTGCTACCACAGCGAGCACTGCATCCCCTGGACTATCTTTTGTGCCAGGGGAGTGCCCTAGCGAGTATCTCGAGCGCGCCCACTCCATGCTAATGGGCCGCATAGCTGCCAGGAATGACGAGGATCAAGATATGCATGACCTTTCCACCACCCAAAGCATTGATCGAACAATTCAGGAAGCGGCTCAAAGCATGCCTCCCGAGTGGTGGCTTCTGCCTAACACCAGAAACAAGAACACATCTATTGAGCCGGCTGGCCCACAAATCCTTGAGGACATCCTGCGTGTGCTTCTTCAAATCACACACTTCAATCTTCTTATCCTTCTCCATCTGCCATGCATGCTTCGGTCATCTGGCGAAAGCACCTACAACTACAGCAAGGTTGCATGTGTGAATGCCAGCAGAGAGCTTCTCGGCCGCTACGTCAAGTTTCGATGCATGAACCATATTGCCTTTTGTTGTAGGAGCATCGACTTCTCAGCTTTTACAGCCTGCCTGGCTCTTGTGCTAACGCATATTGAGAGATTGCAACAGGGAACACAGGCGATAGACTTCCTAGCCCATCAACGGCTGAGCGATCGGGCTGTAGTTGAAGAAACCGTTGAGCTCTTCTTGGAGCTGAACGTATCAAGCAGCGATGACTTGCTGGAGCATACTGCTTCTATACTGAGGTCCTTGTTGGAAATGGAGGCTGATGCTGCCACTCAGGCGACTGCCTCAGCTGGTCTTGTCGATGCAGAGATTTGGCAATCCCGCCGCTGTCTATGTCTCAAGATACCATATTTCGGAGCACTTACTATCACTCGTAATGGCATATCTTCAAAGCCGACATCGGTTGCCTCTTCTAAGTTGGCCCCCTATGCAACAGATGAAGATCTACAGGGTATCGATTTCCAGTCGCAAAGAAGCTTGAGCATAGCACATCAATCATACTTCTCGACGGACGGCATCAGCTCGTTTGAGCCAGTCTCTCTCTTCCAAGACTCCGAGCAAAGCATCTTGTACTCAGGTCTGCCTGCCAACTCAGGAGACTGGTCGATATACCGCTACGATTGTGACCATGTTGGCGATATCACCAGCCATCCATCCGCCGAAGTCACCACAGGTGTATCAGAGGCAATGACACATTCTTGGGCGTAGATAGTCTCGAATCGTTTACCTAGATATCCATCTATCCCTGGGGACTCAAGATGGGAACGACGTGCTGGCATGGTATCTAAGCAGGTGAGAAAGCATTGAGATCTCATGTTTCCAATGTCTGCACATCCTCATCGTCTAATTTACCTCGCGATGGTCGTAATATGTATCAGGCCTTGGTCAAACTTGTTGTTCAACGTCTAAATCACGGGTTCTTGTCGTAGTGCTCCCCTCCGGTCATCAGTGACAAGTGTGGGAAGAAGTGACGCAAGGTGGCTCTGAGGTGTTTCTCATAGCCTTGGTGATTCCTAGGTCTATTTCGACAAACTACTGCCGGTAGCGATCGTACGCATCAAGGAAACAGTGACTCAATTTATGTGGTTATAAATGAATCTTTATTACAACATCCTAAGCTCCTCAGAGGTCTTCCTAGATAGAATCTTTAACTATCTGTCAGCCTCGCTGCACACCTTACCTTGGCTCACATGTGAGCAATATTGAGAATCACACGTGGTCTTTTACGTTCTGAGAGCAGGCGTGCGGATGTCCAGTTTTCCTCGAAGTCTAGCCAGCTTCGCGATACAACGTCGGGCAGAACAGTCGACGAGTTTTCCCAAACGTTTGAAAAGTAATCCTTACCAGCTGAAGGCAGTTTTTACTGTTCATGGTTCAAGGCAGCAGCAGCACCCACCAAATGCTGCCGCATTCCTCAAAACTTCTCTGGGTATCTTGCTCCTGGGTCAAAACCTTGATAGCCCCAAAACTCGACCGCCACTCCGCGCTCATGTTGACCGTAGACCTATTCTCACACTTAGTCCCGACCATATCGCAACTCACACACTTGGCCTGGCCCGATACGACTTACTGCACAGTTTTCTCATGAGGCCACCCAACCTTTGCTAGATGAGTACGTTCGGCCCTTTCAAGAGTATATTATCACGCAGACTTTCGTTCTCTAGCGGGTATTCTCTTCAACATGACTGGTAAGGACAGCCTCGCTCGCCCCAAATAGGCGATTCCCGGTCCCGCCGGCCAATGAACTGTAAGAGAAACAATTGAGTTCAGACTCTGCCTTCTTAATTCACCACTACTGCATAGCATATATCTTACTCCTCGATGCTTATCCATGCGCCAAGAAGGGGGCAGTGAAGCTATGAAATTCTACCGAATAACCCGATTGAAGCGAAGGAGAGAGCGAGAACGAGAATATCCCGTCGGCTGCCTTGCCCGCGAACAATGTCCTGCAAGCTCAGCCTTTCCACCTTGAACTCATTGAGGCGCAACGAGATATACAGCTTGGCAACGCTTGGCCCGACACTTCAATTGAGTTTTCCCGGTTAATCCAACCAAGACAACTTTCGTGACTTTCCTATTTGAGCTCGAGTACGGACTACGCGCAATTCGACAAACCATGACTCGACCCCGCTTTGCCCGCGTCCCCTTTCCCCTTCTCAAACGCGAAAAAATGCCCCCAAGAAATGATCGTCGTGTCACAGTCGCAGAAGATCTCGTCTCAAAGACCGCCAAGACAGCAGGAGCTGTGTGATCTGCACGCGACAGCTCGTCAACTCCTGCCTCCTTCACCCCCGCCCGGTGTCGCACTAATGTATGCTTATAATAGTCTAAACGACCTCACCCTTGATCCCGCCCCCAGCCGCATTGGAACGTTCAACGTATGGTTCGTGTAAATCGCCTCGGGATCTTTGCCGTGCGTTCTGATACCAAAGTCTAATAGCGGCGGCGGCGCGGAGATTGCAAGTCTTTTGAAGGGGGCGTGGGATGCAAGTCATGCTGACTGACAACTGACACAGGAACCGGTTATCGAACTGAGTATCGCAGGACGCATGGACCGTCGGAAAGCCTTGTTTTCGCTTGTGTATTTGTCAAGTGATCACCATCGAAGTTTCCAAGACCGAGGAACTGGTTAAAGCAGGGCGCCCAAGAGCGACCATGCTCTCGTCCCAAGGCTCGGACTCCGAGTCCTCACACGTGTCATGGGTATCCTTTCTGGAACGCCGAGCGTCGAGTCGCCGATAGCATGTCAGCAGCGACGAACAAAATTAAGGTTAATCCCTATTTTGAGCCGACGAGAGACTATCTGAACTGCCGAGCTTCGAAAAGGCTCTGGCAGAACACCCACAGCTGGACCTAAAAGACCTTAAAATGGGCGAGAACATGACGGCTTCAATCACGCTTACTAGTTGATGACACTTCTTGATAATGCATTTGTCAAGATCAATAGCAGAGGTATTAAGACAGCTTAAATGACTTTGACGGGTGTCACCGGAAACCGAATCTTTGAGCTTCCTGCTGCATGCGGCCACATGAACCTCCCTTGGTTAGCCCAAAGGATATTCACAACGATAATGGCCCCAACAGCAGCAACCTCCTGATCATGGTTTGTCCCAACTAGGGCTCCCATGGCGGAAGAAGCCAGATGCGATAGAGTTGCAAAATTGACGTTCACGTTATTCTAGTTTCAGCAATTCAAGCATATTTTAAGCAAGGCTACTCCTTGAGCATGGCAACGTTATCTATCAGACCCGACTTCAAATGCCTCGAACTGGACTGCGACCTGCCAAGAAGCTCGAATTAGATGACGAGCAGCTATGTGCTGATCTGCAAAGGCAAAGATACTGCTAACAGGAACTGACACAAGAGCCTGAGAAAACAGCTTGTGCTTGGCAAGCTGCCCCGGGAACCAGCTGGCCTCGTTATGATCACGTCCCAATCGCTCGAGTCGATCTCCAACCTTCGTCTAAAGCCTCGCCCAAAGTTCGAGATCTCACTGGCCGGTTGGACCTGCCTGCGGCCGCCGCGGGCTGCGAACACCATCTTCTCCCATCGCTTGTAAAGTTGCGCTCCCACGCGAGCCTTTCGTTAGTTAAGCTCGCAACCTTGAAGCTTAGGCGCGACTGCGAGATCGATGACGAAGACTGCCAGCTAAACTAGAGACTTAACCTTGACGGGAACCTTATCCAGCAGATGGTTGTCTATTCGTAAATACGAACCGAACCGAACCGCTGCTGGTGCTGGTGCTGTTGCTGTCGCTGAGCGTGCGTGCTGCGGCTGTGTGTCTCTGTGCGTTCATTGCGTGTTTCCTCCAGACGGAAACTCTCATCGAAACAAGGTGATGGTTCGCGCAACTTTAGGCCTACATAGGCTAAAGCCTGATAATTAGCCCAGAAAGTCTATGCTAAAGCGTTCTATACTACGGTCGAAAAAACGCAAGGTTAACCTCAAAAACCTTTGGCACCACCATCTTCGGATCACTCGCACCGAACAGCCCCCTTCCTGTACACCTGGTCGAGAGCAGACCCATGCTGGGAAGCCTGTGCCGAACAACGGTCGTCTCAGAAAATTCCGCCTCCCAACTCCCGTCCCATCTGATGACGCAAAAAGGCAATACCAAAACCACCTTAAATCGTTTTAGCTTTTTGTTCTGCTTGTTTCCTAGAGGCACTCCCTCCCACCTTCCCGATGTCCCCTGTCCCCCAACGTCCTTGCGACGCGAGGCGAGCACACACCAGCAACATACAGAGATACACACGCGACACCGGCAACGCGAACTGTCTCGTCTAGACATGCCCTCTATTTTTGGCTCTCCTTTCAACCCCCAGAATTTGGCTTCGCGAATTCATGCCCTTTGGGCAACTTGCGCGGCACTTTAAAATCACCCGCATCGACATGGGATGCCATCCCAGCGTCTGGTGTGTTCACAACCATCAAAAGAACCCAAATGGACCATCCATCCCCTTTGTACCATCTGCGGGTTCGCAGGGGGTGAGCGTAGATTGGGGGCCGCGCGGAAGTGAACCTTACCCAGCTGTAAGTGCAGCGTCTCCACGGCTTGCGCGGGCAGAACCATACAATGAATGAAAACTCCGAGGCAGATTGAATTAGATGCGTTTGGCGCCGAGCATCTCGGCCCCAAAGGAAATGCGCGCGAACATGGGGCCTAAAGTGTCTTCCCCTGCGTCGTCTTCGCCTCCCCCCCGTATTGATCGATTAACCTATCGAACTAGCCGGTAGTGAGATTTGGGCCACTGCCAGCCGGGAATCTGACAAGACGCGCGTAAGCTCCAAAGTCGACGAGTCCGGCGCCGTTCTGGGGCCATGATCGAGCCACCTGAGTACCCACCCCCACCGGCCCGAGACGACTTGTCCGGCGCCGCGTCCGCGCCGACCAGCGAGGCTGCTGTGTCCACCTCTGCAACCGTTGGGTTGGAGGTGATATCCAAAGACAGACATTGGTTCGCTGATGGGACATGTCACGCCTTGGCATGGCTATCGCTGACGAACACCAGGTGAAAGTGGATGGAGGAAGCGTCCCAGACCTCCTTAAGGGCTCCATTGCGTTCCCACTAAACCGGGTTTTCCGGTGCCCTAGTTCAGCTGGGCCACACGGCTTTCCATTCTGCTCCAAACCTATCGGCCCCGAAGATGACGGACGAAGTGGACAGGAAAATCTCGAATATGGAAATGAGTATATTGCAACTTGTTTATTTCCCCTGCGTAGCGGCACATCGCGCCCTTCAGTCCCACGTGGTTTAAATCCGTTCGAGCCGTGGAGCGCCCAAGGAAGATAGGGGAGTTGAGGCTGTGCAAACTCGCCGCGTCTGCCGTCATCCCTCGCGTCCACCTCATTTCGGGGGAGCCTCCTGTATCTTCACATCCCCGAACCTCACCTACAGCGGGCATTGACGGCTCAAACATGTTGTGCTAACATGTATCGAAAGAGACCAGAAAAAAAAAAGTGGCATTCTTTCCGAGGTGTCTTTCCGAGGCGGCGGAATAGATAATCGCTCGATGGTAGGTGGGAAATGGGACCACGCACGACCAGGACCCAGGACCAACTCGAAACGAACTGCGATCCCATCAACTGGGTCGTGGCCCTCAAGCTTAACCCTCCTCAGCTCAACCTGCCCTCTGCACTCATTTGGCTCTCTGATCCATGCTGTCAAGATCTCGCGCTTCTTTAGCGGAGCCTCCCACCAAAAGACGCACACTCGAAGGGCCGTTGCCTCCCTCGTCCGCGGCTGCACACGCCCGGCTCGTCATAACTCACAACCCATGGGACAAGAAACACTTAGATTACCATGTCGACGGGCTCGAACCTGTAATTCCCCAAGGCTTGCGTGTCCCCCCGGTGCTGATGGCGTCCCGCCGGGGATGCGACGCCTGCGCCAGTGCGCGTTGCTGGCTTCATTCAATTCCAACCACTCCCTCCTTGCCTCCCTCCGTTTGTATCCGTCCCCCGTCTACCGAGTGGAACGCCCAAATTCCAGTCACCATTTTTTGTGGGAATAATTGGGGAGGCCGTAACGGGGGGGATTGGTCCTTCGCGCAGCTCCAACCGCTCGCGTTTTTCTCGCTTCTTGCATCTCGCAGCGTTCCAATTCTCCACAGCATTTCCTCAAAGAGTAAAAAATACGGCAGCGTGCCGTTCAAGGGTTTACGTCTCAATGATACATACAGTGGCCACTCTCGCTAGAAGGATTTGAGGGTTGGAAGACGTACCTACTTGGGCAACGAAGCGCCGTTGTGTGTGGCGCTCCGATGGATATCTCATCGTTGAACGGGGTTGGACGGTCGACGGAGTGTACTCTGTACGTATCGTGACAGTCGATCAAGACGCATGTCAAGAATGCAATGACAGGTGTGTCTCTACAACATCAAGAAGACAGGTCCATATTTCGGGGCGAAGCTTTGGATAGACTCGCCCGTCAAGGGCGATGAAACCGCAAATCATGACTTGGCATCCCAACGTACGCTCTCGATCCTTCAATAGGAATCGATGGAAACGAGTCTGCAATTACGAGTCTTGGCCCAGCGCCTACCGAGTGTCTATCACAAACCGCAGCTGACCACTGGTCAAACAAATACCAAGAAACGAACCCCCAAGAAAGACGCGTAGGCCGGGGGCGACCCCCCCTGGAAATGTTTCCAAGATGTGAACGTCGGGCTGGCATGCTGCTGCCAGCTGCAGAGCCAAACTGAAAATCATAGAGAAAAATCCGCCCTTTTCTTGGCGAAACCAATGAGGAGGCCATCGCAACAGCGAAGGGGGACAGGAAATACGACAGGAATAGTAAAATTGAATGAGGTTAAATCCACCGGGCAAGAATTCGCGACAGACCATCGGCCGCCAAGCCTCCTTTATTCTGAAAATCTCTCCTAATCCTTCCCTGCCGCCCGTCTAACCCGCGCCGTTCGGCCCGCCAAGACAACCCAAAATGCTCCCTCTGTTTGCAATCTGAAGCAAGTTTACCCTGCCGCCCCTTGCCGATCCCCGCCCAGGCGGGGGCGAGGGTCCCAACTCAAAACGCAAACGAGGCAAGCTTTGACGAAAGGGTGAAAGGCCGGCGCTCCGCGTTGGCAGTCTGCAGTGGGTGGCTGGCAGCCTGTAGCCTGCCAGTGGGTGAAGAGAGCCAGAGAGAGGTAGCCAGTTGATTACCCAGGGGCAAGAATTGACGATGCTTGGTGGGCAAGGCCCCAGAGAGCTAAGACTCGAGCGAAGTCTCAGGAGGGCGAGTGCAGGCGAAAGATCCACGGCGGCTAGCGCACCTTGCGCCTGGCACCTTGCCAGTCCCACGGAATGCGACCACTGAACCGTGCTGTTGGCCGTTGGAGCTCGGCTTTACTTGCGCTTTTCTTCAAACAAGCCTGACGACAGGAGACTTGGCTCCGTCCCAAGTTTTTGGCAAGTTGCAATCGGACTTTTCGAGATGCGGAATACTGGAGAACGCGGAGACGCTGGGCCTCTTTTTTCTTGTTACTCTGCCAAAGATAGATGGCATGCGGGATTCGAAACGGTTGCTCCTGGAGGTTTGCGTTGAATCGTACGCCCTCTCATCACCGATTCATGGACGCCTGAGGGGGGCATCGGAAGACGCCCGACAGTGTCTTCACGGGAGATGTCGATCCAATCGAGAACTTACAGAAAGGTGATAAGTTCACCGAAGGGCGACGATGGTCTCTCATTGGATTACGCCGTGCTGTTTAAGTGATACTTGGCAGGAGGTCTGATGGAAGGGGTGTCTTCAGCGGGCGTCTGATCGCGGCCTTCGAAGCTGGTGAGCGGCAAAAGAATCCAGCGTTGTTCGTATGTCATTAACCAAGAATCTTAAGCCTTCTAGTGCTCGTGTTCATTGCGTCTAGCATGTTTGTAAGGTGCTCTTGACAGTGACACAGGCCAGCGCTGTCAGGTCCGCTGAAGGGGCTTCATTTCGCGCTGACTCGAAGACATGAAGAACACACGATGTACAATGCCATTAGGAAACCAACATCACCTCCATTGTCGATAATACATGATCATCTCAAAGCCATTTAAGTGACGGACGGACATACGGACTTTTGGTGCGGTGTAGTTTCAATCAAACATGACATGTCCCCGGAACACGAAACTGCCTGCTGGCGCGTCCATGACGGGGTGCCTTGCCGTACTTTGCCGTATTATCGCTGCATTGCCACCCAAGACGATGCCCTGGAGGTGCCAGAAGAGCCTGCCTCAGAACTGCAGGCTAAACCTCTCGGGCAGACGCGCCAAGTCCATTTGTCCATCGGCAATTGAAGGCTTCACAGCAGCGCTGCACACAGCTGCTTAACGCCCGGAACACCACAATTACAACCGTTTGACACTTCTCACCCATCACGTAACAGTCACTCTACATCAAACAGTATGATTTTCTCCTTTATAAATTTGGTCGTAAAAGTCATCATCGTCAGTGGTTTAGTGACATACGTACATCACGGCACCAACACGCCGAACATCATCGGAACACCTCCACTCCCACCATCGGCAAAACCTCCCAACGGAGAAACGCAAGTCCTGCTGCTGCAAGGGCCACCGCCCCAGGTCCGCGGCACGCTAACCGGACAATCCGCCGAAAGCTGCCTGCGCAGGCGCGGTTTGCTTGGAACTGCATTGCAGACAGCGCAGCTCGGCCGCTTGGACCAATCCACGACGACGCAGGCAGGCGGACATGAAACCGCAGAACGCTGACGGCGTCTCCTGGACGTAGGTGACACTCTGTGGAAAGGGAACGAGAAAGATCGGCAGAAAAATGGCTATCGCATGCCGTGAAGTGGACTGACTGATCCGCCTTACGTGTGCGTGTATCGGCCGAAATATGCGATGCCTGGTCTCATCTCGCTCAAGGGTCTTTTTTATTTTCTCACTCACGACCTTTGTCACGGGAACCTGGGACACGAACGAGAGCCCCCCTGGTATCAGTATCACGGCAACGAGCTTAACTCCGCGGAACAGTAAGCGGGATGCTGAAGAACTGGTCATGTCGGTCGTTGCAAACTTAGACCGCGGAAGAGCCAGCCAACGCCAACGCCCGGAAGCAAAATAAACCTTCGCCAGGAGTTAATAATCCAACAATTATACATGAACCACCCTCAAGCCACGAGATATGCGTAAAAAATAAGGTCCGCTGCGCCTCACCGAGACACATACGTACACAACCACCCACCACCCTATCAACAACCCCCAAGGGTATGTGACATCTACCACGCACGCAGGTCGCAAACCATGGTGAGAGCCGCCCAGAGAGGGTGAAGGAAGCCCACTTTGCACAACGAACTGACACAATCAAAAAATGTGGAACCAGTAACACGGCGCTGGCCTATACGAATCCTGGCCGTCCTGCATCCTGCGGCCTTTGCCTCACCTGGAACATGAGCACCATAAAAAAACCGTAGAGAGGCAGAGAGACTGTGTGTGCATACGTCGTCTTGCTAGCCCCCCCCCCCCCCCCCCCATGCCGCCGCCAAGAACGGTATAGATAGCACTTGCTGGCCAGTCGTGCTTTTGTAAGCATCACATATGCAAAGTCAGCAGGGTCGGGCATACGTAACGTCCAAACACCCTCCAAGCCAACGGTTCCCACACAACCTTCTTTTTCGCTCTGTTGCGTGACAGGCGTGAGAGAACCACCACGATCCATCCCCCGGTCAAACCCGTGACAAGCTTCCAGCAGACGCCTATCAAGTAGGAACACCATGTAGAATACACGGACATTATCTTTTTCCCGCGCGCGTCGCTGGACGGGATGACGCTGTTTGCGTGTCCACATACTTTGCAGCAGAGCATGGAAACCTTCTTTCTGCTCCAGTCGTCAATGATGTCCCTCTCCACGCACCTATCAAAAAAACATGCTCATCCCGTCGACGACGATCATTGATGCCAACCACCTTAAAACCGCACAGGACCAGACGTCGCGGTGATCCTGCTCGACTAGCGCCGCTCCGGATCTTCACCGACGACCAGGGCCACGCTCGGGGAAGGGGGCGGGCGCGGCTCAACCAAAAACCCAAAATAAAGCCGTATATCTTTCCAAAGGAGGAAAACGTAGCCTGTGCATCACGACAGCTCACGTCGTATGAGTACCCCTCCAACGTCGCTTTCGATAAATAATTAAAGAAGGCCAAGCATCGTCGAAACTCCACAGACGTGGCATTATTCCCAATATAATAGAAAAAAAAAAGAAAATACGGATGTATCCAAGCAAAAGGGAAACCCCACAAACTCCCCAAACAAGTCAACATATTCGCAACCCATGTCCTTGCCCGTACGAAAAGACAAGAAACCGTCCGTCCCCCCTTCATCGCATCGCCCCCACAAAACACGATACTTGCACGTTCCTGAAGGGGGACGACCGTCATGTCAGATTCTTACTCAGCGCCGCCACGGACGGACGCCCATTTATTTTCCCACAAAGCCAAGACCCCGTCGCCCCAGTTCTCACCGTCCCGCCAATGTGGGAAAATGGGCGAACTGTGGTGCTGCTGGCATACAAGGTACCAACCGCCGCAAAGTGACCACCCAAAAAACGAAGCGGTGATGAGCCCAAGAGGTTGAACGCCTTTATAGAAGCTAATCAAACCCGGGGAACTAAAGAGGTTACTCACGATATACACGCCAACCTCGACAAGACTCCCAAGAAGAAGGGCACACTCAAAGAAAAAAGTTAGAAAATAAAGATAGACCCCCAGGTGACAGACCAATACCGCCGAATGGGAACACCTCCGTCTCTCCACAGTCCCAAAAGACCAACCACAACCGTTACACGACCCTCCCCCGTCCTCCAATGCCATCCATCCATCCACACACACACACACACTCGAACGAGGCCGTTTCATCTACGCGTCTATCGGCAGTCAGATTCGGGTACGCACTCCCAAACTACCTCCCTCCCTTTCTTTCCCACGCTGCGCTCTCCGTTTTTTTTCTTATTTGTGCGGCGTTATGACTACCTTCCTTACCTAAGCCATCCCATCCATACCTGACTGAACTGGGTAACGGAAACTCCACACGGCGGCCGCGCGCAATTTGTATCCCTCGGCCACCGAAAAAGAGCCCCAATGCAGGAGAACCCCTGTGGTGGACAAAGACAGCCAGAAGAAAAGGGGGGGCTCAACACAACCGCAACGACAGACGACAGACACAAGGTACTTCGGTTTTTTTTTTCGTCTCATGGTACACCCTGCCACGCGGTTGATGCTTAACACGACATTGAGCCTAAAAGGTTCCAGTGAGTGATCGACGAGGGCAGGAAGGGGATGGGGGGAAAATACTCCGCTGTCAGTTCGCCTCCGTTTCGGGGCCTTAGCTTTTTTTTACGAGGTGAAGGATATAGAGGTTCACACTTGTGCTTTATCGCGCGTGGCACCACCCGTTCGAAACCGCTTTGCGACGTGTGGCGGCTGTCACGATCTCAGAGCCGTTGGCGTGGGAGCTGTATACTTGTCATGGGAGAAAGTGGTTCACGTTTGTGGGGTAGGAGACTCGAAAGGTAGTTTGAAGTGATGCCAGTCTATTCCGCTGCGGTCGTAACCGGCGATTGGGGGCAAATTCTGTAAAACTATGTACTGGTTCAAGTAATGACTGTAAACGACGCAAAAACTACTGGTGATGGGAACCGTTTCTTCCCCCCGTTTTTCTGTCCGTGATGCAAAACCCAAGTGTCCTCCCCCGTGAGGTTTGTGAAATACGCAAGACCGATATCATGATCTGTAATCCGTGGTTCCCTGATGGACTGCCCAAAGTGGCTGGTCTGATGACTCCCGTACGCCGTGGCGATGCAAAAATGAAAAAGGTGAAAAAAGAAATCGAGGCTAGTGTGACAATGCAATAGTGGCGACCATCACGCGTTGTTCCCCTCCTAAATGCAGAACTTGCGGTCCAGCATCTGGAGTGCCTTGGCGTCGTGGCTCATGCCCGCAGGACGGTCCATTGGCGGCGGCAAGCCAGCAATGGCACCTGCTGTTCTCGGGGAGCTGTTGGCACTGCTGATGGCGTTGGCGCTGCTAACCTCCGAGCTGGAGGGAGTAGGGTGCAGGAGGAGCGCGGACAGGCTGGCCTTGTTCGCCGGGGCCGCAGTAACACCGTTGGTGTCCGAGTGCGTGCTCCTAGGAGGAGAGACGGACAGGGTGCGGTTTGGAGGTGTGTGGGTGATGGGGTGGCTGGTGGAGGGAGGGCCAGAAACGGCGTTGACTCCCGGCAGGGGCCCTTGAGAACCGCGGTTGCCAAGTCTAGGATCGATCATGACAGCCTGGGCTGCTTGGGCCTGAAGGTGAGAGATGCGAGGAGATTCTGAGGTGCTGCGCATCTGGATCTGAGCGAGGCGCGGAGACTGGTGTTGAGGAGCGTAAGGCGGAAGGGTCTGCTTCTGTGCCGTTGGCGGCGGGAGGGGAGCTCTCTCGTAAGGAGAGAGGTGGTGAGATGGCGGCGGCGGCGGCGGCGCGTGGGAGTAGTGGGGAGCTGGTACAGGCGCGTGCGAAACCTGCGGAGGAGGCAGGTGATGTTGCGGAGGTTGTTGAGGAGGGTAGGGAGAGGTGGTGTAGTGGCTGTAAGGAGGAGTAGCCACGGGCGACGGAGGCCAGTAGCCGGTCTGCTGCTGAGCGTACTGAGGAGGGTATGGCTGGGGGGGCATCTGCTGTTGAGGGTGTTGCTGAGCCATGTAGGGCGCCTGGGTCATCATCGGTCCTCTCGTGAAGGCAGGCGTCGGGTTGCTCTCGTGGAGGCTGGACTCGGGGTACATGCCCTTCATTGGCGTGATGTGCCTCAGCTGGGGGTCGGTGCTGGGCTGTTGGAGCTCAGGTGTTCCGGGGTGCGACCTTGAGTAGTAGGAGATGAGGTGAAGGTGCTGGCCGGTGGAAGTGGTGATGCTGAAGGACTGCTTCATGAGACCGTCCGCCTTGTATCTGTAGCCCTCAGGCTCGCCGTCCTCCTGGTCTTCGTCGCTACCGCGACCAGAGTCGGGAGTCTTGCCGGCACCACGTCTGCCGCCGCCAAAGCCGCTACCACGCTTGCCCTCCATCTCGCGGTACGTCAGGAAGCTGCCCGACACTCTGCTGGCACTCCAGGACTTTCCATCGGTCCATCTCCTCATGCCCGCTTCCCTCTCGTCCCAAACAAAGACTGAGCCCGATCGGATGGATTGGCGTTCCTTTTCTGATAGCCTGCGCTGGACGCGAGGAAGAAGGCCGAGTCTGCAAGCCTCGAAGAGCTTGATAGCGTCTGCGGGTGTCCGCACAAAGCCGTGATATGTTTCCATTGTGGTGAAGTGTGATGAAGATGAAGTGAGGAAAGAAGAGTAGGTCTACCAAGAACCTTCAATGGTAGAAGATGATGGCTGGACGGAACCTTTTAAGATGAAAGTAACCCTCCGGTGGTCCTCCACGGCGGCCCCACTGGGTTCGTTTGGGGCAGGGGTGGTCCGAGTTGGTATCGGCACAAGTTGCCCTCGACTTCGTAAGATCCCTGACAAGGTGCGCCTTATGGGTAAGTCGGGTAATCCGCGGCCACAGACAGAGTTAAACCGAGTTACTATGGTTAAAACCCTTGTGACCAGGCTGATGGTGTCGGCGGTCACGCCAAGAAATCAACACAAAGTGCAAGAACAGGTGAGACGTCTCGACAGGTTGGTTGACGGTCCAAGCTTGCCGTCTGGCGGTCGTTTAGACGGCGTTTGTCGTAGGTGTTCCTGGCAAACGCTTGCTTCGTGAAGAAACGGTGTTGCGTAGGCTAGATGACGCAAAGCGAGAGTGGGTTAGCTCCTCAGGTTCGGTTCGGCGTGTGAGGGCGAAGGCGAGGATCTCTCTCAAAGACAGGATGAAGGTGTTTCGCAGGCGGTGATGAGAGGTGATGACAGAAGCTTATTCACAACACGATAAAGTGATGAGTTGCGGCGCATTGAGTCGCACGTCAAGCTTCGAAAGGGTGGATCTTGTAGAAGAAAACGGGATGTTGGAGTTGGTGAAGAGCGATTGCAGCAGGCTTGCGAGACGTGCCGGGTATGAGTCGAGGCTGTCTGACTGGGCTGGAGCAGCACCTGTACCATATATATCCTGATACAACACGCGCAAGCCCACACTAGCAGTCGCACCCCCCAGGCAGGCCAAGCTTTTACCGACAGGGGAGTCTGGGTAAGGGAGGGTACTAGAGTGGACAGGGTTGGCAGGGGGGAGGGGTGCGGGAGGGCGTGTGACAGCGAAGGGAAAGGAGGAGGGGGGGTGTGGCTGGCGGGGAATAAAGTGACTTTGGACTTGACTTGGGACCTCCACTCTCCAAGAGAAGAGGAGGTGACCCGAGTGACCCAAAATTCCTTCTGGAATCACCCTGCGCGCACAGCACTTGCGCCGTCACAGCCGATCCACTGAAGAAGATGACGGGGACGAGGGGGTATTGGCTCTCGACTAAAATTGCCTCTTGGACAATCCCTGAGCGGGTTGTGTAGAGAGGCCGAGATGACCGATGGCCGAGTGACACTGGGCCGACCATGGGAAAAAAGGCGATGTGCATAAAGATGAGAAGCCAGACGACTGAATAGACTTGGGACGACGATCAAGTCGTCGGAGATATGGGAGATGTGCGGTGCTAAATGTGCTTATTGGGTGATGATGCTCAGCCGAGCCGATAAGCACTGGGAAATACATCGGCTCAGGCGTATGATCTGCCTTTGACAGGTCTCTCTCTGCGCTGCGTCTTTGGATGACCACGGCTGCTGCTGAGCCTGGAGTGAACTCACTCCCTCCTCTGTCCGACCGTCTCTGCCCTTTGCTGCTGATGCCTTGCAACACCACTGGTGCATCGGGACCAATGGCTGACAGGCCCCCTGCAAGGCTGCTGTGGCCCCCAAAGTCGCTCAAGACGGCTGGCAAGTGGGTGACACTGGACCAGTCGAGGGAGACAACAGGTGACGCAGGTGCGGAAGGCCAGCTCAAACAAGGAGACAATGCGCCTGATCGACGACGAAGCTTGATTACGACAAACCGAGGGAAGAGGGGCCGAGATGGGGTCAAACGGGGGCAGAACAAAAGAGGGCAAAATGGATTGGTAATGATGATTGAAACGTGAAGCGCAGACGTACCTTTCACAGTGAGCAGAGTGAAGTGCCGTTTGATGCCTGCCGGTGAGGCTGGTGTATGGATGGGTACCGCAGTGCGGAAAGGCGACCACGATGATGGCGGCGGCGTCGGCGGCGATGTGGGTGCGGGTGGATGCGTGCGTCAATGTCGTGTGTCAATGTCGTGTGTCGGATCGTCGTCCAAAGTCTGGAAAGCTCGATTTTGATGGGCGTCAGGCCGCGGAATGATTATGGAGAATCTTGACACTTGTTATAAGAGCAAGACACGCGGGAGATGAACGACAAGGCCCGGTTTGCGTGTGTATGGTTGAGATGAGATTGGCTGCGGCGAGCCAGGAGCTGCCGATTGCGTGGGCTTCTTTATGCTTGATCCAGTGCCGAAAGAGCGAGTCTGTCGGCGGGTGGTTCTTTGGCGCCTCTGGGGGAGGGTGACGGGGCCACAAAGTTAACGGTCTTCAGGGATACCGCCGCAAGTCAAGGCCCGGCGGATCGGGGACATAGGACAGAAAAGGTTGGGTGCGCAATGCCGCTTTTGGGTTCCCTGCTGGGCGTGTCTGGGATGTGACCTCGGGGCGGGTTGGGTTTACGCGGACAGGCCGTTGGTTGCTGCGGTTGTGTCTGCAGTAGAGTTGGTTGGTTGGCTGGTGGTGGTGGTAATGGTGGTCACAACGGTATCTGCCATGTATTTGCAGATGTATCCCGTAGTGGTGACAAGCTTTGGGACGGATGGCCGGTGGGTTTGCTGGTTGGACGGGAGTGAAAAAGAGGCCGAACGGACGGGAATATTACTGCGTAGAGTAGAGTTAGGGATTTCCGGAGCTCCACAGTAGTCAAGTTTAAAGGACACTTGTGCAAGTGAAGTGACTGGTCAGCATGTGTAGCGTTAGCGTAGGGGAGTGTGGACGGGAGGGATGACGACGCAAGACGGGCGCAGTTTGGGATGATTGGCAACGGGGGAGCAGCATCGGTATGTTAACAGTAATATGTGGGAACATGGGAATATGCAGCGGGCAATGATTGACGGCGGAAAAAATTAAGGTGAGGAAGGGGACGAGGGACTTGGGTAAGCTATCCGTACCAGACTCAGGGCTGCGAGAGTCTGGACGTCTCCGGGGCTCCAGAGTGAGGGTGAAGAACAGGGCTCCTTGGGATGCTTGAGATCCCAGGGCTGCGTCGGCATCGGGATGTGGGAGGAGGGTGGGTATTGCGAACATGAATCTGTGTGTGCAGTGTGGTTGTTGTCGTCGCCCGTCACCCCAAGTCAAACGCAAGCCCCAACTTTCCCGCGGCCTGAATGAGCTTGTTCTTGATCATCGGCGTAAGGCGTAGCCACCGTTCAGGGGAGAGCCAGGCTGGGTCACGGATGGGCAGAGGGCTGCGTACGTCTTCGGGATGCGGGAGGTGTTCGGCGGCGGGAACTGTAGATGGAGACGGAGGGCAGGATGGGGCCAAGGGCGACGGAACAGACGAAGTATGCAGTGTCTTGTGTAGACAGAGCGTGGTGTAGCGCGTGGTGGCTGTTTACCTACCTCGGATAGTGTGCAGGATACGCAGTGTTCCCAGGAGTCAGAACGGACCAAGTCCCAACCAGTCGGACTGATCTGTTCTTTTTTGGGGTATGGCGCTGGGGGAGAATGGAGACGGTTCAAAGACTGGCGTGCGGTGGTGAGGCTGATGATGACGACGAGGGCTCCGGCGTACGTATGTCGACGGCGGTCGTTAATTAAGTGCGTGCAAGTAGGCCTCCCTCATTCTTTGCAGGCCTCGGCCGGCTAGATGGCTCAGGAGAGAAATGGCGGTAGTAGTAAAGACTTTGTGTGTTTGATGGCCGCCACAGCCAGTAACTCGAGTCGGCCGTCTCTCTCCGTGCCGTACTTGACTCTTGTCGTATTAGGGTGCGGATACACGGCAGGACCAGCGGCACAGATTGATGAGATTGAGACTGAAGCGATGTCCGGGTGGAATTGGGGCTCCCACGGGAATAAGCTAAAATCGATAGGCTCAGGCGGTAGGATTGGTTCCCAGGGTCTGGCGTTTCTGGCGTGCCGAGTGATCCAGAGGGCGTGGGTTTGCGTGTTTGCACTCTCCAGTAAATGGTGCTGTGCCTCAGGGCGGGCGCGAGGAAATGTGCTCACTGGACTGGCAACCTTGAACCCAGGGCGTGAGTCGTTGGAACTTGGAAGTGGTGAGGAGTGACACTCTTGGCTCGGATTTCCTCCACAATGGTCTGGCCACCTGCACCACCGTGGTGTCTCTGCCACAATGGAAGAAGCTGACGACTCGCTTGCCCTTCTTTTTTTTTCTGCCCCTGGGTGGCCCTCGCGCTCTCGGTCTTTGACGAACAACGGCTCCGCTTAAGCTTGTATCTTGTATATGCGGTGGGCAGACGAAAGTCCCTCTGCCGATTCGGCTGCGATCGTGGGTTACGGTATCAGTCGAAGGAGTGAGTGGTTGGGGTGAGAGTGGCGCCAAGAATCCCTGATGCCCCAATAAGTAGTTATCTAGTATCTCCACGACGATGGTGAGGGCGAGAAAACCGGGGAGTGGCGGACGGTGATTGCTGAGGATAAAGGCGAGTGAGGGGAGGCCGTGAGTGATTAATAAAAGCTCAGCTCTGGCAAACAGGCCGTCGGTGGGCAGAAATGGCAAAAAGTGGTATGGGTACGGAGAGGCGGCAGCGGATGGAAAGCACGAATGCGACAACGGGTGCGGCAACGGCTATGGCTGCATGTGTGGGATGCGATGCGATGCGATGCGAGCATGGGATGGCAATAAGGTGTCTATAATAACCGTCCGACCCGAGAGTGTCAGAGGCAGAGTGTAGATGATGCCGAGTAAGAAAGTAGCAGCCAAGGCTTGACTTGATGCCGAGACAGACGCTGCAGGCGGGACTGACGAATCGACGGACTTGAGACGATGGGACGCAGATGACGGAAGACGAGGTGAGTGGCTGCGGGAGGTTGACGAAGACGAAGATGGTGGTGTTGATGTTGGTGGTGGTGGGGGAAACCACGGGCTGCCATTCGGACGAGATGAAAGGCACCTACCTCCCTTCCTTTCACTTGAAGCTTGGGTGGAAGGCGCGGCAAGTTCATGTCACCTGCGACTTGCTCGAACCTTCTGCCTCTTACGGTCACACCTCACCTTCCTCGTCCTTGATTGACAAACTGGTGATATCTACGGATGAGATGGGCAAGAGCATCTCCACTAGCTTAGCAGGAAGGGGGACCTGCCTGAAGGCACCAGAAGGTAAGGTAGGCAGGCAGTGCTGGAGGTGGACGGTTTCAGTGGTGCCTGCCATTGACAGAAGGTGCAGCCTACCTAAGGCAGGTGCCTGCCTGCCTGCCTGTGGAAAGTACGGGGCCAGGCAGGCGGCAGCAGCAGCAGCAGGAGCAGGTTGGTACCTCCCTCGTTGGTAAGGTGGTGCTGAGGGAGGGACCTGACTGAAAGGAAGGGAAGGAACGGTCGGCCGGTCGAGGGTACGTACACTTGCCGTATCGTTTGGTTCCTTCCCTCCCTTCTCGAAAAGAAATCAAGCTTATTTCGACAGTCGCTGCACCAAGCTTTTTTAGAGTGGAGGTCCATGTCTCCGTGTCCGAGGCCGGTACGTATCCCCTCAATTGCTGACTGTCCCATGCCTCTCGTTCGCCGGCCCAGTCAGGGGTGTGTGCTTAGGCGGACGGGCTTTTTTTCTGTTCGAGTGCATTTACGTACAGTTGAGAATAAGGTGCCAAAAAAGGAAAAAATGCTGCAATTCTGAAGTCGGAGAGACAGACAGACCCTCGACTCGACAGATGGATATCATCTCCTCTGCCTGCCTCATCTGCTCCACATGCGACTGACTGCAATGCGACTGCGACTGCAACTGCATACCAAGGCAAAAGGAACGATTACGATGCGCCGCCGAGGCTCTGTCTCTGTCTTGGCTCACCTCTCAGCCAGCAGCACCTCGCTCAGCTCAGCTCAGTTCAGTCTCTCCTCGCGCTCGCTTTCGCCCAGTCGCTGTGCCACCTTTGCCTTTTTCTTAACCTCACCCCCAACTCCGAGTCTCAACTCGACATTTGATCAAAAATCATCCTGGCCGTGGGAAGCCAAGCCAAGCCCAGCCCAGCCAAGCCAAGCCAGGCCGAGCAAGCCACCGGTGCTGGGCCCCACTGGAGAAGGTATTCTGCTGACCAAATAACCGTCAAACAAGGTGCGAATGGTCTCCAGAAAAACGCCAAAACTGTTCCGTGCTTCCCGCGGCCACACGAAAAAAACCAACGTCACCACCACTGTATTCGAGATGCCGGGTTCCACTTTCATTTTCACCTTCACCTTTACGTATCCGTGCTGTACTCCTCCAGCATTCCCATCTCATTCCCATCTTCGGTGAGTCTATCTGCCTGCAAGGCCGCTATTTCCCCGACTGGAGATGCATACAATGCACGCAAACCCCTCTCTCTCTCTCTCTCTCTCTCCTGAAGCACTCCAACGGGTACGGGTACCTTTGCTGCATACGCAGTACGGATACTGTAACTAAGAACCGCTAAACAGAAAAGAAGAAAAACGGACACCAACTCCGATCGCCGATAGAGTGTGCTGCCCATCAACCCGAAATCTGGAGAACAAACCACCGTCGGTCGTCGCGCCAAACGTCCGCCCTCAGAGACCCGACTCGTGCAACAGTTCGTCGCTACCGAAACAAGGAACCGCTCCAGAAAAAGAACAAGCTTCTTTTTTCCATGCGTCTGCACACTCAAATAAAAGAGCCCAGTCTCAACCCCCAACCGCCGGCGCCTTTTTCTGTTACCTTGACTGCGCAGTGCAGTGCAGTACTCTGTACGGCGAGTAGCACGAATACGTATCCCGTATCCAGTATCCCGTATCCGTCCAACCCCGTTAACTTCGGATACGGGGTGGCTTGTTGATGCCCCCCAAGAAACGGACCCAGATGCCGATCTACCTTACCTAGGCTTGCAGCAGCCTCCGTGCAAATACGGAACTTTGGTGGTTGCTGACTGCAATCACCTAATCTCTACCTAATCACCAACAAATCAACCACAGCCAT
Source organism: Colletotrichum horii (assembly GCA_027406005.1). Classification (NCBI taxonomy): domain Eukaryota; kingdom Fungi; phylum Ascomycota; class Sordariomycetes; order Glomerellales; family Glomerellaceae; genus Colletotrichum; species Colletotrichum horii. The sequence goes on from JANVYB010000006.1 coordinate 5,714,277, forward strand.
CCCTCCTCCACATCCCGGAAAGGCACGCATCATCTCAAAATTCCCACCGAGAGCGAAAAGGCCAAGGTTCTGCCGAGCATCAACTCAACCTTGTTCTCCATGCACCTAATGACAAAAAAGTAAAAAAGAACGGCACACGCAGCGCAGATAGCGTACCGTCCACCCATCCAATCCCACCTCGCCCACCGCACCGCACCGCAGGACCATGCAACACGGCAAAGTCCGCCTACCACTTGCTTGTCGTCTGCCAATGCTATTCTACAAACGGCAACCGCTAGCATGTCATCTTTTCTACGGATACCTTTCAGAAAAGGCAACCTCGCGCTCTGGACTGGCCCTCAGCCCATGTCCAAATAGCGTCGACACGCCCCCCTTCCTTGCCTCCCCCTTCAGGCTCCCCCCGTTCCCGACAGGACACTATCCAAAACCCTAAATCTTCTATTGGCGCATCGTCAATCGGAGGGGAGCCACCCAGAGGGAGGCGGCCTTGGCGAAATGACACATACCAAGGCTAATGTGGACGTCCCAAGACCCCGAAGACTCTCTCTGCTCTCCAGTAGAAGCAAACAGGGCGACCGGTCCAAGACAATTTCTGCACAAAAACCATCAAAGTCCCCCCAAACCTTTTGACTCAGAAAAATGCCCATGGACATGCTTGGCTCCGACACCAAGCGTGGACAGGAGAGACATCTCAGCCACTCAGCCAAAGAACCCACCAGAGGCCGGAGACCTGTGAACCACCACCGCACACTTGATGGGCCAAGACCTTGAGACCAAGACCGCACCAACCGCAGCGAGGCTCTGGGCATGACTGCTCATCATATCGGCTCACCCTTTGTCTCCATCCAGTATCTGCATGTACCTCTGAGGCGCAGAAGAAGCATAAACCGAGAACGACACCCACCCACATCCCACCCCATCCCATCCTTCGCAAATCCTGACCCAGACCAAGCCTGCATCGCCCGACGACCCGTGGAGAAAAAATAAATCTGACGACACAAACTCAACAGCATACATACAACAAAAAGCCCAGAATCTCATCGAAATAAGCACCAAAATGTACCTACCTCCATCCGAGCCCGCAATCTCACCCACCCCCCGTCAGCAAATCATGTCATGACCAATTTTCCGGCCCCCATCCAATAAAAACACCCCGATGTAAAGCACCTCAGCAAGGTCGATCATCAACCACATCTTCACTCCCGCTGGGCAAAAGCCTCACACAACGGCTGCCCCTAACCTTGCCTTCGCCCACGGGACCAGAATTGATAACCATAATACCAAGCATCCTTGCCATCCTTGCTTGCGGTCGACCTGACCTGTCCCCAAGGCCGCCCGTAACAGCCCCCCTCCCCTCCCCTGATCCCCATCCCATGCGGCGCCCGCCCACACCCTTCCCGTGCCGTGTGCCGTTCGTGCCAAATAGCCAATCAAGCAGGTCCCGCTGTATCTGACAGGTTCAGGCAGGGGCATACTGAGTCCACAGCACCTGCGCAAACAGGTTATCCGTCCGTCGTGCCATCGTCTTCGGCAGGCAACTGGTTACCTTGTACAAGTAACTAATAAACTGACTGATGTGAACTGACTGACTGAGACTGCTATCTTTTGGCTCGGCCGTGGTTACAATCCCACGGTCACAGGGCCTCATCCATCCCGCGCCCTGAGTCAAAGTATGGATAGGCGACCCTAATCCTGAGGCGAGGCTGGCTAGGAGGGGAGGAGGGGGCGGCGAGGCGTCCGCCAAGCATCGGCTTAGCTCCAAGTCAAACCAACGTTAATTTAGTGCTTCTTTTTAAGGTGTCTCTCCTTTCCCTTTGTAATTAGGAAATGTCCGGCTGAAAATTGTATCCGTAGGTGCGAAGGAAAACCTTACGTTTTCCACGCGAGACATAACAGCCGCACAAGCGGGACTATTCGTATTTTGAATTCTCACTTGTGAAACTCTCCGGCTGAGTGTCTTGGGCGCAGGAACGCGAGCGCAGAAGGGAGTCACGAAAGATCGATAGAGCGTATCCAAGAGCAAGAAGGTCCAGCACTTGTTTCCCTTCTCTTCCTCTCTTCCCTCAGCCGCAAGGTTTGAATAGATTGGCTTCATGAACATGACAAGTGCGCTCTGCTCTCGAACACCAGCTCAAACTACCGCTGAAATTTCCCACAAAACTGCCCCCATCTCCATCTATCCACGATTCATGTTGGACAACCGCCGATTCATGATTCGCCAGGACCCCCATATATTCCATTTGCGTTCACACCGTTGAATGGAGAAGAAGTGATGGATCCTAACAAGCTTCATGACAACAAACCGCCCGCTGACTGCCTGCCCGTCCGTCCTACAGGCCCATCCTCCCACGTTCCATCGGGTCACTCCGCTAGCACCAAAGGTAATCGACAAAGGTAAAAGATCCAAAGATTCCAATTCTCTCCCCAAGCGCCACCGACCGACCGCCGGATAATCCATCTTTACGAGCAGCCTATTCCAGAACGGGGCATAGATGAGAGAAAATACCTCTATGATGAAAGGGCCAAGAAAGAAAGCAGCGTATTCAAGTGTCCTATTTTTCGTTCTGAGGTTCTTCGCATCCGTCTCACCCAGATTAGCACCAAGATAGTACGGCGTAGGCCCCGGGGACGCAAATAAACTCGGGGGGACGGGTGGGAACTTTTTTTTGGTTCAAACTCGGAATGTAGATGCGCAAATAAGCCAAGCCCGGCGATCAGAAAAATAAGGTACACCTACCTCACAGGGGGCCCAGGGGCGTGTCCGGCCGCCCGCGGTGTAGTGTAGCCTCTACCGCACCACGGAATCGCTGGCAGACAGGTCCTTCGTCCCAAAAAGAGAGATCGGGCGAGATTCCTCAGAGGAAGCTGACAGCTGCAGCGGAAAGTAAGCCGCAGTAGGAAGAAGCATCCTCCAACACGTAATCTGAGCTGCAACGGAAGGCCAAGGCACCGAGATAAACCTCCCACAGCCATGACAATCCCTCGCATTCCAACGGACAAGACTCAACCCAATCCCGAAGAAAAAAGGTTGCACCTTGGTCTCAAAGAGTTTTCCTAAAGAAACTAGAGCTCCGGGTTATAGCCTCCGTCATCAATTCGGTCTCGTAGTCCCTGCGCTCTCCCTCCGCCCAGACGGCAACAGAAACGCTGACAACCACAAAACGCCGACACCGACACCGAAACCGTCATGTCGGCAGCCTACCTCATCCAACCCAACAGCATGAATAACAGTGGCACGTCAAGCAAACAGCCTCGCGTCAAACGAACAAACGTCCTTCCTTCATGCACAGCCAGTTGCAAATACATGCAGTAGCCTTACACAGACCACCGCCACCCAGCCGCTCGGTTCCGGTTTCCCTCGCGGCCCTTCCAAACTTCACATCACCAATGAAGCCGCGCCTTGACTCAGGCTGTGTATTATCCCTTAACTTATCGACATCACCAAAACCGCTCTCTCACAAAAGTCTACTTACCCGCGTATTCCATCAGCCTCCCCTCCACAAACGCACGCATCAGGGCAAACCCGCCAAGCCCAGAAACCACACACAATCTCGCCTCGCCTCGTGTACCCCCTTCACCTTGGCAAATCCCAATATCAAGACTAAAACATAACTGACTCCGTCACCACTCACCACTCACCCCCTCCCCCACCGAAACGACATCATCGTCAGTTACCCCTGCCCCGCGCCCGTTCCGTCCGCCCACAGTCCGTTCCGCATCGCCCTCGCCGTCGCCGCACCGGGTCTTGGCCTCCACCGGGTCCCAAACCAAGTGGCTGATGCTCCCTCCCACCATCCCACTCCTCCCCCGGGGGGCCACTCAGCCCAGCTGTCAAAAATACTCATAAATCATGCAAAAACCAGGAAAACCGCGAAGCCACCAAAACGCCCGCACCCGTCCACCGCAAAACCCTAAATCCAACCGCTGTCCATAAGATATATGCCGCTATTGCTCCCCATCATCCCTCGCCCATAGCCGTGCTAGTAATTCTCCGACAGCTGGCCCTTCTCCCTCTCTCTCAGCCCGGGCGTCTGCCAGACCCCCCATGCCCACAAAGCAATTAACCTTGGCATCGTATACGCCGTAGACGCGTACCGTTCTTCATGCGGCTGCTCTACCAGAAACGCCGCCGCTGTGGGGGGGCGAGCAGGGCGTGTACCGTTCAGCCCCGAAAATAGCATCCCTCCGTTCATGCGAATGCCGTTCAGCCCTCTGATGGCGATGCTGATCTATGTTAATCGTAACCTCCCCCTCTCCTGATGAACACGCAGTGGCGATGGATGTGCAAGGGGGAGGGGGTGGTGGTGATGTCGAGAGAAACGTTCATGCACAATCCACGGACACATCCGCGCGGCTGACGCTGACGCTGACAAGCCGATGCTGGGCTGGGCTGCCTCTTGCGGAAGACCTTCCATTCTCTACACGCTCTGGTTATTTTCCGCAATAGGAAACTCAAGGTTCTACCCAAACCATCCGATGTGTCCAATCAACCAACCCTCGGCATTATTCCATCCCATCCTCGCTCTCCCAAACACACCCAAACCCAGCCGTCTGGATCGCTCTTCTCCAATAGAACACGAGCGAAGACGTAGAAGGCCAGAATCAATCCGAACTTCAAGGGATAAGAGCACTGGTCACACTGACGTCCCAGAAACCGAGTGTCAGAAACGTAAAATCCGCAAACAGTCGAGCAGCAGCAGACGGACACCTGCTCAGACTTGCCGGATGGGGAGTAAGTACCTAGGTTCACGACGCAAACCCGGTTTGAACGATCTGAACGTACGTTCAAGCAGAGAGGCAGGCGATTCAATTACACAGCCTCCCTCTGCCTCGTCACATCCGGTGCGCCGTTGATGTGTGCACGTCACAGCCGTTGCGTGGCACGGTGGTTGTCGTCCCAGGTGGGAACCCTCCCGTAGACACGCACATCACATCACATCATAACGGGCAGTGCCAACCAGCCAACCTACACCGGCGGTGAGAGGGCAGACGAGAATATCATGAGTCTCAGAAACCTACTACACCGCCAAACCCCAACACCGTAGCCTTCTCTCTCCCTCTCGTAACCTCCCACGCCAAAAGAACCTTTCATCCCATCAAAAGCCAAAAAGCGCGAGCCAGAGAGCGAGCAAGCGCCCTCATCCCTCAAAAAGAGTAAAACGTACAATCGCACATTGTGTAAGGGTAATCTCAGGCCAGCAACAGCCCGAGTCCCAACCCCGTGCATCGTCACCCAGAACTCATCCCACAAAGGCCGCCCAGAACAGAAGGTTAAGACTAACTAACTCCTAAGTATACCGTCCCGCCACCGCAACACCAGGAACCTCCGAACCGCCCGTCCGTCGCAATCAAACCTCCCTCGGCCGCCGAAAAGGAATCATCACTCTCCCAGCCAAATTGAAATCCCACCAAGAGGACGGACACACGCGCGCGCTGTGCCCGGCCACATCCCACCTGCCACCAAGCATCCCCCCGGCCGAGGCAGTCTTGGCAGTCAATCATACTTCAAGCTTAATTCTGGCCTGTCCTGCTTTGGCGGGCGACGAGTTCGTCTCAGGATTTTTCACACACCGGCCATTAACCCCCGTGCCGTGCCCCCTTATTCTCTTTAAACTTCTTGGTTAAATTCGTGCGCCAGGGACTGGGGCCATCTCCAGTGCTCCGTATCACGCATCGTCACACGGCCGACCGGACTCCTCCGAGATGTGAGTTGTAGGCGGTAGTTTACTTCTGACAGCAACATCCGGGGAAGTTGAGCCTAAAAAAGCGTCGTATATTGTGTCTTTACATGTCAATGAATCCCACCGGCCACGCCACAGCCCGCCGGCAATGCGCGCCCCAGCAATTAACAAAGATAAGGCGAGAAAACAAAAGTCAGATTGATGAAGATTGTCGACGGGCGCAGGAACAGAGGCCGATCAACGCAGCGCCGCCCGGACGTGCCGGAAGGCCGGCCGTAGCAGTCCGTCCCAAACCCCGCCCGCCCCGGATAACCTTCAATCCCTAATTTCCTTCTCCCCCGCGAAATGCACATCTCCCGGGGACATCGCTCGCGAGGAGGATGTAAGCATCGCAGAAGGGGACAACATCCCAGGACGCTGCGAGTAACTTCCAGAAAGTAAAGACGATGGGATCCAAATTGCCATCATACAGCCAAGCCCGCAAACACTCCCCTCGCCCCCCTGGTACCACCTCCAACAGCCAGTCCGCCACCAACAACCCAACATCCTGACCCCCGAAAAGATCACCAACCCGTGCCGCACCGACGCACCAACAACACGCCCAATCCGTCTCCTCACCTTCCCGAACCGGACTCGAAATCAAGTTAGGGTGTACAGAGGACGATACAGCCGAGATTGGGAGAGCTCGACACACCAGCACACAAGAGACAGAGGTAAAACTTGAGAGGTCGTACGCCAGACTCGAACTCGCCCGTTGTGTTTGTGCATGTGTGTCTCTGTGCGTGTATGTTGACATGTCACACTCACACCGGTCCAACGACGTTCGGCTCCCACGTCTCGCCAACGAACAACCGTCTGGGCGGTGCAACAAGCTCCCTGCTCCAAGCCCGACAGCGCCCAACGGGAAATGATACAGCGGAAATGGGCAGAAGCAGTTGGGAGCGTATACATGTGCAACGCCCTGATTGCCCGTCACAAACGTCCCCTCCTGTCCCATACAAACCGTGATGATCCGAACGTTCGAGTACCCGCGTGCACCGCCCCCCCAACGGTCCTGCTGCTCTCTCCCAGGCCGCTGGGCACAATGACCAAAAGCGCTCCCAGGCTCAGAAATGCCCTGTGGCCCATCTTACCATCCCGTCAACGGGAACAACGGCAAAAAGTGTTGCGGCGGTACGGATACAAGGCACGCAGCATCATTGCAGCATGGACCACGGGACACCGGCATGTGCTGCTGCAGCGCCGTTTGGGGAAATGCTTCTCGAACCACACACCTAACAACACAACAACCCATACGGCGCACGCATCTGACTCCCCCTCCCCCCAAGGAGCGCCGTGGTATTAAGGTTGTCAGATAGACGACCCCCTCAAATTGGACGAACGGGATTTCCGGTGCGTGTGGTGGGGGTGAGCGTTTAATCCTTCTGGTAGGTTGGTAGAACCCAGGTGGTAGCCTGTAGCGCTGGGCCACCAGCAACCTGTGCCTTCGTTGCCCGTTTACCCGTGTCGTACTCCTAGGCCCCCAAACAGGTAGAGCCTGCCACCACGCCCCCCTCCTCAAGTCCAAGGGCGCCGACGATCCGGTTCATTCGTAACACGCGTGCGCAATCTCGGGAAACAAGGCATCTGTCTCCTCATCTTTGGCATATTCCGCACACTTTCCAAAGAGATGACTGATGATGATGTATGTGAGATGGCCGAGTCGGTGCCGGCGCGCCAGCTGCCCCAGACCGAGTTCGTCATAGTATGCATTCGTTTTCCCCCTTCCCTTGACGATAGCGCCGGAACACCTCGCACGCCGTCGAGACTAGGTCGCGGAGAATGAACTGAGATAGACTTTTGCGTTCCGTTTTTAGGGGTTCTCCGTCCTGGTAGCCGCGCAGCAGCAGCAGCTTGGAATCTCGAAACAAGCACTAAACCCGGACTACGGCTCATAGAAGCCGATCAGGTCGCAGCGAAGGCGCCGCAGTCGAATGACAAAGGGAATGCGCGTGCGCGTCCTTTGGTGGGAGAAGGAAACCATCAGCCCTGCGGAGCTGATCCGAACCAACCCCCAAAGAGTAAGAAAAGCCCGTGAGCTACTTTACACTATTATGGTTGATTTGGATGGGTAGCAGCTGCTTAATTGCAGCCGGTGCCGTGGCAGCCGTGCAAGTGTGGCACGCGGCGGCCGTCCAGTCCAGCGACTATAGCTTCCCGAGTCAGCGACTCCGCGGGCCACAGGCGCTCGACTCGTCAGCACGGCATGGATAGTTCCGGGCTGGGGTGGTGACTAAACCCCTTTGTGCCTCTCTTTGCTACGCTTCACGATCTTCATCTCGAGGGAACTGCACCGATCGTCGACGATGCGGGCCCACGGAAGGTGAAATTGCCTCGTTTCGACGGGGCCAGGGGCAATGGATGATCCTCCTCTTTCAATGACAGCTGCGGCGGCGGCGGGTGGGTAACGAGGGCAGCGGCACGGCAAACCGTAAAAGCGGTCTCTAATCTACCCCGGGCACCAGGCATCGGCTGGGCCATCTGTCGTCGCCGCTAGGATCCCCCTCTCTTCGAAACCTAGGTAGCGTAGCGTTGCTAGCCGTACTCTAAAGCAATTCGGCAGAATTGACACAGTGAGAGAATGTGAGCGCGCGACAAATTTTTTTTTTTCCTCTCTTAAAAAATGTTCCGGGTCCTCGGCCTGCGTCGTTCCACTCTGCTCGAGGACCGTTCCTTGGAGTCGAGCCGTGAACGAGGGGGAAAAGGGGGGGGTGTGAGGCAGCAAAGCGGAGAACTGAAGGGTCGGCAAGATCATCGCTCATCAATTCCTCGGAATTGCCTGTAAATTGAACCGCATCGGGCCCCCGTTGCATCCGTATCGAGTATTGAAATGTGGACTTTGACAAGAAAACGCCGCTGTTTCTACCGCCTCGGCGTCCCTGGGCAGCCAGCAGACAAGAAAGGGCCACCCCTAGCCCCAGGGCATATCTTGGCGATGATCCTCATCGGGGTGTTATCAGGATGATGCCTCGAAGCGCCTGCGCGCAAACGAGGAGGCATGCACCAAGAGCTTTAGCACCGGGCCTAGCTGACTGGGGAGCCAAGGCCAGGCTGGCATTCCCACGGGCACAGCGTTCGTATCCCTGGGACCAGGCCGGGGATACAGTTTGTTTAGGTCCAACATGATTTGACCGTTCGTATCTTCTTTGCGCCTCTTTCTCAGTCTCCTTCCCGCTGGAGTGCGTCGCCCCCCATCTGCTCCATCAAATGCGAGAAAAATTGCGAGCGGGACCTTGTGTGGTGTGTGTGCCGCAGGAGAGGCGGCCGGGTATGCGGTGCCTGATGTCTGCAGTGTGGGCTTTTACGAATACTTGGTAAGCGAAGAGGCGCCAGATGCAATGATCCTTGGCGGGCCGTCCAGTCACGATCGCAGATTGACAAAAACGACCGAGCCTAGTCTCAGGCGAAATGGTCCAACTAAACAAAAAGCGGCTTCCTTGGATTGCGCCCTTTTCGTTGGATGGGAATCTGGAATAACGCAGCAGTGAGCAAGAAGAAGACGGCTGAAAATTGGCCTGCTGCTGTGTGCTGCTGCTGCGCTGAGCCAAGCAAACGCCTTTGCACCACGAGCAGGTTTAAGCATGAATTTAAGCGTTGTCAGCCACTGCTCCTAGCGTCGTCTTGGTATTCTTGGCATACCTCACAGCTCCTCTGGGATCTGGCGATGCTCCTCTGGGAAGGACGAGGGAAAGGGGGCGTGAACGTAGTGACCATGTACAAAAACGAATGAGACCGAGAAGAAAGGTCTTGGCCCCATCCACACCCACCCCTCCCCCCCTTCAGGCTTCCGTAGCTATGGGGGCCTCGTCGGACTCTGGAGCGGCGCCGGGTCCGAAGAAAAGGTTTCTTTCTGGAAAAATAGAGACGTGCCCGGCGAACGGTCAGCATGGATATCGATCCCTTTTTACTCTATACGCTGGGATTCTGCTTGGCCCACGGCAGCGAGGCGGACAAGCGCGCAATAGAACGCCAGATAGCGGTACTCGAGTAGGCCTTCCACGGCACGGCGGCTTTGGTCTATCGACTCGGGGTGTGCGTCCTGGGGTGGCCCATGTTTTCGACGTCCTCCCAAGTTGCCCCAAGGTTTGCCTCCGCAGCAGATAGAGTGTGCCGTCAGCGCAGCCCCAACCTTCTTTTTTGTGCCATCCGTCCCGAGTAAGATGCTTAATCAGACGGGGCGGCGGCTTCCACTCGTCGTTCGCTGTGAACTGTGTGTCTGTGGTGGCTTTTGGGCGACCCAGGGGGGGGCAAGGGGAAAAGCTTGTTGTTAAGATCGTTGCGACCTTGTTAAAGTCCGGGTCATTCGCTTTCGGGTGAGCCGTGCTTGCCCGCGCGGGTATCTCTGACAGGATCCCCCCATGGTCCAAAGGCTGATGGACGGGTTTGTCTGAGGATGCCGTGGCTGCGTGGGTATTCTCGCCATGCAACGGATCGCCGCTGTACATAAGCGCAGAGAGAAAAGTCTACGTCGCTGTTGGTTGCTACCCTCACCGAATCAGCCGCCACACACGATTCCGCGGCAGCCGGTGGGAGCCTTTTCCGAGGCACCGGAGCCTCACCACCACTGGGCTTACTGCATGCCGTTTGCAGTTTCATAATGATGATCCCGCTGCAGAAGCAGTCGAATAGGCTGAAAGGACGCGCCGTCGGGCGGGCGAAACGGATTAGCAGCCCACGCCCAGACGATGACTGTGCCGCCGCCGTAGTTGTGGTCGCAGTCGCAGGCGTAGGCGTAGGATGGAGGGAGGGAGGGCACAGGATGACAGCAGCAAGGCGTCAGCCCAACCAACCGCAGGCCTTCGATTTGCTTGCCCAGTGCGACCATCTCGCCCGAGCTTACCTTAATCGAACCTGCCCGCCATCCCATTTGCCTGTCTGTTTGCCTGTCTGCCTGCCTGTTCGACTCTGTCTCAGGGTGCCGCTGTCCAGCAGGCTTCCTTCGCATCGGAATCTGACATGCCCTCCTTGCTGGGAGAGGCAGAGTGTGTGGGATCGATCCTGCAGGAGGGTACGAATAACCGTATTTTCCTCGCTGCAGCCTGCATGCCTGTACGGAAATGCACTTGACGTACGAATACGCTTTCCCAACCTCCAGGTTACTTTCTCAGGGTCCCGCTGGCGTGCTGGTGTGCTCCAACAAGCTGACTTGGTAACACGATTGCCAACCATGGGCTCTCGTAAGGTTGCGACCAACGAACCCTCTTCTGGACCTTGCTGCCACGCTGCGCGTCGTCCGACGTGTCCGAAAGAAAGTATCGCGGTATCCGAAGCTCAGCTCGATATCAAGGTGACACAAGCATTCGCCAGGGCCAAGACTACAGCATGTCCAACAAGCAACCCCTCAATAAAAAAAGAAGGTATAATCAATGAGAAAAGCCTCCGGCTGGGCACATTATCGCTCCCCTGCTCGCCCTAGCCGAAGGCTGACAATGAGCCTCCACAGGGCCCGATGCGCTTCAAGCGGCGGCGACAGTTGGGCGATTGTCAGCTGAGTCAATGCCTATGAGAAAACGACTTTAGCATGCCGCCAACCGACTCATACGCCCCAGTTCGCCCACAATCCAGCAGTTCGGCCGCCGACGTTCTGTTGCGTCAGGTATAGCGATGCTTGGCTTCCCACCCTGACTCGCCGCATAAGAAAGATGTGTCGTGACAGCAAACCCTAAATCAAAGTGTAAAAAAAGAAGGGATGTCGTCCCGGAGAAGGGCAACGATAGGTATCGAGAAATAAGGATTGGCGTTCAGGGACAATAGGCTGCCAAGGCCCCCTCGCATCAGGGACAAGAATAAATGTCGTAGGCACCGCTGGGTGTGTTTTGCTGTGAACCCGAAGCGACCGAGCATCCCGTTTCCCAGAGAGTCTCTCCCCAGATAGATCCTTGGATGCAACCCTCTTGACACGTTGGCAACTCTTCGGCACTTGTTCCATGGCAGGCTTGTTGCCGCTGACTGAGCGGCCAGATCAGACTTGGATGTCATGATTAGTCACGCCTGCTTGCGCTGTAGAAGACGTCCTCAACCACGGACTGCATCATGGCTTTCAGGTGTTGGCGTTGTTATAGGCGACTGCATCGACATCGTTCCTTTATACATCTGCCAAAGCTTCGAGCAGCCTCCTTTCGAGCACAGTGCAAGACGTCTTTAGGCCGTCGACGAGATACCGCGATATAGTGCGGCACATGCATAGCACTGGCTGCCCGCACTGGAATGCAACATGCCACATTGCATGCTAAACAGCGGAACTCACGGGTACCATGATATGACAGCTCAAGGCTAAAGCGCCAGAGACGCTAGAATTAGTCTTGCGAGCCAAAGTGTGGTTAATCTCAGCCGGCTTGCAAACTTTCTCAGGGCCACGAGACTTTCACTCAACTGCTCTTGTGTGCGCTTCAGAAGTCCTCACCCTCGCCTAATGGAGCCAAACATAGCTAATCGTCTGTTGTCTAGTTGGCCATTGCTTCCGGGTGGAGATGCCCCGGCTGCTGTTAGCGACGGTTATAATCGCCTGCCATTTACATCGCAAGCTGATGCTGCACGCAGCACGCAGTGCAGACTCCCGTTGGTGTTGTACTTGGAGAGGGCAACTTGAGCCGTTGGCAGCACCGACGGTCAGACAAGAAGCTGAGATCAAGCAAGCGACCGTTGATCACTGACAGAATCCAAATCTTCAAGGATTGAATACTGATAGTGTGTGGCCGGCTTGCGCCGACAGGTCGACCCGCAGGCCGTTCGTTGCGAGATACCCCTTCTGTGTTCAACATTGTTCAACGCTCGCAATCCATGCTATCAAACGCAGCATTAAGTTATGCTTGCATTGAGTCTCACGCATCGTCAGAGTCTGAAGCCTTCTCTGCATCATGGCTGAGACAATTTTGAGTTGGTATCATGACGAACGAGCGAGCAGCAGAGGACGTCTCGTCACCTAGCAGCGTCCCCAAAGCCTGCTGTTGGTCAAGATAATATTCTTGCGGAGCTTCACGTGGCTACGGCACGCCTAGTTGCGGGCAATCTGCGGCTAAGGCATGCGCCAAAACTCGCCTGCGTTAGGCAGCACCCTTTCTCTAGGCCTGTGGTGCTATTCGTCGAGAGAAAATCGTCAGAGTTCAACGAGATGGTGTGTGAGATATCTTGGTCAGGCTTAGGCTATACACCAAAGCTGCAGTCAGGCGCAGGCTAATATGGATAACGACCAGAGGCTAGTTCCAGTCTGCTTGGCGGTCAACCCTCCGGCCAACGTCCGCTTGAGCTGCAGCTAGATCGTTGGTATCGCTTCTGCAACCCAAGGATGCGGTCGAACGAAGCGTGAACGACAGCCACTAGCAATGATGCCATATTGGGCCCGCCGCGGAAAGGGATAGACGGTTTGTCACATAACTACTATGCCCACAACAAGCTTTCGTCCTGTTGCTGAAGGGAGGATGAACAGTCCGCCGTGAGATGGGTGTGCAGCCCCTGCCCGAAGTGCATTAGCGGCGTTGAGGAGAAATCGACTCGTCAAGAGCGGTCCATTCTTTCACAACTCTAATCTGTCGTCCAGATATGATTGCTTCACAGGGCCGGGCACGGCTGCCTGCTGCATCACGAAAGCACTCGGCCGTGGAGTTCAAGGTCTTGTCAGCAGGCCCTGTCCGGCGCCATAGCCACATCCGATCACAGCGGTGAACATGTCGCACGCAGCTCGCAGGATACAGGTGGTACGTAGCGTGGCGTTCGAGGCCGGCCGATTCCCCGGGGAACTTTCGAGGGAACTTCTCGCTCCATGGTAGCCTTCTGTCGCAAAGAACGAGATCCTTGGTTTGCCTGTTGGTGGTTGACTTGAGCTTATTGCAAAGTTCCTTTGCCATCAGTCCCCTGCGGGCAGGTAGCCGGGATACGGGTGGGCAAACGAGCGGAAGTCGACAAGGGGTCCCGCTTAAACGGCACAGAACGGTACCGCTTGACAGTCGATTTGCGGCCTGGTGCCCGGATACGTCGGCCACCGACCAACGGTTGTTCAAAGGTTCCAGGACGTTGGTTAGCCCTAACTTTTGCAGCATCGTATTCCGCTGGTGGCCGCCCGATCGATGCATTAGCATTGAGGCAGTGCTGGCCGCCATCCACCTGCGCATGCCACACGGACGGAGATGAGATCGCAAAGAACGTAGCAAATTATGCTTGCATATCAGTCATGAGGCAGCCGTCTTAGCCAACGGCGGCGCTTGCTATAGAGTCGCCGAGGGCCCTGACAAGGATGGAGATATTGGCGACTGCTCAGCATCGTAGCCAAAGGCCCAAAAGGCTTGTCGCATGCAGCTTGGCGGCTTGTCAACAACTCAAAAGAAACACAAGGATGTGTTTTCATTGGCGACGAGCAGGCAGTAGACTCGGCGCCGGTAAACCACCACGGAGTCTTGGAAACGCCGTCTCGGCGGCAGCCTGTGGGAAGCTTGGATCCCCCCGCGACCGATGGCCGCATTATCGAACGTGAACGGCGGTTGTTTCTTCGCGACTGATGGGAGTATGACCCATCGCCAGTGTTTTCAACCCTTGCAATAGGACGGCGTATTGCAAGCGTATCCCCTACTTCGTAGACGAGAATCGGACTGTTTCGACGATTCGCGATGGAATGCCAGATGGGCAGATCCGAAGAACTGAACGTCTGCTTGTCAGGCCATATCATCGCCAACGGTCCCCTTGAGACTCATCGTTTGCGTTCCCCCAGGAAAGGAGAGCCAACTCCGACAAGCTTAAAGTGGGTGTGATTCATCACGTTCCTTGGCCAGGAAAAGGCGCACAGGCCGGGAGTCTGCGCAAATTAATCGTCCCTTGGTCATTTTTCCACAGGTAATCCCGAGGGTGTGCTTAAGCTTAATTCGATACTGAGTGTCATCACCACGCCATGTCGACCTTCATTCGTTCGACGCACGCCGTGAGCCCCACCACCTTGACTACTATCCCCTGCTTGAGCCCGAAAGCGAATGCTTCTTCCGCGGTGGGGAACTCTGTGCCCGTGGCTTAATAAGGGGGGATTTCATGTCGAAGAAAAGCTCCCGGTTGGTTGCTTACGCGGCCCTCTCAGCACATCGACGGCGTTAGGGTCGAGAGGGATGGAGTAGTCCGCACTAGTCTTTGACGGCAGAGCGCTATCGATAGCGCCATCCTGGATACCTCGTGGCGTGGCATGCGGGCCGGCAAAATCGGAATAAGCAGCAGCTCTGGAAGGCCTTTCGTATCCTTGATGTTGGTGTGAATGTCGAGACAGACTACAACTGCTATCCGTACGTACTGCGCATAATGCTCGCTCACCTACTCTCAGCGGGTTGTGGGGATGAACGGAATCCAGGCAGCGGGTTCAGCCAAGGGTCTTCTCTGTCATGCGTTACTGTTGATAAGAAAGGATGCCGGACTTGATTGCCGTGAATGAGGATATCTCGCTCTCCCTGGTAAGACGGGCGCTGTGACATGGGCGCTTGGATGCCAATCAAGGTCTTGCCCCAGCCCTCCACTTCGGGCGAAGCTTTTGCTGATCTGCTGTACAGTTCAGGTGCACTTTATTCGGCGTTTGTGCTTAAATCCCAGGAGATGTTATGGTGAGTGCGGAACTTCGGAAGACGGATCACTTAGCCAACGGTGACCGTCCGGATCCGAGAACCAGCGGAAACGACCTCTCAAGTAGTGGATACTGCCCAGGGACATAGCATGAATTGATGTCATTTCGGTGGGCCATCCGTGATGCACAGTTTCTGGCTGGTTAAACAGTCGACCGTCCTCAGCCAGTGGATGAGAGTTTTGCGGCTTGAGTAGTGACACCGTGTCAGTTGTGCGCCGTCCTACTTCGGTCGCCAAAACCTTCCTCAGTCGGGGCTCGGTGCCGTGATGCGCACTGTCTTCAGCCTTCACATTTACCCTCAAGCCAAGAAAGATTCGCGTTTGCTCTTGGGTCAATATTCTTGCCAAGCATTCTCCAAGACGCTTGGCAGGTTTGGCGTGCGCATGTTTATTCTCAAAACCTGCTGCCCTTTTGGGGCTTACAGGAGCAGCAACGGGTGAACCTAAGAGAGGCTCATCCCTTAGCGATGCCTGCGCCAAGCCCTGTTCATTCGGTGGAGATTCATCATGGTTGGCGGTTATTATCGCTGTCGAGTCTATTGCGAGTATCCGTCCGTATTGCCGTCTCGTCTGAGGGCTCGCAAATGCCCCGACTGATCTTCGTCCTGTCTTGCGTTGCCGTCATGCCGCTATGCCGCAATTCCGGTGTGCCGAAAATCCGCATGTGTAATCAAAGTCCAATCAAACTCTAGTCAACTTGAAAGACGACACAACTTGTTCCATGCTGGCAGGTCGCTGGTGGGTTTAAGCTTTTCTCTAGATGAAACTAAATTGGACGGATGCAAGAAAATTGTCTGGCCTTGGGTCAACCGGGATCCGTACTGTGTATTCGCACGCACGCGCAGCGACGACCCAGCAGCAGTGAGACTTTACAGTTGCAAGTGATCTTGTCTTTGGAATGTAGGGAAGTATCACTAGCCGCGAGTTCGTCACCGATGCGAGCGCGCCGGTGGTCCAACGTCAGCTTGCCCTAGCTCCTTGCACTGTTCGTGATAAACAGACCGTGCCTCGATGTCGGATGCTCTCGACCCTCCGCATTCTTCGGATGCTTCGTCATCTCCAAGCGCGCTTGGTTTGGGTATCTTGTTGCGGGCTAACATTGAAAAAATAGCGTCAGAGTAGCAACCCGGCGGCTGCTGAGGCAATGAGGTTAGCTATTCGAGACTGGAAGATATTGCTGTTTCCAATTCCCAGGGTCCATTGCACATTGGCGTCGCACGAGAGCCGCGAACCAAATACGTGCTTGTGCACGTAATTTCTCACTTGTCGCAGCAGTGTCACTACAAGAGACATATTCTTTGCTGGCTTGAAGGTTATTGTTGGCACCGTACAGTTTGCCGTTGGTCGTATAAAGACTCTTCCCATAGTCGTTGAGGTTTTCTGTAACTCAGTAGAAGGCCGTAGCTGTTGCGTAAATCGCCAATATCCGAGTGAAACAGCCGTCCTACCAATAGTTATTTAAGCTGTTTGTCGGAAACATAACTCAACGCAATCAATAGGTTTGAGGAGGAGAGCCGCAGTGATGTTGTCGAACATTTCTCGAAAGTGTTGGAGCCTTGATCCCCTGCTACCATGCATCGCCGGATTGCCCGGGAAGAACTCATTGCTATCAAACAGCCGACAGGTAACCGATGCAGCCCTGTCATGTCGTACGATTCCAGTCTCGAGTGAGGTGACGTTCCAGTGGACTGGACCTCGAATAGTCGACGTGCAGAAGGTTAGATCGAGACAAATATCAGTTGACCTGCTTATGTCAACTCTTGCGGTGTCTTTGCTGAAAGAACGGTGAAGAAATCTGTGCCAGGTAGAGGAGAACTCGAGACATCCAGAGTTGTATTGTACAAGTATGGTATAATGATACAGGGTCTTGCGCTGTGTGACGTTCCACGAGTGTAATACTTGGCGTGGCCGAGTCGATGAACATGCAACTCGTGCAGAGGGCCGATCTCACCACATGTGTAGCTAGCTACTGGACACTTGATGGGCCCAGCAGATCAAGTCGATTTGTACAATTCCCGTTATCATCTTCGGAGCCAGAGATGGTTGACATTCATCAACCCAGAGCTGCTGAAGATGACGATCGCTTCCCTGAGATACCAGCCTGAGACTGTGGTCAAGGATAACGGCACCCGTCTGTCGTGCAACCTCGCGTGACCATTCCGTGGGCTTCTGAATCTGTCATCTGCAAGCCACCGGAGGATAAGACATTAGGTTGTATGCCCAGGTCTCGGGCAACAGGCTGTCTGAATGGAGACGCTGCATGGCACACAAGCACGAGGTGACTCGGTAGTGGACTCGGTCTTCAAAGGTAACACATGGCGGACGATCGCCGTGTAACACGCGTCGTGCTTGTTTCATCGAGCCATCTTCCAGAATCCAAGGTAGGCAAAGCTTAACGAACTCTCATTGCTGGGGCCGCCCGCCGCGGTCTTGACGATTGCAGTTCAACAGTCGCACCGACCAAACCAGCGAGGGAAAGCCACCACGTCTCTGACATTCGGAACTCCCACAAGGTAGCTGAGAAGCCTATCAAAGCCCAGACCAAACCCACCATGTGGATTGGAGCCCCAACGGCGTAGGTCAACGTACCAATCGAGGTTGCCGCCGATGTTGCTCGCTTCTTTGCCGTTGGACGGGGGGATCATGCCACGAGCCTCCATGGTTTCCAACAGTTCTTTCAGGCGATGCTCACGCATAGAGCCACCAGCAATCTCGCACAAATCAGGCACCAGCAAGTCAAAGCAGTCAACCGTGGCACCAGCTTCATCGGGCCCAACATTCGAAGAGGCCGATGTACGCATATAGAAGGCTTTGATCTCGCGGGGGTAGTGGGTGACGAAGACGGGCATGTAAGCGCCGGCCTCATTGGTGACACCCAGGCTTTTGGCAAGGAACTTTTCGTGCTCCGAATGTAGGCCTCCTTCCCAGGTGGGCTTGATGTCGAAACGGTCTCCCTCTGCCTGAAGCAGCTTGATCGCGTCACCGTAGGTAATTCGTGGCCATCTTGACGACGGTTTTCGCATAATACCCCTCCATCGACGCTCGACTTCTTCTATTGGAACCAGATCGTCCTCGGCGGTTCGTGTCTTGCCTGGGGCTCGCCTGTGACGCAACTCCTGAGCAGCCCGCGTACCGGATAAGCCCGTGACCAGCCCACGCAGCATATCCTCAACCAGGTCCATGACGTCGTCGAGATCGTCGACAAAGCTCATTTCGGCTTCCAGCATGTAGAACTCGCTCATGTGGCGGGTGGTGTCGCTCTGTTCAGCTCTGAAAGTCGGAGAGAGGGTCCAAACATGGCCAAGCGACTGGGCCAAGGCCTCGAGATGCAGTTGAGAAGATACGGTGAGGTACTTGGGCGAGCGGAAGAACAATTCGGTCTTCTTGTTGCGACTATTGGGTGCTGGGGACGATGTCTCGGCCGGCCCCGTGGTGACATTGAAGACCTCCCCGGCCCCTTCGCAATCAGACGATGTAATTATAGGCGGATGGGTCTGAATAAAGTCTCGAGAGGCGAAGAACTGAGTCAAAGTAGCAACGGCCTCTGAGCGCAAACGTAGGATGTTGGCATTGAGTGGTATTCGCGGTCTAAGATGAGGCATTGTGCGGAGAAATTCCGGTGTCTGGTACTTTTTCTGTATGGGGAAGGTCTGTCGAAGGGTCAACGTTAGACGTATGGGACAAGAAAAGGAATCGAGTGCTTTTGGAGACATACCTTGGCGTCGGAAGGGCCGAGAACTTCAACATTGTCGACTTTCAACTCGTGGGTCTGACCGTCGGTTTTGGAGGGAACCCATGAGCCCCGTAGGCGGACTGCAGCACCGACTCGCAGGTTTGAGCTACTCGATCATGAATAATCAGACGTTCCGAGACATGTACGAAGCTGGGGCAGCTGAGTTTGCCCACCTCTCGTCTTGGCCCCTCGAGACCATGGCCTGGAGAGGGGTCCTTGTTGAGCCATCACCAATGTTGACAAACTGCTCAGTCTTCATGTTCCGGACAGACCAAACGTAGCCGTTTACAACGACATTCTGGACTTCTGCATCGGGTTTCCAGTCCAAGAATTGCGCAACTGTCCGGCGGGACTGTGTCGTGAGCTGTCGTCTACCAATAACTTTGGCAGAGGGGAGAGCCCTCGCGAATTGGCGGGGTATCGTCATGGCTTGTAACAGAGTCGTTGAGTAGGGCAATCGCATAGGTCCCTCTCTGGTAAGAGAACCGGTGTCGCCTGGCGCGGGCACGTTTCGTCGGCGGCTATCTCCCGGACGATGTTGCGCGATGGATGCGGCTGCAAGAACGATGTCGAAGGTGACGGTGACATGCGACAAACAAACAGGAGCTTCAAAAAAGCAGCTTCCACTTTGGTAGTGCTGCGCCAATGGGAAGCTCCAATGCCGCCGTACCTTCCCGGACTCACTTTAGATAAGATAAGGAAAGTGTCATCGTCGATTAGATAAGATACGTCGCGGATAAGGAAGGCGAGGCCCGCCAGGTACGTACTGGCGACATTGAATGCACCTCGTCAAGCTGTTGCTACCGCTTCTTTCCTCTTCCTTCGACCAACTTCATGACAACCTCCAACCCTCTCCAAATCCCCTCTGTTCATTGTCAAAAACCAGTGCCATCAACAATACCGCCATGCTAGGTAGCAGACAAACACACATAGGCGGCTCCTGTTTTGCGGACCGACTTGCTGTCGCAGGGACCCGGCTCAGCTCCGCCGGTCCTCGACTCCCGAGACACCAAACACCAACCCACGGGTGACGACCTCAGGATAATGCAGTCTTTGATTCGCAATCCCAGGACGTGGTCTTGGGATCAGAGCATTTCTTCGGGTCCGATACCGTTCTTCCATCTCTCCAAGCGATACTCAAATCATGCTGGGTGCATCTTGGCGCAACACCAGATGTGACTGACAAACATGGTCAAATTCCGGATTCACAGCTGCATATTGTCACCACCAATATCCTCCCAAATTTGGCATTCCCTCCGAGCATGGGTCTTGCAACATCCGCCATCCCGTCTCCCGTCTCCCGTCTCCCGTCTTGCGTCTTGCCTCACTCTGCTCGCCTTTTCTTCATTGCTTCCAACCCCTGGCAAATCGGACACCCTAGTGGAAATCCAAGAACCACAAAGCTGGGTTTGTTGCTTCTTCCACGCCCATTAGCTTGCTTATTGCTGCCCAGCAACATGGCTAGGCCCTGCATTCTCTCCTCCCTCCTCTTTCGATGCCAGCAAAAAAGGGGCCCCCTGCTTCTTTCTGCCTTACATTCCCTTCCCTACCTTGGCTGCTTAGCTCCCGTCCGCCCTCCCATGCTCCCCTATGAGCCAACATGTCTGACCCTGGTAGCACTGCTTGCCCCCAATACTCTCCCCCCGGCTCGCAAAGACATCTCAAGTGAGATCTTGGGAGACAGGAAGATCTCGTATAACTGCGGCAGATTGCAGTAGTATCTCGATCGGATTCCACCAACCAAGACCACGGGAGGCTCCATGTAGCACGACCCGGGTTTCTGTATAAGCAAGACACATCTCATCACGACCATCCGCAAACCCACCCGCTCTTTACGCGCCCTTCCTATACACTACCCTGGAATGTCGCAGACTTGACTGAGATCCGGCAAGTATTGGTTACACTCCCCTCCTTCATCCTTCACCGCTCTCGCTTGCTAGAGGCGAAGCAGCTTCTCTGTAATGGCGGCTCGAGAGAGAGCTATGTCCATGGTTTCTTTTTCTCTCTACCCTCCATGCCGCTTCTCGACACGGCATGGACTTTGTTGAAGCTGGATAGACTGCCTTTTCGTTGCGAGATTAATATTTAAGGTCGGCCAGAGAACTCCCGTCAAGATACTTCCAGTTCCTCATCTTCAAGCCTCTTCATCCATCCTTCATAGAGAGCAGTACTCGTCCCGGCATTCATCTGTCTTCAGTCACCTCGTCCGTCTTTCATCTCACTGCCACGAGATCGAGATGCCTTCTTCAAAGCCTTTGAAGATCAAGCCCTCAGAGGTTGCGGCTGACACCAAGAAGAAGCTCATTCCAGAGGTCAACAAACACTTCCGCGACGAGTGGCCTCCGTACTCGGTTCTATACGCACAGCCTCTGGAGCAACTTTGCCTGAACCGTCCCAGCTTCATGAGTTCAGATCTTCCCAAATTCTGTGAGTCAAGCTTCTGGCCTCACGAAAGGCCCCCAACTGATGCCTTTAGACGTCGTTCACGGAGACCCGGTTGACTGCGCCATCGGATGGGCCCAGAGCGAGGGCGTTCGCATTCCGTTCATCTGTGCTGCCAATGAGAAACGCCCGGGAGGAGACTGGGAAACGGGAGTTGTTGGATATGAGGTATGACGACGGTGGAACCGTTCCGGTGTCAACAGAAGGTTAATTAGATCTGGTACAGGAGAGACTATGCCGTCGAAGCAATCTCTCGGCAACGCTGGCCGCCCCACATCCGGAGACCTACTTGGCGTCCAACTACCCCATACCGATCGAGGGAGCTATCTACTCCCCTGACGTTGGTAAGCAATTCCCGACCCACGATTTCGGAATAAGCACTGACTCCATGTCTCCAAGTCCGATTTCGCCAGTTCCAAGACAGAATCGAGTCGCTAGAGATGAAGGATTGGAGATCGCTTCCGGTCATCTCCATGCCACCAGCGCGCTGGCCCAAGCTTACCGACATGGGCAGGAAATACTCATTCTCGACGGAGCGTGAGCTGGTAAGGAACAAGATGCGAGCAGCGCTTCGAATTTGCGCCTCCATTGGCTACAACCATGTGGTCATTGGCGACTTTGGTCTTGGCAACGGATATCGCAACCCGCCCAAGGAGTTGGCAGAGCTCTGGCGCGAGGTTTTCCTCTACGATCCGGAGTTAAGGGGTCAGTTCTCAGCTGTCATGTTTGCCTTCGAGGACGACCGACAATGTACGGCCAAATGCATCCTTGACGATATCGCCAAGAAGAGCAAGGGCAGCAGCAGCAGCAGCTCGAAGAGCAAGTCCAAGAGTAGCTCGTCGTCATCGTCGAGCTCTGGCAGTTCATCCGGCCACAAGAGCGATTTCAAAATCTTCAGCGACGTCTTCGCTCCCGGTGAAATCGCACGAGTCCGGAGCCAGCCCGACCCGCGATACGCCTTCTCTGCAATCATGGACGGTTCTTGACCGACACGTTCTTGGCGCATCACTGACGGGCTGCTTGTCTCAGTCGTGGGTACTCAACATGGACCGGTGAGACTGGGACGTACGTCAGGCGGGCTGAGGCAGCATACCATGGGAGGAAAGATTTGTCTTTTGGGCACGGCCTTGTCATGTCGACATGATGAATACAAACAAAGGGTGTTTGTATGTCTCGCGACCCATGCACTCGTACGCCATCAGACGGCCGCTTCCCTGTCCGGGTGTTCCTATTGGTTCGCAACCAAAGGACAGGGAGCCCAGCATCCGCGTTATTTGGTCAGCTTTTCAATCTAGCGGCCCACGCTCTTTTCTTTTTCTGCCCCTGCACACATCGGGCTGAGGCTCCTTGCGGTCTCGAGGGACCCCAGATCTACAACGTCGGGCGCCAACAGCAAGTCCTGACGGGTCATCAGACGGGAGCTATGATTTTCCCTGGGTTTTCTTTTATTTTGAAGTCTTCACGGGAGCCTGCATCACTATCGTAGTAGGCATGCTTTGCGATACAGTCGTGGTTGGCGGCGTTCTGGCGATCCGCGAAGCTTGGGTAGGGTCTACGTAATTGAGTGTGTTCTGGGAGCCTTGGACGGCGTTTGGTGATTTCAAGCACGTTAAACCTATTCCCCTCGCAGCCGAGTCTCAATTTGGACATATTGTTCGATCATTCCATCACATTTTCTCTTTTCACGAACAGCATTTAGTGGGCACGCACCCCGGGTGACGAGACGCAGGGGGCAAGCATCGTTCCTCCAGCTTGCCGGGACGTCGAGTCGGAGACGGTCCTGACATCCGCCTCATTTTCCGAAATGATATTTCAAATCAGTCAGTGACACAACTGCGAATCAACACACTGTCTCTTCCACCAGGCTGTTCAGCTCCCCGTGTGCAGAGATCTTCGGCTCATTGTCACGGTGAGGCTGAAGTCAACTTACGATTCTAACCTCGATCATCAGACCACCGAGTCTTTGGCAGACGCCTGGCGGCAGCCCCGTCCGGCCTTCGCAATGACAGCAACATCAGAGCTGGCTCATTCACTCGTTCATCCACGTCTCGCCGAATTTGCCCTAGCGTCAACGGCAGACCTAGAATCCGTGGAGGTGGAATGGGCCAGTGGACCAGTATGTCTCTGCCTGTTCGTATTCGTCCCGTCCCATTCGGTCCTGTCGAAATCTGCCCAGCACGTGCTGCGGCGGGACAACAGACGGGGAAAAAAGCAAGCAACGACTCGCCTTGTCCGCAAGCAATAGGCCGCGGCTTCCTTCGAAGGGCAGTCATCCCGAAGGGCCCCCCGAAGGGAGAAGAAAGTATTTTGTATGAGTCTCCATTCTGCGTCCTCTACCGATTGTGGGCAACGGAACGTCCTCGACGCGGGATGATAGGCTAGGGGAGATTAACACCCAGGCGGGATCTTCGACAGGGTTTGCCTGCGTCGGAAGGTATCCCATGCTTGCTTTTTCGGAAGCTGACATGATTTTAGATGCAAACAATGCTCCTTGGTGTCCTCGTCATTACTGCGTATGCACCTCGACGCAAGCTAAACAGCAGGGGCCCCCATAATCCAAATAACAAATCCTTGCTGCTCATGTCAGATCTTGGCCAGGGGTGTACGATCATCTCGATGGTTAGGTATCACTGCGTATCCCCTGCCGCATTGGCCCCCACTCCCAGAACATCAGGCAAGAGGCGCTGGAGGTCTATCTAGGTGGACGCCGAGGCAGGAAAGAGAACTTGTGGTATCCGGACTGCTACTGTCACCTTTCAGTTTTCACAACCTGAAGGCTGGCATCTGTGAGGCTTCTGTGTGACGGATCAGTACGGCCGAGACACGAAGAGGCCTCACTTACGGCCTTTAGAGGGTGGTTGGCTCGAGCCGTCATTGAGGGTCTCTCTCGCCTTTCAGGACTTTTTTTTTTCAACAAGCAAGAGAAACACACGACTTTAACCCGGGCTTTTGGTTTTGGGTGCCAAGGGGAGTGGAGGAAGGGGCACATAATGTGTAGAAAAGAGGGAATAATTCTCAACCCCTGATCCGGGCTGACGCCACCCGAGCCCGACCACGCGGAACCGGAGAGGACAACGCTCCTCGGGGCACGCAGCCTCGTTCAGGCCCTTACATCGGACATCCAATCACGCGGGACATGCGACCTCTGAACCAACTCCCTTTCCATTCCTTGGTGTGGTCGGTTACACAAACACACACGCACACCCGCAAGGAGGCGGGGTGAAGATGCCCAAGACAGCTCATGAGGACTATCTCTGTTAGGGAGCACCATGGGCATCATCATCCTCTTCTGTTGAAGGGGGTGCAACAAGGCTGCCATTGAGAGGTGGGCGTTGCTTTTCACGTTGATGATGAGGTTTCCTCTTCCGGATTGGCCCTCGAGAGTCCACCATCGTTACCATTGCAGCCACGCTCTCCTGACAGCATTCTACGCGGTTCGTCCCATGAGCGGCTCCTACCGGCGACCCGTTAGCTGACCGCCACCTTTCTCTGGATGGCCGGGAAGGGCTTGTAACCGTCAAGACGGATGTCGACATGGGATGGCACGGAAACCTGCCTCTGGGCCAAATTACCGTCCATGAGGTCAATGCTTCAAGCGGAATCGTTCCCCGGCCGCGTCCAGGCGGTTCTTCTTCCATGCGCGCAAGAATCTTCTTCACCGCCCTCGGCAGGCAACCTACCACAAAGGCACCCGTCCCGTGAAAGTTTCCTACTTTGGCATGTTGGACCGCAGTGCATCCCAGGAATCAGTTCATGTCCCCAGTCCCGGACGAAGATCCCGCCCGCCCTACGACGGCGTTCCAGGCCACTGAGACACTGAAGACCGCCTCGCAGGGACTCGCTCAACAGACACCGACTCTTTGTTTCTCTGGTGAAAAGCAAATGCAGCGATCTCCGTCAGGGATTCACATTCAGCATTGCCGCACCCCCCATCCCCTTTCTCTTCCATTTTCCCGGTCCATCCAGCAGGCGGGAACCCGTCGATCACCTCCCATCGACCGCCTTCCAGATCATGCACAACACACGCCCCCGTCTCCCGTTTCCCGTTTCCCTTTCCCTTCAACACGGCCTTGGCTTTGGAGCTGGCGGGCGGGGGTTTGAAAAGCGGTAGCCTGCATGTTTCACTGCCCTGGGAATCAACGTCAACCACTCGTCTCTCGCCTGATTATACCACCCGCCGCCAAACAAAGGCAATCATGTACGGATACCCGATGAGCCGCTCTAATGCAAGAAAACCCTTCCTCGCGGAAAACCAACAAAAGCACGCACACAATTAGGAACTCTCACACCCGGCGGCAAAAAAGAGTGTTTCTCATGTACGCCCACAAGTTGTCTCAGCCAAAGAACACACACGCTCATAACTTTTCCCAGCCCAACTCAGGGTATCAATCGAACACATGACGGATGAGAAAGAGCCCTCCGCCCCATGCCGTGAAAAGCTTGGCAACCCGGTAGAGTCCGCGGTTCATCCATACCGAAAGACCATGTCAAATGTCTCGTTCGCCTTTCCCAATCCGTCGTTACCGGCAGCGAAGAACGGGTTAGTCTGCGCCGTACATGCCTCCCCAAAGAATAACCCCCCATCTTCTATCAGAAATCAGATCTCATAATCTCATTATTCCTGAACACTCCCCCCCCCCCCGGTCCCTCTCTGATCACAACGCCGATTTGGCTCTTTCGGTTGTGTCCCAAGTTAGCAGGAACTGGGCAGCACAGGGGGGCGGGGGCGGGCACGGGTAGTTAGTTTGATCAGATGACAGGCGGCACCCCCACCCCCTTGGGTCCGTTCAGCTTGTCCACCCGCTCCCTTGGGATAGACACTTGAGAAAGACAGAGGGCCCGGACTACCTTTCATGTAGATGTCTTTCGACTAATTGCGCCGTTCTTGGGACTATCTTTGGCGGGAGCGGTGACGACGTTCGCTGCCTGGGCAGATTTACGTTGAGGGCGCCGCGTCGACCATCTCTCTCTCGCGTGTCTTGGACGTTGGGCCGTAGTGATCTTCACCACTTTGATGCGCACTTTCCAAGGATCATGATGGCTGGACAAGAGTGAAGGGCATGTGAACATTGTACGCCAGACGAAAAGGGGGGAGGCAAACATTGGGCCCTTTGGGGCAGCCCTACTTTTCCTGTGTACTCGTCGTGGTCGTTGCCAGTGAAGTCGCTATTATCGTTACTGCTATCGTTGCTACTATCGCCGTCTGTCTGTCGTCCTCGTCCTCATTCAAGTCACCCGGTACATAGGAAATGTAGTCGCCCAGACACGGGAAAATTAGGCGGTCTCCCTTTGGGGGGCCATGCCGAGGTCAGATAGAAAGCGGTCTCGAGAACATGAGCATCACTTGTGGTGTGTCACCTCTCATTTTCGCGGTGTCACGAAAGCCCGTTTCGTAAAGGTACAGCGCTGCTCACCGCCTCGAAAGTGAGAACTCGTATACCCAAGCAAGGCAAGAAAGCAGCAGTGGTATGAAGCCCGTTGCGTTCCAGGCGCACCGAGACAGGAACCCTGTAACGGGAAGTTCCAAGCGGGACCCATGGACGAGGAAGGGGCAGTCGGTGTCAGTTCACGTACTCGACCAACGGCGGATAGTTCGTTCAGCATGAGCTGGGGAGGTATTCTTTTTTCTTGGACTGTTTTGCGGAGGGACGGGGGACCCCTTGGACACCGCCCACCAAAATGTATATGCATTTCTGTAAAACGCTCAAAAGCAAGAGAGAAGAAGAAAAAAACAGCTTGCCGCATCGCCCACGCCCACGCCCACGCCACATCCCGACTCCTTTTGCCCCCCACTACCAAATCACTTTAGTAACCTTTTTCCTACCAGTAATTAGGCCGCAGGCCGGCGAAGCCGCTCAGGGCGTTGGCGTCCGTCAACGGGTCGTCTCTCTTCCTCTGCCCAGACAGCTACGTAGTCACGTTAGTCAGTGTTCAGAGGGTAATGACAGGGGCGAAATCATACCTCAAGTTGGACGCTCCTATGGAGATGTACGAGCCAGTCAACGTAGCTCTGGGCCTCGTTGTTCCTGTCCTCGACCAGCATGCGCGCGAACTCGTACTCGGCGCCGTCGATGCCTTGCCTTGCCAGCTGGATGCCCAGGCCCTTTGATCCGCGCATCGTCTTGAGGAACTCGACAATGTTGCGGATCTGGGCGTTGAGGTGCGTCTGGAGCATGGGCAGCGACGACGTGTAGGCGTCTAGGCTCTGGAGGGTCGTCTTGTCCTCGCCGAAGAGGTCTGCGATGAGGTTCGGCGACGTTTGCGCGTGGAACCAGAGGAGGCATTGCTGGCCGTTGTCGACGAGGTAGACGCCGCCGGGCTCGACGCGGGAGAAGGATGTCCTGATGGCGGGGGGCACCTTGAGGTGGCCTGACTCGTCGGGGAAGCCTTCCTCGGGTGCGAGGTTGTGGACGGGGATCATGCGCGGGTAGAGGTAGAGGCTGAGTTCCATGGCGCCCATGGAGCGGATCATGCGCATCTCGTGTACCCTGCGGTCGGAGCTTTCGTTGCCGCCCTTGAAGGCGCGGCACTTGACGAGGCCGAGCATGTACATGGAGAACTCTTTGAGGCGCTCCGGCATGACGAGCTGGCCGTCGGGCTGGGCTGCGGTGAGGAAGTTCTTGCGGTAGCAGGAGAGGATGTCAATTGTCCTCTCGGTGAGGTGGTTGCGGACGTCCTTGAGAGACGCGGAGGTGGTGGCCAGTTTTGTGCTTGCTTCCTTGGCGAGGATAGCGACGACGGCGTCCTGGTCGATGAACTTCACAGAGTCTCGCGGGTTGTCACAGACGCTAGCAATGATGTTGGAGCAGCGTACTCTGCGTTGACCTGATGCCGTGGTGTAGAGAAGGGCGGATTGGAAGTGCGCGTCCAGCTTGGAGTCGAGCTTGCCATCGTAGGAGAATGTGACACCCATGGCCTTGTCGGCGTCGATGACTCCAATCTCGAGGTCAGCACCGAAGGTGTGGTGAATGAAGTTGCCGTGGTAGCCGTTGATCTGCAGCCCGTTCGAGCAGCGGACCTTCATGAGAGCCTGGAAACCGGTCTCGCGAGTGACCGCGTGCTTGATCTCCATAGACAGCTTGGTGTTGTCACGCTGGCCGATGAAGTTGGGGTAGTAGAACGTTTCGCCGCCTGTTGAGGCCGCGATGTGGCCAACAGTTGCGATGTCAAGGTAGCCGCCGGACGGTGAGGCGAGGAAGAAGTCGGCGCCGATACCGGTGGCGACCATCTTCTCGGCGACCTTCTTCCAAGCCGGGTGTTCCGTAGAGAAGAGCTTCTTGTCGATCTCACCACCTGGGTGCTTGCCATCGTCCCTAAGGAACAGACGGCCGGGGCCCCAGGTGGGCAGCGCAGCCAGGGAGCAGACAATCTTTCCGCCAGTCTTCTCCAGGGCGGCAACCGCCGAGTTAAGAGTAGCCAGGAGGGCAGGTTCGGGGTTCTTGATGTTGGAGAACATGGTGGGAAGCATGGTGAGCAGGGAAGTGATGACGGCCCTAAGACTATTAGCCATGCCACTGCAGCCGTGGATTTGGAAGCTTACTTGGACTCATAAGGATCAACAAAGAGGCCATCGCTCAAGGGCACGAAGGGGTCCTCGAGATCGGGCATGATCATCATCTGAGCTTGATCCAGGGAAGGCTTCGCCTGTCAGCGTTGCTTTTCAAAATCACGGACGAGCTACTTACGCTGACGTTGTAGAAGTGGATGTCCTTGTCGTATGTCACGAAACCGACCTTGGCACCCTCAGGGATTACACGCTTTGGCTCGCCATTCTCGTCCCGCTCAGCATCCTCGCCACCGTAGAGCGCCGCAAGAACACCTTCGCAGAAGGACTCGATAAATCCCTTGTTGAAAGACTCCTGGGTGACGTCAATCACAAACAGCCAGCGGAGGCCTGTGGGCTCCTTGGTCCAGTACTCCTTAGGTACAACGAACTCGACGGTTCCCCTGGTAAGCTCGGGGCGCTGGTCGCGGTCTACTCTTACACCCTGAGGGGTGAGGGCGGAGAAGTATTCGGACGGGGTATCATTGGGGTATGTGCACAGGTTGCAAACGAACTTATTGCCGCCGGACCGGAACATCATGAAGGGGTTGATGTAAGCTCTGCAGCGGCGACATCTTGGGGGGCCGGACTCGCCAAAGTCGAGGACGGGTATCTCGAGTTCACCGGGCTGCAGGGGTGCCAGTGGCTGGAGGAGAAGACCCATGGGAAGGCCGGTCAGGGCGAGCCCCTCGGCACTCGCGGGAATGCTGTTCAACGTCAGGCGAGCGAATTTCGGCGAAGCATTGCCCTGATCGAAAGCAACGTAGGAGACAGTAGCTGGGGGAGGCAGGTGCTTCTCGAAGGTGGGGTAAACATTCGAGAAGTAGTGTTGCTGGAGGGAATCGCGGGACACGGGGACACTCGGCAGGTCATCGAGAGAGAGCTTCTGGTGTCCGCCGGTCTGGACGACGGCCGGGGGTCCACCGGCATCGGCGCCGTTCCGGGTCGCGAACTCGGCCTGGGTCGCGGGGATACCGGGGGTGAAGGGCTGACCGGCGGCGGCCGGGAATTGGTTCATCGCAGGGGTGATCTGGGGGTTGACATATTGGGCCTGCGAGGGATCGGCGTTCAAGAAGGACGTGGCCGGGGTACCGGGGGGAGGCATGCCGTTGAAAGCTTGCGAGGACCCTGTGGCCTCGACCTGGTGGTATGCATGACGATCCTTCTTCTTCTTCCTCAGAGTGTTGTGGCCGTCGCCGGGACCCAGAGACATGCCACCCATCTGCGCCGCCAAATTCTCCTGGGACTGGAAACCCGGGCTCTGAGCGTAGGGCTGGCCGTGAGGAGCGCCGTACGGTGAGCCTTGAGGCTGCGCCGAGCCAGGCATGGGCGGTTGGCCGCCATAGTATTGCTGTCCCGGGGCGGGAGGGGCTCCGTAGGGAGCGCCCTGCTGGTATGGCTGCCCCGCGACGGGAGGGGAGAACTGGGGAGGTGCGGGCTGTGTCGATCGGTTCGGGTTCGAGGGGTCCTGCTCGCCCTGGCCCAGGTGGTGATATGTGCTGAAGTCGGACATGGTTGCAGGAGGCGTACGGTGCTCGACTGCTCGTGAGGTTGCGTGATTCTAGGAACGGTTCTCGATGTTCGTGGTCGGAGGGATCGTATTAGGTGTGGGCAGCTACCGATGAAGGAATATCTAGCTGAGCTGTAGTTGGAGCTATGGTGCCTGGTTGTAGTTGGGAATCGAAAGGGAGCTTCGCAGGAGAGATTATCGATACGTGCGCACGCATTCAAGAGTGCGCCATTCTCTGAGAACGATTGAGAAATGTCGTCGTTCGAGGGCCAGCCGACTTGACCAAATAAAAAAAAAGTAAAGTGACGGCTCGAATTGTGTCCCCTTTACATCAACACGCTTGTTGACCACGTATCGACAGGGATCTAGACCAAATTGACACGATAACTTTCCGATGCGTTTTTCCAGACCGATGACCAGCGGCGCCGAGGGGCCAGCCTGGAACTTTTCCATCCAATGCGGGAGCTTCAGCTTCAGCTGCTGCCCCCCGTTCAGTTGCACCTGCCACTTGCAAGAAGACCCCACTTTATGCAGCTTGTCCGAGCCCGGCTAGACCGAACTGGGAGCGGAAGAACTCACCGCCGCTCCGATCCCAGCAGGGCCCGGCCCCACAGTGACGGACCTCTCGCTGGAGCTTCCATGGCCCCTGCACCTGCTCTTCGCATTGAAGACCAGACCACACGGTGCCTGGCAAGGTTCTGGGTACGTACCGCGTCTTGCAGCACCCGGTTCTCATGATCCTGGATTCTTTTACGCGACAGTCAAACCTCGACTTGCAGCTCACTAGTCGACTACGACACGCACTCGTTCGTTCTGGTCGCTGCGCCAGCAACATGGTCATCGCTTGACGACGATCAATCAAAATAATATTTGCCATCATCGGTCGCAGTCAGACACTAGACGATGCATCACGACCCCTGGCCATAAACAGCAATCATGTTTACCTTCTGCCCCCTCCAGGGCGCTCTTTCCGAGTCGTCGGCGTCGCAGTCCATCCTCGAGCTCGATGGAGGTGTCAAGATCCTGATTGATCTCGGATGGGACGAATCTTTCGATGTTGAAAAGCTGCGGGAGCTCGAAAAGTACCGGCCCCTCTGCCGATTGAACGCGCTCCAAGAGACTAACACATGCCTACAGACAGGTCCCGACGCTGTCCATTATCCTCCTGACCCACGCCACGACGTCGCATCTCGCTGCATTCGCACACTGCTGCAAGAACTTTCCTTTATTCACGCGCATTCCCGTATACGCGACTCGCCCTGTCATCGATCTCGGTCGTACCCTCACCCAAGACCTCTACGCATCGACCCCTCTAGCCGCGACCAAGATCCCTCACGGTTCCCTCAACGAGGCCGCCTACTCCTACTCCCAGCAACCGACCGGCGACAGCGACTTCCTCCTGCAAGCGCCGACCCCCGAAGAAATCACACGATACTTCTCCCTTATCCAACCTCTCAAGTATTCACAACCTCACGAGCCGCTGCCGTCCCCGTTCTCTCCGCCCCTCAATGGTCTCATGATCACTGCCTATAATGCGGGCCACAGTTTGGGAGGAACAATATGGCACATTCAGCATGGCTTGGAATCAATCGTTTACGCGGTGGACTGGAACCAGGCAAGAGAGAATGTCTATGCCGGTGCCGCATGGCTAGGAGGAGCGGGAGGTGGCGGTGCGGAGGTTATCGAACAACTACGCAAGCCCACCGCACTGGTTTGCAGCAGTCGTGGTGCGGAGAAGGTCGCCCAGGCAGGCGGTCGCGCAAAGCGTGACGAGCAGTTGGTCGACATGATCAAGCTTTGCGTCAGCCGAGGAGGCACTTGCCTAATCCCAGTCGATTCAAGCGTCCGTGTTTTGGAAATTGCGTATCTGCTCGAGCACACATGGCAGGTCGACTCCGAGACTGATGACAGTTCCCTGAAGGCAGCCAAGCTCTACCTCGCTGGACGGAACATGTCAAGTACGCTCCGGTATGCGCGAAGCATGCTGGAGTGGATGGACGACAATATTGTCCGGGAGTTCGAATCGGTTGCCGACGGTCAACGCAAGGCGAACGGCGCAGATGGGAAGACCAAGGAGGCTGTGCCCTTTGATTTCAGGTATCTCAAGCTGGTGGAGCGTCGAGCGCAGATCGAGAAGCTACTCTCTAGCAGTGGCGGTAACGTCCAATCGGAAGGCAGAGTTATTCTTGCGAGCGACGACACTCTGGAATGGGGCTTCTCCAAGGACTTGATCAAGGGCCTGGCGAAAGACTCCAGAAACCTCGTCGTCTTGACAGACAAGCCGCCAAAATCTCGAGCTGAACAGCCATCAATAGCAAGAACCCTGTGGGACTGGTGGACAGAACGCCAAGATGGCGCCACGGTGGAGCAGACGAGCAGCGGCGACAGCATCGAATTTGTGTACGGCGGCGGGCGAGAGTTGGAGATTCAGGAGGCCAAGAGACAGGCCCTTGAAGGAGATGAGTTGACCGTTTACCAGCAGTGGCTGGCAACGCAACGACAGCTTCAGGCCACTCTGCAAAGCGGTGGTGGAGCATCATTACAGGCACCTGCAGATGCAGCTGATGACGTCTCATCAGAATCCTCCTCAGACTCTGGCGAATCCGACAATGAGCAACAAGGAAAGGCTCTCAACATCTCAACGACCATGGGTCAGGCAACACGAAAGAAGGTTGTGCTGACGGATGAGGATCTGGGCATCAACATTCTAACAAAGAAGCGTGGTGCTTATGACTTTGACGTGCGAGGTAAAAAGGGCCGTGAACGTTCTTTCCCCTTGGTTATGCGCAGGAGGCGTGACGACCAGTTTGGAGATGTCATTCGCCCCGAAGACTACCTCCGAGCTGAGGAAAAGGAGGAAGATGTGCCAGACACCGAACTGCGTGGCGACAATGATGAGGACCGACTAGGAAAGAAACGCAAATGGGACGACGCAAGCACCAAGGGCGCCAATAAACGCCAAAACGGAAAGGCAACTGGAGACGACCAGGACGGCACGGCAAGCGAGGATCATGTGGCTGATGAGCTGGACGACGTGGAAGACACTGTCGAGGAAGAGATCCAAGGCCCGTCAAAGCTGATTCTATCTTCAGAAAAGGTCTCGGTCAATCTACGTATCGCCTTTGTCGACTTCAGCGGTCTACACGACAAGAGGAGTTTGAACATGCTTATACCACTAATCCAGCCTAGAAAGCTGATTTTGGTCGGCGGTACGACGGAGGAGACTGCAGCTCTTGCGACAGACTGCAAGAAGGCTCTTGCTGCGCAAATCGGCGCCTCAGAAGAAAGCGTCGTCGACGTTTTCACCCCATCCATGGGCACCTGGGTGGACGCTAGTGTCGACACCAATGCCTGGGTGGTCAAGCTGACGGACAGCCTGGTCAAGAAGCTCAAATGGCAAAACGTGAGGGGTCTCAGCATCGTCACAATCACAGGCCAGCTCGTAGCGGAAGCTTTGGCAAAGGAGAAGATGGCGGAGAAGGACGACGGTGCCAATAAGCGGCAAAAGACGGAGGCGGAGGATGCCGATGCGGCACAGGAAGGCGCCGACGCCGAGGTCGAAGTTGTGCCAACGCTGGACCTGCTGCCGATGAACATGGCCTCGGCTGTGCGCTCGGTCGCGCAGCCGCTGCACGTCGGTGACCTCAGGCTCACGGACCTGCGGAGGGCGATGCAGTCTGCGGGGTACACGGCCGAGTTCAGGGGCGAGGGTACCCTCGTTATCAACGGGGCCGTGGCGGTGCGGAAGACGAGCACGGGCAAGGTGGAGGTGGAGAGTGTGGGCATCACGGACGCGGCGACGATGATGCAACACCGGAGCACGTTCTACGAGGTCAAGCGGATGATTTACGACGGTCTGGCGGTGGTTGCTGGGGCCTAAAGAATGAGAAGTTGTCTTCGTAGGTTGAAGATGTGATCTTTTTGTAAGATATAAAATATGGCTTTGCGGGCTTTTTTTTCGGAGGGGCTGGAATAGAACGGCCTTTAGACTTTTGGTCTTGACCTCGGCTTTGACTTTCGTTTATTGTGAAATCCATGTTTGTGATGAGGTGAGTCAATTGTGCAGGATGGGCAGGTTTGTGTTGGAGCGTAGGATGTCTTGATACGATATGGGAATTTGGTATTTGAATGGGAGAAAGGCTGTTTACAACGGAGAGCAATATATTAGCAAGGCTCTGTCACGATACCAGTCAAATCAAGATCTGATTGTACTGATGTGGAGCTTCCAACCTGAAGTTGCTCATCTTGACATTCAAATGGATGGTTCTTGCTGTCTTCTGATTTTACAACGTATGTGGACGAACTTTCCATGGCTCATCCGGTAAGAAGCTCTTTTGTGACGTGTGGATTTGAATGTCTCGACGAATACGAGGTGAAATCCGCCGTCCAGACGGTGTTGGGGCGAGTCAAGGCTGGTGAGAATGGTTTCTGACTGGCTGATGTACTCTTTCTTGCCCCTAGCATAGCTAAATTGGATGTTGATATTGAAGGGACCACGTCGATAAAGAGGAAACCATGCTAACCTTTGGAAGATTGCGATGTGGACGTTGAACTGAAAATACATTTTTGTTGTTTTGAGATTAGATTTTGACTTTTGTATAGATTCAAGTGCATGCGTGACGTATTGCATCAGGAGAGATGCTGGATCTTGATTATTAGCATTGGGAAGTAGTCGCTGAAGCGTATCGAAAGATGCTCAGCTGGTCTGATACAATCCTGAACTATTCGCAGTTTTCTAACGGCCTTCTTTTTGTTGCTATGTTAGTAGTCTGCGATAATACCAAAGATAGGCAAGGAATGCCAGCGTGGGCATAACTCCCATCGTGTTGAATGCCCCTCCTCTTTGCGTCTTACGACATGGAGTCATACTTACACAGCCGCGGCCTTCTTTCATAGCTCATGGGACTTAGGATAGAGGGCAGTTATGTCAGGGCTAGACTGGGGAGACTTGTTGATTGGGGCTGGAGAGGATCAAGTACATCCTCCTGGGAGAGTCTCGAACGCATGGTGATCGGTTTCTGCAGCATGTATTTGAGGCCACGCGGGTGGCATGTCTTGTCTGCTCTCACTTGACAACATCAATCTGGGCTTCTCCTTACCGACTTCTCGACGACGTTGGAAAGAGCTTGGGTATATTGAAACCTATCTACTGGGCACCTCGGGGTAATTCTCCTTCCGCGGGAGCAGACACTGGCTTGGTGAAAGGAGCGCATGGTAATGTCCTCTGTTGGATCATGTCGATGAGAGCATGTAACATGCTACCCATGTTAGGCAAAGGACGAGGGACTGTAATCACGTCGTCTGCGTCAACATGACCAGCCCTCGAAAGCAAACGTGAACGTATATGATTTACATGTCCCAATAGCGCCAAATCCATGGACTTTGAGTTAACATCTACTTCAGGTTGTTGTACGCAACTGCGCTGCCTCATCTAACTCTGCAAATGCGGTCTGACGAAACAATAGCATTTGATATCGCAATTCGCTTTAGATCACGTTGAGTAAGCCGGGAACGTCCTGGCGGATCCACGGTCAACTCCCAACGCCAGGGCCAAATTCTTCATGTGTGCCTCCTCTCTCCCGCAACGCAAGGCTCATGTTCCCGTTGATGAGATGGAAAACAGTGCTGACTTCGTCCCACGAGAACCGGCAGGATTTGTCTCTGGGTTCAGCCATGTAAGGAGATCCCTGGTGGGCACGCATCTACGTTAAGAATTACGGAAGAGTTCCGACGCCAGAAAAAAAAACACAAGACGAGAACGATATCTGAGGTCGGGTTGGTTGGTCGCATGGGCATGGAAGAAGGGTAAGGTAGCGCCCCTTCCCGTGCCGCGCCACCAGGGGGGGGCGGGTGCTGTGGTTCCTCGGCGGCGGCGCTTGGCGGGCTGTGTTGGAAGGGGTTCATCCTTGGTGGGGGAGGTTGAGGTGAGTGAGTAGTCAGCACGGTCGAAGAAAGGGGGCGTTGCATGGGGCGGCGGCCCTTTTTCCACGTCGCGGTGTTTTTGGGAGTTGCTTGATGGGCTGGGTTATGCAGCTTGATGCCATCATCACATGGCCTTCAATCCTCCCGTTGTAGAGCCCTCTTCGTTTTGGTAAGGTAGATACTACTGCGAAAGCATGGGCACGGGTGGTGGTTGATTGCTTGGGCGGTAGGGTAAGCCTGATTCATGATGATGCGCGGCGGTGACCTCATTGCGTGTTTCCCGGGGGCTCAGGTTGCAACGTGCGTTGCGTGTTGTGTGTTCTGGCGATCCGGGAATTCAGGGAACGGTGTGGTTTTTTGGGTAGGTAGGTAGGTACTGGGAGCTAGAGCCAGCCCATCAGGGCCCGCGGCGGTACGACGTCACGGATCGGCTTATCATGCTGTACATCTTTATTATACATGCCACAGGTTTCTTTCCTTCTGGCGGTCTAGAGGGGGGGCGTGGGGGATGTGACCGGTTTGGACGACAATCATGGGCTGTGCGTGGGCGGTTGCTGATGAGTTGTCAAATGCGCCGGTGAGTTGTTTTGACAGTGTTTAGTGGCACGCTCGGGTTCCATGAAGTATCTTTTCTGCATTGGATGGCAGAATGGAGCACTTTTTTTTTTTCTTGATGGCTTTTCATCAGCAAGAGCTGCGGAAATGGAGGGCTCCCTGCTGTTCTTTGGGCGGTCAGGGATGCGATGATTGTACCTGTTTAGGGTGCTGGGTTGATGGTAGCTGTTAATTTGATAGTGTTGTTTTGTTAATTTGCCTGATCTAACTGAATTAGGCATATAAATAGGTTAGCACTGCTATGCTATAGTAATCACACTAAAGTCTAATATATTTAAGTTTTTAAGTATAATGTGAGCATCACCCAGGGGAGCTGCCAGGGAACGCCTAGTGAATCCTTAAGTAATCAGAACGCTAGCTTATTAGTGAAATCTCTGCTTCCTAAA
Organism: Colletotrichum horii; assembly: GCA_027406005.1. Lineage (NCBI taxonomy): Eukaryota > Fungi > Ascomycota > Sordariomycetes > Glomerellales > Glomerellaceae > Colletotrichum > Colletotrichum horii. Next base: position 5,751,736 of record JANVYB010000006.1, read on the forward strand.
GAACTTAAAAGAAGCAAGCTATAGTTAATATATAGGATTAACCTCTATCTATCATCTAGACCTTTTCTAGTTAAAGCTTTTAGTTTGATATTCTTATAATTCTATAGCTTCTACTTTATTTTAAGTAACTAATATAAATTAGAATATCTTATAATAGAGGTGATAACTTATTAAGCAGTTAGTAAATAGAGTTTAATATAAATAAACTGCAAAAGTTTATATTTAATATAAAGCTACCTTTTTTAAGGTTTTATTGAAGTATTTATAACTTTATATTAAGATTAAGTTAGCTAAAAGTAATACTAATTAAATAAAAAGAAATAATTAATAACTTTATTAATAAAGCAATTAGATATATAAGCTTATAAAGCTAGCTTTATAACTATTTCAGCTTAAATAACTGAAAATACACTTTAGCAATAGAACAGCTACTATATAAGCATAATATAAATACTTCTTAAAGAGAATAATATATAAATAGTAGAAAAGAGATAGATATACTCTAACTGCTGTTATAACAGCAATAAGAGGCTTATACTTAAATAATAAGATAACAGTAAGAAGCTTATTAAGAGTTAATAAAATGTCTTCTCTAGAAGCTTACTAAGTGCTTTATAAGCTGAATAGCACTAAAGGTTTAAGAGAAGCCTTTAGTATATAACTATAAAATCTTAAGAGAGAATACTATAGTTAAACAGATTAATAACTAGATTTAAGCTATAAAAGATAGTAATTAGATATATGCTGAGAGTATGCTAGAGAAATAAATCTAATAGTCTTTTATAAGACTTTTATATACTTTATAGATATAATAACACTACTATAAGAAGAACTTAAAAAAAGAGGTCTTATAGACTAACTTTATTGCATTTATTTGCTAACAGCATATTAACCTAAAGATATAAAAGTTTTAATATTAAGAGAAGCTTAATATAATTAAGCAGAAAGAAAGCTAGTTGCTACTTTAGTTTTTTACTGAATAGTTAGTAATATATTACAGCTTAAATATAAAAGATTAAGAGAACAGTAAGATAGAAGCTTATATATACTTCTTTAGACTTTTATCTGCTATATATAAAGAACTATAGTAATAGAAGGCAGAAGTGAAAAAACCTAGAGATATAGCTACTAAAGCTAAAAGACTTTAAAACTTATGCTAGTAATACTTTAGCAAAAAGCTATAGAAAGATAAATAGAAAAGACCTTTTAGAGGTAACTACTTAAGCTAACTTAAACTGAAGTATTAGTTAGAAGCAAGAGACTTTACTAAAAATAACTATATAGCTATAAGAAGTATAGGCACTTTTTAACCTTCTAGCAGAAAACCTTAATAAAAAGACAGTTAAAAGCAACTTATCTAGCTATAGTTAACTAATATATTCTAAAAAGATTAACTTATTACCTGCTATAACTATAGAAATAAAGAGCATAAGGCTGCTAACTGCTTTAAGCTAAAGAGACTAAGAGATATAAATGTTATTTTAATAGCAGACTGGTGGTTTGCTAGAAAAGCTAGTGTAAATATAATTTAAGTTATAAAAAAAGAAGAATGCAATAATAAGCTTAACTTATTAGAAAATAAGTAAGCTAGAAGTTAAATTTAAGTATTTCTATACTGCTTATAAAACTAGAGAAGATGTTTATTAACGCTATAGTAAAAGGTAGGGCAATTATTTTCTAAAAGCATACTAAAAAAGAAGTTATTATGGATATAAACAGTTATTTATAAATTAATTTTATTAGCTCCAGCCTTATTAAGTTCTTAAGCTTAAAGCCTTTTAATATTATAGTCTCTCTATTAGAGAGATTTAACAGCTATATAGCTAACTTAAAATAAATATTTAAACTTATATTCTTTTTTATAGACTCTAAAGGCTGCCTTTATAAGATCTATAGGCTTTTTATTGAGGTTTTCTAACTATAAGGCGTAAGAGATCTACTGCTCTTATAAAGCTTTATAAGACTTAAAGAGATTATTATTAATATATAAATAAATAAGTAGAAATATAATAAGATTACACTTATAGAACTTTTAGTATTTGTAAGAGAGATTATTAAAAACAGCTATAAAGCATATATCTTATATATCTTAAGCAGTATTAGCTTAAAAAAGATTAGAGTTAAAAGACTTTAAGAAAAAGAAGATAAGAGAGATAAAAAAGCTGAACTGCCTTTAAAGCTTAAATCTAAAAAGAAAGCATTTAATAAATAAGTAGTAAAAGAAATAAACTTCTTTAATAAAGTAAACTACTTAATTAATTTAGAAGAAAGCAAAAAACTGCTATATAAACTAATCTACTCTTTTAATAAGCAGCAACTAGAAAAACTTCACTAATATATTGCTAAGAATAGAGCAAATAAGAGGATTTAACCTTCTATAAGCAAAATAAAAGCGCTAATCCTTTTCATTTTGAAAAAGAATAGATTTTTAAAGCTTTATATAGATTATTATAGCCTTAATAAAGTTATAATTAAGAATAGATATCTACTGCTACTTATTAGTAAGCTTTTAGATAAGCTTTATAGAATAAAATAGATTTTAAAAATTAATTTATAAAATGCTTACTATTAGATCTAAATTAAGCTGGAAGATTAATAGAAAACTGCTTTTTATATATAATATAAGCACTTTAAGTATATAGTTATACTGTTTAAACTAACTAATATGCTAGCAATATTTTAAGTATATATATACTAAGTATTTGCTAAGCTTTTAGATATATACTATATAGTATATATAGATAATATTATAATATATTTAGAGATAAAAGAGGATTATATAGCAGATATTCTCTAAGTACTCTACTGCTTAAAGAAGTTCTAGCTATATATAAAGCTTAATAAATATAAGTTCTATTAGTAAGAAGTTAAGTTCTTAAAATATATTATATTACTAAATAGCATCTCTATAAACTTAAGATAAATATAAGCTGTTACTAAGTAGAAGCTGCTGAAATCTTACTAAGAGATCTAAATATTCTTTAGATTTTATAACTTTTACTATAAATTTATTATAAGATATTTAGATATTATAGCTTTAATAATATTCTTACTTAAGAGCAGTGAAAATAGCAGAAAACTAATAAAGTTTAAATAGCTAGAAAAAGCCTAAAAAGCTTTTAATAAGCTAAAGATTGCCTTTTGCTTTATAACTATTCTCTAGCATTAGGACCTAATATATAAGATAAAAGTTAAAATAAATACCTTTATAAAAACTATCTTTAGTATTCTCTTCTAGAAGATTGATAGCTAATAGCAACTAGTTGCTTACTATTTATAGAAGCTTTTAGATATAGAATAATAATAAGTAATAAGCTAATAAGAACTTTTTGCTATTATTAAGAGTTTTAATTAGTAGGCATACTATTTATAAGAGATATCAGTTAGATTTACAGTTTTAATAAATTATTAAGCCTTTAAAGGAGTAATTAATACTTTAGCATAGAACTTTTAGAGAAGGCTTACCTATTAAGTATATAAGTTATTAGCATTTAACTTCAATCTAAAGTACTGCTTAGAGGCTACTAACTCTGCTGATAAGCTGTCTAAAAAGCTAGATTATATAGAGGGGGAAATAAAGTATAATAATATACTATTAACCTTTATAAAGAAGTTAAATCTTATTAGCAAACTTTTAGAAGACCTATAAGCAAAGATTACTAGTTTTAAAACAGAATTATAAATTGAAAAAGCTTATATTAATACTATTAAAACTTATTAATAACACTTTAGTTTTAAAAGCAGAAATACTTCAGTCTTATGCTAGCTATATATAAGTAGGTATATTAGCAACTTAATAAAAACTTAAGCTGTTATAACTTATAACTAAAAAGTATAAGAAATGTAAAGGAATGCTTAGTGAAGAGATGCAACCTAAGAGAACTTATAGTAAGCTGAAGTTACTATTCTAAAGCAATATATTCTATATTTAATTATAAAAAGGCTTATAAATAATAAAATAGCATATATCTAGTGCTCTTTTATAGTAATAAAGGCTTTTATTAGAAGACTGCAGATTAAAAATAAGTATTACTAAAGTAAGCTAGAGAAAGCTTGCAAACTAGCTAGTAATGCAAAAAGATTTCATATCAACTTAAATAGTATTTTATTTTATAAAAGGAGACTTAAGAAGTTAAGATTCTAACTAAGCAATTACTTAAACTTAAGATACTTTGCTAACACTATAATAACTATAAGGCAGGCTATATAAGGTTTAATAAAATAATTAAACTAATTAAAAGAAAGTTCTATTAGCTTAATTTAGCTGTAAATATTAAGAACTATATCTCTAGTTATAAAGTATGCTAAGAAGTATAAGTTCTAAAGTATAAGCTATATAATAAGCTATAGTTACTGCTACTACTGTTATATCTATTTTAAGAGATTAATATAAACTTTATTATAAGTTTCTTAGTAAGTATTTAAAATAATAGCACTAAATATAATGCAATTTTAGTTATTATATGCTGTACAGAGGTTGGAAAAAATACAATACAGAAAATACATTGTATTTTTGTATTTTTTATAAAAATATCTATTTTTAATTAAATTTAATAGTTTTTAATATTATTTTTAGATATATAGCTATAATAAAGCAAAAAATACAGGGTTTATATAGGTTATTACGTAATATTATTAAATAAATTATTTTATATATATTTAAAAGTGGGTCTGTATTTTTAGTGTATTGTATTTAACTTGAGAAGGAAAATGTTAGTGCTTTTATTATATAAGCAGTAATAACTATAGTAAACTAAGGGCTATAAAAGTGGGTCCTACTGCTAAAAATAGCGCTTTTTTCATAGATAATTATAGTATATTTACTTTTTATAATAGCTATACTAATTGCTTAAAAATACTTACTTTAGTAGATTTAACCTTATGAGGGGATGTATTTGTATTGTATTTTTTGGACAACCTCTGGTAGAGGTATAGTAATAACCTCAAAAAGCAACAAAAAAGTGAAATATGACAGAAGTGGGGGTAGTTTTAGCTAGCAGCAGGAAAAATGCTAGATTGGTGGTAAAAAGTGGGTTTTTTTACTGATCTCGCTTGCAGCTAAAAAGGCGCCACGGCGCGCGCCACAGAGGGTGGTCGAAGTGGGTGGGGCGGGGGTGTGCAATAAGATTCCCCTTAAGGTGTGTACGTGATGGGATTGGCGAGGGATAGGAGGTGTCACGCGTCAACGCATTGCGGGTTGGGGGATTGCGGCTCCCTTTTTGAGGCCCCATGTGAAGGTGATTCAGGTAGAGGGCGGGATGGGGGGTTGATGTTCAGACGTTTCTTGAGATGAGGGCTGCCGGGATGTGCATAATTGAAGTGAGGGTGATTTCGAGCAGCAGCACGATGAGAGACGGCCCCCCAATCACGGGCAAGACATGCGAGGTCGCTGTGCCGCCGCCGCCGCCGCCAACTCGATAGACTGCGAGAGGGAGCAACCAAACAGGAGACAATGTCGCAGCCGTTGGGTGAGGCTTCTTAGTGAGGTGAGTGATGGCAGTTGGCGTTCGGGGTCGGTATCTGCATGGTGTGCTATGAATAGCGACAGTGAGAAAGGGTGAAGATGGAACCGCATATGCATGTAGGTACGGCGCACCACGACGCGGGGTGGGCGGCCCATCTGAAGTGGACAGTGGACGTCGAGTCCATGTACAGATCTTCAACGGCGCGATGGTGCCTCCGAAGAGTTACATAATACAACGGGGACGAGAAGCGGCATTGATAGCGTCGCGTACGAATACTCGTGGGCACCTTGTGTGTCTTTGATACTGAGACTCTGAGTACGACTGCGGGTTGCCTTTGTGGGTTCCATTGAAAGAAGAATCCAAGGGGCTTCCGCCGCAGGGCTGCTTCGAGTCGAGACTTGGCACCTTGGGTGTTGTATTTGCTGTATTCGTCAAGATTGGGCGCGGGCTTGTCCGAATTTGACCCAGTTGGCCGGAAACACGGCGTTGACGGCGTCTTGGGGCCTGGGCTGGGCGGGACGGGATTGGCCACAGGACCTGCAGTGCTCGTTGGCTTCGCCGGCCAGAGCGAAGGGCGATACCGCAGAGAAGTAGACGGGCTGCTAGTGGAAACTTGTGTGAGCTGGCGGTGGTTGGCTTCGTTTTTGGGGGCTGACGATGGCGGGCTAAATGACGGCTGGCTTGCGTCCCGGGTGGCCCCAAATGATGACAGATGACCTTGCTGGAGCTCTCATCTCTGAATACGTGTATTCGGGAGGGAGGGAAGAAGGTGGCCTCCAGCAGACGGGTAGAGGAAATGCTTCTGGAAGGTCGATGGCAGAAGGCGGCGGTGGTTGTGAGTGACGGGAGTGAGGGAGTGACATTGGATGGGCGATGGACTCATTTCCCAATTTCCAGCCCCCCCCCGAAAAAAAGACTCAAGGGACGCTGGACGGTGGACGGCCAAGCCTCGTTCGGCCCAGGTGCCCTTTCCGCTGTGGCCAGTCAGGGTCGTCCATTTAGCCCTTCATTTGGTTTTTTGCGGGTCGACAAGTATCGCCCTGCTAGTTTAATATGGAGAGATACCTCTCCCCCGCCCGTCACTGCCTGTTCTGTCCTGTCGAATGTCCTGCGCCTGCCCTGTGCTTGCTTGCTGTCTTGTCTGTCCTGCCCAGTCCCGTCCGTCCAGTCTTTGTGGTGTCTCCTGCCTCCTGCGGCTGTTGCTGCTGTTGCTGCTGCTGCGAGGTGTGCTGTCCGTGTCTGTGTCTGTGTCTGCCGTCTGCCTGCCTGTCCGTCCTGTCTGCTGGCAGGTGCCTGCCCACCCCTTCCTTCCTGCCTTCTCTGCATCTTGTCTGCTGCACCTCCCACCTTCTCCTGCTGTATCGGTACCTGAACATCGGCGGTACGTACCCTTCCGTCTGCCTCTGCCGCTGCCTCCACGTCCCCTGGGCTGGGCTGGCCCCGTCGTTCCCCGTCCAGCGTCCACGTCGGCCCTTCAGTGGCTCTCAGTGGTTCCTCCCGACCTCTCACAGTGGACGCACCGGGTCCTGTTCCTGTATCTCAGCGCCGCTTGCCCCTGTATCCTTGGCTCAGCGTCTCTCGTAACCCACGCAACAACGCGCTCTCATCGTCAAAACCTCTGCCCCCCAGCTTTTCCTTCCCATTCACCAAACCACCACACCACACCACCACTGCAACCACCACCACCACCTGCCAACTCGCTCCTCCCATCGACCAACCTCAAAGGAGCCATGCGTACCCTCGCCGCAGAGACATGCCCGATCCATTGATTTATCCTCCTCCGTCTCGACTTTCAATCCGCTCCGTCTTCACCACCACCGCTCCAGCTGCCATCGTCGCCCACTCTGCCCCAGCCGCGAGAACGAGCACGACGGCAACGCAGTCGGGAGCACCTTTCCATCTCCATCCCTAATCTCCGATCCTCTGCCAGGAACGAGTCCTCCCGCAATCGATCCTACCAAGCACGATAACGGCATCGCCCATTCTGCTCTACACAATACTGTCAACGATACCCAGCCGTCCAACGATACCAACGAACGGCCGCCTCTGCATTTTACTTTCTTCCCGTTTTTCAGGTCTCCAAAGCATGTGCTGAGGTCTCGCTCAGCATTTTTCCTTTTCTCTGCCGACTAGTAAACGAAGCCAACCACACGAGCTCCTCATCCAAACCCCCGACGACTGTTCAGGGACAGACACCAAAAGACGACGTCGCTCACAATAGCAGTAGTCGTTGACCCCCCGTCACATCCTCCACTCCTACTCTCCCTCCGTCTGTCCTCCCGAGCGTCTCGAACCCCGGCCGACCGACCATGCCCACGTATCTTACCCGCGAGAACGACCCCATCTACTCGCCAAACTCGGACGTTCTGGATCTCGACCCAAACAACACGCTTGACCTGTCTGGTCACAAGCAGCACCCGATTAATGGGTTTACCCACTCCCTGCCCCTTCGTCCCTCCCGTTCAAACAACCTCCATGATAGTTTCGACGAAAGCTCAACATCGTCAACCCACGCCTCCGACGTCTCTGATTCCATCCCCACGCAGATGAATGGGACGAGGCCGACTAGCATGAGCTCGTTGCCCAACGGCTCGGCAGGGGCCGGAGGAGGCCAAGACTTTGATTATCACGACACCGACTCCCGCAACGACTATCAAAACAATCACTCCGATTACAGAAACCACAAGCACCCGCTGCAAAATGGCGCGACCATCGCCATGCCCGATCGCACCGCGCCCCCGCCGCCAATCAAGGTCGTGAGGAAACCCGCCTCCGATACAGACAACTCGAGTTCGACCGATGCTTACTTGACGCCCCCGTCAATTGCATCCCCCGCTGCCGGCTCGATTGATCACACAATAAAGACGAATGGAACGAGCAGCCCCAACTACGCACCCCCGCCGATCCCCTCCCAGAGCAACGCGAACGGTTACACGACGCCGGCAACCGCCGTCAGCACCTCATCTCTGTCCCCCAATCTGAACAGCCACAACAACCCCCAATCGCCGCAACGTTTCTCTTCCCCTCCTCTATACCAATCCGCCGGTGCGACACCTAATGCATCCACATCGACGGGGCTGCAACCGCCGAACCCCGGCCTCAAGCACCGACATACTCTCGAGGTCCCGGGCACCCAGTCCAACCGCGGATCCAAGGATGGGTCCGACGCGGCATTCTCGAGCGGCCGCTTCTCTCCCACTTCGCACACGAGCACCACGCAAAGAGTGCGTAGGGCATCGCTGAACTTGGTGCGGAGAGACACCCGATCCATGCAATCCGATGCTCCCCGCGACGAGGTGGTTCCGGATGACGATGCTTTGCGATGGGCGGAGCACTACAGGCAAAAGCGGGCGAGCAAGAGGAAGAGGAAAGAAGAGGAGGATGACGACAGGGTACTTGTGGGAACAAAGGTGGACGAGCACCACGCCAATTGGGTGACCGCCTACAACATGTTGACGGGCATTCGTGTCTCCGTCTCTCGAACGAACGCGAAGTTGGATCGCCCATTGACGGATGCTGATTTCGACGCGAAGCAAAAGTCGACTTTTGACATGTACGTGCTGTTTCCCCCAGCCTTTGCTCATACGCTAACATTCGCAGCGCCGGGAATGAGATGGTTCCCTCGGCGAAGTACGATTTCAAATTTAAGGATTACGCCCCGTGGGTTTTCAGACATCTGCGCAATCTCTTCCGTCTCGATCCCGCCGACTACCTGATGTCGTTGACGGGCAAGTATATTCTTTCGGAGCTTGGATCCCCGGGAAAGAGTGGCAGCTTCTTTTACTTTTCCCGGGATTACAAGTACATCATCAAGACCATCCACCACGCCGAGCACAAGTTTCTGCGCAAGATCCTCAAGGACTACTACCACCACGTCACCGAGAACCCGAACACGCTACTGTCGCAATTCTACGGTCTGCACAGAGTCAAGATGCCATACGGAAAGAAGATTCACTTTGTCGTCATGAACAATCTCTTCCCTCCGCACCGCGATATTCACACCACGTTCGACTTGAAGGGATCTACGATCGGCCGCGACTATAAGGAAGACGACCTTGACAAGAACCCTCGAGCGACTCTGAAGGACCTGAACTGGCTGCGACGACAGCGCCACCTTGAACTCGGCATACAGAAGAAGAAGCTGTTCCTGGAGCAACTGCAGCGGGACGTGGTGTTGATGAAGAAGCTCAAAATAATGGACTACTCTCTTCTCATCGGCATCCATGACCTCAACAGGGGCAACGAGGAGAACCTCCGCGGCAAGACGCTTCAGGTATTCAACCCGGGCGGCGAGAATACAGGGGAGGATGGCGAGCCTCCGTCGGTGCTTTTGCGCACGCCCTCCAAGTTGGAGAACGCGCGCAAGGCTAGGGAGCTGAGGCAGATGATTCGACACGAGCGTCCGATACCCATGGGCGAGGCGGCGACCCAGATGCCCAACGAGCTTGAGGAGGGCCACAGCCGGTCAAACTACATCTTCAACCAGGACGATGGCGGTTTCCAGGCAACACACGAGGATAACTCGCCTGCCGAAGAGATCTACTACCTGGGCGTCATCGACTGTCTGACTCACGTAAGTTGACCCGTATTGTTAAGTGAGTTTAAGCTGACCATTGTAGTACGGAATGATCAAAAAGATTGAGCACTTTTGGAAGGGTCTTACCAGCGATAGGACGCAGATCTCCGCCCTCCCCCCTGAACAGTACGGTGACCGGTTCTACAACTTCGTGGAGGGCATCACGATGTCACCTGAGGAGGCGCACAGGGAAGCGGCGCGGAAGGACCAAGAACAGGCCGAAGCTGCAGCGGCTGCTGAGCGCCAGCGCGTCGCCAGCTGGAGTTCCAGCTTGCGGCGGCGATCCACGGCGAATAACATTCCGCCAATGCCCAACTACCAACCTCCGCCAACGCCGCCGGAAGGTGCGAGATCTCCTGAAGCCCGCGAAACTGTCGAGCGCGCCAACCAGGAAGCTCGTCGTACCGAGAGACACGGTGCGTCGGAGGCTAACGTGCCCGAAATGGTGTTGACGACAAAATCGGGAGACCGTCGGGAGTCGGGGGGCCAGGGGGCGCCCATCCTCCCAGTGGTTGAGGAGACGGCCGAGGCTTCGTCTGTAGGTGGTCGCAGCCGTGACGGAGACGACTACCGACCGGCAACCCCCGCCAAGACGAGCATGGAGCGGAGACTGGCTGGTCTTCGGGACTACGCGCCTCCGACGCCGCCCAAGGGACACCACCTCAAGCCCGAGAGTCAGGATAGCGGTTACGGGGCGCTCCCCAACGGCAATGGCTCCATGAGCCGCGAAGACTCATTGCGGCTCAAGTCTCGTCTTAGCAAAGAGTCCCTGAACAAGGACCTGCCTCCCCTTCCCAAGGAGGCCGCCGGTGAGAGCCAGTTCCGCGTGGGGCTTGCGTAGGGCGCTACCCTGTTGCGGAAGAAGAATCGAGAAATTCGGGTCGTGACGACAGGTGAAGTTCAAAAGCAAGGGGGCGAAGCAGCAGAAGCAGCGGAGGGATCGACAAAATCACAATTGCATCAACGGGGTCTATGACAATTCTGCAAGCTCGTTCAATGAGGTCTCACAGCGACCAGAGGCAACAGAGAGCCGAGACGAGCCACAGAGCTTTTTACTAGTGTTTTCTCACATGGATGATACCACCATTGCATTAAGCATGCTTCTTTTTTTCTCCTTTTTTTTTCTCTTTTCCCTTATTAGTTGTTTTTCTCTTGTTTCTCCATACAGAAGTCATACATACAGGTCATCACGTAAAAAATCATTGTGGAGTGACGAACCGAGGCGGTGGATATGGGGTGAGGGTTGGAAGGGAAAGACTCATGGGTTAAAGTGGTATTCAGAGGCGGTTTCCTCCCATCATACGGTTGGTCTCGTCCAGGTAGCAAAAATAGAAGAGTTGATTCTCATTGAATGCGCCATGCGTGTGACGGCGAACTTTTGTTCATGAATACATTATATTACACATGTCCCTCTTTCCCGGGGCATCGATGGTGTTGTACAGGGGAGATTTGGTATCAAGTGGGTGATGGGTGATGGCCGGGACGTGAAGGACTTTGTATCGGCGAGGAGAGAGATGCTAAGGCTTCTGCTGCTACTGTCTCTTGGACGCTAGCATGTCTTGCAGATCGGCCTTGCTCGTGCCCTTGGAGTTGTCGGCGAAGGTGGTGGTCACGTCCATCTTGATGGCGTTCTCGGCCTCGAGCTGTGCTATCCGCTCCTTCTTGGCAATGTCGGCTACACGCCATTGCTTGAAGTACTTGACCTGTTGCCATGGAACCGTTCAAGTCAGCGAGCTAGCTTCTTGGAGGAAGTAAACGTCCGGGGACGGGGGGAGAGACTCACCCACGCAGCGGCGCAGTCCCGCTCAAAGTCGGCGTTCTGGGTCGGGCATGCCTTGCGGGCCTGACGGTCGTCCTTGAGGGCGTCGACGATGTTGTTGGCGTCGAGGCAGCCGAAGTAGGCGTCGCGGGCGTCCCAGCACTTGCGGCGCTCGCTGCGTTTCGGGGCGACGGCGCCGGAGCGGACTTCCTCTGCGCGGCGGTCCTCTTCCGACTTTGTGGAGAAGAAGCCCATTGTGTCTGTCTCTTTCGGCTGTTCGAAGTGGATGTTTCTCGGTGCCTGGATTCGGGGGTCGAGAACGGGGGGGTTCGCGGGGGTTATGTAGACTGGAGTGGCGACCGGCCTTCTTTGGTGATGTCGGCGCGGATGGAGGGGCAGAATTCTCCCGGGCGGGCGGTGAGCGGCGGACGGCAGCGTAATGCGAATTATGAGGTCTGGTAGTGGGGGCCGTTGCTTCCGCGCCTGTTCAGCCTCAGCCTTGCCCCCTTTGGGCGCTAGCGCCGGCTTCGACTGTGGCTTCGACGATCCCCTGACGTGGCAGGTACTTGCGTGGAACCTTGGAAGCTTTCCTTGCTGCTACGGTTTCCAGAAGCTCGGGCGCGCTGTGGCGCAAACTGGACACACCTTCCCATCCCGCTGACGCTGCGCGTACCTCTCGGGGTCCGGCGGGCCGTTTTTCTTTCTTTACCTGTCTACATTCAACCAACTTTTACGCTTCTTTGTTGTTGTAGACTGGGGTTTAGACTCTTCTTTGATTACCGTCCCAAATTAGGGAGCAAGGGCGCAAAAAACGCTAAAGTCAACTTTTTTATTTGATATGCGACGCCGGTAGCGAGATTCGGAGCGCCGTTGGCCCATCTTAAACTACCCGTCCCCCCCCCGGCTTGCCCATCCCTGGGGAACGAACGACACCTACGAAAGACAACCGTCTTCTTTTTCCCACGAACAACGAACAAGACACGCATACAGCATACCGAAAGCTTGACATAGCTTGAAAGGGAACGAGATCGAATACACACACGCACGCCCGAGTCGAGACCTTCGTCGTCACCGAGCGAGAAACGATGCCCCGCCGTCGCAAGCCGCCCCGGCCAGGCGCCCTCGGCGAGCTCCCGCCGCTCCGCATCGCGTCGCAGATCGCGGCGCTGCAGGGGCTGTACTACGCCGCCGCGCTGGTGCTCATGCTCTTCACGGCGCTGGTGGCCGGCACGCGGTTCAGCATGGAGCTGGTGTTTGGGTGGGAGGCCGTGAGGGGGGACACGACGCAGGGCTGGCTGAGCGCGTTTGTGTGGGTTCTTGACGGGGGACTTTGCATGTGAGTATTGCTCTTTTTCCCGCTCCTTTGCTTGCGGACTGGAGGTTTCCGGGGAGAAGACAGAGGTGTGTGTGGATTTGTGGCTGACTTGAAAACACAGGGCCGTCGCAATCATCATCCTGATCGGCCGCTCCAAGCTCGTGCCGGACTTCGCGCTCACCATGCACGGGCTGCACCTCGTCGTCTCGTCGCTGTACACGGGCCGCGTGCCGCGGAACATGATGTGGTGGGGCGCGATGGCGAGCAGCTCTGCGATATGCGTTGCGCTCGCGGTCTGGGGGTCGCGGTACCGCGAGCTGAGGCCGATTTCGTTTGGCGGGCACGCTGCGGGTGCGGCGACGGGCGGAGGCGGTCCGGAAGGGCAGCAGAATGGGGCTGCTGGAGGGGACGAGGAAGAGGGCGTTGGGTTTGGGAGGGGGAGAGGGAGGGGGAGGGGACGGGATGGCGAGGGGGGGTATGAGATGGTTGGCATTGAGAGGAGAGATTCATGATGAAGGGTGTGGTTTGGGGAGGGGCATGATGGCGTTTTTTGAGGTTTTGTATGATTACTGTATGTTGTGGCGATGATGAATAGACCCTTTCTTGTGGTTCGAGTTTCTGGACAGGTGGAGTGAGAAGTTGGCTTGAGACGCCTGCATGGACTTTGGAGTATGTTTGCTCTCTCGATCACGGTGCGTGGATAGTCTGTGGCCAACAACGGTAGTCTGTTGAGTCCTTGGCAAGGACAGACGTTGCTATGGGAAGCTCTGGAAAGATTTCCACCCGCGAAGTTGCTGGCTACTTGGACGCCGCTTGGGACGAGAAGGCAATTCCTTGCATAATGGCATCCTCGTGAGCAACTCGGCCGTTAGGGTAGCCTGTTCTAGCCGAGGGGTGTGAACATCCCTAGGAGCCTCACGTGTCCGGCTACCTGCTGCCGTGGACAACGGTCAAGGCGATGCGCAGGGCGCATGGTTAGAGGTGCTCAGCCAAGGAGCCGGACCATGACATCAGCCGTCCCATAAAGTGAGAGGGGGCGGTAAGAAGACTGTGCTCGGGGATGGAGGCCTTTGAACTGAACATGCCAACATTCCATGTGCCCGATCCATGACTAAGTGAAGCCGCAGAAGCCAGTGTACGATGCTCACGACGGAACTGCCTGTGTTCGGATCGACGTCGGGAATGGAGAAGTGACGAGGCTGTTGCCTCGCTACCCTATCATTTCTCTGTGTACGCGACTGTGTTTCCTGCGTTAGTAAATGACTTCGCTCGGGGACTATAGGTCTACATATCACGATAGTATGGACGACGATCATAGAAGCACTTTAACAGTAACAACAGAGGTGACGACAACGATAACGACAGCAATCATGACAATAACAACAAAGACCATAGTAAAGTAGAGAAAACATGAGCCCACGGGAAAAGTAGTCGCTCTAGCACGTCAAAAATGGGGTACGTCTCAACCTGACGTGATAGCTGCTTGAACATATGAGGAATAAAGACGCGACATGTGAGAATAACTTTCCATTTAAAGAGCTATGGAGGATTTGTGAGCCAGTAAGACATCCAAAAATATCCTTTCTCTCGGGTACAGACGCAGTATCTATCGCGTTCTTGCCGTCGAATCTCGTGGCTTCAATATCAGCCCCATCAAATAGTAACAATCCAACGATACCCTTATGACCAAGACGAACCGCCATGAGCAGTGGTGTTTGTCCAAACTTGTCCTCCCTGGCCTCTGTGTCGACATGATACTGGAGAGGCATTGCAACCACGTCCTCATGACCATGCCTAGTAGCGACCAGCAACGGTGTTTGCCCAAATTGTTCTTTGGCCTCCCGATCTTCGGGAGATGAATACTCGCAAAGAATACAAACTATGGAGTCGTATCCTCGGTATGCGGCGATCAATAGCGGGCTATAACCTCCTTTCACTGTGGGTTTGAGATCCGCCTCGCGAAACAGTAATCGCTAGGCGATGGACTGATGCCCCATCGATGTGGCGGCGATGAGCAGCGGATCCCAACCATCTCCCTCTTTTGCCTGAATTCCAGCCCCCCGATCGAGCAATAATTGAACTACTGACTCAAGTCCATTGGCCGCAGCGTGCAGCAACGGTGTCCAGCCTTACTTGTCTCTTGCGTCAACATCGACCCCTTTCTGAACAATACTTAAAAGACGATGCGATGCCATCGTGCCCATCATGGCGGCAATCGAGAGTATTCTGTCGCTTCTTTCAATACAAAATTTTTTGCCAGATTCTTTCTCTGTCATTCGAAACATGACTCAAAATTCTTACCCATAATCCCCTGGCGACGGGATGAGAAAGATAAATGGTGTTACTCCAATCATCTATTGCGAGGATGCCGCCACAGGCCAGTAGGATTTCGTTGACGTCCGGCCAGTCGACCTGCATGGAATTCCTGAAGCATCTGGAGAGCGCATCCTGCAACTCATTGACCTTGAGCTGTTGGCTTGAATTAACAACTAGGCTCATCGCCCGCATGGCTAACGAACGTCTGTGGTATCCCTGGAACTGGATGCGGTGCAATAATTTCTGAAGCAAGTCGGGGCAGGTATTGCCTTGAGCAATCTGTTCGTCGAATAGTATGTCAAGGTCGTCTTCGGTCTCGAATTGATTCAAATATGCCTGTGCCAATAGAAACCTGCTTCAGGTTAGTACTCAATCTCACCACTTTGGTTCCTTAATTTTTTCAGTGTTGTGTCAACTCACATGCCGTCAGCACGGTCGATGACCCGACCCTTTAGTCTTTCTTGCGTCTCTAAATCTTGACTAATTTTGTATGATAAGAGCGGCATTCTGTCTTCAACGAGTTTACGGATGTCTTCATCAGTCGCGCAGAAATCCATCAGTGTGCTGCCTGCGAACCCTGAAGGGACATTCGTCTTTTTCGACGCCACAGAAAGGAAGCCCCTGGCAATGTCTTTGAACGGTGGCGATTCCTGGGGGAGGAACTTCTGGGTGATGTCCACGATTGGCCTCGAAGTTAGAAAGATGTTGAAGCCGCATGCTCTCTGTAGTTTGACCATTTCGGACAAGAATGCCCTTCGACCTCTAAGACCTTCCTGGATTTCATCGATCGCGTCCACAATGATAAAGATTTTCGAGTATCCCTCAGCTATAGGTTCGATCATGCGGCCAACTTGCGACATGGAAATAGGCACGTTTGAATCGTCTTGTGAGTTGTAGAAAAACTCCAAATCAGAGCTTACGGAGGGGAGGTGCTCGGCTAGTTGTTTCAATATGTTTGTAAGTAGATACTGGGCATCGTCACCTGCGCCGGGTGCCGTTCTGTCCTGGTCGCAGTACACAAAGGCGATTCCAATCGTAGCATCGTCAGAAAAGTGATCAACGACATGATCTACCACGGCCGAGGTCAGAATGGTCTTCCCGGAGCCAGGAAATCCGTAGCAGGAAAAGGTCTGGCTAGGTTTACATAGCCACGTTTGAAAAGCATCAGTGTCAAAAAGCCATTCGTACGTTCCCGGGCATCGTATACGGGAGTATTCGCGCTGGAGAATCTCGTCGTCGTCAAGGTTGAATATATCCAGTATTGTAGAGCGCTTTTTCCTCCATCTTCTCCGAGAGAGGGTTTTTGCAACTTTTTGTGCAGGCACTGGTGTTGCGTCCGAGTCCTGGTATGTCAGAAATTGGTAAAGAATGTCGTCGTGGATGCAGTAGTCCTTGGTCAGGCCCGATCTATCGAAGCGAGGCAAACCTGGGAATAGTTCTACCCAGACATCTGCCGCATCAAGTTTGCTTGTGCTTCCCGAGTTTTGTATTTCCGGATCCCAAGTCAATTCAGTAGTAGACTTGGCTTGGTCTTTGCAATCGCAGCTGTCTCGATCGCACAACGTTTGGAGGTCGTCCGAGTTCTCGAGACTACTTGTTGCCCTTCGCTCGCGGGAGAATACGGAGCTCTGAACATCTTCGTCATCGTCAAAAACATCTTCGCGGTACGGTGGGAGAAAGAGGGCGATGTCTTGCATGTGCTGTCTGATGTGCCTCCGTAGTTCAGCTTGCGCGTCGGGGGCACTGGGTACCGGAAAGCGTTTCTCAACCACGTCTGGATATCCACCGCAAAAAGGGCAATTGTCGAAAATAAAGGCCCCCTTGCGTCGGGCAGCTTTCTTCATAACGGCTAGGTTCTCGTGGGATATATGACTTTGCTGCACAACGTATTGCTCGAACTCCTCTTCGCCAAGTTCTTGATGTTCTCCCCCAGGAAGGTCTACGTGAAACCGTTCCTCAACGTGGTCCTGTAAGTGGTGTAATAAACCGTCAAAGCTATTCGATAGATCAAACGGCTTTGTGCACTGCTCGACAGGGCAGAAGTAGGGTTCAAAATCTTGCATGACATGCTGGCTTTGTGATTCTTACAGTTAGTGAGAGCAACTCTGTGATTGATGCTATTTTACCCACCTCCACCGGGTCCTTTCCCCCTCAACTGCGCGAAAGTCAAGACGGCAATATGGGCATTGAAAGCCATGGCTGGTGATTCTTGGAGGCCGTGGGAAACCAGGATGGCGCAAGGCAATCGACACCACACTCTCAGCTCTCCCTGGTGGTCTTTTCACAGGTCTCTCCAGCTTCGTTCTCTCTGTTGCCGAGTAGATAGTTTGCTGATCTATCGGTTGCTGCTCTATAGGGCGGACTGGAACTTTGGGAGGTTCTTCCTCTTTGGCCGTATGCACTCTTGGGAAGTCACCCACAAGCGCACTTTTCGGCTGGCGAGAAACTGGCAATTTCGTTTCTACCTTTGGCAGCTGGACGGCGCGTTTCTTCTGGTGCTCTCTCAAGTAGTCAAAGCGTATCCTTCGTTTTGCAAACGATTCGGCCATCCTATGATGCAGAACATCAGACGCCAGGGGGAACTGAGCTTTAGCCCTTCGGTACGCAATTTCTTTATAACCCTGGTATGCAAACATTGGGCCGTTTTTCTCAACATAGACCTTGACTCGCTCCTGTCGATGTTTAGCTCCCGCTTTGTCGATTTGTAAAGCGTGGCCATGCAGACGGTCTACTGTGTCTTCGACGTGCTTTCTTAACGTAAGAGTCTGCTTGCCCTCTAATGTGACGTCTTCACGGCCTTGTCTAGATTCAGTGCTACCGAGGGAAGAAAGGGAGTCGAATGAAAGCGAGAAGCTATCAGATCCGGAATCCGAGTTTTCGGCTTCACTATCGGCCTTCTTTAAATGTTGGATGCTGTCGGCAGGTTGCTGAATTTCTATAGTTATCATTATGGTGAGCCTTAGTGAGACGGAGCAAATTTTGATCAAATCGTACTTTTCAGATCGTTTTGAAGTGATTTGAGCAAGTCTTTGATGACAGCACAGGTCTCGGGCACATCCTTGAGGCGGACGTCAATCGATCTCAGCCCCTGGCCATTTACGCCAACCTTGACGCACCACAGGTTGAACTCGGCATATTGCCGAGACACCCAGTGACCCTCTTTGGCGATGACCTCCTCAGCTTGTGCATTTTCTTCAAGTAAAAGATCATCCAAAAGTTTCGCACAATTTTTGGCCAGCCATTGAAGGCTCTCGATGTCTTCCACATCCGCCTCGAGGTCCATGGCGGCGATTTGGAGCGAGGGTGATGAAGTGAAGTCGACGGAGAGGGGTAACAGGTAAATTCTGACGTTCCAAGCATGGCCGCTGTTGGACGAGAACGGATATTACCACTTGGCGATCATTGGATGCTGCTTACGTGGGTCTCTCTGCGCTGCCGCCGAGGCGGGACACCCTGAGAAATGAAATGTCACACGCCCCCTCCATGTTGCGACCCTTCGCAGCCTGATCTTAGGATCCTCCCAGTGTACCATGCACAAAGGCCTCGCGGCTGCTTTTCGATCAAACAACGATCTTGAGTCTATCCGTTGTTAGACACCAAGGCTCAGATGATCTACCCTCATTCGGGCGCCTTCAAATTATGAGTTTCTCTTGACTAGGTTGAGCTTAATGTGGCAGCTAGCTCTTCTCAGTCACGTCATCCCGGCCTTCGTGGCCCTAGGGAAGGACTTCATAGACAGCGACAACAAGGACGATGATCTGCTCAGAGATGCCTCAGACTGTTATTCAGACATCATTCACATAGGAGTAGCTGTTGCTGTATCCTGCGGAGAATGGACTTCGGGTTTGAGAGAGGAAGAGTTAAACGGCTTATTGAAAGCGTTGGCAAGCCGGCTTCCGAAAAAGTGGAAGCCATTCGACTTCATCAAGACTTATGCAGCAAGTTTTCTCTTCGACCCCCTCAATATGTGGTACGGATCAGGGCTGACTAGCCATCAGATTGCGGTGGAAGAACAGAAAACAAATTCACCATTTGAGAAGCTTCACAATCTCGAACGTACCATCCAGGAACATCGTATCGGTGGCTACGACATGTGTAGTACGTTGCTAGCCCAAACAGACGGCCAGCGAAGGGAGTATCTGGGCATCATTCGTCAAGATCTGAAGGTCCATCTATTCCATGGGAAAGAGAAGACATCTAAATCGCAACGCGACAAGTTCTTGGAGCCGGTGAAGTTGGCTGCGACGCATATGCTGAACGTCTACTGTAGGGACCGCTCGGCACAGGAGACTGCCGAGCTGAGCCTATCACAACATCCCAGTAGCGGGTTGAAGGAGATTTCGAACAAGATTTACCGTATTTTAGAGCGCAATTGGCAGTGTAACTGCAACACTGCTAGGCCATCTGAGCCAAGGGAGGCGAGACTCAGTCTGATCAGGCACCATATCCTGGGTCTAAAACTTACGTCCAACAGCGCAGAAGCTCATATGCAACTTCACAAAGCCAATTGTGAGGTCCTGCTTCCGGTATGCAAGAATCGTATGGAATGGAAAGTGACGAATGTCGCAGTTAGCAAAGATGGCTAGTGAGTTGTCGAAGAGAAATTTGAGGAATATGTCTCTGACTTGAGCCCAGCCATCGAGGGAACGCCACACATGATCGTCAGTGTGTTAGTAAAGATATCTGCCAATGGCTTCAAAAAAGTAAAGGGTTTCCAGTGGACTTCCTAGTCGAGAACGATGGGCTCTGGCATCTCAGACCCCGTCGGTCGCCGAACGCCGACCATTATACAGCCATGGAATCTCTTCAGCAGCTCCTAGAGGATGGCATGTCCATGTCCAGAGTGAGCAACTACTCAGATAAAGAGAAGTTGACGCTCTGCTACATTCTGGCCAATTCGATGATCTTCCTATACCCTGGCTCCTGGTTACGGACAGCATGGAACAGCAACAAGGTCTACTTCATTCGACGGGCGGGCGTCTCGGCTTTGAAGCCGGTTACCTTGACATTCCCCTACCTCTCTGTTGAGATGCAAGATATGCAAGATGCCACTAGTACATCCAAACCACACACACACATGCAAGCTCACTCGCATCCGAGCATCCTCGCTCTTGGCATCATTTTTCTCGAAATCGCCACAGGTTCTGTGTTCCCCAGAATCTCTCAACCAACGGCTGACCTCAGCTGGGAGCAGTGCAATGAAGACTTCCTCGAAGCCTGGAAGCAGATGGAAAAGCTGGAAACAGAGAGGGAAACAGAGAGAAAGTACATATCCCCCGCTCTCCGCAAGGTAATCAGGGCTTGTATAGACCTGAAGCCGCCGCCCAACATTCCCAGCACCAGTCTGGCGGAAGAGGGACCAATACGGCAATACATCCTGTCGTGCATCATTCTTCCGCTGGCGTCTGAACTGGTGGATGGTTACAACATTCGCTTAGAAGAGTTGCACACGTCCTTGGAGAAGGAGCTGAACGGTATCGGCAAAGTTGAGGAAGCAAGCATCAAAACACCGCTGAAGCAGACGCCTGAGCGTTGCCGTCACAGCCTAGCAACTGCGCCTGAGGGTTCGTCTGTCTTTGAATCACCTTACAGTATGCGAGAGCTGACCTTTGTTTGTTGTGGAAACAGCAGCCCAGACCCAGGTTGCGAAGAGACATGAACTTTGTCTTATGGCAGATGGTGATGAGAGAGAGATTACTGTCAACGAAGAAGCGTAAGTTTCTCAGTCGTTTTACGTGAGCCGGGCATACGGCTGAAACTTGAGATTATTCAGGACCAGGAGAACTAAGGAATGGTTCGAGTACCACGAAGACGTTCTTTTCCGAGCCAAACAGTTGCGCGACGTCAAGATGTCAAACGCAAGAAGAATCAAGATTGCCATATTGGACAGTGGTATCGAGCTTAGTTCAGAACACCGAGAATTGTACGACTTTGAGCCCAGGATCAAGTACAAGAGCTGGGTCGATGGACACGCCGACTGGAGAGACGACGTCGGGCATGGAACCCATCTGGCCATACTCCTACGGAAGGTTGCGCCAAACGCCGAAATTCACATGGCGAGAGTATTCAAGAGCAGGCCTAAAGGCGACAAGTCTGCGCTAATCATTGCTGAGGTGAGTGACTCGTCATTTGTGACTAGACCGGGCATGGTTTGACTGTCCTAGGCGCTTCGACATGCCGTCAACGTGTGGGATGTCGATATCGTCGTCATGTCCTTTGGTTTCTTTGACAACAATGAAGTTTTATATCAAGAAATCCAGAATGCAGCTGGAAAAGGCGTGTTGATGTTTGCAGCGGCTTCGAACGGGGGGAAGAACCGGCCGGATGGGATCGCATGGCCAGCGCGTGAAGAAAACGTCATCTGCGTCCATTCGGCGGATGGATACGGCAATCGTTCCGCATTCACGCCGAGTCCAATGGACAACATGCGGATCATGGTTTTCGGGGAGTGCATCAACTCGGCATGGCCGCGGAAGCTGAGATCGCCGGGTGACCACAGACAAATGAGTGGTACATCGTGTGCGGCGCCCATAGCTGCTGGGATCGCTGCAGTGGTCCTCGACTGTGCAAGAGGCTTCCTCAGTGGCCAGGAGTGGAAGACCCTTTGTCGGGTGCGTTCCATGAGACGAATGTTTGAAGCGATGAAAGACTCGGGGAACTCAGATGGTTATTGGTGGATCAAGCACTGGACTTTGTTCCATGAGGATCGGAAGGATTCTTGGATACAGGAGGAAATCAGAAGCTACATCAGGTAAGCCTTCGTGATTAATAAAGCTACATTACAGCCGCACGTAAAAACACAAAGATAAACCCACCGAATTGAAGTGGTTCAAAGAGTCCGAAATATATAATCTATAACAACTAGAGCAAGTCGCATTTACAAGGTTTTCGAGGTTGAGGACTAGGGGCAGCTTCACAGACGTTCATCTCAGCTTCTGTGGCGCGGGACGCGGTGGAGAAACGCACGATCGTGAGTGGTGAATCGCCCCACAAGAGCGCCTTCGTCGCCAACCGCCACCAGCAACCAGCTTGCGATACACGGTCTATTAGTCTAGTTGGTTAGGACGTCGGATTCTGATCAACATCAGTTCCTTCCGTAAGCCCAGGTTCGAATCCTGGATGGACCTTTCTTTTGCCTGCATTGCCAGCCAGAACCCATGTTTTTGTTGAATGTGCTTTTTGTACTGATTAATTTGCTCGCTCAACGAACAGCTAACTAACAGACATAAATGGCGGTATTACTGAGTTATTCACACAAGCCGTGTCCGTTGCCCGGCACAACCCTGGATACATCGACCTTACTCCATTTTCGCTTAGACGAAAGCCTGGATGCCCGTGATGGCACGGCCAAGAATCAGACCTGTTCAATGTTAGCACAAACTCATTAATGAGCCACACGCAAAACTCACTGTGAATATCACTCTGCCCCTCGTACGTCTGCGTGACAAACAAGTTTGCCACATGACGCCCGATACCATACTCGTCACTGACCGCATTGCCGCCAAAGATCTCCTGCAGAACGCGGGCATTCCACAACGCGCGGTCGCAGTTCTGGCGCTTGACCATGCTAATCATCTCCGGCGTCGCCTTGCCTTCATCCTTGAGTCTTCCGACTTGGATCGCGGCGACAGTGCCGTAAGCGGCATCCGTCGCGGCGTCGGCGAGCTTCTTCTGAACCAGCTGGTACTTTGCGATCGGGTTGTTCTTGAACTGCTTGCGCTCGAGGGAGTATGTCCTGGCGCGAGCGATGCAATCCTCCAAGGCTCCCATGACACCCAGAGAGATGCCGTAACGGGCGCTGTTGAGACAAGAGAAGGGACCGCGGAGACCCTCAACCTCGGGGAACATGTTCGCCTCCGGTACAGGGCAGTCGTCAAGCTGGATCATGCCAGTGATTGAGGCGCGCAGACCGTTCTTGTTCTTGATGGCGGGGGTCTCGAGAGTTCCCGGCGGGCATTCAGAGCGCTCGACGAGGAAGCCACGAATCTTTCCGGTCTCTTGCAACTTGGCCCAGACCATGAGAACGTCTGCGATGGGGGAGTTTGTGATCCACGTCTTGGCTCCGGAGAGGGAGTAGTAGCCCTTCTTGGTCGGGTGAGGCTTCGCGGTGGTCTCCATGGAGCCGGGGTCGCTGCCGTGATTGGGCTCCGTCAGGCCAAAGGCTCCGAGGACCTTGCCCTGGGCCATGCCGGGCAGGAATTTCTCCTTCTGCTCCTCGGAACCAAACTCGGCGATGCCGCCCATGACGAGAGACGACTGGACTGACATGCCGGAGCGGTACCCGCTATCCACCCTCTCCACAGCCTTTGTAATGAGACCACCAGCGACGGTCGAGATGCCTGCGCAGCCGTATCCTTCAATCGTCGCTCCGAGCAGTCCCAGCTCGCCCATTTCCTCGAGGATCTTCTTGTCGTAGTTCTCGTCCCGGTAGGCCTCTACAGACAGTTAGAATGGACAACGAGAATGGAAGCTCGGGTACATACGGAGCACGCGCGGCAACATGCGCTCCTGGCAATACCGCTCGGCGGTCTCTGAGATCGCAAGTTCTTCCTCGGTCAAGAGGTTCTTCGCATTAAGGGGGTCCTCCCAGTCAAAGACCGGGCCGCTGGAGGAGGCGAAGGACCTCGAGGCGGGGGCGGCACGTCTGGCGACGCATTGCCTTGCGCATGTCCTCAGGGCTGGTCGATACATGTTGGAGAATTGCCAATTGAGTCGTCCACAAAGTGGTTTGAGGGGAATCGTGTAAACGGCATGATGACAGTGTTGCCGTTCAACTACCGACCCCGAGGCGTTGCCCCGCCGGTGGACGTCCCGAGCACCATCCGAGGCACAAACTAGAGCTGCTCTCATTGGCCGGGGAAAGCAGTATCATGATTACATAATGAACCGACGTCGGCGAATGACGTCGTCGGCGACATTGCTGCAGTGTCGCAGTGACAATCCGAACGAAGCTGCTGCTGGGTAGTGCCAGCCAGTTGCGGCGATGGTGCCTGCATATCTGTAATCAGTTCGGCGTGGTAACTGCGCACTGAATTAGAATTCCCCAGATCCCCAGAGTGCCGGCCCCGTGGCTCTCGGAGAAGCACCGCCACAATATGCAGCAGCGGAGATCATGACAAGTGGAAGAAGCCGAGCCGCCAGCAGCGGTGCTGGACGTCGACACGAGCCGGGGAGATGCTTTCTGGGAGTGGCCCATTGTTCGGCAGCAGCCGGGTCAGAGTTCAGACCCAGGATGGGATGCTAGAGTGCACTGTGGGCGAGGTACCACAGCATTTGGACGCGTGCGGTGCCTGGAGGATGTACCGTTGTCAGTTTGGGAGCGACAGACGGACGTCATTTTCGGACCCGCGATGGGATGGCAGATGCATAGATGGGCTTTTGGTCAGTCGTGTTGAGGACGAATAGCCTCGCTTGAATGCAGCAAGAAGGACACGAGGTTTCATGCGACGCATGCTTTGGCGATGACACGATTCGAGGGGTGTTTTGCTCGTGAGTGATACGTTGTTAGGCGGTCAGATTGGGTCCAGGGTTGCCAGTCATGCCGGGCCGGAGGATCAAGAAAGTGTCTGGCGGACGTGAATGCCGCTGCTTCCACGGCCCTGCAGCAACTGGGACAATTCGCTGAAGATGGCGGGCTGCCGTGTCAGTCGCCTGTTAGTCGTGGTGGAAGGACAGGGAAGCACATGGTCGATTGCATGAGCCTGAGGCTGAGGAATGGGCTGAATAACCCGGACAGTCAGCAAGCATTACCAATCCTGACGCAGCAGGAAGCTGCCATCTGTTAGTGGTGCAAGTATCTCTGGAAGGCATTTGTGGCGGTGCACATGTTCCGTCCAGGTTCCCATTTCAGCGGGGCACATCCACCAGATGTACCTGAGGTAGAAAGCGAGCACTAAAAACAGAGCACACGACTCCGAGGGACGAGCGTCATGAGTGAAGCCAACCAAAGTGCGGTTTGTCGGGCGGCAAGCCCACTGTTTGTTTGGGCTGCATGACGCTACTGGACGGGCAGCTTCCTGCTGGGCTGGTCGGGCAAGGTACCTGGACTGTGGCTCAGGCAGGTGAAGGTACTTCCACTTCCGCCTGCGGCCAACCTGAGTGGAAGCAGCCAGCCAACCTTGGGTTTGCTCCCCCTCTACTGACTGGTGACTGGGCGGCAGGAACGAGGAAGGAGGGGAAAGGCAAGCAAAGGAACCCCCCTCCTTCCAGTCACAGTGACTGACTGGTGGGCAAGAGTGGCTCTGCCCACTACCTTCCATTACCACTGCCCAAAGCAAAGCCCACCGCACACAGCGGCGACCCTTCCCGTCGTTTTTCGTAGGCCTGACCGTGACTTCCCCTTCTCTTTCCTCTCCTCCACCCAAATTCAATCTCGACATCAACTTGTAACGGGAACGTACGTAGCGAATCGAATTCTCCACGACTTTCCTTCGGGCACCACCACGGTAATACCTCCGATCGACGACTATTTTGAATGACTCTCACAATCCAAATAAAAAGTCCTTTCTTTTCTGCATCGAGTCTCGGCGGGATAGACACTCTCGCTCATCAGGTACGCACGCAACGCAACATATGATTTGCACTCACTGTCCCCGTCCCAACCAACCCAACATCCCGCCACGCATCGGCTGCTGCTGCTGCTGTTTTCATTACTTCGACGACCGGAATATCTTGGTTCGCTTCACCCGATAGTCCTACTGCATCAACATGAACGAATCCCTACGACGACTCTAGACCGCTGCACGACGACGGAACCCACGCGAGGCTGCTTTGGCTTCTTTGTCCTCTTCTGCCTGCCTGCCCCCTCCTACGATCTGTGCATCGCCTGCATCGACTGCCTCGACCTAAATCTGTCATTTTTCGCAGCGAGGAAAAGTAGCAATAAAGCAGCTCAGCCATATATCCAACAGCAGCAGCCGACCCATTCGCGTCTTGCCTTGCCCACCGCCCGCCGACTCCAGAAAAAGCCCACCTCGACCGCTTTCGCTGACTTTTGCCCCTCACACCAACAGACACAGAGCATTCGCGCGGGCGACCGATCATCTTAGATACCCCAACAACCACACAACTCTGCCAAAATGGCCCTTAAGAGAATTAACAAGGAGCTCACTGACCTCGGCCGGTATGTTTGTTTCCTATCTTCCCAGCCTTGCCGTCCGCCGTCGTCACCGCAAGCTTTTGTCGCAGCCCGAGACGTAAGGTGGGGCGATCGGAGAGCGGGGTCTTCTTCAACGAGACGCCCTCCATCGTCCATCATATCTCGGGCCGTCGATGACGACGGTCACGGCGGAATGGCAACTACAAAGGCAGCCAGTTTAATAGAGAGACAACATGCTAACATCGTCGGCTTCACAGTGACCCGCCCTCTTCCTGCTCTGCCGGCCCTGTCGGCGAGGACCTGGTAAGCTACTCCGACAGAAGGCCGTGGTGATGATGCCTCGAATCATGACTCAGCCGAGTCGAGACGATGGCTTCACGACACGTCTTTGATAGACTCGGGACAATGTGCTGACTCGGGACTGCAGTTCCACTGGCAGGCCACGATTATGGGACCTGTAAGTACACCACTTTGATGTTGGAGTGTGGCATGCGGGAATACCACATGCTATGGCCAGCATCGAATCCCGGACCATCTGCGACCGAACACAAGCTAACGCGATGCAGGGCGACTCTCCCTACTCTGGCGGTGTTTTCTTCCTTGCCATCCACTTCCCTACCGACTACCCCTTCAAGCCTCCCAAGGTCAACTTCACCACCCGCATCTACCACCCCAACATCAACTCCAACGGCAGCATCTGCTTAGATATTCTGCGTGACCAATGGTCCCCGGCGTTGACCATCTCTAAGGGTATGTCATCTGTCTCCTGAGCCAACAGCACTCACTAACCTTCAACAGTCCTTCTCTCCATCTGCTCGATGCTGACGGACCCCAACCCCGACGACCCGCTCGTCCCCGAAATCGCACACGTCTACAAGACGGACCGCGCTAGATACGAGGCCACTGCTCGCGAGTGGACTCGCAAGTACGCCATTTAGACGGTGCCGGAGGGTGTGGGGTTGGACGAGTATGACAAGCGATGGCTTTCCTCTCTCTCTCTCTTCGACGGCTGGCGTATGATTAGGTCAAGGTCATTGCTCTGCGTTGCGGTTTGGGATCTCTTTCGTTGGACCAGCACAAAGAAAGGATGCGGTGCTGCGGTCTCATGGCGGCAGCAGCAGACAGCACCCTTCGAGAGAGGTTGCGAGGAGCGGTGTGGATAGAAGACAGACCGATCAGAGTTAGCAGCACAGGTACCACGTACGGGTTATCATACGGCAAGGCTTCATGTTTTCTACTGCATTGACGCGTGCGTTTTGGTTTGACACCGAGAAGAGAGACGACCGGCAGTCACCGCTTTACATCCAGTGTGCGAGTGACGTTCTACGTGCCGATGTTGACATGTGTTCGCGTGCAGGTGTGAAGTAAATTAAGCCTAGGGAGAAGGTGGGCCAGGCGACTAGATATCCCAATTGTTTCTCGGATACACCAACTCCGTAGCAAGCCTCCACATGGCACGTCATCCACCGGGACGTCTCGGCATCCGATGACCAGAGGGAACTAATATTGCCGCCCTGGGTAACAGCCGACACCGTGACAGATATCGTAAGACGGGGTCTGGCCTCGCGATGAGGAAGGGTAAGGCACAGCAGCAGAACGTGACGCGATGTTGGCGAGGGAAGAGCAGCCGTCTTCGCTTCGAGATGGAAGTCATCCGTGCCGAAGCCGCTTTGTTTAAAGGCCGCCCGGTATCTCGGGTCGTGTCTTACGTTTTGGAACCGGGGGGACGTCATCGGAGGGCCTGGATCACTTGTAGATATGGGACTGGACTAGGCCTGGTAGGGCGCCATGGGATGGGGGTTTTGGAAGATGAGGAAGGGAGGAAGGAGTTGGGGCATGCGCGGATCTCGTGGGCCGGTTCCAGGCTGTGGTCGTTTCCGGGCTCCGGCTCCGAGGGGACGGGTTCGGAGGGTTGGCCGGCGGGTGGTTTTGATAGTGATGGCACGGAGGATTTTGAGGGCAGGAGGTCGTGATGGGGGCGTTACGGGAGATGGACGTGGACGACAGGGAACGGGGGTGTTCATGTTGTGAGTGGTTTACGGCTGCGGCTTGCATCATGACTGGGCAGGGTTCCCTCATCTCGGGTATCGCCATTGAAAGAAGAAGGATATCCTCGTCGTGGAGGCGGCGATATGCTCTGGAGAATTCACGGTGGCTTGGATCAACATTTTCGAAATGGAGAGGGAGGGCGGGTTGTGGAAGATCAGGTCAAACGAAACGTGTGAGGGGACGCGAGGTACGGTTGGACGGGCGGGCGAGGGAGGGGGGCAAGTTTGGTGCGGCGTCGGGATTTGAGAGAGCAAAGATGGGACGGAGAAGTAAGTAATGTAGGAGAAGGATGTGATTGTCTCGTTGGCGAGTCGAGGTTCTGTGGTGAGGCTCTGCGCTGGCACGTGGGTTTGGAGTTGTGGAAAGGGCAATTACTCAAACGGGCGGCGGATGCGAGGCAGGCGCCGTGCACGTCTGGCGGGCAATGAGACGGGAATCTGTGCTTTTTCAGATCGAGAGGGAAGGGGTTTCGATGCGTGCAGCGTGCTGCGTGCTGCCTTGTTTGCTTGCTGGCCTCTTCCCACCCCGTTTTGAAACTGTGGTTGGGTTGTTTTGAGGCTGAGGTTCATGCTCGGAAGATCGGTCAAAAGCTGGGTCGTTTGCGGGAGAAGACGGGCCTGAGATTGATAACGGCAACAGCAACCGACTCCTGGTTACTGCATAGAACGTTTGGAAGGAGGCCGTGATCCGGATGTTTGTGCCGTGTAGGTAGACATCGTCGCGCTGGAGTTTGAGCCACGGCGTTTGGATTGTGGACCGACGACGACGGGGCCAGGCAGGGGGTTCGCGTAGCAGTTGCTTCAGTTCCGTGGAGCTGTTCGGGTGACGGCAGAGTTCGAGGAAGATGGGAACGAACGAGTGGCATAGAGATAAGGTTGATAAGGTTAGCAGTCGTCTGGTCGTTGGAGCACGTCAAGAGCGCGGCAAATGAATGAAGGGGAAAAAAGAGTGCCGGTCTTTCAACCTAGAGAGAGCGTCTGTGTCAGATAGATTGTTGAGGCTGAAGGATGGCAAGTCTGTTTAGTGGGGGATCTTCTAGAATGCAGCAAATGCCGACGTTGAGTTCGTGATGACCTGCAGTCATGCTTCAAGAGGGCGGGCCAGCTGGCGGTTGAGCGGATACCCGGGAATCTGGGCAGAGTTTTGCTTTGATTGGCAGATTGGAGATTGCTCTTGGAGTTTGTATGCAGATGCCGGCTTGAGTTGCATGTATGGGGATGATGCTGACCTCGACCAAGCCCTGGCGCCGCTTCGCAGGTGTCTGATGGCCGTTGGCGCGCAAGTGCAAGCGATTTGGTCAGCAGGCATAATCACGAATTGTCGTCAACCCCTTTATCAAGGAGGCGTCTCGACGGGTTTGAGCTAGGGGACACAAGAGATTGCTCTGCGTAAGAGCTCGCACTGGTGGATGACGAACCACGATGGAATTCAGCTCAACGTGGACGATCTGCGCTGGCAGGTGAAGGAAGGGGCAGGGCGGCTTCAGATATGAACTGATTCTTGCGTCTTTTGCCGGGAGCAACTGCGTGCTTGTGAATGATCTTCACCGGGGTGCAGAGTTGGTGAGGGCGGATCACGTCCGTGGGAAGGGGAGGCAGAGCCAGAGGTTTGGCAATCAGCCGCGCGGCGATAGGCAGAGGCGATGGGCATCTGGGCTGTCGTGACTGTGCAGTCGAGTCGAGGCGAGGGATCCCAGCCAATGAGGGTGCTAAGAATATTCCGGCGGCAGTTGGAGGGCGGACGGGGCGGGAGGGCGGCGGCAAGGCGAGGAGTGAGTCGCGGAAACGGGGTGGTGTGTGTACTGTGGAGGAAGAAGGTTGTGAGACGGGAGTTGACAGGGGCCTATGAAGGCATTCCCAGTCCAGGCCGCTGAGCGACGTTGCTACTCAGCAAGAGACTGCAAGAGACAGCGCTGTTTTGGCTTGGTTGAAGCAGTTGACAGCGAAGGGTTCTGGTGGAGTGTCAGTGAGCGCCACGATAGCGGTGCAGGCGAGTGACGGTTTAGTGTCTCTGTGTTAATGCCCACCCTTTTTGTGAAATTCGAATCCTGAGTTGTGTCAGAGCACCCCGGGCGAAACAAGCTGCGACACGGGCTCAAGCGACCAATCCAAACGCACGCCCCTCTTGTGCATGGCGAAAAGGGCGGTCGAGCCAATCAGCGAACGGTAAACGGACAGCTGCCAAGGGTACGTATCGCATCTTGAATCCGAGCCCTGTCCTGTTTTGGATGCGGTGGACGAGATGACGAGGCAGGTCACTGGCCGTTTGGTGGCATTTGGGCTCTTGTGCGGGAGTCTTGGGGCGTCTCGATGTGCAACTGGGCGGTTTGGGGTCGTAGGGCAGAAGGGGATTATGGCCTCATTACCCACATGTGATGCGGGAGAGCAGCCTTGTTCCAAACGTGGCCCAAACAGCAGCGAGGCGTAGGCGGCTGTGGTGAGGTCGAGGGGGCTGGCTGTTGATGCATAACAGTTGTTGTATGTATGGATGTATGTGGCGTGTGCGGTGGTGATGTGAAGAGGACAAAAGATAAGGAATCCAGCGTTGTCTGTGGTAGGTAGGAGATTGCCGTCCGCACCTAGGGTTGTCGGTCGTAGCATGGCTTATGCATCCATCGAATATCTGGAATCGAATGGCCAGACCGACGGGTGAGAATTGCAAAGAGGTCGTGATGGTGGAGGAGGATTCGGGATGCGCCGTGGAATTACCAGGTATGCAGACAGCCATGGCATACTTAAGAGGCGGGACTTGGCTTTCGTGATGGTTAATTAGACGTCGCGGCGATGGTCTTGGGTCTTGGCCTTGGCTTGGAGGCGAGATTCATGGCGGTGATTGGATGCCATGGAGGTGCAGCCGTCGGAATAGGCTTCTCTGCGATATTGCCTGGCACCTACTCCGTACGCAGGCGGGCGAAGAGTGGGCTGTGGTTGCCGTCCAGGCCGGTCCAACGGCGTTGAATCCCAGGAACGGGAGGGCAGGTCCACAAAAGGAGCGCAGCGCGTGGTGGGACGGGCATCATGACTTGACAAGCGAGAAAGCCAAGACTCGAACGACGACCGACACATCCAGTGGGCTGCCTTCCTGCCGACTGGGTTGCTCGTTTTTGGTGTTTCTGGCCGCGGGTTGGGCCCATTGCCGCGCTGAATCTCCCCACGACCTGCCCACTGCACGCACTCTGTTCAGATTCACCTGAGCTAGGGATGCTGTAGAGTAAATTTGTTTGGAGGGGGGAGCATTTGCTTCCTCGTTGGGAAGTCTATCGAACGGCGCCGCGAGAAGACATCCGTGGATAAAAAGAAGAAGGACTCGATTTGGTGCGTTCGCACTTCCTGAAGAAAGCGTCAGGCACGCGTCGCCTCTCATTCGTTGGCGGTGTGTCCAGCCCCATAAAAGTAAGCGTAATCCGGGCTGGCCCCTGAGGCTCTTGCTGCTTGGCATCCCTGCCCTGGGGCCATGCTCAGACGTTTTCCTTTCCCATTCTTCTTCGGTGGGAGCCATGTCTGCAGCAACTCAGCAAGCAGTCAGTCAGTCAGTCAGTCTCCAATTCCAATGGATGGGCTTGGTATCCGCACTCGCTGTCCGTCCGGCCCTTTCCCGCCGGCCGAGTGGCAGTTTCCGTCTGTGTCTGCCACTTGACTTGCGTGCTTGCCAGTTGGTCACCGCCAAACACTGAAGGGGTGAAAGGGGTGAGGGAGGGAGTCTTACTGCGTTGTGCTAAGACCCAGCTCGGCACGCCGTTGCGTCGCATTCTGCGTATTCTGCTGCGTCTACTGGTCCAGTCCAGTCAGTCCAGTCGGTCCTCATCGTCCTCGTCGTCGTTGTCGCTGTCGTCGCCCTTTTTCTTTCTCCGTGTCTCCCCACTACACGATGAACACACACCCCTCTGTTGCTCACCAGCGAGTCTAGTCCCTGTCCAGTGCCGGGTTCCTCACCTTACGGCCACCTGAGTGCTGCGTGCTGCGGCTCCTTCAACTGAGAGCCAGAGCCAGCAAGCCTGTACCCAGCGATACCTGGTCCTCGAGCCACCGTGGGCATAATGTCGCGGGCCTCTTGTGTCCTCGACTTGTAACTGCCTTGTTGCTGATTGTGGTTTCTCTTACATGACCTCCCCAAATGCGCTGTTAGTCTCTTCTTTCTCTCTTCCACCAAATTCCGCTGGGCAAGAGCAAGAGAGGGCTACCACTTCAGTGTTGCCATCTCGCGACGGCCCTGGCTGGCGATTGCCCTGACGCTCATCCGGCCACCCCTCCCCCCTGGCCCCCCTGTCCGCACACTCCACGCCCCCCCTTCCTCCCCGCTAGGCACATCCACCTCTCTCACACCTCTCACACCTCACACGCTCCTCATCTTCCTGTGATCGCCCACCTCCCGGACGCTCTTTTGACTCTCTCCTCCCCTTCTTCCTTTTCCCATCTCGCACACCCCTTCCGCTACTGCACGTAGGGAAAATAATTCCACGATTTCCTCAACGACCGCGAATTCCAAGAACCAGCCGCCGAGTGCAGGCATTGTGTGCAGGTACGTTGCGTTGCCTTCACTTCATCAACCCAGAGTCCTGTCTTGGCTGGCTTGGCGATACCTTCGCTTCTCAGACTCGACTCTTTCTTTGCCGCCCGCTCGAGTATCGTCTGCCCAAAAGCCAGTCGCCTTATCCTTCCCGCACTCCCCTGCGCCATCCCTCGGACTCTCCTCGCTTCCTCCAAAAACTCTCTTCTACGCCATATCCTCCCCTCCTTTCCTGTCCCCCGTCCGCCACCCTCTGTCACTTACATTCCAGCTCGTCCCCCCTTCTCCCGCCTCCCGCCCACTGGTGCCCTTCTTCCACCGCCGCCTGGTGCATGAAGCCGTCTTTTCGCTAACCCAGTGACTGTCGGATTGCAGGCTCCAATTTCCGCTCTTTTCTGGGTTCGCGCACTTCTCTTCGTATACTTTCATTTAGACACATTATTTCTTTGCCCGTTCAGCAGGCTCTGAATCAACCACAACCGACCGACTATACCCGCGCATAATCGCACCACGCCAGACAACCAACCCCGACAGGCACCACCCGATCAAAGGAGGAACTTGGGCGAAGGAGTCATCTTGGGGATCCGAGAAAGAGTCGAGAAGAAGACCACCCACTGGGATAATACGGATCAGAAGGAAATCGAACGCAGGATCGGCCCACGACTCGCCTGGCTAGCGACAGCCAGACCACCCGCCCGCCATGGACTACTACTCTCAGGGCTCCGAGAAGCCCTCCGAGCGATCGAGATGGACGCCTCTCACCCGCATGTTGCTCTCCGGAGAGATGACACAGGAGAAGCAAAAAGAGTTGACAATGAGGGAACGCTTCGACCGATGGATGATTAACGAAGGATACCGCAGAGTGTACGTTTGCCCGTCGCCATTCGCTACCCTGCGAAGCACAACTAACAAACCACAGCTTCGTCTTCGTGTTCCTGCTTCTCCACGCTCTCATCTTTGCCTTTGCCACCGTCCACTACGGTCTCAAGGACAACTTGCAAACGTCTCGCGATACCTTCGGCCCAACTTTCGTCATTGCCCGTTCTGCCGCCTTGGTTCTCCACGTCGACGTTGCGCTGATTCTGTTCCCCGTGTGCCGCACGCTTATCTCGCTGGCTCGTCAGACCCCGCTCAACGGTATCATCCAGTTCGACAAGAACATCACGTTCCACATCACTACCGCGTGGTCCATCGTCTTCTTCTCCTGGGTTCACACGATTGCCCACTGGAACAACTTTGCTCAGATTGCTGCGAAGAACAACCTCGGAATCTACGGCTGGCTGCTTGCCAACTTCGTCTCCGGCCCTGGCTGGACCGGTTATGTCATGCTCATCGCCCTCATGGGCATGGTCTTCACCTCCGTTGAGAAGCCCAGACGTGCCAACTATGAGCGATTCTGGTACACTCACCACATGTTCATCATCTTCTTCTTTTTCTGGTCCTTCCACGGAGCCTTCTGCATGATTCAGCCCGACTTTGCTCCCTTCTGCGTCAGCATCGGTACCTCTGCGATCGGTGTCTTCTGGCAGTACTGGATGTACGGCGGTTTCATCTACCTAGCTGAGCGTATCGCTCGTGAGCTTCGCGGACGCCACAAGACGTACGTCTCCAAGGTCATTCAACACCCCAGCAACGTCTGCGAGATCCAGATCAAGAAGGAGCACACCAAGACCAAGGCCGGACAGTACATTTTCTTCTGCTGCCCTGCTGTTTCGCTGTGGCAATACCACCCTTTCACCTTGACCTCCGCCCCCGAGGAGGACTACATCTCCATTCACATGCGTGTCGTCGGCGACTTCACTCGTGGTGTCTCTCAGGCCCTTGGCTGCGAATGGGACCGCAAGAAGGACGACGCCTCCAAGGTTGTCGGTGTCAACAGCGACTCCAGCGAGGTTGACCCCGCCCTCCGCCGTGTCCTTCCCCGTGTTTACGTCGACGGACCTTTCGGCTCAGCCTCTGAGGACGTCTTCAAGTACGAGGTTTCCGTGCTCTGCGGTGCCGGTATCGGTGTTACTCCCTTCGCCTCTATTCTCAAGTCCATCTGGTACCGCATGAACTACCCCCAGAAGAAGACTCGTCTCAGCAAGGTCTACTTCTTCTGGATTTGCAGAGATTTCGGCTCCTTCGAGTGGTTCCGCTCTCTCCTCCTCGCCATTGAGGCTCAGGATGTCGACAACCGCATTGAGATCCACACCTACCTGACGGCCAAGATCAAGGCAGACGACGCGACGAACATCATGATTAACGACGCCAACGCCGACAAGGACACCATCACTGGTCTGCGTTCTCCCACCAACTTCGGCAGACCCAACTGGGACATGATCTTCAGAGGTATCCGCAAGTTGCACTCCCCGGCCGAGGCTGGTGTGTTTTTCTGCGGTCCCAAGGGTCTGGGTAGCGCGCTGCATATTTACTGCAATAAGTACAGTGAACCTGGGTAAGTGGACATAACCTTCCAGAGTATAAAACACATCATGCTAACATGGTCCAGCTTCTCTTTTGTTTGGGGCAAGGAGAACTTCTAAGCCAGGCCGTGGCACAAGGCAACAACTTCGTTTCGTTTCCCTCTTACG
Source organism: Colletotrichum horii (assembly GCA_027406005.1). NCBI lineage: Eukaryota > Fungi > Ascomycota > Sordariomycetes > Glomerellales > Glomerellaceae > Colletotrichum > Colletotrichum horii. The sequence continues at coordinate 5,787,393 of JANVYB010000006.1, forward strand.
TCATATTATTTGTCAACAATATCAGCATCGTTGCCTACCTGTCCCTTCCTGCCTCTGTCCATTCAATATGGCAGGGTGGAACATTACGGACGTTACTTGTTTGGAATCTGATCCACTGGGATGCATATCGCGGGTGCGCCGGACGCCAGGACCAAGAAGACGGCAGGTTTGGTGATGAATGCAGCGGCGGCACCGACATGCCGAGGGGGACTTTCAGGCAGGGTGGAAGCAGTGTCAAGAGGAGGAGGCGGTTATGAGAGCGAAATGTGGAGGAATTTTGCATCGGTGGATGATGATAATCTTCGGCGTCATCCCCGCACCCCTGTGGATATACTATTACTACTACCGACATTTACATGTACCTAGCGTGATGCCATCATCAGTATACTTAGACAGTTTTGATGTTGCAGGGCAAATGGCTCTTGCGAAATTACCTGGTGTTCTTTGGTCTCAACCTATCCGTGCCTGCTCGTGCGTTTGCATATCCGAGTCCAGTTGGAAGCTGAGACGTGCCAAGAACGCGCAGCCCTCGGTTCCCCTTTCCCTCTTTTTCTCCCAATGTGTCGGCTTGTTTCGCACGACTGGCGGGAGGAAGCGCTCGGACGCAGGGATTGCAGCCCGCGGCAAGGTTTTTTGCAACACGTTGGATGACGACGGTGCGGGCTGTTCTGCGACACTCTTTGTAAAACGTGACTGGGATGTGGGCAGATGTACATCGGACGGGTGATTGGACCTTGGCGATCGCTTGGCGATCGGAGGTTGGCGTGGTTTTGGGAGGCGTTTTGGGAGGAGGAGGTGATTAAAGAGGGTGGTGTGATTGGTTGGTGATGTGGGATTGTAGATTGAGGCTCGTGGGGGGCAGGATGAGGATGAGGATGAGGATGAGGAAGAGGATGTGGCTTGGTGGTTTTGTGAGTTGAGGCGGCTTCTGAGGAAGATGTCTGGGACGGGGAAGTGGGGGTCGAGGGTGTGGTTTCATACGAGGCGCTGTGGCTTGTTAACAGGCGAGAGCGGTTGTTTTGCTGGGATTGCTCTATCTTGCAATGTGAAGGTGCAGAGGTGGTGGTGAGTTGTTGCTGATGCTATTGATGAAGCTGGCGACATCGCATTTCCTCTCGGCTTGAGATCAGGTCGGTCACTCCCTGGCCTGGGTCATCTTCTCACGGCTATTCTTGCATGCTTCATGTCTTCAAAGTTGACTGTGAATGAGGTAGGCGAGGGGAGATTATGCTCTCTGTATTTTACCATGCGTTCTTGCTTGGGCGAGTCCCAGATACGGAGGGAGTCGAGGGGATGGCCAGTGTGTTAGAGCAGATGGGTCTTATCACCGATGTTTGGTGTTGAAGATGAGAGGGTGACTGCAGATATGACATGTCGGCTACAGGTTGTGATCGCAGTGACTTGTGATGTTACTTCTTTGTATGCCTGAGGGAGCCATCTCGACTGGGTTGACGCTCTTGTCTGGTGGATATGCGTTGTTCTCTTTCCGGGAGAGAAATGAGCACCATGTTGGGGGAATAATATTTGTTCGATTGAGCTGGCAGTAACGCAAGAAGACTCGTGGGGTTGTGGACAAGACCGAGCGACGAAAGTAGGAACGTGGATGAAAAATGATGATAAGCCGAGCTTCTCAGTCATTCGTAGGTCGAAGACGTCTGCGAGGAGACGGTTAGAGGGAAAACGCCTACAGGTGGTGGGCTCATGGAATAAGGAGCAGCAGATTGAGGATTTCGTCTCGGTTGTAAGTGTGTAAAATAGACCAAGGCAAAGATTGAAACGACAGGATTGGCATGTCTTTGATCGGTACCTCATAATCAGAAGCTCGGAGGCAGATTAAGATGTTGTGAGATTAGCTGGCTATGGATGAAGCTCGAGGCCTGCCTTCTCCATCGATTATAGTGATGATCAAGGAAGAAAGGGACAGTGAGCAGCCGTTGACGAGCACGAGAAGAACTTGATGAGAAGCTTGTGGTCGGGATGCCGGACAGCCCAAGCCGTCAATATCGAGTCAAAAGAGGGTATTCTAGGCCCAAAGCTTCTGACGACAGATGCAGTCTAATGGCCACACTCGTCGTTCTGAGTTGTGACACAGGGTTGCTCCTCACCATGTTAATAAAATCGGAAGAATACAGGCTTTTTTGAAATATGTTTCCATTTGTTCGCAATAAACACGTTGTCTTTCATCCTGCTTCACTCACCATAGCCTGATGCCATAGTTTCTGGGTTTATGATGGTGAAAATCGCTCGTAGCGTGACCCCCGTCTTGGGAAAAGTATGACTGGGCAAAGCGTGAAAGTCTTGCCTTGAGAAGAGCAAGAGCAAGGTCACAGATATGAGAGGGAAACACCGATAGGAATGCAGAGTTGGAAGTAGAACAACAGCTTCTCTTGGGAGGGAGGCTTTTGATGTGGTGCCCACGATGCTCAGACACGCCTTGATGTTCAAGTTCATTGAGGTGTTGCGATGCTCACATTGGTGGGTTGCCAAGTCCCATAGAGTAACCAAGCCGCTGTTGTATGATGCAAGTGAGTCTGAACAAAAGCACAGGCAGAAAAACGAGTATAGATGCTATGATACTCTTGGCAGTCGTTCGTGGGTTGGTCAGGGAAGCCACACTTGTGGCGGCCGTCTCGCTGGAACCTGCACTTGTTCCGGTGGCTCGCGGGGCATACTAGCGCTCCGAGAGAACGGTCTAGTGCTCAAGCATCCGCATCCTGTCTGGACATGAAAATGGCCCTGCTTCCCTCGGCAGGGATTGCACCGGCATGCAACCGTAACTATGCTCAATAGCAGACGACTGACATGCTTTACTGCTCTTCATCTTGAGAGCGACGTCTCATGAGGCAAAACCAACCCCTCTGCGTTCCCGACGGAAGAAGCTGCTGAATGAGTAACGGCGCCGCTGCTTGGCGGCAGACGAACCGTCACCGGTCGGTGGACGCAGTGTCTCTGGGCAATCTCCGGGTGCCTCTGCGTCCGAGTGCTAACCTCGGAGCGGCAGCGTTCACGATGTGCAGGACGGCGCGCGACTTGAGGGAGGACAGTTGAAATGTGCACGGAAACGGATTCGAGTTAGCGGTGGCTGACGGTGATTTTTCTCATGACGGTGAAGCGTTGATTCCAGCGCTTCTTATGGCTGAAATTGACTTTTTTGGGCGGGAGCACGACAGGGGGCGGGATGTTTAGATTTGGTGCCTGGCTGTCAAACCATACCTCGACTTCTGTGAAAACAATTTTTGACGCGACGATCGATGGCAGCAGAGTGGCAGAGGACGTCCTGCTTGTCGTCTTGATGTGCGAGATAAGTTGATCTGCAAAAATTGATGCATGACCTCTGGTCTGCGGCTTGATATCCCCCCTATCTGCGGAGACGCGCCCTCCTGATAGAGGGAGAAAGAGAAAGAGTCGGCCTGCAGCTCGTATTTGAGCCGCCCGCGTCTGCCCAGGCTGATATCATTCATGCCGACGCGTCGATCGCATTGGAGGGACGAGGTTGGATGGGTTGCGTGGTTTGCGCAGATCCAGCCGCATTGCAATACTGCGCGGACTTCCACAGCTCCTGAAACGGTGTGATTTTTTTCTGTCTACCTTACTTCGCGATTGAGGTAGCCAACTTGAAGCGGCCTCGGCCTCTTGACGGCGGATGACCCGCGCCACGGCGGCGGCGTGGATGGCGAAGTTGGTCGCCCGGGTCGGGGAGGCTTTTCGCTTCTGGAAGCTGAAGGGGCAAGGGTTAAGGACCTGTTGGCTTCTGAGTGTAGTGAAGCTTTACTTCGGATGAAACAGAAACATCTCTGGCAAAACTCGACATCCTCCGTCCTTTGCGACTTGTTATTTCTCAATGTCTCTCGACATCTTCAAGATGGAACAGAAGAAGCCCTTTCGCGTTGCATGTTTTCTTCTTCGGCGTCGGGCTACTCAGCCCATCGTATGTTTGCCCGCCGCCCACACCTCTCTTCCCCGGCCGCATGACGGGCCAAGAGTTGGCTGGGAGATTCAAGGATCCCGTCACAAGACCTCCTTAGGCCTCTGCTAGGATCCAGGGGGGCACCGTTTTTCTCGTGTTTATCCCGCATTGCCCAATGGAATTCCGCATCATCGACCATTCTGTTCCCATTTATTCTTGATGATCATAGGCCTAAGTATCTTGCTTACGCTGCAGGCCCTCTCATTACGCGGTAGAGTTACGCAGAAGCTGCGCGCTTCCTTCGGGTCGCATTCAGGGGTCCAAGGGTCCATCGGTCACGTCTGCAAAGCACATGAACATGCGCAGTATCCGTAAGGTACCTGAGGTATCCGTAAGCAGGCCTGTCAGCACCGGGCGAGGCCAGAGGCGACGGTTGGTTGCCAGCTGCTGTCCAGCACTGCCAGCGCAGCAGCCAACTCCGAGGCAGAGCAGACACATCATCACAAGGGAGCCCTGTTGGGGGATGTGCTATTGACATGGGCATACCATCACCCATCAACCATCAGCACCACCGTCTGGTCTCTTTTCCGTCTCTTGTGCTGCTCTGGGAGATGCCCCTTGTGCAATTGTGTCATTGTGTTTCCCAGTCAGGCATGTTCCTACCGGTAAACCAGCGAAGAGGAACCCCCTGTTCCCGACGGACCCCTGCTTCACAGCCTTTTTGTTCATTCCATTTTGCACATTGTCGGTTGAACCACCTGCCACTTGAGAGGTTAATTCGTTGTCGCTTGTCAGGCCCTTCCTGGTGTCCACTTCTTCGTTTTCATTTAATCTATGTCCTTTTTATACTAGCCCGTCGGCTTCCTCTCCAGACTCCGACGGTGGGGATGTAGGAACCTCCGGGACAGAGGGGAGAGGGCGGCGAGAAAAAGAGGGGATTCATTACCTGACGGGAAAAAAGCGCGAAAAGTGAGAGAGGAAGAGAAAAAAACAGTTGCCGCGCCACCATGCTGGAGACGCTATTACGAGTGGCTTTGCTGTTAGCACCCGTCGGCCGACACGCTTAGGTACCTGCTAATGAGTACTTTCTTGAGGACCTAGGAGGTGCAGAGGAGATGACCGAATACAGCAGGAGATACGTACAGGAAGTAAGTAGGTGGCTAGGGTCGACTAGACCGCATCTGATCTTCCCGCACCCTCCGCCTGCTCTCGGCTATCCTCTGCACTGCTCTGCTTGTACCTCTCAGCAGGTCAGGTCTCGTAATAAACCGTTTCCTGTGTCTCTGGGCGCTGGTGACTTGTTACGAGCTTTTCATTCCACCGTGTTTCGCCGTGGTGGCACGCACACTCTCTCGAACCTTTCCTGGACCTCCCTCCCTCGAAGCCAGACGACGTCGCTTCACACTTTTCCACCTTACCACCAACCTTTCCAACTATCGTCGACATCCACCCGGATCTCTCTTTTGTCCAACAAACACATACGGATCCAGGTTGCTCCTTCTCGCCATTGAGCGACCCTACCGCAGCCATGCGTCTCGGATCGGCCGGCCTCCTGGCCCTGCTCTGGTCCTTTAGCAGCAGCAACATCGCGACAGCATCACCGCTCGCCGACGACGCCAAAGCCATGCCAGGCCTCCGCCCCAGACAGGGGTCCGGCACCGGCTCAACACCAACATCCACGACCCCCGTGGCATCGACACCGACGACGAGCGAAGCAGCAGAGGCGACGACGACAATCACAGACACAGTCACCGTCGGCGGCGGCAGCGGAGGCACCGTCACCGTCACCTCCAACTTCCTCCGCACAGTCATCACCACCGTCGTCGTCACCACCACCACCTTCGAGACCACCACCGTCACCAGCAACGACGTCGCGACCGCCACCCTGACCGAGTACGTCACCTCCACCATCCTCGCGAAGCGCTGGATCAACTTCCTCCCCGCCGAGACCGCCCCCGTCGCCGCCCCCGCCGCACAAATCACCCCAGCCGCCGGCGCCGACCTGCGCAAGCACGCCTTCATCGAGAAGCGCGCCATCGTCACCGTCACCGTCACCGTCACGGGCACCGCCGGCGCCGACGCGACAGTCACCAACGTCCGCACCAGCACCGTCGTCCGCACCACCACCTCAAACCTCGTCCAGACCTCCACCATCATCAGCACCCTCTTCAACAACGCCCAGACCACAATCACCGTCACCTCCACCCTGCTGGTCACCTCCACCTCGGTCGACACCACCTCTGCCGCGACAGTCGACACCGGCCCGACGACAGGCAACATCGCCACCGCGACCGACAGCGGCACCTCCGCCACGGGCTCAAGCGACAGCAGCAGCGGCGACGGCGGCCTCTCCACGGGCGCAAAGGCCGGAATTGGCGCGGGCGTCGGCGTCGTCGGCCTCGCACTCCTCCTCGGCATCGGCTGGTGGCTCTACAAGCGCCACAAGGCCAACCGCCCCAGCGCGGCCGACCTCGCCGACATGCGCGCCTACGACCCCAACGGCCCGTCCTACAACAACGGCCACGGCATGTCGGAGACGGGAGCCGGCCTCGGCGCAGCTGCCGCCACCACGCCGACTCACAGGCGCCAGCCCGTGCCGCAGAAGAGCAGCCAGCTGTCGCCGCCCACACAGAGCGTCAGCCCGATGTCGAACCAGACGGCCTCGCCCGCCAATGACTACGGCTCCGGGTACGCGAGGCCCGCGAACGGGGCGAACGAGCTGGGTGGCACGCGGATCCTCCCGCCCGAGATGGGCGGCGACGAGGTTGTCGAGATGGGCGACGGGCAGCCTAGGCCGCAGCCGCCTCAGCAGCAACGACAGAACATGACGGCCTTCCAGTCTGGGCCGGTGCCGGACGTTTACGAGATGCCTGCCCAGAGCTATCGATAATGCTTCTGTGTGTTTTGCGTATGTTTTTCCTTTGTGGCAGATTGGAAGATGAGCAGGTGGGGGTTTGTAAATATATACATAAAGGCTATTACTTGGATTTTGTTTTAGGATATTGAAGCGTTGCATTGAAGCTTTTGCCTTGTCTTGGGCACGGGGCAGGCAGGCTGGCTGGCGGCAGATGGAAGCAAGGCCGCGCTCGGGAAGCATTTTTCATTTGTGGGGGGTTCATACTTGGGGTTCAAAACTCTCTCCCGGTAGATAATCTTCGTAATGTGTACGAGGTAGCATGGCAATGCGAATTGCATGATGGGGAAACTTTAAGTGTGTTTTGGATGTGAGGTCTTTTGACGTTTGCGCGAGTTGTCTTGGGATCTTGAAGAGCGCGACGTTGGCGCCATGGAATGATGTGCGTCGTTAGCTCCGCCGGTGGGAGGGGGGCAGCTCCAGCTTGCATATGGCTTGCATGCTCGCATTGTGAATGTCGACGACGACGCAGTGTCAGCACCTTGGCCTCATGCCTTATCTCTTGGCACCATACAGCTTCTTTCCATGACAGGAGGAGACGAAAGAGCTACGAGTTATCTGTGTGACGTTGGAAATGCGCCTGACGAGGACATGAGTTGAGTTTATGGGGAGCGTGGCTGTTACGGGTGCATCCCGGCGAGGTGTCGTTCATCCCAAATTTACTGTTTGGGGTTGTCAATGGTTGTCCCTGGGTGTCCGAAAGCGCATTCTGGGGAAAAGTAGTGACAGGCCTTTGGTAATCAGTCGACATCCTTTTGTGGTTGCGTGCTGATGCGACCCTGTTCTGATATGAAAGAGCTTCACATGAGCCACCAAGACGTCTGTCTGGTCGACAGCACCGAAAGCCCGATAGACCGGGTGCCAACAGGTCTTGCTACCGGGGACTCATTCCGTCCCGCTAAAGAGGAATTCTAGACGCGAACGTCACTGTCATTCCTCCCAATGCCACGGCTCACCGGGTCTGAAAGTTCCAGAAGACCATCTATGTTTCGTCAGCACGCGGAACCATCTTGGTGCTGTAGGTATGCTATTTGTCAGTCCGGACCCGAGCCATCGGCGGTATTTCTGCCGACTGCAATGCTTCATGTAAGCCAAGCCTTTTGATGGTCACGAACGTCCACCCTGGACGCAACACACCCACCCTTCCCCTTCCCTTTCCCTCCAAGGGTTCAAACAATGCCAGAAACGCTCGCCAAAGAGCCCCTCCTCCAGGGAGCGGTGGCACCAGGTCGGGTATCTCCTACGGCGCGGGCGAATTGGAGCGCAAGTGTAACGGCGGGTGCACATAGTGGGCGGCGGACAAGAGAAAAAAAAAACCTGCGTAAGCTCGAACCAAACAAGCACAAGCACCCCTGTTGCGGTTGTTTCTGTCTTCTCTTAGCTGCAGCTCCGAATGGGTTCCAGACCCGGGGGGCAGCAAAGTCAGGATCTTATCTGCAATGTCTTGGCTTCTGAAGAAAGACACCGCGGGGGCAAGGCAAGGCGGGGAGTAGACCGAGGAACCAGTTTGATAGTTATTGTCTTCTTCTGTCTAAAAGTCCAACCCTCTTTGTTACAACAACCTCGCCTTCTCTGAAGTCTCCCAATACTGACTCATGCAAGCGTCTTTCACGAGTTGAGTTGTTTTTCACCCCAGCCAGCCACTGTCTTGGGCGGGTAATTACAAACATCGTGCCATAGTCTCTGTCAACCCCGCCGACATAGGAACTGGAGGGGTCTAGAGTCGACAGACGCTGCAGAGAGGGAAAATCTCAATCGTCCCATGCACCGCGCCCGCGTGTAATATCTGCACGACACCCCGCCATCCTCAACGGCACCACCCCCGCCGGCCGCATCATCCTGCCCAGCGCGAACTTGTCATTGACGCACCGGAATTGACTGACGACCAGCCCGTCGGAATCCAAGGGAGCGTTGAGTCAAAGTCAACCCTTCCACGCAGACAGACTTTTTCAACCGCCAAACTCTGACAAGGAAAGACTTTTGCGCAATTTGACGCAGGGTTATTGCTGGCCTGCGACTAAGAGTCATTCGGACCTCTCTCACCTCCACGGAAACGCCGCCGGCATGGACGCCGCGAAGAAGCACGCCGACGCCGGGCCCGGCGCCAGCTCGCCCGAGATAGACGCCCGGGACCTGTCACCCGTCGACGACGACCTCGAGTCCCTCGCATCGAGGGAGAAGGCGCTGGTCAGAAAACTGGACGCGCGCATCATTCCCCTCGTGATGCTCCTCTACCTCTTGAGTTTCCTAGACCGGTGAGTGCGCCATCCCTTGCCCACACGCAGCTCTCTCTAACCCCAACAGCGTCAACATCGGCAACGCACGCCTCTACAACCTCGAGTCCGACCTCAACCTCCAAGGCAACCAGTTCCAGGTCGCAGTCTCCATCCTCTTCGTGACCTACATCATCTTCGAGGTCCCCTCCAACCTCGTCCTCAAGCTCTTCACGCCCTCCCGCTGGATCGCCTTCATCACCGTCGCCTGGGGCGTCATCGCCACCCTCACGGGGCTGGTCGACTCCTACGGCGCCCTCATCGCGTGCCGCCTGCTCCTCGGCGCCGTCGAGGCCGGCCTCTTCCCGGGGCTCAACGTCTACCTCACCTTCTTCTACAGCAAGCACGAGCTCGCGCTGCGCGTGGGCTACCTCTTCGTCAGCGCGGCCATCGCGGGCGGGCTGGGCGGGTTGCTGGCGTACGGGATCGGGCACATGGAGGGCGTGGCCGGGCTGAGCGGGTGGCGGTGGATTATGATTATCGAGGGGCTGCCGACGGTCGTGCTTGGCGTTGTGACCTTCTTCCTGCTGCCGAATGATGCCGCCAGTGCGAGTTTCCTGAGCGAGGAGGAGAAGAGGCTGATGGTGGAGAGGCGCGGGCGGGAGTACGGCAACACGAGCAGCGCGCAGGAGTTCAGCCGCGAGGACATGTGGAAGGCCTTCAAGGACTGGAAGGTCTGGGTGTTTTGCGTGGCGCAGTTTGGCGTGGATACCATGCTCTACGGTGAGTTGTCTGCCGGAAGTCTCGTGTAGCTGGTGGCTGACTGCGAAAACACAGGCTTTTCTACCTTCCTCCCTACGATCATCAACGGCCTCGGCACCTGGACCGTCGCGCAGGTACAGCTCCTCACGGTGCCGTGCTACGCCCTCGGCGTGGTGGTGTACATGACCGCGGCGTTCCTGTCGGACCGCAAGCAGCTGCGCGGGCTATTCTGCGTCATCTTCGGGAGCGTCAGCGTCGTCGGATACGCCATTCTCATCTCGGACACGTCGTCCGGGGTGCATTACTTTGGGTGTTTCCTGGTGGCGGCCGGGTTGTACGTCGTTGTCGGGCTGCCGCTGGCTTGGGTGAGTCTTTCCCTCCTCACAGAGTGCGTGTGCTTCTGGCTAACGAGGCTTTGCAGCTGCCGAATAACTCGCCGAGATACGGCAAGAGGACGACTGCGAGCGGGATGCAGCTGACGATTGGGAACTGTTCTGGGGTGATGTCGTCTTTCATCTAGTGAGTACCTCCGCCGTCAAAGTAGAGGCAAGTAGTGGCTAACAGGCAGTGTAGCCAAGCGATCGATAAGCCCAGATATATCAGGGGCCACGCGGTGACGCTGAGCATGGTCGGAATGGGGACGTGCTTGTACGGCTTCATGTGGTTCTGGTACTGGAGGGCTAACAAGCAGCGGGAGGCCGGTCTTACGGAGGACAAGTACCGCGATCTGTCTGATGACGAGCTTGCGGAGCTTGGAGACGAGAGTCCGCGGTTCAGGTACACCATTTGAGACCAAACGACGACGATGTGCACCCGTCTGATCAAAGCACTTGAGAAGGCATTTAAGATGATGGGCTAGACCTGTCGACATTGCCAGCGAATAAGATACCCCCCTCCTTTTGGATGAAGCTTGGAATAACAAAAAAATACTCCCCGCATGCCGTGAACTCAACTTCTATGCCTGTAATTGTTAAACGTTATTGAAAAAGAACTTGTTCCCCCGGCTTATGCACGAAACAGACTTTCACACAAAAATCAAAAATGAAAGGGACGAGACTCGAACTCGCGCGGGTTGCCCCACCAGGAAACAGATGTTAAGCTGACCTTACCCTGGCGCCATAACCAACTCGGCCACCCTTCCGTGGAGATTGGTTGTGAAAAATTCAAATTTCCTAAACTATGATCCTAGCACAGAATGCAAGTGGGTCTAGCATTCAAGATACATACTTACAATCTTGCATGGCTGATGGCACAGCTAACTCCCATTGAACACACAAAGTCTTCCTTCTGGCCCTAGCTACAGTAGAATCCTCAACGCAATGAGCAGTAATAGCACACCACAACAGCGTCGTCCCAAACTCAATCCTGCTCTCCCAACCAGTCACCGTTGCCCATTTCACACCCAATTTCACCACTGGAAGAAGCTCATGGGCACGCCTTGAGAGAGAAGCTTGAGGATTCGCCGCCCAGCAACGTCCCCACCACTACCGGCAGCGATGAGAAACGGCCAAAAGTGTTCTGCCTCTGTTTGCAGGTGAGAGACATAGCTCGACGGGGTATCTCGCCAGCCCCGAAGGGCCTTCTCACGAGCCTTTGCATCAGGTATTGCTGCCATTGAGTTGAGGTAGTCCTCAAACTCCTCAGCCCCAGGGGGGAGCTCGCCAGAGCCTTCGAAGACGGCCTTCGCAGTGTCAAAGTCATGGTACGACCCGCCGCTCCCCACGATCGCGCACCCGTGGTCTCTGAAATACTCCAAGGCGCGGCCGAGACGCAGGTTCTTGTCCGTGGCCTCCTCGTCGTCCCTCCCTGTAAGGACAGACACCTGGACAACCGGTATGTCTGCCTCGGGTCGCATGATCTTCAGCGGGACAAAAACGCCGTGGTCGAGGCCACGCTTGTGATTTAGGACCGGCTTGAAGCCACAGTCGAGAAGGCGTTGATTGATTTTCACGGCCAAAGCTGCGTTTCCAAGGACAGGGTATTTGGTCTCATAGGCCTCGGGCGGAACGAGGTTTTGGCCTGCGGCTACAGTTCCGTAGTCGAAATAGAGCCCAGGGTCCTCAAGGGCAGTGATCTCGGGCTCATCGCATTCCCAGTGCGCTGAAAGGAGGATGATGCCTTTGACGCCATCGAGCCTACTTCCCAACTTGGCAACTCGTTGTCGGTAATCTTCCAAGTCGGGGTGAATGAGCGGAAGGGGTCCTGCTCCATGGCTAATGAAAAGAGATGGCGCGCGGCCTTGTCCTGGAGTCGCCATTCTGATAATGAGAGGTGAAATATTTCTCTTACAACTTTTGTTGAATTGTCGAACGGTGGCCACAGTTTTTGGGTCTTTCTCAACAACTTTGTTGTAAATGAGGACTTCATTGGGCTATTTATGGTTTCTGGGTCTTCAGAAATGTCCATCGGCTTGGATTACTGGGAAAGGTTTCAGTCATGGCTGCCACCAATCTCCAGGACGGTCAAACGGCCTTGGGTTTAATATTGCAGCCATTCAGAGAGAGGCATTGCTGTGATCATAGCACGGGCGCATCACTTGTCCGACACTACCCCGACTGCCGGAACAGTCCCGGCTCTGCCAGAGGCGGGTCAGCGGCGGACTAGCGGCGGACTAGCTCAACATGCTACCCGGAACAGTTTGTCAGCAACCCAACCGTCAACTCCGTGACCCATCAAGTCCTACGCGGGATCAGACTCGTTTGAACGAGGTGACTGTCATGATTGATCTCAAATTACGAACAATATGTCTGCTAGTACCTTGGCTTCGAATGCCTGCCACTCGTGCTCGGTGAGAAAAAAGGGTTGCGATCGGTCACTGCCGGCTTGCAGCCGATGTGTAGGGTAAGTAGTAAGGTGTAGTCTAACACGCAGATCAGTTCTGATGCCGACAAGTCGCAACAGCATGTGTCACTATGGCTCTTCGTCCAAAGCGCAGCAACCTCCGCCAAACGACCTGAACCCCAGGGAACACCCCATTGATCTTGCTTCTTATCTAGGACCAAGTGCTGCAAAACACCAACATCCTGACGATTTGCTGACATCACACCTCTTCACTACGCTAAAAAAGCTCAATCTTGAAATAGATGGTATCCTTGACGGTTATTTGAGGTCGATACACGAATGGATCCCAATCATTCACCCAGTCACCTTGAAAGAGCAAGTAGCATCCTTGCAGAGCAGACCATCTGCCGACCTCGCCTGTCTTCTCTTACACATTCTGCTCATCACTCCGTCATTTCCGTCGGCTTCTGGGCAACATCACGAAACGCTCTTGCCGTCGCTCTATGATGACTGCAAGTCATCATTCTTACTACTGCAGATATATTCAAGGCGTCACCTAAAGACCGTCCAGTCAGGCTTACTGCTCGCCATATACGAGCAAGGGCGAGGCCGCACGTCTGACGCATACGCCACATTGGCAATTTGTGCCAGTCTCGGCTACATCACCAATCTCCATCAATGCCCATGCTCCGTGACAGCAGCTGACGAAGAGAGACTACGGGTATGGTGGGCTGTCTGTTTCCTCGACAGGCTGGACTTTTACGCCAATGGGAAGTCTGAACGAGCATTCCTTGTCCACAACTCTCACATCGGTCGAGCCCTTCCGCGGGAGGACGAGGAATGGAGTAGTCGCCATGATTTCGGGGACGCATCTCTGCCGCTTCTGTCGTTTCAGGTGGATGAAGCCCAGAGATACGGACTTTTCGCTAGCGAGATACAAGCCTTGCATGCATTGCAGAGTGTTATGCAGCTTACAAGAAACCCGTCGGTTCAGCTAGAAACGCTCCTGGACCATGAGTCCTGGAAACTCGACATGCTGGTACAAAGAAAGATCCGAGAAACATTAGCACTATCTTGGAACAGGCTAGAGCACCAGTACACCGTGGTGACCATATACCTCTTGGAAGTAGTCTTTGCCCGACAGCATGCAGACTTGGCAGCTAACCGACAGACAGGGCACTCATAGAACTTCACGAAAAAAGACTGACCTGTGGCGGCGGGGAAGAGATCCCTTTCTTCGCCAGAGAGGCATCCATAGCAGCTCTTGAATCCGCCATCAACATTGCTCAAGACCTGCTTCGCGTGGAGAAGGCTGCCGATATCCTCGAGCTGAACAGGATGCCCCTCACAGCTGTTATTCTATTCAATAAGGTGGGATTTACCGCCATTCTGCTGGGAAAACATCATGGTCGAGATACCGGGGACCTGTTGAGAGAAGTGATACACAGGCTCTCGGACAAAGTTGCTAGACGATGGAATGTTGCCAGTGAGTCATAGGGTTTATTTCTTGGGCAACTGATGGACAGTAGACTGACCCTCTCAGTTCACATCGCTTCTCAGCTCCGCGAAGCACTTCCTCAGAGTCAAGACGATGGCATAGCTTAGAAGACTAATTGGATTGGCAACTTCCATTGGAATTGAGAATCATATCTACTACTGACTGGGAACGTTCTTTAGAATGGAGTCCTTGTCGAGTTGAGCGTCAAAATTTGATGCCAAACGCACTCCCAACGCCAACGTATACGCTAAGGTCCAAGTCGGCCTCACCCTGTTGAGTGATATACTACTCAGAGACGATCATTAGAATCCGGAAATCCCGCAGTTAGAGACTCGAGAGTTCTCTACCTTGCCCTCAAGGACCTCTGGGTGGTCGACCTAGGCGAGTTGTCGACCTGGGTACGCACCTTCCCCGCGGACCATTCTGCCTCCAGCCCAACAGAGACACCGCCCGTTGACGTTGCGTCCTATACCTTCGTTGATAGCAAATTATGGGAGTCTGCCGCTGTCAATTGCGCCCACGCGGACAAACCGGTGGAGCCCATGGCCTGTCTACTGCATGGAATCCGGACTCTGGAGTTGGCATTTACCATGGCTTGAAGCTGAACATCAAGTCATGGGTTGTGGATGTGCACTCAAACTCACATGTCCTATCAATTGAGGAACCTATGTGCCTTTCGTCATGCATTAGATGACTTCGCTGCCTGATTAATTGTATCCAGTCGAGAAGTCTGACTTTCAGCATCCCCCCTCTCCATTCTAGAAGATGTATTCTGACATCTCATCAAGATAGCTGCTTCTCTAACCGCAAGTTATCAAGATTGATTGGGGAGAGAGCTTTGGCCCGAGATTTAAAGATCTTATCATGAGGCCTGACTAAACTACCATGTCTATTTAGCCAAGGAGCTCGAGAGCATGCGTCGCCCAAAATGCGAAAAGAGCGCTGCAGAGCGCGAACAACGCACGCCGTCTGAATTCTAAAGACGTCGTTGGTTCCTGCTTTCATCTTTGAGAATGCCATCAACTTTAAGCCCGCAGTTGTTCCACATTTCTTAAGCGACGGGACTTTGGTTCAAGTTGCGTGCACAACTCTGCGTCCACACTACTCCACATGAAGCGCACGAGGCCGATGTGAGTGCCATTGCAGAATGCCACGTCAAGTTGTGGCCCTCGTCCCTTGTGAAAAAACCCTTGATACCGCCGTCTGTAGCCTATCCGCTAGGCAAGGGTCGCAGCTCTCGATTGGCTTCCTCGCATCGTGCGAGTGCCGCAATCGCCATGTCTCCGCCAATCCATTGGGTGAACATCCCATGTTCCCACGGAGCGTAAAGTGGACTCTGAGAAAGCACACTAGACCCCCGGAGCATTCTGCAATCGCTTCTTCAACGGAGGGGTAATTACGTGGCACAAAGCAGATCATCAGCTGCATTCTCGGACATTTTTACCGCAGAAGCTGTTTAAATAAAGAGTCCGACATGCTCGCCAAGACCGCCCGCGTTACACACGCCATGCGCCGCATCGCAACAACCACCAACCATGGCCGAATTCTTGATCGCGGATGAAGACCTCGCCGGCGTGAAGGGCAAGGTGGTCATCGTCACCGGCGGCTCGTCGGGCATCGGCCTCGCCACCGTCACGACCCTCCTCGCCCACGGCGCCTCCGTCGTCAACGCCGACATCCAGCCCCCGCCGCAGCAGCCCGAGACGTCTTACACGTTCGTCAAGACGGACGTGACGCTCTGGGCGGACCAGATCGCCCTCTTCAAGAAGGCCAAGGAGGTCTACGGGCGCGTGGACCATGTCTTCGCCAACGCGGGCATGGGGCCCAATGCGAACTACCTTTCCACCGAGGTCGACGAGAACGGCGATCTGAAGGAGCCGTCGCACGCTCTGTTGGACGTCAGCTTGAAGGGCGTGATGCACACGGCCACGATCGCTATATTCCACATGCGACAGCAGGCCGAGGGCGGCAGCATCGTCATCAACGGCTCCACGACGGGTTTGCAGCGCCTCCGCGCTGTGGATTACTGTAAGCCCCTTCCCCTCTCTGTAGACCCCTACGACTCCCAGACTAACCATACTGCGAAGCCACCGCTAAGCACGCCGTGCTCGGCTTCGGGCGCGGCCTCTTCTCCCTGCTCGGGGCCGCCAGCCTGCCCATCAGAGTCAACACGCTGGCGCCCACATGGACCGACAGCAGCGTGCTCCCGGACCTGAAGGGGCTGATGAAGAAGATCGGCGTCGAGCTGCAGCCCGCGGAGGCCGTCGCGCGCGGCGCGGCCCTGCTGATGGCGGACGCGTCCCGCAACGGGCAGGTCATCCACGTCCAGCTGGGCAAGTACAAGGAGATTGACGAGAGCGTCCTGCTGCCTGCGTTCGAGTCGATCAAGGGCCCGGATTACCCCGGGGAGGACGAGGTCTTCCGGCGGTTGCAGGAGGTGTTGTTTGCGGGATGAAGCCCCAGAGCAATGTAATAATTTGCGGAATCATGAGATGAGAATGAGATTATGACATTGACCAGCATCATGTAGCCCCTTTCCAAGCCCCTCGTGCGATTTGCAGGTTCGTTCCCCCATCCGAGTTCAAGGGTGAGAGTATGTGTCCAAATTCAAGAGGGCAGAGGCTGGAGGTGAAACATTATTTGTCGGTTTGGCTCGATGTATGCCTTTGTTGGGACAACTTGAAACCTATATTTAATCGTAGTCAGGGGCTGAATGGAAGATGAGAAGAATCCGAAACCGCATCACGTAGACTACCCTTAGATTGCACGGGGTCATTCAATCTCTCCTTTGAGATTGGCTACTGCTTGCAATCGAGCCGTAACAGCGACACCGACGCGGCCGGCAATCCAGGAGAGGGCATATTCCATACGCTGGACCTCCCTTCAGCCAGCACAAGTCCAACTGTCTGCTTCAGTGTCAACCATGATATCAGACCACAAGAGGATGTAACGGCATGTTACAACGCTTCTTTCGACTCACCGACACACTCGAAGTATGGACCGTATCTGAGAAAACCAACAGGATGATCTCTGTCATCGGCCTTCGTGAGGTAGATTAGTGCAGGCAATATCATGGCTACCACCTGGAATTAACCTGGGACAACAGTTTACAATCAAGTCACGGCAGGAATGTATATGAAAGAGAATAATGACTTTGCCATTCCAGATGCTCAGACAACTATCTAGCCCACCAGTCCCAGCACGAAGCTGAACCAGTCCAAAAGCCGTCCAGTACGTCCAGCGATTCTCTCTCAACCTTTTTTTCCGATATTTTCTTGTCGTTGTGAGCATCAAAAGCTGTTTTCTCCTCCGAAAACACTTGGCGAAACCAGCCTTTCGTCCCAGGATCTACCTTTGCAGGCGTCTCCGAGACTTCAGTTGGCCGCCGGATCGAAGGAGCCAAACATCATAATGATACTCGGGTATTTCTGCGGTCGTGCGTCGAGCCCGCTCTCGCGAAAGAAGCAGGGTATAGGCGTAGAATACGTAACGGATGGCAACCGCCACCGCTACCAAGAAAGACATCTTGGTTGTCGACCAACGACAACGACGCTCCTCCTATCCCGGACGAGGTGTCTTCCAGCCAAAGTCTCCCCTGCCAAAGAAAATGCATGGATGAGATGGGGAACCATGCCCCGACAGACGCCGTTTGGATGCCAAGTCACCCCGACCGCCCTCCGTTTCGTATCCCAACATTCAAGTCGTCTCCGCGATTGATTGATTAATACTCAAAACACACCGCGGCGCTCAAACCAGTCGATGAGCTACCGGACCGCCCTGTCTTCCCGCCCTCGTGCCACGAGGGCCAACTCCACTTTTTTCCCCAGCGAAATCAAATATGGCCGTCTTCCATGCGAACGCCATCCCGGGCTGATGCCGTTCAGCCGCTTGTTGACCCCCAAAACGCCGTCGTTAAAAGAAGAAACAACATGACATGAAAAGATGGGATCGGAATGTTCCACACCATCAAAGAGCCTCGTTCAGGACCAGACGCCACGCCCTGCGGTAGTTGTTGTTTTTCGTCCCATGTGTTACCCGTCGTCTCGTTCTGTTGTCTCCAGACACCACGCAATTCCAGTTCATGTTGAAAATGCTGCCGTCAGAAGGCCAAAGGAAAGGAAAAATAAGTCAAACAAAAGACCAGTAAGATCCGAGGGGTATGGTACAGGCCAAAGTTTGCGAATATGTAACGAAGCTTTTGCTGCTTGGCGACGAGTGGCGCGGGTTGATTGGTGTTTTCGTTTTCGTGATCGTTGAGTAGTGTGAGAGAATGTGGAAGCTCGTGTGTGAGACGCCCGACCCAGTCTAGTCGTGCCTTGCCGCCTTCAAAACCAGGGAAAAGAAAATATGTACAATCCAACAGTAGACGCCGTCGCGTGTTCCGTGCGACGTATACTCCGTAACGCCTTTCTATAATGGAGAAGATAGGACGCCTGCCTAGGACGCCTGCCCTTGGGGCTGCTGGGCGTGATGGCCGCCTCCACGTCCGCGACCACCGTAGCCGCCGCGGCCCTGGCCACGGTAACCACCACGACCGCGTCCGCGGCCTCTACCGCCGCCCTGGTAGCCGTTCTGTTGTTGAGGGTTCTGGGTCTGCCAGTTGCCAGGGGCGGGCTGCTGACCCTGAAGGGGCTGTTGAGGAGCCGGAAGCTGGCCCTGAGGACCGGGCTGGCCGGTCTTGAAGTTGGAGATGGGTCTGGGGATGGACTCGGGGTTCTCGTAGACGTAGAGAGACTTGTCGATGCTAGCGGGAATGGGCTGGATCTCGGTGCCGAGATCCTTCTCGATGTTATAGAGGTTGAACCTGTCATCCCAGTTGATCAGGTTGATGGCCAGACCCAAGTGGCCATAGCGACCGGAGCGACCGATGCGGTGCAGGTAGGTCTCGGCGTTCTTGGGGAAATCGAAGTTGATGACGACGTTGACAGCCTGAATGTCGATACCACGAGTGAGGAGATCGGAGCAGACAAGGTTTCGGCAAACGCCGTTACGGAAGTCGTGGAAGACACGATTTCTCGCTTGCTGGGCCATCTTGGCGTGACTGTAAAAGCACGAGTAGCCCAGCTCGGTAATCTTCTTGGCGAGCAGCTCGACACGGTTGGTCGAGTTGCAGAAGATGATGGATTGGTTGATTTGCAACTTGGAGAAGAGGGTGTTGAGGCAGTGCACCTTCTGTTTCTCCTCGACGAAGGCGTAGTATTGGGTGATACCGCGGAGGGTAAGCTCGTCCATCAGGTTGATTTCGTAGGGGCTGACCATGTTCTTGTCGGAGAAGTCCTTGACGGACAGTGGGAAAGTGGCGGAGAAGAGCATAACCTGGCGATCCTTGGGATGGAACTGCAGAAGCTGCTCGATGACGGGGGTGAATTCGATGGAAAGAAGCTTGTCGGCTTCGTCCATGATGAACATGGGGCATTCGCTGAGGTCGGCAACGTTCTTGCCGGCGAGATCGAGGATTCTTCCGGGAGTACCGACCACAATATGGACTGGATCCTGGAGACGGATGATATCGTCGCGGAGGCCAGTGCCTCCAGTGGTGACCATGACGTTGATTCCGAGGTGCTTGCCGAGGGTTTTGCAGACCTGTGATGTTTGCATGGCGAGTTCACGAGTGGGGACGAGGATGAGGGCTTGGATCTTGGAGACCTTGGGGTTGATCTTTTCGAGGGCGGGGATGACGAAAGCTGCAGTCTTGCCGGTACCGTTCTTTGCACGAGCGAGGATGTCGCGGCCGGTGAGGGCAACGGGGATGGCCTCTTCTTGGATGGGGGACGGCTTCTCGAATCCAGCCTCGAAGATGCCCATCAACAGATCTCTCTTCAATTGGAAGTTCTCAAACTCCAGACCCTTCGTGTTCGTGACATCCTGGGATTTTGAAATGAATACAGGGCAGCAAACATGACAGCGGTGGGGATACATACCTCGGTTTGATGTCTGCTGTCCTTGGCGGGGAGCTTCAAGTTCTTCTTCCAGTCTTCAGGTGCGGCACCGTCGCTAGGCTAGTCAGTCCAAGTGCTCTTTACAGACGGTGGGAGAGGTTTACTAACCCCAAGGACGTCGCCTTAAGCTTGTCTGCGAGTGCTTCCGCCATTTGAAATTGTGAATATGGGGTATGTGCCTAATGGCGAGGAGGGGAGGATCGCGAGAGAGATGGCAGGCGTGGAGGGGAGTTGCGCAAAAGGGCTTTTGCTTTCCCCACTTTGCGGTGAATCGAGGGGCGAGTCGGACTCGACGAGTATCAGGTCAGGGTGGGATTATTCGGCGACAACGAAAGGTGTCGCTCGAAATAGGATGTTCGGATGAAGGTCTCGAGCGAGCGAACAGCAGTCGCGTGGTTGATCGTCTGGATTCCGCGTCCGGAGGTTGAGGTGGTGGTGGTGGATTTCGGCCGGACTCTAGGAGTTGGGAGGTGCACGGATTGCAGGATTGGGAGTTGAGGGGTGGTGAGGTGGTTGAGTGCGCGATTTCGATTGTTCTTGTAGTTGTCGTTTGTTGACTCGGGATACTGAAACAGCAAAAATGTGTTTCGTCCACGAGAAGAGCGCGAGAGTGGTTGTTTGGTGGTGGATTGCGTGGAGGTGTGTGGTTATGTGGGAGGGGAGGGAAGAAGCAAGTTTGTGGTGACTGGACCGAAGCCGTGGGCTGTGGCCGTGGGCGTGGCACTCAGCACCAGGTCACTACCTTACTCTAGGTGCTCACTGTGCGTGGTGTGGTGCGGAGCGGTGCGCCTCACCTTACCTTCTGGGGCAGGACCCCTTGCCTATGCGAGGTAAGGCCCTGATCTGCCACATTCTCGTGTTTCTGGCGCCTTCGCCACAGCTGCATAAAATAAGCAAAAACGCTGTTTTTTGCCGCACTATTCCACTTTAGGCCCGTTTTTTGCTGCATAACTTAAGAAGAAGCCAAAACGACGCATACAAACGCACAGATCCCTCCAGCCATTATACCACACTAAAAATTAGCTGCTAAGCAGTAGGATTAACGCTCTTGCTGCCTAAAGAGGCTTAGTTGCTTAGCTTTCTATTTATAAGGTTATAGAATAAAAAAAGCAGTATTAGCTCTGCAGAATAAGATCTTAAAATTATAGTAGTAAAAAAGAAGCTAGTGAGGATGCTAGAGAGAGATATTCCTTATTGTGAGATACTTAATAAGTTTGTTAATATAAGGATTTCAAATAGAAGCTAATCTTTTATTTGCTATAGAATATAGTAAGCTTAAGATAGATATTTATAAGCTTCTTAAATTAGCAATAGATAACAGCTTTAATAAGGTGTAAGCAGCTATTTTTATTACTATCACCTTTAATAATATTATTAATAATAATAATAATAATAGGGTTAACTTAGTAATATTTAAGCAGATTATAATCTACTTTAGAAAGACTGCTAAAGCTATTTAAATTACTAAAGCCTTACTTATTAGGTTTAATATTAAGTTTAAAGATATCTTCTAACTGTTAAAGCAAATGTTTAACTTGCTAGCATACTAGCTGCACTAGCATAGTATTAATAATACTTAATACTAGTTAGTTAAGCATAAATTGTTAATTATACTATATATCTTAGCGTTCAGAAAGCCTCAGCATAATACTGCTTATCAATTTAAAATATTATAAAGTGTAATATTAAGAAGCTTCTATACTATAATTAACACTCTTATTAGCCTCTATAAAGAGGTAGTAACTCTACTGTTAGAATTATATATCTCACTAGATATTAAGCTTAATATTAAGAATGCTATCTTTAATAGATATATTAATGCTGTTGATAAGATATTAATCTCTGCCTATATACCAGCCAGTCAGCAGAAGAGGTTTTTTAATTAGAAGAGTAATATCTTATAGAATATCTTCACTATAGTAAAGTTTAACTATACCTTCTTATATATACTTACTAGCATAGAAAGCAGTATAAATGATAAAACCCTGGTCAGTTATACCTTTATAAGATTATTCAGAATAGAGGTAGGTTAATTTTATTTTGCTGATATTAGTTTTAGTGAAAGTAATATTAGCATTATTATGCTGTTTATTAGGCAGAGATACTACTTCTATAACTACTTTAAGTTGAATATAAGGCTGCAGTTGAGGAAGAAGTTATATAACTTTACCTATATAAGACTGAAGAGCATTATTGAGAAGGTCTTCAGCTTAGTAAAGCGAAAATTTAAAATTATGAAGGGTAAAAATGCAGCTAAATATAACTTTGCAACTTAGGTTAATATTATATATGCTATAACAGCAATATAGAACTTTTTAGTAAAATCTAATAGCTTATATATTATTAATATGCAGCAAGTAGAGGCTTTTAAGAAGGCTAAAAATTAGGTGAGATTATAGGTAGGCAAGAGACCTAAATATGAAGTCTGCTTCAATCTTACTGTATATCTATAGGAGGCATATTAATAATATCTTAAGAAGTAGAAAGATAGGTTATAATAGTGAAAATCAAAATAGATTACTATATAGTTAATTAATTTAGTGTTTTATAATATTTAATAGTAGCCACCTTTAATAAGTAAATATTCAGCCTACTTAGCGCCTTCTAACCCTCTTAATATTAATATTAACTTCAATCTTATTATCCCTCTCAACCTTATTTTAATATTAACTTCTATAACCTTCTTCTTCACTTTATAGGCATGAAAACCCTACTACTGAGATTAACCTAACTAATACTATTACTCTGCAAAAATAACAGTTTATTATCCTTTTCTCGCAAGCTGTTAAATACTACTGCTTTTATTATTACTATTAAGAAGAAGTTTGAAGTGTTAATAACTCCTTTTAACCTAAAGTTAACTTTAAGTAAGGTTTAATATATATTAATTGCCTTCTGAATATTATTAGAGCTAGCAGAGTGCTAGTAGCACCTATTAGTAAAAATCTGCTTTATATACTTACTTATACAGTCTGCTACTAATATATAACTATTCTTCCTCTTCTTTGCTAGCAGTATAGCTATAATATTTTCTAAAATCAGCTAGATATTAATATTACTATCTACTACCTCAATCTTATTTAGATCTTATTATTAACTCATCTACTTATAGCTGCAATTATTCAACATCATAATAGGCACTTATATAGCAATAAGTAGCATTATGCTTAATACTATAGTAGCTTGCAAGAAAGGTAAATGCACTGCTGCTCTAGTTATTAATGCTCTTACTAACTGCTCTGCAGGCTTATCTACCTCCTTATATGCAGCAGGTTAGCAAGAGAGTATATCTCTTGCCTCTGCAATATTCTCACTAGTTGCTAACTCTAACAGCTAAATTAACTCTAAAAGCATCTTTATACTAAATAGACTATACTGCTCTACCTATTAGTAGCTTAAGTATATAGTATGCTAGTTATACTAGCGCTCTTAAGTTATTAAAATTTTATTTAATTTATTATTATACTTAATGCTAAAAAGTCTTATTAACGCTTTAACCTTTCTGAATAAGGTATAAATAGCTCTATACTTATTAGTAAAAGCTTTAATAGAGAAGAGGTCTCTTAAGAACTCTGCTACTAAAATAGGTAGAATAATACCTATTAGCCTCTTTAGTATCACTATCTTCATAACAGTACCACCCTATTAGTACTTAAGAGTGAGGCGTAAAAACCTATTACAGAAGGCTAGCGTCTAATATATCTTTTTGCTTATCTAACTTTGCTAAGTTAACTGACTAAGGCTGAATTAGCTAAGCGTCAGCAGAAACAAAAGCTTGTTAGCAGGAGGTCTCTCATCCTCTAAATCAAGAGGGGAAGACTCAGCTACTTAGATCTCATTAAGCACTATCTCTTATATGCTAGAAAGGCTTTCATTATTATCAAAATACTTAAAATCACAGTCTATCTTGCAGATTGCTCTGATATATAAGAGTATACTTAGAAGATATAAGATCTAAGTATTTAATATCAAAATCAGCAAATTTAAGTAGCTAGAGCTGCATATCAGTAATTCTATATTCGCTTAAGCATAAAGGGTTAATAAGACATTTGTCGTTTGCAGTTATTTTGATACTTTTAGCTAACGTTAACTTAGCAGCAGTATATATGCCACATCTACGCCTCCGAAGTAGAGCCCTCGAAGGGTTAAAAAACACAAGAATGTGGCAGATCAGGGCCTAAGGTAGTGTAGCGGGAGGGTGGGTCCACGTGACCTGCCTGGAGTCGGGTGAATTGATATTCAAGTGATGTTGGTAAAGAAGACTGCCTAAGGTTTGGATAATGAATATCAATATCAAGGTATGAATTGTAAATGGAGATGGTGTCTGGATCTCAGACTGATTCGTGTTTGTGATTCGTGCTGCTCTGCTCTGCTCCTACCTCCACTGGCCTCCCTCCCTACACTGTGTAAGGTACGTTAAGGTCAGCAAGAGGGGCATGGCTTGTACCTTCACCGGGAGCTCTTGTCCTCTATCATTCGCTCCACACCGAGCTCACCCCGGGCCATTTCCCTCAGCCGATTGGCTGCCCCTTCCCCGCCCGATCGCTCCTGCAGCGGAGCTATCGGATCGATAGCAGGAGCACTGGTCACTGAAGAGCAGGTGCACCACGCGCCATTGCTACTCACTGCCGCACTGAGCAAGAATGCGCCCGATACATGGAGAGAGTCGAACCACTCAAGTCCCCGAAGCCGTCTTTTGTACCTATCCTTCTCACAAACAATCGCCGAGCGACCTCTACAAAGCTCCGAGGTCCGCTCAAACAATGACATCCCAAGATCCTCCGCAACCTCCCTGAATACAACTTATTTGCACCACAGATCCTAACCAGCATGAAGACGCCCGCCTTTGCAATCTGCTCCTCCTCCAACGCCTTGAACCTCTTCGCCGTCCCCGCATCGTCAATAACGTCACCACCCCGACGCCCGAACCACGAACAACAGACAACCCCCCGTCTGCGACAAAGGACCTCTTCACGATGCTACGCAACAGCAACCAGCAACCCCTCCAGTGACGACAGTAAAAGCTGTCCCGCCTGGCCAACAACTCCTAACCCGACCCCCTACGATATCTTCGCAATCCATAAATCGGCACCCTACACCAAGTCCCGTTTTGCCCAGCTCGTCAAACAGTACCACCCCGACAAGCACGCCTCAAACCCTCTCGACGCCCTGTCCGCAGCCACCCGTCTAGAACGTTACCGTCTCGTCGTCATCGCAAATGACATCCTCTCCAGTCCAGACAAACGCCGCGCCTACGACTCGTGGGGCGCGGGCTGGCATCTCCCCGGCACCGGCGCGGACGACACCCGTGACATTCACGAGATGTACCGTGAAGCGGACCGCAGATGGCGCCACAGCCCGAACAACCCGGGCATGAACGCCACCTGGGAAGACTGGGAGAAATGGCACGACCGGAACGAGGGCAAGGAAAAGCAGCAGCCCCTGTACATGTCCAATGCGAGCTTCGCCGCCCTGGTGCTGGCTGCGCTCGCGGTCGGGACAGTAGCGCAGACGACTCGCATGGATAACCACTCCGCGGTCTTTCTTGAGAAGAGGGCGCTCCACGAGGCGAACATTAGCGAGGGGCTGAGGAGGCAGAACGCCGCGGTGGCGGGCAAGGGGCGGGAGGAGAGGATCGAGAGGTTCTTGCGGGAGAGGGAGAATCTCAATTACGGGTTCGCACCGGAGACGATTGGGGGGAGGCATGGTCCTGATACCAAATAGCTCCCGTATTATCGAGATGATGTCATGATGTATTGTACACTACCAGCGTTCTCAGACGCATTTACATGAGTTTATACAGCGAATCTATCGGAATTTTAGTTTTGGGACGAAGTGTGCTCCGAGATGACCTCCCGCATGATCTTCTCGGCGTTGGCAGGGTCGATGCGCTCCGGCTGGCCCTGCTTCATCATCTTGCCGACAAGGTACATGAGCTTGCCCTGAGGGTACACCTTTTTCGTCACAAACTCCTTGAGAACCTTGTCCTCGCCCTCGATAGCTGTCTCAGCCAGCTGGCGGTACTCGGACTCTGCAAGCTCGCGGAACCAGAGATCCAAGTCCTCGATGGCCTCGGTGACGGTCTCGAACTGCTCCAAGTTATTGAGATAGAGTGCGATGAGCAGCTCTTTAGCCACCTTGCCCGTGATGCGCTTGTTTCTAAGGTGAAAGAGAATCTCCGAAAGAGCCGTGACGGGGACGGTGGCACACTGTCCGTCGGGGGTAATCTCCAGCGTGCGCTCGCTGGCCTCCGGGTCTCTGTCGACGGTCAGCCGGCCGAGCTCATGGAGCACCCAGTTCCCGACGAGCGGCGCGTACGACTGCAGCTCCGGCTTGTCGCCAGCCTCAGCGAGCCTGGCGCCGAGGTCGTCAACGATCTGGTAGAAGTACTCCAGCCTGCCGCCGTCGTCGAGAGACATCAGCGACACCGCATCCTTCGCCGTGAGCCCGTAGTCATGAATAAGCTCATCCAGCTCCGCGTCCGGCAACTCCGTCACAGACTCCCTCAAAGCGCTCACGAGGTCCTCCCCAATGACCAACGGCCCGAGGTCCGGGTCCGGCATATACCGGTAATCCACCTCGCCCTCCTTCCCGCGCAGCCTCCTCGTGTGCTTCGACCCCAGCGTCCACCCCCTCGTCTCGCTCTTGATCTCCTCGCCCTGCTCCAGCGCCGCAATCTGCCGGTCCCGCTCCGCGATGATGGCGTCCTCCACGGCTTTAATCGTGCTCAGGTTCTTGATCTCCGTCCGCGTGCCCAGCGGGATACTCGCATCGCCCGTCCGCCGCACCGAGACGTTGACATCCGCACGCAGCCCACCCGCCTCCATCCCGCTCACGCACGCGTCCACAGCGCCCAGCAGCGTCTGGACCTTCCTTACAAACACCGCCGCCGTGCGCGGGTGGTGCAGCTCCGGCCGCGTAATGATCTCGATCAACGGCACGCCCACCCGGTTGAAATCAAGCCACGACACGTCGTTCGGCTGCGCGAGCGTCTTGGCCGTGTCCTGCTCCATCTGCACCTGCTGTATGCCAATCCTCACGCTCTCCCCGTCCTCGGCGGCGATGCCATCCCGCGCGGTGAGGACAACGTGCCCGTCGCGCGCGAAGGGGTGGTAGTACTGCGTGATCTGGTACCCCGCGGGCTGGTCCCACCAGAAGTAGTGCTTGCGGTCGAAGCGGCTGACGGGCTGGACGGCGCAATTGAGGGCGAGGGCGGCGCGGAGGGCGGGGATGAGGGTCTCCTTCTGGAAGGCGGGCTGGCTGCCGGGCATGGCGAGGTCGAACAGGGCGGCATGGGTGTTTGGCGCAGACGTGTGGGGAGACGGGGTGGCGGCCGGGGAGAAGAGCTTGCGGGCGGTGTTGAGCTGGGCGTGGATCTCGATGCCGACGGTGAGCTCCCAGCCGGGGACGGTCTGGTTTGAGCCCTTGGGTTTCTTGCCTTCCTTCTTGAGGAGCTTCTTTTCTTCTTTGAGCTTCTTTCGGAGGGGTGTCGGCGGCGGTGGGGGTGCTTGAGGGGTGGGAGTTGGTTCGGCGTGGGTGGTTGTGTATGGTGCTCTTTGGGAGGACCAGGCCGGCGCGGTGCGGGCCGGGAGGCGGCGAGCGGTGGACAGGCAGCCGTTGCGGGAGAGCTGCCCGTTGAAAAGGTACCGCGCCAGTTCGCGGGTTGGTATGCGCGGCATGGTGGTGGTGGTGGTCCGTTGATCGGATGGGCGATTTGCCTTGGAGTAGTGAATGGATGAGATGCGCCAGAGGGTTTCGCAGACTTTTGTCAGACACAAGCAAATCGAGGCTGAGAAAGTACTTGTAGATGTCTTAGCCGTGTGTTGTACAGCCTCCTTTCCAGGGAAGGGCTCTCGTGTTCGTCAGCGAGTGGCGGCGGGGATCCGAGTGTGTGTGAATGGAGGGGTTCGCTGGGTTGATGGCTGGACGGGTTAGGGGTTTTCAGCCATTGCAGGGCGGCAATTGGGCCGTATTCGAGAGACTGGCCCGTCGAGTTCGCCGTCGATGTTTCGAGTCAATGACACTCGTCGGTGTCGCTGGAGCTGTAGCTGGGGATAGCTCCGTAGCTCAAAAGTGGTGAAGATCGGTGGACGCCGGTGACGGGACGGGAGGCAGCTTAGCTTTTCGGGCCGCTCAAGGTTCCGGGCTGCATTCCGCCCTCGTGGGCGTCGGCGGGGTGCTTATGTAAGACAACGAGGGATGATCCCGCTTGCTCACACTCACCTCAGTGAGCTGGGGTTTGCGAATGGCGCATCCATGCCGGTCACTCAGTGGAGCGCCGCGCAGTCCAGGGAGCGAGATGCCGCTAAAGGAAACTGCCGGGAACGTGGAATCGTCCCGCTAGACTGGGTTCACCTGGCTGCCATTTCGTCACTCTACATTCTCCATTTGCTCTTATCATCTCTGATACGCGTTGGTTGTTGGTTTGAACAAAAAGTAGCCCAACCTCAGAGGAGTCGACACACTCGATCGCAACACATCACAACTCACCTCAGAAGCAGCTCCCCTCCCCGCCCACACCACCATCAGCTCCAAGGAATCACCGCATCGCACCAAACACCTCAGCTCGCCCGTCACACCTTGACAAGACAGCCCCTCCCCCCATCCCATCCGTTGGTCCAGTCTTCCTGGTCATCTGAAACAAATCCGTCGACGGCTGACACACTCCTCTCCCGATCATATGGCGCCCTCTCTTCCGCTGCCATGTGTCTTCCTTTTTCCCTCCCTGTTTTTAGACTCAGCCATCCTGTCTCCCCAAATAGACTCCTATCCCACCCTCCCTTACGTACCAGTCAGGTAATGATCGATTACATGCCCCTCGCCGCCGCTCTCTGCCATCATACTTTGGGACGCCCTCGCCGTGATGCTACCCGCCTGAACGCTGCTCTCCAGGACTCTGATCTCCCCGGGAAGCCCCCAGCCTGATCCCGCCCCTCCAAAGCTGTTGGGCATCGTCCGGACCATTAAAACTCCCTTGCCCTTGCCTCCTGTACACTACCTTATCTGCTCTCTTACTATCCCGACCGTTCTCTAATGTGTATTATCGCCCAATTACCTCGTCAGCTCTTGTACCACCCGCAGTAGCAAGGCCCTACAGCTAATCCGAGACATCGTCGTACACCCACCCTCGTCCTTGGACACGAGGTTCACCCGACCTCGGACGGCGATCCGTCTCCCCCAAGCGCAAGCCAGCCGTCTCCCGCAGGAAGAACTAATCGCGCTCTAATATTCCCACGCCAAATCCACGACCGCCATGTCATCCGACTACCGCCCTCCCACAGTCTCCGACGACCTCCCCGGCAGCCCAGCGCCAGCTCGAGAGTGGCTGGCCCCGGACCCGAACGACGGACTCGCGCGTAGCACCAGCGCCGCCCATGCGCCGTCTCCCTCAGCCGTCTTCGAGACAGATAACAGACATCACATGCCACTAGCCGACGACAACTCACCACCCGCCCGCTCGCGCCCTCGCAGCGCAACCGTCCGGCGCACTCCCTCCCTCCCCGTTTCGCCAGCGCAAACAAAACCGGACGAGGTCGCAATGAGCCCAGACGACGACCAACCCCAGCAGCAGCCCGACCCCGAACCCGTCGCCGACCCAGAGTCCTCGTCCGATGAGACTGTCGTCCAGGAACCCTACGACGATGAAGACGCAAACGAACCTCACTACCCGACATCGCCAACCCTGACCAACTTCACAGCCCTCACAGGACGAACGCACCACTCGAGCAACTCCAGCGGCTCCGGCTCGACCATCACGCAAGCGTCCTGGCCACGGCGCAGAGGCAGCGAAAAGTCGCGACAGCACGACAAGTCCCAGCTCAAACGCCGTCGCAGCCGCTCACCCCGCCAGCAGCAGCAGCAGCACGCCGCCGCCCTCAGCTACCTCGACGCAGACTCCCCACACGTCACCCCCGAGGCCATCCAGCGCTCCGTCGAGCAGTCGTACTGGAGGATGCCGGCGGACGGGAGCTACCAGTCCCCCTCGACCCGGAGCACCGCCTCCACGGCCTCCAGCAGCTTCCAGAGCGACGTCTTCTCCGAGCTCGACCATGAGACCGACCGTAGCAGCTCCCCGGACCACAGTGCCTACGGCGACCCCGCCTCCCCGGGCTCTATGCCGGGCAAATTCGACGCGCACCTCGCAGCGGCCGCTCAGCAGAGGCAGCAACGCGGGTACCGCAACTACGGCACACCGGAGATGCCGCGCGGGAACGCCAACCTGCCGCACCTCCCGCCGAACGCTCTGCAGCCGAGGCTGCCCGGCATGCACCAGGGCCACCCGAAGCACCTCCCCCGGGCGGAGAAGCTCCCGTTGTCGGGGTACGAGGTGATCGCCTCGAAGCTGTGCGCCGGGGATGCGGACCGGTCGAGCATTAAGCCCATCTACCGCCGCTTCGAGGCTTTGAATCATAGGTTGCTCCTCCATCTGCAGGACGAGCTCGCGGAGCTGGAGGAGCAGCTTCACCGGCTGGATACGGCGGACACTCAGACGCGGCGCATGCAGAACTGCATCCTCCCCGCCTCACGCCGCCAGGAGGCCCTCACCGCGGGAGAGCTGCAGTGGCATAAGACGGATGTGTTGGGCAAGATCGGGTACAAGCTCGGGCAGTACAGTATGTATCTTGCGTTGTTTCCTGATGTAACCCACCGTCGGACTAACACCTCGCAGACCACGTCCTCTCATCGTTCAAAGACACCCAGAACCTCCCCAGCCCAGACCCGCGAGATATAGAATACTACCGCGCCTACCTCGCCAACCACAACCCCATCGTCGAGATCGAGACGCGCTTCCTCGACCCGGCAGACGACCTCGTCTCCCTCGCGCGCCCCTCCCCCTCGACCTCGGAGTTTTCGTCCTCGTACTCAGACGACCTGCGCACCCCGATGCCGCCGCGCAAACCCAGCACCGCCACCCCCGCGACGCCCCGCTTCCTCTTCTTCCACGGCGCAAAGTCGGAGAAGCTGCGCCAGATGGAGGTGTTCCTGCGCAACAGCTACCCGCTCGCCGTGGCGGTGTCGTTCGCGGCGGCGTTCCTGCTGCCGATACTGACGTTTGCGGTGATACCCGCGTTCGCGGGGCGGATGGCCGTAGTGGCGATCGTGGCTGTCGGCGTGGGGCTGGCGGTTGTGCAGGCGGGGATATTCGGGGCGGGCAAGGAGAGGGGAGGGGCGCAGGCGGCGGCGGAGGGGGCGCTTGTTTCGGGGGTGTATGTTGGGGTTATGGCTGTTGTTGCTGGGATATTTGGGTGAGTTTGAGGGTGGTGATGTTTTGGAGGCAGCGTGCTTTTTGGTTTTGTGATGATACCCTTAGATAGGACGTTTAATGAAGTTTGGGGGTTGAAAGGATGATGCCTACCTATCCGTGTCTATGGGAGAAGGAGTGATGGACTCTGTGATATGAACTTACCTGCCTGGAACGCAATGGAAGGGGCGAGTGTCGTACGTAGGGGTGAGTTCTGCGTCGAGTTGTCGGGGGGAGACGTCCCCCTACAGGAATTGGCAACGAATCACGTTGGTCAAGTGGTCCATATTGGACAAACATGTAAAAACCGTCGGTTTTTCGTAGGGTTGGGTTCGAATCATCTAGGTTCGCGCCGCAACCCGAGCTTTTTTGTTTTTTCTTTTCTTTTTTCCTTTCCTTAGTTTCCCTATCCTCTTCTTTTTCCTCTATATTCGTTCTCGTTCTACTATCTATGCTGCGAACAAGAGCATGATTGTTGGATGGGTAACTGCCTGACCTAAGGTGGCAGCTTCCTTCCTCGGCCGGTCGGTATTTCTGTGAATAGGCAGGCGCGAGAGCATCGTTTTGCATAAACCACCGAACCGCCCTGATCCTCCGGGGCACTTACTTACACGGCAAAAGAGGTACACTAAATTACGTTGAGGACCGAGGAGCTTTGCAGCCTACCTAGCAAGAGGGTAGGAGTACGAAAAGCATGATAGACGTCACCAATCAATATTACTATGAACGACAATAGCCTCGCATTTGGGCAGAGCAAAGGGCCCATCAGATGATAGGTTCCTCGTGTGGCTTTGGAGAGGCGATCCATTATTGGATAGTCAGAAGTTCTTTTCCTTTCTTCGCGATAATGCAACCCAAAGGCGATGGGTGTTACAACAACATGATTTAGCCACATGAAGCCTAAGTTGATATCAGAGATGAGGTGAGGTTGAATCCATGGGTCGGTTCATCTGAAATCCGGTCGTGGGTTCCCACTTTGGACGGAGTCGCAGATGCGGGCGGCAATTGGCTGTACCCCGCACTCGGCGCAGATGACAGTGGCGAGGGATGGGCCGCTTTGAAGTCGTGAACTCCGCCTCTGATGATAGACTTCAAATTCGCGAGGAAACAAGAACCGTCGACCGCTTCATATTAGAATAAAACAAATCATCAAAAATGACCATCATACACGTTGTACAGTTCCAGTTCAAGGAACTGGTCCCGCAGGAGGAAGTCAAGGCGGTACGTCCACCCTCAAACCCTTACCCAGGTACCTTGAAAGACACAACTGACATGGGCCAGATATGCGACTCGATGTTGGCGCTCAAGGACAACTGTATCCACCCGACGTCCAGCAAGCCGTACATCAAGTCGGCCGTCGGCGGGGTAGACAACAGCCCCGAGGGCATGTCGGACGGCATCACGCACGTGTTCGTGGTGGAGTTTGAGAGCGCGGAGGACAGGGACTACTACGTCCACAAGGACCCGGCGCACCAGGCTTTCATCGCGGAGGTGGGCAAGGTGATTTTGAAGGCGCGGGTGGTGGACTTTACGCCGGGTGTGTTTGGAGGGTGAGGTGCTTGTTTGGTTGGGTTGTTGGGATTTGTGTGTAATGGTAATGAGATTGGTGTGTGATGACATCTGGCTGTTTGGTCAACCTCTTCAGCTATGATCAATCAGATTGCTTGATCGCTTTTTGCTTATGCCTTGCTGTATGTCCAACATTGGCCATGTGTCAACATGCAATTTGCATTGTGCCTTCATTCAATCAAGGCATTCAGCTGTGGGACATCGACAACTGAAAGACAAAGTGCGTCTTCAAAATAAGCGAGGCCAAGGAAACGAGGCCTCTGAGTGAAACACTCGGTTCCCGGGGATATGGGCTAGGGAATCTCATCCCGGGAGGAATGCGCAATGGCATCATTGTGCGGCCTTAACGGGAAGAACGAATAGTCATCGGAGGGGGCCGAGTGATGCGTGTCGAGATTGGCATTTGGTGACCCCTAATTGCAGGTTCCAAGCAGCGGACAGTGGCACAATGCAGGGACAGAGGGGACCGTCAAGCACCAGCATTCAGGGTCCAGGGCCCAATGGCGGACCTGAGCCTGGGGTCTGGCTCGCTGCCTGAGGGTCCAGACGCTGGAACCCAATCACGATCGATGGTTTTTGGCCAATAAAACACCACTAAAGAAACACAAGTGGGGCGTACAGGGTACCAAGGGGCTACGTCATAGGACCAAGCCGCGCCTTACCTGCACCGGCCGCTGCGGTTGGTTGGTGAAGCGCAGCGCAGGGGACCTCACTGTCATCATTGGACCCAGGGCAGCCCAGCCCATTCCCATTGCGCGGGCTGCCTTTCGGGCCAGACCACTGCAGTGGGCAGTTCCCGTCCATAGGTCAACCGTCACAGCGGACACCACAGGACTCCAGAGTCCCGTCTGCCCGCTTCCCCTCCCCCACCAACACTACCTTACCTCTACCTTCAGCTGCATGCCCGCGTCCGTCCTTCATCAACCACCACATCCCACCCTCGTCGACCTGTCCATTGCCCTCATCGTCGTCGCTGTTGTTATACTCGTCGACATCCTCCCCTTCCTTCTCTTGCTTCTCCACGCCATTCCCTCATACCAAGCCGCATTCCCAGACCTATCTTCTGGTTCAGTCATCTGCAAGGAGAGGTCCCGCCGTCGCACGCTTCACTTTCATGGATCAGGGGACTACCGTGACATCTCGCCGAACTTGATCCTCCCGTCACCTTACCTTACTTTACCATACCTACGACCTCCACCTCTTCCTACTCGCCGCCGTCGCATCCCTTTCTTCATCACCTAACGGCCGTCGTCCTTCACGCGAACGAATTGCGACAACTTTCCTCCCGACTCTGTCACCGCCGCGCCCATCTCAGCAACCATGGCGGCATCGCATCCCACCCTCATCAACCTCCCTCCCCCCACCTCCAATCCAGACACCCCGTCTGAGATGCCGTGCGCTTCCCTCTCCTCCCCATCATCTAGGCAATAGCTAACCTTTATCTTCCAGTGGCACTCCCACGAGCACGACAACGTCCCTGTCCGCCCTCTCTACCACCGCTATTAAAGATGGTCACCGAGGTCACCTCCCCCAGGGCCCCACCGGCCGTGGCCATGCCCACCACCCCTCCACCACGAGCCTCGAAGCCGAGCGCGCCGACCGCATCTCCCGTCTCGCCGGCCTTGAGCGAGTTTCCACCCTTCGCGCGCCGCCCCAAAACCAGAACAACGCCGCCTCCTCCCTTTCTCCCCAGACGACCCCCACGTCCACCGGCTTTCCTCCCAACTACCCGCCCGCTACACACCTCACTCCAGCGTACTTTGACGCTCACGGCCAGCCAACCGCCCACACTAAGATGAGCACTGTCGGCACCGCCAGCGCCACCGAGAGCTACGTCGGCGACGACAACGAGACCCGCACCGCCCCCGGCGAGCAGGACGAGGACATGCTCAGCATGGACACCAACTACCGCGAGGCCGATTCCGTTACCAGCATGGGCGCCGAGCCTGAGCAGATGGACGAGGACATGACCAACCGCTCCACCGGCGGATACGACGACCGCATGAGTGACGATGGCTCCGCCAGTCTCGTCGGCTTCGGCGAGGGCGCCAACAGCACGGTATCCGGCCCCATCTACCAGCGCCGCCCCCTTCCCGGAGCCCAATGGGGTCTCGAGAGGAGCGCATCCGGCCTCAGCGACGGCATCCCGACGCAGCGCGCGAGAGACGTGACCATGGGCGGCGACACCCCAGTAAGCGCTGCCGCCATGCAGGAGCGACGGGAGGCGAGGATGATGGACGGCATGACCAATGATGGCGCCGGCGTTCCCGATGAAGAAATGTTTGTCGACACCACCAATAAGCCCCCCGTCTCCGTCTCACACCTCCCAGGTCAAACACCGCGCGCAAATCCTAGCACGACACCGACGGCCCGAGACACGGCAGAGCGCGTAATTCGAGAACGGCTTGACGGGGGCGAGGGCAGGGTCGGCAACGCCGCGATGGGGAGCCCGCAGGGCGGAGAGAAGTTGGGCAAGTTTTACTTTGAGGACCGGAAATGAGGGAATGGATGAATGGGTATATCTGGGCTGTGACGAAAGGAAAACCACGGGCGAGAAAGCGTGTGCTTTGTATGAATTGGACGGTTCAATTGCTTGGGATGGGAACACGGGTCGGCTGGATTGTCCGTAACAACATGGACCCCTTAGGTATGGCTACTGGAATGCGAGTTATTGATTATTGTTGCTATCTTGTTTGAGAGGGATACGCGTCAGTGAGAGTTGCAACGTCGTTCAAAGTGGTTATTGCTGTTGCTTGGCCTATGAAAGTTGACAACATTTACCAAGAGGATGACTTCACCGACAAGTTTTCAGACATTCAGGATCCCACAGCTCCTCGCACATATCCCGAGATTAGTAAGGAGCGACAGATCTGGCTATCTTATCATGCAGGACGCCACCCTGAAAATAATCACAAGAGCTTTTTCTTGCACCTGACATACCCATCCACGTCAACATCTCATCCGCCGGTATCACACTGCAACGTGTTACCAGTTCACCCGTTGGCAAGTGTTGGTGGACCAAACAGGTAAGTAAAGTTTGAATTCTATCAAGGTGTTTTTTTTTTTTTTTTTCCAAGTTTGAATCTCGCAAGGTTTTTTTCTTCTTTTTTCTAACGGAGACACGGCAGCAACATGGATCTTATATCTGATGTTGGCCCCACGAAGCTGGACCATCATCGGTCGCAGTCACTCACCAGTGTTCCGCGAAGAATGTCGTGGAGCTTTGACACCGAACCACTTTCCGATTTCTCCCAACACCGTCTACACTTGCGCACGAAGTCTTAGGAAGCCATGCCTATGTATGCGGCTGCACCTTCGGAAGAAGAAGCTGAGCACTACTACGATGGCCTCCCCAGCCGCCCGAGACTGATAGCTCGCTCATCCCAACGTGTCTGGACGCCACAAAGAGGCCCTCTCTGGGAAGCCGCTGGGAAGGAGTTGCGCCCCATCGACGACCACGCCATCGTCTCGTTGTGGAACATAGACGGAGAGAACTGTTTGCGATCGTCTGTCGTTGAAATTCTCGACTTGTTGGCTACTGACTGGAGATCGCTCGACGTGTTACGAATCGGCCTAGAAGAGTCTGATTACTTTCCTCCTGTCATTGCGGTTGGAGTCAGCGACGCAGTCAATTTTCCCGAGACCTCCGACGCCATCCGCTCGATCATGATTCTACTTAACAGCCTGGACTTGGCCGATGTCGAAGTCGAATTTCGGAGAACATACGTCAATCGCCTTGCGATTGTGAACTCAAACCAGAACACAGTCCATCCCGCTTATCAGGCCACCGCTCAACAACTGTCGGATGTTGTTGGCAACTCCATTGCATCCGGTCACAGCCCAGGTGTGGAGGGAACCCGCGGGGTCTTCCTGCGAACAGTTGACCCCCACGTCCCAAAGGAGACGTTTGCCCTCACGTGCCGCCATGTCTTTTATTCTTCCTCTGAGGGAGGAGACCTGAAGCCATCCTCCCAAAGTCTTCCGATCAGAACAGCTTTACAGCCCGGCGATTTGACACTCCAGCGCCTCAAGGGAGACTTGGCTAACTCACGATCGGTATGGGAGGATCAGTTGAAGCCAATGATTGAGCGTCAGGATTGGGACACGTCGGTACACGCCAAGATGATCGAACCAAAGCGAAAGTTGGAAACCGTCGGCAACCTCGAGGCAAAGCTCGAGCAAATGTCAACGACCGCATCCAGAGTCTTTGGCACCACAGCATTCTCCCGCGACCCCACTGTCAAATTTCATGAGCATCTTTCAGACTGGGTGCTGGTGAAACTCGACCAGCAAGCATTTGAGCAAGACGTCAATCGGTTGACCAATGTGGTCTATCTTCCGAATATCAACCTTGACAGTGAATTCGGCATGATGGAATCAACTGGCACCATTCCAGCCACGGGACTTTTCCGCCTGACCGGCCACGTGCCATCCACAGAATTATGGCCGATCGCGAAGCCGATTCCCAATGGCAAGATTGTCGGCAAATGTGGCCGTACAACTGGACACACGTGGGGAACTATAAATCAAATCAAATCAGTCATACGCGCCCCGTCGGCATCAAATGTTATGTTGAAATCAACAGAGATTTGCGTCATACCCTACTCCAAACCCAAGGAAAAAGTCTTCTCAGCCAAAGGAGACAGTGGATCTACTGTTTTCGACTTGCTCGGGCGTGTTGTTGGCACGCTCTCGGCTGGCGCAACAGCCCAAGAAGTTGGAGAGGATTTGGACTTCCGGAATGTCGAGTTTGCATGTGATATCAGTTACGTTTCACCCCTGGCGTGGCAACTAGAGGACATGGAGGATTTTGGGATCAGGTTGGAGGTTGCCTAAGTTCCTGTAACCAGACCGAGGGAGGATGATGAAAGCATCGGCAGGTAATGGGAGGTACGATGGATGTTTAATTAGAACTTCGCTACTGTCACAGTCTTAATTCAACTAGCTGCCACTGAACGTGCCTAACATCATCAGCCTGTGCTCCGGGGAAAGAAAACACATGAGTGCAAAACACTCAACGAAGTCCACTTGGACTTTATTCCACCGTCGTTGTCTCTTCTTTGACCATTTTCCAATCGCGCGCTCACTGGTCCTTCGATTCGCCCGCCCAGCCGTAAGAAAAGCCTGGACAACAGGAACGACAGCGAAAGCTGCGAAAAAGATGGCTATGATGCCGATGATGGCGGTGAAGACAAATGTCACTGGATCCCAATCGAATTGCGCATCTTCGGTCTTTTGTTGATCGCTAACGAGCTGAATGAGCGTTCGAAGAAGGCAATCTGTTGAGTTGCTGTCCTCAGGACACTTCGAGCTGTCGTTGTTCACAGCCAATCGCAAGTGCCAGCCGGGAATATTGTAAACTGATGGGAAGGAAAAGGTTCAGGAGATTAGCAGAATTTCGCCACGACCATGTGTAGTATGGAGAAAATGGGCAGCTCCCGTGCCTTAATACAAATTTTTGGTAATCACGGCCCTGGTCAGCATTCGCAAAGCCGTATCCAGATGTACGACGGACGCATGGCGATCTCCAACTGGAAACCTTTTGCTCTGTTGAACCGATGTGTACACAGTACAAGACCCATCAGAGATGTCTCCCGACCCCTGGTTTCCCGCATGGAAGGCACCTTCACATGGCCTTATCCTGGGTGTGGCATGACATACTGCTTTCGTCCAGTGACAACCCAATAACCCAGGGCATAGAGTGTTACTCCCACCAGTACGCAAGACACGTAGTTCATTTCCTTGGTCGCCACTGGCAGGTAGTAAGGGAATGAGTAAAACACAACACTGATAATGGTCCACGCCAACGTGATCATGTTTGCCACGTAGCCCAACCTAGGGAACCAGAAAGGCCCATGCACGGTGTTAGAACGGCCGGTCCACAGAAGGCAAAGAACTCCCGTCGAATAGGTGATATACTGTAGCAAGATACCCGCAGAGATAAAGGAGTTAAAGGCTAGGCTCGATGCCAGGTAAAGACATCCAAGAAGAGCGACCCAGAAGCAGGACCAGACATGTGCCCAGATGGGGACATCAAATGGTTTGGGTGCTATCTTCGACATGTGTCTGTGAAATGGAAACGCTCTGTCCTTGCTGAAGGCCCATGCCATGCGAGACTGCCATGTGTGGCAGCCGATCATGGCACCCGCTGCCGAAAGCGTGACGAGACTCTGTAGCACAACGGCTGCTGTCTTGCTGTTATAGACTTGGTAAAACAATTCGAGAGAGGGAGTGCTAGATGCGGCGATGGCCGGCAAATCCGTAGCTGAGAAGAACAACGCAAAGACTATCGGCAACCCAGTGAATGTTCCCAGTGCTACAGTGCATAGGAGAGCCATTGGGATGTTCTTGCGCGGTTGAGGGATCTCGTCCGTGAGATGGACCACAGCGTCGAGGCATGAAAACGCCCAATTGGTCGGACTGAGGCCTATCAGGAACGCGACCCCGTTGGGCCACCCAGAAACGTTGTAGATCTCGACAAAGAAGTTGTGAGCCGTCTGCTTCTCGGATCTCCCAGCTAAAAGGGCTATGAAGACGGCGACGACCATGGAGCATGTGTAAAGTAGAAGCGTCTTGCTAACCCAAGGTAGCAAGCGTTCGAAAAAGTTGAACCCGGATGCGAGGATGTTTATGGACTGAAAGCCGATGAAGCCCATCCATGGATGATACTCAAATCCTGGGTTTGCTATTGCGACCATGCTGAAGATGCTGAGAGTGACCACCAGGCAGACGGAAGCCGAGACGCAGACTGCGCTGGCCCAGGTGACGACGCCAGTCAGGTATGATAGAGGACGTCGGATTGAAGGAGGACCAAGCACGGCAACCCAGTAGTATTGACCCCCGGCATGTGGCAAGGCGGAAGCGAGCTCACCGAGGCTGATGGCCACGGCGAAGCCAACAATCGCCATGAGAATGAAACCGTAGAAGAAGACGGGGGCTCCGCCAAAGTTGATCCCTGTCGATAGCCCGACGATGATGCCTACCGCGGTGTTGGTGATGGAATGGCCGATTCCCATGGCGGTCCAGACGGTAAACGGCTTTTCGTCAAGTTGTTGACCGTCAGCAATGGACGGTATTTGCGCGAGAGCTTTGTCGTTGGGTTTTGCTTCAACGTCCGACATGTTTGGGTTGCTATGGTTTGAAGGCAAGGGAGACAAGCGGCGATGATGAGGAGTAAGACTTGATGAATGGTCTTTTGCTACATCCATCATATAGTAGTAACTCATGAAGAAATCATAGGGAATCCATGGTTATTTCTAAGTCAAAGCTTGCGTTGAAAACGACCTGAGCTACTGATAAGCTTGGAAGGTTGGCAATAAGCGTGCTATTCGCAAGGTGACACGTACGTGCCCGGTCCATCGGTGATAGGCATCATTTCCAACGTCTATCTTCGGCGCTGTGATATGTTTGGCAAGCTAATCGAAGATAGCATGGCAAGAACTGCTAAATGACCCCGCGATTCAATGTGCAGTAATCGTCAATGTCACAGAATGCTTTCATTGGCAACTCTCCGAGATACGGAGATATGTGAATCATGGGGCACCCAGGATCCTACACCTCCTCGCACATATTCCTAGATTGGTGCGAGACGGTAGTCGGCCGGGCCCGGGCCCGAGGCCCGAATCCCGGCCCGAATCCCGCCTTTACGTAAGGGATCGGCCACACCACTTTTGTAGCCAGGCACGCCCGGCGCTCGTAGCTAGATTAATCAAGCCACTTCACGCAATTGGTAAAGAGCTACAGCTCTGTCTATCTTATCATGCAGGACGCCGGCGTCATATCTGGGGAGTTCCTGGTTACTGTGGAGAACCTCGCACATTGTCCACATTGGGCAAAGTGTGGGTTGCATGCACTGTAACTCGGGCATCCTTGAAGAATCCTCGTACTTCGGATTTGCCGTGCGTACTCATGTATTCTCTGCGGACGTTCAACCACAATACCGAAGATTCTTTGTATGATCCTACGGGCGTCGTTATGAGGATAATGACCTGACTTCAGATATGCCCACGCACTCTTTGCCGTTAAATACAACAAGCAAGCCTTCAAGATCACCTCAAGTTTTATTTAAATATCTTCAAATTGTACTTGAAAGATCACTGGGATCATGGCTAGCTGGAAACAATTCCGAAGATACCTGTCAAACGCCAACCCTACCCCACCATGTAGCCGCCATCAACGGGCAAGGAAACTCCTGTGATCCATCCTGCATTCTCACTAGCAAGGAACACTGCTGCTTTAGCAACGTCGTCTGTTTGTCCAAGACTTCCCCAGGGATGCAATGCAACAGTCGCATCCAACGCGGCTTCATTAGAATGAAGATTGCTATCCATGCCTGTTCGAATGACTATCTTGGGGTTAATGCTGTTATCAATACTCAACACACCGCTTAGCGACTTACACCCAGGACAGATGACATTGCAATGAATCTTTGCGGGGGCACTCTCGCGCGCGACACATTTGGTCATGTGTATGACCGCTGCTTTGCTCGTGCAATAAGACACTGTCCTCAATACGTCAGCCATACCTCACTCAGTATTTGCCGGCATGGAATGTCCGTACCGTGGTCAATCTCCGCCTTCAATCCGTAAACAGAGGAGGTGTTGATGATCCAGCCTCTGCTCCCCGATGTCAACAGCGGCTGGGTCATGAACTGGCGGATGGCATATTTGCAACCCAGGAAAACGGATTTCGTGTTGACTGCCATTGTCTGGTCAAACGTTGCGTCGGCAGTCTCTGTGATTGGCTTCGGGCCGAGCTTGTTGTATGACTCTAGAGATATCCCCGCGTTGTTGACCATGACATCCAGTCGGCCATATCGAGACACGGCTGTGGAAACGAGGTTCTGAACGCTATTGGAATCGCTAACATCGACTGAGACGAATACCGCTCGTCCGAGCTGCGCTTCGTTGATTAGGTCGACAGTTGTTTGCGACTCACCGACCGGAATATGGCTACTCAAATCGCCACAGACGACGCTCCAGCCCTGTTCTGAATATGCAATGGAAATGGCGCGGCCGAGGCCGGATGACGCGCCCGTGACGATTGCGACTTTGGTCATTGTACCTACTGTTCATAAGTTGTAGTTCAAGAAGTACGTCTAGAAAGGCAGTCGAGGAGTAGCGAAGGGCACTGGAAGCATTTCTATATTGTGAGAAGGTTCCATTTTGTTGCAGCCTGTGTGAAAGTGTCATCCTCGTAGTTGCTGCAGGAACCTACCAGGTTGCCCTTGTTGAGCGGGGCCTCGCACTTTTGACCAAAATGGTGATAGAAGCCGGAGCAAGTTACGACCCACGAGCCGGACGTACGGTTCAGATTGATACCGTTCTTGAATTGGACAGAGTGCGAGCTGCGGACTCGTCCATTCAGCCCGTTCTAGTCAACTCGGGCTTATCATGGATGTAGCTGCGAAAACGATGACAGCACCTTAGCCAAAAACTAGGTGTAAGTTGAAAATTGAGCCGCAAGCGGACTTGGATCCTCAGAGGTACGAAAGACCTCTTTCGAGGTTTTTTCGGGGCTCACGAGGAGCTTTCACTGATAAATATCACGATATGCTGCCCATTCCCAACCTGTACGGACACCATCTACGCGCAAAGCAAATTCTATCGACTCATTCTTCAAGTTCGATTTTATCTCTTGGCACTTCGAAATGTCCTACGTCGCCACCCCTGAAGAGGTTCACGCCTGGGAGGAACTCTCCTCCAAACCATCCTTCTCCCAGGAGCTCATCACCGTCGACTTTACCACAACGCCCGAATTCATTAAGTCTGTCCTTCCCCCTGGTTTCGAACCTGGGGACGAAGCAAGGGGTCATATCAGTCTTGGTACTATGGAGAGCAGACTTTGTGGCGAGTTCGACTGCGTCATGGTCTCCATCGACGTCAAATTCCGAGGCCGTCCCGGGACTCATATGTTGGAGCTCATCATCAGCGGCGACACCCCGGTGACCTGGGGCCGAGAGGTTTGGGGCGAGGTCAAAAAGACGGGAACATGCCGGATGTGGAGATCAGAGAACTATCGATATGCCTACGCTGAACGGAACGGCGTACGACTTATTGAGCTGGTAGGAGAGTTTGGCGACGACCTCCCCGCTCGCAAACGAGAGGCGACTGCCTATGAAATCAAGGCTTATCCTCACTCCATGGGCAAGGGACTTCAGTGGGAGCCTAGGGTGAACATCCTGACCGTCGTCGAGGAAGACACCCGGCGATCTGTAGGAAAAGGCCGATTGGCAGTTCGAGGCACGTCTTCGGACCCCCTCCACAGCATCCCGATCTTGTCGATCGGCGATATGGAATATGTCTCCGGAAAGGCTGACTACACCGTCATAGAGGAGCACGAACTGGGTTGCGGCCAAGCTTACCTTCCATACCTGGTGGGTCGACACTACGACGACCTTCGCGACTTCAGGGTGGGTGCGGTATGGAATAAGTTAGAGTTTGAGAAGAGAGAGGTACAGGATGGAAGCGTCCGGGAATTTACCACCCCTTCCATGTAAGCGTCGGCTTGGGGCCATCCATGTACTTGGTCTCATTCAGACTGCCTGTTTAAGTTGGCCAACAAATCCCATGTCAGCCGTCCTAATCAGGCAAAACGTCCGCATAATCTTGCATGCGTAGCATTGATAAGATAGTCCCGGTATCTGTTTTGTTAGGACCTTCAAATCGACACCGTCTACGGAGCCCGGGGTATTTGGAGGCGAAAATCTCCGACCCACATGAGGGGTAATCCGATGAAAGGATCTAGTCCCAAGCATGTCGATTGATACTTACTTATCACTACTCCTGCAAAGCAGTGTTGAGCTCTGAGACGTGACTACCACGATGGAGAGCCATGCTGCCAACCTGACTTATTCTTCGTCAATAACCACAATGAGAACAACGAAATCGATCAAGAAACGC
The DNA here is from genome assembly GCA_027406005.1 of Colletotrichum horii. Classification (NCBI taxonomy): domain Eukaryota; kingdom Fungi; phylum Ascomycota; class Sordariomycetes; order Glomerellales; family Glomerellaceae; genus Colletotrichum; species Colletotrichum horii. The sequence goes on from JANVYB010000006.1 coordinate 5,831,119, forward strand.
ACCGGTTGCGAGCAATGCAAAAGAAGAAAGGTCAAATGCGATGAGAAAAAGCCGATTTGTACCCGCTGTGAAAAGCGTCGAGAAACCTGTACTGGGAATTTCGAGATCGACAGGACATGGAGGATCGAACGCCCGTGGTTCACCGCCAGCCAAGGCTCCGTGCCAGGTCCAGCTTCAGAAAACGAGACGCTGCGATACTGGTATGAGGAAGCATGCCTCATCATGGCTATGTTCCCGCCACCTACAAATCCTCTATCGTTCCCTGTGGCAAAACTGCTTCAACGATCCAAGGCACTACGTCACACCATCCAATGTGTGTCGGACGGCCATCGAAAAGGATTCAGTGCAAGCGGACTCGCAGACGCACTTCAGGAGAGAAACTTGGCGATCGTCTCTTTACGGGGTGAAATCAGCCGGATCCAATCAACGACAAGTCATCCGGCCCTGATTCGTGTCATGATTCTCTCCTCTCTTATCCTCTGCCTCTCAGCAAGCTGGCTGGATTCCTCACGACAAGACTTTGGGATGGAGTTTCTTCTTGGCTGTACGGGGCTTATGCGTATGCTGGCTGACTTCCACCCGACCGATGAGTTCGCTTTTTATGTGCTGGGTCTGTACACATATTGCGAGTGCTTCTCATCTTATTTGGTCCCTGCATCGATGCAGAGAAAGCCAGACCAGAGGGTCATCTCCCTTGCCCACAGGCCGCCGTTCAGCACATTGGTCCACCCTGTTACGGGAATCGCGACTACCCTGTGCCCCATCATCACTGAAATAGGGCAGTATTACCGCGTCGTTGTGGAATCTAAGGAATGGTCTATGGAGAGAGACCAAGATCTGAGAAGACGACTCCTGGAATGGAAGTCCCCGGAAGGATGTCCTGCCGTGTCTCAACTGGAACGACTGAGTGAAGGGTACAGAAGCATGGGAGATATCATGCTCTACCAAGCGCGAAGCGTGTGTGCACCGCTGGATTCTATCGATTGCTGGATGCTCAATGAGAAGGTCCAGAATGTCATTGAAACTATTAAGAACATCCCACCGAAAGATACTTTACTTAATTGGGTAGGACCATTGTTGGTCATTGCTGGCTCGGAGCTCCCATCAAGCTGCCAGAATCAAAGGCAGGTGGTTGAGCAGACACACCAACATCTGTTATCATTCACAAGAATTCCAACATACGAAAATGCAATGGGACTAACTCGGCATGTGTGGCATGCTCGCGATGGTGGAGGGAGACTAACCTGGCTCGAGTGCATGGTCCAGCAAGGAGTTGCATTGGCTTTAGGCTAGACGAATACTCCTCCACAACACACCCACTTTGAGGAAGGACAGAATAGTGAAAACGGAATTGAATTTTCTCTATATAAGAGCCTGAAAACTTCTGTAACTAAGACAAGGATCGTGTGGGACTGTCAAAGCATAGGTGACAAGCATAACAGCGCTGCCGCAAGTGCAAGTCACTTGGCAAGTAATACAAGCCAATCGGCCAAGTTGACGCCATCGCCACTACCCAAGTAAGCAATTTATCACCCCTCGATTGAGTTGTTAGACTTAATGTCTTATTTATAAATAGATCTGACTAATAGGAGGCTGTAGATCAGTTAGCGCCCTATTTATTCTGGTATATGTAGTTACTAAAATATGATATTATTGCTAATATTATAATATCTCTATATCTAATTGATACTTTATAAACTGCCCTCAAAATACTAGACTTTAAGTAATTCTTTTGAAACTTTCTGAGGGGGTAGAAGTTATTACAGCAGTTTAAATAGTATAAAAAGTATTGCAATTAGCTGTTTTTTGCAAAAGATATTTATTATTTTATATCTTCTTTATTATTTACACCTATATATTTATATTTCTCATAATATTAACTGCTGCTACTGCTTCTTTATTTGCTGCTAATATATATGCAGTTTTAAGTATCCTTTATACCTAAATCTCAACTTAAGTTGCAGCTGCCCTTACTGCTAGCATCTCTCTAAATCCTATAATTAACAACCTACTTTATATTATTATAAGTAACTAGAGGTATATAGTTAAAGAGCAGTTATTATAGAGGCAAAGTAGGGGTCGATCAAACTGGATTTAGTGCTGTCAGACGCCACCCCAGACAGATAAGCTCAATCTCTACCTCTATCAGCCTCTAGAGACCACTTCCAACTTAGTGCAGTAGTGGACAGACTATGCAGAGATCTTCCTAGAGCTCTCCCAGCTTGCTATTAACGTTTTCGCTATGCTGGCAATAGCAGCTGACTGCAAGAGGGCTTTTAGTATTGCTAAGTTAAGCCTCTTGTTGCAGAAGCTCTTGATAATGCTAGATACTATAGAGACCTTCTAACTGAGCAAGAACTAGCTGAAGAGGGGGGTAATAATACCTTATAATCACTTCAGGCTGCTGGGGGCATTATGACTTTGTTTACTTATTACCTGATTAGGAAGTAGTGATGACGTCGTTTACTATAGTGTTTGACTTGCTATACTTGCGAGTTAGCCAATAATCAAAGCCTAGGAAAAAGATCACCAAGTTGACAAGTATGGGGGGCAAAATTGACTTGATTGCACTTGCGGCAGCGCTGAAGCATAAGTAGGTGACCACCACGCTCACGCTGATCGCAGCGTTTGGCTTAGCGTCACGACGCAAGAGAAACCTTTTCACGTCGGAGAGAAGGAATGTTGAAGAAAAAATGACCTCTGTGAGATTTATATCTTGCTGCCGTTATTCGTGGCTGTCAATATACCTCTAATATAAGCATACACAGTAGACCTTTTACTCTGAGACACAGATCTTCAGTGCTGTCCGTTGAAATCCCTACTAATCCTCAATGTGTCGGCGCTTCTATGCTATTCGTTCTGCTTCTTAAATAGCGAGATACCTGCTGTGCTGTTTCAAGTTAGGAGCGTTTCCCAAACACGCACTAGCACTCACTTTTCGATCGACGTCTGGTGGGAATGGCGTGTTGGACTGTGCCGCTCGTAAGTCCATGACATGTTCAACTTTCCAAAAGCCGATGCTGATCCGACATTTTACCAAGCGAGCTTGTAACTTATCCTTCCTGTCAACGGTACAAATGTAACGATTCCCGTCAAAAAGTACGGACTTGGGCAATCTCACCGTCCCTGCGAACATTACTCTCCCCGCGAATATCACCACCCCTCTTGATAACCTCCAAGACGACGCCGATGAAGTCGTGAGCGATGTTTTGAACGCCATCGATGACAAAGTCTCCCGAGATCTCAAAGGCAGCCCAGCGGACCAGATCAAGAACACCGCCGATACGTTCGTGAAACTCAAGTCAGCTTGCCTCATGACCGGTGGCCGCCTCGCACGATGCTGCCTGCGCAATACGGTACGTCTATACGACATCACTTGATGCTTGGCCACGCTAATCGTTACTCTCTTATAATAGGCTGGCAAAGCCACACTCTGTCGTGGCATCATTTCATCTCTTTCGGGACACACCGGTTCTTTGTTAGATGATATTGCCGATCGCTGGCACCATCAATCTATCACGCGGCCCAGAATAACTCGAACTTTCTGGTGGGTCTGTAGGAAAGATAGGGCAACTGGGCAAAGGTTTTGGGTCGCAGGGCTATCACCTGGGTTACAATGCTCACACGGTGAAGATTCACAGTAAAGGTGTAAGCGAAGGGCCCGAACTCTCTAAAGAGGAGGACAAGATTTAGTACTGATTCAATACTATACTATTCGCTCGAAGTCGTTACACAAGCTTGAATGTCTGAGGGCTTGCTTCATGAAACAGATTCATGAGCCGGTCTAACGCAGTCTTTTCCCCATCGCCTGCTCTAGCCCGAACTTCAGAAACGTCACGCTGATATCTGGTAGCCCAGCTCCTCATGCTCGGCTCTGAGTTTGTATGCTCCGCTGAGATTGAGAAGCCCTGAGAGAACCCGTGCTCAACGAAGCGAACGTATCCAATGCGTTCATATGTAGCCTCGTCAGCCATCGCTGAACCCTTTTCTCGAATGACGAGACAGGCCATTTCGGGACACTTCCCAGTCTGGAGACCAAAGTCCGTGATACGGATGATTTGAACAGGCATTGACCATGGCCCCGGTTGGTTGATGATTGGTGCATCCAACTGAAATCCCCGGGTATGCGTGTCACCTTGAGCTACCCACATGTCTCCAACTACTAGCCAAATTGGACTACACCCGTATTCGACGAAGACTCCAGGCCACTTCACCAGAGTTCCATGGAGAGCGTAAGTCGACAGCAAGAGATGCGCGGAGCTAAGTTCTCCGGTAGGATCAATACCAGTAGGAACACACACTGCTTCCAAGACCTCTGCAACAGGGGCATAATCTTCAGTCCCTATCTTGCCCAGAGAGAACCAGCTACCTTTTCCTGAATTGAGGCAGTCGGTATCTGAGTCGAAACGAAGATACAGTTCGTTCTCATGTTCGAGAGAGGCCCATGACCACGTGGGAGCTCTCCACTCATCAGGCCGCAGGACAGGCTTATACACAAGCCAGAGAAGATCCAGATGAATTGAACTTCTCCAAAGTCCAGCAAGATATTGGTCCTGGACCTGTGAGTTCCACATCTTAGCAATACCGGCGAGAGCAGGGAATCTGTCCTTTGAAAAGCTCAAATTCAGCAGGGCGTAATGTTTGACCGCCTGTCTCCAAGCCTTGACACTTTGACCCCATTGAGGCGATTGAAGAAGCGAAGGTGAAAACTTGCTGTAATCCGGTCTTTCGTTGGCTCCATCGCTAGTGGTTGGTGCAGGCTCTTGGCTCTTTCCATTAAACTTTCCATTCAACTCTGCTAAACTGCCGGCGAAATGGATCTTGTCTGGCAAGATTTTCGCCCCAGAAGAGATCTTGCCACACTCACAGTTCATTGCAGAGTTGCACTCCCAGTTGACTTCAGCACCAGCGAAATGCACAACTCGTGAAGAAAGCAGCCGTTCTTGATATACCCAGGCCCGCCGATAAATAGGGAAGAAGTCAGAGAAACCGTCGACATGCAAGAGATCAGAGCACACTTGTAGTGGGAAATCTGTATCGTCTACGTCATTGACAAGTGACAGCTGCTGAGCCTGGTACTTAGGGTCTAGGGAAGAGGTGTAGAGCCCTCGGCTAGAGTCTGTTGCTTTAGAAGCCGCCAATGTGACATACGCATGTTGGTAGATATTTGCCATCTGGGCTGCTTCTTTTTGCCAGTCCAGTGTGTCATCTTGGATGATGCAGAGCGAATCGATCCATATGTATTGCAGACCGAGTCTGCGGGTGAAGTCGATGGCGTCCTGGAACGTTCGGGGAAGTGTTGACCAGGGAATTCCACACTTGAACTGGGAAACGTTGTCCTTCAGCGTGCGCACCAGGGGCTTTTTGCCCCACGGGTGACTCAAGCATGTATACATCCCCGTGGACTGTCCTGTCTCGTGCAGACGTATGTCGTCTGCCCCTGATCCAACGTCGATGACCCGTGTTGGCAACCTAGCGATGTCGGCCTTGCTGCAAAGGGGATGAGTAGAGGTACACTCATTGATCCAGCCCTTGATTGTCTGCAGTGTCTCTTCTGAGGCTGTATTGCGAAGGATTGGCTTCACGTCGCCCGAGGGCCCCTTGCCACGCCACAAGTTAGGAAATTTTCGCAAACGAAGAGCCGGATCGTCGTCTGCTACAAGTTTAGCAAGTAGCCACCGATGGGAAAGCAGTCGTTATGCAATTCAGCGGTCGAACCTACCACCAGGGATACAAAAGTAAATCGAGTTTCCCCCGTCATCGCGGATGGCCTCAGGCGTACGCGGATAGGGGACCGTCCATTTCAGGCACCGGCCCTCATTCAGATAGTCACCGTAAAGCTTCCAAACAGCTTCGAAGAGGAGAGTGCAGAATGGGCAACCATCTCTCATCTCCTGCGCCCAGGATTCCTCGTCTTCTAGGCTCTTTTTACAACCACGATGCCAGACCTGACCAGCGTTGTCATTTTCGACCCGCTCACACCATTTCAATAGCGCACTCAGCAATACAGGCTTGAATGCGAGGGGACGAGCTCCCAAAAGGCGTTGTGGTGGAGACTGTTGATTCTCGATAGATGATACCATTGAGCCCATGATGGCAACTGAGAACTCGCAGAGATGGTGACGCAAGGTTGCGGCATCAGGTGTTGCCCATTTCACCTAGTGCGGCTGATAGCCCAAGTCTCGTCTGACCAATCGGTTATCGGAATCATTCTCGTACTCCAGCAAATCAGCCGCTTGTTTCGCTCAGCTGGGTCTTGGCTCTCATGACATGCAGACGGCATTTATCCAATGAAGACAAGCCAATTTCTTAGAATGGGGTGGGCCATCAGCACAATACAAATATGTAGCTAGGAAGACATCTGTGAAACTCCTTATCCAACATGAAGCTCGAACACAGTGTAAACCCAGCCGTCCGGCAAAGCTATCGCGTGGTGGCGATAGATAATTCGATATGAATAAGGAAACTGACAAGGGAATGATTGAACAGAAAACAACAGTCAAGATGACAAGATATTGGTGCCGTGTGCTACGCGAATAGCCAAGACAATAATAGGTTTGGATGAGCGACTTCAGACGAACAACAGGGTTTCTCTGGCTGAAGAACTCGCCGAAAGTATATTGGACAATGCCATCACATGGCAATACGCGTGTAGCATCTAGATGGTCACCGGAACCAATTTGAGTCTTATTTGTAAAGGTTGGAAGTTAGCGAGCTATAGGCACCAATATACTCCATGCCAACTACCCCTTAAGATCCATAATCAACTTGATGTCAAAACAGGGAAGCCCTGAATCGCGTAGGTGTCCAACCCTGCAACCCCATGTGCCGTCCCAACTTACTCAAGCATCCAGCAACACCCCTCCAGCCTGCCCCTCACCGAGGAACCCGGCATCAGCAGCGATGTAACGCTGACATGACATCCCCTCCCCTCGCGGGTATCTCGCTGGAGTACGGTTATCTGTACGTTAGAAAATCAATATTCGTACGTTAACGCCACCATAAATGCAGCGCAGAGGCCCGCCTACCCCCAAAATTTGCGCCTAACACCAAAAACTCCATTTTTAGCTGGGTTAAACCTTACTTTCAATGCTAACCCCAATTTTCCTCCAATTAACGCGTTTTTAAGGTTACTGCGATGGCTACGCTTAAAACAACCTTACCACCCACCCTCTTGGAGGCCCAATTTGACGACCATAATGCTGCCTTTACTGCCCTCTAGGTGTAGGCAAAAAAGAGCTAATTTGCTGTTATTAAGCACTGCGCTACTAATAAAAACAAAGAGAACATCTATATGCAATATAACTACTGCTGCAATTACAGCAGTAAGTATATTAACAGCTTAAAGGGCTTCTGGCAGGCAACAACCTTACAAACTGGCTGCTTATAGCGTTATAGCGTTACATATAGCAAAAAAGATAGTATGTAGTTAATCTGCAAGCTGTGAGGTTAATATTAATATAACTACTTTGGCTCTCTTAATGCATCAGCTTATGCTGCCTACTGAAAAATAACTGATAAGGCGCTTAAGTTGATTAATATTCTCACTAATAGCATGAAGTTGACGTCTTATTAAATAAGGCTTGCTCTAGCCTATGCCTTCTTAGAGATGCCTCTTAAGCAGCAAGATATATATAATGCTAAAGCTAAACTTTAATATGCTAACTATAGGCTTTATATATCGACTGGCAAGCTGCTAAAAGAGCTGATAGAGCGAGGGATCTAGCACTGCGCTGATCTTAATGAAGATAGCAAGTTATGCGCTCTTTTTTTCTCATTTGACTGGTGCTGCAAAATGTGGAAAAAAAACCTTAATCTGCTCTCTATAGATGCAATATATAACATAAGTTATGTGTTTTTTTCTGTTTTTTTTATAGCTGATAAGCTAATATTATAGATTAATAAATTTTGCTTCCCTCTCTTTAAAATTAATATAACTGCTGTAACTAATGCTACCTTCTCTATTGCTTTTGCTGTTAGCCTATATGAAAACAAACAGTATTTTTTGTAGTGCTTCTAGGCATTTGAAGAGCTTTAAATTGAAGATAGTATTATGTTGCTATATATTATTATTACTGACTTTAATACTGCCCTCAAAAACGCAATTAATACTATCCTTCTTAATATATAATAATAACTCTATTTATAGCATGTTATAAAAAACGTCGTTAAATATATCTGCAAGAAGTAATAAGGCTTAAATAACGCTATAATTAATAGCAACACTCTAGCTAACTAGATGCTAGAAGAAGAGACTAAGATCTAGTTAACTATACTAACAGCTACTAACTCTAGATATAGCAACTTTATTAACAACTAAGCTAGCCTTCTATAAGCTTAAAAGCATGTTGCTTATATAAAAGAGGAGGCTGCCTGCTTTAAGTTATAGCGTCAACTATAAGAAGAGTTTTCAGGGCAAAAAGGTCTGTTTTTTTACTCTACACACCTTACGCAGTTAGTTAACTAATATTATTAGCAGCAATTATTAACTACCTTAACAATATATATTTTCACCTATGGTTTCAGTAGGCAGTCTCTGCCACGCGTTAATACTGCAACTATAGCGTTAATAGTGCAATCAGATGTATGCCAGGAGCCAAAAACCAGGGTTTTTCGATAATGTAAGCATATATAATTTCCCTAATTATCAGCTTTTTAGGGCATTTTGCTGAATCTGATAATGCCCTCCTCATGCTGGCACCAGCTTAGCTTTATGAAAAGTCACTCTGTGAGACCTTAAATAAGACAGTATGCTTTAGAAATAGCTGGCGCACTCTTGAGGGATTCTGCTGTCTGGTCTAGTATGTTAAAAAGCAGGGCTAGCATTAGGATTTAAGTGCTAAAGTAGACTTTATATATCTTTATTCTATATTAGTTATATTTTAAGTATTAAAATAAATATTTCTTAATAACTTATTGTTATTATTAGTATTACTGCTATAGTTATAGCTATAGTTGTTATAGCTCTAATTAATAATATTATTAATAAGCTTAGCCTCTAAGTAATTTAACACTTTAGTAGTATAAAGTAGGCATCTAAATATGCTGCTTTACTGCTATATAGTAACTATAATAACTTCTATTAAATATTTTATATCTTAAAGAGGAACTTTATAAATATTATAGCTTAGCTATAATATTATAACTTTATTAAAGATATTTAGTATTAAAGCTTTAAGTATAAGCTGATAATCAGCTTATATATATTAAGCTAAGAGGTATATTAGTATATAACTTTAAATAAATTTTAAATAGTATAAAGTATTATTTTAGAGATATATTAGTAAGTACTTACTAGCTTTATTGCTTTTTATAATAAGGTTATTAAGCAGCTAGACGCCTTATATATATTACTTTAAATTAAGCTGAAAAATAAGTATAGCTGCTTTATAAGCTGTATTAAAGCGATAGATAAAACTCTTTTGCCTGCTTATATACCTATATAGATAAAAAAGAGGTTTATTAGTTATAAGAGCTAGCTATAGCAAAATATACTTTATATAATCTGATTTAATAGAATATTTATATATATACTAGCAGGTATAGAAAGATCTATAAATAACATAATATTAATACAGCAAGTATATAGTTAATTATTCAACCTATTAGTAGGTTAGTACTACTTCAAAAATACTAGATTTACTTATAAGAAAAACATCTTAATACTTTTCCTCAGCAAGAAGTATTACTAAGCTGAAATAAAGGTATATATTAATATAATATCAGCAAAAGAAGTATATAATATACTTCACACTAGCAGAAAAGTAAGAATTAAAAACCTCTTTAGCAATATAAAAAAGCAGTAGCTTCTGCTTAAAAACTGCTTAGCAAAATACTTTTATAAAGATTAAGTTAGAATAATATATATAGTAACTATAGTTTATAACTTTATTACTCTCAAACAGCAAGATGATATACCTCTCAACTCTATATAAGATTAAGCGTTAGAAATAGCAAGAAGGCAGGCAAATAAGGTAGTCAGTATGAGGGCTGATAAGGTAGTGCAGCATGATATAGCGATCTAAGCGTAAGAAGCTCTTAAGGTGAAGCAGGCTTAAAGAAGGGATAATAATAATAGTAGGCGTAGCGATAATAATAATGCAATTGAAGTGGTTATATAGTGTAAGGTTAGCTAGCAAGGTAGGTTATTAATATTAATATTAACTTTGATATTAGAGTTAACGCTAGAGGTAGAGAGAAAAAGAGCTCTTTTTTTAATATAGTTAACTTAGCAAAAAAGGCTAATAATTACAGAAAAAAATTATATATTATTTAATAACTAATAAATACTAGCAAACAAATTAACAGTTAGTTATTAAGTATAATATTAAGCTTATTTAACTGCAATTTAGCTAAAAAAACTTCCTTTTTATTAATTAACTTAATACTTAACTAAGCAACTACTTCTAATATATAGGCTCTAAAGTATTAAGTAATATATAACACTGCGCTAGCCCTAATATAATGCCTAAATAACACCTGAAAATCACAGCTTATTATATTGATATCACTTAACCTTACCTTATAAGAGGTAGAAATTACCTCTCTAAGTTAATTAATCTCCTACTTAATATACCTGCTGAATTTATCAAACTGATAACTCCTCTCCTCACCCTACCTTATTAAGCAGCATTAAACTAGCTTTGCTAATAAAGCTATAGTAGATATAGCAGTATTTACTATAGGATTATCTTTAGAGTTATTAAAGTTTAACTGCTTTTTCTTTTAGTATTAAAAAGGCTTATTAAAAGCTACTTTAACTTCTTTTGCTTTATCCTTATTATTAGAAGTAATCTTAATAGTATTAGTATTACTTACCTTAATAATAAACTAGCCTATTAACACCTAGTCAGGCTATAAGACTCTATACTTATTAATAAATAGAAAGCCCTTCTTTTTAATAGCCTATAGGTAAAGGTTCTTAGTGATAAAGTCTTACTAGCAATCTTTTAATATATATATTATATCAGACTTATTATTATACTTAACGTCTAAACAGAAGAGGCTTTTAATCTTATGCTACTTATATAATAACAACTTAAACTTATTAATAAAGATCTTCTAAATATATCTTAGCAGCTTTAGAAACTCTACCTATATCTACAGCAAGATATTACCTATTATATAGTTAATATATAAGCTTTAATTATTAAATAAGTTCCTCTTATTAACTTATTCTTAAATTAAGATAAAAAATAACTATAAAGCTTTATAAAACTAAGTAACCTTTGCTGTTAATAAAGAGTAGGGGGTGTAATATTAATATAGCAGCAGTAAGGGCATCTCTGCATCCTCTCTAGCATTAGAGATCCTTATATCATCTTAAATACTATTGCTTTCTTTATTATCAAAAAGAGTGCTTAGAATTATTATTACAGTAGCTATTATTGCTGTTACTATCTAACTGCAAAAGAAGATATAAGAGTTAATAAACCTCTTATCTCTCACTTTCTTTTGCAAAAAATTTAATACTAATAAAAACCTCATACTAATGATCTATTTGCAGCAAAATGATGCATTAAGAAGGTAGTAAATTAACGCCTTAATTGCTAGTTACAGCAGTACAATAAAGCCTCTGAGATAGTAGCAATAGGGGTTAAAAGTCCTGGTTTTTAGCTCTTAGCATACATCTGATTGCACTATAAGGCTATATTATATACTAAGAGTGCTTACTATAAGCTTAAAAGCTAGCTAGTCAACCTAAACGTCAATTTTTATAAGCTTTTTATGCATATCAACCTTATAGTGACAACCAAAGTGAGTACCTACTAGAACATTATAGCTACTGAAGTTATATATATAAAAGACTACTAGCATATAAATGCTCTTTTTACTGTTAACAAGCTATTCAATTAGATCTTATACAGAGCCTAATCGATAATTTAAAGTTAATTTAAGCTAGCTAAGGCTTAAGCTTTCAATCTAACAATCCCTCACACTACCTACAGCAGTTTTTTTAGCCAGCAGTATAGCTTACCCTGCTAGCATAAACTCCTACTTCAACTACACATTAAATACAATATTAGCATAAAGCCTGAGATTAAAGTAATACAGCTATTAGCACTTAGCAATATTAATAAGCATTAAATCATTTAAAAGGACTTAATAAGTATACTATCTTTTACAGTTTGCATTAAAGAAGCTGTTACTAACTTCTAGTATAAAACCAAGTTATACTTAATGCTTACTGATTAATCTGAAACCCTAACATAATGCTAAGCTAGAAAAAAAGATAAGCTAACCTTATTGCAATCCCTTACATAAGATCTTCTTAATACGTTTTCATTAGCTATATAGCAACACCTGCTTTAACGCCTACTTTAATATATTTTTTAGCACCTTCTCTAACTCTTTTAATTACCTCACAAGCCTTGCAGCAAGCAATAGCAGCAGCATCAGCATACAGGCAAAGCTTCCCTCAACCTGCTGTAAGTCAGCAAAATATAGCAAGAATGCCCTCTGCATTTAAATATAATCAGCATAGCAACTAGGTTAGCAACACAGTATTACTTCAACTACAGCTAATTTTACTATTATTAACAGCCTCAAAATATTAATAAGATATGATTTAAGCAGGCAGAGTATAGAGTTACGTTAGGTAGGGTTTGCTACAGCAGTTTTCACAGTCAGCAGTCCCTAGAGGAGTGCTTAGGTTGTGGCTAAGCCTTTCGCCAGGCCTGGCGCTATTCCTAGGTGGTCAGAATCTCAGCTAGCTAGGTTTTTAGCTATAATTACTTACTACCAGCTTAACTAGCGCTAGCAAAACTGCTAGATTAATAGTTAATACAGTCCCTATTAACCTTTTTATCAAAATCTTAAAAACGCTAGATCTTATTGAGTTATATTAATTGCTGCAATAAAAATCAAAATCTGAAAAGTTGCATAACTTCCAGAATCCCTAGCCTCTGATTTAGTTGAAACTGTAGTTATTTTGATCTGTATTCAGCCACACCCAAAAAGGCGTGGCGGCCTATGCTAGCCGAAATTGCCGACTTTTTGGGGGGCAGATGTGGCGTTAACGTACGAATATTGATTTTCTAACGTACGGATAACTGTACTCATCTCGCTGCATCTCCCCACCCTCCCCCCACCCTGGGGTGTGAGTGGCCTGTAATTTGTTTGAATTTCTCTTGTATTGGTCTTGGTACACTGCTTTATCCCTCAACTCTTCATCCTGCCGTTACTACACGATCTGAGTGATCGACAAGGCCCTCAGCAGAGCGGCCTTGTAGGCAGCATATTCATGGCCCTGGAGAACCGTGGTGAGATTTTGCTCCGTCTGACCTATCATCCCCTGTCGACACATTCTGTAGGCGCAGTATAGAGCTTGCGTCTCTAGGCCTGTTAGCTGCAGACCAGCCCGCCTCTAGATGCTAGCACTAAAGACGAATAGGGTGATAGTATCCTTAGCGCTAAGCCTAATAGTGTTAGCAAAGAACTCTTGCATTTATCTAAGCTGTAGCCTTTGCATACCTCAAGCAGCTGCTTAAGGGTTAGCATATATAACACCCTCTAGGTTAAAGTTGTTATTAAAGTTGTTAAGTTATTAGTTTGCTATTATATTATTTAATAGATAGAGAGTATTAGCTACTTACCTTACTGCTGCTCTCCTTATATAAGGTAAGGTTCTTAGAACCTTAGTAGCTGTAGCTGTCATAGCAGAAGAAAAGTTATTTATACCTTATTAACTTCGTCTTCAATGTCACTCTTCATCTCTCTGGAGACCTCTATGTCTTCTAGTACTGAGTATAGTACTTCTGTGTTCACACCTTGGGTTATATCTATTAGGGTTGCTTGGTCCTTATCTATATCTACCTTGCTGTATATTGTACCTCGGCTGCATCTCCCCGTCTTTAAACGGCAAGAACACCACTCTCAGGCCGCCTGAAAGCCTGGATTACTCCAACCGATTGGGCCCGTGCCTTGCTCCCGCATGCAAGGAACACGAGGATCTCGCCCGGGGGCCGGACACGCGGAGAACCTGCAAATTAAACTAAATGACAAAAGCCACGCTCGAGGGCCATTGGGCTTGACGTCGTATCCAGGTGCCGTCCGGCACGTTGCCGCTTTGTTAAGAATGCGGAACTCTAGATTTGCTTTAAGGCTGCTTCCCGCGCTGCTTCTTTCGCCCTTGGCTGCTTATCTGCTTCTCGATACCGACAGGGCTGAAGTTGAGATGAAGTCTCTCGGTTCCTTTGCGCTTTCTCTGGCGTCGCTGCCTTTGTGCTCTGGCGCGCTGTCGTTTGGGAGGGGTGAAGATGCTGCCTCGACGTTCCTTTCTGGGCTGATTGCGTCGACACAAGCCATCGAGAAACGGTCCCCAAACGCCTCCTGTCAGCCAAATGGCCTTGCGGTAGACCTCGGATATGCGAAGTATGAAGGCTATAGCAACGCCACGAGCGGGTTGAACATCTGGAAGGGGCAAGTTCATTATCCGCTATGAGGCTGAGCTCCAGCTGACCATTTTCAGCATCCGGTACGCAGCGCCGCCGACAGGCGCCCTTCGCTGGCAACCTCCTCAACCACCGTCTGTCGAAATTTCCAATGGGACGATATCCGCTACTGAATTTGGTCCTTTCTGCCCGCAGAACTACCCCGCCGTCCCAGGGGCACCATTCATCCCCGGCTCCGAAGACTGCCTTTTCCTCAACGTGTATGCGCCGGCTGGCGCCAAGAATTTGCCGGTAATGGTTTGGATTCATGGTGGCGGATACGGCTTTGGTGATGGACGGCAGGATATGTCGGAGATCCTCGGCGCAAACGACAATGGCTTCGTGGTGGTGTCTATCCAATATCGCGTAAGCTGTTCTGTCTTCAGGTCCCGGCGTTATTGCGCAAGACTAACCGCCAACAGCTCGGTGCTTTTGGATATCTCTCTTCTGCTGATGTTAAATCTCGAGGCGTGGTCAACGCAGGATTACTGGACCAGGCGCTCGCTCTTGCTTGGGTCCAGAAGAACGCCTGCAAATTCGGCGGGGATCGCAAAAGGGTTACGATTACCGGCGAGTCGGCTGGCGCAGGTTCGGTGATGTATCACGCGCTAGCAGCTGACGGTAGCCTTGGATCGTTGTTTTTCACGAACGTGAGTGATAGGTTCCGCGGCATCATGAGTTCGACTGCTGACTTAGAGACCAGGGCATTGCGGCTTCACCGTACCTCCCGTTTCAGTATGGGTTCGACGCCGAATTTCCGACTCAGAGGTATCAAGCTTTCGCGGAGAAGGCGGGTTGCTCCTCGGAGGCGGACGTTCTCGAATGCCTTCGAGGAAAGGATAGCATGATTCTTCAAGAAGCTAGTGCAAACACCACTGCCGAGCAGACTTATGGCCGATGGTATGTCTCTTGAATATGGCTTAAATGATTCCATTTGCTAATCGAGATATCTAGGGCTTTCTCCCCGGTCACTGATGGAGTATACATCAAGAGCCTGGCCAGTGAGCAGTTGACACAGAAGAAAGTCAATGGTGAACGTCTTCTTGTCGGGGTACGTTGATCCGTGGTTGATGTGTGACCATGGCTGACATTAGAGCGACAGAACAACGCCAATGAAGGCCCTCTCTTCGTACCTCCCAACATTGCCAGCAACTCCGATCTCACAGCGTGGCTCAAACTTTCGTTACCCAACCTTTCAGGGGCACAGATCGACGACATAGTAGCAAAGAACCCGACAAAGACCGGGGCAAACGACACTCGCTTTGAAACGAACGGGCTGACGGGTCTCACGGCCCTGGATGTTAGCCAAGCCGGGGCGGGACCACTGCAGCAAGCCATCGTAAGTTCGCCTCGTATCCATTCAGAACCGATGTGCTGACGTGAGCCTCAGAACATATACGCCGAGCAGACGTTCGTCTGCCCGAGCTACTGGCTCTCCTCCGCCTTCGCGGGTCCCAAGTCTGCCTGGCACTACCAATACTCCGTTCCCTTCGCCTGGCACACCTCCGACGTCCCCGCATACTTTGGGCCGGCGACCCCGAACCAAGGCTCGGAGTTAGTTCTGGCGTTCCGAAAGATTTGGGGCAACTTGGTTACGAAGAATGACCCGTCCATCAGCAATGAAGAGGCAAATGGTGCATCGAGCGCTGATTCGGCTGCGAAGAATGGCGCGAGCGAGTGGCCCGTTTGGACGGAGACGGAGCCCAAGCAGTTGAATCTCAACCAGACGGGGGGCGTGCCGTATCAGTTCACTACGCAGTGGGGTGTGACCGTAACGCAATTCCAGGCGCCTGGACAGGTGAATGCGATTGCTGTCGTGCCCGCAGATTCGTGGGAGGGCGGACGCGGGGCTAGGTGCGAGTTTTGGAAGACGTTGGCACCGAGCATCCCGGCATAGTGCGCGCGAGATTCCCCGATTAGAGAGGCACCAGAATCTTTTGCTGGTGCGGCAGAAGACGTTTTACTTCTCCATTTGTACAAAATTTACCGAATATTAAGTGACCAGGGATTTGACCACGCTCGCAATTGGCGGTATGGACGTGAATAAAACAGTGATGGTGCCGAACAAGCTCATGGACAGACTGGACAGCGCAGCCGCACGGGGATCAGTCCGGAGAAGCAGGGCCGTTGCGATGGCGGATGAGTTGGCGCCGAGCGTGACGCCGCGAGTAATATAGTCATCTGTTCACATGTCAGCCCTTTCATCCATCTAAGAAAGCCGGACCTCTGACCTTCGGGAATCTTGAACCATCCCAGCATCCGCTGTCCAACAAGCACGCCCACGATACCGCTCATAATGGCAATCGCAGCAACCGTGTTCGAGTCGCCTCCCAGATTCTCCGTCGCAGGCAGCGCGAGAGCTAGCGTCAAGCTGCGAGACGCAAACGCCAGGGACCTCTCTGCGCTGATCCCGATGGCGAAGCAGATCTTGGGGTACAAGAAGAGACAGCCGATGGACATGGCGATGTTGGGCAGCACGATCGCGACGAAGTGCTGCTTCAGCTCACGACGGTATTGGTACATTGGTAACGCAAGCGACACGATGCTCGCGTCGAGGACGGTGCTGAACATGTCTCCGGCGCCCGGGAGGCGGCCAGAGTGGGTGTGGAGCCATAGGTACGTGTAATTCGCGCCTGTTCGGAAAGATCGTAAAGTCGTTGGTAGGCTGTCACCTCGGATTGCTGCCAATGCCCAGATGCTGAGGACGGAGAAGAGTGAAGAGACGAGCACGGGGTGGAGGTACTGGCGCCAGTTTGCCGGGATGGAGACGGCGGCCATGTAGATGAGGACAATGAGGCTCAGGTGGAGAGGCATGCCGTATCCTGTTACGTAGTAGACGGGGAAGCCTATGAAAAGGAAGATGGCGGCGTAGATGGCGACGTCTAGATGGGCGCAGATCCATGCGGCCCAGAGCTGGACGCGTGGCATTGGCAGAGGGACTTGGGGAGGGAGGGACGTATTTTGGACTGTCAGAGCCTCGCTTTCGTTGTCGGAGGCCCGTAGAGGGCTGTTCGTCGCCGGAAGGAAGTTATGGGTTGCGTTTTGGGAGGCGGGCGGTGGCGCGATGGTGTTGAGGGATAAAGAGGACGGCGCGGCGGAGATGGTACGCGATCCTGGAGTCGAGTCGGTGCGTGGAGGAGTGTCGGCGAGCGGGATCTCGTCGGTCTCGTTGCCCATCTCTTCTGCGCGTTCTGTAAGGGCGCGTTTAGAGGAGCCGAGGAGGAGTTGTAGGCCGCGAGTGAGGTATGCAGCGAGGGCCATCATGATGACGAAGCCGATGACTGGAGGGCGTTAGCAGCTGCTTTTACAAGGGAAGTGAGGCTTCTCACTGAATACGGCGATGATCTTCATGACTTCTATGATTCCTATGGAAGGACTGAGGGCGAGCATGATGAAGGAGGGAGTGAAGAAGACGTTGATCCATCGGAGGGACCAACCAGCCTCCCAGAGTTAGTTGCTGCGGTGAACCTGGGCAGTGATATGCTTACCGGCACGTCAATGACCGCGACAATAGCCTTCGTTTTGTGGTTCCCAAGAACCAACTCCAACAGGAGCAAGCCGAAGAACAGCAGAATGAGACAGGCGACGGAAGCTGGGAACGAGACGCCGACGGTCTGGAAGATGACGCTAACGCCGAAGCATGCGGCGAGCATGGCCATGATGCCGAAGGGGACGTAGAGCCACGAGACAAGGAGTTTCGGAGACGATTGAAGTATAGCCTGCTGACAGTATTAGGAAACCCACGTTTTGAAGTCTTTTGATGCGATTGGGACACGAACCAGCTTTATCGCCTCAAAGGCGTCCACGGAGTTGATGAGCCATTGCGGCCCGGCGATAGGGCGGTTGCTCGCGGTTGTCATGGTCGCTTTTGGGGGCTCAAATGCATCACAGGCTGTTATTCCTCTTCAATTCCACGGAGATGGCCAGACACGCAATTATATTCATCAGTGGCTCTGACTCAAGTTACATACAACAGCAACTCGGTGACGTCGCGAGGGATGAGAAAAGTTCACAGCGGACGATGTCGCTGCCCGATCCAGTCCGAATTAGTCAATCCCCTTCGGTTCTAGCGAATCACCTCCGATGCCGCGCCGAGACACCCACTGTAATTTAGTCTCTGTGTCAGCGCTGCAGCGCCGTCTGCTGAAGAAATCGAGCTTCCATGTGATAAGGGGCGCCGCCTGGGATATCTTTGCTCAGGCACTTGCTGGTAGGCCCGCCGATCGGCATTACTTCCGAGGGAACGGAACACATCCGAACGGCGATGCACTATCTGATGCCGGAGCTAACTTTTCGCAATTCTCGCTGGAGGGATAAGAAGTGACCACCGTCAGTCCTGAACATTGGCTTACAGTCTTTGCTGTTTAAACGACCGACTTCCCAACGTCACCGCTTGCCCTTCACTGCTGCTGGTGAGGTTCCATCCGACGCAGCAAAGGTCAAGCCCCCACGTCTATTTATCACAGTATGTGAGTATCGAAAGCACAAAGAATCTCATTTTCTGCGTCTGCAAATACCTCCAGCTAGTAAATGCTTTCCATGCCAACCTTTTCCCCGATTGTCGCAAGTCAATATCTCATTATGACCGACTCCAAAAATAAATACCATGGCAACCGCGTGCCAGCTCGAAAGCAACCTTCTATGTCCTCTCTGATTGCCGTAGATAACGTCGATGCGCTGTCGTTGCTGCGTTCGTGTACTTCGCATCAAAACTACCATCGGCGTCTACTTCATCCGGAAATTGGAAGCCAGGACACGGAAACCAACGTCCTGGCGTGGAACGACGCTGTCTTTGATGTTTGAATGGCGACTGTTGAACGCTTTCTCGGTCTGCTTGAGTAGGTTGAAGACTTCTGTGATGGAACTGACCAGCTGGTCGTTCACACCCTTGACGTTCTCGATCTCAACCCACGTGCGCTGTTGATCGTGGAATACCGCCAAGGTTTTCTGGCGCGCCTCACCTAACGATCATGTCAGTCATTGGAGAAGATATAACAGTATTGGCAATCATAGAACTGTTAGAAGATGCAAACATACCTTGCCTCCGTCGAACCCATTCCTTCACCTCGTCAATTGTGACTTTGGTGTTCTGACATCTGACGAAATGGGTTGGCTTCAGGACGATGAGTACAAAGACATTCTTGATGTGAGAAAAGTTCTTTGAGAAAATGGCAAGCTCGTAGGGGCAGAAGGGCAAGTTCAAGTGTTCGCGGTGGTTGTTGGTCAATTGGGGCCAACATCTAACCCTGCATTCCAGACTTTTGCACCTTTGGCCGTTGAAGTAAATGCCGATGTTGCGAATGCCTGGCTCATGAATCCCATAGGCATTATGTCGACGGAAGAGTTCAGTGGCACGATCTCCCCATTCCATGTCCATGCCTAGTCGCATTTCCAGGGCAAGAACATCTTGGTTGGCGCGCAAAGCGAGGTGGACATTTCCTCTGAGGGACTCGAACTTGGCGCCGAACTTGTGCTCGATGAAAGACTTGAAGTCTGGAATAGCGCCGCCAAGTGTCATGAGCTCCTTGAATTCCGAATTATTGGTGAAGTGGCTTGCTTGAAATTTCACCATGCCGCCGCTCGACGTCTTTCTTCCTGGTCCTAATCCGCGAAGTACACATCGCGCATGCACCACGGCCGGAGAATAGTTGACGGCTGACTCTAAAATCATGTTCTTGATCTCAGGAGGAAGGCGTGGGAACAGAGGAAAGGTCGAGAGGGGCTCGGTCTGCTCTTCGGAGTTTGCTGTGGACGGAGAGGCTGCGTTGCTGACAGGGGCAGCTTCATCAGCATCGGCGGCGACAGTGGAGACCGCATGCGGCTCATTGGAAGAAGATGCGTTTGAGGACGACTTTCCAGAAGATTGAGTCTTGCTTGCCATCTTGCCCAGTTGGTTGCAGATGACCATCGGGGCCTCCGAAACAAAGTGTGTCTAAGGTAGAGATGGTTAGTTAAGTCGAGCTGCTAGAATAGAACTTGTTAGGTAGAAAATATATCGTGTTGGAGAGCGGGCTGGTTGATTTTTGGGGGATTGAAATATTGTTCATAGAATGGTTGAAAGGTGCATACCTCAATTCGGGGAGTGACTTGGTCGGGATGAGATTATTTTCCAAAAGGCGTCGAGTTGTGGTGAAGCCACAAGAGGCTGCTCGAGTGTCAAGATGCCCGATGAAGGAAGAGCAAATCGGCCGTCCACGTGGCGCAAGCCCGGACCCAAGTATTTCTGGTGGTTTGAAAACGGGAGAAATCGTAGACCCTAGAAAGATGAAAGGTGACGGATTTGGGTGAGGAGATCGAAGTCCTCCCCTGGGATGGTAGTTGCTGAGGTTGCGGGCCTGGAGGTCAGGGTGAGGCCTCGTTTGTGGAAGAAGAAGGGAGAGTGAGGTGGAGATGGGGAGAAGATTTTTCTTTTTGGATGGTTTCGCTGCTTTTTGAAGAAGGAGCCGCAAAATGGAAGGCGCGTGTGCTTTCCTTCGTCCTCTATTGAAAACTTGAAGGAGCCGTCGCTGCCAAATTTCAACTGCCAAGGCAAGAGCCGTCAGACTTCACACTGCTCGCCTTCTTTATTCAGAAGATGAAAGCGTTTCTCACCTACCCACGTGACATGTTTAACACCAAGAAATGTCTGTTTTCTCTTGAAGCCTCCACAAGCCGCGACGTTGATGGTAACCCCATCACTGTTCCACCCCCCTCCCCCCCTTTGTTCAGTACCAGTACAAATAACCAGATGGCCGTCCAGAAACCCTTATTACTTTCCTGCATCTCAAATCAAATGATTCGAATCAAACAAGGTTGGTCAACCCTCAGGTCGTCCACCATCTGCCCATTCAGCTGTATGTCGTGCTCAGCGTACCTTTGCGTGCCATCAGACATAATACAGACTGCTGGCCCGATGATCCTCCCTTTGCGCACTGGCATTCTGTGGGAGTTCTGCGAACCATACGGCATTGTGTTCTCAGATCCCGCCAAACCACCTATCGTATCACGAGCGCTACGGGTGAGGCGATTCATCCAGCTCGACTCAGGGGCCGTTGCAGCCGTCTGGCCAGCCGTTCGGGAAGGTACGCTCCTCGAAGGAGACTCTTCCGTCTGTAGTCTCATCACCAGCATAGTCGCCATGAAGCGTCCAGTTTTCTTCCCGCTCATTATTTGCCCATGCCTGCTGCGGTCCTCGCCAAAACGCCACACCGGGGCCAGAACGTCGTCGGGCTCAAGACCACGCGGCCCGAGTCCGAAGTCTCCGCGAAGTTTGGACAAAGACCCCGCAGTATCCCAGATGGAGATGCACTCTAAAGGCTCCAGTTTGAAGAGACAGAATTCTTCAAGGATTGCATGTATCTCCTCTACCAAGCGCATTTGATCGGAATTCATCGTCGATGACGACGAGCCAAGCACGTCAGAAATGGTGCGGGCGATGGACTTTTCGTCAATTGCCCAATCTGGCTTGCGGAACCTGATGGTATTGCAGAAAAGCATGGACATCGTGTCGATCTCGGCCCTGCAGTCATGCGTTGATGGGAGGAAGCCTTGTAGAATATCTCTGACCCGTCTCAATGCCATGGCTGACGATCCGTTTCCATTCGATATCGGAGAAAGGGCTTGAAGGCGCGATAACCCCCGGCCTCTGTCTCCACCCGCAGAGTCGTGCCAACGGATGTACAAGTGATCGCGGTCAAAAAAGACTTCTGTAGTCCGGTTCTCGGTCCAGTGCGGGACTTCCTCACGGTAATACGATGCCCGGACTCTCTGTTGAGTGCGTTTGGCACCCGGCTGTAGTCGTCTTCCAAATTCACTCGGCGGAGTGTGAATCGTGGCATGTGGTTGCAGAAGAACGGCCACTTCTGGGAACCCAGGTCTGGATGGATAGTCAAAAAGGTCGAGGTTGCCATTCATCGTGTGGTACGGAAGGTCTCGGCGTCGTTCTTTGGACCAGTCCGGAACCCAGGACGGAAACCCACTATCAGAGGCCACTGATAGCTGCCCAAATTCGAACAGATGAAGAAGCATCTGCAGCGCAGTTCCTTGGCTCCGACGGAACATGATCTCTGCGAGTCTTTTATACATGCTAGTCCATGGAGCCTTATTGTAACCCAGTGTAAACGTCTCGTCCTCGGGAATGAGACCGTACAAAGCGGCGATGCGATCCTGTTGTTGCGCACATCCTGCTGCGTGAAAGTTCCAAAGCAGCTCCAAGATCGGCTTTCGTTCGCTGACCAGGTTTTGTGTGACGCGCAGCTCATAGCTTACCACGCTTTGTACATACTGAAGTCGCTGGGCTGCGGAGATGAGCCAAGAGAGACCGAGTGAGTGTCCCCCGCAATGGATCTTTGCTTGGCGAGCGAGGCACGCCTCCTGGATGATCCAGCGTCGCGTGAACCACGCACGAGTGAGAAAGATTCTCATGTGAAAGATGTAGTCGGAACCGAGGATCTTCTCCATCGCCGCAGCCGTCTGCCGTGCCATGTCAACGGGAAGCCTGGTCTTGTTTGGTATCATGGCCACGACACGCAACGCAGCAAAAACCTTGGCAGTCACTTCATCTTCGTCGCCTATCCAAATGTGGACTTTCTTCGCACCCTCGTAGATTTCACCCATCAGGGGTACCTGCTGCGCCTTTTCGTCGTCGTCTTTCTGGTTCAGACAGATGGCGTCGATCCATAGGTAGCGCGGCATATCCAGATTTCTCATGTGTCGCAAGAGTGAATCGACGATTGGGGTGATCATGAGCCGAGACGAACCCTGGTCAATGAACAGGGGATGCGAGAAGATGGGAGGGCCCCAAGTGTACGATACGGCCGAGTAACCGCGGGTTCGATCAAGAGCTTCCAGTTGTCGCGAGCGACTGTACTGGATTATTGAGCAATGCAGAGGCGCATCAGGCTGCGCGGCCGGCTCGAGGACGATGACACGGATTGCATCTTCAGTCCAAAGAGGGGAGTATTCATACTCGCGCACCGAGGAGAAGTCCATCTCGGGAGCTTAACATCAAGTTTGCGATAAGATGGTTTGCCAGGTTAGCTGTGCAACTGCAAGTTGAATGGTTTGCGGGGTTTTCCATGCCGCTCATGATCCGAACATGGGCCCTGGTGCACCGCATGCTGACGTGATAGGTTGACATTGTGATCAGGCTGAGTCGATTGATAAGCTGGCTTGCGGTCCAACAGCATAAACATTCTTCATGGTAAGTGCGAGAACTGCTTGAGCTCGAGCAAGGAGGTATTTTGAAAGAACGAGTCGGACCTCGAGTCCTTTGGGAGGGGTGAGCGGCACGCCTGGGCTTTACTGACCTGACGGGGCGACAGCCCTTCCTTCGCCGTCGACATATACAAGACAAGTTGCTTAGCTCCAACGCCGTGACTTCATACAGGAAATACAGGAAGTATTTCTGGCCTCGAAATCAAAACTCATATTTGTGAGGAGCTTTTCTTGATGGTGGCATAATTGCTTCGAATTGCAATAATATCTCCCGTACAATGACCAGTGGGTCCGAACTCGATGTCTTTGTATATGCTTTTCCATCCGCTCGTTCTCGCTCTTCTCCCTCATCAACCATCAACGTCGCTTATGAAGTAATCGCGGGCTCTTCATCGCGATGATGCATCGATCATGATCAAGAGTTTTGCTAGCCGGGCAGTGTACCCCATAAAACCAGCGTACTTAATACTTCTACAAGGACAACAGCAGTAGTAGAGAAAACGATAGGGGTAGCGATAAAGATAACGCCGATAGACGACGACGACGACGACGACGACAGACGACGACGACGACAGACGACGACGACGACAGACGAGTACGACGACAGACGAGGACGATAGACGACGACAACAGACGACGACGACAGACGACGACGACAGACGACAACAATAGACACTGCCCAGCTAGCAAAACTCATGTTCAAACCCAAGCCTTCGGCGTCCTAGGTAGATACTTTAGTCATCTGGCAGCTTCCACTGCCGCGATCAATGACAAGCGATCGGGTCTTCGGATCTAGTTTGCCGAAGCGGTCATCCGTGAATGACAACGTAATCGGACGCCGTGCGAAAGCTTACTGTCGCTCGCCTGGGTAGCATCATACGTCTCCATCGTTCTGCCTCGGCATTTTCGCGCTCCGCACGCGCTTGATCGCGTTAATGAGGCCCCGGTCGTTAAAGGACCGATTCTCACGGCCGAATTCCGGACTTGCTCCGCTCGATGCCCGTTTGCGGCGATGAAAGAAACCGAAAACCTCGTATCGGCATCAGCAAACAGCTCACCAAGTAAATCTTCGGAGCCGAGCGGAGTAGGAAGAAAGAAACTCCTCAAAACGTTCGCCCGACTGCCGAGCGCTGGTATCAATGTGGTCGAGATCGACATCAGCACACCCGTCGTTGTTATCGGTGATATTCAGGGGCACGGCGTCGGGTTTCCCAAACCGTGCTTCCAACTTCTTGGAAACGGTACGGTGATCCTGATTGCAGGCGGTGACTGGAATGCCAACGACTCTCGCGAACCAGTTGATCCGAACTCCAAAGTCGATGACGATGAGCTCATACACGAGATAAGCTCCGCTCTTGAGCGCCGGTGCCGGGTGAACTCCCATTAAGACGGATAAGCATACTTTCTGCCGTAGCGAACTCTTCTTTCCAGCTCAAGGAATTCTTAGTTGTAACGCCAACCTCGTGTTTCCGCTTCCAAGGCCATGAACATGTCTCACTCCCGCCCACTCTCAAACGCCGCTTCTTCCCACGATCGACGCCTCCACATTCCATCCACGCCCCTTCAGACTATTGCGTAGTGTCTTGGCCCTGCAACAATCTCTTACACCAAGGCCGGATCCGACAACGTCTCCTGGATGCGACCCCACTGAACCGGCTCTCGCGTGCAGAATGCAAAGAACAGAGGAAACTTAAACGACCTTCTCGTGTCCTTCTCGTGGGTTGTACCAAAGATAGCTGCAACTTTTCCCCATTCGTTAGCACTATGAACGCCAAAACGGCGAGCGCACGCGGATCTCACGCCATGACCGTCCGCATTCGTCGACCTTCGGGATTCAATCTTCGCGATGTTGCTGAACCTTCTTGATGAATCTGTGAAGCGAGCGGATTCCACCATGACCGTTTCCGGGAGTTCACTCTCGATAAATCTCTTCGACATGAAAAGTCTTCGGCGAAGGAAGTGCCTATATCAAGACCCCATGAGCCGGTCCATCAAGCCTCCTTTCTTCTCATCATCACAACACCAATCACAAGAACAACAATCACAATCATAACAGTCTTTCGTTTGAAACTCCACATTCGCTAACAATGTCCCGTCTCATCCTCGCCGCGGCCTTCTTGGCCGGCGTTCAAGCCCAATCCTCCTCGACCCAGGTCACCACCGTTGTCGTTCCCCCGACTACGACCGTCACTCCTGGCACCGTGTCCACCGTGACGCCTGCCGGTACCACCGTCATTGGCTCCGGCACTGACACCACTGTGACAGTCCCGGCATCCTCCAGCGTCAGCTCCATTGTCGGAACCGACTCCTCGGTTGGAACCGTTTCCTCCGTGGTCACTCTGCCGGGAAGCGATACTGTCACGGTCTCCGCCCCGACTTCCACCACCGTGATCACGGCCACGGACGCTTCCGGTGCGACCACCATACCGGCCACCACCTCCACTTCCTCCTTCATCGACCCCGGCCTGTCTCTCTCCACCACCTCAACTTCCTCCTTCATCGATCCCGGCTTGTCTCTTTCCACGACCTTCACCACGACCACTGACACAGCCATCGTCACCGTCCCTCCAGTGGTGAACACCTCCCTCCCGGTGCCCCCGGTTGACCCTAACCAAACCTTCATTTCGACCACAGTCGTCATTGGAAACTCTACGACCGTGATCCCCTTCGTCCCGATCCCGCCTACAGTCGCCCCCGTGCCTCCTCCTAATAACGGCACCGGTCCCCCGTTCAACAACGGCACAGGCCAGCCCACCATCACCCTGCCTCCTCCCGTCGTGACCATCCCTCCCCCTACCGTCACTACGACTTGCAACTACAATGGCACCTGCAACATCGTCACCCTCCCGCCTTGCATCACCGTAACAACCTGCTACGCCAACGGAGCCTGCGTGCCCGTGACGACCATCACCTACCCCATCACAACTCCCACGCCTCCCATCGTTCTCCCCCCTCCTACGACCCAGCCGTTCGTGACTACTGCCACGCGCTGCCGCTTCAACGGAACCTGTGAGACCATCACCAGAACCTACCCCGTCCCCCCTATCATCACCACCGGTCAGACAACTAGGACCAGAACCTACACCACCTGTGATACCAGCTGCCGCACGGTCACGACCGTTCAAACCGCAAGCTACACCCGTGTCATCCCCCCTGCCAGCTTCACCACCCGCCCTACCGTCCCCGGAACCCCCCAGCAGCCCTCTCAGCCCGGCGTCCCTGGAACTCCTCAGCAGCCGACTGGGATCCCCGGCCAGCCCCCCGCTCAGCCCTCCGTCCCGGGGACTCCTCAGCAGCCCTCTATCCCGGGAACTCCTCAACAGCCTTCCCAGCCCGGTGTCCCCGGCACCCCCCAGCAACCTTCTCAACCTGGTGTCCCGGGTACTCCTCAGCAGCCGACCCAGCCTGGTGTTCCTGGTACACCTCAGCAGCCGACCCAGCCCGGCGTGCCTGGAACTCCCCAGCAACCTTCTCAACCTGGTGTTCCTGGCACCCCTCAGCAGTCCACTCGGCCGGCCGGCCAGCCCCCTGTCAATCCGGGCCAGCCCACGACTGCAGTCCCGCCCGTTGCCACCGGCACCAGCCGCCCCGGTTCAAGCCCCACGCCGGTGGTCACTGCCGGCCAGAAGGCTCTGCGTGTCGAGATGATGAGCTTGGTTGGAGCCATCGCTGCGGGCATGCTCCTGTTCTAAAAGCACCGCATCACTTCATGAGCATTTTGCATATGCTTGCAACGAGAAAAGTCGACCTTTTGTTTCCTTTGTCAAAGGCCCTCTAGAATGTGGCTGAAAAAATATAGATCGCAATAGAAGTTGAACGAAGGGATCTCTAGATAGAGATGATAATGACCAATAATAATAATGATAATACCTTTTTGTCTTCATGGGTGACTTGTGAGCTACCATTGTGCCCTGGACTGCCATCTATGAACCTCTTGTTCTCCATCATGTCCGTCAGGCAACCCCTTTGACCTCATACATTAAAGTTTAAGAACCAGTCGGCAGTATGAAGTCCTCCTTTCTCCGTCACTTTTATTTACGGTCTTCGGAACCTGCAAAGTCTTCAGACGTTCGAACAAGGTTCAACAACTGAAGGTTCTCACGCAAGCAGACCAACCCTATAAGAGGCAAGTTTCCTGGCACATAACACGGACTTGGGACATTCAACTCATTCCCACATCGCAGACTCGGAGCGCTGTACTTCTTCTGTTCCGAACAATACAGAATCCATGGAGAATTGTGACCTTGATTCCGCCTATCGGGAGGGTAGGCAGGAATGCGAGGCTTACGCTATTAGCGCAATGTTTGTGCTTTTGGCTGGATTTCTCTTAGGTCTTGTCATCCATGCTCTTGCCCAACCTGGCGCTGACGCGCCATCTCAAGCTCAAGCGTCCGACGAAAGCTCGGGTGTTGCTCAGCCTCATGACATTACGCCCCATGAGCCCGCAGGGCTTCCGACGACATCAGGTACAGATATACCCGTCACAAGCATTGCCGATGCCGTCGTGACGGACGCTCGGCAGCGGAAGACAGCCCTCATTTCAAGCGCCAAAGCAACGAAACGTAGTGCGATAGCTTCGGTTCATCCATTGCTGCTCACCGCACCTCTCGTCTTGACTGCCGATCCTCGACCACCGTTCCAACCGAACTGTCAAAGCTTGACGCAGATACCGAGGACTGCGTTACCGCCGTGGGAAATTGCTTTCGAAGCCAACGTCAAACACAGCCGCCTCCTGCGCCTCCCGGAAGAGATCTTACTTCTTACCCTGCAATTGGCTGACATCCCCGACTTATACATGTGGCGCCAAGTCTCATTCACATTCTGGCGCATCTATCAGAGTAAGTATTTCCGGAATTTCCATCGGAACGGCAAGTTGGTCTGTGAGATCGTCAAGGAAGGGTTGAAAGGCTTCGAGCACGATGAAGAGACGATCAAACGGGCAACAAAGCAGGCGTATTGTAATGAGTGCATCGGCATGAGACAATCGAGAGACATCGTTAGTCCCATACGGAGCCTCGAGTTCAAGACGCTCTACTGTTCTTTCTGTCAAACAGAACATTCTCGATCCTGTTTCTCGCACAAGGAGCGCCAGAAGAAGTATGTCGGCCGTCGCTGTATTTCATGGGAGGGGCACTTCCGAGTCTGCCCTCACGAGACTATGTCTATGCCGTTGATCCTACAATACATCGATCATATGGGCATTACCGGCAAGGATCGTCACATATACCAGAGTATTGTCATTTGCCAAGTTTGCCAGGCCGTCGCTGGCAAGCTTGCGGGGGAGGACATCCACATTCGCAATAATATTACTCCCCCAAAGGTTTCATTAGTGAACGCGGGGCCGGACTTCCGAGACCGTCCTCAGGTCATGTTCTCAATCGATTGGACCCTCCCTGTCTTTGAGATTCCCGAGGACCGTAGTGTTACGTACCCTTTCCTACTACAGCGCCTGAGAGAGTTCGAGGAGACATACGGCGACATGCTTTGCCCGCATCTTCCTCTCGAGAGACTTCTCGCGCCTTTTGACTCGCGCCTCTGTGTCTGCCTCGGAGGCGACAGAAGAATCGGGGGCGTATCGCCATGCGAGCGCAACATAGACTGGGTGGACAAAGCCCACCCAGCTCGCGGTTGCAAAAGAAAAGACACCATTCGTATCCCAGGTGTTTTCCTATCGCAAGATGACAAATACCGGGTCAAACACGAAGTCACATGCAGAAATTATTGTGGAAGGTTCATCTGGACCAGAAAGGACCGCTTCGTGTTTCTGAGCAGACATACAGCTGGTTTTGTATATGCAGACGGCACTGGGGCGCCGTGGTATGCGCATGCCAACAATCTGCTGGAGCCACAATCGTACGGGGCAAAGGACGACATCGAGGCGAAGCACGTCTTCTGGTGCGATGATAAGACCTGCAAGAACGGCAGGAAGTGGAAGAAATAGTAGAAACTGATTTCGATTGAATTATTTCGCACCTTAACACTTATAGTCAAAAGGCTCCCCCGCTCGGAGCATGCTAAGTAGGAGACTGGTGGTGATCGGGTCGACATGAACGTGAAGAATGGCTTCACCGTCCACAATTTTGGCGGAGGTGATCATTTTACAACGATCACAGGTCTTTCAGACAAAAACGATCAGGAATAGACCCAAGTACAAGCTAGTTGAGAGGACTCAAATTAGATTGAGATAATAAGCGATCTTTTTCATTGATATCGAGCCGTCTGTGACGGACTTAGACTATCCGGGGACGCCAAACGCCAGCCATTCCTGCCTCCGAATATATTTTACAACCACAATTACGCACCACGGGGCTTCGCCTTGGCCGCCGCCTTCTCCTTCTTCTCAAGCTTCTGCTTCTTCTTCTTCTCTTCGTTCTTGGCATCCAACTTGCGCTTGGCGTCGGCCTTCTGCTCCTCCGTCTTGGGAATCACCTTGAAGAATCCGTCCAGGCGAACTTGCTGGCTGCTCTTCAGGTTCTTCTCCAGTCTGGCACCTGCAGAGCGCACACGGTCCTCTGAGAATCCCTTCTCAGTGACCAGGAACTGCACAAGACCATCCATATCAGGCTTCTCCCACTTAAAATCGCACAGCGGGTCGTCGGCCGGGCGGACGTCAGGCTTGAAGAAGAGCTCGCGAGCGTCCTGGTAGGGCCAGTCCTCGGGGATCTGGTACTTGCCCTTGGGGTCTTCCTTGATCGCCTCCACCAGCTTGTCCAAGGTGCCGTGCTCGCGGATGAGCTTGAGGGCGGTCGAGGGGCCGACCTTGGGGATGGGGTCGAGGTAATCGCAGCCGAGGAGAATGCAGAGATCGACGAACTGAAGGTTGAAGTCAGTGATTGACGTCAAGATGTTGAAGAGAAAAGAATACTGACCTGCTCGCGCTCCATGCCTAGGCCCTCGAGCACCTTGTCGATGTGGACCTCCTGAATGGGCTCTTTGCGCTGCTCGCTGAAAGTCAGGTGGCGCAGGAGAATGGGTGTGTCGAAGGTGAGGGTATCCATATCCTCGCTAGCAGCGGCATAGACCTTTCCGGCGCGAGCCAGCACGGCACACTGCGCCTCGGCTTCGGTCGGAGCGACGATGAAGGGTATGCCCATCAGCTTGAGCAAGCGCTGGCACTCGGCATTGTGCTCGCGGGTGACGCGGACCGTCCTTCTGGAGAACTTCTCGACATCCTCGGCCGTTCCAGTCTCCTTGGCTTCCTCGAGGTTCTCGTTGGCCTCCTGCTTTCGCTGGAATCGCTTGGCCAGCTCGCCAGACTTGAGCTTAGGCGGGGCACCGTCGAAGACATAGAGGGGCTTGATGCCGTTGTCGACCATCCGCAGAGTGCGGTAGAAGAGACCCATCAGATGTGATGTGGTCTCGCCGCTCTCGTTCATGAGCTGCTGGCCATCGGATCGGACGGCGATGAGGAAGGAGTAAATGCTCATGGACCTGGATGCAAAGTCAGCGAGGGGCAGGCAACGACGGCGGGGGGAGGAAAGAGAAAGACGCACGCATCAATGGCAACTTTGCGGCCAAAGTGGGCCTTGATCTCGCCCTCCTTGATGGCATTGGGAGCCTCCTCCTTGATGATCTGGTAGAGGTTTTTGATACCCATCTTGCTGTCGTGGTCGCGGGAGACGTTGGATGCAGGGAAGTCGAAAAGTGCGAAAGGTTGACGCGCCTGGTGAGGTCATGACGCGCCGCTGGACGCGTTAAGTGGCTGACTAAGGCGGTGGGCAGTCTGTGCGCGACCCCCGGCCACCCCAAGGAGGGAGGCAGCGACAGGGATCACGATGCAGGCAGAAGGAGCTAAAGACATGGAGTTGGATCGATTTTTGAGGCCGTGATGATCTCCTGCGATCTTGACTGGTAAATTTTTGTCGTAAATGTCGCACGTTCTAGGCACGCCGATAGGCCCAACACCTGATCACACGTATCGTGGTAGCATTCACTCTGCTTGCCTTCCCCTGTCTCCATCGCTGTCTTCTTCCTCCATCGCCGTCCCTGTTGCTGTCTCTGTTGCTGCCCCGTTGCCTTTCCCTGTATTCGTTGCTGTGTCTGGGCTTTGGCTTGATTCTCGTCCTTTCTTTCCGTTGTCCAAATTGTGGCTCAGTGCATGCTCACATGTCCAGCGCTCCCTCTCCAAGCCTAGGGGACCATCGTACTTTTCGAGCGCTTCGTATGGCGACTTCCAAAAGTCTTCGCCTTTTGCATGTTTTTCCACGACCTGAATGCTTCTCGAATCTGGAGCTCGTGATGGGTTAGCGACGCCTCAGGGCAAGGGACGTGCGCCGGGACAGGATGAACAAACTGGAGGAGCAACGGCCAGAGGCCAAGTGCGTACTGTTTCGTGAATCATGAATTGAGGCGCCATCTCTTGCTGGTTTTCCATATTTCCGGATATGAAACCAAGAAAATCGAAAGCGTTTGAGGCAAATGCCTCTCAATCCCTTCGCGAAATCTGTTGTCCCCCGGAGATGGCCACGAACTGAAGCCAAGCCCTCTGCAAGTTACAAACTGTCGTCAAATCCGAAGAACCGACACACTGGCTGCCAAACAATACTTGCCGCACCGGCTCGTCCAGCGAGACTTTTCCCCGTAGAAGCGCGTCAAACGTGGGCAGGTGACCTGTCAAGCATCGAGAACATCATCTGAAACATCACGCGAAGGCAATTTTGCATCACAGTCAAGTCAAGTGGCACTGATATCAGTTCCAAAGGTACGATCAAAAGGAAAGAAAGATGTGTGTGTGTGTGTGTATGTGTAGCTGTGTGGTATTGGTTGCTACGGCGCGTGCCATTCGTGCATGCCCAAGGCGAAAGACCAATCTAGCTACCAATCTGAAAAGCTGCTACCAAGCTGTCCTGTTTCAATGAATCATGCCATGCTAACTCAAGTCTTGTGCCGATCCCAAGATGTTCCATCCAAACACTTAGCCCGGATGGCTCATTCTATGAAATTAGATGACAAGAAGAAGAGCCAGGCCGGCGACGAGGCCAGCACCGGTCTTGTCAGCACCCGAAGAAGGAATGGGGGTGATGGTGCCAGTGGCAGAGACAGTGGGAGTCATGACGCTGGAAGACCCGCCAGAGGTGGTGCCAATGGTGGAGGTTGCCACGCTGGAGGTCTCCTCGGTGATAACAGAGGTCTGAATCTGAGAGGTGGTGACCTCAGAGGTGGTGGCCATGGGAGTGGTCATGACCTCAGAAGAGGTCATGGTCGAGGTGACCTGGATCCACTCGCAAGTGGTCGTGGTCACGGGGCGACAGACCTCGCTGTTCATGACTACAGAAAAGTTAGCAACTGAGGCCAGAAAAAATACAAACAAGTGAAAACATGAAAACACGTACCAGTAAATCCACTGCCGCCAGTTGGGATCGGCTTGTGAATGGCACCACCAAGGATGGTGGTGAGAACCGGCTGAGCTGGATGAAATGAAAATTAGTCCAGGCGTTGTGGTGAGATGGGAGAGGAAACTTACGGATCTCAGTGTTGTCGGTGAGCTTGACTCGCTGCTGGGCAGCGCCTTGGACGGCCAAGTGGCCAAGGATGGCAGCAGAGATCTTGGAGTTCATGGTGAACTTCATTGTTTCGACTGGAGACGGTTAGTAGGATGAGAGAGAAGAGAGGGTAAAGCAGTTGACTGACGTGGTGGGTAGATGGTGGGAAGGGATGGGATGTTTGTGAGTGTTGAAGTGAGAGTTTCAAGGTTCTGGAGAAGCAAGTAGAGAGAGAATGGATTTGCATGGGTTGAAAAAAGAAAAGAGGAAGAAGTTTTTCGAGAGGAGGGGAGAGGAGGGAGATATTTGTACTTGATGGGGGAGTGATTGAGGCGAGCCTGTGCCAGCCCTCTTCCAAAGGGCACAGTCTCCGCTCTTTTGACTGTCTCAAGAGGGCGAGTGCAAGAGAGAACTGAGGATGCCTCGAGGAAAACACTGCAGCTCTGAATTTTGTGATTGGCTGATTGGGGGTTGGTTGTCAGGTTGAACCTCAAAGTGAAGGCATCGAGAGATCAGGAAGCGGGTCCAGGTGGTGTTCCATGACCAAAAGGGCGAGAGCAGGGTGGCTTTGAGGTGGTTATGATGTCGTTGGGTTGAGCGGGGTTCTGTGACTGGTTGATCTCTTAGCTGCAGAAGGCCACGGAAGATTGAGGTGGGTGTCTTTGGAAGAGGGTGCGCAACTCGCACTCAGCGCTGGCGACTCAGCTTCAGCGGAGGAAACTCCAAAAGAGCGTTGAAAACTCTTTGAGCGCCGAAAAAGACATTTTAGGGCTTTGAAGAGATTCGGGTGCTTGCAGACTGCTTATTTTGAGGCGATGAGCTGGTGGCTAGCCGGGCTGTTCGCTTTGTACAGGCGGATGAAGGACGCGGGCATCGCGAATAAAAGCCGGTATCAGTTCAAGAGTAGACATGATTTATGTCAAATTCTTGGTGGTTCAATGTGATGGACAGACTGGGCCGCAGCAGGTTGATTGCTCCAGGGTCCTGGGGTGGGCGCGGGGAAGAGGACTTGGCGCCCCAAGGTGAACGGGAGCGGCCAGTCGAGTACGTGTTTGACAAAACATTATTGGGCTTTTTTGATATTCACCTTCTTGTGGACCCGAAGCTTGATTACAACCTCCAGGCGTGTCCGACCCTCGAGTCCCATCTTTCTGGCCGCTGAAATCTCTGTCGTTCGACTTCGACATCGACACGCGTTCCCCCAAAGTTGATGCTCGTCACACGACGTTGGACAATTTTGTTATCGATGCGTCGACTCTCCTTACTTACTCTCATTCAAGTTCTTCAGTAATCAGCCTTGGCCACACGTTTACTCTACTACCTGCGCCTGAAGACTGGTCCTCCAAGATGGCACCCATCACGATCAATGATCTCCCTCAGGAGATAGTGAACGAGATCATCAACGACATCATTGACGAGCAAACTTACGGATTAAACGACATCAAAGATATTTCCGGTATTGTTCTCGTCTGCCACAAGTTCATGGGCGGTGTGAATGAGGTCGTCAGACGCCGGCACCAAAAGCTGGAGGACAAGCTTGGCACCTATCTCCTCAGCTCAATCTACAACGACGCCCTCGCCGCCTCCTCGTTCCCTTCCTTCGCCAAGCTGAACCGCACTGATGAGGAGAAGAAAAAGGCGATGAAAGAGCATCTCACCAACTGGCAGAGTCTCGAGCTTTTCATGACTTGCACCATCACCCAAAAATTGGCCGTTTGCCACCTCATCGACAAGATCATCATTCCCTTTGCCGAAGACTTTGCCCTCAAGACAAGCGACTTCGACGCCAAGTGCTTCCAGATGCGCCTCCCCGAGTGGGCCGAGCCGAGCCTCAAAGGAGCTTACGAACTGCTGACGCTGGAGGCTCCCACAATCACCTCTTACCACCCTAACGAGAGCCGTCGAATTCTCCGCGCGTTCTGCCGATTCGAGCTCCTTTCCCATGTCTTCAGAGCCAGACCTGGTCTACAGCTCTGGGATCTCCAGGCTCAGCATGAGCTTCTCGGTGCCTACTTTGACGAGCATGAGATGGAGGAGGTACTTTGCGTCTCCCAATACGTCGATGATCTCCATGTCTACCTCTTCCGAGCGTTCATGAGCGCGGATCAGGGCCGCAACGTTCACGAGGATTTCAGGCAGGCCTGTCGCGCCTTCAAGCCCGTCAATGGAGTCTGGAAGATTCCCGACAGGTACAACATAACGCGCTCAGGTTCTGATGATAAAACTTTGTGGTATGCCAGACACCTCCACAACCAAACCGTCACACGCATAAACAAGATCCAATTCAAAGACATAATGACGCAGTCTAAAGTCATCAAGCAGATCGCCACCTTCGGCTTGGGCCTCTTGCGTTCGTTCCTCACCTCGCCCATCCAAGCGTACAGACAGTGGATGATCAAGTACGCCGACATGATCCTCAAGAACATCTGCACCCCGGCTGAGGCCGAGCACGTCGACGATGAGGCCAACTGGACCTGGGCACACAGATACGGCTCAGACCGGTCCGCGTGCCCATTCATCACCATCCCCGGCCGCGTCGGCTGTAAGTGTGAGAGAGACTCCCCCAACACCGCCTGGAAGGTTCTTGGCCACGGCGATTCTTCCAAAACCCTCCTCGGCTTCCGCCGCTGCGGATGGGTGTTCTGGTCCGACAAACGTCTCCGCGCGCGCCGCTTCTGGGCCATCAAAGACATCAATCCTTACCAGCGCGACATCGACCTGGACGCTGCTCAGAATCAATGGATCGACGCTCCTTTCCCGGACGTCCTCCTCGAAGACTTGAGCGACTGGGAAGCTCACCTGTTCGAAGTTCGAGCGCTGAGCAGCCTTGCGGACTGGAAGCTGTACAAATTCTCAAAGGACTCCAAGGGCATGTTCGAGACATGGCGCTGCGATTTCGAGAGGGACCTCCGGGGACGCTGTATTCCCTTGGTCACCTTCGACGAGATATTCGGACCTCTTGTGACGCCTGAATTGCCGTTGCCCGTGGAGGTTGCTCCTGGTGTCATTTGGGGCTAGGTGTGAACTGCATCGGCGGGTATTTGCTTCGAGGTATGATGAATGATCTTTCCACCTTGTTGAATAGACATGATGCTAATGCCGACGTCTTACAGATGAGCTCAGCGTGCGAATACCTAATGGCTAGGCATGAATCAATGCACGGCTCTAGCTAATGGAACGGTTGTCGCCGCATCGACCAACACGATGGGGGAAGACGGCGATGGGGAACGACGACGATAGGGAACGACGAGTGACGACAGAAACAATAGGAACAACAGGACTGACAGCAACAACAAGACTGCGTTGTTTGATACTGGCATAATGGTCATTCCCGACCCGGCTTGAGACGCGGAACAAGGAGTCAATTATGTGTGCGAGTGTTCGGGTGTCAAACCCCTACGCGTAATGGGATGACGATGGATTGGGTTTCGAGATAGTATTTGCGTAGACAGAATCAATCAGAAAAGTATCAATCATAGTTCCGTCTCAAATAATACATGAGAAGTGCATGAAAATTGCCGAGACTGGTTGGGTGTTATCTATCTGATATGTGGCAAATTTTGAGGTTCACTTTGCTGAATTCATGACCATCATTAAAACACGCAATAATTTCTTCAAAGTCCTCACCAGCCATCAAAAGTTGAAACACAACATAAAAAGCATTCACAAGCCTTCAAATTACGTTATACATTACGCAGAATGCTTGAAGCTTCCGATTTGCGAAGATGACCCTATGATGCCCCTATCAAGGCACAGTCTACGCGCTGCTCTCAAGCACATCCCAAACCATCTCCCCATGCTTCACATGCGCGCCAACGCTCAACTGCGCGCCCGTCTTCAGCAAAACCTCACAAGGCATGGTACCCTCGGCCCCGATCCGGACCGTCTTCTTCCATCCCTCCTCCTCCTTCCACTCCCACCGCTCAGCGCTGACATCCTCCCCAACCCTCGAGATGCCCTGGCAAAACCGGCCCAGCCACACAATCATGCCGCGCGCCTTGCTCGCCTCGTCCTCGTACTTGAGCACGACGCACTCCGGCTTCGCCGCGTCATCCGCCTTGCCAGACGCAGGCTGCGGGTCCACGTCCCGCCAGAGCTCCTCGTAGTCGCACTCCTGCCCCGTGGCGGGGTTGACCATCCGCCCCTTCTCGAGCGTGAGGTCGCCTTCCTGCGGGTACATGTCGCCCTCGTCGCCCGCCGTCTCGGGCTCCGTCGTGCGCGAGTCGATCCAGTGGTCCCAGCGCGAGTGGCGCACCTCGCCGCCCTTGCCGTCCGGGATGAGGGACGAGGAGGACGTGCCGGCGATGCCCCATTCCAAGCGCTCAGCGCCGTGTGCTTCTGCGATTCGTCAGACATCTTCAAAGTGCAATGACTGCGAGGGTTGCGCTGGGCCGGAGATGGGGTTGAAATTGAGGTCACACTCACCTTGCCCCTCCGCAGTCGGCGCCTTCAGGATGCGGAGATCCACGAACCGGCGCTGCGGGGAAGTCAGCACGATCGTGGACGTCGGCTCGCCGGCCTCGTCGGGCACCCAGCGGATGTGTTCGCGGAACGAAATGCTGCCCATCTTATTATCGGTGTTTTCTCCCTTCGATGGCGAGTTACTGAGTGACTTGCTTCAGCTGCGCGAGGTGGTGGGGTTTGCAATTGAGGAGGCGCAACGGGCGGGCAAACCGGCCAATGATCCACATTAACCCGGCTAACGCTTTCACGCCGTCATACCCCCCAACACTAACCGGCCGATCTGCATCACCAACCTTGCGTCTATTACTTTATCCTCTATGCGAGGTCTATGTCTAAGTCTATGTGCATTGCATCCCATCTCAATACTCTCTTCATCACCAACTAACAACCCGAAATCCCTCACGCAGATTTCTCAAGCCTCTCGACAACCTCCACCAGCCCCTCGATCTTCTCCTCGCACTCCTGCTTGCTCTTCTCCTGCGCCTCGTACGTCTCGCGCAGCCTGTCGACCATGAACGGCTTCAGCGCGGTGCGCTTGGCGGTCTTGTAGTCGTACACGACAATGTCCTCGAAGCAGCGCGCCGCGGGCCGGCGGTGGCGGTCGGAGACCAGCAGGGCCTCCAGGAGGACGAAGTCCGACTCGTAGGTCGGCTTGGCCGCGAGCTTGTGCAGGACGGTGACGTTGTCCGGGTAGGCCATTGGCTGTGAAGCGTGAGCATCGGGAGCCTTCATTGCTTGACGGGCCTCGGCCGGCGAGGGTGAAACCCGGCTGAGGATGAGATGGGGTGACTTACAAACTTGTAATCTGTCTTGATGCTCCTCATGATCAGGCCAATGTCCTTGGGCGACATGAGCTGGTTCCATTCGGCAGCGTTCTTAGGGTCCACCGTCGTCGCGAAGTTGCGCAGCCAGTTTACTCGTGCGGACTCGGCGTATTTGTTGTAGACGACGTTGTTTACATGACCTGGTTTCCTTAGTTAGATAACTGGCATGCCTCATGCACCGCGCGATTTGAGCGTACCCTGCGCCGTGTTAGTCAGTGCTCACGAACAACGTCCTGCGACGAATCTCACCATTGCATCCTACGGCTCATCGTCAGCATCACGGCACCACCCAAAACTACCAGATAAAAGACTCACCTGATCTCCCCAGGTAACAGTGTGCTTATCCAAGCCCCTCCAGCCAGGCCCGGTAAGGAACCCCTCCCGGCCGGCAAGCAGCTCAAGCCACTGCCCGTCGACAGCCTCCTGCACCCCCTTCAACTCCTCCTTCTGGGCGCTGTCGAGCTTGAGGCCAGACACACGCTTAATGCGCGCCTGCAGCTCAGAGAGCCAGCGCGGGTTGACCGCGGCGGCGGTGCCGTTCTCAGGCGCGGCGAGACGAGTCGTGGTGCCGAAGCAGCGGCGGGCGACGGGGCCGCGGAGAGCTGAGATCGAGGCGCGCATCATGTGGTACGGTATCTATAAAACAAGCTGCACAAGCAAAAAGGAATCAATATCACAAACACAGAAAACGCAAAAACCCTCCTTTGCAGGCTGAAATTTGAAGGAAAGAATTTTGATAAGCAGGGTGTGGATGATGGAAGGATGAGGAAATTCGGTTTCCGTCGGCAGCAATTGGGGCGCGCGACCCGATGGAGTGGGCGCTGGTTCCGATGGCAGGGCCGTTGGCTCGGTAGTTGCGCTCTTTCAGGGCGTCGAAAGACGCGTGGGGGAGACGCAGCGGGGTGCCTCGGTCTGTGACGCTACTTAGGCTAGCTTTGCAGCTGTTCGAGCATCCACCAAGCGGGGCATTGGCCCTGTTACTCCCCTTGGTGTAGTTGGTTCATCACGTTCGACTGTAATGGTAACGTTGTCATCGAAAGGTCTCTAGTTCAATTCTGGAAGGGGAGAACCATCTTTTTTTTTAATCCACCATCACTGGTGATGCACTTTTTACACCATCGTTGCATGCTTAATTGAGCGTGTTAATCGCGATTGTTTTCATTTTTCTTTTTGCGCATTTGTCGCCTCCAGAGCTTGGTCGCTAAATGTCTTATCTTCCTCGTTCTCTATTGATCGTGCACAGTCCCCGCCCACCTAGCTGAAGAATTCTCGGTGTCCGGTGTATCCACTCCCCACCCCAACGGCCCCTCGGTCAGCTCGGTCAAGACAAACTTCACCGGCGTGGGATGCTTGTCTTGTGGAACTTCGCAGGGCCCTGCGGCGGCGGGGGATGGGCGTGGGAGCGCCTGGCCCGGGGCTGCGACCGCTGCGAGCTGGTCATAGCTCCCTGAGACCCACTTTCCGCATCTGGGAGGAACCAACTGGAGGGGAGGGAGGGGACCTGCGACCGCACTTGTCACTTGCAACGGCACCGCACGGCGCGCGACTTTTTTTGTGACGGGGAGCACACGGCGGTGCGCACGCGTTTGACGGGTATAGTTTGATGCTTGGGCACGCTGCGATTCCGACGTCCTGGGTCGGGAAAGATTGTCATCGGGTTTTGAGTCTTGATCACTTTCAATTATGCCGTTCTTTCAAGAGGCTGCCTCGGTGAAATGGGAGGGGATGGATGGAAGGGGTTTGTTACGCGTTGGACGGGGTCAAAACAAGATTGCCCCTCGGCCTCACCGCTGCCCCTCGCGATTCCAGCTTGGCCTCTGTTGAATAACTTCTTCCAACGAAGAAAAGCTCTGAAGGAAGATGAAGTTCTGATATCAAAAACGATCATGTCTCGAGGCCGAGGTGGAAGCATCTTCGCGGAGCTCGCGAGGGGGATGGAGAGTTTGGCTCGTCTGGGCCCGAGTTTCCCCGTGCGGCCGGCCGGCTTTTCGCGCGACGGATTGGTGCGCAACTCTCTAGACGGCTACCTCAACGGTTTATCCGAGATTGTTGAATGAAGTTGTTATCATTCAACTTGGGGAGATTTCAATCTCGGAATCCAAAAGCATTCGCTAGAGCGTGCGCTGGCTTGCAAGCATGGCCAAGCGAGGCGCGGTGCTGATGCAGCGAGGCCTGTTCAGTCCCCCTTTTTCGTCTCGCTTGACGCGCGACTTCGCGGGGCTTGACAATCACGTCTCGCGACGAGGGGCAATCTCATTTAAACCGCAATTGACGATGCAGAAAATGAAAGTCTGTCGAGCTGTTCCTGGGCTGCGAAATTCAGGTGCCGTCTCGGTCGGTGTGGTGTTCAGAGGATGAGGGACGGAAGTGTCGGTCAGGGCGGAGAACAGACGGTGACTGGCACACGTGTTCTCCTCCACATTGGGTATGCATGCGTCAAGCTTGCGATGGCATTTGGCCGCCGCAACGAGAAGTTGAAGTTGTTAAAATTGCATTGATGCCAATCGAGAAGGTCTTCGGTTCGGAGGCATAGAGATTTAGGGCCCTCGAGCGTTGTTGGTGGGCAGAGGTCGCTATTCCTGCAGAAGGGTGCTGGATCGCGAATAGCTTCCACTACCCCTCCTGCCTCCCGTGGGCTTTTTGGCCACGTTATCAGGCACAATGGGAGCGTGCAAACCGCAGATATCGCCAGAGATAGCCTGGCGATATGTTTAGGCGATAGCATCAATCAGCTTTAAGGCTGAGCGGTTCTGTGGTCACGAGCGCGCGTGCAGTCATCCATCGACTCTTCATCGGTCGCGTGACGCGATCGCAGCCCCTCTCTGGCAGGCGGCGCTCGCGAAACTCGGTGTAAGTCATTTCAAGCAACAAAAATGCAACAAATTCACAAAAAATATCCCCGAGCAGATCGTCGACCTAGACGATGGGCCAGTGCATTTTTTAGATGAAAAGAAGGGTGCTGTGGATGGTTGCGCGGTGGTGGTGCAAAGATGTGCGGATAGCTTCAATCGCGAGCTTCGCGCACCGAATCACACGGAGCGGGAGGCCGAACGGGACGGGGTGCGGGATATCCGGGCCGGAACGCGCTGAGAATAGAGACAAAACGGCATCAGGGGATGAAGAAAAATTCGGGCAACACAGTGATGGTGCTGGCTTGGGATGAAACCGGACTGGCGAGGAGGGAGACCGGATGCGACGGGGTAGGTCGTGTTGAGGAGATCATGGACGAAGGGTGCGAAAAGTGGCAAGTCGGCGAGGGAAAGGAGTCGGGTTGTGAGGAAAGTTGGGGCCGGGCGTGCGGGATGTGGATCGGGGGTTTGCGAGAGCCAAAAACGCGATGGAAGCGAGAAATGAGTCATTTAGCGTGATGGAGGGTGAGGAAAGCGCAAAAAGAGGGAAAAGAAGAGAGGAGAGGGAAGGGAAAAAGAGAGGTGGTTGAGGTGGGCGATGAGAATGAGTTGGGTGGGAGATGCGAAGGTGCCGGATCAGACAGCTTTTTTTTCTCGTTCGTCCTTTGCGCTGTGCTGTGCTGGACTTGGGAGCCCGGGGGGGCAGTCTTTCAGCGGATGGATTGCGAAAATCTGGCCAATCAGAAAAATCGACGAGGGAAGGAGGGCATTTTTATTTTAATGCGACGGAAGGAAAATGGGAAAGGTACTTGGGGTAGGTATCTTTTTTTTTCTTGGGTCGTCGAACGGCGTGGCAGTCGTGATGGGGAAGGGAAGGGAAGGGAAGGAGCACCTGCTGCAGTGTGCAGTGCCGCCTAGCAGGGCAGGCAGGAGTCTGTCTGGGAGTCTGAGGCGGTCCCTGAAAACCGACGACGGGGAAGGAAGGATGGACAGGCACACTGACACTGATCTTGGGTGTGATCTGATTCTAGTGGAGGGGAGGAGCTTCGAGGTCAGGGAGCATACCTTACCACCTTGCCTAGGTACCTACCTGAGGGCATGGCGGCATGCGCGAAGCCAAGGAGGGGATGGAGGTGTTTGTGTTTGTTTGGCGGGAACGCTGCCGCGGCAGAGGCCCCCTGTGAGGTGGGATGGGCTTGGGCTGGGTCCCTTGGGAGGAGCCGTGGAAAAGCACCAGAAGCGCCAGAAGGCCAGCTGGGCGGGCATCCACTGTGAGGTGTTCGTTTATTTTCCCGTCCTGCACGGATTGGACTGGCTGGACTGCCCAGATTGGATTTACAGGGAGTCAAGCTGAGGGGGGGAGAAGAGGGGGCCCCCCGTCCGGTGTTGAGGTGTCCAGGGTGTGACAGCAGAGACGACAGAAGCTTCAGAAGCTTCATGCGACGCGTCCGGAGCTTGGTCTTTTGTTTCCTTGGAGCGCCTGCCATGTGGCCATGTGCCACCCGCTGCTGCGATCTTCGTCGCCACTTGTGAGTTGACGGAGGACAAGTTGACCATGTAGGTCTGCAGGATATCTATCTTGGAAGTGGTGGTCTAGCATACAATAACCTGGAGGACTGGATGGAGTGGCAACATCAGGCAGATGAGGGAAGGAGAGGCGGGGAGAGGAGAGGGTGCTGGATCTGATCTGTGTCTTGAGCCTCCCGTCTCGTTCGTCTCGACCGCGTCTAGCAAATCACGGAGAGATGTGCCTCTTGGTTCCAGCCCAACTGGCGCCAATCGCCGGTTCAAGTCGAGACACATCACAAAACGAGAAAGAGCAAAAGAGGAGAGGTGAGGTTGGGGAAGGAGGAGGAGGAGGAGGAGGAGAGAAGGAGGTGGGAGGAGTGACGAGGTGGGTGCGATGCAAGCGCAGGTGCGTGGGAAGTTGGGAAGGTAAGGTAGGGCCGGGGAAGGAAAGGATGGAAAGCACGGAAGCTGGGGCTCTGCCACACCTGCATTCGAGTCCTACCTCACCTGCCTTGCCCTCCCGTCCATGTTCGTGCCTGCCTTAACTTGCTGTCTGTCACCGGAGCTTTGTATTGTAGACAGTGAGCAGGAACGGTTTGACGGTTGTCGGTTGAGGTCCCTATCTACCTGCCTTAGGTGAGCATGGTGAGGTAAGTAAGGTAGGTAGGTCGACCCAAGAAGAGAAGGTTCCCTACTGCACCTGCACCTGCACCTGCACCTGCACCTGCACCTGCACTTGCACGCCATGTAAAGCAAGAACAAGCACGGCAAGGCAGTTGAACCTGTCTTGCACCTGCTGCCCTACCCTTCCTGCACCGCTAGCTACCCGACTCGACGACTCCCTGCTAGGCCCAACGGGAGGGGAGAGCCGTCTAAATTCATTCTTCCACATCTCAACCTGCAGCCCGGCTCCATGTTCCATCGTTGGTGGTGTGGGTGGTGCTGCCGCCTGCGCTGCCCGTGGTCTGGTCACTGGTCGCGCGGATCGAGGGCGGTCGCTAAAAAACCACGCGGGCCATTAGCTCACAGTTTTTATTTTCGGGGGGTGAAGGACGTGGTGGATGAGCATGGTGGATGGAGGGGGAGGGGGATGGGATGGGGGGCACGCTGGAACCCCCCAAAGACCAGCGAGGCCAGAGGTGAGGTGGTGGTGCCCGCAGCCCAAGACCCCCAAGACCACAAAGTTACTGATTGCGCACCGCGCCTCTCTGCCCCCGCCCATTTATAAAAACAAGCCCCATCCCCTCCACGCACACGCTCCCTCCCCCCTCTTGCTCTCGATCTCTCTCTTCTTGTCTCCCTCAACCCAACGCGTCAATCCCCTTCGCAAACCGATCTATTTCGAGTTATCCGTCGACTTCAATCGCCCTTTCGATTGCATCCGCTACTTTGCACCCTTTTCCAACACCCAAACCTTCAAACACCACCCCCCAAACTCACAATGCCTCCCAAGAAGACCGAGGGCGCTGCCGCCGCTCCCAAGAAGGCCTCCCACCCCAGCTACCAGGTCCGTCCCCGATTCACCGGTCTTTTTGCATGGCGCATTCTTTGCTAACGCTTCGCAGGACATGATCACCGAGGCCATTGTTGCTGTATGTTTTCCAGCTCCTCTCCCTCCGGCGCAAAAGGGTTACGCGACCGGTGCCAGTCGGGTCTCGCTTGCGCTAC
This sequence comes from Colletotrichum horii, assembly GCA_027406005.1. Taxonomy (NCBI): domain Eukaryota; kingdom Fungi; phylum Ascomycota; class Sordariomycetes; order Glomerellales; family Glomerellaceae; genus Colletotrichum; species Colletotrichum horii. The sequence goes on from JANVYB010000006.1 coordinate 5,875,542, forward strand.
TGGGTCCCAGTGCCCTCGCTCGCGTCCACCACCCTCGCAAACCCTCATCGCACCGCCACTCGCTTTCGCCCACCTCGCGGCAAAGCACCTCGTGTGTCGACATTTTACTGACGCGTCTTTTCACCTGCAGCTTAAGGAACGCAATGGATCTTCCCGCCAGGCCCTGAAGAAGTACGTCAAGGCCAACAACCAGATCAACGTGGTCAGCGACACCATGTTCGACTCTCTCTTCAACAAGGCCCTCCGTGCCGGTGTTGAGAAGGGTGTCTTTGAGCAGCCCAAGGGTATGTCGACACCTCGGCCTTCTATCAACCCCAATACTGACTTGCACAGGTCCCTCCGGCGGCACCAAGCTCGCCAAGAAGGCTCCTAAGAAGGAGGAGAAGAAGGCTGCCCCCAAGAAGGCCGCTGAGAAGAAGGAGGCCAAGGAGCCCAAGGAGAAGAAGGCCGCTGCCCCTAAGAAGACTGCTGCCAAGAAGGAGACCAAGGAGCCTAAGGAGAAGAAGGCTGCCGCTCCCAAGAAGGCTGCCGAGAAGGAGACCAAGGAGAAGAAGGCCGCCCCCAAGAAGGCTGCCGCTCCTAAGAAGGAGGCTAAGGAGCCCAAGGAGAAGAAGGCTGCTGCCCCCAAGAAGGCCGCCGCCGAGAAGAAGGAGACCAAGAAGCCTGCTGCCAAGAAGGCCGTACGTTCTCATCTTTCACCTCTCGCGCAGCACACGCACTGACATCTTCACCAGGACAAGCCCGCTGCCATCTCCAAGACCAAGACTGGTCGCGTCACCAAGACCGAGGCTAAGAAGCCCGCGGCCAAGAAGGCTGCCGCCAAGAAGGACGAGGCCAAGGCTGAGCCTGCTGCCGCATCTGCGTAGAGTGCTGGACGTTTTCGTCGTCGTCTTCCTTCTTGACGAATGCAAGCATGCTCTGGTCACGAATCTTTCTTAGGTCCAAACTGAATGGCGTTTACGGGAGTATTGCTCGATTACTTGGCGGGAACAACAATGGGGTTTCAAATGGGATCCGGGCAAAGGTGGTGGGAACAAACCAAAGTTTTGACTCTTGACTTGTTGAAAGAAGGGACCATCGGGTTGGGACGAATGTGTTTTGTCGTTTTTGTTTTGTTTTACTGTTTTTTCTCCCTCCGTCGCGTTGCGCGCGTTGTTTGAGATGGGGGTTCGGCGGACCTGGAACGACGACGCCCTCTCACTATTGTAACTATAGCTCACGCGATTATACCAATGACGAGACTTTTCACTGTTCAACATTCTGGCCCTTGACGGAAGTGCGAGACTTTCAGTGTTGGTCATGCCCCGGAGCGCGATGAGTCGGCCAGGCTCGACAATCACTTCCCGAATCTACGACGCTCCGAAACATGGTCGCGCCCCGCCTGCATCATCCTTCTGGACTGTAAATCGCACCGATGGGTGAAGATGGTCTACCTGTCTGTTCACTGATTCGCAAAGAAGATGCAAACCGTTGCTCTTCTCGAGGCTCTGTTATTATCTCACGGTCGGCGATGGCGATGGCGATGGTTGACGAGGGCCCAAGCCCGTGAGTGGCGGTCAGGCCGGTGGTCAAGTCAAGTCACGTAAGGGGGGGCATACGGTACAGACGGCGCGGCCGGAGCGGCTACGAATTGTTGTACTACCATTTTGCAGCAGAACGGAAGGGTTATTTCGTTTGATGTTCGTCTTGGGGTCCGAGCAAGCAGAACGGAAATGAAGGAGACCTGGGGAAAAAAAAGGGGAGAGAGTGAGAGCAGAGGCGGACGGGGTGCGACGTGCCGGAGGGCCGCGTGGGAGTTTCGGGGTGGGGCTGAGAGACAGAGAGAGAGACAGACAAGACGCGGTCGGTTCATGGGTTTGTTTACATTTTGGGCTGAGTTGAGGTGAGCTCCGGGCGTGTCACGGTCGGTGGTCAGGGATGTCACGTGCCTCTTCCCTCGGCCGCCCGGATGGAATCTGGGATCCTTTGGAGAGTTATTTCTAGAAAGAAAGTAGTGCCTGCGGTGTTATTTCCCTGTTGCCTGGTGCTTTTCTCATAACATTGTGATGCGAACGAGATTGTTGCATGGTGGTTCAGTTGTCGGTATGGCTCGTTGTGGGCTGACTTGGCCTGGCGTCAGATGAGACTTGAGCCGCCCGCTGACCCTATTGGATGCGGCGTTAATCGCAACATCGACTCAGTCAACTTGGCTGCACAGACCGCTGGACGAACACGCTTTTGGTGAACGCAGGTACCAAGCCCTTCCCAAGAGCTTGGAAACTCGAGGTTGAGAGACGTGTCGCGGGGTATTTTGAGCATGGTTTTCACGGGTTGATTGTGTTGTTTGGACTCTTCCCTGGACTTTCGTCAGCGTGCCTGAGTGGACGTGGCCGTTGGGTTTTGTGATGCACGACGACGGCCACGGCGAGTTCTAAGCAGGGCGGCCGTCTGACACGTGCGGCGAGCGGACGGCGCCACACCAGTGGCCGGGACCCGTCCCATCCACACCGATCATACGGATCTTGAGCCGGGCAGAGAGGCGACTTTTGTTGGGCGAGCGTCATTTGATCATCTGACTTGCTGCTGTCACTGATCTGCTGTCACTGATGAGGAGGGGTCGTTCGCTCGTTTGCACGGAGAAGCGAGATCAGAGCCTGGTATTGCAGATGGACTCTGAACTGCTGCCGCCTGGAGTCGAGTCATATCGACCGGAGCCTGTCGCTCCACTGCTGTGAGTTCTCGTATGTCGGTCATCTCTAGAGGTCTCAGTCATCTTTACGACGAGAACGCGCGCAAGAAACGGCGATACTTAGGCTTCAGGTGGCGATGCGGGGAAGGCTGGCTTGAAGAAAAGGCGAAGCGAGACAGGGCGAGCGAGCGGGTGGGCGGCTACGGGCTATGGTGCAACGGTGTCAAATGTCGAGCTCGGAGACCAGAGGCGCAGGATTTCACCGCGGCCCAAGGGCTTTGTGCGCCGTCACCGTCACACCAACGGGTGGTGGTCCTGGTGTCGGTGTCGGTGCTCTGCAGCTCATCAGTCGGTCGGGAGCAGTGCGCTGCAGGTTGCGGCAAGTCCAGAGTTGAGAGGTGATTGTTCCGTGGCGGAAGAGTGTTGGGCGTGCTGAATGTGCAAGGAGTGACGTGGATAGCTAGCCCCGAGCTTGCTTCCCATTGGTGTTCCTGAAACAAACCTTCATGTTTGGAGGGGGGAGGACAGAGAGAATTCGGGCTAGGGGTCGAGGGCGGTAGCGGGTACATGGGGTACTTTGTGCGAGTCTTGGAGTCTTGGTGAGTGACGTGCAAGCGCCGACGAGGTCGATGGATGATGGGTGCGGCGGCATTGAGCTGTCTGTCAGAAGCGGCGAAAAGAATCCGATGAATCGAGTGTCACTGGGCAGCGGGATTCTGGTTTAATGCTGAATGGCAGATTCCGTTAACCATGTCCCCTACCGGCGCTGGTTCCGGGTCGGGATCCCTGTCGTCAATCCGGAACACGACGAGCGACAGGTGCAGGGTGCGACCGTACAGTCTTCCACGGTTAATATTGTCCCTGCAAGACCTGCCCGGGGCCAATCAACAGGGCTTTTTGAGGTTCCGACGAGGGTACGGAACGTCTCACGTTTTAGTACTCTACAGTCCTCCAGCATAATCTTTGCCCTGTCGGTACCTCCCTCAGTTACCTACTAGGGCGCCTTGCTTAGATCGACGAAAAAGTCGAGAAATGTATTGCGGGATAGAGCTCTTTTTATATGAGTACTGAAGTATACTAAAACGTGAGACGTTCCGTATCCTCGTTGATGACTTCAAAAAGCCCTGCTGATTGGCCCCGGTCAGGTCTTGCAGGGGGAATAATAACCGTGGAAGACTGTAAAGTACTGATATAAAAACTGCTCTATCCCGCGATACGTTTCTCGACTTCTTCGTCGATCTGAGCAAGGCGCCCTAGTAGGTCACTGAGGGCGGTACCGACAGGGCAAAGATTATGCTGGAGGACTGTACAGGCGGTTGGGGGCCTGATGACGGAGTGAGTGAGTGGTCGAGGTGTTGACGATGGAGGAGGGGTCGTGTCTCGAGGAGCTGAGGCTGGGATGGAGCATGATGTCGAGGGTCGGGGTCGAGGGGATGTGCCTGTCTGCAGGCCACAGTGTGGCCGGTGTGAGGCGAGATGGGAGGAGAAGCATTGGGTGACGAGAAGAGACGAGTAGAAGAGGGTGGATGGAAGCTTTGCATCTAAAATGAGAGACGAAGAGGCTCGAGGATGGTTGTTGAGAGAGAAAAAACAGTGTGAAGCAGCACTAGAGTAGAGACCTGATAGGAAGGTCCAGTACGCATTGATCAAACAGCAGCGTTCAGAGTATGGCGTCGGTGGTGTTAGTGGCTGGCCTGTGCGATGCGATGCCCATGTTCCTTCCCGTCCGTTTCGGGGTATGGTATGTGGGGGAGGAGGGACCTACCTACGTACCTTACCTTAAGGTACCTTCCCTAGGTTTCCTTCTGACCTGCTAAGGACGCAGTGCCATCGACATCGACGCGGAGGGCAGGAACAGAAACGGGAGGGAAGTACCGACCGCGTAGCGATACGGGGCATTTGCGTGGCAGGTACCTTACTTTGAGGGGTTCCTTCGTTTTGCGCCTGTGCCACGGTAAGGTACCTCACTTTGAGGCAGTCTCCGACGGCAAGCACGAGGCAAGAGACAGCAACCCAGGAAAGAGCGTAAGGTAGGTACTGCAGATGCAGGCAGTCGAGACTTGCCTCTGTTGCTGCTGCTGCTGCTGCGGGTTGACCGAGCTGCACTGAATCTGGAACAAGAAACTGCAATTCTGCAACTTGAGGAAAGTGAACATCAGGGATCCAAGACTGGCGGACGTGACCAACTCATGCAATTGTGAAAGTATGTGAATTGCAGAGGAAGCGAGGAGGAGTCGACAACGACGTGGACGTGGAGGGATTTCATCATCCTCCCCCACCCAGGTCCCATCAAAAGTGTCGTCAATCACCACCGTCCGCCGTCCGTCGCCTCGCTACCACCCGCTTCCCAGCAAGGCACCACCCTACGTGCCTGCCCGCTCATTGCCTCCCCTCGTCCATCACCTGCATCGCCCTACCAATACCTGCGATAAGCAAATACTGACAGCTGCTGCGACTCTACGCCTACCTTATCCGTATCTCCCTCGCTCTCATTCCCTCCCTCGCACTTCGCACTCTGCCTCTGCCCCCCCTGCTCCAGCATTCCCTGGCTCAAATCCCAGGCGGCCCCCCCCCAAAACGAGAGAAGGCCAGGCCGTCATCCAACCAGCTCCCCCTCCTCCTGTCCAATCTTGTCTTCCACCGCCCAAAAAGAAGCCGGCCGACCTGATCGCAAGCCAACCCAACGACGTCGAGACGGCCACCACCAACCAGCACTGCCACTACACCACCACCAATTTCCACCGGCTATACCTTAATACCTCACCTCAGCAGATACCAGATACCAAGCACTACACACCAGCAGACACCAGACACCACCCAGCCAGCAGCTCTCTCTCTACTCTACGCCGACCACCGACTGATTAGTCCCGCTGCCGCCGTCGGGCACAGCTCTGCTGTCTGCTGTCGCATATCCGTCTGCTGCCAACATTTCTAACGCTCAAATTCCCGTTGCTTAGATACATTGCAGGTAAGCAGAGAATGGCCCCCGTTTTCCCACTTGGTCTGCCCGTCATCCCGACCCCAAAATCCAAAACTCCGTCGCCTCGCGACTGCACTGTCTCCCTACCGATTCTTCCGGCCGACTCGACTGACACCGCCCGCAGTCCCCGAACACCCTCCAGTTACCAATCCGACACTCCAGCTCCTCCCCTCGTCCAACAATCCCGCTCCATAATCGAATTCCCTCTCCCTCCACGCCGGAAATCCTCCATCTCGCTGTTGCCTACGTACACAGCGTCATCCCGGCGATTACGTCCTTCCCTCGGGAGTCGACGATGGCGGCTGCCTAATACTTTCCTCGACATTTCTTGCACGACCTGAACCCACTCCGCCCTTCCCGAACCACCGCCCGCCGCAACCATGGCCTCCGAACACAACCCCTTCCGCAGGAAGACCACCTCGACTTCCTTCTCTTCTACCCCTCAGCCCGTCACCACATCGGCCTTTCTCGAATCTATCACATCCGGAATCTCGAGGGATAACGCTGCCTCTCCTCCCGAGGTTCGACCTGCGAAAGCCAAGGTTGTCAAGAGGGTGAGGGTGTTGTCTCCGCCGCCCTCCTCGCCTTCCTCCCCCGAATCGGTGCACAGTAGAGGCTTTGGACGTCCGGACGACAGTAGCGACGACGGCTCAGACGACGATGACGACCAATTCTCAAAGAGGTTTCCCGAGCTTCCCGACGGTCTTCCTGAGGCTGCGCCGCTGCGCATCGCCAACGCCATTCCCAACAACACACCTGAAAACCCCTTTGGTAAGACGTTGCAGGATCTGGAAGGCCTGACGGACGGAAAGGCCTCGTCTGGCGGGGCAGCCAAATCCCTCGACGTCAATGCGTTCAAGATGTTGCTGCTTACCGGCCAATCTGGAGCTGGAACAACGGCTCAAAAGGCACAATCTCAAGGCGACAAGGCTGCGGAGGCCGCAAATGCTTCCGGATCAGATACGTCTTTTGCGGAGACGCCCCGGTCATCAACGGACATCGCGGACCGCGGTATCATCCTTGCTTCACCTCCGACAAAGAGAAAACCCCCACCGCCGAGTTCCAGGCATGGAAGGAAAATTAGCGTTCAGACGCCAGAACGACCTCACATCTCGTCTGAGACGGCATCGCCGATCTCTCCGTCCGATGTGAACAAGCCCCTCCCTCCGGCCCCCAGCTCATATGGTGGGGAGGGGACGGAAGATGTCTTTGCCCGAGAGGCCGCGGGCAAGATCCCCGATCAGGATTCCCCCACTCCCAGCTCGACACCCACCCCGGCCACGTCGGCGTCGGCGAAAAGGCCAACGCCAGCACCCCCGCCACGACGGGGCCACGCACGGAGCCAATCCCTCACGGCGTCCGCCGGGGCCAATGCCCCGAGCAAGACGGGCAATGAGGCCGACACGCCGCCTCGGTCTTCGTTGGAATCGCAGCGCTCACGGTCGGAGAGTTTCCGGAGCATCAATGCCCCTGCGCCACCTCCGCCACCTCGACGACCGAATGCATCCCATCGCCAATCGTTCCAAGCTTCACCGTCAGCGGCCTCGTTCAGCCCTGTACCGTCCGACCTCGAGAACACTGCGTCGGGTAACACTCCCCCAAAGATCTCCCCGCCGCCACCGCCTCCGGCGCGGAATACTTCGACACGCCGTCCCCCAAGCGTGAGAAGTTTTGACGCAACAAGCAGGAAGGTGAGCGGCGGAAAAGAGGGAGCTCCTCCACCGCCTCCACCTCGACAACGAGGAAGCAGCCGCGGAAGCATGGATTATGTACGAAGGCCAAGCGTTGATAGTACGAGAGGGTTTAGCACAAACGTGCCAGAAGAGCCAGGGACAGAGGACCTGGCACAGGATTATGAGGCAAATTTTGGCAAAGGTGCAGACATTCTTGCCGATTTGGACGCGCTGCAGCGTGAGGTAGACGCTTTGAGGGCGCAACAGGCCAAGTAGGACGCATGTCTGACGGCGCGATGATAGATGGTTGGTATTGGAATAGAGAGGCTGCCGCCAAGCGGACAGCCATGCCCTCGAGGGGCAGCTGGATATCTTAAATCAGGCTTGTACATTTACGGATTACCAGGATGCGACATGAGTAATGGAATGGTTATGAGTTGCACTTATCAAAATCGTCCAAGGAGCCAAGGGCGCGGAAACGTGCAGCCAAACCATCGATATTCACCATGCGAGCTTCATGATAAACTTGTCAAGACGCTAAAATCATAGTGCAACTGTCTCCACTCTGTACACATGCGAGTGAGTTCGCCTTCCTCCCACCGTGAGTGGCCTTTCAGTGGCGTGAAGAGCAATCAATCAACTACCTGCGCGTAGCATTTGTGATAAGTCAGCTGTGAATAAATACCTACTAAGGTGGGCTGCTCTGATACACGCAGGAGAGGAAAGGATCGACGGTGATCTTGGGGTGATAAATGACCAACCCTCAACGCACCTCTTGCAGACGCGTGAAGTGTCATTGGTCAATTGATGCAGTGCCAACCTGGAGAAGCTCTACGAGCTCGGGTCGCAACGGGGTCCTGCGATGTTTTGCGCGATGGCGGAGTTTGGGGATGGGCGATGGTGTTTGCGAGACCGTCTGAGCGTGACGGTCAAGGGAGACATCTTTTCTTGGAATGAGACGTGAGGTGTACCCTAAATTTGCGTGGAGGGTCATTCAGATGAAAACCAGACATCCAGATGTGGAATCTTTGAGAAGGATACGGGACGCCCGAGAGGTTTCTTATTCTTTCTTCTGCAGGCTGGGGCATACTTCGCCAAGACGCGGTCATGGAAAGGGGAACCGAAACACGGCTGCTAAGAATATCGAAGCTTTGGGTTCTGCAAAGTTTCTTTTGGGTATCTTTGGCAGTTTGGGCTTGCTTGGCTGGCGGGATTAGCTGATGTTCTGGGGCTGGATGGTGGAGTTTATATATAGGATCTGAACAAGAATTGTACTGAGGCCGAAGACTGCCGGTTTAGTGGATTTTCCCACTTCACATTTATGGTTAGTAGTGGTGAAGTCTGAGCAGGGGATTTGGTGCCAATTTTCGCAGGTTTGTTTGTCTGGGCGGTTAGTTGTATATATCTGTCAACATCGTTCTTCATATTGCCTTGCCTTGATTTTGGTATCCCAGGCTCTGAAGGGACTTGGAAAGTACTGTTGAACTTGGTAACCATATAACTGAACAATAGAAATGTTTCCTGAAAAGATAGATTAAGTAGTTTGCTAATTTGAATCCACGCGAGCAGTTGAGGCAAGAATATGGAATGCATATGTTTCACATCCCTTCTAAACGTATTATCGGTGAACTGTGTGGTCTCTGTGTCTGATCTATGAGATCTTGAGTGAACTTCCTATGGATTTTACATGATTGGGTTTTCTTTAGATGAAATAGGGGGAGGATATGTAAAGAGCTTTGCTAGCCGGGCAGTATTCCCTACCACTTCAATCGTAACGCACCCAATACTTCAAGGATGACAGTAGTAGACAAACTGATAGGGGCACTGATAACAATAACAACGACAGACGACGACGACGATGGATAACAATAATAATGTAAGTAATTGTAAACGGCAGCGATAGCAACGATGGAAACGAGTACATAGGAAACATAGTCGCTTTAGTACAGGTACGGATTGTACGCGTATGTGTAGACACTGCCCGGCTAGCAAAACTCTACGGAGTATCGTATTGATAGCTGCTTCTTTCGAGATATTAGATAGCAATTAGTTTATCCATAACGTTACATTATGAGTTGTACTGATATCAGGAAGAAGCCATCTACGGAAGTACAGCAAACCTTCGGCAAAGGGTTCTATGTGTCTAACCTTATTGAGCTGAACTGCAGTCAGGACTATGCTGCCGTTGCTTCTCAAGTTTTAGGGTCATCATTGATCTTTCAAACAAACAGGCTCCGTAAACGAGGTTCGTTCTCAAGGTTTCAAAGCATTCACAACTAAAAGACTACCAAAGACTTGGACAAAATGTAAAGCAACGGCGTCTTGTTATATAAGTATTCAGCTCGAAGTATAGTGATTCTCCAATGTTGAACTCTATATCTTGTGTAACGAGGCCATGGTGAAAGCTTTGTGAGTTTGGCCCGTCTCTCACAAAATACCTATATGTACGGTACCTGGGGGCGTTAGTCAGCCACGTTAAGCGCAAAACACCCCCTACTCACATAGGGGGCGAAAAAACAGGGTTTCCACGCAAAAAAGGGGGTTTCCACCCAGTCGCATAAAAGTCGCATTTTTAACCTTTTGCTACTAAAATATAACTTTTTTGAGATTATGCTATAACTTAAAACTACTCTTTTTTTGATTACTGCTTTTAAGTCTTACTGCTAGAATACTTCACTAAAGTGATATTAATTTAATGCTTGCTAAATAGGCTGTATAGGTGTTATATACTTTATATTAATAGGTCTTCTAGCTAGAGCGCTTAAGAAAGTTTCTAGCTGCTATGCTGTTAATATAAGCTATTACTGCTAACTATAAAATATCTTATATAGCAGTAAAAAAGTATCTAAAAGCTTTTAAAGCTAATTATAACTTTTCTATACTACCTTAAGAAGGTAGCTAGCTGAAAGTGTTAATAGAGGCTGAAGACTTAACTTTAGCAGCATTTATAATATAGCTTAATACTGCTAACTTTCTAATAACTCCTCTTATTATTAAAGAGATAGCTAATACTTTTTAAGCTAGCTAGAGTATAAGCTTAGTTTTAAAGCACTTTATAAGATCTTAAAAGACTGATCACTTAGAGTTTTAAAAGGAATTAAAGATTAAACCTATTAAGATTTATATAAGGGACTGGGCACACAGAGCGGCAATGCTAGGGATAACCCAGCTAATAAAGGCTGAAGGTATGGAGACGCCTGTGGGCCTAGGGCATAGAACCCTCCACAGTGAGAACTTAGTGAGGACTTGCTGAAGGTTGGGAAAAGGGGATCTTAGAAGAAGTAAGCAAAAGTAGCGCAGCAATACTATATCTACCTTTTAGGTGCTTCTCTTATCAGTTTGACTTAACTGTAGCTTATAGCCTCTAAATACCTTTATAATTCTTTTGCTTCTACCTTAATTTAAAAAGGTTAGCAATAATAATAGCATTATGTATTTAAGTAATACTTATTAATTAGGTTGAAGAACTTACATTTAGTGTTTGCTAAGTGTAGAGTGAAACAGCCTATGCAAACCTATATAGGGAAGATAACTTTAGCAAACAATTAGAGGATGATGTGAATTAATAAGAGGAAGCGAGAAGTTATGCTTTAAGTGAAGCTGAGGGCTCTGAAGAGGATAGGCCATTTATGCTGAATGCTTGCCACTTAAGTGATAAGCATATATAGGAAGATAGGGACTATAAGACCCCCCTCTATAGACTAGACAGGCTATAGGGCTAGATATCTATAGCTGCAGCTAATAGGCCAGCTTAAGCTAGAGGGCTAGAAGAAGCAACCAGCTAAGTGTTAATACAGTAGATAATTACTATAATAGCTAGCTAGTAAGAGCTAATTGCTGCTATACTAAGTAACTAAATGCTTGCTAAATAATTGCTTAAGGTTTTTAAGAAACCTTTAAACTATAATATAGCCTGCCTTATTAGTAAGTTTATAAGTGTGATAAGAGAAGATTAGCTTATTGCAGTAGAAGAAGCCTATAAACATCATCCTAGCTGCTCTAATAGCTAGTATATCTAGTAAGCTGTAAGTGTAATAGAGCATACCTTACAAATAGAATAGCAAATGTATTAGCGAACGCTTATAGACACCTCAGAGAGAGAGGTTAACTTAAGATAGAAAGACTTTAGAATCTTTATAAGAGGGCAGCATATTGTATTTAAACTTTAAAAATAGAACTATTATGATACCTTAAAGTAATACTATTAGAAAGATAATAAAAAGCTAATTATATATTAGGCTTAATAGAAGTCTATTAACTAAGCTTTTAGCAAGCTAAATATAAGTAATATAAAGGCGCATACCTTCTTTTAAGGCCTTATAAGGACCTTAAAGGACAAACTGTTTAAGCAAAATATTAATTATACTAATGCACATACTATTGCCCTATACGCCTAGAGGTTATAAGAGATTATAGAAGGGAGGTGTGTGGGAAGAACTGCTAGATATTCTAAGTTATATAAGCAACTGCATTTAGGCTTTTTAGACTGCCCTTATAAGAGCAGTTTGCAGCTTTTCAGGTTGTCAGACTAAAAGGATTGCTGTCTAAAGACTCTATCTTAGAATGACTGCTTAGTAAACACTTATATAACACCTAGCTTTAGTAGTAAACCTTCTGATTCTTAGAGACCTTAATATTATAACTGCAAGAAGTATAAGCATATTTCCTCTAACTATACTGAGAACTAAGTGCAGCTAGTAGATAGCAATTAGAACTCTAACCTAAGATAGAGTGGGATTAATGTGATTTCAGTACCTTATATAACTGATGCTGAAGATTTAGGAAATGAGTAGGTATAGAAGCAACCCTAAGGGGTACTATGCTAGAAATCACCTTAGTTCTAATAGGACAAACTGTTAAAAAATAAGTATTAGCATTTTAAGTAGCTGGCAAAGTTAAACTAAAAGTTAATATAGATATCTATGCAGCAGTAGATATTATATAAGAAGACCTTATTGAGAAACTTTAATTAAAGGAGGCTATAAGTGTTATAGCCTTTAAACTAATAGACTTCTAAAGAAGGCTTACACCTGCTGAAAAGGTTTATTAGCTTATATTCTTTTTTATAAATAGTTAAAAATATCTATAAAAGATTTGCTAAGCTTTTATTATAAGCCTCCACCTTAAAGGAGCAAAAGATATTCTTTTGTTTAATAATTCAATAGGGCGGAAAGGTATTTATATTAACACTTGCATATATACCTAGTTATATAAATGCTTCTTGCTTGCTAAATTAGAGGCAATCATTTAGAAAATTATAGAGAATAGCTAACAGGCTTATATTATATATTTAACAGGCGCCTTAGCTCTTAATGAGAAGGATATTAAAACCTTAGGCGAACGCTTGCTAGGTGAAGGCTGGGAAAAAGAAGTCCTTAAGGAACTTTAAGACTTTGCTGACATTTTTAATAAGGAAAATGCAAAGAAAGTTCTTAGGCTGAAGGAAGTAGTGTATTATATTAAACTGAAACCTAGCAAGGAACCTCTATATAAGCCTATATACCTTATATTAGCAGAATAACTTCAAATGCTTGCTAAATATATTTAAGAAATAGAGGCAGCAGGCTGTATATGCTGTTTAACTAGCTCTATAGAAGCATTTATACTATTTATACCTAAGAAGGATAAAAGTTTATAATTATATATAGACTATAGAGGACTAAATGAAATCATAGTGAAAAACTGTTATCCTCTACTATTAATTAGCAAGCTTTTAAATAGGCTTGCTAGCATAAAGTTTATTTTAAAAATTGATTTAAGTGAAGTATATTACTATATTGCAATTAATAAGGTAGATAGGTAGAAAACTGCATTCAGAATAAGATATAGGCATTTTAAATATATAGTAATGCTATTTAGGCTTACTAACGCTCTTATAACTTTTTAGGTATATATCTACTAAGTGCTTACTAACTTCTTAGATACCTGCTATATTATATATTTAGATAATATTCTTATCTACTTAGATATAAGAGAGCAGCATACTAAAGACCTCTATACTGTTTTATGCTGCTTAAAGGCTGCTGAGCTGTTTGCAAAACTAAAGAAGTGTGACTTTTATTAGATAGAAGTAGACTTTTTAAGGTTTTATATTACTTAAGATAGCATAGAGATAGATCTAAAGTAAGTCTAAGTAGTTGCTAAATAGCTAGTGCTAAAATCTTTTAGAGATATATAAGTATTTTTAGGATTTTGCAACTTTTATTATAAGTTTATTATAAGATATTTCTATATTGCTGCCTCTATAAATAGCGCGCTTAAAGGAAGCTAAAACAGTATGAAGTTAGAAGCCTTTGTCTAAATAGAAGAGATATAGACTGTATTTAAGATGCTTTAAAAAGCATTTGCTGAAGTCTTAATACTAAGATATTACAACCTAATACTAGAAATAAGAGTTAAGATTAATATATTTACTTAAGTAGCATCTAATATGCTTTTGCAGAAGTATAGCACAGTTTAGCACTTAGTAGCCTTCTAATTAAAAAAGCTTTCAGATATAGAGAGATGCTGAGCTATAAGGCAGCAAGAGCTTCTAGTAATTATAGAAAGTTTAGATTATTAAGCTTAATACTTATAAAGACTTCCTAAAAAGTTCTTAGTCCTTACAAACTATATAGTGCTGAAAGAAGTGTTTGCTACACCTGCGCAGAACATTTGCAGAAGGCTTGCCTAATAGGTTTATTACCTGTTTGCATTTAATTTTAAAATTTAATATAGGTTAAGGGTTATAAATCTAGTAGATAGACTGTTATAACGCTCTGATTATATAGTAGAAGATATAAAAGTAGATAATATGCTTCCTACTTTTAGAAAAAAGCTTAGGCTTATTAGCTAGCTTTTAGTAATAAATTGCTAATATATTGCTAAGCTTAAAGAGACTACAGCTACTATAAAAACTTATATTTAAGCTGTTTAGTAAAGTATATAAAAACCTTGCTAAAGGGCTAGCTTTAAGGTTGAGGGATCCTCACCTTTAGGTTAGCACTATTCTATAGAAGGAACTAATAATTTACTGTATTAAAGTATATATATTAGTACTGTCACCTGCTTGAAATTGCATGCAGATGCTATGCTGACTGCTCTATAAAAGATTAGCAATATATTAGAAGACTTAAGGGAAGCTAAAGTTACTATGCTAGAATAATATATCTTATATGCTGTAATAAGGAAGCTTATTTAGGATGAAATAGCTTATATGTTATAACTAGGCGTAGATCTTAAATAAACAGTTAGAGAACTGCAAGCTAAAGACTACTTCTGCAGAGATCTTATAGCTAAGGTTTGTTGAAATGCTAGAGAACACTAAAGGTACTAACTTAATAAGAATAATATCCTTTAGTTTAAAAGAAGACTTATTATTCTAGAAGAAGGATCCCTCTGCTATGAAATCCTAAGAAACCACTATAATGCATTTAGATTAAGGTATATAAAAGCAAATAAGACAGCTAAACTGATCTTGCAAAAGTTTTATTAGCTATATTTGATAGAGGATATATAGCGATATATTGCTAAGTATCTGCACTGCTAGGGGGTGTGCATATTACAGTATAAACTATATAGACTGCTGTAAATATTAGAACTGCTAGTACACCTATTCTAATAGATTTCTTTAGACTTTTTAACTAGCTTACTGGAAAGTTATTAGGATAATAGGATTGTTTATGATATAATCTTAGTAGTTATATGCAGAATGACTAAGGTAGCTTAATTCTTAGTAACAACTAAGCGACTAGATGCTGCAGACTTAGTAAGGATTTTATACTAAGAGATTGAGTGCTAGTATAGTATGCTTAAAGCTATTATTAGCGATAGAGATAAACTGATTACTAGTTAGTTTTAGTGAGACTAGACTAAGGCTTAAGATATAGAAGGATGCATTTCTATAGTGTAGCACTTATAAATAGATAGTCAGACAGAAAGAACATATCAAACTTTAACTGCATATCTCTTAAAGTTTAGCAAAGGTTTGTGCAACTAATAGGTAATGCAGTTAGTTAAAGCTAAGTTCTTATATAATAATAGCAAATATACTACTATTAGCATATTGCTATTTGAGGTTTTTATAAGATACTATTTGAGAATAATTAACTACTGCTTGCTATATATTAACTTTAAAACCTAGAAGGTTGAGGAAAGACTTAAGAAGCTGATAGAGGTTTACTAAAGGATAGCTGAGAATTAGCAGTATGCAACTGAAGTATAAGCTAAAAATGTAAATACTAGAAAAAAGGTATAATTATATAATATTAGAGATATTATAAGACTTTTAACTAAAAACTTTTGTTTTGCAAAAGGTTAGCAAAAGCTCACTTTGCAATTCATTTCTATACTAGTTATAGAAGTTATAAGCTTTAATGCTTATAAAGTACAGCTTCTAAAGAAGTATAATCAGGCATATAATATCTTCTCTGTTGCACTATTAGAGCTATAGCATAGCTGAAAGTTTGCTAAAGGACTGCTCTTAGACTTAAAAGAGGACTTTAAAGAATAAGAAGTTAAAAACATTATGTTGCAAAGGGAAGCACTAAAGGGCCCTTTATATCTAGTTAAGTAGAAGGGCTGGCTAGTAGAATATAATACTTAAAAGCTTAAAGAACACTTAGTAAATGCTTTATAAATTCTTATAAAATTTAAAAAGCAGCAGTATAAGTTATATTATAAGTAAAATAATAAATAATATAGAGAAAATAAAAAAAGTTAATTAACTATAAGACAGCTAAAATACTAGCAAAAACTTCTTAAACCTCTTATAAAAGCAATATAAAACTATAGATATCTAACTAAAAACGTTTTATAGAAATCTATTATGCTTTTGCTGAAGTTTTGCTGATAATATTACTTTTTATCCTCTTTACTATCTTTATTATTATTATCTTTATTTTTATCTTCCTCTTCTTCTTCTTTTTCATCTTCAGCCTTATTCTTATTATCTTTATTTTTATTATTATTACTGTTGCTAGTTATACTGCTATTTCTATTTTGCAGATTATTGCTAAGCCTATTAAAGTTGCTATTATTGCTATTCTTCTTACTAAAAGAATTATCCTCATTATCAGTATTAACTAAGTTCTAGCAAACTGCTGCTGAATGCTTACTGACATCTTTATGAGAATTAAAGTAGAGTATAGAACTACTACTGATAGTCTTAAAGATTGCAATTAGAGTATAGCGACAAATGTTGCGAAGTATGCAGGCATTTTGAATCTTTAAAAGATCTTATAAAAGAAGTGCAGCTATATAAAGATTGCTCTTTAAGAGATATATTGTTAAGATATTAGTAAGCTTATTGAGGAAGTTAGCCTATTTGAAGATATAGGTCTTATTATGCAGGTAGGAAGGAAGAGTATTTTTAATCTGTTTTATAATTTTATCTATTTTATTTTAGTCTTTAGCTTAATAAGCTAGCTGTGAACACTTGTTAGTATAAAGGTGAAGATAAAGCAGACTATAGGATAAAACTTATATCTAAGGATATTTAAAGTTATGCTTATATATAGGCAGTAGCATTCTTCTTAACATCTATAGCTACTAATTAGTTATTATAATTCTTAGTGTCCTATTGAAGGCTGGTAAGGTTTACTAACTACTTATAAAGACTTTAGAGAAGCATTTAACTCTTTTTAATTGCAGTAAAGATGTAGTAAATTTTATGCTAGTAGTGATAACCAGCCTTAATCTGATAGATATAATGCTTAACTTAGTTCTAATAGTAGCAAACAGTTAAGATAAAGTAGAAAGGAATTTAGAAGTAAAACAGTTAGCTTATACCTTCCTTAAACAATTGCTAAACTTACTCTATAGCACTTAATGCTGTGCAACCAGCATAACTTGCATATATAATCTCTATTATAAGCATAAGTGTAAACAACCTTGCTGCTCTTATGAAGCTATAACGTACAGCTAATATAAGGCTTGCTGCTATTAGATTAGTTATGCTAATATATACTATCACTAAGCTTAGAATCATTAAGATTATACTTAGTGAAGATTTAAGTAATAAGGCTTTCTGCACTTATAATATTAGTTATAGAAGTATTATAAAGTAGTGAAGTGTTTATGAAAGGTTTATAGAGGCTTAGCGAAGCTTGCATAATATAAAGATATAGAAGGATATATTGTTATGAGGAAAAAAAGAACTAGACTGAGGTGGAGAAAAGCTGTCACTTTATAGATAATTGCAAAGCTTTATCAAACAGTTATAGAGGCAGGTGTGATATTAAATAAAGTGAATAACAGTTATTTACTATAGCAAGCGCTACTAAAGGTGAGAAGGCAGATGCAGTAAATTAATAATAGCAGTTACTATCTAACTTAATTAACAGCCTTATAATACGCCTATTTAGAAGGGAGATGATAGGATGAAAAATAAAGCTATCATAAAGAACACTATAAGGATATTATGTGGGAAACCTTACTGAACAAAGGGCAAGTTTGCAGGGAATAAGAGCAACAAAACACCTAAATAACTATATTCGCTAAAGAGAAGAACAAACATCACTTTCTTTAAAGATAACTAATAAAAAGATTTAAAACAAAAAAACCTATATATAGCCTAAAGGACCCTAATTAATAACAACTATAATAACAACAGCTTAAACAGATGACAGAGCTTTTGCTGAACACATAACAGCTACCTGCTATGCTAGACAACAGAGAAAGATAATAGAAGCTGCTCTAGACAACAGAAGAAAACTGCTGCAGCTACTTTAAACCAGAGGCTAACTATACAGTAGGAACCACTATAACTAGAAAGAGAATAATTATAAAGGACTAAGCATATAGAGCAGTAATACTGGAGATAATCTAGCTAATAAAGGCTGAAGGTATAGAGACGCCTGTAGGCTTAGGGCATAGAACCCTCTACAGTGAGAACTTAGTGAGGACTTACTGAAGGTTAGGAAAAAGAGATCTTAGAAGAAGCAAGCAAAAGTAGCACAGCAATACTATACCTACCTTTTAGATGTTTCTCCTATCAGTTTAACCTAACTGTAGCTTATAGCCTCTAAATACCTTTATAATTTACTAGAAAAGTGCTAAGTTTAACTTAATACTAATTTAGCATTTCTTTAATTAGTATAAAGCTATAATTTAAGATTATAAACTTAAGCTTTCTGAGATATAAAATGCTAATAAGTCTAGCTGCTATATTAGCTGCTTTAGCAGCTATATATATATTATTTTACTTTAGAAATAATAAAAGCAAAACAAACTATAAGAAGTTATTAATTCAGCTAATAGAAAGTTATATACTCTTATTAGCGCTAGTAACACTATTAAAGATATTATTCTAATATATTTTATTTTTAAAATATAGCTAGTTACTATTTAGGCTGATTATAATATTAAAGAAAATATCTGCTTTATATAGTCTTTTATTGCTTTTTCTAATTAAAAGATTATAATAGATTATATTAAGCACTTTAATATATATTTATTTAAGCAGTTAGCAAAGTTCTAGCAACTTAAGCATATAATAGAGTTATAGTGTTATAACTTATAAATAAAGATAACAGCTAAACAACCTACTTAGGCGTTAGGCAGCTAGATAAAGCATTTATACTAAAGGATTATAAAAATAACAGGAACTTGCTTAGAACAGAAGAACTATAGTATAAGTTATATGACGATAAGATAAGGAAATAATTAGTGGAGCATAGAAGGAAGCGCTTAGTGATTAGTTAGTTTTGCTAACTGATTGCAATCACTTTATATATTTAAGTAATCACTTAGTAGTATAAACAGTAGAGAAAATAATAGGACTGTTTAAGACTTATATATAGTATAACTTAAGCTTTACTTAAAGTTAGACTTTTATAGCTTTTTAGTAATTAACTTTATATTAATTTTTATAGATATTTTTAGCTTATTTTTATTATAAATTACTTATTAAGTTTAAAACTAATTATTTTAGCTTCTAAGATTTAATCTACTATAGCTTATAACTTATAATTTAGCTATAACTATAATTACTATTTTTAGCGTTAATTTCTAACTTCTATATTAGTAAACCTTACTATTAGATAGCTAACTATAACATTTTGATTGCTTTTATTCAATAAGTTAACTATTAATGCTTACTAATAGTATAGATATAATATCCTCTTATAATTCTGCTAAATTTCATACTTTAGGATCTTCTAGCTCTTTATGCTAGCAGCTTTAGAATCTAGCTTAAGAACTTACTAACATTAAAGACTTTAATATATTAAACCTCTGCTATAACTTTAATAGAAAAAGATCTTTCACTAAGAAAGGATATAATAAACTTAAGAGAATTATTTAGAAATAAGAAATTAAAACTAAAAGTATATAGGAAATTATTAATAAAAACTAATAAGTTATATAAAGATTTAATAAGGAACTTTAGAATGCTACTATAGTTTATTAAAAACTTAAAAAGGATGTTAAGAGAGATGCTAATCTTAAAAAGATCTAAGAACTTTAGAATAAACTTAATATGCTTTAAGCAGCTGCAAATATTATTATAACTTCTATTAGAAGATAATAAAAACTTAAGCTTAGCGTTTTAGTTATTTATAATAGTATTTTTAAAAGCTTTAAAGGATTTCTAATTTAAGTTAAAAACTATTAAAACTTCTATTATAGAGATTTCACTAGTAAAACTGAAAAAGTAGTATATATAGCTACTTACTTTAGAGGATAAGCTTTTAAATAGTTTAAATCTATTTAAGAAGAGTATCTCAATAAAAAAACTTTTAATAAGTGTTTTACTAAGACTTATAATATTTATGCTAACTTTAATAGCTTTAAAGAAGCTTTTAAATCTTTCTTTTAAGACCTTAATAAGAAATAATAAGCTGAGTAAGACTTTGCTTATTTCTATTAGATTAAGTTTACTAAGGAATATATAGCTATATTTAGATAACTTAGCGTCTAGCTAAACCTTACTGAAGAAATTAAGATCTTTATATTCTACTAAAGACTTAAAGATGAAGTTAAAGATGAAATTGTTAAGGTTAACTAACCTACTAACTTCTTTTAGTATACTAAACTTATAATTAAAATTGATAATTAACTATTTAAATAAAAAAAGAAATAAAGTGATAAGCAATAAACTTTTAACTTAAGATATAAGTATTAATAGCAACTTTAGTATAAATTTAATAACTAGTAGAATAATAATAGGCTTTATAATAATTAGAATAGCATTTAATAAAGTACTGCTTATAGATAATATAGTAAACTTATAGACTTTAGTATAACTATTAAGAACTAAAATAAGAAATCTTAGAACTTAAAATATTATAACTGTAACTAATATAGATATATTTCTAAGAACTGCAATAAGCTAAAGAAGTTAGGCTAGAAGTTAGTATTAGAAAGTATAAAATAAGTTAATATAACTATAAAAACACTTTATATATCTATACTATAAATTAGATGCTATAATAATAAATATTAAATTTATTTTAAAAATAAAGAAATGTTAAAATATTATCTTAGAGATAGCAACTCTAGATGATTAAGTTACGATATAACTTTATCTATAGTAAAGATTAAAATAATTGCTATAGCTTACTGAAGTAATAGTAAGCTTGCTAAAAAAACTACTGAATAGTTAGATGAAATGCTTTAAGTTTAATAACTTAAACCTACTAGTATACCTACTTTATAAGCTATTAATATATAAAGATAACTATTTTATAAGGCTTTAAATTATACTATATGAGAATAAGAAGATCTAATTAAAGAAGAATTAAAAGAAGAACTTAACTATTAATATAACTTTCTAATAGAATAATAACTATTTAACTTTATTAATAATTAGACTTTTAGGGAAAGAGAAAGCTTATCTTATAATTTAAATAAACTTTATAATATTATATGCTAATATGCTTAAGCAGAAATTGCTTATAGACTTATTTTTAGTGTAGATAATATTAGCTCTAAAGAGGAATTTAAATTAAATAAAAGAGAGTATAACCTCTAATATTAAGAAATTAACCTCTAGTTTAACAACTAGTTAATTATTTTATATGCAATTTTAGCAAACTAATATAAGGAGTTTTTTAAATTCTAATAGATTATAAGAGATAATATTTAAC
The DNA here is from genome assembly GCA_027406005.1 of Colletotrichum horii. NCBI lineage: Eukaryota > Fungi > Ascomycota > Sordariomycetes > Glomerellales > Glomerellaceae > Colletotrichum > Colletotrichum horii. Next base: position 5,896,929 of record JANVYB010000006.1, read on the forward strand.
TTTATCTGTTAGATTTAGAACACTTATAAATCTTCTAGGCTTAGTGTCTTTAAGATAAATATAAAGACTACTTAAGAGATAAATATAAATATTAATTATACTTATAAAGATATAATAATAAGCTAATCTTATAAGCTTACTTCAGTAGAGAACTATTAGGTTAGCAATTAACCTAGCTTATTAATAATAAATATACAGAATTTGCATTAAGCTTAAACCTCTTAATATAATATTAAATAGATAACTTTATAAAATAGGAAGAATGCTGATAAGATTAATATCTGATATATTTAGCTTAAAAGGCTAAGGTTTTTAGACTTCTATAAGAAGAATTAAGCTTTCTATAGGTTAGAATCTATAAAAACAGCCTTATTAAGGTATAAAGGGAAGGAAAATATATTATATACTTTAGATAACTTAAGTAGTTAAAAAACTAAACTTACTTACTAAATAAAGATTATAATAAGTAATTATAATAAGGTTTATTTATGCTATAATATAGAACTTATAGATATATCTATAATTAGAAGTTATAATTAATAATAAAAAAGTGATTATATTTATAGATAGTAGATTAGAAGTTAATATTATCACACTTTAAGTAGTGAATTAACTATAAATACTATAGAAAGTAAAGGAATATATATATAAACTTAATAATGCTGAGGGAAAATAAGTCTATTATAAAGGAGGAACTATTAAAAATGAAACTATGCCTTTTAAAATAAGTTATTTAAATTAGAAAAAATACTTCTAACTTAATTTTATAGAAATAGAATTATATAAAATTATATTAAAAATACTATAGTTAGAATAAAATAACTTATAAATAGATTAGAGAACAGACTAACTTTATTAGAACTATAATAATTTAGTTTTTAAGTAGTACTGCTGAAACTAAGCTTTAAATAAATCTTTATAAAATAGAGCAGTAAAATAATATATCTGCTATCTAAAGGTAAAAGAAGTTATATTATAACTATTAATAAATATAGATCTTAAAAGAAAAGATAATTTACTTCTATCTATCTTAAAAGAATATAAAGTTTATAAGAAACTTTTTGCAGCTAAACTAGAGATTAAACTGCTTAAATATATAAATTTTAATTATAAAATCCTTATTAAGGAGGGGAAGAAGCTTAAATTTAATAAAATTTATAGACTTAATTTAATAGAAATAGAAGCTTTTAATAAATATCTTAATAAAAATTTTGAAAAAGGCTATATTAGAGAATTAATATTACTAGCAGAAAGCTTAATACTGTTTATACTAAAAAAGAACAGCAAACTATAGTTATATATTAACTACTAAATGTTTAATAAAATAATAATTAAAAATTAATACTTACTATTTCTAATTAATAAACTATAATAACTTTTTTATAAAGCTAAGTAGTTTATAGTATTAGATCTTAAAGATGTCTATAACTTTATTAAGATAAAAGAAAGTGAAGAATAAAAGACTGCTTTTTGAATATATAGAAGATATTTTAAATACTTTATTATGCTTTTTAGTCTCACTAATGCTCTAGCTACTTTTCAAAATATAATTAATTAAGTTTTCTAGAAGTTTATAAATATCTTTATAGTTATCTATTTTAATAATATCTTTATTTTCTCTATAATAATAGAATAATATAAGGAATATATATATTTTATATTATAAGCTCTCTAAGATATTAAATTATTAGTAGAACTAAAGAAGAGTATATTTTACACTTAAAAAGTTAAGTATTTTAGATTTACTATTACTTCTAGATATATTAGTATATTAGAAAAGAAGGTTAGAGCGATTAAAGAATAGCTAATACTAATTAACTTTAAAGAAGTATAAAGCTTTTTTAGATTTATTAACTTCTATTAGAAGTTTATTAAATATTATAGTAAGATTAACACACTTCTTATAGACTTTAGTTATAAAAACTAACTATTTAAATAGAAAGAAGCTTAAGATACAGCCTTCTAGAAAATTAAGAACTAAATATTTAGCAAATTAGTTTTAATAATTTTAAACCTATAAAACCAGTTTAAACTTAAAATAGATGCCTCAGACTTCGCCTTTAGAGTATAACTATTCTAGAGAGACTTAAAAGGATGCTTATACTTTTGCACCTTCTTTTCTTATAAACTTTATAGACTAAAGCTTAACTATTAGATCTATAATAAAGAACTTATAGTAATTATTAAAGCTTTTAAAAAATAGAGATTTAAACTCTTAAGAACTATTTATAAAATATTTATATATATAAACTATAAAAACTTAGTATACTTCATTATGTTAAAAGTGCTTAATAAATAATAAATTAGATAGTTAGAATTTCTCTTAGAATTTAACTTTTGAATTATCTATTAAAAAGAATTAGAAAACAGCAAGGCTGACGCTTTTAGCTAACAACTAGACTATAACATTTTAGTATTTAAAGAAACCTAAGTGATTTTCAAATAAAACAATAATAGAGATTTAATATTAACAACTAAACTCTTAATAATAGCTAAATAATTTATAACTAGTCTAACTAGCAAACTAAATGCTATAGCAGTTATAAAGTTCTACACTTAACTTATATATAGTTATTAAGGAATTATAAAAACCTAGAGATAACTATAATAATAATATAGAGAAACAGTTATAAGAGAATATATTGCAAATATAATTAAGGATTGCAAGGTATGCGTGAAAAGCAAACCTATAAGATACTAGCTTTATAGAATATTATAACCTTTGCTTATGCTTGAAACTGCTTAGCATTCTATATTACTTAACTTTATTATTAAACTATTAAAGTTTAGAGAACTCTTTATAGAAGTCTATTTTAATAGCGTTTTTGTTATTATTAACAGACTTATAAAGTATGCTTACTTTATTTTATATAAGGAAGTAAGTAATGCTAAAGAATTTGCTTATATATTTCTTAAATATATTATTACTAATTATAAAATGCTAAAAGAAATTATATTAGATAGAGATAAGATCTTTACTTTTAAGTTTTAAAAGTTAATTATATTATAACTTAGCATTAAGTAAGTAATATTTACTGCTTTTCACTTATAGACTAACAGATAAATAGAATAAATAAATTAAATCTTTAAAACTTACTTCTGCGCATATATTAATTATAACTAAGATAATTAAGTAGTATTGCTACTAATAGCTTAATTTGCCTATAATAGCGCAATTAGAGAAAGCATTAAGGAATTCTCTTTTTATTTCAACTATAAATTTAAACTAATAGCTTATAGAGAACTTTATAATAGCTTTACAGTATTAAAAGCTGTTGCTACAATTAGATAAATTAAAGATATCTAAGATAATATATATAAAGAACTTAAATTTATATAATAATAAATAATGAAATTTGCTAATAAATAAAGGATTGAGGGATTAACTTTGAAAGAAGGAGATAGCACTTACTTTATATAGTGAAATATTAAAACTAAACAACTAAGCAACAAACTAAACTTTAAGAAACTTAAACTATTCAAAATCCTCTAATAAGTCTCACTAGTTAACTATAAATTTAACCTCTTAGAAACTATAAAATGCTATTTAGTATTCTATATTTCACTATTTAAACTAGCACTATAAGGGTTATATATAAACAACCTTATTATTATAGAAGATAACAAACTAGAATATAAGATTGAATAAATTATTAACTATACTGAAAACCTTAAAGGATATTAGTACTTTATTAAGTAGAAAGGATATAGATATGAGGATAATATATAGAAACCTATATAAAATATTATAAATATAAAAGATGAATTTATAAGATATTAGTAACAGTATTAAGAACGAGAGATACTACTACTACTAATATATATAGTTAATATTAGATACTAATAAATTAGGCAACTATATAGATATGCTAGAAAACCTTCTAATAAACTATAATAAGGGAAACTATTTATTTGCTTAGGAATGCTAGAAAGCAATTAAGACTCTTCTGATAAGAAATTTAGAGTATTAGGATTCTCGTCACTTAGAATAATATCTAAGTTTACTATATTAAAACTATTTATAGATTAAACTTCTGATATAAGAGATACTACTAGCTTCTCTTTAGTGACCTTCTGACCTTTCTGAAACACTATTCTTTTTTGCTTATGCAAATAGTTAAGCTGCGCTATAGACTTATCTAACTTGATCTGTGCAGCATGTAAGGCAGCAGTTTTCTTTCTTAATACCTCCTCTTCAGCTAATTCAGCATCTTCTAAATAAGCAGCTTCATCTAACAGATAATTAACTATAATAAAGTTAGTAAATATATTAATTACTATAAGTATAGAAACCTATAAGCATAGATAGTATCTGCTGCTGTATTATAAAACTGCTTTAAATAAGTATACTTGCTATAGACTTTACTACTAGAGAGCAGTTTATAATACTTCTCTGAAGAATAATAATAAGAATAAAGTATATTAATAATAAGCTTAAACTTAGTGATATGTAATATATAATTGTAATAATAAAGAGTAGAGGTGGAATTTAATATTAATTTTTAAATGCAACCTGATATAGTGTCAGCATTATAAATAAACTAAGAAGCATAATTAATAGATCTCTAACCTAAGACTAACAACCTACTTATATTAAGTTTTAAAGATAAGACCTTTAGAGAGGAGATCTAATATTATAACTTATAAATAAGAATAACAGCTGAACAACCTACTTAGGCGTTAGGCAGCTAGATAAGGTATTTATACTAAAGGATTATAGGAATAATAAGGACTTATTTAGAATAGAAGAACTATAGTATAAGTTATATAACGATAAGATAAAGAAACAATCAGTAGAGTGCAGAAGGAAGTGCTTAGTGATTAGTTAGTTTTGCTAACTGATTGCAATTACTTTATGCACTTAAGTGATTATTTAGTAGTATGAATAGTAGAGAAAATAATAGGATTGTTTAGGACTTATATATAGTATAACTTAAGCTTTGCTTAAAGTTAGACTTCTATAGCTTTTTAATAATTAATTTTGTATTAATTCTTATAGATACTTTCAGCTTACTTTTACTGCGAATTACTTATTGAGTTTAAGACTGATTACTTTAGCTTTTGAGATTTGATTTACTACAGTTTATAACTTATAACCTAGCTATAACTATAATTACTGTTCTTAGCATCAATCTTTAACTTCTGTTAGTAGATCTTACTGTTAGATAGCTGACTGTAATATATAGTTTAGCATTAATATATATAGAAGCTGTTCTAATAAACTTAAAATGCATAGAATAATACTAAATACTTAAGCTAAGTTATATTAAACTCTTTAAGCTGAATTTAGCATAGCGCTATATTATTTACTTCTTCTTAATAGCTTCTCTAGTTATATCAGTATAAACCTTATAGAATACTATATTAACTTTAACATTATTATTAGATTTTTCTCTCTTCACACTATATATCTATTTTAATCTATAGATATAGAAGTCTTCTAGCTATTTAAGAAAGCCTATTAAATAGTATTATAAAAGTCTATATAAAGTAGCAATCTCACTTTTACCTACAGAGACTTTATCAGCAGGCTTTAGCAGATAATAGATATTATATTTACTTACTTAAATATTATAATAAGGTTTAAAAAGTTAAGCATTTAGCTAATCAGAAATAATATAATACTTTCTCAATTAGTTAAATATATACAGTCAGCCTAAATTAATATATCTAGCTACCTCTTAAGTTACTTACTAAATAACAATAGGTTTAAGAAAGCTATACTATAAATAAACACTATTAAGTAACAGCATACTGCTGAATAGAGCTCTCTTACTTAGAAAAGTTATAAAATAATTAAAGCTGCAATTAGTAAGAGTAATTTATACTATAAGAGAGGTTAAGAGCACATTATTAACTAGAATAAGCATATAAAGATATAGCAGCATAAGAGATAAACCTAGCAAAGCATCAAACTAACCTATTTATTTATAATAAATATAACTTTTATAAAAATTAAAGAATATTATAAGAGGTAAATAATAAAAGCCTTACAGAAAGAGCTTAAATAGCAATATATTGTTATAAAAACAAAGGCTTAGCAGTAAGAGAAATAAATATATATAGAGTATAATGCTATAAAGTATTAATAGATTAATAAATATATAAAGAGATTAAATTTTAAGCAGTAGCTTATTTATATTAATAAGATTTATAACTATATAATATTTAATCTAAAAGACTTATAATAGTTTAAGCTATTTAAGCTGAAATAGCAAATTAATCTTAACTTTATACTACTATTAAAAGAAGCTTAAGATTATATTAAATATATAGTAAAACCTCTTAATCACTTTAATATTAGAAAGTTACTTAGTAATATAAATAATAATAATAACTTCAACTTAAAAGTTAATAATAATATTAATAACTCTATTAATAAAAATAGCAATAATACTATAATAAGCGTTAAATTAATTAGCTAGTTTAGAGATATTAATAACAGCATTAATGCTAGCAAGCCTAAGTTGCTGCTATTACTAGCACTAGCTGCTATGCCTAACACTATATTAACACTAGCACTACAGCTGAAGTATTAAGCAATTTATTACACTATAAAAAAGGGTTTTAATAACTTCTATACTTAAAGTACTATAGAAAGTAACCTTTTATTAACACCTCTATTAATATAGATATTAAAAAAGCATAAATATATTATTAATAATATAGAAAGTAATAATATAATAATCTTTTGCAGTCTATTTACACTTATATAATATATATAGATATTATATATATAGCTAGATAGCTTTACTTAAGAGCAATATAATAATATAATTTTTATTATTATATAATATAGTTAAAGCTGAAAATTACATTACAAAAAGTTATTAATTTAGTAGGTTAATATAGAAAAATGCCACTTTTAGTGATGTAGGTAGAAACCCCCTTTTTAGCGTAGAAACCCTGTTTTTTCGCCCCCTACGTGAGTAGGAGGTCTAGCGTTAGCCTGCCACACGCTTTGACCCCCAGGTATTCATGTACAGAGTTACGGCTTTATCCATACGGATTTAGACGATTACTTCTTCAACGCGGCCGCGATGGCGTTGTACGCCGGCTTGGGGTTGTAGTTCGCGTCAAAGAGAAGAGGCTCCGCGGTAGCCTTCCAAGATTGCTACAATGATGTTAGTGGATTCTGCCGACCCAGCGAGGTGCGTCTCTCTTACCTTGTCGCTGACTCCCCACACCGTGATACCCCGGCACTTGGGCACGTTGACACACGCGTTTACGACCTCGGCGTACTGCGCCGGCGGGGCACCGTCGATGTCGAGCTCGGTGATGGCGATCTCGGACACCTTGGAGGTCGCCAGCAACTCCAGCGCACCCTGGATGTTGCTCGACATGTTCTGCGCGAGATGGCACTGGGAACCTGTTCCGCGTCTCCGTCAGTTTATGTCCATTTTTGATCCCCTCAGACTCAGAAACATACCGATTCCGTCAATGGGGATGCCCTGGGCGATCCACTGGTCGACCTTCTTCACCACCGCGGCGGGCTTGCCCCAGTCCTTGTTGTCGAGATTGTACTCGTTGAGGTAGAGCTTGGCGGCGGGGTCGGCGGCGCGGGCAGCCTTGAAGGCGATGCTGACGTAGGACTCGCCCAGCACGTTGAAGAAGGTGGTGTTGCGGAACGTGCCGTCGTCGTTGAAAATCTCATTGACGACGTCCTTCATGGCCGGCTTAGTGAGCAAATATGTATCAAAACCTGGCCGAGAGAACCACTTACCCAGGACCTGATCTTTCCCTTGTAACGGCCAACAACGGTGCTGATGTGCTTTTGCAGAACATGGGTCATGGTCTTCTTGTCCGTAATCGCCGAAACCCACGTGGGAAGGGCCTGGTGCCACAGCAGCGTGTGGCCACGAATAGACTTATCATTTGTCGTCGCCCAGTCAACGAGGAAATCCGAGTTATCCCACGAGAAATTGCCCCGCGTGGGCTCCGTCGCATCCCACTTCATCGAGTACTCGGGCGTGACCTCTCCAAAGTTGGCCTTGATGATGGCCTCGGTCTTGCCCTGCTGCATGATGCCATTGTCGCCGGAGACGCCGATGAACAGCTTGCCCTTCCCCTTGGCCTTGAACAAAGTGTCGATGCTGACGGCGGCCTGGCGCTCGGCGAGGTGGTGGGCGTGCCCGTGGGTGGTCGCGATGCGCAGGGGCGTGGCGATGGCCAGCGGCGCAACGAGGAGCGCCAGAGAGAACTTCATGTTTGTAAGGAGTGGCTGTCGCAACGAGGACGACGGAAAGTGAGTGTGAAAATGAGCGTCTGGAAATGAACGTGGTGAAGGTGTCGAGGACGGCCCGTCAGCCTCAACAGGCGACTTCGCAGTATTTGTTCCGTTTGGCCATGTCTGGTAAGGTTACTCTCGGTGGAGCACATTCTGGGTCTTTTGGGGTTCTTTTGTCTATGGGGGGTGACTTTGGCAGACAGGGCAACTCAGATATAGTGGTCTAAATTGGTGCCTAGATTGGTGTTACGACCTGTACGCAAGGATAACGGTTGACTGACCTATTTAGGCGTTAGGTGGTAGGAATAGAACATTTATACTGCAGGATTATAGGAATAATAGGGACTTGCTTAGAAACGGAAGAACTATAGTATAAGTTATGTGATGATAAGAAATGAGCATAGATAAGGGACCTATAATGAGCGCTTAGTAGATATTAGAATAAGCATTTATTTTATTTTAGAATAAGCGCTTATAATAATAAGGAGAATAGTGTTTATAAATAGTAAAACTATTTAGATAGAAGGATTTATATATAATATAACTTAAGTTTTGCTTAAGGTTAGATTTCTATAGCTTTTTAGTAATTAACTTTATATTAATCTTTATAGATATTTTTAGTTTATTTTTATTATAAATTACTTATTAAGTTTAAGACTAATTATTTTAGCTTTTAAGATTTAATCTATTATAGTTTATAATTTATAATTTAACTATAACTATAATTACTGTTTTTAGTATTAATTTTTAACTTCTATTAGTAGACTTTATTATTAGATAGCTAATTATAATATTTTAATTGCTTTTATTTAGTAAGTTAATTATTAATGCTTACTAATAATATAGATATAATATTTTTTTGCAATTTTGCTAAATCTCTCACTTTAAGATCTTTTAGCTTCTTATACTAGCAGCTTTAAAATCTAGCTTAAGAATTTGCTAATATTAAAGATTTTAATATACTAAACTTCTGCTATAACTCTAATAGAAAAGGATCTTTTACTAAAAAAGGATATAATAAATTTAAGAGGATTATCTAGAAATAAGAAATTAAAATTAAAAGTATATGGGAAATTATTAATAAAAACTAATAAGTTATATAAAAACTTAATAAAAAACTTTAAAATGCTGTTATAACTTACTAAAAACTTAAAAAGAATATTAAAAGAGATGCTAACCTTAAGAAGATTTAAGAACTTTAGAATAAGCTTAATATGCTTTAAGCAGCTATAAATATTATTATAACTTCTATTAGAGGATAATAGAAACTTAAGCTTAATACTTTTATTACTTATAATAGTATTTCTAAAAGCTTTAAAGGATTTTTGATTTAAGTTAAAAACTATTAGAACTTCTATTATAGAGATTTTATTAGTGAAACTGAGAAGGTAGTATATACAGCTATTTACCTCAGAAGATAAGCTTTTAAGTGGTTTAAACTTATTTAAAAAAATATTTCAGTAAGGAGACTTTTAATAAGTGCTCTATTAAGACTTATAACATTTATACTAACTTTAATAGCTTTGAGGAAGCATTTAAATCCCTCTTCTAAGACTTTAATAAGAAGCGATAAGCTGAGTGAGACTTTATTTACTTTTGCTAGATTAAGTTTACTAAGGAATATATAGCTATATTTAGATAACTTAATATCTAATTAGATTTTATTAAAAAAACTAAGATCTTTATATTTTATTAAAAACTTAAAGATAAAGTTAAAAATAAAATTGTTAAGGTTAATTAACCTGCTAACTTCTTTTAGTATGCTGAACTTGCAATTAAGATTGATAATTAACTATTTAAATAAAGAAAGGAATAAAGTGATAAGTGATAGACTTCTAACTTAAGATATAAGTATTAATAGTAACTTCAGTATAAATTTAATAACTAGTGGAATAATAATAAGCTTTATAACAACTAGAATGGTATTTAATAAAGTATTGCTTATAGATAATATCGCAGACTTATAGATTTCAATATAATTATTAAAAACTAAAATAAGAAACTTTAGAACTTAAAATGTTATAACTGTAACTAATATAGATATATTTCTAGAAACTGTAATAAGCTGAAAAAGCTAGAATAGAAGTTAGTATTAAAAAGTATAAAATAGGTTAATATAATTATAAAAACACTTTATATATTTATATTATAAACTAAATATTATAATAATAAATGTTGAAATTTACTTTAAAGATAAAGAAATATTAGGATATTATTTTAGAGATAGTAATTTTAGATGATTAGGTTATAATATAACCTTATTTATAGTGAAGACTAAAATAATTGCTATAGCTTATTAAAGTAATAGTAAGCTTGCTAAGAAAACTATTAAACAGCTAAATGAGATGCTTTAAGTTTAATAACTTAAACCTGCTAGTATATCTGCTCTATAAGCTGTTAATATATAAGGATAATTATCTTATAAGGCTTTAAACTATACTATATAAAAATAAAAAGATCTAATTAAAAAAGAATTAGAAAAAAAACTTAACTACTAATATAACTTTCTAATAGAATAATAACTGTTTAACTTTACTAATAACTAGACTTTTAGGAAAAGAGAAAGCTTACCTTATGATTTAGATAAACTTTGTAATATTATATACTAATATGCTTAAGTAGAGATTGCTTATAGACTTATCTCTAGTGTAGATAATATTAGCTTTAAAGAGGAATTTAAATTAAATAAAAGAGAGTATAACTTTTAATATTAAGAAATTAACTTTTAGTTTAATAACTAGTTAATTATTTTATATATAATTCTAGTAAACTAATATAAAGAGTTTTTTAAATCTTAATAGATTATAGAAAATAATATTTAACTTTACTTATTAGATCTAGAATATTTATAAATCTTTTAGGCTTAATATCTCTAAAATAAGTATAAAAACTACTTAAAAGATAAATATAAATATTAATTATATTTATAAAGATATAATAATAAGCTAATCTTATAAGCTTACTTTAATAGAAAACTACTAAGTTAGTAATTAATCTAGCTTATTAATAATAAATATATAGAATTTACACTAAGTTTAGATCTTTTAATATAATATTAGATAGATAACTTTATGAAATGAGAAGAATGTTAGTAAGACTGATATCTAATATATTTAGCTTAAAAGGCTAAAGCTTTTAGACTTCTATAAGAAGGATTAAGCTTTTTATAAGTTAAAATCTATAAAAACAGCTTTATTAAAGTATGAAAGAAAGGAAAATATATTATATATTTTAAATAACTTAAGTAATTAAAAAACTAAACTTACTTACTAAATAAAGATTATAATAAGTAATTATAATAAGGTTTATTTATGCTATAATATAGAACTTATAGATATACTTATAATTAGAAGTTATAATTAATAATAAAAAAGTAATTATACTTATAGATAGCAGATCAGAAGTTAATATTATTATATTTTAAGTAGTGAATTAATTATAAATACTATAGAAGGTAAAGGAATATATATATAAACTTAATAATGCTGAGAGAAAATAAGTTTATTATAAAGGAGGAACTATTAAAAATAAAACTATACTTCTTGAGATAAGTTATTTAAATTAGAAAGAACACTTCTAATTTAATTTTATAGAAATAGAATTATATAAAATTATATTAAGAATACTATAGTTAGAATGAAATAACTTATAGATAGATTAGAGAACAGGCTAACTTTATTAGAATTATGATAATTTAGTCTCTAAGTAGCACTGCTGAAATTAGGCTTTAAATGAATTCTTATAGAATAGAGTAGCAAAATAATATATCTGCTATCTAAAGGTAAAAGAAGCTATATTATAACTACTGATAAATATAGATTTTAAAAGAAAGAATAATTTACTTCTATCTATCTTAGAAGAATATAAAGTTTATAAAAAACTTTTTACAGTTAAACTAGAGATTAAACTGCTTAAATATATAAATTTCAACTATGAAATTCCTATTAAAGAGGGGAAGAAGCTTAAATTTAATAAAATTTATAAACTTAACTTAATAGAAATAGAAGCTTTTAATAAATACCTTAATAAAAATCTTAAAAAAGGCTATATTAGAGAATTAATATTATTAGTAGGAAGCTTAATACTATTTATACTAAAAAAGAATAGCAAACTATAGTTATATATTAACTACTAAATGTTTAATAAAATAATAATTAAAAATTAATACTTACTACTTCTAATTAATAAACTATAATAACTTCTTTATAAAGCTAAGTAGTTTATAGTATTAGATTTTAAAGGTGTTTATAACTTTATTAAGATAAAGAAAGGTGAAGAATAGAAGACTGCTTTTTAAATATATAGAGGATATTTTGAATACTTTATTATATCTTTCAATCTCACTAACACTTTAGCTACTTTCTAGAATATAATTAACTAAGTTTTTTAGAAGTTTATAAATATCTTTATAGTTATCTATTTTGACGATATCTTTATCTTCTCTGTAATAATAGAATAATATAAGGAATATATATACTTTGTATTGCAAGCTTTCTAAGATGTTAAATTATTAGTAGAACTAAGGAAGAGTATATTTTATACTTAGAAAGTTAAATACTTTAGATTTATTATTACTCTTAGAAAAGTCTATATATCTGAAAATAAAATTAAAGCTATTAAAGAATAGCTGGTATTTAAGAACTTTAAGGAAGTCTAAAGATTTTTAAAGTTTATTAACTTCTACTGAAAATTTATTAAGAATTATAATAAGATTAATACAGCTTTTATTAACTTCAGCTATAAGAACACCTCTTTTATATAGAAAGAACTTTAGCAGACTGCATTTTAGAAGATTAAAGAACTTATTACTAGCAAACTGGTTCTAATAATCTTAGATCTAATAAAGCAGTTTGAAGTTAAATTAGACTTTTCAAACTATATCTTTAGAGCATAACTCTTATAGTGAGATTTAAAAAGCTAACTATACTCCTGCGCCTTCTTCTCTTGCAAACTTTACAAACTTAAACTTAACTACTAAATCTATAATAAAGAACTTATAATAATTATTAAAGCTTTTAAAGAATAAAGATTTAAACTTTTAGGAACTATTTATAAAGTATTTATATATTCTAATTATAAGAACTTATCACACTTTATTATATTAAAAGTACTTAATAAATAATAAATCTAATAGTTAGAATTTCTCTTAGAATTTAATTTCTAAATTATTTATTGAAAAAGATTAAATAATAGCAGAGCTGATGCTTTCAGCTGATAATTAGACTATAATATCTTAATACTTAAAGAAACCTAAATAATCTTTAAATAAAACAATAATAGAGACTTAATATTAGCAATTAAACTTTTAATAATAGCTAGACAATCTATAGCTAGCTTAACTAGCAAACTAAATGCTAAAGCAATTATAAAGTTCTATACTTAACTTATATATAGTTACTAAGGAATTATAAAAACTTAAAAATAACTATAATAATAATATAGAGAAAAGGTTATAAGAAAATATATTGCAAATATAATTAAAGATTGTAAAGTATATATAAAAAGCAAACCTATAAGATATTAGCCTTATAGAATATTATAACCTTTATTTATGCCTAAAACTGCTTAACACTCTATATTACTTAACTTTATTATTAAACTACTAAAGTTTAGAGAACTTCTTATAGAAGTTTATTTTAATAGCATTTTTATTATTATAGATAGACTTATGAAGTATATTTATTTTATTTTATATAAAGAAGTAAGTAATACTAAAGAATTTGCTTATATATTTCTTAAGTATATTATTGCTAATTATAGAATGCTAAAAGAAATTATATCAGATAGAGATAAAATCTTCACTTTTAAGTTTTAGAAGTTAATTATATTATAACTTAGTATTAAGTAAGCAATATCTACTGCTTTTTATCTACAGACTGATAGATAAATAAAATAAATTAATTAAATCTTTAAAACTTACTTCTGCATATATATTAATTATAATTAAAATAATTAGGTAGTATTATTATTAATAGCTTAATTTGCTTATAACAGCATAATTAGAAAAAGCATTAAGAAATCTCCTTTCTATTTTAACTATAGATTTAAATTAACAGCTTATAGAGAACCTTATAATAGCTTTACAACACTAAAAGCTGTTGCTATAATTAGATAAATTAAAGATATTTAAAATAATATATATAAAGAACTTAAATTTATATAATAATAAATAATAAAATTTGCTAATAAATAAAGGATTAAAGGACTAACTTTGAAAGAAAGAGATAGCATCTACCTTATATAGCAAAATATTAAAACTAAACAATTAAATAATAAACTTAACTTCAAAAAACTTAAACTTTTTAAAATCTTCTGATAAGTCTTACTAGTTAACTATAAACTTAACTTCTTAGAAACTATAAAGTGTTATTTAGTATTCTATATTTTACTATTTAAATTAGCATTATAAAAGTTATATATAAATAAATTTATTATTATAGAAAATAATAAATTAAAATATAAGATTAAATAAATTATTAACTATACTAAAGACCTTAAAGGATATTAGTACTTTATTAAGTAGAAAGGATATAGATATAAAGATAATATATAGAAATCTATATAAAATATTATAAATGCAAAAGATAAACTTATAAGATATTAGCAGTAGTATTAGAAATAAGAAACATTATTACTATTAGTATATATAACTAGCACTAAATACTAATAAATTAAGTGACTATATAGATATGTTTAAAAGCTTGCTAATAGGCTGCAATAAGGAAAACTATTTATTTGCTTAGGAATACTAGAAAACAACTAAAATTCTTCTGATAAGAAATTTAGAGTTATAGGATTCTAGTTGAATAGAGCATCTATATTTAAAACGCCTTAAGTATTTATTAACTGCGCTTTTAGTATTAAAGCTGATATATCCTCTAGAGATTTAGTAACAGCTATCTTACTTTTCTTAAATATTATTTATTTCTGCTCTTATAATTGCTCTAACTTTGCTAGCAATTTATTTAATTTTAATTAAGCTTTTTAGTAAGCTTCAGCTTTTTGCTATAAAATAGCAGCCTTTTTATAAAATTTTGCTTTTTCTGCTACTTCTGCTTAATCTAAACAATCTGATTTTGCTACTAAATAGTTTACTATTTGCTAAAGTTAATAAAGAACTATGCAATATAACTAAAGAAACCTATAAGTATAAATTGCATCTTTAGAAGTATTATAAGGGATGCTTAGATAATAGCAAATATTATAGATATTAGAATCTAAAAGAAGTAAGTAGTGCATACTGCGCAAATAACAATTTGAATAAGGCATTTTGTTTTTAGTACTCTTATTGAGAAATTAAAGAATTTAAAATAAATAGCAATAAGTTGAAGTATTAGAAGATTTTGACTTTTAAATGCAATCTAATATAGTATTAGTATTATAAGTAAATTAGAAAGTATAATTAATAGATCTCTAATTTAAAACTAATAATCTACTTATATTAAGTTTTAAAGATAAAACCTTTAGAGAGGGAACTTAATATTACAACCTATATATAAAGATAACAGTTAACTAACCTAATTAGGTGTTAAGCAGTAGGAACAAAATATTTATACTATAGGATTATAGAAATAATAGAGACTTATTTAGAAATAGAAAAACTATAGTATAAGTTATATAATAATAAGAAATAAGCATAGATAAAAGATTTATAATAAGCGCTCAGTAGATATTAGAATAAGCACTTATAATAATAAAGAGAATAGCACTTATAAACAGTAAGACTGTTTAGATAGAAGGACTTATATATAGTATAACTTAAGCTTTGCCTAAGGTTAAACTTCTATAGCTTTTTAGCAATTAACTTTATATTAATTCTTATAGATATTTTTAGCTTATCTTTACTGTAAATTACTTGTTAAGTCTAAGACTGATCACTTTAGCCTCTAAGACCTGATCTACTACAGCCTACAACCTACAACCCAGCTACAACCACGATTACTGTTCCTAACATCAATCCCTAACTTCTATTAGCAGACCCTACTGTTAGATAGCTGACTGTAACAATTGGGTCGACAGGGAATGGGCATTAAGGCTCCGGCTTGTCGGAAATGGGGTCGTTCGTTTGATGGCGTTGCGTGTGTGATATTGGCGAGGGCGTTGTGTTTGCACCGGAATGGACGCGTGCTTGTGGTACGTTGGCGGCTGTCGTCCTAGATTGGTCTATTGCTGTGGGATATGCATTCCGCTGAAGTGATTGTTTCACTGTAGGCATTGCGACTTCAGCTGCTAAGGTCTTGACTCTTGCAATGGTGTTTTTTAATGATAATAGGGTTGTTATAGATGACCCTGAGTTACTTAAGCACTGACTCCCGGTCGTGCTGATGACAGGAGATTCTCAGAATCGCCGTAGCGCCGTTCCGGGATTAGGTATGCCTGCAACGCTGGGCTCCAGAGTTCGGGGTGATTACTTGTATATCTGATCGACATCCCATTCGGTTTCGCACATTTTGGTGCTCCGAATGATGCGTTGGAAAGGGGAAAATGAGATGCACTCATCGAGAATCCAGCGCACTGACCACTTGTAGTCGTGAAAGGCGACGCCCAAACGTCAGTTCAGATCCAACGACGGCGATGACGGACTTTAGAGGCATGCGGATTTAGTCTAATAATAAACTCCGGCATCACCATGTATAAAACTTTGACGTCTTGGCAGCAACCATGAGACTTTTGAGATATTTTGAAGCATCTCAAAATCTCCGTTCACAAAGGCGCGACTCATTACCTACCAAAGCAATATCCCACAATATCCCACACGCAAACTCTATTTCACCCTCAATATCCACAACCATGGCTTCATCAAACAGCACGGCCCTCCTCGTGATGGACCTGATCCACAATATTGTCAACAGACTACCGGAGGCCGGCAAAGAGGAGTACCTGACCCGCGTGTCCCACGGCATTGCGGCGGCCCGAGAGAAGAACATACCGGTGATCCACGTCACGATCCACTTCCGCCCCGGATACCCCGAAGTTCCCCGCACCAACCCGTTCTGGGCCCGGATCTCATCCACCGACGACTTCGTCCACGTCGAAGGCCAGAAGAAGGAGGGGCAGGATTTTGTTGCGGAGGCCGCGCCGAAAGAGGGCGAGATCATCATCAACCGACCGCGTATTTCGGCGTTTTACAACAGCGATTTGGAGGTTGTGCTGAGGAGCATGGGGGTGAAGAATCTGGCTATTGCGGGAGTTGCCACCAGTGGAGTTGTCCTATCGACGGTTCGGGAGGCATTTGATCGGGATTACGACGTTACAGTTTTGGAGGATTTGTGCATGGATCGGGATGAGGAAGTGCATCGCGTTCTGACGACGAAGGTCTTCTCGTGGACTGGGAATGTGACGAGCTCCGAGGAGTGGATTGGCAAGTTGTAGATGATGTTACATATTACAGCACTTAGAGTGCCTTGGAACTGAAGCACCTGAGCAGGTCTAGTTGTTCACCCTTGTTTAGCGGCGATATTAGTCTGCACAAGAATGGATAATTCCACTGTGACGTCGTGTTCTTCAACTCATGTAAGGCATTGCACGAAAGTTAGGCGTGGGAAGGATGTCACGCTGCCTAACAACAGCCAATCAGCAGCCACGAGATATTGGGCCGTTCTTCTGAGGCCGCCTGATTTTCCTGTGTGCTTGACTACTTCGAAGGGGAACTATGGTAAATGCAATAATAGTGATGGTAGGGGCGACGATGATGGTCATAATAACGACAACGACGACAACGACAATAATAGTAACACAGGGAATGTTTGACTCTGTACGAAAATTAGTCGCCCTAACACAGGAAAAACAGGTGGTCTCGTTTACTTGCCGTCAAACTATTGAGTCCAAACGAGTGACAGCTAGCTTGGCCTGTTCCAAAGTTGAGACAGGCAGCTTTGTTACGTACTTCAACCCATTATAAGCAGATAGGATTAAGAACAGAGCACTGGGTGGTAACAGGCTGAAACTCAGTATTCCATGGACATGACCTAGCTCTCAGGTATTCTTGCGGGTCGTTCGCTATTGCGTGACATTCGATCCAATTTGTGGGATTAAGATGATCTTATCCAATGGCTTTCCAACAGCTTAGACCTGTGCGCGGGATGTCACTTCAAAATGTTTATCGCCTTGTGTTGAATTTCCCATCGACTTACTCTTGTCCACGCTCTTCGCGCCTTTTACGCCAGTCACGCCTTTTATAGTAGACCAAGTGAAATTGCACTCTGCTAATTGGTCTACCTCTGAACAAATGTAGTCATGAAATACGTCTTCTGTGGTTTATGACACATAGTTTGCCCCGTGAAGCATTGAACGAAACTATTTTGGTGAGCAACCGGCAATGAAGTGCCGTAAAAGGCAAGTAAATCGACCACGGTGGACCCATGTGAGTCATTTGTGACGAATCTCAGCCCCGAACGAAGCGGGCCCGCTCAGAAGGAAACTTGATCATCGTTGCGCAACCCGACTTCAGACATCTAAGCGCTCTTGTTGAAGTATATCAGGCATTCGAATTGCGAGGCTTTCTGAGAATTTCGTCTTGCAAAATCAACATCAAATCAACAAAACTACTACTCAAGAACGACCTTCAAAATGGACCACGTCAGTGCCATTCACAGTTGCAATGCCAGAAAGAAGGTTGTTGTCGTAGGCGCCGGTATTTCTGGCCTATGTGCAGCCTCAAATCTTCTTGCCAAAGGGTTATATGTCGTCGTCCTAGAAGCCCGAGATCGCATTGGCGGACGCATTTTAACCGACCACGAAGATGCCGACAATATTGATATGGGTGGGTTGTAGAGAGTATGGATGGAAGATAACTTGCTGTACATTGATCTTGATAGGACGGGCTTTTCCCGCTTGTGTAGGGACTTGTATGGGGTGAAGTTCCAGCCCGCCTCGGCGCCCCTTCTTTCTCAAGTTGACGAGCTAACACCGCACAGGAGCCGCCTGGATGCACGGCACCTCTCACAACCCCCTCGTCAAGCTCATTTCCAAGCTCAAGATCGACTACTACTACGACGACGGCAACCCGCTCTACTTCACCGAGTTCGGACCCGCCGGCCCCAATTTCAAGGCTAAGAACGTCGCCGACGAGTTTCTGGACTATCTCCAGTATTGGATCCAGAAGAACCCCGAAGGACCGGACTATTCGGCCGAGGAACACATTCGCAAGTTTGTGGGACAGCATGAGCTTATCACCGATGACGAGCGGATCTGGGCGCCGGAAGCGTTGCGCATTGTCGAGTCGACCCTCGGTCTGGCTCTTGGTGAGATCTCATCCCGATTCTTGAATGACATGCTGCCTCCTCAACGTGACTTGTACGTCAAGGGCGGTTACGATCGCGTGGTGCACCACGTTGCTCAGCCAGTCTGTGATCTGCCGGGCGTTCTGAAGCTGCACCATGTCGTCCAGAATATCGAGTGGAGCCGGTCGGGGGGCGTTCCATCAGTTGCAGTTCTTGCCCATGGTCCTGACGGAAAACCCGTCGTTTTCGATGGCGACGCTGTTGTTGTGACTGTCCCACTTGGTGTCTTGCACCAGAACAAGATCATGTTTGAGCCTTCCATTCCGGAGAGCATCGCCCTGGGCATGTCTAGGACCAGCTATGGTACACTCGGCAAAGTGTTCTTCGAGTTCACAGACGTCTTCTGGTCCAAGCAAAACGACAACTTGGTGTATTTCCCGACACCGGCTACTTTGGACGAGGACAGCGAGAAGAACAAGTACCCAGTTCTCTCCTACTCTTTCACAGCCACCAACCTGTGGGTCATGACCGGTGCAAAGAAGCTTTGCATCCTGCTATCTCCTCCCGTTGTTTACGAGATAGAATCCATAGGCGGCAATCCGGACGACCTATTTGCCTACTTTGAGCCGTTGCTGGAGCTATTCAGAACCGAGCCATACAAATCGCTTCCGAAGATGGTGGAGGCAAAGGTCACTTCCTGGACGAAGGATGAATTCGCCGGCAATGGCACATACTCCACTGCAAAGGTTGGAGACGACCCGCGAATTTTATGGGACGCTTTGGAGGCTGAGAAGCACTTGCGGCTACAGTTTGCCGGGGAGCATTGCTCTCGGACCGGAACGGGTTGTGTTCATGGAGCATATGAGACGGGCGAAGTTGCCGCGAACAACATATCGAGAATTCTTGGCCGCGAGTAAGCCACGAATAGTTGCTGCCCATGGCTCGCAATCTCGTACTGTTGCAGCCAAGCGGGTGATGAAAGTTGAATAGGGCTGTTTCAGCTGGTGCCCCGTACATCAGACTGAGAATACCCGAGAAGTCAATAGAAAACCCAATGGATTTGAATAGCCTGCCATCTGACTTCAACGATACATGTATTGCGCGTTCCAAGTTCAGCCGGACCGCCCAATGGCGATCCGCGCGGTGTTTGAACCGAGCGGGGCCGTGCCGACGCCGAAGGGTCCTCCGAGGCCCGGTTACGTGCTCGGTCTGCGTCCGATGGGCAGGGAAAACAGGCTCACGCTCGATGAATGACTGTTTCTTTGTTCATCAAGCTCTCGCCAGTTGTGGGATGTGGATTGAGCCCCAGACACGGACAAGGTGGATGAAGCTAGGCGCCAAGCATCGGCTGGCGGCATACTCAATTGGGCATTGGAGGAGCTCAGCTTCGATGCGTGCGGGGTCTCAACAGCTCGTCTTACAAGGGGCTCGTCACTGCCATGATCCCTGAGAAGAGCTGCAGGCACTGCGGCACAGGGACGCTTTCATTTCCTCGGTCATCGATCGGACGACGGCCTTACTCCTCACCTGAACAACAAACCACGAAGACCCCTCTCGTTGTGTGTTTCGACCCGATCCAACAGATACATCAGAGCTTCCTCCCAAGCTCTCATCTGCGTTCCTCGCAACACAACCATCCCCGAATCTGCTGAATGGAAGACCGCTTCATCAAGAACCGCCGCGGACGGTGATTGACCCCCATGAACACGACCGCGCAAGACACAGTTACGCCTGGTCCGACTGCGACCGCGCCGCCGGAGACGATTCCGAGCAAAAAGGCGCCCAAGAAACGCGTTCGAAACTTTACCGCCGACGACCGAGCTGCGCATCGGATCTTCGAGAAGGGCCGTCGCGAAGCCTTCAAAGAGCGATTGATTGTATGCTGTTCTCACGGATAATATCCGTCCAGACCACAATTGCTGATGCCAATCGATCACAGGAGCTCGCTGCCAGCCTACCCGCTCTTGCGGATACCGATCCCCAGCGCCTCTCGAAGCATGTTGTCATCGACGAGAGCATTGCTCGGCATAAGCTTTTAGAGAGTAGATGCAGTGATGCGCTCCAGTGTATTAACTCTTTATTGCAAGAGCGCGAGGAGCTTCTGGACGAGGTGAATAATTGGAGGAGGAACAATGGCGCCCTGATGCGGCAGCCAAGGCCACTCAACGTCAATATTGACGCCTTTGCCGAGACAGAGAGGGAGTTGCGACGACGCGTCGCCATGCAATTGGGCCGACCGACGAGGAAGAGCTCTGAGCAGTCTGGCGGGCCTACCGACGAACACTCGCAGGCAGGTTCGTCGACAAACCAGCTGGATGAAGCTGCTCAGGTCCCTCGAGTTCTCCCATCGGAGCCCACACAAGATGCACGCGCAGTATCAGAATTGAACAATCTGTTGCTTGATACGTCCTGGCCAGAAGATACCGAGTCACCGTCGGTTCGCATCTTTTCAGGAACAGTTATGGAAAGCTTAGCTATGCCGGATCAGGGCACAGCAATGTCATCAAACGCGCAGTCAGAACCCATGCCTGTTTCAAATACGAACATCAATGATTACCAGCTTCTCAGAGAAATCGACCATGATCGGCATGGAATGTATCAAAATGGCATGCTTATGGACTTCTCATCGACTGGGACGCCCACGTTCGACGGTATGGACCCTTCACAGGTACCTCTTTCGCCTGCCTTTCTCGGCCCATCGGTCGCAAACCAAGACTTGCATTTTCAGCAGAAACAGCAGCAGCATCAGCAACAACAACAATGGGCTTCTTGGCCAGGATGATCTATTCAGGGTCTATCAAATGCTCATGCTACTGTGCGTGACGCTATCGCAGTTTAGATCTGCTTCAAGACCTCCTCAACCTTGGCCTTGCTTCTCTCCTCACCGCCGATGAAGAGCTTGAGGGCGTCTGCAAGACGGGTCGTGGAGATGGGGTCAGCTTCGATGGCCTTTTTCAGTTCAGCACCTCCGTTGGCCAGGTAGTCAATGTCGGTGCTTGCAAGCTTGCCATCCCATTCAGCAGCCGCCAAGGGGTCAACGTTGGCAAGCTTCTTGAGACGCTCAGGGCAAGGCCCGGCGTTCTTGTACACGTGCACCGGCTTGGGCGTACCCTCGCCGGGCTGCTTGGTGCCATCGTACTCAAGCTTGGCCAGTTGGTCGAGGACGGTGTGTGAGATGGTGGCGGAATGGCAGCCCATTTCGCCTGCTGCCATGGCTTCTTTCGCGGAGATGAAGCTGGCATTCTTCACCAAAGGCTGCTCCTTGCCGGTTTCCTTGTACAGACGCTTGTATGTCTCGATGATCTGGACGATGCGGGCGGACATGGGGTGCTGCGTTGCAGGATCCTCGACGTTGGGCCAGAGAGTGTCTGGCTCATCATGAGCTCTCACCTCTGGTTCTCTGGTCAGCGCCACTCTAATTGTATCTCACGCGCAAACTTACCATTGTAGTACGGGCTGATGTACAGCATGCCGGCCTGGCTGCAGGCGATGGCCTGGGGGAGACTGAACAGGGCTGTGCCCAGTGTCGGGATTCCCTCAGAAGACAGGATCTTGGCAGCGTTGAGGGCAGGGCCGGTCGAGGGGATCTTGATGCAATATCTATCGCGTCCGATGCCTGCTCGGGCGAACTCACGGTCGTAGAGCCGGGCGTGGTCAAGGGTCTCCTGCGTCTTGAACGCGTTCGAGGGAAGGGTCTGCAGCAAGACACGGCCGCGAATGGAGTTGATGTTTTTCTTGCACATGAGGACGGCCTGTAGGTGTTCATCAGCTATGTCGTCTGCGACTGAATGCGTTGTGGTCGACATACCATGCGCGTGTAGATGGCAAGCCAACCCTCATTCTTCAGCTCTTTCGCGGTCTCGAGGAACATGTCCCTGTTCGAAGCATCACCGAGCTGGATATCCACCCAAAGTTGGTTGCTGGTCTGGTCGTGAGGGACGATGGGCATGCTCTTGATGTACTCAGGGTCCATCCAGTCGACGTCGACGTTGACTATCCACGTTAGCACATGGGTGTCGGCAACAGGGATGTAGCTGTGTCACGCACGCTGCTCTTCGAGCTTGTCGAGCCAAGTCATGGCGCCTTTGCTTCCCATCGTGTAAAGTTCCGCAATTGAGGTTTCGTTGTATTTGGAGGTATTGTTTCGATATCGAATTGTTCAAGATTGCCCATCTAGACTGCTAGAATACGTACAAGATAGCTCCTTTAATAACGTGCCTCACCCCACCGGCCCGTCTGATTTTTGGACCTGTACAGGACGAACACACGACGCCCTGCGTGTGTCTGTTTTTTTCGTCATCGGGCGTCTCAACGAGTCCATTCCGAGAATCACTTGGCCAATGATGAGACATCCCCAGAGCCCCCCCCAGGATGCCACACACAGGGCATCGGGAGCACACACGCAGGGCATTTGGGACCCCGCACCTTCTGGGGTGCACCCCGGTCATCGTCTGATCACACATTGGAGGCCGGTGGGGGTCAAAGAGGATACTCTGGGGTAAATGTCCCGGAATACCACCATGTTATTTCCTGCCCCCAAACACTGACCAGTGGTGTGACGGCTTTCGTGGCGGTTTTCCTCTTGAGGTAGATCCCAACAGCCTCACAGAGCATCATGAATGCATTGAGAGCCAAGTGAGCAGGCAGTTGTACTGATGCAAGTGACAAACCCGGAAAACAGCTTAGGGAGCTATGATGTTGGCCGTGCCATCTTACCCCACCTCGGTGAACGATTGCCGGCTTAGAGCCAAGGGGCAGGTCCAAGTAGTCAGACGACAAGGTTTGCAACAGGCACTCATCCATGATGCCCTGCACAGGACAGGAAGCTAGCGCCTGTACAGGGCAATTTACTAGTGTGTCTTAGTCTTGTCTCCAAGACCTCCAACCCGTCAAGTTCATGGACACACACAGGGCAACCCCGCAGGATCCCCAGGTTTCGAACAAACATCGCTGTGGTTCGGCCCTGCGCAGGCCATTTGCGACAGCAGATTTTAGTCACGGGGTAAGGGGCCAAAGGATTCGCAACACCCATTTAACAGCCGGTTGATGCTTGTTTGTCTGACGTTGGTGACGAACACTCGGGAGCGAGCTCCAGTTTACCCCATGGGGGAGGGGACGACAAGTGGGCAAGGATGCTTTCGGAAGAGTTGGAGTGGGTTATATAAGAGCCTCGGTGGACTTTTAACTCCACGACGTAGAAAACTTAGCATTATCAACAGCTCTCTTCAATGAATTCTCTGCCTTTCATTCAACACCAAGAGTGTCATCATGTCTCGTGTTTCTGACGTCGAGGGCGATGTAAAGTCCAAGCTGGATGTGAGCCACGTCGAGCATAGCGGTGCCGACTATTCACGGAACATCAACGCAAAGTAAGGGGTCGATCATTCAAGATGCTGATATGAAGCTAACCTTGAACCACAGGATCCGCAATCCTCTGATCGGCATCTCTAGTTCAGACCTCCGAGTTCAAGTCACTGGCTTTTGTCGTGAGTTTGGCTTTGAAGAGAAGGAGAACGTCTTCTACCGCGGGGCGCTCGCTGCGCAAAACCCTGAGAATTATGAGAGCATCGATGATCTCACCGAAGATGATAAGCACGCCCTTCGCCGCGAGGTCACGCATAAGTGGCATCTTCCCAAAGATCTTTACTACAGCATCGCCCTGTGCTCTCTCGGCTCCGCCATCCAGGGCTGGGACAATACAGGTGCCAACGGCGCCAACCTTTCATTCCCCCAGGAGTTCGGCATCGAGAACAACCAGGCGCTTGTTGGGGTCATCAATGCCGGTCCGACCTTGTTTGGTCTGCTGAGTGCTTGGGCAGCGGACCCAATCAACAATTACCTTGGTCGCCGTGGAACCATCTTCCTCACTGGCCTTTTCTGTGTGTTCCCAGTGCTCGCTCAGGCCTTCACACAGAATTGGTGGGGGCTGATGATTTGTCGGCTCTTCATGGGCCTTGGCATGGGCATCAAAATCTCGACCATCCCCATTTACTCAGCCGAAGTCGCCCCTGCTGCAGTTCGTGGAGGCATCGTTACAAGCTTCCAGCTGTGGGTTGCCTTTGGTATTTTCGTTGGCTTCTGCTCCAACTTGATCTGGTACCGCATTGGAGATCTTGCATGGCGGTTCCAGCTAGCTGCTGCTTTTGCTCCTGCCATTCCTGTGCTTCTCTTCGTCTGGATGTGCCCAGGTAAGTGATTGACTGTCCTCACTTCCAGAGTATATTGGCTGACAATCATCCAGAATCCCCCCGCTGGCTTATGAAAAAGGGTCGATATCAAGAGTCATTCAAATCATTCTGTCGAATCCGAAATACCGAGATGATGGCTGCTCGTGACCTGTACTACGCACACCGGCAAGTCATAGAGGAGAACAATGCCTTCGGCGGGCAGACACTCCTCCGCCGTATGAAGGAACTCCTGACCGTGCCCCGCCTGCGTCGAGCAACCGTCGCCTCATCTTGGATCGTCATCTCTCAGCAGTTCTCAGGCATCAACATCATGGCGTTCTACAGCTCTACGATCTTTCAGCAAGCAGGCTACTCGGATAAGGATTGCCTTCTGGCTTCCATGGGCTTTGGTCTCATCATGTTTATCTTTGCATTTCCGGCTGTGTACATGATGGATACCTTTGGGAGAAGAAACCTTTTGCTCGCCACGTTCCCCTCAATGGCTTTTTGCCTATTAGCAGCTGGGCTGAGCTTCTTGCTGAACACGGGGTCAAGTGCGAGGGTGCCACTGATCGCCTTCTTCATCTACCTTTTCACGGCGATGTATGGTCCTGGTAAGTTCCCAATATCTCTGTCGTACATACAATAGTTTGCTTACGTTCACCAGGAATCGGCCCACTACCATCGATTTACTTCTCCGAAGCCTTCCCGCTGTCTCATCGCGAAATTGGCTCGGCTTTCACCATCTGCGTGAATAACGCCGTCGGAAGTGCTCTCACACTGTCGTTTCCCGAACTCCTTCATAAGATCGGACCAACCGGCGCATTTTGCTTCTATGCTGGTCTGAATCTGCTTGCGTTCATCGTCATCTTCTTCATCATCCCGGAAACCAAGTAAGTGGCCGTTCATATTTCTTTGCAAACTAAATGCTGACATCTATCGACAGACAACGCACTCTGGAAGAGCTTGACTACATCTTTGGAGTTCCTACCCGTCGCCATGCAGCGTACCAGGTTCGCACATGGCTTCCTTGGGTGGTGAAGAGATATCTGTTGTTTCAGAAGGATGCGAAGTTGGAGCCATTGTACCATCTCGAGTAGCAAGCCTGGCATCGTGTTGAACATCGAGAGGGGGTTATGTAGTATTTTTTTGAATTGGATTACACGATGGAGTCCCAGCACGGAACATTTCATCCTCAAACTTGTACTTTGTCAGAGCTTTGCTATTCGGATGGCAGATGACTATTCGCAGAGGCAACGACGACAGCAGCAAATACGGGAAGTTCCCGGCCCGGTCATTTAAATGTCTCTGCCTTGATAGCAAGACTCCCTTGGTTTATGCTGGGTTCGGTAGGCCCTCGCCGACAAAATTCTTTCCTCACAAGGTGTATCTAAAGAGAGGCGACCGGTCTCCCATCATTTGGAGCTCATCATCCGAGTACTTGGCCCTGATTTCCTCCTCAGTAAACTTGTCTCTTTTGCGGTTGATGTTCCAGAATAGGAACTCCAACACAAAGCAAGCGACGACACCGAGCCCGGCAAATGCGAACGACGAGCCAAACCCTGTTGGGTATTTGGGGCTCTCGTCCTCGCGATAGATGAAACTGCCCACAATACCACCGATACTCCCTAGACAGATCATATAGGCGATTCCTTGAGCACGTTTCGTAGGTCCTGCTAGATTATTGACGGTCCAAGCATTGCCGCCAGGGTTGATTGGGTAGAAGCCAATACTGGCAAGGAAGATCGCAAAGTAGCAAGCCGGGATGTTCTCCTGGATATTTTCCGCTTTGGAGAACAATATAGCAAACGATATCAGAACCAAGACTTGGGCAAAGACAATGAAAGGCATCCTCCACTTGAACCTGTCGGAAAGTGACGAGGAGACGTAGGCCGAGATGGCTCCAACGATGTACGGGGGTATGGTTAGGAGCTGGGCGTTGCTACTGGTGTACCCCATGTTCTTGATAATCTGGGGCATCGTGAATTTCATCCCAAAATTCGGTACCGTGTTAGACCAGTAAACCAGGGCCTGTAGGTAAAGTTGCCAGTCGAGCAGAACGGAGCGGAGGATTGCCCATTTGCGTGTCTTCTCAGCCTCCCTCACACGTATGCTATTGCCCTGAACTGCATACTGGCGCAGCTCAAGGTACTTTCTCTCTTCAGCATCCAGCCACCTTGTTGAGAGGGCAGGTGTGTCGATGAGTAGGAAGAAGGTCGCAACGCCAGCGACAACGGAAGCGATCCCCTCAATGATGAAAATCCATCTCCAGCCCGCGACACCAGCGACTCCGTCCATCCGTACGATGACAAATGCAAGAAGGCCGGAGAAAGCGCCGGCTAGAGCGCTAGCACTGTAGAATATTGCGATTCGCGTTTGGGTCTCGTGTGGAAGATACCATCTCGATATCGTGTAGACCGCTCCGGGGAAAAAGCCAGACCTGTTAATAGTTCATTGTCAGTACGTGCCATTCAAGATCCAATGCAAATGTAGACGGGTCTTACTCAAACACGCCAAGCAGAACTCTGACTGCGATAAGTCCTCCAAAGTTCTGTACGAGGCCGGTCAAAGTGATGATAGTGCCCCAGCCTGTGACCAAAGTGCCCATGTAGGTTGAGGGGCGCTTGAACTTGAGGAGAAGCATGTTGCTTGGTACCTCTGGAAAAACATGAAAAATCAGCGGTAGATCACCTGTGACGGGGGCTCACTAGTATCCATACCAAACAGGATGTACGTTATGAAGAAAACAGACAGTGCAATATTGTATTGCTGTCCAGTGAGATTCAAGTCCTCAGGCAGGCCTTCGATCTTGGCGTTGCCGATGTTGGCCCGGTCAAGGAACGAAATTAGGTAAAGCAATCCAAGCAGAGGAACCAGGCGCCAGTCGAGCTATCAATAGTTCGTTAGTTATTTATCTTCAAAGTACACAAAGAGAGGCGAACTGACTTTTCGCATCACTCTCTTTTTCCGGTCTTCGGGGAAGTTATCAAGGAATGCTTGATCTTCCGGAGTAAGTTCGCCAGCTATCTCCTGATGGACGAAATCGCTCCCTTTGTCAACGTTGGAAGCCGCATCGGAGATGGGCTCGACAGCCTCGGGTCGTCGTTCCGACATCTCGAAGACAAAGTTGTGTCAAATCAGCCCTCGACAACGTCAAAACGTGAAAGCGTCGCAGAGTGTTAGAACGGCTCAAGATGGGGATACGGTAGGTTTGCTTCAACGCATAGTGTGATAATGAAGACGGAGGAAAAGGGATGAAGGCATTTTTGTAGTTCTCATCCTGTCTCAATAAGTCCTTATTATTACCCCAGAGCAATCCCGGTAAGGCGGTGGACCAGCAAAACGGGGCGTCGAGCACCCCGTGGGGTCGATCCGAGAGCCAGTGGCCAGGGAGTAACATCCTCTGATGATTGCTGGCATCGTACCCAGTGTCTTTCGGACGGTTGCGTATACCCCAATGACAGGTCGGGATTGGGACGCTGTCGGAAAAAGTCTCGTGCGTAATTTCAAGGTAACTATCTTTTCCGACGACTCACATCGGAGATGTCGGAAATCATTCTACCGAGCGGAATCCTTCTTGATGAGGCGATTTCATCGCGGATAGGCTCCAAGGGGATACACGGGACAGCTAAACTATGTGTAACGTATTCATCAGCCGATTGTAGTGAACAAGGCATCCCAGACTGTTGCCGAGAGAGACGGCTGTCCACCGAACTGACCTCTGCCTGGATGGATCAACGGAATCAACTGAGCCCACACTTTGACTATGCTATTGCTTAGCTAGAGAATTCCGAAGAAGAGTCTTCTACCTCATTGACAAGCTATGAGACAAGTGCTTTGGCGGGGGCTTTCTGACGAAACTGTTCCGAGGTCGGGATGCTTGGGGCCCCCCTCGCTCATCATCGCCGGAAGAGCATATATGAGACATATTACTTCCGCCTAGGTATAAAGACTGTTCTAGTGATCGAAATCTTTCAACACCCAATTCAGATCTCCATATTGCACTGTGTCCTCTTATTGCTGTCACCATGGCTCAAAACGGCACTCACGACGAGGTTGTCATCGCCTCCTACCCAGATCTCAATGGCAAGATTGTTTTCCGTAAGTTGATGTTCTTCTAAAATAAACCAGAAACCACACTGACCTGGTACGAAAACTTGAAAAGTTACCGGTATTGGTCAGTCAGGCGATCAGGAAATGTGGGGGAATGGAGCCGCCACGGCACGCCTCCTAGCCAAGCAAGGAGCTAAGATCTTCGGCTGCGATCTCTATCTGGAGCCTGCCCAACACACGCAAAAGCGTATTGTTGCTGAGGGCGGAGACGTGACCGTTGTGGCTGCGGATGTCACAAATGACGAGAGTGTCAAGTCGGCTGTGGACGCATGCTTAGCCAAGTACGGCCGTATCGATATCCTGATCAAGTATGGGGACTGAACCCTTCGCATCCAACGAAGAAGACATGTGCTAACAAATTTAAGCAACGTTGGCCGATCAGAGCCGGGTGGCCCTGCCGAGATGACAGAGAAAGTCTGGGATGCGCAGACCAATGTCAACCTGAAGTCCGTCTACCTCTGCTGTCACCATATTCTTCCCTTGATGGAGAAGCAAGGCTCGGGAGTTGTGGTAAATGTGGCGTCGATTGCCGGTTTGCGGTATATCGGCAAGCCCCAAGTCGCATATGCCGCCACCAAAGCCGCCGTCATTCAATTCACTAAGGCCACGGCGGTGATTTACGCACCCAAGAATATCAGGATGAACGTGGTCGTCCCCGGCCTCATGAACACACCGCTGGTTGGTATGCTAGCCGACAAGTACGCCGGCGGCGATGTTGAGGGCTTTAAGGCGAAGAGAAACAAAGCTGTACCTATGGGCAAAATGGGTGACTCATTTGATGTCGCCATGACGGCTCTGTTCTTGGCCTCATCACAATCCAGATACATCACGGGCCAGAAGATTGTTGTTGACGGCGGGATCACTTCTTCTACAGGTTGAGAACCAATATAGACGAAGTGGTAAGAAGTAAACAAGAACACGCAACAGTTGCCTTTCCGAGGCTAACCCAGACCCGGTCCCCTTCTCGTAGCATTTTGAGTGTTGTCGAAGCCTATGTCCAGAATCATATCGAAATCGCTGACAGATGCGAAAGAAGCCAATTGAAACCCTTGTTGATCTCCAAAGGCGCCAGTATGTGGCTGGTCAAGTGGCAAGTGGTTGGGTTCAATGGTTCCCGGGATTCCATACATGGAGATGTCGTTTGGCCTCGTTTGCAAATGGGCTGTAGGCGCAAAAGTCTGTTGCATGTTGTCGTTGAGGACAATTTGATCTTCCGATAGCGTCTGGGATGTCAAGAAGTTCGAGATAGAAACTTGGTCTGAGTGGTTCCACGGAGAGTGTTCACTTTGCGTGACGACCCCGGCAGTGCCGACTGGCGAAGTTGAGTTCACGTGTCTTACAATTTGGGCTCGCGAACAAGATTCCTGCAAGCGTCAGAAAACTAATCCGGCCATAGACAGAAAGATTCAAGACTGACTTCGAGCAGCTTTTGATCATTGATGTGGGCGCCATAATCAAGCTCCCTGTGCACCTTCATTGCGTCTTCAATCGCTGCATGCACTTGGTCCGTGTCATCAGATCCTGGGTAAAGAATGCAGTAGACGAGCAGAATTGATGTGGCGCAGAAGAGAAAGTGGGAAGTTGTCTGTGTCTGTGTCAGTATCACTCGTACGGTAACCCAGGCAGTAAATGATGAAGATTGCTAACCCAGAAAGCGGCGTTGTATTTGCATTCATCTGCGCCCACATTAGTCGCAAGAGCCACTAGGGCAAGGGCATTATCAACGCATGCTCTGATACGATCAGAGCAGGAGCCCGAAGACGGTGTAGTCGGTGTCTGGTCGAGAAATTCTCTGAGCAGATAGCCTCGGTATATCATCATCTTGTTGAAGAGAAACGCAGCCTGCGTGGTTCGTTGCTGCCTCCGCAACACCCACGAAACTTCGTAGAACTCTCGATCCCTTTCTTTTCCCTGCGGAGGATGAAAGAAATCGGGGGTGTCTCGGAGCCAATCATCAATCTCTCGTTCCAAATCGGTTACAATTTGCTCTTGGGACGCTGGCGTGTGGACTGCCCCGAGATAAAGTCTGGAAATGGCGAGCCCGAGGATCTTGGTAAGTCTGGAAGAGTCAGAAAAGCCACATCGCTTACTACGTGCGGTATACTCGCCTGGCGTGAGCAACAACCCCTGTGAGTAACCGTTTCTCGGTCGTTGAGAGATAGCCTTCGATGGTGGGGTTGAGGGCGTGCGGATATGACACGTTAACATCCGAATCATGCATCGCCATCGGCCTACCAAGAATTGCAGCGAGGTACCTGTAACGAGGAGATCATACGTTCAGCTACTTCTGTAGCTCTCAGGGTGGTAGAGGTAACACTCACCGATCGATCATAAACATAGCCCAAAAGAGGCATCGCCGGAAATGACCTTCGATGGGATCACACAACCTCTGTTCGCGGTGAATATCGACCATCTGACTTAGTCTTACGGCACAGCCCAGCGACATCCAGGCGCTGTTGAATCGACCAGCTCCCACTTCAAATTGACACTAAGTACTGATGAGCCAAGCCTATAATCAATGTGGAAACGCACCAACCTTCAGCATGACGGCTTGAATGTGTCTCACGGAAGGAGGGAAGTGACCTTGAGTCTTCGCGAGTCTTGTCTCCGCAGCCTGTAGAAACTTGTATCTATCTAAGATTAAGCGATGGGTGCACTACAGTGCTCAGGGGCAATGAACGTACGACTTCTGTCTCCAAGGCGGCAATGGTTCGTTCTTCCATGATGACATACATAAGCATCTTGTTCTGTTAGTACGTATACTGGTGTAAGTATTGAGGAAGAGACTCACCCAGTGGCCATGACCAAAAGCAACACTGCCATCCGATCGTGGTCTCTCATGACGGCTGCGTCATCTCCATATACCTTTTCGAATGTGTCTACAACTTCACGACGAGGGACGTATCGATATGTGACTGAAGCGTGATCGAAGAAGCAATCGACGTATCCCTGAGTGATGGCCTGAGGAGGAAGGGAGAAAATTGAGGGATCGTTTGAATCCAAGACATCTTGTTCTCTACTGAACAGACTTCGCGGGAGACCCTGGCCGACTTTGGCAAGATGATCCGAGACGCGACGAAGAAAGCCATGAGCACTGGCATCCCCTTCTGAGGTCAAACGGGCGGGAGTTCGTGGAATTGACTGTCTATTCTCACTGTGCGGATCTTGAGTGTCGTCTTCGGTCCTTTGAGAAGCACTGCTGGCATTCGATGATTTGGCAGCGGCCCTGGAGGATGTTCTTGCTTTACCGGCTGTGACGCGGCCTCGGCGTTGCTATTTGCCTTATCAGCGTATGTATAAGCAGTCATCTCCGCTTCGTCCTTCCTACCGGGTCAAGCCTCTGAACACGATTATATGATGAGACATAAGTGCATTCTGGTGTGAGCAATGCAGTGATTAGCATTGAAGCAAAGTGGGAGACTCCTGTTCGAGCTGCACCTATCTCGGAACTCAGGCAACGGCGGCAAGGCTCCCGACCATCGCATTTAGACTTTCTTTTCTTGCAGGCACTTTGGAGACTGTCAGAAACCGAAAGGATAGGCGGTGCAGACTGGGAAAACGGGAAACCAACTCGCAAGCCCTGCAGCATTGTTAGCCTCTTGCCGGACAGAAGAGCTGTGCAGGTAGGCCACTGACCGAGTGACGTATTTCTTCTTGGTGGTTGAGGTTGAGACTGGAGTTGATTGACGTTCATCCTCCATTGTGCTTACCTACTGCATGGAAGGCCTAGAACTGTCTCTTACTTTAGTCGACTCACGATGTGTTTGTCTTCGGTGACAGTGAAGGGGTCAGATCAATGATCGAAGATGAGGAGAGACTTCTCCCCGCATTTGCAGCGCGGCGGCCGGGAATTTAATCGCTGTGGCT
This sequence comes from Colletotrichum horii, assembly GCA_027406005.1. Taxonomy (NCBI): domain Eukaryota; kingdom Fungi; phylum Ascomycota; class Sordariomycetes; order Glomerellales; family Glomerellaceae; genus Colletotrichum; species Colletotrichum horii. The sequence continues at coordinate 5,930,525 of JANVYB010000006.1, forward strand.
GCCCCACTGCATGGATTACTGCGTCAGCTGGGGCGTATCTGCGATCGCCGTAGGCCCCAAACGCGCATAGTGGTTTAAGACATTGGACGGGCCATTTTCTGTATGTCTAGCCAACATGAAATGTTGTGCATCTTGCTCAAGCCCCGATGTAAAGTGAGAAGATAGTCTTTAGATTCTTCCAGTCTTCATTTTGGATGGCAAAGTATGCACGGCTCGATTGCTAAGCCCACTATGTTGGACCTCGAGCGAACTAATAGTTCCGTCGCTCCAGCGAAGGATGGCAATTCTATGCCTTACCAGCCGAACCAAGCACCTCGACCATCAAGCGTTCGACACCTTTTGAATATTCCTCAACTCCCTGGACTTGCAGTGTTGTAAGTTCCACCTTCGAACAGTTTTCCTCCAAGTACTTGTGATAGCCATTGCGCACGTTGCGGTTCTGGTTCACCTTGACCATTCCCTTAGCCATGCCCACCTTGACCATTTCGTCTGACAGCGGGTGCGTGCCGTGCAGAACCAACGGCGTCGCCTCCCCAAGTGCTTCGTGAATCTTTTCTAACCTATGCCACGGCTATTAGCCAGAAACCACCGGGCACTGGAGCATTAGTTGTAAGCTTACCTATCAAGCTGCCAATGTTTTTCGGCGCCACCAGGGGGGTATGGGCCGTGGACGTTGCCAAAGCTGGGCGCAAGGAAATGAACCCCCGTCTGCTTGACAAATTCAGCGGCGCGGTCCGGATCCGTCCATACGCTCTCGAGGTCGACGGTCGGGAGCCCGTCTTCTCCGCCCTCCATCCGTCCTAGCTCCGCCTCGACGGTCATGTTCTTTTCGCGAGCTCTATCCACGACAGATTTGACGTATCGAATGTTTTCCTCCTCTTCGAACATGGAACCATCAACCATTATTGAATCAAAGGCACATTTCAATGCCATATCGGCGTCGCTCGGCTTTAGGCAGTGATCGAGGTGGACCGCAATTGGTACCGATGCAGCATGTGCTGCTTCAGCGGCGAATTTGATGAAGGCAGGTCCTTGGAAATGCATCGACCAGGGGAAGAACTGGATTAGAGCTGGAGAGCGACATCTTTCAGCGGCCTTGATCACGGCTAGAACACCTTCAGTGTTGTACCTGGCAAGAAATTAATTATCCATTGAAGGCCACCTGAGCAGTGGTAGATACATACACACAGAAGCCCCCGACGCCATAACCTTCTTTTTTTGCGTTATGAATGATTTGCCAAGTTCTGTTGCCTTCTGGGTATGTCATTGTGGAGGTACGTTCGAATTCGAGCTTTCTTGCACGTGTTGGTCCCCCGGGCTTTTGACAGATATTCACGCCTCCTCGGTTATCATTATTTAAAATCTCCAATACCACTCAATGTCATACGGAACTGTTCCTTCGAAGTCGTGGACCCATTGCTATTGCGTCGGAGATCCAGCGTTGTTGTTGAGGGGACATTTTCCGATCGACTCACTAATTCCGACGGCGACTCTGAGTGGCTAGAAAGATTCCGACGGAGATCCCGGCACAAACTACCATGTGTCGGAATTCGCGACTCGAAGGACAAGCAGGGTGTAACGATATCCCATGCGTGGGAGGTCGGCAAAAACGAAGAGGAAGAAACTCTACTGCCGTTCTTAAGGGCTCGACAAATTGCCTGACTTTGAACACCGTCCATGTTAATCGAATAGGCAGATGAGCAGCCACAGAAAGAGACATCTCTCCTGGTGATGGTTCACTAGCGATAACTCAAGATGTATAATAACATTGTAGCTCAAGACAAGGCCATTCAAGATTTAGCTGGATTATTTATTGATGTTCTTACTGAACTTGGAATTCTGAATAAAGAGTGTGAATTCATAACTCGATCCTGTCCCCGTTGAGGCTCTACTCAGCTACAACTATGCGAGTTTAATTGACCGCCGAGTCGGCCCAAATGGAGATTTGAGTACCTTTCACTCCGGCGAAGGATGTTATGTTAGATATGCGCCGCGGCATGATGATTCCGTACAACAACTATCTGCTTTCATGTACATTTGCCGCTTGCTGGCAAATGACAGCACATTCGGCATTGGTCTTGCCTGCTGCTAATTTCCGACCCGGACAAGGAACTCATCGGGGTGCCTTATTCCGCATTTCAATCGTGCCTAATTTCTATATCCGATGCCAATCGTTCTCCAAGACCGAGAAGACCCAAGCCATCTCCTACAACGGGTAGTTCCTCCAAGTCGAGAAGCTCCGCTGGATGCGAGTCAAACACTTTCCTGACCTTGTAAGTCGGCTGCGGGCTAGTAATGAGCAACTTGAGAGAGGCTCGCCCTTCATAATCGTCTTCCACGAGCTCGACCAGTGCCAAGATAACAGCATCCATGCCGTGCATGAATCTCTGCTCATAAAGACTGATGCCGTCTATTATACAGAACACACTTGAGTTACCAGGTAGCTGTCGAATCAGCCAAGTGAAGATGTCGCATAAGAGTTCAATGTCGTCCTGCTCGAGATCTTCAATGGAGTACTCCGAATCATACTGGAACGGATAGAGGCCGCTCTGGAACAGCAATTGGGAGACAAGGGATCGGATCATGGCCGAGCCACCGTGATATGCATCTCCGTTGAGATGTCGCCCGCAAAAGAATACGAGACTGATGCTGATACCACCTGGCTTCCTCAGCATGTGCGTCAGGAGCGTGCATACCACCGAAAGTGATGTAATATCGTACGGCGGTTCGAGGTTGTCGTGCACTAAAAGCTTTGACGATCCATGAAACGACATCCAACTGGTGAACAGACGATTTTCAAGAAGTTGCTGCGCGTTCCCTCTGCCCTCATTCATTACAAATCCAGAATTTTCGATCACCGTCCGCATATCTTCGTCGTCTATTTGCGGGATTCGCAGGTATGATGCGATTTCCCGAGGGGGCCCTGACAATGGTGTGATGGGCATTGGTAATGGAGATGGGACTCTCGACTGCGGGCACACTTGTCCACTATCTTTAATCATTGTTAGCCACTTTCATAGGGTATTTCGAAAACAAACGTACTCTGTCGGTCGCTCAATAGGCTCAAAACAATGTTCTTCAGGTCCGCTAAACCCTCGTTGCAACGCAGACTATTTTCAACCAGCTGCTCCAAGGACGCACTTGATATGTGCTGTTGGTACATCATTTGTGAACCTTGATGTTTTAGATATTCGGTGTCTACGCAAAGAATCAATCTTGGCTGCTCAACATCACCTGTAGGGTTTTGCGCATACCGTTGGTTACGCGATGTGTAAATGATCCCCGCGAGTGCTTTTCTAGAGACGCACAGCAAGTTTTGACATCATTGAGATTCTGAATAAGCTTCTTTTTGTAGTCTGATCCTGAGATGGTTGCGCTCGCGGCCCTCATGACTACACCAACGAGTTAGGAAGTCAAGATGTCCAGGGATTCGGACTAGGTGAGCCTTCGATCTCGACCTCCAACCGAACACATAGATGGTTATGACTTACGTTGATGACTTGTGTAAAATGCAATTGCGCTTTCCACAGATATAACTATGGCGCAAATCAAGCGCGTTGACGCTGCAACAATATTCTGGTCCTTTGGGTATGTGCGCATAGAGAAGTCGATCTCTTCGAATACTTCAGCTAGGTTCTCAAAGCTTGTTTGCACCTCTTCTCTGACTTCGGATGCCTTTTGATAGGCCTTTGACAAAAGTTAGACTCCTCAAAATTACGACGGCACAACTCATATCGTACTTACATCCAAGACCAGTTTGATGGCTCCAACCACAGGCTTCGCGACGTCTATCTCGGGGACTAGCCTCGCACCCTGTTGCAGAGTGGCAACATGCTTATCCAAGGCGCCTCGCATCTTAGCCCTTGCCCATCCAACGTGTTTATTACCGTTGGAGAAGTCATAATGGTTTCGGGCGGACTCCAATTGATCTCGTATGTCTTCCCATGTTGAGAAGTGCCGTATTGCCCAACGTGTCTTTGAAATTGGACAAGGGGTTTCCTCGTTCTGAATCATCTCCATTGCCCGGGGAAGAATATCTCTCCAAAAGCCCATGTGATTAGCCTCACAGGCCACGGGTCGTGGCAAATGCTGATGGGGCAGGAATGCCGCTGGTTGGTCCAAATTTCCACCAGGCCGAGGAACTAAGTCAACAATGTCATTCATCCTGGCTGAGGGCGGTTTTAAAGCCACGTAAAGTCCTTGTGACGAATCAAAAGGTGCGTTTCCTGTGTTGAAAGCTGAATGGTATGACGGCAGTCTGTTTTCAATAAAGCTAATAGCGGGGGAATCCTTTCTCAATGAATTTCGAGCTGATGGACGATCGAAAGAATTGTTCCCATTCATGGTTGGCCAAAGTCATCTTGAGCTCCTGCAGAATGTGCAATATGCTCTTCAGAGATCCAGTTTGCGGTCTGGCAGGGCCAGAACGATATATACTTCATGAAGCAACAGACTTCGAAGATCTTCAAATCTCAGGAGAATGATCTGATATTAATCATACAGCTTCTGGCATGTCATGGATGGCATCTTCAGCCGGCGCTTCATGGTGGCTGTGTTAGGCTGCTGTGCACCCGAGTACAGCATGTGACTGCAAATCATGTAGGTTGGCCTCATGCTTGATGCCACTAATACAATCTCAAGTCTTGGCAGCAACATGTGTGCTATGAATAGTACGATTGGGGAATGGCTTGCATATATTGATTACATGCATTTATGTTGTGCGCCCGTTTCTCTCGTTTACTGGCCCTCGATCAACTACCCCTCTCTGGGAATGCAAATCCTGGCCTGTTTTCATCAAGCCTCATCGAGTCAAAACATGTTCCGAGATGCCCCATGCTCACACTAGTACGCTATTGGAGGGTACATGAACCGTCGGCGGGTAATTAGACGTTTCAAGATATAGCCTTCGCAGCAGTGGATAGGGGGCAGAAGGCTGCGCTGGTGCTAAGCCGACGCAGCCTGGTCCGGACAAGCATGGCTCTGGAACTCATTCGTGCGATGCCAGGACGACTGGTCGTCCATTAAATGTCTTACAAGCCCCAAGGTATAGGTAATGGCAGATCAGAACTTTTCTTTGTAGGCCGCATGGTATTCTTGGCAATTGATCGAAGAATTTGAACAAAACACCATACCGCAGGACGAGCTACGTTCGCCATGAAAGAGGGCACACATACTGATGGCCTGCCGGCTTTGGATTGTATCTATCCTAGCTCTCCCGTTGTGATCCGATTAGCTGATATTGAGAAAGCATCAAACGACGGAGATCCCGCACAACTGGTAGAAGAACGGCTATTGCCAGACGCCGAGACGGCCTCATCCTCCGCGATGGCAGACCCAGAAGCTGTAAAGTCTTCCTCCTCCCAGATAGAAGACTCGGGGGCGGATCGAAGCCTCCAACATAGGCTTCAGGAGATTGAGTCAAAAGTCGGTCTCGTCGACATAATGTACGATCTTCATAAGTCAGCGACAGAAGGATTAATGCACGATCAACATGATGCATTTCTCGCTCGACTATTTTCTGGAAAAGAAAGCTCTCGCTATCGAAGATACCACGGAGAGATCACGTTTCTCAGAGATAGTATGTTTTTTCATGCAGAGAATTCGTGAGTCATATCAGGTGATTCTCTCTATGGAGAAAGAGCGCGATGAAGTTGAAGAAGCCGCAAGAAAGAGAAGAGAAAATGCTGTTGAGTCAACCTCGGCAAGACAGATCAGCACCAAGGCATTTCTGAACGGAGAGCGCGCCAGACTGAGCCAGGCGGATTGGGATGAGTTCATAGCGGACATAGAGTTCGAGGAGTCCATTCTTCACCCGATCGAAGTCGTTATTGGAGAGCCGGAACCCCGAACAATTTTGCAACTTAGTACCGCAATCAGAGTTCGCAAATCACGCCCGATTGAAGGGACTTCACCTATTGAGGAATATGAGAAGATCGCCAAGAATCGGGCATTGCCCGAGAGAATCAAGGTTTATTCAGCACCGGTAATGGTCATAATGTCACAAATGACGAATGACGCCTACTGGACAGGCTCTTTAGGTGGCTCGATCGTTCTGTTGCGCCCCTACCAAGACTTGTTCTACTATGAAGCACAACTGCGGCAGTGGCTGTCTCGTCTCGAGAAGGACTTCGAGGGATTCAACGGGTCAATCGAGGTCCGAGAAGTCTTTGAGGACAGAGCTGACGATGAACACAAGGCTGAAGGTAGTGGAACCTCATCAAGCGAGGGTTCAATGGGGTCTCTGCCGCCGCCAGTATCTATTGCTAATGAGCAACAGAGAGCGGTTGACACAGAAGATCTTGAGGAGTGCCACGTCTCTCGGGCAGCAATCTCCTGTGGGGACAATGATGAGACTCGTGATAGCGAATACGAGGGATCCCAGGGCAGCGATGATAACTCGAACAACAAGGGCCAGGACTCCAGGGCTCATGGACAGGAGTTGGAAAACTCGATCACGGCATTGATGCATCTCCGCAGTCTCATGGAATTCATGGACAATGAAATCAAGCCCAAACAAGACTACGTCGAAAGCTCAGAATGCAGCCATGTGCATTTTCATGACCTATGGCACCTTTTCAAACCCGGAACGGAGGTCATTGAGCAGGGGGGCAAACAAGCCTTTGTCGTACTCCGGGTTGAGGTTCCAGTTCACAAGATCGAGGGACCTTGGGGACGATGGAGCAAGCGGTTGGACGAAGAGTCTGACGGACAGTCCACCAAAGATCGATCTTATTTTAGTCTCCACTGCGCGTCCATTGACTTCGATGGGAAAGACTTTGGTCCTGTCTCGAAAGCTTTTGTCATTTCCCCGTTCGGCGATCTCAAGCCCGTTATGTCTCTTCCTATCTACCCCGTTCGATTCAAGGGACATGAGACAAGAAAAGCCTTGATTCAAAGAGGCCGACTTCTATTAGAAGTAGCGGACTTCAAGGCAATGTACTACACAGGGGCCACTCTCGACAAGGGGGACGAAATTGATAGTCAAGTGGTCATTGATACCAGCGAGGCGCTGGCAGATGAGGAGAGGTCGGCGGCTTGGAAACCTACCATTAGCCCTATTAACACTGCTCCGGAAGATCGAAGGGATGATTTCTGCAACGCAATGTGCTGCCGGTCGCACGCAACATGCGACGGGTTTTCGACTGACTTGAAGATGACTACGGACTACATCGGATCACTGGTACCAGACGCTAGAGCTCGATCCCTCATCTTATCACCAAGGTCTCTAGAGGAAACACTTAGCTCTGTGGATGAGTTAACGGAGACGGAGCTTCTCATCATGACTTACAGGGTCTTCGGCTTTGTCCTCCGAAGTCGCAAATGGGGTAAGATTCCATTTTACTACCTGGACTCGACAAATATCCGCTACCCTCTGTGAATTTGCTGACATGTTCCACGCTTCTAGCCCAGCTTGACCTGAATCTACTACGATATGAGAATTCTAGTGCGAGGGATCTTACTATCGATGCCTTCCAGCGACTCGAGTTGCCGGAAGGCCATCGAGAGCTGGTCCAATCTCTCGTCACACAGCACTTCCGCAACAGACATTCTTCATTCACAAGGGACGAGCAGACAGACCTTATACAAGGCAAGGGTATGTATCCTCTTTTTATACTTAATGACAGGCACTAAAATATGTACTGACGGCACTTTACTTAGGCAAAGGATTGATCATGTTGTTGCACGGTGCTCCTGGCGTCGGCAAAACAACTACTGCGGGTGGGTAACGAAAGGGCACTCGACGACCAGCACAGAATTTGAAGTTCTTCTAACAAAAGTACAGAGGGCATTGCAGAGCTTTTTCGAAAGCCGTTGTTCCAGATTACTTGTGGTAAGTAACTATCCATCCATACTAGAAGCCTTCCGCATTTCATATTGACAACGCATTTTCTTTCGTTCAGGCGATTTAGGTACTACCGCCAAAGAAGTGGAGGAAGATCTCGAGAGAAGCTTTGCACTGGCAAGTAGATGGGGTTGCATTCTACTCCTCGACGAAGCAGATGTGTTCCTCGCTGCGCGTTCTAAAAATGACTTCGCACGCAATGGCTTGGTGGCCGGTGGGTTCCTCTTCGACATCAATTCCTAGCGATAGCGCGAAGACTAAACCTAACTGATCATATGGCATGCAGTTTTTCTTCGCGTTCTCGAGTACTATACCGGCATCCTGTTCCTCACCACTAATCGTATTGGGGATCTCGACGAAGCCTTCGCCTCGAGAATACAGATGAGTCTTCATTACCCGGAGCTTGATGAGCTCAAGACTCTGAAGGTGTTCAGACTTCATCTTGATCTCATCGAACAGAGATTCAAGAAGCAAGGCCGAACGATTACATTCGATATATCATCGGTCGAGGACTTCGCCAGCCAGCATTACGCTGATCAACCTTTCAACCGATGGAATGGACGGCAGATTCGCAATGCATGTCATACTGCGTTAGCGCTCGCTGAGTTCGATGCGCAAAAGAATGGATCAGAGATCAACTTGGAGATTGACAAGTCCGCCCCGGTGTCACTCCAGCTCAAATATTTCAAGATCGTCCAGAAAGCCTACCTCGACTTTGGCGAGTACTTGGCTGACATTCAAGGCACTGAAGGCGATGACAGAGCATTCCAGCAACGCCTCCGTGCAAGGAAGAACACGCCCTTTGAGAAGCAAACCCTGTTCGACTCACGGTCGGGTCCCGGACAACGTCGGCGGCCACCCCACCCTAGCAGCAGATTATCGGATATGCCACCCTCTTTCAACACAAAGACTGAATCATTCCACGATGACCAGCATCGCCACCAGAGACAATATTCTAGCGCAACCAGCTCACAAATTCAATACGGGAATGCAGCTCCGTACAATCAAACGGCAGGTGGTAACTTCAGAGATTATGGAAACACGCCGGTACATGGTCAACGGATGCACGGCCAGCAGGCTCAAATGGATACTCGTTTCCCGATGGAGAGGCAGCAGGCTCTCCTGTACGAATCGCCGCAGGCTGGACTTCAACCCGCACATTCTGGAGAGGCTCATCTACACCCTAGTATAAGCCATGATGGTTCTCCTCTGCCTCATCGGCCTTCTCAGCCGCAGTCAATGCAGTACGGGTACAGCAGTGAACTCCAGGCCGACACTATGCGCAGCACAACTCCAAGAGTACATCCAGATGCCACAGACGCCACTCATCCAGGCTACACATACAGAGATGGAGCTCAGGGCGGCCCGAGTAGGGTCCCTTACCAAGGAGGCAACATGCCCCAGACGTGATTTTGCCACAAGGAGCAACGTCGCGACCAGTATTGTACGTGCCGTCAGGTGTCGTTTGACTTTGCGTCTCAGCAGAGAAGATTGCTTGCTATGTGTCGGATCGCGGACTTCCTTGGTTTTGACGAATTAATGAAGCTTTTCCTACCTTATTGTATTTTCATACAACCAAATTGAACCACTCTCATTAACCGCACTGAGGCTTTTTCATCATGCAGTCACTACAGTAGCTAGCACAAGCGGTTGAGACTTTAGCCGCCCCATATGGAATCGAGAATAAGATATCAAGGCTATGGGCCACAGGAGAATTCATACTCACTCAGAAGGCCAAGCTTCCCTATATGAAGGCTTAGCCACCCACCGTCTAGGGCCCTTGTGATCGCTAGACATTTCTGCAGTGAAAATAACACTACCACGAATACAAATTCAGCTCTAACTAGAATAAAAACGATCCCATAAACTTATGGCGGACATCCCAGCCCGCGGCCGGCGTTCTAATAGGGGCCGTTCCGTGACAGGGAACTCTGCTGAACCGCAAAAGCGCCCTCAACGAACAAGGAGTACCCCAATGTCGACAACATTGCCCGATTTCCCTTCGCCCCACGCCAATCTAGCAAATTGAACTAGTACGACCAATAATTCCTCAGTGAAACGTTTTCTGCCTATTTCTGATGGCTCCTACATCTTAGAGGACTAGACATCCAGGTTCCTATCGTAGATACGGCATGCGTGGCTTGGCTTCTCCTGTTCATCCCGTTAACTGTTGCTCTTGGCTTGGCGTCAACACGTGCCATGGCATCGGATCATAAATCCGTCATTCGAATAACCTTAAGCAAATCAGGAAGCATGGTCATTGGTCTTTAACAGTATCACAGCCCTGTAAATGGATACCCTTGATTACTACAGTCAAATGAGGCGGTGTTAAAAACTTATAAACTCTGTATCCAGAGGCGAAATATTACCCCATTAGGAAAGCCCGGTAGACAGACTAACACAAGTTCACTACTACCGCGAGTCAAGATACGCGCGCGCGCGACTACACTTGTAACGAGATAGGGGGATAGATCTATGCGCAAGATGACTAAGGCCAGTCTTCTGTAGAATAGTCTGTCGCATCCCGACCTCATCTTCGGCGGTAAGGCAAAGACCGGTATGAACGTCAGCCATCATATTGAGTGGCGCTAGCTTTCTCTGGAAGGAAAATAGTCTACACAGCGTCGACATGGACCATCATCCTGGCCTTTTATCACGTCGCGAAAACGAGCTTCGCTAAAGTCTTGGTGAAGGAAATAACTTGCACCCAGCGCAGCATACCAATCAATCAAGTTAAAACTGAGGCTTGAGATTAGCTGATTGAATGACTTTTCACAATACTTTTGATTGTTTTAGCTGATTTGATTTGAATTAATTCAAATTACCTAAATAAGAAATTAGTAAAGCTCTCATAATATTCTCAGAGGATTAGAACTTATATTATATAATGATTTAAGGTTATATAGCTTTCTGTTAACCTCTCTATTTGAAGTAGTAGCTACTAACAGCAATACTGCTGCTTTAAATTTAGTTCTAGAGGTATTAAGTCTTCTTAAGCTGTGAAGGCTTTATTAACAGCTTTTGTAATATTAAAACTAACTTAGTAAAACTGAATACCTTCTTATAGTCTGTTGCTATTGCTAAGATAGTAAAGATATTAAAAATAAGTTTGCTAAGTGTTAAGAAGGTTTGTTAATATAAAATCTACTACTAAATAAAGTTATTAATAAGCTTAGCAATTATAAAGCTAAAGTATTGCTTTAGTTTGTTAGTTTTATTAACAGTAGTATTATAAGCTTTACTATTTAACTATTAATAATATTTAAAGTCTTCAGCTTTTAAGGTAATAATAAGTAATAAAAAAGTAGCTTAATAAGGCTTTAAATAAGGTTAATAATTAATAAAGTTAGATGCTTTAGTATACTATTATTTCTAGTACTTTTAAAGTCCTTTTTAAGTATTATAAAGCTATTTATAAGTTTTTAGTATATTTTAGCATTTTTTAAGCTATTATAAGCTTTAGTTAAAATATAAAATTACTATAGCAGCATAAAAAGATAACTTTATAAGCTTAGTGTAATATTTATTAAGTACTTACTAGCTATTAATAATTAATAAATAAAGGTAGCTATAAAAGTTAAAAATGCTATATTAAGGGTATTATAAAGGCATATAATTAGACTAAATATAAGTTAGAATGCTGTTAATTAATAAGGCTTATAAAGTTGCTGCTAAGGCTTTTGAAGAGTGTTATAATACCTTTATAAGTTAAAATAGTTATTATAACTAACTTTAAGTAAGTTAAATAGCTATAAAGTTGATTTCCTTATCAGTAGGAGTATTATAAAGCTTATACTAGTCTTTAAGTCGATCTAAGAGGTACTTTATATCTATTAGAACCTCTTAGAATTAACTATACCTATCACTTTTGCTTCAGCCTTTATATCTCTTAGTCTGCTTATAGAGCAGCTTAAGCATATTATTTAACTCTATAAGGATTTATTAATTCTTATTAGTGAGGATATCCTCACTTAGGATATAATTTGCAGTATACTTAAGTCTTTAGGTATAAAGAATATAACTATTAATCTAACTGTATTTAAATAAAGCTTGCTTAACTATTATATATATTAAGTTCTATTAAATAGTATTGCTTAATATTAAGTTTAGCTTTTATAATAACTTCTCTTATAAAGTAAAGGTTTTATTATTATTATCAGCTTTATTGCTAATAGATAAAAAGCTTTTAAATTGTTATAGTAATAATCTAATATACTTAATAATATTCTAAAGCTTGCTAATAGGGCTTTTCTGCTTTTAGTAAGTTAGATTATTTTAAGTTCTATTAAAACTAAAAAGAATATTAAACTCCTCTTTAAATACCTTATTATTAATATTATAAATAATAGCATAACTGATAAGGTTAAAAATATAACTATAGCATTAAATTTAGCATTATTTAGCATCAGTTTCTATATATATAAGTAATAAAGAAGAGAAGAAAGCTTTAAAGCAAAAGTTGTTATTTATAGCGTTATTAGAGACAGCTATACTAACTTTATTAAATAAGCCCTAGTTGCTAAGAACAGCATAAATAGTAATAGCAATATTCTCAATAGAGTGAACACTAAGCTAGCAGTAAAGAGCTAAAAAGTATTATATCTATTTGCCTGCCTTATTAATAAAGTAGCTAAAGATAGTAATAATTATATATTAATTAGAAGAAGTCTATAGATTAAATAATATATAAATCTTAATAAGTGCCTTCTATATCTCTACTTAGATCTATATCTTCTTAGAGGTATAAAGTTAGTTAAATAGATCTTTCTAACTTAACTTTAACTAATATATTTAGTTATAAATATTATAATTAAAGAGGCTAAGTATATACTATATATATTAATTGCTAAATGTTAAAAAGAGGTTGCTAGTATTAATAATAAACTTAAAGGTTAGTTCTTTAATCTGTAAGACTTTATCTTAAGGTATAGCAATAGGAATAGAGTGTTAGCGCTTAAAGAGAGGCCTATTAATATTAGAATTATTGCTAGATATACTTATAGCATAAGATCAATCTTAGAAGATATAGTAAACTACCTCAAAATATACTTTAGCGCTAGATATAGCAGAAGCCTTCTGAGGTATATTAAGATATCTAGCTTTATTATAATATTAGCAAACCTAGTAAGCATTACTTAGATATATTATTAATATAGTTAAAAGTAGAGCAGAGAAGGGGCTTACTTTAAGCACTGCTTAGAAAGATCTTATAGATAAAAAAGCCTTTATTTTTAATCTAAGATATACAGCTTCAGCTACCTTTCCTCAAAATATACTTAATATTAATAAAGCGCTAGCCTTTCTATATAGTATAAAATAAAGCTTTAAGGCTGCTATAAGCAGTAAGATTAACAGTTAATATATTACTAGCAGTTAATAAGACTTATATCTAAATAGCAATTCTATAAGAAGTTAATATATTACAGCTAATAAAGTGATTAAGATATTAATTTCAGGCTAGCATAAGTATTATAATAATAAGCAAGAGGTTAAAAAAGGTATTAAGAGGTATATATAAGTAGAGCTTTAAAGTGTAGAAGTAGGTATAGCAGTAGTATTAGTAGTAATATTAAAAAAGAGTTAATTTTAAGGCTTAGCAAAAAGGTTAAAAAATAAGCTTAAAAAAAGCCTGTTTTTTAACCTCTAGTAAGAAGGCTAAAAATATATTAATCTAGCAGTATAGCAAAAAGCGCTTTTTTAGTACTTTTAGCACTTTTTAGCAGTAAGGTTAATACTGCTAAAAAGTATTAAGCTTTACTTTAGCATTTATCAGCTTAAAGATATTATTAAACTAGCATTAATAACTATTTTTTTTTTTTTTTTTAGATATATATTATAAAACTTAATAAGCTAATAATAAGTCTACTATATAAATAATTATAAAGATATTAATTTAAAACCAGCTTAAGTTATTAACTATAGTATAAAAGCTTAAAAAATTGCAACTTTAAACTGCTAAAAAAAAAATCTAGTTAACTTTTTTGTTTTTTTATTAAATCTTTTAAAAATTATAATTAGTTTAAAAGCTAGATTTTCTTTTTTTTAGGTAATATCAGATTGATCAAAACATCTAAAACGAGGGCATTATAGTTTTAGCTGATTAACTGCAAAAAACGCCCTATTTTGATTGCTTAATTAGTTAAATTAATTGATTCAGATTGAATAGGGTGCTGCGCTGCTTGCACCCGGGGCAGTGTAGATGCGTTGAATATTACGCGGCTGCTAAGCATCATGATATTTGCTCTCCCAAGCCTGATTTGGATCGCCGTAGGGCTGCCCGAATCATGTCTTTTAAGAGACATAAATGCGCTTCAATCCAAGGATGAGATGGAAATTTCATCCAGTCAATCGTTCAAATAAGTTTAATCATCTCTTTGCTGTTCTAAGATGCGTTTTGATTCTCCCATCATCATCGCCTTGCTGGCCCAGAATGTCGTCTCTTACGACACTTCTCTGGGCTTCAACACGCCACAGGTCAACGAGAACCGCACTATCGACGAGATCTACCAAGCCGCCCTCGCAGAAGGCGGTGTAGTCACCTGCTGGCACGGCGGTGATGAGGTGAATCAACAAGACGGCCTCAAGCGTGCCTTTGAAACACGCTTCCCGGGCATGACACTCAACATCACGGTCAACCGCTCCAAATACCACAGCGTCAACATCGACAAGCAGCTTGCTTCAGGTCAACCTCTCGAAGTCGACACAATCATCCTCCAAGCGCTTCAGGACTACCCCCGCTGGGATGCTCAGGGAGCGCTTCTGCACTACGCGCCCAGCAACTACATGAAGGTCCTGGCACCATTTAGACACATCCGCGCTGCATACTACGGCTTTGCCATGAACGCGTGGTCGACTGTCTGGAACACGCAGAGGCTGGCAAACCCGCCACGCGAGTGGCCTGACTTTCTGAAGCCGGAGTACAAAGACAAGATCGTCTTGACGCACCCAAGCGATGACGATGCGATCGCATACATCTTCGACCTCGTGTACGATGCTTGACTCACTCAAAGAGAAACATTGCTAACCTTTTTCAGGATGAATCAGTACGGCACCGAATGGTTCGATGGCCTCTTGGCTAATAATCCCCGCTGGGTTCGCGGCACTGGTTCGCCTCTGGCTGTCCTCCGTCAGCCCAACAGCACGCAGTCCGTGACGTTCACCGCTAGTATCGGTCTCCGGGCCTCGGGAAGCCTCAACGCGTCGTTTCCTGCCGAGGGACTCTTCGTCACCTGGCCCAGGTCCGTTGCCATTTTCAAGGATGCACCCCACCCGGAGGCTTCAAAGCTCTTTGCCAACTTTCTCTTGAGTGATGAGTTCCAGCGCAACTCGTCACAATGGAGCGCTCGAAAGGATATCACTGCCCCTGGAGGCTACCCGGGTATTTTGGATATGGACACGACCAACTCTGCCGAATATCTTCGCTTCATGTCGGATCGTGGCAGAGTGGAGGCTCTTCGAATGATGTTCGAGGATAGGATCGGTATGCCGCAAGGCCCCAGCCCTCTGGTCGATGACCTTTGAGTCAAATGTCTCTGGTGGATCATGGGTTCTTAGTACGAAATACGGCAAAGATCTCTGGCCTAGTCAATAGTTCGACCTTGACTTGGCAACGTCGTTGACTATCATTCCGTGATCGTCTCTATCACTAGTACAACCATTATCAATTGTCTCCACACTGTTCTAGCCCCCCGATAAAAACGTGCTTGTCGCATGATGTCGGGGTACAGATCTTTTACGCGTTTGCATGCGAGCCAGCCCGTTGGTGAGACTCTCAGCCAAGGAAAAGAAATTCGCAACTTTTACACAATGAGGACTAGCTCATCGCATGCAACTCTCATGCCCCCCAGACAACCCACACTTCAAAGTGGTAAGTACCGGCCACCGGCGCCGCACACGCGCTCCACGCATACCTGTACATGCAGCTCAACGGTCGGGCCCAGCTTGGCTGACCTTCTCAACTGGCAACTCCCAACCAGTCAGGAGTCGAAGATGAGCTCTTGGGAACTTGTTCAAGCCTGAAACCTCTGCGAGCCGTTCCGAAAACGACTTAGTCAGACGCCCGAGCCGAGGCATTCAACGTCGCCGAGTTGCGGGGTTCTGCGGGGCCGCATATCTCTACCGGCCGACTTGCAGGGCCAAGGGTTTCTCGTTGCGCTGGGTTATGTTGGTTTCTGGGCCATTCGTAAATGGAGTACCATCCAACATGCCTGGTCCTTTCCCTAACCAGACGAAATTGAAGGACTTTCGCGATTCTCGTTGGTTCAAACCACAAGAACTATCCTCGCCCAACAGGAATTAAACGCCGGAAACAGCCATAAGTCGCATCAGGCCCCTCATTCCAGACCTCAAGCTATCTTTTCTGGTGCTAGGTCTTGTCCCGAGGCTCGCCCCCTTTTCTTTTCGTCTTTCGCTATTGCTACAGCCAAAGGGATTGCGGAGTGTCTTCCGACCATACCCAATTTGATGGAAACTTGCGAAATGGCGACCCTCACGTGGCATCGTGGGCCTTGGAACGCCCAGCTCACCGACTGTGGAATCTTGGTGATGGGGATGGCTTCAAGATGCGACTGGCGGAGGAATAACGGAGTCCATGACTCTGATTGAGGGAACCTTGTTGACGAGCGATTTTGAGGATCAGGGTCTGCTAGGTTGGTCGCTGCTTTCAGGCATAGATCGAAGCTCGTGAAGGATCAAAGTCGTCAGGGTTCTCGATGGGATGAACTGACATGTCACTTTGACATCTGCTCCTCATCGTGAACTCGCTGAGCTTGCGTGAGTTGTCTTGCAAGATCTCGTGCTTCTCATCTGTTGATCACCTTTAATAGGTCTTGTACTTGGTACATCTCGCGGATCTACCTCCGCCTGTGACGAAGTGTCAAATGTCAGGACAAAACGATGACAACCGTGGAAACCAAACAAGATAAATAGGGCCTCACGATCCTCTCAACCACGACTTTCTTTTGGATCATCAGACTCAAGCTCTCGCTCAGACTGACAGCTACGCCTTCTCCTTCGCTTCAAGCCGACGCCGCACATTCTCTCAGAGACCACTCTCTTCAGACGACGCCCCCGTCCTCAAACATCCAAAATGAAGTTCTTCAGCGTCTTGTCCCTGGCCATCACCCTCGCCGCGGCGGCTCCCGTCGAAGTTGAGACCGGCGTCGCCCTCGAGACCCGTCAGTCGTCCACCCGCAACGAGCTCGAGACCGGTAGCAGCTCCGCCTGCCCCAAGGTCATCTACATCTTTGCCCGTGCCTCGACTGAGCCTGGTAACATGGTAACAGCCCCCCCCCCCCCCTTTATCCCATCTTCTAAGATCCATATTGACATCTCGAAAAGGGAATCAGCGCAGGCCCCATCGTCGCCGACGCCCTGGAGAGAATCTACGGCGCCAACGACGTCTGGGTCCAGGGCGTGGGCGGCCCCTACCTCGCCGACCTGGCCTCCAACTTCCTGCCCGACGGCACCTCATCGGCCGCCATCAACGAGGCCAAGCGCCTCTTCACCCTCGCCAACACAAAGTGCCCCAACGCGGCCATCGTCTCGGGCGGCTACAGCCAGGGCACCGCCGTGATGGCGGGCTCCATCTCCGGCCTGAGCACCACGATCAAGAACCAGATCAAGGGCGTCGTGTTGTTCGGGTACACCAAGAACCTGCAGAACCTGGGCCGCATCCCCAACTTCGAGTCGTCCAAGACCGAGGTCTACTGCGACATTGCCGACGCGGTCTGCTACGGTACCCTGTTCATCCTGCCGGCGCACTTTTTGTACCAGACTGATGCGGCTGTTGCGGCTCCGCGATTCCTCCAGGCCCGCATTGGTTGAGAGGTTTGAGCAGGAATCTAAATAGGGGCTAGAAGGGGATGGGCATGGCGGGATCGAGGGGGATGTGTGGTTGCGGCTGTTGATCGGTCAGGGGGTAGTTGGCTGAGCTTGGTGCTCAACATTCTATTCTGTCACTCACTTTGTCGTTCGCTTTTTGTCACTCGCTTAGTACATGATGCTTCTGGATAGCTGCTACGAACGGAATGAAATGCAAGTTGTTTTGTATTGCTAAGGGGTATCATTGATTAACATCTCCTAAGTGGTATCATGCCAGTCTCTCGTCAAAGTTTGACAGCAACTCCTACTCAAAACTTCGTCTCCGTTCATCATCTACCGTTTTCAAAACTCTTCCCAACTTCGTCCACACAGTGGCCTATACCCTTGCTTTCGCCTTTTTGCGTAGATGCGCCGCATGCGTTTGCATGTGGAACTTGACATCAGGGGGATGCAGTGGGTTGTACACCATCCGGCATACCTTGCACTCCTCAAACGTGGGTTTGGACGAGATGTTGATGGTTGTCTGTATCGTCGCAACCGGCTTCGACTTTGCCTTCGGTTTCGCTATCGCTTCTTTCGACTTCGCCCCGGGACTCTCCTTCTGTGCGTTCAACTTGCTTTCTTTCGCCTCCTGCAGTTGCTTTCCTTCTCGTCGACTCGATCGCGTGACTCGTGTCGCCGTCTCTCCGTCCTTGCCCTTGTCCAGCTTGTCGGCCTCCGCATCATCGCCATCTGAGGAAGGCAGACTGTGTCGCAGGCGCAATCTCCTTGGCTCTCGTATCCTTCTAATAATCGGTGGTGATGAAGGGGGCGTGTCAATTAGCTTCTCCGAGTCGGACAGGGGATCTGAGGGATCTGATGGTTCCGTTGCTGAGCTAGAGCGGCAGGGTTTGAAGTAGCTGAGGATGGAGCTCTTGGGAATATTGCTCGCGTGTGCCGGGGGCGGAGGTGGGATGCGAGGGAGCTCTGGTTGTTTCGCGAGGACTTCTTCGATAACGATCCGTTGTTTCTTGGCCGACTTCGAGGTTGGTTCGTCTTCGGTTGGCCGCGACCGCTTGCTGTAGGTTCGCAACGTGCGTCTGAACGGCTTTAGTTAGCAGTGCGCGTTAGAACATGGAGAGATTTCGTACCGTTTCTCGGCCGTGGGACGAGAGGTATCGCGTGAAATTGAGGAGACTTCAATCTCCCCGGGCTGTTCCATTGTTCGGATGAAAATCTTGAGGGCTCTGTTGTGGCGGATGGAAGTTGAGATTTGGTCGAAGGCGACGCGACGCGCGTGGGCCGTGTTATTGTGACCGAGACACGCCCGCAGATGTTGTTGAAAGATTAGAAGAGCATGCCGATATGTCGAGGGTATGAGTGCGATCAAAGAACTGACAGTACGCCGACACAGAAGCAATAAATAGAGATGAACGGGTATCAAGGTCGAAGCTGTAGTGGTGTCTTGTCTTTGCCTCGCAGGGCGATGGCGGATCGATCGAGAGCTTTCGGGGCCCCACCGGAGCGCGTCGCGGCAGGAATGACGTGCATCGACCGCGTCGAGTCGCGTTTTCCACCCACCAAGGTCACGTGTGGCGCCTGCATTCGCGCCCAAATGCTTGCGATATTGGAAAACGACATGGATTGAGTTTAATGGGCAAATGCCAAAGTGCAGGGGTTGCTAATCGGCGAGATCTTGTGCTTTTCGGCCCCGCTTGTCGGTTCACCAACGGACATGTGAAGCGGCGCGGAGTTTGTTGGCTCAGATGACCAGGCTGCTCCGTGACGCAACGTGAACTTCCCCTGCCTTTCTCCTCGACTTATTTTCAGCAATCGAGGCGAGTGACTGACATCATGGCCTGGAACGCACAAGCTGGTTATTGCCATCTGGATGGTCACTACTGATCCCAAGAGCAAGCAGCGGCCGCCAGTCACAATTTCGCAACACGATTAGATGACCGCCACATGCAGATGCATGTATTTCTTCTCGTCGCCATGGAACTTTTGATCATTCGATATGAATAAGCGGCTATGTTGAGCCCTTCAGTCGTCGTCGTATGCCCTCTTCCGTATCTTGCGTCTTTGTGTCGAGCAAAACCGCGTCCCCATCGTCCGACTTCTCGTTCTGGCCCACCACCCATGTTTGCATCACCTCCCTGATTTCTTTTGGCTCCTTCCGACTCGCCTTGGCCTCTGTCATTCTCCAGACATAGCCAGAATACACGGCAACCTCTGCGATCAACACCACGATGCATCCGCCCATAGTCAAGAATATGCGAGATGTGAGGCTCCACCAGCGAGCCGCGATCCAGATTGTCGCACCCACGCCGACGACGCTCAGAAGGAAGTTGAGAATGACCATGACCTGCTTTTGAACATCGCCGAATGTGACTTCGTCGTCGCCGTTGTCGGATTCGCGCATTGGCCGGTTGACCTCGGCGAAGACGTGTGCTCTGGAAGAGGCGTTTGGAAATTGCTGCGAGAAGGCTTCCATTCGGGAGGGCTGCTTTAACATGCGCTGGTAGGTTCGCTCTTCCTCTTCGCGTCGTAGACGAGCCATGAGGGCCTTGTACTCTTCGGACTGTGGCAAAGTTATCAGTTGAAGAAGGCGAATGAACATGATGGGAATCCCTTACCGGTTCAGGTTTTGGAGGCGGCGGCGGGATGTACACCTTGGCTCCTCGCAGCAAGCTTTCCAGGGAGAAGCCATCGACCCCTTCTTGCTTGAGGTCCCTCCACAGATCCAGTACCTGACTGTGGGTTATGGGGTTTCCGACAGCAGGCCTGTCAAGACTTGGCTCTTCTGATGTTGAGGTATTGTCCTTCGTTCCTGATGGAGGTGTTGGCTCTGGCGGTTGCTCTGAATCGTCTGTCTCTGCTTCGTGGACTTTCGCATCGTCCATCTGCGGCCTGGCCTCAGCCAGCTGCTGTAGGCCCTTCACGATGGAAGGCGACATCGTAAGTCGGACCATGTTGTCGATGTGCTCGTGCCGCCTCACGATAACAATACGGAGTAAGGAGGTTTGCAGCCTGGAGAAATGACCGTCAGATCGGGGTAATTGCGTTGCGTCTCCAAAGTCTCCAACACCATGGACGCTTGGAAAGTCCAGGTCCCTTTCCGATGCGACACCGAGGCAGGCACACAGCACAGCTTGTCATCCAAGCAGGAAGCCTAAGCAGCCAATCACGGTGCCGCTGTCCCGCCACTTTCCCCAAAAGATACGTAGCTGACCAGCTGTGCCTGGATCGCCCAGCAGCTCGTCCCGCGGTACGTACCTTACCTAAGAGCCACATTGGAAGGGAAGGACCGGGCTTGGTGCGGCCTGAGATGGAAAGCGGGAAAAAAAAGTCGTCAAGTCGTATCATCACCACTCGACTCCAGCTGCCAATTGCCACAACCACGGGTCTTGAGTGTGTCAAAACGATACAGATGCCGTCGGGATCTCTGGCGACTTTCTACTCTCTCCATTGAAACCCTTTGGAGCACTACCGGAGCCATGCAGCTCCGACCGGGAGCAGCGGTGCTGCGCAGCACCTACACAACAACGTCACGATCTCTCCTCCTCCCCTCCTCCCGATGCGCCCAGTGCAGGCGGATCGCGCCCCTCGATGCCCGGTTACCCGTAACCGCCGCCCTCTACCACTCTACACCGAGCCGAAACTCAGCATGGGGTGCTGCTGTGTCTGTCGCCTCCAACATTGCCTCCAATGCCATTAATCGGGTGGTGCCGAAGGGCGACATGCACATCGATCCGTTGCGGACAGTGGCCAAGGAGATGAAGTTTCTGACTGGCAACATTCGCAAGTTGCTCGGCTCAGGTCATCCTTCTCTGGACCGTGTTGCCAAGTACTACACACAGGCCGAGGGGAAGCACATGCGACCCTTGATCGTCCTGCTGATGTCAAGAGCGACAGCGCAGTGCCCCAAGGGTCCCCGCATGCAGGCCCCCTCCGGCGGTGTTGATACCGCGATATCCCCTCCCAACATTCTCGTCGATGTCAACCCCAGCTCTCCGCTGACTTCCGCCGACCCTATTGAGTCTTCGGAACCCGATATCCTTCCCTCCCAGCGCCGTCTCGCCGAGATCACCGAGCTGATCCACACCGCCTCGCTCCTCCACGACGATGTCATCGATCACTCAGTAGCACGCCGCGGTTCCCCCTCGGCGAACCTCGAGTTTGGCAACAAAATGGCCGTTTTGGCCGGAGACTTCCTCCTCGGAAGGGCCTCCGTTGCGCTGGCTCGCTTGAGGAATGCCGAGGTAATAGAGCTGCTGGCTACCGTCATTGCGAATCTCGTCGAGGGCGAGTTCATGCAGCTTAAGAACACGGCCCAGGATGAGCGCAAGCCGGTATACTCGGAGGAGACTCTGAGCTACTACCTGCAAAAGACGTATCTCAAGACGGCCAGTCTGATCTCCAAGTCATGCCGTGCTGCCGCTATTCTCGGCGGTTCGGATGCTGCTTCGGTCGAGGCCGCCTACGCCTACGGCAAGAACCTGGGTCTCGCCTTCCAGCTGGTCGATGACATGTTGGACTACACGAGGAGCGAGAAGGAGCTCGGTAAGCCGGCGGGAGTCGACTTGGAGCTGGGTTTGGCGACTGCTCCGCTACTGTTCGCGTGGAAGGAAAACGCGGAGCTGGGCGCGCTGGTAGGCAGGAAGTTCGAGCAGGAGGGCGACGTGACAAGGGTAAGGTCGTCGAACAGTCCGGACGAAAGCTTAGCTAACATGGTTTCAGGCACGCGAGCTGGTTCTGCAGAGCGACGGGATTGAGCAGACGAGGGCATTAGCGCAGGATTACTCGGAGCGGGCGATCGCGGCCATTAGCGAGTTCCCGGACAGCGAGGCCAAGGACGGGCTTATTGAGATGGCCGTCAAGGCGTTGAAGAGGACGAAGTAAACGAGTGCGTGGCGGCAGCGCGGTCGAGATTGATCGGCAGACCACACACACCACACTGTACAAACAAAAACCTGGAATGCATGCATTATGGTATGTTGCATTCGACGTGTACAACAGACTCTCTGGGCTCTTTGGCGAGTACATGTAACGATATCATACAACACTCTTAGACGGCGGCGCGCGGGATGAGCGGAAGAGGAAGGCATTCGGGGTTCAGCGACGCAAGGTAGAGGAACAAAACCTGCAGCTCAATACCACACAACTTTCCCATTTTGATACGAAAGTCAACATAAGCCTGCGGACGCGGGGTTTCGGGGGTGGTGATGGACCTGCCTCAACGTCGAGCCGTCGGGGATTGAACTGACTGCATGGACGAGTGATTGGAGAGACGGGAATCTTTTACTCGATGAAAACGCAGTCATCCAGAAACTCAAAAGCCGACAAGGCCTCGACAGGGCCGACGGGTTCCTGAGAGGACGGCGACCTCCGTGGAGACGGTGTTTTCATTACGTTGCTCGTTTGCTTCAATGGCGCGAACGTGCTTGCAGCGGCCCAAAAGGGCCAGCATGATCAGACGCAGGGATCGGTCAGGGACCAGCGAAGCTTAGCCTGGCGGCCGGTCCCATGTTTCCCGCCTTCAGCCGATGAACTCTCCTTCCCAAGTCTCATCTGATCTCAGCTGCTGTGGACGAAGGAAGATTTATATTTCTGACAGAGAAAAGAGAAAACAGCAGAGAAGGAAAACTAAAAGCATGTGCCAAGCACAGATCGAATAACGTCTTCCGCCGTCGGTGCTCTCGAAACGCGTTCCAGGACGGGGGTCGGAGGGCTGGGTGAACGGGAGAACGGCAGAAGAAGGCCCCGGGTGTCGGGGCCGGGTCGGTCAGTCAGCGAATGCATCGTCACCGCTTCACACATTTCCTCGCGGATGGGCTCCCTAGTCGATGACTCGGGGGCACGGGGACGGCGGGGTGGTAGGTGGTGCGTGATCACCGCCATCGGAGCGTCTCTCATTCGCCGCCCACCATATCTAAGCTGGGCTTGGGTCGCCGTCATCGTGAATCTATCGAGTAAGAGCAAGCCTTCAGCCAACGGCGGCCAAGCCTGGTGTTGAGGCGTTTACTCGATGCAGAATGCAAATTGTTCCACTGGCAAACACCACACCTGCACCAGCTCTAGGCCAAGACCACAGGTCGCATCACATCCAGGGAAATTCTGCAGAAAAAGGAAACCCTAAGCAGAATCCACAGTTCCATTGCTGGCGCGCATGAACAATGGGCGGGCCAGACTCCCCAAAGAAGCCATGTTGTTACTCGATCATTACTCGATCGAAACTCGCAAAGGCTGAAAGCTCGGTCCCTCTGTCGACGCCGGCGATGACCACCACAAAGCCAAAATCCCATCGGAAATAAAAAGGAGCAAGATCAAAAATAAAGGCAGCAAATAGAAGCCCGACGCCTTGCCGAGAACGGCCGATGGACACCCCCGAGGTGGACTCATCTGGCCCCGTCGCTGGGACGCGCTCTCATTGGACAAGGGCTGCTTACCAAAGCCTTCTAGATCGGGAAACGGCCTCATCCGATGGCGGCCGGCCAATCACGGGCTGCTGATAACAACAGTGAAGACATTCAGGGTCCCCCGGGGTGCGCGACTTTGGGAAGTCAAAGGAAACTTGGGAAGGGTTCGATAACACACCCCACGGCAGCCAAACACGAGGGGTGTGGGAGGTCTCGGCCTGTGATTTCGTTGGCTGGCGGGCGGCCGTTCGTTCCCCTTTGTCGTGTGTTCTGCTTGTCAGAGCAAATGTTATCTTATCGGGACATCGGGACGGGACTGAGAATGGAAGCTGGGAAGAAGGGGGGCAATCAGTGCGGCCTGGAACGAAGGACGGGATGGCTGTGGTGAGCGATGGGCGAGGCGGTGGGCTGTGGATCGACTGACGGACGACTTCTTCCTGTGAGATTGTCGTCGACGCCCTCTTCTTTCTCTTCTCCCTCTCTCCCTTCTCTTCCTCATTCTTTTCTTCTCTCTCACACACTACCACCCATCCGTAAAAGAAGCTGCGAGTTTTGAGTTCAGAGAGTTTCGTCAGATACCCAACACAACTCACTCATCTTGACTCTGACCTCTTATCACAAGCCACGCCGCAACCACCGTCGTCGAGCTCTTATCTCGATCACCCCGCCACCAACACCCCGCGAGAGATAAGCTCGCAGCACCCCCAGAAACCAACTTTTTTGAACCTGGGGAAAGCTCACAGCTCCCTAACCACCTTCATATCTTATCACTAGCCCCCAAAGCTCTTATCGGCCAACCTTCACCATGACAGCACCCGAAGAGCCAGCGGCGCCCCTCGTCGTCCTCGTCTCGACCCGCGCAGTTCTCACCGTCGAGGACAACCTCGTCCTCACTCCCGCCACAATCACAGTCTCCCCGTCCACCGGCAAGATCACAAACATCATCCCCGCCGTCCTGCCCAAGACCTCGTTCCCGGCGTCGACGGTGTACGTCAACCACGGCAACAAGCTCCTCCTGCCCGGCCTCGTCGACGCCCATGTTCACCTCAACGAGCCCGGCCGCACCGAATGGGAGGGTTTCTGGACCGGCACCCGCGCCGCGGCGTCGGGAGGCGTCACCACCGTCGTCGACATGCCGCTGAACGCCATCCCGCCCACCACCACCGTTGCAGGCTTCAAGGAGAAGCTCGCTGCCAGTCAAGGACAGTGCTGGGTTGACGTTGGCTTCTACGGCGGCGTGATCCCCGGCAACGCGGATGAGCTCCTCCCCCTTGTGGAGGCTGGTGTGCGAGGATTCAAGGGCTTCCTCATCGAGTCCGGTGTACGCATCAACCCTTGCCTGTGACAGTCTCACCAACTAACACAACCCAGGTCGACGAGTTCCCCGCTGTCTCGTCTTCAGACGTCGCCCTCGCCATGAAGACCCTCAACGGCACCCCGACGACGCTCATGTTCCACGCCGAGATGATCCCACCCATCGCAGACTCCGTTGGCGACGCCGTCCAGCAGTCCGAGCCCCCGGCCGCGCCCACGGGCGAACTCACCTCCTACAACACCTTCCTCGAGTCCCGGCCCCCCTCCTTCGAGACCTATGCCGTCGACGAGATCTTGTCTCTGGCGCACCTCGCTCCGGACCTGCACCTGCACATCGTCCACCTCTCCGCGACGCAGGCCATCCCGCTCCTCCGCGCCGCCCGCAAGAGCGGCATCAACATCACCGCCGAGACGTGCTTCCACTACCTCGGCTTCGCGTCCGAGGACATCGAGGACGGCGACACGCGGCACAAGTGCTGCCCGCCGATCCGCGAGCGCTCCAACCGCGACGGGCTGTGGGAGGAGCTGGTCGCGCCGGACTCGTGCATCCGCACCATCGTCTCGGACCACTCGCCCTGCACGCCGCAGCTGAAGCTGCTCCCGGAGAGCCTCGAGCCGACAACCGTCACGAGTGGCCAGGACAGCCCGCCGCTGAACATGCACCACTCCGACTCCGGCATCGACATGACGATCCCCGGGGACAGCGTCGACAAGATCATCGCGGAGAAGCTCGTCGAGGAGCAGGCTGTCGCGACGGCGGACGCGAGCACGCGGGGCGACTTCTTCGCTGCGTGGGGCGGGATCTCGTCCGTGGGGTTGGGGCTGCCGATCGTGCACTCGGCGGCGCAGGCGCGGATCCGGGAGGGCGGGGCGGGGGCGGCGCCGGGGATCGTGGATATCGTGCGGCTGTGCGCGCGGGAGACGGCGGCGCAGGTCGGGTTGGGGCACCGCAAGGGGGCGCTGAAGGTCGGGATGGACGCGGACGTGTGCGTGTTTGATGATGCGGACGTGTGGACGCTGCGGAGCGGGGATATGCGGTGGAAGAACAAGTGCTCGCCGTGGGAGGGCAAGGAGTTTACTGGACGGGTGCTGGAGACGTGGGTGAGGGGGCGCAAGGTGTGGGAGTTTGGGGGCGCGAATGGCGGGTTTGTTGGGTGGGAGCCTGTGGGTGAGGCTATTGTCGAGAGGAGGACGAAGTGAGGGTGTAGAGAGAGAGAGGAGCTTTTTGCACGGATGGAGTTTTGTAGCGCGCATTTTGGTCATGATGATATCTTCTTGGATAATGCTTAATAAGATCTGCTTGATAGATTTGTAATGAGGATATCGTTGACGAGTCCAAACTGTCTACGTCCTTGTCATTATCAACGAGTTATCGGGTGTTGAAAGTTGGCGATGTAAAATCGACACCTCGGTGGGAAGCCACACTTGGACGCTGTAGAAAACAAAACCAGCCTGGATTTTTAACGCTCAACGCGATGCCCATCACTTGATAGACCGAGGATAGTTCGAAGCATCGCTCCCTAGAAGCAGGCTGTGGTCACATATTCTAAGTAAAACGGCAATTTTTTGCTTGTATTTGCGACTGCATTTTCTGTGTTCGAATAATACTCGAAGCCTTGCGTCGAAAGCCGAAGGAAAATAGGGACAATGACGATAGCAAAGGGGTAGAGAGCCTCTGTGAATGTCGCCAAATACTCATTGAAGCGGACAGGAAGAATCCTCACACTAGTGAAAACCAGGGTGTTTCGAGGACGATCGAGTCATGAAGCTCACGATAGTCCGAATAGCAGAGGCCGTGAGAACCAGCCAATCGAAGACGTGCGTGGGGGGAGTGTCGTTGGAGGGCAATTAAAGTTATCCGAGGTGCTCGAGGCGAGGGGGACGCGATCGCCCGGGCTGCATCCCGCCGATCAGTCAAGTCTCAGCCCAGCTCATGACAGACATTGCGGCGGTCGATTTGTGGTTTTCCTATTCTGTTGGTGGCGCCGACCGTCGGTACATTTCTCAGTAGATACCTGCTGAAGAATCAATCGGCGAGAGGCTGGGCTGATTATTGATGATATTCTTGCGAACCTGGATCCCAGCTTTTCTGGACATCATGAACAGTATCAGGATGCTGAGTAGACATCTATCGAAGTGTGAACGGAAACTTGCATAGTGAGGCGTAAACCTCCACAAATTAGACGTGGCTGGGCTTAAAGGATAGAAGAAGTGTCGGTAAGAGTTCGGGCCAAAAACGAGTCGCCCCGACGAGGGAGATGAAGATGGAGATGATAGAGAGACGCATGGAGATATGGAGTCGGCCTCGCTTGCGAACCGAGGATGCTGCTATCCGGGCTGTCAAACTGGCGGCGTCTAAGCGACGTGGGACCGGACTTGGCCTCGTGGGGCCCTTGTTGGTTCTCTTTTGATTGAGATTCCATTAGGAGAATTTGACGAGTTCGATTCTTGATTTCCAAACGCAGACGCGCAAGCTGCGCTTTCTGAGGTGGTATTGGTAAAGAGGACGTGAGACAATCTGAGCTGTGTGTACTGGGAGATGTCGAAGGTATGCTTACATAGTTCCAAGACCAGAAGTCGCCATCTCACGTGGAATTGTGGCATCTAAAATAGCGGAAACCAGGTGTTTGTTTGTCTTTCGTCGCACAGAGCTGGGAATGCGTAAACATCACATGCACCACAAATAACACTTGATCGCAGTCAACGGCCACCGTCAGCAATTTGCGACATCAAGGGACCCGTGATCCAGGCTTCAGTGGGTTTCGTTTGCTGAAGCTCCGGTGCAGGCTCCGTTGTTACGGCCCCCAAGCGTCATTGCCTGTACGCTTCTAAGCGAGCACCACCTTAACCGAATGATACGAGCTAAGCGAGGCCAGGGGTCCAACGGGTTTTTAGGTACGTACCCGGGTCCACCGTGCAGGCAAGCGAGCAGTGGGGAGAGAGAAGGTGCACCCCGGGAACAGTCGCTGCCAGTGGTGGTTTTCTGCCAGTGACATGCGTTTCCTTGATGAGGAAACAACTTGTCGACGGGATGGCGGTCTCTAATCTCCAGCCAGCCAGCCTCAAGCCAGGGAGGAAGAGACACGATCTGCCAGATGGCTTGGTCTCAGGCTGTCAATCCCACAATGTCCGATCCACCAACAACAGATCATCGCGGATCCGAAGCCACGGCAGAGCGCAAAGACGCAACGCAGACACACGAGCAAACGAGGTCCGAGTCCACACAGCACAGGTTGGGTTGAGTTGCATCTGTCGACTCGATGGCCATCGGCGTGTCATTGACATGCGCCAACCGCCTGGGAATCTCCAAATCTCGCCATCCCTCCCAGCCCAGGAATCACTGACAATTGGACACGCCTAAGCCCCATCCGTCGACCGTCTTCCGTCGCCCAGTCATCGACATGCTTCCCTTCCCCCATTTGGCTCGCCCTGCCCCTCCACCCACATGGCGTCTCTCTCCGAACGCTGTCCACCCATGTTCCTCGTCGAGCCGAGCTGGCTGGGTCGCATTGCCAACGACCGCCTCCCGCACGCCGTCCAAGCTGTCATGGACGCCGTCAGTGCCAGTGCCAGAGGCCTGGACCGCCAAAAGACACCACAGAGAACAGACGTCTGCGCGCCAACAGACATAATGCCTCGGGACCGACCAACAGACCAATACTTTACGTCCATCAACCATGTCGCCATGGACCCTGGCGGCCCGTGACTGCAACCGAAGACGAGGGGAGGGGGCCTGTGGACTGCGGGACTGAGTGTGTGGACTCGTGTGGTGGAGAGGAAAAGCAATGTGCAGCTCTGATCCTGGCTTGGCCTCCTCGCTTCGCCCTTCGCCTGCACCAGAAACGAAGCACTCAAGCACTCTGACCGGATCTCAACGCTCGTGCCGGGGTCTTGGACGGTGAGCTGTGAGCGAGCTCGAGATCGACCACCAGCATACCGAGGGAGGGAGCTCGAGGTTGCATCCACCACCCAGCCGCATCTCACTTTTTTTTGGTCTTCTTCGTGGCGCTTTTTGTCGTTTTGTCAACCAGTCATTCTTCATATGGTTTCAGTAGACGTATGTCCATTGCTGCGGGCTGACATTCGATATCTTTGCGATTCCTTCGACCCTTTCCTAAGAGACCTCGGTCCTTGATCAATACCGGATAGCCCGTCCGCGATTCGTTCCTCCAGGCGTTTTGACTCTCGGCGATTCGAAGCCACGCCTCGTCTTGGAAACCAGGCGGTTATCGGCGCCCTCATCCTCAAACGGAAGTTCGTGGTCGTTTTCCTTCTCGAAGCGGCTGCTTGTGAGACATTCTCACACGCCGTCATCTTCTCACCTCGCGGCCCGTCGACACCTCGTCTCCATCGCCAATCCGAGCACGTTATTATTAGTCCAGCTGCCGCTCCTGCTGACAGCCTTTCCGATCGTCTTTTAACCTGTGCCCCTCGTCTACATCGACTACATGGTTATCGCCAAGATCTTACCGTCCACTTCTCGGCCCAACCAGCAACGTTGAACAAGCAGCATGCCCCGGACGAGGACGAGTTAGAGTGAAAAGTCTCCGAGCCCGTTCTCGCCATGTCAGAACCAAAAGCAAATATGGCTGCTGACTCTCAGCTGTCCCAAACCACTCCGCCAGCCGACGATCAGCCTGTCGTGGTCGACGTTGACAAAATCGATCGCGCAAGCTCGGTCGACACATCGATGGACCAAAATACGCTGGCTGATCAGACAGGCCTGGCGCGCCGATTCTCCCTCTCCGGCGCCGGCCACATCTCTCTCGACGATGTTGAGGCCGTCGACGTTCAGATTCGCGACTTAGCAGTGAGCGTGGACACCTCGCCTTCATGGTTCGACCCTGCAACATACCCAGAGCTTGCAAAGGCAAAGTTTAACCCCCAGTCGAGCTCCAAAACCTTGTTGCACCATGTCAGCGCTTCCCTGCCCGCCGGGACCCTGACAGCCATCATCGGCGGAAGTGGCTCCGGCAAGACGACGCTGCTCAACACCATGTCGGAGCGCATGATCAGCACTCGATTGTCGCAGGGCGGGTCTATTACTTTCAATGGAAACGAGGGCGTACACAATGCTCGTCATGCATATGTCATGCAGCAGGATATTCTTTTGCCGACCTTGACTGTGCGCGAGACACTGCAGTATTCTGCTGACTTGCGATTGCCGCCGCTGACGACCGCCGAGGAGCGACGGCGCATCGTGGAAGAAGTCATCCTGGAATTGGGACTGAAGGAATGCGCCAACACAAGGATAGGAAACAACCAGCATCGCGGGTGTTCTGGGGGAGAAAAGAGGAGGGTCAGCATTGGCGTGCAGCTTTTGGCAAACCCTTCGGTAGTTTTTCTCGACGAGCCTACAACCGGTCTTGATGCGACGAGCGCATTCCAGTTGGTGCGCACTTTGAAGAAGCTGGCCACGAAGGGAAGGACGGTCATCACCACAATCCACCAGCCTCGATCCGAGATTTGGGACCTCTTCGACAACCTGATTATTCTCACCAGGGGCAGCCCGGTGTTCTCTGGCCTTGCCAAGGACTGCGTACCGTGGTTCGAGAGCATGAACTTCAAGCTGCCCCCATTTGTCAACCCGGCCGAGTACGTTATCGATGTCGCTGCCATTGACAACCGCACACCTGAGCTCGAGGAGGAAACCACAGCTCGAGTTGATCGACTGAAGGCGGCGTGGAAACATGAGAGCCAGCGAAGATACGCGCCATCGGAAAAGGTCGTGGAGACGTCAGGCCGGAGACGGAGTCTCAAGTCTGCTACCACGAAGCATGCCACATATGGCCGACAGCTTCGCGTGTTGACCGACCGAACGTTCAAAATAACCTACCGTGACCCCATGGGTATGGCCGCCGCCATCATGGAAGCCATTTTGATGGCAATCATCACCGGCTACATCTTCTACGACCTGCCTAAGGATCTGTCTGGGATCCGATCTCGACAAGGTGCACTCTACACCATTTCCGGTCTTCAGGGTTACCTGATGCTCGTGTTCGAGGTGTATCGGCTCACACTGGACATCCCAACATACGACCGCGAGCACAGCGAGCACTGTGTTGATGCCATTCCTTTCCTCCTTTCCCGCCGCCTCGCCCGGCTCTTCACCGAAGATCTTCCCGTGCCGTTTCTTTTCTCGGTCATCTTCTACTTCATGGCCGGCTTCGAGAACGATGCCAGGCAGTTCTTTACCTTCTTTGCCATCACCCTCATCAGCCACTACATCGCAGTTACATGCGCCATGACGTGTGTGACAGCGTCTCGCAATTTCCCGGGCGCCAGTTTGATTGCAAACATGGTATTTACGCTGCAGAGCATGGCTTGCGGATACTTTATCCAGTCGAACACCATCCCGGTCTACGTGAGATGGCTCAAGTGGATTACGTACCAGGTAATATCATCGCAATTCTTCCGAGATGGGATCACTAACACCTGCAGTTCTACGGGTTCGGTGCTTATTGCGGCAACGAGTTCACAAACTCGCTATATGATTGTCCCTTTGAGGGGGGCTTCTCGAATCCGGAGTGCAATCAGTATACCGGCAACTTTGTGATGAACTCCCTGGGGTTCCCGCCGAACTGGACCTGGCGGCCAATCGTCGTAATGGCTTCTTTCGTCGTTTTCTTCTGCCTGATATCTGCCTTTGGCCTTCAATTTATCAAGCAGGAGATGACCATCGCCCGCGCCCGGGTTTCCGACACTGATCTGTCGGCAGGCAAGGAAAAGATGAAAGTACGCTCCATCTCGGAAATTCGCACTATCGATGTCGCCCTGGATGAGTTTGCCTTGGATCTGGATAAGAGGGCACCGTCGGGGAAGAAGCTGCCAAGAAAGACCATTCTCAACCCAGTCAACACGACCTTCCAGGCTGGAAAGCTGAACATCATCATGGGCCCTTCGGGCAGCGGCAAGACTTCCCTTCTGAACGCCATGGCCCTGCGACTTCGCAACAGCATCGGCACGCGGTATCTGCCGTCCGGCAAGCTGACTTTCAACGGAGCTGCTCCGTCCAACACTGTGATCCGTTCCGTGTGCTCCTATGTTTGCCAAGATGATGATGCGCTGTTGCCGTCTCTGACTGTTCGCGAAACTCTCCGATTCTCAGCTGGTCTCCGCCTGCCCTCACACATGAGTAAGGACGAAAAGTGTCGACGCGCGGAGGATGTGCTCCTCAAGATGGGTCTTAAGGACTGCGCGGATAACCTCGTTGGGAACGAGCTGGTCAAGGGGATTTCTGGCGGTGAGAAGCGGCGAGTCACCATCGCCGTGCAGCTTCTCAGCGATCCCCGAGTGCTCCTTTTGGATGAGCCGACCAGTGGTCTAGATGCATTTACAGCCAATTCCATCATGGAAGTGTTGCAAGGTCTCGCCAACGAAGGCCGGACGCTCATCTTGACTATCCACCAAGCTCGTTCCGACCTGTTCCAGCACTTTGGCAATGTCCTTCTCCTCGCTAGAGGGGGCTCCGCAGCGTACGCCGGGGCAGCAAAGGACATGCTGGCGTACTTCACCCGCCAGGGATTCGAGTGTCCTGCGCACAGCAACCCCGCCGACTTTGCGCTTGATCTCATCACCATTGACCTGCAACACGAGCAGAGAGAGGCTGAGAGCCGTGAAAAGGTCAGAAAGCTTGTCGAGGCATGGCGAACACAATCTGGCAGCGAATTTCAAGAAACGTTGGAAAAGCGCCTCCCGGGTATCGAAGAAGGGGAAGAGGGCAACTCCACGAAGTCGGTAAAGACAGAAACTCTTGACGCCAAAGAAGATGAAGCTCAAGACGTCATTACAAAATCACCCTCTAATATTCCCTCCATTCCCCGCAAATCCTTCAACAAGGCGTCCCTGGCCACTCCTGCAGAACTAGGCGCCCTAGTCCGCAAACGCGCCTCCTTCGTCACGGCGTTTCCCATTCTCTTGCATCGAGGCCTCATCAATTTCCGCCGGCAGCCACCACTCCTCGTCGCACGCATAGCGCAAGTGGTGTCCCTGGGCGTCGTCCTCGCTCTCTTCTTTGCGCCGCTCAAGAAGGATTACTTTTCGGTCCAGAACCGCATGGGTTTCATCCAAGAAATCGCCGCCTTCTACTTCGTGGGCATGCTGCAGAATGTCGCCGTGTTTCCTGCCGAACGCGACGTGTTTTATCGCGAGGACGACGACGGGGCGTACAGCGTGGAGGCCTTTCTAGCTGCCTACTCTGTCCTCGAGTTCCCGTTCGAGGTCATGAGCTCCCTCATCTTTGGTGTGCTAGCAGACTTCGCCGTCGGCCTCCCGCAGACGGTGGAGATGTACTTTGTCTGCTCCTTTGCCTGCTTCGGCATCGTTTCCTGTGGCGAGTCGGTGGGCATCATGTTCAACACGCTCTTCAACCACACAGGTTTCGCCGTCAATATCATCTCCGTCTTGATGTCGGTCGCAAACACTATGGCGGGTATTATGTCTATTGACATGCCGAAGCTGTACAAGATCTTCAACTACCTGTCCCCGATTCGATATGCCACGCGCGCAGTTGCGCCGTACAGTCTGCGGGGCATCGACTTTTCCTGTAATGACGACCAGAGACTGCCGAATGGCCAGTGTCCCATCGAAACGGGCGAGCAGGTTTTGGAGCTGTACAAGTTCAACGTGGACCCCAACGTCAACATTGCGGCGTTGGCGGGGTGCGTCATCGTCTACCGCATTGTGGCGTGGGCTCTGCTTCGCGCTGCGAGGACGCGCTTAGACAAGTTGAAGGGAAAATGAAGTTCCATTTAGAAGTGGCTGGATATTTAGAGACTAGCATAGCGGATACCTCATGATTTGATCAAAATACCTACCATAACATACTCTGTATTCGTACCATTCCTTCTACCGGCTCAACGTGCCGATCATGTATCTCCGCATCAGTGCGCAGCCATCCAGAATCAGACGAACAGCCGAGCAAAGCGCCCGATAGCCGAGCAGTCGCAGCAGCACTGATCCCGGTCCGTTGGGACCTCCACTCGCACCCGATACGGAAGCTCGAAGCTCTGCGAAACGGCCCCGCACAAGCTTAGCTTTGCTTTCGCGCTCGTCAGAGGTTTCGGCAACGGGGCGATAGCGGCCGATTTGTCATAGGCGAGAGCACATCATCCATTCGCCTTATCTTTTTGTCTTCTCTTGTCCGGCGGTTTCTCTTCTTTTTCTCCTTCCTTTTCTCCCTCTCATCTGCCATTGACTCGGTTCAATTGGGACTTGGCAAACTTACTAGGTAACCCAAACGGCTGCGACCGAGACAAACCATGTCTGAGAAGCTCCCCTTGACCAACGACGGCCCGCCGGCCTCGGCCCCGCGCCGCGCATCGGCGTGGTGGTCCCTCCTCCCCGCGGCCCTCCTCCTGACGTACCTCCATTCCCCCTCCGCGATCCCAATCCCCTCCTTCACCCACCACGGCGCCGGCTCGTCCGCCGCACCGGCCTGCCGCCAGGTCGACCCCCTCTTCCCGACCCTCACCACCGCGGCCCTCTCCGACCTGGACAAGTTCCTCGACACGCCCAAGTTCCACAACGAGACCATCGCCCGTCTCTCCGGCGCCATCCAGATCCCCACCGAGTCCTTCGACAACTACGGCAACGTCGGCGTGGATGACCGCTGGGACAAGCTCTTCGCCTTCTCGGCGTACCTCAAAAAGACCTTCCCCAAGGTCCACGAGCAGCTCTCCCTCGAGCGCGTCAACACCCACGGCCTGCTCTACACCTGGACCGGCTCCGATGCCAGCCTCAAGCCCACCGTGCTGATGGCCCACCAGGACACCGTCCCCGTCGCGCCCACCACCATCGACAGCTGGACGCACCCGCCCTTCAGCGGCGCCTACGACGGCTACTTCGTCTGGGGCCGCGGCGCCATGGACTGCAAGAACTCCCTCATCGGCATCCTCGAGTCCGTCGAGCTGCTCCTCGAGGCCGGCTTCGCCCCCAAGCGCACCGTCCTCCTCTCCTTCGGCTTCGACGAGGAGATCTCCGGCGAGCGCGGCGCCGGCCACCTCGCCCCCTTCCTCATCGAGCGCTACGGCAAGGACGGCGCCGCCATCCTCATCGACGAGGGCTCCGGCTTCGACTCCCAGTGGGGCCAGACCTTCGCCCTCCCCGGCACCGCCGAGAAGGGCTACATCGACGTCGAGGTCGTCGTCCGCACCCCCGGCGGCCACTCCTCCATTCCGCCCCCGCACACCGGCATCGGCATCCTCTCCGAGCTCGTCACCAAGATCGAGGGCGCGCCCTACAAGTCCGAGCTCCTCGAGGGCAACCCCTACCTCGGCAAGCTGCAGTGCGGCGCCTCGTACGCCCCGGAGTTCCCCTCCAACCTGAAGAAGCTCCTCCCCTCGGGAAGCCAGAGAACCTGCAAGCGCAGGTCGGACAAGCTCGCCGAGGAGGCGGCCAAGGCCGGCCCGCAGGTCAAGTACCTCTTCACGACCTCGGTGGCGACGGACATCATCGAGGGCGGGGTCAAGATCAACGCGCTGCCGGAGCGGGTGCGCGTCGTGGTGAACCACCGCGTCAACGTCGGCGACAGCACGGAGTCGGTCAAGAAGCACATCGCCGCGCTGGTCGCGCCCGTCGCGGAGAAGTACAACCTGACCCTGCACGCGTTCGACGGCAAGGAGACGCCGTCGAGCATTGCGCTGAGCGGGAACGATAAGAAGCTCGAGCCGGCGCCGGTGACGCCCACGAGCGTGGAGGGCGTGACGCCGTATGGCATCCTGAGCGGGACGACGAGAGCGCTGTATGGCGAGGAGGTGGTTGTCTCGCCGGGCATTATGACGGGTAACACGGACACGCGGTACTACTGGGATCTGACAGCGCATATCTTCAGATTTTTGCCTGGTTATGATCCCGAGAGCGACGAGTGGGCGGGTATTCACACTGTGGATGAGAAGACGAGTGTCAAGGGGCATATTAACCTGGTCAAGTGGTACACTTCGTTCCTCAGGAACGTTGATGAGGCGGATTTTGAGTAGACGGGAGACGATGTCTTTGGGACTTGACTGGTTATAGTAGTTAATTAGATCTTCACAAACCGGTCAAGGTCGTTTCTCATGGAGACACTGAACATGACGGATGTATGTGTAACCGATGTGACTTCAGGTTGGCAGTGTGATTCTTGTCTCGGGTGAGCGAGACGTTCTGCTAATCCAGAACACGCGAATTAGGCTGCATGCATATCAAGAAATTGCCGCCCAGTCTTTCTCTTAAGTAGAAATAGCTGCAGAGCCAGAACACGGTAACTAAGCTGGATGTATACTTGTGAAGTAAATAGCCGCTTCACATTATTACTGGAGCGTTGTTTTATGATTTCTCCTCACCGTCTCGAGAAGATTATTCGTCACCATCATGGCTCTCGCGAAAGTTTGGTGGATGAAGTGCCACAGCGGAGCTACCTCAGCTCAAGCGGACGACCATAAACCCCACTTGGCCTGGCCGTGGAACAAGCCACATTATGGGATACCGTTACACACCCTAGACCGTTACTTTCGAGACAATGCAGACAAAGTCGACTTCAACGTCTATCACCTTGGGTTTTCGGGATGGGTTTGGGCGCATGGGGAGGAATATACACATTGTATGGGAAGCTCGGTTTTGGCGCGGGCAGTCCAAAGACTGCCATATACAAATGAGACATGGATTCAGAGCAACATCTTGTAGGTTACCTGCTTTTTATCATGAGCCATCACCAGTCTTGTTAAAACATCTTTTACCCTACAGCATCGCTCCTGAAATTTGCCCTGAAGTTGTGCAAATATTCGGAGACTACATGGATGTGCCGCCAAACTTCTTCAACTTTCACTACGTTCCTGAAAGTGTGGGAGTGGATAACTTTACTTGTAATCTTCTAGCCGTGAGCCAGCTATTACCACGCTCCAAATTGACCTCCTTTGGCAGATATCTATTTCAATCTCCAACTCATGGACATGTATTCTGTTGCTGGTGTGAAACCAGTCGAGTCAACGAGAAATTCGAACTCTCCAAGCGCCAAGTTCAACGACAGTCACACTTGGCTTATAACGCGAATAGATTTCATCTTCCGATTTCACGCCTCTTCATCCCAGCTTGAGACCAACTTGCAGTCAGCCAAGTTTAGTGGCGATGGGTTGATGCTGCTAGACGCGGCCGACACGCTCATTTTTGAAGGTCTCATTAAGCTCATACACAGGACAGACAACATCGCTCAAGCAGACCAAGAAAACGACCACGGATTGAATCAAATCATCCCTCAGTTATTTCTCATAATTGCGCATAATTGGTCAATATTCATCGATGAAGCTGAGGAGCATTTGGAACAAATCGTGAGTCTCTCACATGATAAGGACATACATGCAATACCTAATGTCAGATGTGGAAAAGAGCCAGACTATCACCGCACAGAAGACGACGCATGGGCGTAAGAGGAGCCTCTCGGTATCTCTGCATAAATTATCTAGGCTGTGGGCTGATACCCGCAGCCGCGTTGGAAAAGCAGCTAGAGTTGCGAACTACATGCGCCATCATCAGGTCGTCTCCCGAGTTTGAGCCCCTGAAGAAGTCTCTCGAAAGAATCGAGTATGGCTTTAATACACAAGAGAAGAGAATTGAGGGCCTTGATTCGACTACCAAAGTCCTAGTTAACTTGGTGAGAGAATAGTTTACTCTGAAAAGTCCTAGGGAAAGGGCTGACCTTCGGATCTTGGAAGATCTTCTAGCTTGTATCGTTTACGGACACGGCTGTGGCTATTCAAGAAACTAAGGCGGCAAATAGTCTCGCAGCTAGCATCTGGCGTGTAGCTTTGCTGATTTTCTTCTACTTGCCTTTGCGAGTCGCTGCTGTAAATCTTTACCTTTCCCGATTTCCAAGAAGTTCAGCTGATCAAGGAAACTACCAAGAGCATCTACGGTAGGAATATCTACGAGATAATAGGTGAAGACGAAGCCCACCGCATCTGGGAATATGTCTTGTTGTCATTGTCTCTGATGGGACTAACCTTCTTGGCATGGTATCTGTGGTCAAGCATTTCCAATGCCATTCAATCAAAGCATCTTCGCAGTCAACGGAGTGGGAGAATGCCGTCGCCGCTCTTCACGGGTCTTCAGCCGGAAGTGCTCTTAAAACGCCGACGCTGGAAACGGCGAGACGACAATGACACTGAGATGAATGTGGGAGGGGAGAGCAATGGTCTGGAAACGGAACACTAGCAAATTTAATGGAATCAATGGGCTTCTCAAGTCCAACACTCCGAAATTGCCAGTACAATCTTGTTAGGGGATCTAAGCCGCGACTCGATGCATCCAACCTATCGTCTTCATGTTGCAATCTGCAACAGGTATTTCTTCAGGTCGGTTCATTCGTCCTTAGAGACTAGCTTGTTGGTTCAGCTAGGTAGATAGCCGGGGTAAATCACAACGATTCAGCATCTGGGGCCACATAGATCTACTGCTGTGACCATGATCAAGCTTACCCAGTTTTAGCCGTTCTTGGCTGGGGCTTTCATCGTTGATTGCCCAGTGCATGTGTTTTAAGTTGCGAAACCGAGCACACTAGCCCATCGTGTACTGCTGCGGAAGCCACGGAGAGAGGCGGTCGTCGTCGTCGTCGTCGTCGTCAGGTGCCAAGAAGCAAGGTCAAGGAAAAAATGGAAAAGGCAATCGATAATACGAATAGAAGTAATGGCTCTTGCTGTGTCACGATGCATGGGTCCCCGTGGCATCTACTGCGGATGTGCATGTTGTCGTCGGACAAAAAGGAATAGGGGGCGACGCACAAGCCACTAGGTCTACTTTATATGAGACGTGCTGAAGACAAATACGATACATCCGCACCATGCAGTCCCTTGACATCATTTGATATATATCTATTGATATCTCTTGGAGGAAAAATTCTTTCTCGCGTCGATGACCGATAGAAAGATAGTTGTTATTCACCAATCAAGATCGATGCCCAATCAGCAAGCAAAAAACGACAAGATGAGCGAAGAGAATTGGCTCTTCCACGGCATACCCCAAGAGCTACGCAACAACATCTTCTCACACCTTTTCACTTCCACTAGGCTCAGTTATGGGAAGCGATACGTCGATAAATTGAAACGAATCAGGATCAAACCAGCTCCAAATGCCCTCGCCATATTGCGAACTTGTCGAGCAGCTTACAACTCAATAGGAGATATATGGATCAGCCATGTACTCTTCCATTTTGAGGATCCTGAGACGATGCTCGACATGCTGTTGTCCGCGCCTCATGGAACAATATCGAAAATCAGACATCTTCGCGTTGTGGGCGATCCCCTCCAGCTGGCAGTTGATTACCCAAGACGCAGCGACCTCTGCGTTTTCTATCAGTTAGCCTCTGTTCTTAAGCTTCTCCCGGGTCTAGGTCTGGAAACACTCACTGTGCTTGGTACTCGATCACCCCCAATCAGTTACAGCACTCTGTCGGGTCTGATCGGTGGTAGCCGTGGATGGAGGGAGCTTCGGTATATCAGCCATACCTCGGCACTACTAGGTTACGGACCCTTGGGCGCCATGACTAGGGAACCAGCGAGTCGCCTGGATTTGGTAGCCCGTATGGACGAAGCTGTGCCATTCGGCCATGTTTTCCACGATGAGTCGATTATGGACAAATACCTGCGATGGCCTCAGCCGTACACCTGGCAAAAGTCGCTAGACGATCGCGATGACGGCACCACTGTCACAATCTACCGCTCAACCATTTCTGGAAAAGCATGTACCGTTCTTAATACGAGCACGCGTGTTCCAATCTCCCAGGACACGCGTTTGCCGGGCAATTTTGGAGTCCAGGGACAGTTTATGAATGGGGAGGAGAAGAGGAAAGAAATCATGGTGATTATCAAGAGGGGAAGACAAGAGGGTCAAAAACACAATGAAAGCTTCTCACATAGTGGAAGTGACATTCGGCAAAGCGATATTCATAAAGACTTTGGCAACAAAAGTTGGACACACATTCGCAAATGGGGGTTGGAAGAACCAGCTAAAAGCTTGTTCCGCATAAGAGCACGGATCTATGATCCTGATGCACACGAGATCAGAGAGGAAGACGACGATGAGCCCATGGAAGTTGAGGTCGACGCATACGATGATGTCGATCATTATTCCTGGCCTCCCAGACACTTCACAACGCCACCGAAATCGAAGCGTTGGCGTCCTATGTCGGATATGATGTACTACGCTATGGGGGGCGCACACACCTTGGAGGAAGCTGAGCAATGGTGAAGAGCTCGTGAGAGTGGCCGTGCATGCCGAGAATCAAGGAGTCCATAAGTCCTCGCGCCCTATCATCCTGGAGAGCATACTTCGATTGTACTTCGATTTTGAAATATCACATAACTACCTACTTATATTTTGAGGAGTGCCGCTAAAACAGCGCTCTACATTGCTTGAACTTGAACAAATCTTGTTTTGGCAGCAGGCCTTGTTATTACCCCAGAGACTCTGTCGAAGCTTTCTGGCTAGGTTCAAACGTCCACAATTCATCATTGGTACTTCTTTGATTCTTGTAAAAACTTCCTCGCAGGGACTTTCTGCTCGAACAGCTGATTGAGAACTTCGGGCGACATGCCCTTAATCTCCGGTAGCCGGAAGAAAGCCCAGACGATTAGTAGCAACGTGAACGCAACCGCGGGGAAGGCTGCCTTCCCCTTCAAGTCACCCTCTTGTGGGTTCAACAAGTACGGAGATGCGATTGTGTTGATGATTGAAAGGAAGTAATACGTGTTTCTCCCAAGTGAGATGGTCTTGACCCTGATGTTGGTTGCACCAACATTGGCAGCGATGCCATAAGGTACGGGCCCAATGCTTGCACCTAACCAGTACATCAGCTTACATCTTCCATGTTGACGATGCGTGAAATACTCACCGTAAATGAAGAACCAAACCAACAGCATGGCGCATTGAGCCCATCTGACGTTGTCCCCTGAAGGCGTATTTGTTGCCAAGTCAAGAAAACCGACGAGGGACATGACCGGGAACATGGCAATGAGCCCACCAAGATACATCGTCCGCCATCCGAACTTTGTCATCAAGGCCCATGACGACACTGTTCCCACGAATGCAAGACCAGCATTGCCTGTAAGGTATCCCTGGTCAGCGCGATTTAACGTCGGCCAGAATCGTACTCACCTATCGACAGGTTGAAAGAGTCCGACGAATCGAGGCCAGCGAGGGTGAAGAAGTACGTGATGTAGTTTTGGATGGCGAACCCGGGCAAGATTTGGCAGCCCCAGCTGACCATTGCAATTTCTGTCCGGCGCAGACTGTCGCCTCTGAAGCAGTCCAGATATGACCCTTGGATGCTCATCAGGCGTTCCGCCTCAATAGTACGGACAATCGTGGCAAGAGAATCCTTGGGATCGATAACTGTAATGGGCGCAGATACTAACCTGCGGAGGCTGTTTTCGGCCTCCTCAATTCGCCCCTTTCTTGCAAGCCACCAAGGACTTTCTGGGGCTAGGTATGTGGCTACCATCAGAGGCAGAGGCCATATCCACTGAAGCGCGAAAGGGATCCTGTAGGACCATTCACCCTCTATACTGAGAGCGCCGGACAAGACGCCAAAGGCCAGTATCTTTCCCATAACCCAACAGAGATTGACGTAGACTGTGAGGTAGCCGCTGAGTTGAGGTGGACTAACTTCAGCGGCATAA
Source organism: Colletotrichum horii (assembly GCA_027406005.1). Taxonomy (NCBI): domain Eukaryota; kingdom Fungi; phylum Ascomycota; class Sordariomycetes; order Glomerellales; family Glomerellaceae; genus Colletotrichum; species Colletotrichum horii. The sequence continues at coordinate 5,972,548 of JANVYB010000006.1, forward strand.
GAAGGGGTCGCGGCGGCAAAGAAACCACAAGGCAGCGATCTGTCATCGACAGGACTAAGTCAGCCGGAGTTGCTTACCCAAAGGTGGCCTTGAGTGCGACTTACAACAGTAGCATGCCAACTGTCAGGATCTCAACAGATGGTGCGAAAAGTGTAATGAAAATGAAGCCAATCAAGGCAGCGTGGGATGCCATCATGACTTTCCGCAAGCCCCATCGATCTGCGCAGTAACCGTTGGCAAATACACCGATGATCATGCCGACCAAGTTTGCCATGGATAAGCCAATTTGCCAACGCGCTGGCACAGAATAGCTGGTTTTCTGCGAAACCTATAACTTGGTAGTTCCACGCCATACTTCTTTTGAAATTGCGGAAAGGCGTAGAATGAGTTGATTAGAAGAAGGTCATATGACTCCATGATGGTTGCATTGGACACGCAGAGGGACCAAGCGACAGCCTTCCAGTAATACCGGAATGTTTGTCTCAAAGTCAAGGTTTCTGGCCGTTGAGAAGCTGGACCTAGTTCATGAATGCCATCTTTGTCAGCAGAGTCTTCGACATGAGTCGTAGAGAGCTGGTCTTTCATGTCTTGCATGGTAATTCTCGTGGTATGCAGGCGTGAAATCAATATGCAAAGAGAGAGGTTGGTATGCCTGTGATCATGACAGTCCAGTCAAAGGTGTGGGGAGTTTACAGCTCTTATAATCAAGTGAATGTGTATCAATTACGCGCCGGTAGATGTTATCCTTCACACCAAGCAAAGCCCCTACTTCGTGTTCAGCTGGTCTTTTGAACAATCGCAATGATGGGTGCCCCCTTGCAAGTTTCCACTAGACCGGTAGTGCGGGGACCCCACGGGGAACGTCATGAAAACCAGCAATTCAAGGCCTAGAACCTTGCCAGGCATTTTCCCCAGTTCCCACGAGACCGGTTCATCGTGTCGGCAGTCGGTCGCATAGAGTTGGGATTGGTCGATCGAGAAAAGGACGTGTATTTGGTGGAGTGAGAGGACAAAGGGGAAACTCGCTCCCCCGCTCATATAATCACGCAAGAAAGACCGGTTGTCGGATTCGTACCATTTCTGACTCGATGAGGGGAGCCCGGTGTTCAGCTGCTCGTTCCTTCAACACTGACCAGGTTCTGGTTGCCGTCTTTGGAAGTCGGCCAGGGGCCTCCATGTCCCCCCACTCACAGTTGACGAATCATCGTCGCACTGCTCCGACTGCCGATCGTTCGCCGACTACCGTAGTTTGCGTTAGCTTGGAAGCAACGCAGTGCCCGCCTCGAGCAGTACACGTCTCATCTAAGACCGACCCGGCTGGATTTCGCCCGAGTGTCTGGCGGGTTAATCCTACTTGAAAGGACGCGAAGTCATGATAGACATCGGGAAGTGTGTTCTCTCACTTATCCCTCATCTCTTTCGTCTGAATCAAACACAACGACCAGTTGTACCGCCGTCATGGAGTCCCAAAACCGCCCCAATATTGTCTTCATCATGGCAGACGATCACGCCGCCAAGTCTATCTCTTGCTACGGTGCGGGTATCAACAGCACCCCCAACCTCGACAGAATCGCCCAGGAAGGCATGCTATTCCATCATTGCTATGTCACCAACAGCATCTGTACACCATCCCGCGCGGCGATTCTTTGCGGCACGTACAACCACGTCAACAATGTCACAACCCTTGACTCCAAGCTGAACAGCAGGCTTCCGAATGTGGCCAAACAGCTCCAGACCGGAGGATATCAAACTGCAATGGTGGGCAAATGGCATCTTGGAGAGGGTTCTGACTGCGAACCGACCGGCTTTGATTACTGGAGCATCGTCCCAGGACAGGGCGAGTACTGGGACCCTCAGTTCATTGAGCCTGGTCCCAATGGCGGCAAGTCCACCATGAATCGTGTACCAGGCTACGCAACAGACGTCATCACCGACAAATGCATCGACTGGATGCAAAGTCGTGACAAACAGCGCCCTTTCTTCCTCATGTGTCACCACAAGGCTCCCCACCGCAGTTGGGAGTGCGACAATAAGCACAAGCACCTCTACAAGGACCCGGTACGACTACCTGACACCTTTACGGACGATTATAAAAACCGTGCGAACGCGGCCAAAGTCGCCAAGATGCGTGTCGCCGAGGACCTCACCTACGGAGACCTTGGGATTGTCCAGCCCGAGGGGCCCAGCAGTGAAGTTGGCCAGAAGATGATCGATATTTGGTGGTGGAACGACCGCAAGATCCCTGCCCCTGACGATGTCACCAAGCTCAAGTTAGTCTGCAAAGATGACGGCACAGTCTTCACTTTCAAGACGAAGGAGGAGCTCGCAGAATTCAAGTTTCAGAGATACATGCAACGATATTTGCGAACGATACAAAGCATTGATGATAACGTCGGCAGAATGCTCGACTGGCTGGATTCCGAGGGCCTTGCGGAAAACACTATCGTCATTTACACGTCTGACCAGGGCTTCTTCTTGGGTGAACACGGTTGGTTCGACAAAAGGTTCATGTACGAAGAAAGCTTTCAGATGCCGTTCATGATCCGATACCCAAAGGCCATCAAGCCACAGTCTGTGTGCAATGACATTATTTGCAACGTGGACTTCGCACCAACCTTCCTCGACTTTGCCGGTGTCCGGATCCCGAGCTACATGCAAGGGCGATCCATCCGGCCCCTCCTCCTCGGAGAGAATCGAGTCGAACCGTCTTGGCAGCAAGTGGCATACCACAGGTATTGGATGCATCGAGATGTAATCCATGAGGCCTATGCACATTATGGTGTGCGTGATCAGCGATATAAGTTGATCTACTGGTACAACGAGGACTTGGGAATGGAGGGTGCTCGTCCGGGTGGAGAAGAAAAGGAGTGGGAACTCTTCGATTGCCAGGAGGATCCGCTCGAGCTCTTCAACTGCTACAATGACCCCAAATACTTAGACATAGTGAAGAAGATGACAAAGCTTCTTGATGAGAAGATGGCTGAGATTGGGGACGAACCGATACATATCAAATTGGCCGGATCAAAGCTGCTCAACGGCGTCCACTGAGACCGGCGGGTTTTGGCGGCTAGTTGGATAGCGCAACCCTTGCAGTTGCCTAAAAGAGTAGGAGCATGGGTTATGTGCCGGAGCATCAAGGCTATGTGCGTTACCATCTCAATTAATAATACAAATTCAGGACACCAACTATTGCACTTACTTGATGTGGTAGGAGCAGATTCTGGCAGTGAAGATTGATGCTTGCGTAGTGACTGGACGACGGACATGATCGATGTATATATGGGCGCAAAGGTCCATAGTCCTTGAGAGTTGAAGATCCATTATCACCCTCGAACATCAACCACTACTCTGATACTACTATAATTTTACACGGAGCCAACATGTCACACGCCGGGAAATCTTCCATCAATCTGGTTCTAGGCGCGGCCAATGCAAGTTCTACCAACATCAATACTGAAATATGTCTCACCATGACTATGTGCAGATCGGGGACAAGTCCATCGATGCCATGGCACGTTTCGACACACCCGACGAGGTCAGATCCTTTCTAGACGTCTTCGCAAGGCGTGGATATAACCAAATCGATACTTCGCGCATGTATTCACCTCATGCACCGGGTAGCTGCGAGCCCAGGCTTGCAGCTGTTTCAGCGGGAGAGAGATTTGTCATTGACACCAAAGTCATGTCTTGGAAGCCAGCGACCCATGCTAAGAACGAAGTCTTGTCCGAGATCAACCTCTCGCTCGAGACATTGCGGATCCCGCAAATCAACATCGAGTACCTGCATGTTCCTGACCGGGACACTCCGTTCGAGGAACCATGTAAAGCTATGACTCAGGCATACAATGAAGGAAAAATCAAGCGCTGGGGGATTTCTAATTACACAGCAGAAGAAGTCCAGCGGTTTGTCGATATTTGCGAGGAGCATGGCTATGTGAAACCGAGTGTTTACCAGGGTCAGTATAATGCCGTCGTACGAAGTGGCGAGAAGGATCTTTTCCCTATTCTTCGGAAGAATGGGATTGCTTTTTACGCGTACAGTCCCGCTGCGGGAGGCCTGTTTGCTGGCAATCATAAAAACGCCAAGGCTGGTGGGCGATGGGACAGATCGGTGAGCATACTCCTCCCACAGCTGGTGCTGCTTGTCTCGCTCGGTGTGCTGACTGTGGATTCTTTCATCACAAGATCTCCTCTGGCGAGGTGTATGCAAATCTCTACTTGAGACCCTCCATCATGGCCGCCACCGAAAAGGCACTTGAGACCGCATCTCGGCACGGCATCGCCGGTCATGCCGTTGCGCTTCGCTGGACGGCACATCACAGCGTTCTTAGCAGCAAGCACGGCGACTCGATCATCATTGGTGCCTCCAGCGTGAATCAGTTGGAATCCAACATTGACATCATTGAACAAGGACCATTGCCGCACGATCTGGTGGCAGCTGTCGAAGCGGTGTATGAGGAGATCGGCGACGAAATTCCGTACCATTTCTAGGGAGGCCCATCATTCATGTTGCTTTATGCGGAGAACTGCGAGAAACTAGTCCTAATGTAGTAGGAGCAACTCTTGGCGAACTTTGGGGCAGTTTTCTGGAGATTTTGTGCTGACAAATGTGGATTCTTTCATACTAAGGATAATCTGACTCGGAACTGACGTTCAAGAGCGCAACTTGCCTGAGCACGCTTCGTCTAAGTCACTACGATTTTTCTTCGTATTCCTCAGCCTGGTTCTAGGTCGCTCGTAAAAATGGAGTTCATTACTATGGTTCACCCGGCTCAAAAAGACTCGGCCAACCTGAGACGGCAGGCTCATTCTCATGCCGCTCGTATTGCTCACGCTCGGGCAAGAAGGCGTCGCATGGTGGAGCACACGCAACAAAAGAAAATATTGGAAAATGAAGGAGGTGACGGCAAAGCTGCCGATTCAGAGAAGCGCATATCAAGCAATTGGAAAAACTTGGCATCATTCGTACGTGACGAAATAACTCTGGTGCTTCCGCCAAATATTTCTGGGGCATTCGAGCACGAACCCTTGGCGAGCTTTCTTGGGTCACTCACGCCAAGAGAGCATTACATGTTTCAGCATTGTGAATTGCACTTATTCCAGTATCATGATATGTCGTCGGTGATAAGTCAATTGAAACGTACATGACTGAGCTGACCAGACTACTAGATGTTCAAGTTGTCGTGCCCGAAATGCTTAGCAAATGCCCAGTATTAAATTACATGGGCAAGCACAACGACCATGTACGAAATAATTGGGTGCTTCTAAGCTCTGCCGACACAGAATTTCTCAAAGGGTTCCTACTTGCGGCCTGCCGTCACCTTTCTACTGTCAAGTCAGAAAGAGAGTACGCAGAAATTGCCATCCAATATAAGCTCAAATACATCCAAGACCTTCGGCGCACGATCTTGACAGATGGTCCTTCGTCAAGACGCGAAGCCGTCACAAGAGCCTTGGTTTTGGCATTCGACGATGTAGGTTACGTGATAATGTTCAATGCCATACACGCACTGACTGGCCCCCTTAGATTATGATGCAGGACATATCAATGGCCTCAAACCACGTGCTTGGAGCTGTAAATATCATTCAAGCGGCAGGAGGCAGTCAAGTGCTTGGTTTGAGTGATCTCGTGCGCTACATTTTGTATAATTGTGTGCACGCAAAGCGGCTTCTAGACTGGATGCCAGTACTTGATTGAGCTCGGGTTTTATCTTCCACCATGGCAGTAATTGATATGCCGGCGGAGCCTTTTTGCAAATTGGCGATCGGGCCGGCAAAGAGGAAAGACAACACACATAAAAAAGCCAACAGAGACAACAGAAACCAGAAGAGATACCTTTCGATCGTACGGAATTGGAAGCTTGGGTAGTCTGGATTTCCATCAGAAGTAATGCTCGTCTGCCTCCATCGGCCACCCATCGAGGCCCCAAGTCTCATTCCAGTCACCCCAAAACCTTGCATCAGAGCCTTCGGCTAGGTTTTCGATCATTAGCGCGTCCTCGTTCCACTCAGTCGCACCTGACATGAAAACATCTGCGTCGGATGCTTCCAAAAAGCTTGATTTTTGGCTTGTTGTGGTGTTACTTGTTGGAACTTTGACGCTGTGAGACCTATGGACCATTGCGTGCTGTGTTTGGTTCGTTGCTTCATTTGAAGAACTCACCGCGGCCGGACTGTCGTCAACGAATCGCGCTTGTCTCAATATGCTGTGAACGGCCAGATTCTGATGTTTCTTCGCCATCATTGCGAATTTCGGTCGATGTGGGCTTGTCCTTCCACTTTCTAGCGGAATAATCTGGTCATTTCCAGGTGTGGATGGCTGGTATGCCGTAATAGCACATCCGAGATCGTCAAGAATGAAGCGTGCTATTGTTGACGCTTTGAATAGACTATGCATGACATTGAATGTTGATTTGGCCTTGTTGAGAGCTGTATCCGGATCGAGACCCGAATTAGATGGGTTGAGAGTGGATTTGCCGAGGAAAAGTAGTATCCGTGTTGCATGATAGCTGCAAATGGCGATGTCGACATCGGGTACTCTAAGATCGAGCCTTAATTCATTTAGGTCGTGGAGAATCTCAAGGATAGATGTGGCATGCTGAAAGCATTCTGTTGCGGCCGTTGCTATAAATTCGTGAGAGGTTGCGCTGAGAACAATGTCTGGCGCAGCCTCGGAGTAACCGGAGAGAAAAAGGCGATGTAAATCGCAATGTCCCTGATGCCATGACAAGTGCGATACTACATACCTCAACAGCCAACGAGACGTCGAGTGCTTCCGCAGAGTCGCCTTACAGTATGTTTCGATCTTCAAAGCCTGAAGACCCCGTGAGAATGATTTGACGAGGGCTTCAAGTTGCGGTAGCGGCGCTCCAGAGAGCCACATCTGCCGCTTCAATCTTGAGATATCTCTCCTAATTGTGTCCTCTCGGATAATGATGGAGAGAAGCCCTTCCTCAGGGTCGCTCACTGGAGACGAAGAAGGCGAGCCATCGTTAGTCTCGGGGTTATGAAGCTGTCGTGATAACCTCAAGTATCTGAGGCAGCCTTACGCCTAGAGGAAGGTGTGAGGTGACCTACTTCCGACCTACTTATCCAGGCCGACAATATTCCAGCGTGTTGGTCTCTATTCCTTAAAAGACCCTTTGCATCAGATACTGATTTAGAAAGAATTAAGCTGTTTTATTTATACAGATGCTATATATATATTATAGTTAGTTTATAATAGTTATAAGTTTAGCTTATATTATACCTTTAAACTACTGTTTATAAAGCAAACTATAACTTTATTTAATCTATTTTATATCTATTATATTTTATTTTAACTTTTAAGCTTTATTTCTATATTTATTTTTAACTTATAGTATACTTCTAATATAATAGCAACTATTAATTTCAGCACTTCCTGCAAGCTTACTTCTTGCTGTAACTTCTCAGCCTGATATATCACTTTTTAGGTAGAAACAAAAGCTAAAAACGTCTAGAAATATATTAACTTAAATAATACCTCTAGCGCTTTATTTAATCTAAGCAAAGTTAAAGGTATACTTTTACTTAATAACTAGATTTAAAAAGAAAATAAGAAGTAATATAAGCACTATAAAGCAGAATAAAAAGCCTATAATAAAGTTATCACTTTATATACTCCTACTATTTCAAATATATAGAAAGTGCCTATTAAAAGCAATATAACTAAAGATAGAGATCTTAAAGAAGAAGAATTTAAAAAAGCTACTAACAACCTATTACTACTAGCACTAATTATATCTACTCTTTTTACTAAAAGATCTATAGATATCTTTAAGCTTTATATTTCACACCTCACTATATATACTACCTATAAAGCAAAATATATATATAAGGAATAAGCATATAAAGCCCTAAATAAGTAGGTTAAGGATACTATTTTAGAAGAGATCTTTATTTCTGCTTAAATAGAGCTCTTAGAGAAAAGAGACTACACTTTTTGCACTTTGATCTACATTCTAAAGCAACACTATACTCTAAGCAACTTAAGCAACCTTATTATAATCTGCAAAGAATATACTGCAGTTCTAAATTAAGCAGTTTCTACTATTAATTCTAACACTTAGATTAGAGACTTCTAAAGCATACTTTTTAAAGCTTTTTAGTATAAGCTGCTGAAAATATAAGGAACCTTTATATTAAAAACCTTTCTCTAAGCAATTTAATACTGCTTTGCTCTGTTTTAAGCTAATCTAAAGCTTATTAATATTATTAAGTAAGAATGCTTTAGCGCTAAGATCTAAAGTATAAGTTAATATGTTAATATATTTAAAGACCTTCTCTATAAAGATATAATAGAAACCTAATTAAGGGGTTGCTCTAATAAAGTCTTTATAATACTAGCAGGACGTTCTAATGATGCAATCTCTAGCAACTCTGTTTTAGAAAAGCCCTTATAAAGCAAGTCAGCAGCATATTATATATATAAAAAGAGCTATAAGTAGACTCTATCTGCATGCAATCGCCTTAAGTTTGCTCTTATAAGCAAAAGGTCTTATATAAGCTCTAAAGAAGCTATATAGGTTTGCACTAGAATCAATAAGCTAAAATACTCTAAGCTTTATACTGAGATAGCCTGCTAAAAGTAGCTTACTATAAAGAACTTTAGCTTCTTTAGGCCTAGTAACAGTAAGAATTAGAATAAGAAAGAACTGCCTAAGAATAACTTAAGCAGAATAAAGAGGTTGCCTAGCGCCTCTACTTCTAAGACAAACCTCTTAGCTAATATAGTAGCTTATATTATTACTAAAGATATTATTGCTGCAATTATAACTAAGAAAGCAGAAGCCCTTGCATTAAAACTTAAACCTAATAAGGTTTATATAACTTACACTTAAAGCCTAGAAGTCTTTTCTAGCAGTATAATATTAGATAACTATAGTACTTTCCACTTAGTGAATAATATCTCTTTCCTTAAAGAAGGCTTAGTTATCTATAAAGTGAAAAAGTAAGTTAAAGCAGATATAACCTTATATCCTATTATAGTAAGAAACATAAAGATCCTTTATAATATATTAAATAGAGCAAATAAACTTTAAGATTTAACACTTTGCAACATCATACTTATAAATAACTTTTATATTAATATTATCTTAGAATACTTACTGCAAAAGATAGATATTTAATATTTAAGTTATAACACTACCTTTTATATAAGAAACTATAAAAATAGCATAAAAGTAAAAAAGCTTTTAAAAAAAAGTAATATCACTTTTATAAAATACTAACCTCATCTCTTATACTTATATCTTAGATATATTCTTTCTAGTAACACTTTAATTATGAATTTATTTGCTTTTATAATAACTTATATAAAGTAACGCTTTTAAGAGCTTATATAAACTTATATTAATACTGTAGAAATATAGCATCTTTGCTCTAGCTATTTAGGACCTAGAGCGCTTAAGAAACTGGTTCTTAATATTTAGGAGGTGAAGATCTAAGGAATATCACACTTCAAATGCTAATATTGCATAACTATATATATAAAGCAAGTAATATTACAATATACCTTAAAATAAAAAGCAATATAACCTTTCTATAGAATCTTATAAGATCTATTTAACTACTTAATAAGTTTTAATATAAATAAATAGCTATTTATTATTAAAGATAAGTATATAGGTTGACTCTTTATATTCCTATGCATAAATAAGACCTAATAGTCAGTCTTTATTGCTATTTAAATATTTAAATGCTAAGTATAGAGATAATACAGCCTCACGTTATGCAAGATCAGATAAAATAGTAAGTGCGCTATAATTATGATAAATAAGATATTAGAATTCTAGATCTAAGCGTTAGATATAGAGATTAAAATCGAATAAGCATTTTTATATATTAAGGAGCTAAATAGAGGTGTAGAGCGAGCAGGTTAGGAACTAATTATGAAGGCTATTGTAATGATTAAGGCAGCAAGTCTTCTGTTTATACTATAAGTTGAAATAGTGCAAGCTGCAGCATTTCTCTATAATATAAGCCTTTATTAATGCTGCAGCTAGCTCTCACTAATCTAAGTTAAAGAAGACTAATTAAGAGACTATATTAAGCGCTGCAAACTTACTTATAAAGCAAATCTCTCAGTTAATTCTCACCTGTAATAAAGAGAGGTTTATATATATAGCTGCAAAGCATACCTCTTTAAAAAAGAATATAAAGTAAATAAGAATAGATATAATTTTAAAGTTATAATATAAAAATATATTAGATATCTAGTAGGGTATATAGTAAACTTATATAACTTCTATAGAGTTTAAATACCTTTGCTTTAAGAAGTTATTATTATATAAAATATAATATTTAATAAGAAGATATTCTATTTAAAAGATAACATAAAGTTAGCAATCTAAAGCGAAGAAGCCTATATAATTGCTGATAAGATATAAGAACTAGCATCTCTAGCGCCCTTTAAGCTACAGCTCCTAAAAGTATAAAATAAAGCTGAGATTATATTAATAATAGATAATAAAATGCTGTTACTATACTCTTTTTTATTAAGAGAACCTCAACTAGTTAATAATAAGCAAAAGAGATAGCTGCTAACCTCTAAGTTAAATATAAACCTTACTGATATATATAAGATAATAAATTCTATGCTATTATTAACCTTTATCTATAAAGATAAAGCAACAGAAGAGACTTAAGATGCTAGCAGAGATATAACTCCTACTGAAGATATAATCTTAGATAAGATCTATATTCAAACTAATATCTTTCTTCTATATAATCTGAACGCAGAGGATAATAATATATAACTACTCTTATAAAATAACTCTCCTACTCAGCTAGTACAGCTATACTTAAGAACTAGAGAAGAGAGTACTGCAGAAGAAGAGTTAGAGTAGGTATATAACTGTGCTAACTTAAGCTAATCTGAAATTATAAAGCTAAAGTAATTATTTTGCTTTAGAATACACTTTATATTCCTATATATAGAATAAAACTAAGATACCTTTTTTGAAATATATATGCTAGAACAGTAGAAAGCAATTAAAGAAGTAGACTAAAGTTACTATTTGCTCTATTGCTTTATTTTCACTTCTATTTACTAAATGAAGCTTAAGTATATTTCTATAGTATTAAATAGGAAAATCTATATTAACTAGCTTATTAAGTTACTTAAAACCTAAAGAGATGTTTAATAAATGCTAGAACTGCTCTGCTTATGCTTTATTGAAATATATAATATTAAAATTAATAAACTTAAGGAAATAGAAGTCTGAGAAGTTATAGATAATATAAAGGCTAAAAATAAGCTGATACCCTTTAAGTAGGTGTTTATATATAAATTAGATTAATATAGATATCTTAATTGCTATAAGGCTAGAATCTATGTCTAAAGCAACCTTTAAGAAAAGCATCTTTTAGAACAGATATATACTGTAACCTTTGCTTTAAAAACTTTTAGGGTTGCAATAGCTCTTGCAGCATAATTCAACCTCAAAATTTACTAATTTAATATTATTAATATATTCTTAAATGCTATATACAGACTAAATAACCTTTCTATTACTTATTACTTATTAAACAGCTTTAAAAAATCTGAAAAGATTATTAAACTTTAATATGCTCTATATAGACTTTATAATGCATTTCTACTTTAGTATAAAGAGTTTTTAAGCTTCTTTCTTTATCTTAGATTATACTTAATAAGTAAAGATCTATATTTCTTTTAATCTCACAATAAGAAAATCCTCATACTTTTTTATATTAATAATATCTTCATTTTATATTATAAAGACTATATAAAAGAAGCTGATAAGATTATAGAAAGAATTAAAGCAAAATATAAATTAAAAAACTAAAGACTAGCTAAATATTATTTAGGAATTAAGATCACTTATAATTAAATAACATAAAGCATCCATCTTTTATATAATCAGTATATTAAATAAATTATAAAAAAGTTTAATCTTATTAACTTTAGAATACTAACTATATCTCTCTTGCTCACCTCACTTAAGAAGTTTAATAGAAAAGCAAACCTATAGTAAGTCCTCTTATATTAAGAGAAGATTAAATTAATCCTCTATACTGCAATTATAATATAACTAGACGTTATATTTGCTTATACCTTACTGTCATAATTCCTAACAAACCTATCTCTAAAGCATTATTAAATTGCAAACTAAGTAATCTAATACTTATACTATACTTAATACCTTGCAATTTGCTTCAGCATTTTAAGAGGTGATATAGCCTAAGTATTACTAATTATAAGCAATATATCTTTTGCTGATAATAAAGAGATGTAAAGGTTATCTTAAGGTTTTATAATATCTCTTTTCAGAAGCCTAATCTAATAGAAAGCTGCATATTAAAGTATAGTAACTATATTAATAACAGAGGTAGAGCTTCTAAGCTTAAAGCATACTGCAAAGGAGATTATAGCTCTTAAGCAGCTCTTTAGAGATCTTAAATCAGCCTGAGAGATATATAGAAGATCTATTGCAATAATTAGCAAATAATATAACTTATAATAGGTAGAAAGAAATGCATTTTAACTTGCCTTCACTATATAGATATCTAAAATATATAGCTTTGCTAGAAATATGCTAAGCAATTATTCTAAGTTATATATTTTCTAACTAATAAGATGCTAGCTAATAGTCTTATAAAAACTTTTTTTTATATAAAGTTTAAATAGTTTAAAGTATTTTTAAACCTCTAAGATATATTATAAGTAATAATATAAAGCAAAAAAAAAAAATTAAGCAGTAAGTAAGGTTTATAGGCTAGGTATTTTTAATTGAAAATAGCTTAATAGCTAGGAAGCATATAGCCCTCTTAAGAGCTTAAAATACTCACACCTTGCAAAGTATATAGCAAAGCAACACTACACTTTATTTCTATCTAAAAAGAGCAGTTGCATACTTATCTATTAAGATCTAATATATAGGCAGCAATTCCTCAGAGAGATGCTTACTAATAAAGCTGTTAATAGCATAGCAAACGCCAGCTGCTTAAAGGCTAGCAGTAATCACCTCAGAAGGCAGACTAGTATATAAATTACTAGAGATTAATATATTCTTTATAGCAACTTCAACCTTTAAAGCAATAGCTAGCATAAAAAGAGGAGCTGCAAGATTAGCAGCTACTTTGCTACTACTCTCACTTTCAACTTTAGCCTTCTTTTAAGCCTTATTATAGGCGTTAAAAGCTTTGCAGAGCATAGTTCTCTAATAAGTAAAGACTTATAATATATAAGTTAGCAAACAGTTAGTAAAGCAAAAGGTTATATAGTGAAATATATATTATCTATAAAATCTTTTTATATGCTGCTAAGAAATTAAAGCCTTAGTCTGGAAATAGAGGCTAATATGAGGATATATAGTTTTTTCTTCTCTTTGCAAGGAGCGCATTTGCCCCCCTGCCTTAAACTAAGCGTATATATGCTAAGCGATATGCCTAAGATAGCACTATATAAGCATAGCAGGTATATAGTATCACTTAGCAGCAGCAGCTGCTCCTCCTCTCAACCTTTAGCCTTTAAAGCCTCTGCTTCTACTTAAACATCAGTAAACAATATAATAACTTAACTGGAAATATAGATCAGAGATATATTCTGCTTATGCCTTTAGTATAGTTTGCAGATAGATAAAAGAGCAGAAGTTGCAAACTGTAAATTGCATACCTCTTCAGCTCTTTTGCTCTCTATAAGCTTTTCGCCCTTCTCAAGCTTATTAGTTTTAGCTTCTATAAAACAACCTAAGTTAGTAATTATGCTATAAAAGCAATAAAGTAAAGTGAAAACTTTATAACACTTTATAATAAAAAAAAGACTTAAAAGTAATGAAAACAGAAGATGAAATAACTTACTCTTAAGCTTAAGGCCTTTAGGCTTAAAAGCAGGCGCTAGAGGAGTGCTGCTACTCTCTTCCTCCTCCCCCTCTCTCTCTTTACGCTTCTTATCAGCAAGAGCAGCTTTTGCTTTAGCTATAGCAGCTGCATATTCAGCTTTAGTCTTCTTAAGAGGTATTTAAACAATATAGTTAGTATTAAAAATAGAATTATAAGCAAATAAAGGCGTTGCAATAGCAGCGCTAGTGTATGCATATATATAGAAGTAAGATAAGCAATATATATAGTTATAGTGATAGTGATAGGGAAGGAAAATTGAGAGGCAGAGGCAGTATATAAGATATTATTATTGCTGTTATACTGCTGCCTCAACAGCTGCCTCAGCTGCTTAGCTTAAGCTAATAAGAAGCCTTCTTTTCTGCTAAGCAAAGAGGTAATATTAGTTACCACCTCAGCACCTATAATATCAACTATAATAAAAAGCATGCAAAGAGAAAGATCTGCCTCTTTTATGCAATTTAATAATAAAGCTGCAAAGTTATCTCTTTTATTAGTTTCTTTTATTAATTACCTCTCTTTATATCTATTTATAGATCTAAAATATATATATAAAAATATAGAATAGTAGTTATATAGAATCAAGGTTTATAGGCTCTTTTAAACCTAAAGAGATATATTATAATAACCTTAAGTATCTGAGGCAGCCTTACGCTTAGAGGAAGGTGCAAGGTGACTTACTTCTAACCTACTTATCTAAGCTGACAATATTCTGGCGCGTTGGTCTCTGTTCCTTAAAAGACCTTTCGCGTTAGATACTGATTTAGAAAGAATCAAGCTGTTTTATTCACATAGATGCTATACGTACGTTATAGTTAGTTTATAACAGAAGCAATGTAAGTTCCTCTTCGGAGCAGGGGAGTTTCAGATAAACATTTTCAAATGGGCAAAGTTTGCATTCAGGCAGACCATTCGAAAAGTGTCCATCTAATAGTATTAAGCACTATATAAGTTGACGCCTAATCTCCTAAGCCAGCATAGCACTCTATTCAATCTAAATCAATTAATTCAACTAATCAAGCAATCAAAATAGAGCGTTTTTTGCAGTCAATCAGCTAAAACTATAATACCTTCATTTTAGATGTTTTAATCAATCTGATATTACTTAGAAAAAAGAAAATCCAGCCTCTAGACTAATTATAATTTTTAAAAGATTTAATAAAAAAACAAAAAAATTAACTAAATATTTTTTTTTAGCAGCTTAAAATTATAACTTTTTAAGCTTTTATATTATAATTAATAACTTAAGCTAGTTTTAAACTAATATCTCTATAATTACCTATATAGCAGACTTACTGCTAGCTTATTAAGTTTTATAATATATATTTAAAAAAAAAAAAAAGTAAGTAGTTATTAATATTAGTTTAGTAATACCTTTAGGCTGATAAATGCTAAAGTAAGGCTTAATACTTTCTAGCAGTATTAGCCTTACTGCTAAGAAGTACTAGAAATACTAAAAAGATGCTTTTTGCTATACTGCTAAATTAATGCATTTTTAGCCTTTTTATTAGAAGTTAAAAAATAGGCTTTTTTTAAGCTTATTTTTTAACCTCTTTGCTAAGCTTTAAAATTAACTTTTTTTTTAATATTACTACTAATACTGCTGCTATATCTACTTCTACACCTTAAAGCTTTACTTATATATACCTCTTAACACCTTTTTTAACCTCTTACTTACTATTATAATACTTATACCAGCCTGAAATTAATATTTTAATTTATTTATTAGCTATAATATATTAACTTCTTATAAGATTACTATTTAAATATAAGCCTTATTAACTGCTAGTAATATATGAACTATTAACTTTATTACTTATAGCAGCTTTAAAGCTTTATTTTACACTATATAAAAAGGCTAGCACTTTATTAATATTAAGTATATCTTAAAGAAAAGTAGCTAAAGCTATATATCTTAGATTAAGAATAAAGGCTTTTTTATCTATAAGATCTTTCTAAGTAGTACTTAAAGTAAGCTTCTTCTCTGCTCTACTTTTAACTATATTAATAATATATTTAAATAATACTTATTAAGTTTGCTAATATTATAATAAAGCTAGGCATCTTAATATGCTTTAAAAGGCTTCTATTATATCTAATGCTAAAGTATACTTTAAAATAGTCTACTATATCTTTTAAGATTAATTTTATGCTGTAAATATATCTAGTGATAATTTTAATACTAATAAGCTTTTCCTTAAGCGTTAACGCTTTATTCTTATTGCTATACTCTAAAGTAAGGTCTTATAAATTAAAAAGCTAGCCTTTAGGTTTATTATTAATACTAGCAACCCCTTCTTAATGTTCAGCAATTAATATATATAGTATATACTTAGCCTCTTTAATTGCAATATCTATAACTAAGTATATTAGTTAAAGTTAAGTTAGAAAGACCTATTTAACTAACTTTATGCCTCTAAAAAGGTATAGATCTAAGCAGAGATATAAAAAGCACTTATTAAGGTTTATATATTATTTAATCTATAGATCTCTTCTAATTAATATGTAATTATTGCTATTTTTAGCTACTTTATTAATAAGGTAGGTAAGCAGATGCAGTATTTCTTAGCTTTTTACTGCTAGCTTAACACCTACTTTAGTAAGAATATTACTATTACTATTTATGCTGTTCTCAGCAACTAAGGCCTACTTAATAAAGTTAGTATAACTATCTTTAATAATGTTATAAATAATAACTTTTGCCTTAAAGCTTTCTTCTCTTTTTTATTACTTATATATATAAAAACTAATACTAAATAATACTAAATTTAATACTATAGTTATATCTTTAACCTTATTAGTTATGCTATTATTTATAGTGTTAATAATAAAGTATTTAAAGAGAAGTCTAATATTCTTTTTAGTTCTAATAGAACTTAAAATAACTTAACTTACTAGAGGCAGAAAAACTCTATTAGTAAGCTTTAGAATATTATTAAGCATATTAAATTATTGCTATAACAATCTAAAAGCTTCTTATTTATTAGTAATAAAGCTGATAATAATAATAAGATTTTTACTTTATAAGAGGAGTTATTATAAGAGCTAAACTTAATATTAAGCAATATTACTTAATAGAACTTAATATATATAATAGTTAAGCAAGCCTTACTTAAATACAGCTAGATTAACAGTTATATTCTTTATATTTAGAGATTTAAATATACTATAGATTATATCTTAAGTGAGGATATCTTTACTAATAAGAATTAGCAGATCTTTATAAAGTTAAATAATATATTTAAGCTGCTTTATAAGCAGATTAAGAGATATAAAAGCTAAAGTAAAAGTGATAGATATAGTTAACTTTAAGAGGTTTTAGTAGGTATAAAGTACTTTTTAAATCAACTTAAGAACTAGTATAAGCTTTATAATACCTCTACTGATAAGGAAATTAACTTTACAGCTATTTAACTTACTTAAAGTTAGTTATAATAACTATTTCAACCTATAAGAGTATTATAACACTTTTTAAAAGCTTTAGCAGCAACTTTATAAGCCTTATTAATTAACAGCATCTTAACTTATACTCAGTCTGATTATATATCTTTATAATACTCTTAATATAATACTTTTAACTTTTATAGCTACCTCTACTTATTAATTATTAATAGCTAGCAAATACTTAATAAATATTATATTAAGCTTATAGAGTTACCTTTTTATGCTGCTATAATGATTTTATATTCTAGCTAAAGCTTATAATAGCTTAAAAAATGCTAGAATATATTAGAGACTTATAGATAGCTTTATAATACTTAAGAAAAACTTTAAAAGTATTAAGAATAATAATATGCTGAAGCATTTAACCTTATTAATTATTAACTTTATTTAAAGCTTTATTAAGCTACTTTTTTATTGCTTACTGTTGCTTTAAAAGCTAAAGACTCTAAATATTATTAATAGTTAAACAGTAAAGCTTATAACACTACTATTAATAAAACTAATAAATTAAAGCAATACTTCAGCTTTATAATTGCTAAGCTTATTAATAACTCTATTTAGTAGTAGATTTTATATTAATAAATCTTTCTAATACTTAGCAAACTTACCTTTAATATTTTTGCTATTTTAGTAATAATAACAAACTATAAGAGAGCATTCAGCCTTATTAAGTTAGTTTTAATATTATAGAAGCTATTAATAAAGCTTTTACAGCTTAAGAAGACTTAATACCTCTAGAACTAAATTTAAAGCAGCAGTATTACTGTTAATAGCTACTACTTTAAATAGAGAGATTAATAGAAAGCTATATAACTTTAGATTATTATATAATATAAGTTCTAACCTTTTGAGAATATCATAAGAGCTTTACTAACTTTCTATTTAAGTAATTTAAATTAATTCAAATTAAATCAGCTAAAATAATTAAAAGTATTATGAAAAGTTATTTAATCAGCTAATCTTAAGCCTTGGTTTTAACTTGATTGATTAGTATGCTGCGCTGTCCTGAGCAAGTGGGTGTACGTCTGTCCGCTCGTATTGCAATCGAAGAGCGCTTGCTGCTCTGGAAACAATTGATGAAAGCATGAAGGCCTTTTGAAATCCGCCAGTCTCGATGTGGTACTGACAGATGAGAAGCAGTGATTGGGTACGGAAGATTGTGGGATGATCTAAATGAGACCATACCAGGTTCTCTGCTCTGTGGACCCATTTCGAGGTTGAGTCCGGGTGAAAAGCGGCGCGTTGCAGACGTGTTGCGGAAATAGCGCAAATGGAAAGTATCAGGCTTTCATCGAGGCTACCCTCTTGACATCGCTGCCTTATTGACCGTTCATGCAAGAAAGAATACAAAGGAAGGGGATAAAGATGGTTGAAGAAATCATCTACTAGTTGGATTTGTGTGCCAGTCGGCGGCAAGGCCTGAGCCCGTGGTTCTGAATGATAGTTTCGTCGAGGTTGCTCGAGATTGACAAGACTTGACTCTGCAGCACTCGGAGACACTGTCGAGTCTGAAATGCTGGCACCATCGACTTTCTCGGGACCGTCATGAACGGTCGTCGTTCCCAATGATTGCTTGGTTTGAACTTGTGATCTGCGTCGCTTTGCTTCTGGATATTCACAGTCTCGACCCCGCCGCCGACAGCCGGCGCAAGTTGGACTTTCGCCTGAGCACTTGATTTTCTGCGCGCGGCATTCGTTGCAAGCCTGAGCTCCGCGTCGCCGCTCCAGTAGTGTCGGTATCGAGTCTGAGTCCAAGGAAGTTGCTTCAAAGGAACACCGGTAACCGAGCCGTTTGCAGGCTGTACAGCCATTCGGCCAGCCCTGGCATCTGACCTAGCTGGCGATTGAGTCGCCGAGTAAATTTACAAGCTTGGGGGACTTACCTTTCTGGTTCGGCATTGGTAGCACGTGGTCTTATGTCTAGGTGCCGGCATAGCTTCCTATCCTCTTCGACCGAAGGATGGTGAAGGAAGTATGGTGTGAGGCCTGACTCGAATGAAGAAATGGGCGGAGGTGCCGCCGAGATCCGGCTTCCGCCGGGAATTGGGCACGCCGGTCTGTCTCCAATCTGGGCAAGTCACTCTCCACACCACGTCAGACCCAAGTGACAGGGTCCGACCAGCAGCACGGAGGCAAATCAATAATCTACCTACGTTTCACCAAAATAGCTAGTATGTCGTTATGATATAAAGTCCAGACTGCACGTCTTCTTCACAACCTGTACGTACTGTGCGGCAATGAAAAGACTTGTAGAGTCATTGGGCACAGTTCTTGCCCTGCGGCCCAAGGTCTTTGCTTATTAACATTGATCATATAAATCTGGCCAGATCCCAGGCTACAGAGCGCTTTCACAATGTGTGAATGCTTCCCATCGCATGTCATATCTGAACGCTCAAATGCTCCCCGAAGAAACTCCTCCTGCTTGCACAGGCCGTTTTCCATAAATAGACCAACTGGAAAGATTTCGTTAGCTCGCAAAACTTCATTTGCAACTGCCCTTTGGGCTTTGTCGACTTACATTGAGAAATACGTGTGGATATTCCTGTCGGAGAACTCTTTCAGATTCTCTTCCATCAAAGCAAGTACATTCTCTCTTGTCCAACCAAGCATTCTTGTCAGCAGGGCCATACATATTCCTTCCCATCCTCTAACCAGGTTTTCGTTATGCCAAACCCCTAGTTCTTTATGTCGTATTTCTCTCGGCCATGTATTTGTAGGCCACTTGAAATGCAGGAGGGTGACGTCAGTGAATCCGGCCTCCATCATGATTGATTTCAATTCCTTGACGTCCTGATATGGCCGTCCGTATAGCGTTGACGCCTGCTGAAGTAGTCGTGCTGTTCTCGAGACCGAGTGCTCTGGTCGCAAAGTGCCATCGTCGGATAATGGGGTAATATCAACCTCGACTAGCTCCAGCCACCCGCCAGGATTCAGATTGCTAGAGACCAGATTAGGCATGCTCGTATCGAAGAAGTAGTTGACCTACTCGTAACATTTTCGAATATACTCATTCCAGTCACCAACAGATGAGTTCATCATTCTGCTGTGAATGTAGTCGAAATTTCGACCGAAAGGCCATGGCTCCTCAAAGTCTGCTATCTCGAATCGCACGTTTGGTGGCAAGCTAGAAGATTAGCATCCATATTGTTCATAAGAAGCGACGGGGCGAGACTATACAAATCTGGTTGCACCGGAGAAAGGTCTATCCCACGAACCTGTGACGCATAAGAATGATGTCAGGATAGCCCAGATAGTAACAAACCTCTGCTTCTGGGTGCTCGTCTCCAAAGTCTATCGCCCAGATCCCCGTCCCAGTCCCGATATCGAGCACATGGCCAGCGTTGGCTCCCTTATCGCAGGGAGGGGCCATCCCGAGCTTGTTACTGAAAGTGAGTAGGAACAGAGTATGTTGCAAATCTGGCTCGCACATTAGATACATGATTTTTGATGGGGAAAAGACCGCGTTGGCTTTCGCCTACATGTGTATAGTTCAAAAGGCATGATTGTTGAGAAACTTTCACTGGAGTGCATGAAGGCGACGATGCAGGTATTGGGTAATCAGGGCAGATAGAGCAGAGATCTGATGACTGAAGATGATGAAATGTCACTGGTGGTAGAATGAACCGACTGAACTGTTGAAAGGAACTCACCAAGTCTCTCAATTTCCTTCTCATCATTGGGGATGTTGTATTCTGAAATTTCATTCAGCCTATATCTCCCGGTGAATCACGGTTCCCCTTGCATCACAATACTCACTTCCATCCTTATATCTGTGATATGTTCTACCATTTTCAACGCGATAGTCCATGATAGAGCTCGCAAGACTCCCTCTTGATGAAGCAAGAGTTTGCTGGGCAAGATATCTGAGTCAGCTCCGCCGGTAGATTGAACACATGACAAAGATCACAGCAAACGTTGAAGGCAGGCACTGACAATTCCAATGGCTGAGTCATTATCCTATCAGAAAGTTAGACTTCTCAATTGTAAACGAGAAGAATGAAAGATCACCTGATCGTCAGCCTCGATGACGACCTCGCGATCGGGCACGTTGTTGGGCCAAGTGGCATGTTCCACCGCATGTGCGACATCGAAGTTGTCGACGTCCTCCATACTGAGGTCGTCCATGTGGAATGAGGCTGAACCAACAACCTGGGTCAGCGCGAGATGGTTCCAACGCGAGCCAAAACGGTGTCCTGGAACGCGGGATGTATTTAAATGCAGGGTGGGCCGACCCCTCACCCGAACTCTGGCCAATGAATAGGCATGTTCACCGACGGATGTTATGCCTGCAAGAGACACATCACCGCTGCTTTAGAGCGAATGAGAGCCGAGAAAGCGGCTGGGATTTCGTGCCACCGTAGGGCCTGTGTGCCAATTGTCACTGCCAACCAACACACTGTCTGCAGTTTGCTTAGCCAGGCGCATGAATAGCCCTGCCGAAGGTGCCATTGAGACGCCTGCCCCACGGCCGCAGTGGATGCGGCTAAGAGGTTGCAGCTGGGTGAGAGTCATTGACATGCGTCAAAATTGTAAATCTGACAGAAGCGGCCTACTCTCAGAGGGCCCAAGGCACACTTCTTCAGGCGGCAAGACATCGCATTCGATGCCCTGGAGAATGATAGTTAACCAGAAAGATCGGACTAGCCCCCCCTTCTAAAACCCGCGACAAAACGCTGTGAAGACAGTGCACGCGGTCCAAACTCGATGCTTGCGAAAGCATCTCCGATTCCCGTTGCGCTGCAGCAGGGCCACATAGCATCCCTGCTTCTGCATTCCAACATGCTAGGGGATGATTATTGAGACTCACCGGAACTTCTCTAGGCAGTCCAAGACGGTGCTAATCCCCTTTCTCACATAACCTTAGCCGGAATGGTCGGCGACTCAATTCGACGATCGTTGCTTGGTCACTACCTTGGGTGCAAAACGACGATCTTCATCTCGTTGTAATGCCACTCTCCGAGGTTGCAGTTAGCACAAAATGATGCATGCCACGAATACAAAATCCGACGTTCAAAGTTGCATTCAAGTGCGCTGTGTGCTCGGGTGCACAGGTCGCATGGCGTATTGCTCTAATGGATTGCACCACATCCCTATCCCCCATCCGCTCTCACCACAACCAATCCATATATCTAGCCTGTCAGCTGCGGTCTGGATTCCTGTGGTTCACACAAGCTTACCTCTCGCAACGCGTCGCTGGGGTTTGGATAACCAAGGCAGCCTCATGCGCTTCAACTTCAGCTAATCCAGTCCTGAAGTCCATATCCTCGGGCTTGACGATCGACGTGCGCTTGGATATTTTCCAACCAACAAATATGATCACTAGTAGCATCAGTCTACGTTTCAAAAAGAAAAGGCTCGAGGTTGCGCCTGAGAGAGCCAGAAAGGAAAGCATACAAAAGAACACAAGGGTAAAGTATGCCGTGAAGAAACCGGAGAAACTCCAGTGGCCCTTGATGAAGACTCCTGTTGACGTGTCAGGAATGCGCTGAGAGTTCATTCATCATGTCTGGACTTACCATATCCATTCGTAAGGAGGATAACGCCGACGCAGAAGATGGCAAAGTAGTTGGAGTAGGCTTGGTGACCAGTCAATTCATGGTACAAAGGCCCAAGATATAGTACTTACGTGTCAACTTGCTTCGAAAAGGAAGACTTGTAGCATCAATTCCCTGTGCCATCAAACCTTTATGAAATTGGATGTTTGCCAACTGTGCATATAAGCGATTCGTGATCAGCATCAATTCAGTGTATACGAAACTCACCATCATAAGAATGTAGGCAATCATGATAGCCGTGGATCCCAAATTGATGAACCAATTCAGAACAACAGCAGAAGCGGTATTGCAAGTCATGAAGGCAAGAGAGGCAATGGCAGTGGACAGGACCAATGCTGGCATGGGCACTCCAGTCTTGGTTGTTCTAGCGAAGATCTTGGGCGCTCTCCCATGTTTGGCGAGACCAAATACAGTTCTTGAAGCCTGGAAAAGAAGACAATTCGTGCAACTCCAAGCAGATGTGATGCTGAGAAAACGACATTAGTCATGTTAACCCCGAACGCCTAAACTGGTCTTACACGACTGCATTGCAAAGATCAGGAAGAAAAGATATTTCAAGTCTGTTCATTGCGATGATAAAAGGTGACTTGGCAACTCCGTTGCCACTTGCGATAGCCGTGACTGAGATCAATGTTAGCATCGTGAATCCATCGTCGAGTGAGAGAGGCTAGGACTTACGCATTGTGGGGTCATTATATGGTACCAGCAGCCCAACTGCAAAGACTGAGAGAATAAAGAAGAAGATCAAACGGTAGATTACACGTCTGACAGCTTTGGGGATGTTGCGGCGCGGGTTGACGGCCTCCGATGCGCAATTGGCAATGAAGTCGGGGCCGCCAATGGCAAAGGCCGCTGTGTTGAACACCCCCCATATGGACAAGAATCGACCTGTGGTTCCCGTTGTGTATGTCTCGTTAAAAGCCCCAGGGTCTTTCCAGTATCTGAAGCCGATTCGGTCGTGTTTGGGGTTACCACCGAGGACAACGATGAAGGTGAATAACAGAAACCCAAAGATGAGGAAGATCTTGAAGATTGAAGCATAAAACTCAACCTCACCAAAATATTTGACTGCGAGACAGTTCAGAACAAAGACGACTCCTAACGTGCAGGCTACCCAGACGCCAGGATTGATGTCTGGGAACCAGTAAGACCACAGCCCAGCCAAGGCGGTGCAATCAGCAGCGGTAAAAATCCTGTACAGAACGTTGTAAGCTCGAACGTTCCCACCCGAAGTTCTTGCAATTCGATACTTACATCCTGAGAAAAAGGAGTCGTGTTAGGGTCACGTCATCAGGGTCTGCTAGGTGTCCTAAGATTACTCACATGCTGAATTCGGGTTGAGTTAGCATGCTGACACTCGATCTCACAACGAAATCATTACCTATACGCGTACACCCATCCCATGGCCACACCGGCACTCTCATCGACGAATCGTCCAATGTCTAGGAGGCTTGAGTCATTATATCAGGTCAGTGTGTACAACAGCACATCACTTACGTGTGACGAATGAGCCTGGGACAGGTAAGAATGCCGACATTTCTCCCATGGCATGAGCAACACAGAGAAGAAAGATGCACCTGTAAGAGGTCAGGTCTTGGGCAAAAGGCCTGTGCTATGCGATGTTCTCACCAGATAGAGTATCCGATGAGGAGGCCAGCAGGTCCAGCACTGCTGAGCACGCCCGATGTACCGACGAATAGACCTTGGATCGTCAGTCGTTACGTGGATTCATATTTTGACTAAGACAGTGATACCCTAGTCGTCTAAATGCTTTTAGCAACTCACCTGTTCCAATGACGCCGGAAATTGCCAACAATTGGATGTGATGCGACTGCAGCCCTCTGTGAACTCCATATTCGGAAAGTTGAATGGCAGAAATATGGCCTCGGACATTCAGCGACTATCGCCACCTGTCAGCTTTCTTATTCTGCACGAAGAGTCGGATGAGCACACAGAGCTAGAGTCGTGAAGATCTGGAGCATTTGCCCCCTTCTTTTCGTCATCCATCGTGTTGAGAGGTGCCAATTGGGACAAAGTTTCACAAATATGTTGTCGCTATAGATGACTGATCCTACCATTAATTGTCAGGACACCATGGAGCTGATATACTGCGACGAATGAGGCGAAGAACTCACCCATTATCAGAGCGCTGATGTTTAATGCTTTCTTGCTATCAGAACCTGCAGAATACAAACCCTACTAGCTGGCAGAGCTCAATACAGCTTGACGCTGACACGACTCCTTAAGGCGCGCTTATCTTGAGGTCGTCACTCCAATCGTCCGTATTGGTCGAGTTTTAGCTAAGGCGCGCTTATCTTCAACTTAGTATGCGTCACCAATAATAGCAATTCGCTATCATAGATTTGAACAACAAGGCGCGCTTATCTTTGTCTGCTGAAATGCGGGACTTGCGGGGTGCCTGTCTACAACCCCGCGATGTGTCCGCTAGGATCCCCCGTCACAAAGATGGCATACCTACCAAATTGGGTAACACCCACAGACAAATGGATCAAGAGGGATTTGATTGATGCAATATTCCCACCCGGCTGGAACTCTTTGCCTTCACTCTTAGGCGCGGATATCAGTGAGCATCCGCCAGTCCACGCCTAGTTCGATGCATTACGACGGTCTACAGGCAGCTCGAAAGATATGAATAAGTCTTGAGTGACGGCGACCATGTTTCTTATTCTATTCGGTATGCTTCAAATCTGAGTTCTACCTCTGAGGCCACGATTACCTTCGATATGGTTTCCATTTGGTATCTGTCATTCTTCGCATGCGTCCTCGTGACGTTGTTGCGATGGCAGAGGCGACGCGTCGGTAAGATGCGGGTTTCTGTACCTACCGATCAGAGTAGGTAACTTTTCTCTTTTCTTTCTTTTTGACATTCGGATCAAATCCGGCGCTGACCGTCTGAAAGAGCCTCTGGTGTATCCAGAACCATCCCCCGACCATACGTTTGACATGTCAACGACAACGCCACCAAAGTTCCGGGCGTTCCGTTATTCCTACTTGAGACAGTATGTTTTATGAAGTCATGCCTCTATTTGTCATAACTTAAGGCTCATTGACCCCCTTCTCCTCCAGTACAGTAGATGTTCGAAAACTGGACAAAGATTCTTGGGTTCTTGTAAGTGCCTCCGGTGGATTGGTTGAACACGATGCTCATTAACCTCTCCTTCTAAGCTGGACAATGAATGGCCACGGTACTTCCAAATAAAGGTCCGTCGGCTGGCGGATCGTGGAGACAAAATCGTTCAAACCATGCCTGTCGCACGCGATGCAGCATGGGAGCTTTGCCAAGATTTGGCTGAGTTTCTCTCCCGGCGGTATCCCTCAGTGTACCGCATTACGCGCGCTGAAGATAATACGCAAGGCTGGTACGGGCTGGGTTCCATCACGAAAATTGAGATGCCAGCTATGGGATTGGGGGCCGCTTACGACTTGAGCAGACATGACCCTTTGACAGTACGTTGCCCCTTTTCCTACGCCATAACGGTTGCGAGTTAACTAACAGCCCCAGGTTGCTGGCCTCATCCAACCAGCCGACATCAACATCCTGGTCAAGGGTACCGATGGCTATTATCAGCTTGCTGCCATGATGCTTGGGATCGGAGGTCAGTTGCCACCTTGATGCCATGCCAGGGCTGTGGCTAATAAAGCTGTCGAAAAGGGGGCCAGAGAATCAAAGACAAGAGTAAGACTCCTCCAAGCCACGACTGGTAATTAAAAGTAACTCACATTATGCAAGTTGGCAAAACACTAGCAGATCTTCACTTCTCGGGCCATGTTCCGCATTACAAGGAGCAGCTCCAGCGGCCTCTTGATCAGTAAGTCCGTTCACGGCAGCATACACATCGCAAAAGCTCACAGATTCGTTTCAGTTTCCTCTCCAAGCTCAAGTTTGAGAGCCCAATCCAACGAAATAGTAAGATCACCCCTTCTCATACGCGTTTAGATAGGTACTGACTTGCTCCAGCCACCTCCATCTCGATGCATGGTGAGTCTGCTCCCAACTCTGCATCTACCTCTGCGGCTTTGACAGTGTGCTTACTTATCGTCTCTAAACTCTTAATAGACGAATACCACTGGCCTGCCCTAACAATGGGACCGGAGGACGACTGGGACCCAGAAATACGCGGTCCCGGAATTGGCACTTCCAGCTACGGCAAGTGGAAACCGCCGGGTCCAGTCCAGGACATTTCTCAACTGTGGTTCCGCCAGGAACGTCAGACTTTGCGGCGGCTTCCACGGTCTGGTGCCGTCGTGTGGATGGTCCATACCTACATTGAGCCTCTTGTCGAAGTTGTCCAGGAACCAGGGGTTCCAGGGCGCTTGGCATCTTTCGTTCGTAGCTGGGATGATGAACTGGCCCTGTAAGTACACCATCCTCCATGACACTTGTCAACTGACAGCTGACCCGTGATGCTCATCATGTAGCCACAAGGGTCGCCACCTTTATGCCGATGTCCTCCTACCATATCTAGACGATCTCCATCAGAAGCAAGTCACAAGCGGAATATGTGAAGACGGACAGCTGCCGAGCAACTTCCCCTTCTAGCAGGCTTTCAAGTCCACGGCGTCATTTAACATGCGGTTCATGGATATGGGTGGAATTCGGACACGGTACACTGAGTTGCGAAATTGGAAAGGAAGGGGTTGTCGTGTCATTT
This sequence comes from Colletotrichum horii, assembly GCA_027406005.1. NCBI lineage: Eukaryota > Fungi > Ascomycota > Sordariomycetes > Glomerellales > Glomerellaceae > Colletotrichum > Colletotrichum horii. The sequence goes on from JANVYB010000006.1 coordinate 6,000,101, forward strand.
GGTCCCGAAGTAGCAAAATGTCAGGTTTGATTCTAGCTAGAGTTTTGCATCAAGATCAAGAGTTTCTTCTGTCATGAGGAACCAATTTCAGAGTAGTAGCAGATTAGACCACCTGTGTATCAAGCCTTACCATCCATTTGGTAAGAACGCTAGAGATACGGGGGTTTGGCTTGCTACCAATGTCCAAGAAGCCTCTTATCTCTGTGGGTCCGGCCAATGCCAATCCCAAAGATGATAACTTGTTATCGCCCGAAGATTACCGGGGGCCTGGCGATAATCTCCTTGATATGTACCCCACACGTTCCCCGGAAACTCAACGATAACACCATTTGACGGTAGTGACCACGATCAACCGACCAACTCTGTAATGCTCCAACAATCGACGCCGATTTCCAAGGGCAGGCGATCGGCAACCGGCTGTATCGGCTGTAGGTTACGTCGTGAGAAGTGCAGCGAGGAGAAGCCTCACTGCTCCAACTGCTTGCGCAATGCCATCCTGTGCACATGGCCCGAAGCTGGCAACAAGGAGCACGCTCAACTCTTGCGGAGAACGAATCCCACACGTGGGCGCTTGAGGCCATCCAGACCAAATCGTACGATAGCAGAATGGCGGACCGAAGGTGAAGGGCCAAAATCCGTCGCCTCCGCCGGCTCCAAGGAGGATGACGGGGACCATGAAAGGACTCTGATTGAGATTTTGGGTAGCCTTCGACGATCCATTGATCTTGACCCCCTCTTAGTGAGGGGACCTATGAGATCCCCCGAGTCTCGCAATCTTTTTCATCACTATGTCCACCGCACGAACAAAGTCATGGCCGTGTGTCAAGGCAACAAGAACCCATTTCTGGCGGAGCTCATACCAATGGCCATGTCGAACGATCTAATTCTGCATGCCTTACTGGCACTTAGTGGTGTTCATCAAGCGGATCTCGCTGGACTTCCAGTTGACCAATTGACATGGGTACATTACGGTCAGGCGATCCAGGGCCAGAAGTTCGGGCTGACTTTGATGGCTCAAGGGGACAAAGAGCCTGTTGTGCCGCTGCTCGTGACCGCCATCATTCTGTGTGCTACTGAGGTACGTTCGATCATTTGTCAACCTCATTTTTTCTTGGGCCGGTATAGCTGTCGTCTCTATGGCTGTCGTCTCTATGGCTGTCGTCTCTATGGCTGTCGTCTCTATGGCTGTCGTCTCTATGGATGTTGTCCCTATGATCTCCATCATCCATACCCAGTGATCAACTTTGACCAAAATGTAGACTGACCCTCTTCCAGACATTCAGACTCGGCGCAGGAGATCAAGCCTTGTCTCATCTGAAAGCCGTCCGCGTGCTTCTTCGCGAGGCATCAAGCCTGTCCAACTCCCAACTCGGGCCTGATACTCGAGCTTTCCTCAAAGAAAGATACGCCTACATCATGACTCTTGCCCACATCAGCATGGGACAGGAATCAGACCAGTGGGTGCAGGACGACATAGCACAGCTTTTCCCTCCGTCGCAAGCGGAGCCAGAAAGTCATTTCATCTCAGGCTGTGTGCATGAGCTGTTTGGCCTCGTTCCCATGGTGTCGATGGTAGCTCGGAGAACACGAGCCGAACTTCGGCAAGGGGAAGGATTGGGCGAGGCCGTGATCGAGTGCTGGAGGCTGCGTTCAATGATATTATCGTGGCAACCTCGCTCAGATGATGAAGTGTATAGTTTGTGTGGACGACTATACCAACAGACCTTGCTTGTTTACTTAGAGTCTGCCCTGGAGAGTGAGCCAGGTTGTCTGTCAACTCATGGTTCTGGCGTGAACTTGACTGAGAAGACTTTGGATGGCTTTATCCGTTTCTTGGAAAAGATCCCAGTCGACTCGCCCATCTCGACCAGTATGTGCTGGCCATTGGCCATCTTTGGATCATGTGCCAGATCTATAGAGCATCGAAATGTCATCAGCAGGCGGCTGGAGGAGCTGTCGTTGATATATGCAACGCAAAGCGTTCGAGACACTCAGAGACTATTGGAGATGATCTGGGAGCAAACGGACCCTGGTATGGCAAGTCCACTTTGTTTCGCAGACGTTATGAAGAAGGAGAGCATGACAGTACTGTTCTTCTAATAACACCAGTCCTTGCCAAAGAAACTGCGTGTTTTGGTCAAGATTCAATAAAGTCTTGGTAATTCGGAGAGGCTGCCTGGTCGTTTGCAGATATCTGAGCCCAGATTCTGATTGAAGTCGAATAATTATGATCCTACATCTCACACGCTACCAACGTCCATGAACATTGTCATGCCTTTCTATCCTGACAACTAAGGACTTCCAATCATTGTTAGTTGGAAGCCCGAATACCGTTGAAGACAGTTTCTTACTTCAGGGGCGTCTTCAATGTGAACTTCAAGACCTACTTGTAGATCTTCATCGCCGACTGATCACATCTTGACCAGTATCCCGTGTTACGAATTGTTTATCTAACAACCTCAAGCTTATCTTGGTTCATCTGTCTTCCGTTATTCTTTCTATCTGATCCTCATGATATCACCAATGTTGAATCATCTCAGAATAACTAGCCAGCAACATCAATTGGATGGACAGCAAACACAGACCTCTCCATCTATTCAACCCTCGAGCTGAATTATCCCCAAAACTTCAGTAGACAGCTCTTCCCCTTCACATGCCACCTCTCCAACACGAACTCCAGTTGCCACAATCCAGATCGTCCATCATCGCACAGACATCCCACACGTGTCCAACGCCAAAGTCCCCCCAAGCCGTCTCTCACAACCGTGCCCTCCAACCCGTCGGCCGCCGCCAAACAGCCCAAAACCGAGCGCACTTGTCTAGCCTGCCGCCGGTCCCCTCCATCGCTGCTGACATCCTACACCCCCCATCCCCTTCCACCCAAAAACCCCGACTGCTCCCCGACTACTCCCCGAAGCCGGCGCTTTTCCCCAGGCATCACCTTGCCTCCCGTTCCTTCCCTCAATTCCAAAAAGCAATGACGTGTGTCCGTCTCGATGACTAGCATACGCCGGCCGATAACATCAGCTGAACCCAAACTTCCCCCCAACACAACTGGTGTCGGAAGGCAAAAAGGAAGAGGAGATGGTGGTGCGGAGGCATGCAGCATGCGGCTACAGCCGAAGCACATCATGACTGACCTCACGGACTTAAACTTCCCTGACGAGATGCTGCGGCCCTGAAGACATGGGAAGCTGCTGCAGTCCCAGAAACAAGACCCAAAAGCAAGAAAGCCTGGACGGACTGCAAAAGCAAGCAACCATCACCCCGGACGGCAAACAATTTGTAAAAAGAAGGAAAAGCAAAACTGCCCAGCCCCAGAGGGAAAGAAGCTCGGTTCAGCTCACGCCACCGTTCGTTCGTTTCGACAAGAGGATCAACCCGGCAGACTGGACGCCGCAAAACAGCCTGTTTCTGTAAGGGAAAAGAAGCTCAGACCGCAGCCTAAGCCTCTCTCCATCCCCATCCAGCCCACCAAAAGCCTAAACGCCGTCTGTTCCTTCCCGCAGGACTGGGCTGGGAAATCCTCTTCATCCCTTCCGTCCATCTTCCCGGGCTGCGCGGACGGACGAACTGCCAAGGCCCAGTGACGATGGAAGACATTTGATTTCCCGCGGCCGTGGAACCAGGGATTCCCAAGGACGTCGACGAACACCTCCCGGATCAAGTCTAGAACACATCTCGAAACTAAAGACCTCAGCCCCGTCGCAAATGTCAAAGATATCACGCCAGAAAGCTGAGGTGAACTTGTTCTGCTGCTGCTTCGGCATCCCCCCCGCCTCATGATACCATTGACCCCGCAGGACCAAACCTCACAAGAAACGACGCTATTCATCCTCTTGGGTGTGGGGTCCAGGCCGGTCGGTCTGGTCTGGTCTCGCTGCGTTCTTCCAGCAAGAGAGGTCCCAGCCATGAATCCGAGACATTGCATACCAGCTCCCAGCGCCTCACAGGCGCCCTCAGATGCAAGCCTCCCCCGACCTGGAAAACCGGTGAGGCAGGCACACACAGGTCAGCTCCTCGCGAGGTCGCGACAAGACGGCTGGCGACATGAAGCTTCTGCACGCCGACGCCACTTCCCCGTCATCGTCTCCCCCAGAATCTCCATGGATGCCTCCCCCGGTCGTGCTTTCGCAAAGGTAAGTAGGCCCGAGGGGCGGAAGACGTCGAAAAAAAGAAGCACTTCATTTTGGTTTCCCGCGCATGATGCTGAGACCGTCCAAGCTGGACGAGAAGAAACTGGAATAAGAAATAATTAGTTGCGTCAGAGAAACAAGGACGCAGGGGGCATGCGTTTGCGCCGCCCGGCAGGGTCTGGGGTCGTACGCCACTCTGTATGTAGCTTGGGAAGGAAGAAGAGCGAGGGGGTGGAAAGAAACAAGGCAAAAGTTCGTCCGTCGATGCCTCATGACGGCGGTCCGGAGTATCACGGAATCGGCGTCCGATGTATGATGCCCGCCCGGGAGATGAAGTCGGCCAACTAGTCTTCTCTGCGAACCTTCCAACGCCACCCAAAAAGGTGTATGTCGCAATGACCTCGCACAGCCAGTCGGGGACGACGCAGTACAAGGCGTGGTATCTGTTGTGCACGGCGTCTCAGGGCTGCAGTCACTCATTGCCTTAGGGCTGCCTCGCTGCCGAGCTTTGGATGATGGGCCTGATGGCGTCGAGTCTCACAGACGGAAACAAGGTGCGTGACGGACACGGTCGCAGCATGGATTCGCGAGGCAACGTTTGGTACAGAGTTTGATAGCTTCACATGAAGACACCAATACGAAGAGGAATAGAGAGACATTGCCGATTAGATGGTGTAACCCACAAATCAGGGGTAGGCAATGTCGTCAAGGCGTCGCGGCGATGGATCACCTGCCAGGTCAAGTGGACGGATGACTGAGCTGATTCACGGCAGGAATGCGCCACCATCAGATTGGAGAGAGAAAACCGACTTTGCGTTGAAGTTGGTTGCTGCACCCCGCCGGGGGTTCTCGGCGGCCTCGGATGTTGATGATTACTCGATACGGTCATGATAAGGGAGTCTCGTAAGCAGAGACCAGGTTTGAGATCTGACAAGTCGCACTTGATAACCTCCGAACTACAGCTTTTGTGTCACCCGAGAAGGCTGTCTCTCTCTGAACCCGCTGTCTCTGGTCGAATCAGATCCTTTGGTCATTCACGGTGCCGTTCCCATAGGAAGACATGCTGACGGGCTATCGCCGCATCGACTGCTGGGGACCCCGTCGAAAGAAGCAGTAGACAGTCGCACAGTCTCGGTGTGTTTGAATGGCAAGCTGCAGGGTCGGTGGAACGAGGAGCGTTCTGGGAAAGGGGTGCATACGGGCTTGTGACACCATGCTGACCTTCTTGCATCTCAGTTGGCTCGCGAGGCGCAAGCGATGCGCCATCCGACTTTCCTGCTTAGAGCCCGGCAGATCCATCATCATGCACATATTTCAGACGGAAGGTTGCTTGCAACCGTACCTCGTTCTGGGCCAGTCCAGGGACGCGTCGCTGACGCCTGATTAACTTCGGTTCCACATGTGCGGTCAACAGATGGGCATCTGGAATTCCGGTTGTATGGAGAGGAGGGTGCGTTTGGTGGTGAGGTGCTCGTGCTAGTCAGCGGCCGTTTGGCGGCCGCTGCAAGCCCGTCGATCGTCCGTTTCAGTTGGTCAGCTCGAGTAGCTGTCTCCTAGCGACGTGACACACGCAAGCTTGCAAACGCCGCACTCAAGTACGTAAAATAAGGTAGCCATGCATGTGAACTCCCACCGCCCTGATTGTAACTGTTGATGTGGCCAGTCGTTGGGCACCAGCCAGGTGAATACCTGTTCGGGGGCGGGGGCGGAGGAAGTGAGCCAGATGGCAGTGGACCCCCGAGTGTCGGTGATCGAGATTAGATCCTGTAGACTGCGGGAGATCTGCCGCATGATGCTGCGTGATTTGGATGGGCCAGGCAGCATCATGTCGAGCAGCAGCGACTGGTGGGCAGATTCTCGGCCATTATCCGTAAAGTTTTCGTGCACATGTCCTTGAGATCATGTCGGGGCTGGATGCGCTGTTGGGAGCAACGCGGTGAGGTAGCTTCCGAAGCAAGTTTGGGTGCTTTGGGAGCTAATGAGCTGCTAGTTCCTCGGACACCACCTTCATTAACGAGCTAGAGGCGACTTAGACATGGCTGGCGGCTAACAGGCACTCCTGGTGGCATTCTCTGACCCAGACGTGACAAGAACCTGGGAAGAAGCAAACTGAGGCCCCTCCAAGACCCGAACCAGCTGAGAGGAAGAGGACAAGCAAAAAAGAAAAAAGCCTGTTCTGGAGCCATGAGAACTTGTCACCGCGGGCTGTTGACTGTCTCCGCCATCGACATTACGTGGAGTGTGGTTGTTGAAGATAGCGGGGCGGCGCAGCGGTGGTTAGGCGCTGTCAAGGGTGTCCTTTCCCCCAGGAATCTGGAATTGGCTTCTTCCTTGCTGCGAAACCAACGTGTTCGGGTTTTTGGGCTCAGACAGCAGACACCGACTTTTCCCACCGGGACACTCCTGCTTCATGAGGTCCCGACATTTCAAATGGCAAGACGAGGTGAACACCGCTCGATGCCTGTGCCCTGCCCCTCGCACGCTAGTCGTCGATCCAGCAAGGCTGTTGAACCTGAGAGATTCACAGACGAAGCTCTGGGGGCGGTGGTTGGCCAACTCGGCATGAATCACTTCTTCTAGTGACCCAGCTGATTGACAGCCCAATCCCTGCCCCCGTGAGCCTTGCGTGCCGCTCCCACAGCGGAGCTCGTGATGGCGCGGGTCTGTGCTGCAAATAGACTGTCCGAGGCGATGGAGAGGCACTGGCTATCTCTCTGCTTGACGCCTTGACAGAACCAGCATCGCCTCAGTCAACGTAGCCGATCGCCCAATCCGTCGTCATGACACTTGTGGCAAGTAAGGTGAATGAACGATACCAGGAAATCCATGGGTCGACGCTGGCTAAGAGGTGGCTGGTGTCCACCTAAAGAAGCTTGCTACTCCGTGCGTTTGGAGCTGGTTCAAGGTTTGTTTCGATCTCGGTCTCAACGGCAGCTCGCGTGTTCTAACGGGGGTAGATCGGACGGTGTCGCCGCTAACATGACATTTGTCTGCCTTGACAAAGACGCCTGTCCAGGAACATGGTACGCGCCCATTTAGCGGTGTGATGTAGCATCCGAACTGTGAAGCAGGAGCTCTCCAATCAAGGGAGCGAGGATTTACCCATTTTCTCTAAACACGGAGGCGATGGTTTATTACGTAGGAGATACCGAACCCACGAGAATAATGATGGGCAATGAAGCTGACGCGGTGGTCGGCCGAGATGTACACCAGAGGCCCGAACCCTTGAGCCAAACAGGCATCAAGCCTGCACGAAAATCCTGTTGCTGAAGATCTTCACGACTCGTGTGGAGATTAACGGGTGCAGTGAGCGATCGTGAAGTGGAATGACGAGACCAAGAGCTCGTTGTTGCTCGTAGCTTTGGCCCCCAAACGCAGTGGCAATCAAGACAGTCAAGAGAACAAGACGGCCGCCGATGGATGCAAAGTTGGCAATATTTGATGAATCATCCACCTCTTCATTCCCTGCGAAAATCCCCGAGTCTGCAGCGGGCTCTGCAGCGGTATGGAGGGTCTCAGGCCCTCCAAGAGGACCCCTTTCGGTTGAGGATGGGGACGCTCAGAAGACGAGCGACGAACCACGATCAAGATGCCTGCCGGACAAGAAATAGGAACGAGACCCCACATTCTAAGTCCAGCAACCAAAGCCGCCAAGGGCAAGGAAGGTGAATCGCAGACGAGTCGAATGCGCACCAATGAGTAGAGGGTTGCGCCGAAGTGTTGGGGTGCGATTCAAAGTACCCCAAAGTACCTCCTGAGTGTCTCTTTCCCCCCGCTAATAGCTGTTTGGCTTAGCCTCTTCTTAACCCTGACAGGCGTGGTCAGGGATTGCGTTATTGGACCATGGATCTAGGGTTGAGCCAAGTGAAGACGCCAAAGGTGAGAAGAGTGCGGTTCCGCTGTGAGCCCGACTGAGGTTACAATGGGGGGTTCCTCCAGCTCTATTTTCCGTCTCTGCGTGGAATTGGCCAACGAAGGTTGATTGCGGGAGCCCAACTATGGCTCTCAGATTCACTATGACCGACAGAAAGCAACGCGGGCTGCAGCGCTGCAAAGCACCGCACAGTAGTAGCCCCTCGCCGCCGTCGCCGCACCGCCTGCACATTCGCGGGCCCTGCAGTTGAGCCTTGAAATTCCATGGTTTAGGGGACCGCCAGAAGAGGGGAACAGACGCAGCATCGAGATTGACCTCGAACCAGCACCAAGCAAGCAGCCATGATCCATCCAGCGGATTTGTTGTGGACGGATGGGAAGTTGTAGATTGGAGTCGATTGCGCACTGATGATGATCCAATGTCGGTGGAGACCAGCCGTCGACGGCACGCACCGTCTCGCAAAGTCAAAAAAGAGACGGGAAGTAGCCAGATCCGACAACGGCCCAAGCCTCGCGCTCGGGCGTCACAATTCGCATTCATCGGTATTCTTTGTTGCTTCTACAGTCGCACGTTGACGAGATGGTGCGCCGTGTCGTTTCCCGTTTCAACCCAGTGGTAGACCGGTGTCAAGAGCATCGCCGACCAGGGTGACCGACAATTATGGTGCTTTCTCTGGCGAGAGAAAAATGCCCTTTCTCGTCGGGCTCATGGGCATCATTGTCTAATTTTCTCTCCATCATCCAATTATATGGTCGTATTCGCATGTGTGTGATATGTGACCATGGGCCGGGGGGTGCTGGCAAACTTGCGCTGGGAGGACTGACCTCGTCAATCCAGCCCAGAGACTAAAGGTCACCATCGTGAGATGTGCACCTAGACAGTTTGAATGAGCCTCAGTGTAGACAAGGGGCCCCAACGTCTGGATTTCCGTCTTAGGCAAACCGACAGGCCGCTGTCAGATTTCGACGGGCGGGGGACAGACAGTGCACGGCGAGGTACCTCGTCGTCCGGGGTTGGGACGAGTGGCTGAGACATGCATGCATCTCCTGCCAAAGGAGGGTGGGCGATGGCAGCCTCAGCCTGTGGCGCTCACATAGAGCTTCGGTCATGGTTCTGGAGCTGGAGGCGCGCGTCGATTGCGCCTGGAAGCTTACGAGTAATGTCTTGACAGAACAATAACATCGATAATCAGTTCCAGGAGCAAAGAGATCCTAATTTGGGGTTGGTGACGCTGGTGGGTTCTGCTATGGCCTTGGTGGATGAGCGACGACGTGTGCAGAGTACATACGGATACGTGACAGGCCATCATGGTGAGATGTGTGTGGTGCAGCTAGGCCACCGGAAAGTCGAGCTACGGGTAGCTTCTTCTGGGATAGAGACAATCCTTCTGCTTGGGCTCTTGGGCCTCTCCTACCCTGACGATTCATGAGAACGAGTGCGACGCAAATCGTACCTGGAAATCGGGTCGGAATGTTGTGATCGTATTGTTTCTTCCTGGCGACCGTCCTGATTGACGACGACTGATTCGTACAAGCTCGTTGCGTTGGACGCATCTAGCACCCGCAATACAACGCGTACGCCTCAGTGGCTTTTCCCTGCGTCAAGGCCCGGGTGAGCATGGGAAAGGCCTGTCAATTGAAGCCATCGTGGACTACAACAGGCCATGCCATGCGGTCCATGGGTTGAGACCCTTGATGAGGAGGCCCCGACTGGCTTGCAGCATTCGTAAGCAGGGTAACGCGTAGTGGACGATCAGCGGGCAGCGCCATGTGCAGTGTGGAAGGATGGCCGAGCGCGTGTGGGTATCAGGAGCATCAGACTAACTCGATGTGCTTTGTTGCGATGCCCCGAAGCTCGGGAAAATTGGGAGACACGGGACGTTCGGTAGTCGCATGCGCTCGAGGGAGATATGTCCCCTTCGTCGGGTCAATTGGCAACGTAAACGAAAGTTTGGAACCGATGCTTTTTGCGTTTTGAGCGTGGGGGCGCACACTCTCATGAGCAGCGACGAGAACAAGCGCCAGCACCTGCTCCGAACACGACCGGGATCTGAAGGGGGATATGATGAGGACGACGGCCCTGTAACCCCTCCCCGGTTGAAGCAAACGGCTCGGCGCACATGCCGCTCAACGTGAGCGCTTTGCCGAGAGCGCATGAGAAGTGATGATTAGTATGCCTAGCATCCAATCAGGCAGAGCCTAGGAGAATGCAGCGCCATCCGTTCCATGGTTGCGGATTGGCTGTTCTCACTCGTCAGACGGTGAGGTTGCTCTGATGGTGCCTGCGGGCCTTGGCCCCAGGTAACTGCGTTATGTAAGCTGCGTTGTTCAAAAAAGAGACTTTTTGAGACTAATCAACAGGGTACTTACAGCCACCCTACTGCAAATCCTCCCACGCCCAGCACTACTAAATCTCAGCTAACAGAGCTATCTGCTATATTAAAGTTCTTAGTGTATTCAACTATACTAAATCTGCTGCTCAGTATAAAGTGCTGTTATTAATAGCAGTCAGTATAGCCTTAAGGTCTTCTTAAGTTTGAGAGATTGCATCTCTATATTATGTGATATTAAGTAGAGCTATATAAATGCTTAAAAAATATATCTGAATATTTTAGCAGTTATTTAAGTTATTTACTATTAAGATATTAATATTTCTCTTAAAGTAGAGATAGTAGTTAAAGAAGTCTAGCTAGAAATAAATATAATAGTAGAAAGCTAAGTTGCAATTAAGGTTTCTGCTGATATTATAATATATATTAAAAGCATTCTGCAAGCTGAAACTAAAGCTTGTTGATATCTTAGCTGTACTGAAAGTGGTGTGTGTGATAAGGATAGAGTTGTAGTGCTATGATCTTTGCCCAGCTTGGCTAGTTATAGCTATGCTGATCCTTTCCCTCAGGGTTCTCTGCGACCTTGGGAGATGAGGCCAAATGCAGGCAGGATATCTGTTAATACCTGGAAGCTTATTAGTTAAAAAAAAAAAAAAAATCTCTTTCTAGAATACTAAAAAACTGGGTAACAAAACCAAAGAGGTTGCTCTGATGGCGTCCAAAGTCAGGTAGCTCCGGAGCTTGCAGTAGTCTGTCGGGGGGACTCGGTGATTAAGTTGCGACTATGCAAATATGCTTTGGGGGCAGAAATTGTTCAGTTGTAAAGGACCATGTCCCGCGATATCGAACCTTAATCACGGCGGAAAAACGACATGGCGACTCGAGGTTGAGAAGAGGACCGACTGACCAGCGGCGGAGGTGATTTTTCCACGGCTTATTTCCGTGCTCTAGCTTGTGTGGGACTCTATCTGTAACATGCCTCGCAGTCGAGCAAGAGGTCTTTCTCGGTGGCTCGGAAAGCGGGTGAAGGAAGAGCTGAGGCACGGCTGTTGCCGAAGTGGGAGGTGGCCAAGGGAATCTCTGCCTCGGTGGACAGTGGAGCGTTCTCCGTAGTGTAAGTACCTTACTCCAGACTCGGTACGGAGTATGTGATAAGACATGGTCTGTTGAATAAGGTCTCGTGGGCAGCCAGGCAGTTTGCCAGTGTCTTGACGGGTACACACGGGCAGCTTGCTTTTTGGTCATGCAGCCCCAGGATTGCGATAAATAGCCGAGTTGGAGACGGCCAGAGAAACCGTGACGGGTCCATTGCCGGCCGAGGAGTGAGACATTGACAAGGTCCAAAGAGACAAAGATCTACTCGATCGGCGATTTACGGGAGCGAGAGACCAACGACGGCCGACGGCACGAGATGGGCGCGGCTGGATGACTCGAGCGCCTTGTCTGTCGTATTGCAAAACTGTAGGTGGGAGTAATTGGAGAGGCCGTTGGGTCATGGGATGTCATAGGCGTCAGCGAGCCTCTGGCAGCAGCAAAGCGACGGCGGGTCTTGTGTGTGGTTTGTGTTCCCTCAGCGGTAAGCATAGGTCCGAGATGCTCAAGGAGAGATTGAGTCTCTGTGCCAACCTTGTTCGTCACCAGTCCTAAGCGCGTTCAGTGGTTTCCAGGGTCCGAATTGCGAAAAGCAGTGTCAGATGAGGCTCCAGATGCAGATCCAGACGCAGAGGAGACCGGAGCGGGAATTGAGGGCGGGTTGATCCAGAGCATGGGGGCCCAGAATGCGTGTACGAATAAAGCAAGAGTTCCTCGGCTTGGCGTGCGATACCTGAGAGAGTGAACAGGGCTGGTACGGTCCGATAATTGCCGGGATACTTCTGGGCAGAGTCTTGGTCGAAATGCAGCTCGGTCAATGGCCGTTGGGGAGGGAAAAGAGGAGGAAACTTGTCGCCGGGATGGAGTCCGGGTCCGACGGAATTGACACGAGATTGACGGGACGGCTGCTGGTTGTGGCATTTTGTGGTTGCTGCAAAAGGCTGCATGATGCTTGCTGCTGTCTCTGTTTAGGGTGCTGATGGGTGACACGACAGGCAGAATTGGATGCGCTGAATGGATAAGATCAACGCCAGCAACAGTCCAGCGGAATTGAGGTGAAGGGAGCATCAACCCCAAGCCCAATCAGAGCCCCGGGTGGCGGTTGACCCAGCCGTAATTAACTCTAGGTTTTGTTGGAACCAGTCGACGACTCCTGTGGCATTGTCTCGTAATGAGGCATGCATCGTTGGTAAGCGCAAACATTCGACACGGGGCCTTTGCTTTGCAGCAGGGGATGGGGGTAGAAACGAAGTCGTCGTGAGAGGCTGCCGTGGCTTCGGAGAGTCAGGTACAGAACGGAGTTGTCTCCGGGGGGAAGGAAGCAAGGCACAGCAGCACCGGCGAGACGCGGCGAGACGAGACGAGACGAGATGGATCATGGAGACGATGGGGAGGAAAGTAAGGTAAGGTAAGGTAAGGTACATAACTTCAAGTACCTACCTGCCTGCAGTATCTTACTTTACTAAGGTACCTTACTTAGACCTTGCAAATGCGAAAGGAAGGCACGAGGCGGACAAGTGGAAGAAGGCACAAGCAAGCAGTGCTTTCCAACCGTGCCAACATGGCCTGGAAGGCATTGTCCACCCCACCTTCCCTTCATCTTCAGACTGCACCATCCACGTCCACTGCCAACTTCTTGAGGAAGGAAGGGTCCTGACAGCAGCTCCACAGTGCGGAGGGGCTACTGCTTGATCACGGACAATCATTCACTTCAGCGCTTGCCATTCGTACAGGCAAGGGAGGAGGCAGGCAGGCGCAAGGTATTGGGGCTGCCTGCTGGGGAAAGAAAGGTAGGGGCAGGCGCAGGCAGGGGGGCAAGGACGGCCCATACCAGACCAGCAGGGCTCCTTCCATCTCCAGGGTCAGTGGTGTCTGCACCGAGTGGCCTCCGCTGTCTGATTGACTGTGGAACCCCCCATCGACAGCGGCTGACAGTGGGGCAGATTGGTGTTGGAGTCGCAGCCGAGTGCGCCAGGTGCACAGTGCATCGTCGCAAGAGACGCTGCCCTGCTGCCCTGCTGTCAGTGGCAGGGCGGGAAGGAAGACAGCGGAAGGGAACGCACGCACGCACGCACGCATGTAAATCTCTGCGATCGACTTCTCATGGCAGACGGGAGGTCACGGTTGCTTGCACGTTGGAGACTGCCTGCTGGGTGCTGCCTGGGCTGGCAACGGTCGCAATGGAAGCACGGGCGCAGTCTCTAGTAAATGCCTTAGGTACCTTGCCCGAGGCATTCACCACGAAAGGCACGCACCACGGAAGCTGCGGGAGAAGGAATGGGCAAGGATGGGGACGGGAAACACCTCAGGAGGCATTCGGGGCAATGAGAACATCCGATAACAATGAATTACCCGGGGGTCAAAGCGTGTGGCAGGCTAACGCTAGACCCCCTACTCACGTAGGGGGCGAAAAAACAGGGTTTCCACGCTAAAAAGGGGGTTTCCACCCACATCACCAAAAGTGGCATTTTTCTATATTAACCCACTAAATTAATAACTTTTTGCGATGCAATTTTCAGCTTTAACTATATCATATAATAATAAAAATTATATTATTATATTGCTCTTAAGTAGAGCTATCTAGCTATATATATAATATCTATATATATTGTTAGTATAGATATATAGGTAGAAAGAGAAGTAGTAAAAGAGCTGTAATAATATAAGTAAATATCTAGTTGCTGAGAGCCAGCAGTTAGAGGAGACCTAAAGAGTTTATGAAAAGGCGTGTATTGCTTAAGAGGAGTTTACCCTTGTAAGCATCCTTAAATCGTGAGCTTGCGAGGCCTATGCTAGTCATATAACCTGCTCCCTCAGTAAGGCTTACTGAGGGGCTGCATGAGGCAGGGAGCATATTGTGAGGTAGATTGCTACACACCTTTTCAGCTGTAAGAACAGCTAAATATGCTTTGTGCGTATGTCAAAATGCTTATAAGTTAAAATAAATCATATAAAGACTGAATATATGCAGAAAATCTAAAAACTTTTTATAAAGAAAGAATAGCTTGAGAGCCTGCCCTCTATGTTAGGGTTAAAAGCATTCTGATGAGCACTTTCAACTTGCAATCTATTCAGATAGCTTCATAAATATGCAAACTGCGCTAGCTTATACACCTTATGCTTATAAGCAAAAGCAGTTAACTAACTGAATATAAATAAAGAGGAAAAATTTTCTTAAGCTGTATATAAATCTATCTTTTCCTCTTATGCAATTTTTCATATTTTGTTATAATTATATATCTTTTATATTTTCTATTATAACACTATCTCTTGAGGATTATATATTTTTATAATCTTTCTCATAAGTCTTTTCTTATCTTATTATATAATCTCTAAGTTTTGTTATAGCTTATAAGACTGCTTATATATGCTGCCTTTAGCTGCAGGCTGAATAAGACTAGGTTCTGAGAAACTAAGCTACTCATACTGCTGCTTGCAATACTTATAATTTAACTGATAAGCTTAATAAGTGCTATTATAATCTTCTTATATATTTTCTACTAATAAGATTAATCTAGCTATAGACTTTATTAATAAGGCTTATAAAGACCTACCTTCTGAGGTCTATTCCTACTAATACCTCTATAAATACCCTCTTAGAACTGTCTTTAATAATTATACTTCTGCTTCTGAGCAGGTTTATAAAGAGATAGTAGAAGAGCTTACTTTTGCTGCTTATAAGTTAGAAAGTAATAAGATTGATTTTTCTAACCTTTCTCTTAAAGACTTTAACTTAATTATGATTCTTAAGTCTTATAAATATATAGGTCTTAATATTACTCCTTCTTTTAAGTAGAAATACTTACTAAAGCATTTTCTGATAGGTTGTAATAAAGAGATTATTACTCCTAAAGAGAACCTTATTAAGAAGCTTCTTAAGTCTGTAAAGAGTTTATCTTCTTTTTGTTTCTTATAAGTCTATCTGCTTACTTTGCTCTAAAGTGCATCCTATACACCCCTATTAAAGCTCAGTCTCACTAGGATAGTAGCAGCAACACCCCACTCCTATCCTCTCAGAAGAAGCTTAGTAGGTCTTATTTACTTATTTTTATAAGCTTATAAGCTGACTGCTTCTAAATATTCATCCTGCTAAAGAGGGAGATGAAAACTATAATTATAAGGCTAGCAAGCTTAATAAGTGTAAATACTTATACTATACTATAAGTAATAGCTACAGCAACTACTATACCTATTACTATCACTTAACTAATCTTAACTACTGCAATTTCTACCTTAAAAGCAGTTATAATAAGTGTACTATAATCCTTTATAAGCTTGCTTATAAGGCTAAAAAGCTTAATATTACTATTCTTAAGTATAAACTTACTTATTCTATCTCTAAGGTTAGAAAAGCTTAAAGAGTAAGTTATTTAGCTTATAAGTTATTTTTATTACTAATAAGTATATAATATCTTTTAAAGGCTTATAAAGCTTAGAAGTCTGTATAGAATACTTATAAAGAAGATCTTCTCACCTTTTAGCATTATAAGACCTTAAAGATTTATAAGTTTTTTGCTGCTTAGAAGCTTACTGCTACTGAGAAACTTATTATAAAGTTTCTTATAAATAAGAAAAAAGTAGTATAAATAAAGCAGAAGCTAAAAAGTCTAAAGAGTAAGGTTTCTTATAAGCTCCTTCCTTCCCTAGCGCCTCGCTAAGTAATACCTCCCCCTATAAGCTTTCTTAGAAGTATAAAGTCTTAGGAGCGCTATTCCTCGCAGTTATCCTAAGTATACTTAATTAAGGATTCTAATGAGGAGGATATTATAAGGGTTTCTCTTTCTATACATCATAAGAAAGTAATAAAGAGCAAGCAAAGCTCTTATAATATCTATCCCTCATAAGGCAACAATTCTTCTGTAAGCACTCCTTCTCCTATTCTTCTAGTTACAAAAAACACTCCTACTAAATATTCTTATAAACATATATCTGCTCTTAAGCCTGTTGTTAAGAAGGTTTATATAGGTTTTAATATTACTAATGCTTAGCAGCAGCTTATATCTCATAAGTCTCTTTATGCTCTATTATCCTCTGTTACTAAAAGCACTCTGCTAATTCTACACCTTAATACTCTATCTATCTTATAAGCTAGAATGCTGCCTCCTTCCTCTCAAAGCAAACCCTCAATTTCTACTACTTTAAGCCTTGCTTCTTCTTATTAATACTTATAAAGCATTATTCTCTGCTGCTCTACTTATATGCTATATATACTCTTCAAAAAGTATAAAATCTCTAAGCATAACCTTTCTGACATTGATGAGGGATTAGAGGATCTCTTGCAAGAGATTGGTTTAAGCTCTTAAGAGCGTTCCAATATTATTAAAAACATCAAAGGTTTTCTCAACTTAACCTAGTTCTCTACTGAGGACCTTCAGAAAGCTATTTATAAGCTCAGCATCTTACGCTAAGTTTATAAGTATAGTTTTCTTATAAGTATAGTGTTTTAATATTCAGCAGGTAGCCTGTTTTAGTTCAGAGATCTATAGAGTTTTTATCTTATAAGAGATATTTTAGGTTTTTAGGTAGTTTTTAAGGTTTTATATAAATAAAAGAAATCTAGCTTTGCTTTGCAATCTTATAAGTGTGATATAACTAAATATATTATATTTCTAAGGTTTAAAAGTGAGCAGAAGTATTTAAATTTTGCTTATAAGAGGTTTTTTATAAGTCTGTCTGTAAATATCTTATTTATAGGCATATAGATAACTTAGAAGCTTCTTTTCTAATATTTCTATTTTAACTATATATTATAAATATCAATATATCTTAAGTAGATGTTTAATCTCTCTCCTTTGCTTATAATAAGTCTGATTATTTATTAGTTATTATAATAGATATTTTAAATATCACTAAGTTTAAGTTTAATATCTTTAAATAGCTTCTAGAGAGCAACTATCTCTTTTATTATTTCTGCTAAGCTTAAGAGTTCTGCCTTAGTAGTTAAAGTTATAACTATTGCTTATTAGGTTGCTTTCTACTAAATTAGTTCTCTAAATAGCATTATAAGATATCTTTATAAGGATTAATATATAGCTTTATCATCTGCAAATAAAGCATCTATTGCAATAAGAAGCATTTAAGCATCTGTAAGTCTACCCCCTAAGATGCTGAAGCATATAGAAAGATATTTAGTCTTATATAGGTACTATATTATATATCTTACTGCATCTAGATGCTCTTAAGATAAGTTTATAAAGAATCTTAAGAGCAGTGCTGCTATAAAAGTAATATCTATCTATATAAGTATAGCAGTATAAAATATCAATCTAACTATCTCTTAGTAGATTTTAACCTCTTGAATTATTGCTTACCCTAGGTTCTTCTTGAGATCTATCTGTAGAAGTAGTGTTAATAAGTAAGTAGCATCTTATAAGTTAAACTTTTAAGCAATCTTCTCAATATATAAATTATAAACCAGAAATATCTTTCAAGCCTTCTAATCCTTTACAACTTACACTCTAAAGTATTATTTAATATCTTTTTACTCTTTAATCTTATATTCTTCTTTAATTCCTTTAATAATCTTGCTAGCTTCCTTTTAGTAGTCCTTATAAAAAAAAACTAAGAAGTTATCTACATAAAAGACTACTATAACCTTTCAGTTAAGATCTTAGAAGAGGCATAAATCCTCTTTTAAGCCCTGCAGACTAAGTCTTATAAGAGTTAAGCTGAATTCTTTATACTAGAGGAGCAGGGCATCTTGAAGTCTATACAGAGCTCTATCTAGCTTAACGATATATTCTGCTAGAGATTTAAGGTGCTTTATAAGTTCCTCTATCCCTTAAGGTAGCTTGCAAGTAACTAGTTCTCTTCTTTTTAGCATTTTAGTGTTTAGGAATATATTAACTATATTATATTAAAGGATCTTATAATCAAACTGAGCACTAATTGCTATTGCAACCTAAAAGGTTCTTAATATAAGGGTTGCTATATAGGTATTCTTAAGATCTCTTAGTTAGAGGTCCCCTCTCACAATAATCTAGGCTTTTATCTCTATAAGATACCTATCTATATCTAACTTATAAGTGAAGACCCATTTTAGGAGAAGGGGCTTTAAGCGCGCTCTTAAGCAGTCTAAAACCTTCTATATCCTAAAGTTAATAATCTTCTGAAGTTCCTTATAGCATACAGCAATAAATAGCTTCTAGAGCCATCTTAGAAGCTTCTTTATATTCTTCTAAGTCCTTAAGAGCAGTAGTAGTTCTAAGTAATAAATTTTCTCAGATTGTGGAAAGGGTTCTAGAGGTGGTTTTAGTACTAAGCCCTCAAAAGTTTAGCTTCTGAGAGGTTTTTTAGATTCTAACTTTATTATCTTATAAAATATATAATAAAGTCCTTTGCTTTCCTCTATTGCCTTCTGTTTCTCTAGCATAAAAATAGCAAAAAAATATTTTCAATTTTATTTATTAGATATTATAACTTCCTCTACTATATTAATAAAGATATTAGAGAATATAGCAAATATACTTTTTAGATTGCTTCAAAAGCTACCCCCCTCATAAAAACAAGTTTAAGTGTAAATCTTCTTTATATAGGTATGCTTTTTCTATAGCTTAGAGGGTCCTTCTTATATATCACTAAGGTTAAGCTGTGCCTTAAGAAGAAGAGAGTCTTTATAAGTGTTATTTATTTCTATTAGTCTAAAGTCTGCTATACCTCTCAGCAGAAGCCCTATTCCACCAGTTCCTAATGCTTTATAAGATTTAGGTTTAGTAGTTATAGTGTCACTCCTTAAGCTTCTATCGCCTGCAGGCTCTAGGTTTTGCCTAGGAAGTTTACCCCTAAGATCCTAGCCTATTAGTTCAAAAGATACCTCAGGAGTGAGAAAGCTATGTTAAGTGTTCTTAAGCATAGTCTTCTGATTTTTCACACTTTGCAGCAACTATTATATTATAATTCCCTCATCAAAGATAAAGTTAATTTTATCTAGAATACTAAAGCTTATAAGTATAGTAGAGGCAGAAAGTAATTTCTCAATTTCTTCTATAATAGATCTCATAACTATAAGCTCTATAGCTTCCTCAGCATCCTATTTTAAATAGAACTTACTCTCATCAAATGTAATATTTTATGAGATAATAACTTTTCTAAGCTTTAAGATCTAAATCCTATAGAGATTATATATATTCAGTATATATCTTATAAGGTATTTAATATAGCCTTATAAGACCACCTTAAACTCTCTTCTCTCTATCTCTCTTTCTCTTTCTCTCTTAAAGATATACGCTCTACAACTATAAGCATATATCCCTCCCCAGTGAGGTTAAGTTTCCAGGCTCTATAGGATGCTGTAGGCTAATGCCTAAGCGTTAATATATTCTCTAAACCATTCTTCCTCTACTTTATTAGAGGACTTCTATTTTGTTAATACATAAAGACTTATATCATACAGAAAAATCCCTGTAAGCACTAATTCATCTTATAGCTTAATTAGAAGCCCTACTGCATAAAGCATCTATATGCCTTATATGATTACCTCTTTTCCTGCCTTTTCCCTTCTTCCTACTAGTTCTTTCATATGAAGCAGAGGAAGTTTAATATTGATACTATTCTTATAAGCCTACTGCTAATATTCAGTTATTCCTTAGATCGCAATAATAGATCTATTAATATCTTATTATATCTTATATATAAGGAGTCCTTTCTATTAAAAAACTTAGTTCTCAAAAGTTTAAAGCACTCAGAAGACTTTATAATAAGTTTTATTTATGAGGTAGAACCTAAAAAGCTTTCCTATATATTTATCCTTTATAACAAAAAGCTAAGAGGCTCCTAAGCAAGCTTCTAGGTAGTTAAATAGATCTTAAGAGATATGCTAATATAGGCGTCTACTCCTAGAGTCAGATAGTCCTTATGAGATAACTTATTATATATAAGTTATAGAATAATATTTGCATTCTAGTTAGGTTGGTCTTTTAATCTTCACCTCTTAAGTGTTTTATACTAAATGCTTAAGAGCTTTTTAGCTAAGGTGTCCAGCTTATAAGTGCTAGAGATATATATTATCTTCTTAGGTAGGCTTTAAGTAGTATAAAGGTTACCCTTAAGAGGTTGTAGCTACTAACTAAATAGTATTTATAACTCCTAAGTAGCTTATATTAATATAGATTTATAATAAAAGCAGAACAAAGTAATTAGAAATAGATTTATATTTAAAAAATAAGATATTATTAATATACTTAAGCTTTTAGAGTAGAATGCTAGCCTCTCTATAGCATATCTCATCAGTCCTTCTATTCAACTAGATGTTAGCACTCTTAAGAGAGGATTCTAAGATTATATTAGTTTTAAATCCCTTAATATAATAAATATTTATAAGAGTAAGATCCTCTGTAAGCTTCTCTTATAGTCTATAGAGTATATTTAGGAAGACCTTTATACTAACTCCTTAGACTATAAGAACTTAATTTCCTGCAGCAACTTTTTTTAGTCTCTTGAGATTCTTATAATCTTATAAGTAGGCTAGGTTGTTAATAACATAGTTTGAAGATGCAATATCATAAATAGTATAAAGCTACAGAAGGTCTTTTATCTCACTAGTTATATTAAAGACTGATCTAAGCTTGCCTCTTAGTTCCTTATAAGCAGATAGATCTAAGTTTAGCAGTTTTATGAAGATAGCAACTACTTTATTAGGGAAAGTTTCTCTTTCAGCAGTATATCCTTTTGCTCCTGCAATATTTTCTGATTTAATCTATCTCTTACTGATAAGGTCCTAATAGATTAATTTCTATTTCTTTAAGAATGCTTTAGTCTTAATATTATTCTAGATTTCAGCTGTCACTTATGGAGAATTCTAGCAAGAACACTTTCTGGTGAGTATAAGTTTAACTTTTATGCAATCTTTTAGGGACTATATATATCTTGCAGCTTGCTTCTCTCTAATAAATTCTCAGCATAAGCACTCTTTAGCCTCCTTAGGTGTTTCTAAATCTTAAGACTTCTTATCCTTATTTGATTTGCTTTTAGATTTTATGCCTTTTAAGTTTAAGCCTAAAGCTTAAGAGTTGTTTAGTTAGCTTCTAATTATTGCAAACAACTTATTAACCTTTATTTTCTTCTAATAAGCATTTAAATAGATAATACTAAAGAGGATTTTTATATAATATATAATATCTAGAATTAGTTTGAATATTTCTTTATAAGCAATAAGCTCTTAGATCTATCGCTTAGCCTACTTAGGAGTAATTTAGACTTCTACAGCTTAAAAGAAAGTTTTTACTGCAAAAGCTCTATAGACGTTAAAGATCTTATAAGTTAATGCTTAGTAATAACAATCTGTTTATTAGTTATAGAAGTCTATTAGGTTTATAGTTATATAAGCAGCCTTATAAAGAATAGCTATATAATTCTCCTATATAATAGTCTTTATAGCTAACTTGCTCTTTGCAAACTATTCCTTAAGAAGTCTAACTACTATCTAGAGAGAAAACAAATTCTTACTTAAAATGTCTAAAGTAGTGGAGCTTATGAGGGATTACAGAATTAAAGAGGCCTGTGAGAGATCTATGCTTTTATCTATCTCAGAAGTATTTAGTTCTTCTAAATTAGTTCTAGTGAGAAGCTTATATCCTAAGACGCTTATAGATAAAGTACTAGCCTTATCTATCTTATTTGAGATCTAAAGCTGAATTATACTTATAAGTTTAATATTAATGCTTATAAATAGCTAGTTCTAAATATATCTCAGGAGTTATTCCTTAGTTTTCCAGTTATCTCAGGCTTCTGTAGCAGAAATGCTCTATTATTTAATAAACATTCTATATCTAACTTAGAAAAAGAGGTCCTCAAGCTTTATAGCTTTTAGCTTAGTCAGCTTAAGAGGGGCTTAACTTTAGGTTAGCATAAGAGTATTAGGAACTTATGTAATGTTATTCTCACTAATAGGTTGCTACTGAAGATTAGTGTTACATCCTAGAGAGTCTGCTTATCTATACTTAATTACCTACTTAGAGATTTATTTATTATAAACCTCTCTGCTCTGCTTATTGAGGAGTATGAGATACTCCTTAGGAGAAGGTATATTGATCTTGTTCCTGCTCCTAAAGTTGAGCGCCTTAGGTCTATCTAGGTTAATATATTCCTAGATATTATAAGTAATGCAAGTGACCTTAAGGTAGTTAAACCAGACTGGCTAGTTTTTATAAGTCTTCAACTTAATCTGTGTAGCTTTAAGGCGTAAGTTTATTTCAGAAGTTTTTCTAGAAGAGTGAGATATCTTATAAGTTATAAAAATTAGTTATAGAAGTATAGAAAGAGAAGAAGGAGATCTACTCACTCTATAAGATATTCTAGTAGTAATAAAAAGGTTAAATTGAAGTTCTAATAAGCTAGGCTTATAACTGCTGAAAGCCAGCAGTTAGAGGAGACCTAAAGAGTTTATAAAAAGGTATGTATTGCTCAAGAGGAGTTTACCTTCATAAGCATCTTTAAATTATAAGCTCGCGAGGCCTATGCTAGTCATGTGACCTGCTCCCTCAGTGAGGCTCACTGAGGGGCTGCGCGAGGCAGGGAGCGTATTGTGAGGTAGATTGCCACACTAGTAAAATATTATGATTTAAAGTGATTTTAATAGTTTGTTATATAATCTAGTAGAATATTCAAATAGAGGAGAAAATGTAGATATCAATAGATATATATATTAATATATATGTGATAAGCTAGAAGGCTAGAAGAAGTAGGGGAAAAGGTAGGTATATATAGATCGATTTCTCTTAAGTATATATATATATATTATAGCTATTTTTAGCGTCTCAATAAGCGCATAAGTCGCTTAGTAATGTGATTACTAAGGATTACTAATCCTTAGTAAGCAATTAATCTACTATAGCAATATTATAACCTTAGAGTGAAAGTCTAATATTCCTTTAGAAGTATATTAATCCTTAACCTTATATAGGGTCCGTGCGTATAACCTATATATCATTATACGTCGAACTAAATAAGGAGTTCAAAAATAATATTTATAAATTCATATCTCTTAAGTGCATAAAGTTATTACACTTTAAAGATATAATATTTATTTATTAAATATTTATTCTTTTCTTCCTTATATATAAAGGTATAAGTATAATATATTCTATATAGAAGTTATTAAAACCCTCTTTTATAATATAATAGATTGCTTAATATTTTAGCTGCAGTGCTAGTGTTAATATAGTATTAAATATAGCAGCTAGTGCTAGTAATAGTAGCAACTTAAGCTTATTAGTATTAATATTATTATTAATATCTTTAAACTAGCTAACTGATTTAATGCTTATTATAATACTATTGCTATCTTTATTAATAAAGTTATTAATATTATTATTAACTTTTAAGTTAAAGTTATTATTATTATTTATATTACTAAATAACTCTTTAATATTAAAATAACTAAAAGACCTCACTATATATTTAATATAATCTTAAGCTTCTTTTAATAATAGTATAAAGTTAAAATCAATTTACTACTTCAGCTTAAATAGCTTAAACTATTATAAATCTTTTAAGTTAAATACTATATAGTTATAAATCTTATTAATATAAATAAGCTACTACTTAAAATTCAGTCTCTTTATATATCTATTAATCTATTAATATTTTATAGCATTATACTCTATATATACTTACTTCTCTTACTGCTAAACCTCTTTTTTTATAGTAATATATTACTGCTTAAGCTTCTTCTATAAAGCTTTTATTACTTACTTCTTATAATGCTCTTTAATCTCTATAAAAGTTATATTTATTATAAACAAATAAGCTAGTTTAATATCTCACTAAGTTTATTTCTTATACTGCTATATCTCTATATACTTATTCTAATTAATAATATGCTCTTAACCTCTCTTATAATATAAATTACCTTTACTAATTACAGCTTTAATCACTTTATAACCTTTTTAAATAGAAAAGCTTTATTCAGCAATATACTGTTACTTAATAGCATCTACTTATAGCATAACTCTCTCAAACCTATTATTATCTAATAAATAACTTAAGAAATAGCTAAATATATCAACTTAAGCTAACTATATATATTTAACTAATTGAAAAAGTACTATATTATCTCTAATTAGCTAGATATCTAACTTTTTAAACCCTATTATAATATTTAAATAAATAAATATAATATCTATTATCTGCTAAAACCTATTAATAAAGTCTCTATAAGTAAAAGTGAGATTGCTACTTTATATAAACTTTTATAACACTATCTAATAAGCCTTTTTAAATAGCTAGAAAACTCCTATATTTATAAGTTAAAATAGATATATAGTATAAAAAAAGAAAAATCTAATAATAATATTAAAATTAATATAGTATTTTATAAAGTTTATATTAATATAACTAGAGAAGCTATTAAAAAAGAGTAAATAATATAGCACTATATTAGATTCAGCTTAAAAAGTCTAATATAACTTAGCCTAAATACTTAATATTATCTTATATATCTTAAGCTTATTAAAGCAGCCTCTATATATATTAATATTAAACTATAACTCCATTATATATCTAAATTACTAAAACTTTACTAACTGATTAAATAAATATATATTAAAATGCTTAATATAATCTATTATAATCTTTTAATTAGAGACAGTAATAAAAAACTATATAAAATAGATATCTTTCTTAATATTATAATTAACTTAAGTAGTAACTAGCTATATCTTAAAGATAAAATATATTAGAATAATATCTCTAATAGCATTACTAATATTAATAAAAATATATAACTTTCTATTAGCTAAATTAATAACTTCTTATAGTTTATTTTGCTTCTATTATCTTTAAAATAAAATAATATATATATAGCTGCTAAAACAGCTAATATAGCAACTAAACTTATTAGTATTCTATATCTCAAAAAGCTTAAATTTATAATCTTAAACTACAGCTTTATATTAATTAAAGAAGTATTAAATTAATATTAAGTTAAATTTAGCATTTTTTTAATAAATCTTAATAAATTTAATTCTTAATCTTTTTTAAAACTCTAAGTAATTAGCTTTTTAAAACCTTATAAAATGCTTTAAAACTAAGCTTATATTTCAGCTAGCTTAAAAAGTATTAGCTATCTTTTTAATAATAAGAAAGATTATTAAAAAGCTAGTAATATTAAGCTATATTATAAATACTACTAAAGCTAAGTTTTTAGCCTCTATTAACACCTTCAGCTAGCTACTCTCTTAAAGCAGTATAAAAAAGTTATAGCTAGCTTTAAAAGCTTTTAGATATTTCCCTACTGCTATATAAGATATTTTATAATTAGCAGCAATAGCTTATATTAACAGCATAGCAGCTAGAAGCTTTTTTAAGTATTTCAGCTAGAAAGCCTATTAATATAAAGCATATAACGCCTATACAGCCTATTTAGCAAATATTAAGTTAGCATCACTCTAGCAAAATATCTTAGCAGTAAAGCTTAAAAGCAGTAATTAAAAAAAGAGTAGTTTTAGGTTATAGTATAGTCTTAAAAAAGTTATATTTTAGTGGTAAAAGGTTAAAAACGCAACTTTTATGCAACTGGGTGGAAACCCCCTTTTTTGCGTGGAAACCCTGTTTTTTCGCCCTCTATGTGAGTAGGGGGTGTTTTGCGCTTGACGTGGCTGACTAACGCCTCTGGGTATACTCGGAACTAACAGAGCGGAGCGAGAGAAGAGAAAGCAAACATTGGCACCGGCCCAGGCTGACAGGAAATGGGTAAGAAGACGATGGGCGCATTTGCACTTTCCCATCCGGGTTACAGGTCCAGTACCTTACCGCTGGAACCTCAGGCAGGTATCGATCCAATAGTACGTATCGGAACTTTAAGGCACCGGCCTGCCTAAGCCATCTCAGGAAGGCGCAACCCGACCCGACCTCACCTCGATCCAAGTGTGAGGTGAGGTGAGGTGAGGTGAGTTGAGGCTGGGACCTGCCTCGCGAATAGAAGAATAGTAGAAGGCGCATAGAACAACTGGAGCGGCGGGAAGGGCAAGAACGGAACAGGAACACCCAACAGCACCGACGATGGAAATGGAAGGGGAGGAGCCGATGCGGGAAGCTGGAACCAGTTTCCTCGCCTCGCCTCGCCAGCCGATGCTTTGCTTTGGCGAGAGATGAAGAAAAAATTCTTCCATGGGTTTCTCTCTTGTGCAGCAGCGGCAGCGGCAGCGGCAGCGGCAGCAACAACACAACGTGCATCGTCACCTCGCCATTGACAAGTCACGTCCCTTCCCCGTCTTGCCTCCGTCCCCATCTGCGAGCTCCTCTCCATTCCCAAGGGATTCCTGTCTCCTGGCAGCTGCGTCGCTACGGCGCAGCCCTTTCTTCCTGCACCATTCTGCCCCTCTATTCGTACATCTCTCTCTCTTTCTCCTCTCCCCGCCGTCTTAGCTTCAAATGAATGCTTCAATGGATTGTGGGATCAGGGTCGCCCGTCGGCCGGCGCACCCAGGCAATCGGCCACAGGATACCGCATACCTACAGCGTACAGGATACCGCATACCTACAGCGTACAGGATACCGCATACCACCGCATACAACCTGGAAGACAAGAGTCGACAACCGCACACCTGGACCACACAGGACACAGCATCGCGTCCGAAGGGCCCGCAAACCGCTCCGCAATATGTTCAACTTGTTGCCCGCTCTGCACCTCAGTGTCCCCTCCCGCACCACCGCCAAACTAACTCACCTCAGCACGCTACGGAGCAGATCCTCGCTCTAATTAAAGTGCCTTCCCACCGACACCGAGAGACTGACTCCAGCCTGCACTCTAATCACGGGGTCAAAGCTCGCCATTGTCGTTCGATTATTCCATATTGAACTCTGTCCGACGGAGACTCGGCCACTGACGGCCGCTACGGCACGGCGTCTACGGTCTTGTCTCGCTTGCCCATGCTCCCTCCCAATTCCCAAGTCTATTCCCGACGAACCCCCAACGCAACGACCACGACCCCGACCGCTGATCCTGGCACATTTCCTCCCCTCGACATCCTGGCCTAGTTTCCGATGGCTGTCGACAGCCCCAGTTCCTCCAGCCCAGAAGCAGCCAATGCAAGCCAGCCAGCCAGCCCAGCGCGGCGCATTGCAGTGACAACTCGACACGACGCGATGACAACGCAAAAATACTCTGCGCCTACGCCTGCGTCCACCCTGCCAGAGAGACACAGAGCAGAGCTTTCGAGGGAGACTCAAGCCGGCCGAGAGAGGTTTCAGGTTCCAATGACGCGGATCCTGCCCTTGACTCGACCAACGAAAGCTCTCCCAACTTCTTGCAAGAGCAGATCAATGCATCGCCAGCAACAGCCTGCCTTGCCTCGCCTTGCCTTAACTTCCAGGTTGCTTGAAGGAGTCAATACCTACCTGCTGTCTGTCAGATCTCTCATCCTGACCGCGCTCCACCGAGCCGGCCATGTGTCTCTGCCCAAGGGCAATACCAATCATGCAGAGCTCAGGCACTTGCGACAGATTCTCCGACCTACCCAGTTGTAGCAGCCAACCTAGCGGCTGCACACCGCAGGCGTCTCCGTGGTTGGTTGTTGGTCGGACGGAATGGATCGAGAAAAGAACAGACGCATTGAACCCACCGGCCGATCCCTTCTGCCCATTCAACATCCACCGCACTCCCACGGCACGGCATTTGGGACGAGGCGACGACGAGACGACAGATCTTCCGGCACCGCCTAAACCTTCATCTATCCCTCTGACTGGTCAACTGCTGCTTGCCAGTGCCGTCCGTCACACACCGTCACCTCAAACATGGCAACCATCATCTTCATCATCATCACCGCCCTTCACCGCACCATCGGCCGTGATCCATCCCACCCTCCGTGAACAAGATTCCGCCCACAAGATCAGGCACACTGGCCTTGGTACCTACGCCGCTTGCTACTGCTCGGGCGACTCACACGCTCCCAACACGCACCACGCCCGCCGCAGTCGACAGTCTCCGGAGAAGCTGAGCTCAGAGGAGTCAATCGTCTTTCCGAATCAGGCCGCCTGCATATGCACCAGACAGGCCTCAGAAGCGTGACCCTCTCTGCTAGAACCCACCATGATATCATGGTACAGCCAGCCTCTGCTACGCACTGCTCAGCACCACTGTTCCGACACATACGAACAAGTACCGGCCAACATTGACTCGTTTTGTGCCCGAAATGGAGCGCGCTACCACCGCGATTCCGCGAACCGAATCCTCGACGCTGGAGATTTTCAGCAAATCGAGACAAATCAAGACATGGCAACTTCAAAGTCCTTGACCCTCACCTTCGACCCTTTCTCCGAGTCCCGCTCGCTACCTCTGCCTCTGGAGTCGCCATCTCCTCTTTCCCCCACACTTCCTCGACACGACGCGACACGATACGATGCAACCTCCTTGTCTTACACCGTCAACGTTGTTCGCTTCGCCGTCTTTGGTCACGTCGTCCGTCGTTCAATGGCCCAAGAGACGCCGCAGCGCCGAACCATCCCTGTGGCGATGGCGCGACAGCCTCATCGTGGTCCTTGATGCGGATACTACCTGTCTTCCCTACGCATGTGACCCATGAGTCGTGATTCAGGGTCGGCCATGTCCTCATCTCTCTCATGTCTGCATCTCATCATCATGGTTGAGCAGGGCTCATCTCGCCGTGCACGCATCGCATCCATGCCCCATCGACATGCCATGTCTCTTTCTAACTTGAACCAAGCACTGCACCGCGCGCTATTCGTACCCTCACCCTCCTCCTCACCTTGACCTCTCCCACTTTCGGTGGAGTCTCCGCGCTGCAACGCTCTTTCGAGCATGACTTGGATTGGGGGGTGCGCACAGTCCATCTTCTGGCTAAGATGATCCTTGTTAATAACAGAAGAAATTCTACGACGGCGAATCACAATGCCTCTTGACATCGTGGGGAGGTGTCGTGCGGGTAGCGACCTAGGGTACATGACGGTACCTCCTGTCACTGGCAGGGGTGGTCGGCCACTCGACGCTAGCAACGACCAGGGCTGATGGATGGCAAGGGTACGGACTGGAGACGACCGGAGGCAGAGAGGGGCCTGAGGAAGAGGAGCGGGCTGGTCGCAGGAGCAAACAGGACAATGACCAGAGGCATCCATCGTGTCTCCTTCGCTCACTTGCTCGCTCGCCCGACTCGACCCTCTCTCACTCGACAGATCAGAAGAGGCACCGCAACGCATCGTACCGCACCACTGCATCGCAAGTGGGGAGATGTTGCCAAGGTCCCAAAAATCCACAGTGCTCATCCACCATCGACGACAGCCAAGCTGACAGCAATTCCGCTATGCTTTTGCTCCCTCTTTTTTCTTGTCCCATATACAGCTACTACCGGGCTGGCACTGGACTTTTTTATTAGCATCATCTACCTCACGGCACCGACGGCACAACAGCACCTGTCTGGTCTGGGGGCGGAGGAGCAGACGGGGTGGGCTGCTCTTGGCACAGCCGGTACGACGTGAGACCTCACCTCACATCCCACACCGTTCTTATCCGCCCATGTCCATCTACTATGTATCGTATGGGAAACAATACTCCCCTCCAACTCGCCGTCGTGCACACCTTGCATGTGGGGAGCTAAGGTGCTAGGGGACCTTTAGTGCGTGTGGGAGAAACATCGATTCTCTGCACGTAGTCCTCGCTCCTCCAGACAGACCCTGTCGAGACTTCCCACCCACTAGCAGCGCAGCTATCTGCAGATATGTATGTGCATATCCCGCCCCTCGAAAGCGGCTGGCCCATGTCCTGTCGTCCAACGACCCTCATCCTCTCTCTCCCACCTTGTCTCGACGGCAAGCTGGTTTCCAAATAAGACCCAGCGATCATCTCTCCACCCTCTTCAGCCCCTCCATTCCACGACGGCTCCTCAGTGATCAGCCTTTCTCTTCTTCTTGAGCGGTCCGCCACGGTCTTGATCTTCAACAACTTCGCCGACCTCGATATCCTGCCGTCTGTTGGTCTGCCCCCTCGAATCCAAGTCTAGTCCGTTGTCGACTTGGTAGGCCACTTCTGCCATCTGCCTCCCCACCTCGTCTCCGAGGATATCCTATGGCCTTCTGGTCTTGATATCTGACTGGACTGCCCGGCTCCCGATTACCCGCCACCGCTTCGTCTGTCCACATAACGGCCGACTGGCACCGCATCCTTTATTTTGGTCCTTTCCGTGTTGGCATGGTCTCGTTATTGACGAGCCATGGATTCGAATGTGTTGCCAGTTGTGTCGGATGAGGGAGATATCTCTTGGTCGGATAACCACAGCAATTCTTCAGACGACAACATGAACGACAACATGCTCTACCCAAACTCGCCTCCCTCCCAAGCTGCGGCTTGGATGAACGCCACCACTACTCACTCGCACACCGGTCAGCTGTCTCCCATCAGCACCGGCATGGACAACGCAACGATGGACCATTCTTGCGCCCCGACAATGGTACACTCCGCATCCTCGTCTTGCACTGATTCCTGGAGCACCGCCCACGCTGATGCCTTCGACGGAGACGACGCTGACAACGATGTCGTATGGGAACAGGGCTCGGACGACATCCTTACCGTACCCAAACTCGAACCACTTGACGATGATTTCAAGTTAGATGATGTAAAGGAAGCACCGCTCAACACAGCAGAGTCCTCGTTGATCTCACCTACCACTACCCAACCGAAGCAGAAGCGACCTAGAGGTCGACCCCGCAAGCACCCGTTGGCGCCCGTCGTGAACCCAAGCAAGGTTACTAAGGGAAGATCCAAGACCGGGTGCATTACTTGTCGAAGGAGAAAGAAGAAGTGTGACGAAGCCAAGCCAAGATGTGAGTAAACCGGTCGACACGTTGGAGGGCTAGCTAACGTCATGGCAGGCATGAACTGCGAAAAGAACGCCGTCGTCTGCGAGGGCTACCACGAGAAGAAGCTCTGGAGAAGCGGGAAGGAGAAGGCTTGTGATGGTGAGTGAAACTGATTGCCCTGGCTTTTATCGGCACTAACAACCCCAAAGATCGCATCGAAGACTCGGTCGTTTTCACTATGCAGCCCCTGTTCAACGGCGTCGACACCACTGAAGACAAGATCTTCTGGAGACACTACGGCGTTCACCTCAGTAATGTTCTCACTGTCGAGGGCGAGGCAAAGAACGCCTTCAAAGACATTATTTTACCACTGGCAAACCTCCACCAAGGTGTGATGCATTCGGTTCTTGCCATGAGCAGCAAGCACATCGACTTCGATACGCCCTATGGTGTCAAGTTGCTCCAGCAAAACCCAACAACCAGCCGCGAGGCACTCCAGGAAAGATCTGACTATCACCATAACAAGGCGATGGAATCATTTTATGCTGATATCCGTCGATCCGAGGAGGAGAACGCTGATGGGCAGACCATATCCACTGCTCGTTTCGCCCAGATGCTCTGTCTTCTGGTCACCACCCTGATTGAAGGCAACCCTCATGGTGAACACAGGGTTCATCTCCGAGGGTATAAGGAGCTCATCCAGCAGACGCCCCCGGAAGACACGGTTTTTCTCAGCTTCATCCAGGAGTTCTTCCAATATCATATCTACGCCGACGAGCTGTTGTGGCATCCTGCTATGGACGGTCCTCGTCTTGCTTCCGAGGACTGGAGTCCCTTGGTTCCCATCGAGTCCCCTCGGCTCTTGGGTGTCGCCGATGGTCTTTTCCAATACCTTTGCCACATCACTACACTGAGGAACGCCATTCGTGAGAGTGTTTACCGAGGATCTGAGACGGTTGTGAACTACCACATCTTGTACCGGGCACAAGAGATTCAGGAGGCCATCGAGCAGTGGATGCCCATGTGGCCACCAGGCGACAGCAGGCACCGCGTAGGACATGTCTACAAGCACATGATGTTTTTGCATCTGTTCCGCACCATTTACCCACCCACATCGGCTGAGAGGAGACCGTCCGTGTTTTCCGTGGCAACTTCGATTGCCACGTCGACCTCATCGTCTTCTTCTCGCCGCCACTCGCAGATCTCGCGTCCATCGACCGCGACGAGCTGTGCGTCGTCCCCTGGTCTCAGGCCTTCGACTGCGGCAGGATTCCCCTTGAGCATGCATCTCAAGCGTGATCCCAACTCTCGAGGTCCCTCCAGGACGAGCTCGATGCACGAGTCTGACGCCGGCTCTTCGAGCTGTGCCGTCATCGACGAGCAGCGTCCTGCGTCCCCGCCACCCATCCGTCGCCCTCCTCAGCACGATAACCGCATCACTTCTGCGGTTGAAGAGTCTTTGAAAATCATGGAGGGCTTCAAGCCTTCTGATCCTGCCTTGACTCTACTGCTGATGCCTTGTCTCGTCATCGGAGCGACCTGTTTTGATCCCGCACAGCAGGAGCGAGTCCGAACTGTGGTCCGATCTATCCGTGGCTATACTGGTCTTCGCAATTGCGATCGGGTTCTCGACGTGCTCGAGGAGCTCTGGCGTCTCATGGACTTTGGCGACTGGCTTTCAGTTTGGGATTGGCAGACCGTCGCAAGAAATCAAGGCCTCGACTTCTTGTGCACTTGAGCCTCTCACCAGACAAGGACTACTACACTCAACCTCATTGCTACCCATCATCTCTCGCTCACCCTCGGGCACATGCCCTGCTCGTATTGCTTTTCCGCCGGTATACCCGTGTGCTGTATTCTCTCGCTATTTCTTCCTCAGTACTTTCATACCATCTACCTGGGTCGGCATTCTTGAGGTTGGAGTTATCGGACGAGGCATGTAACGGAGACGACATCATGTACAGGGGGGTCACTGCATTCCACGCTTCATTCAATGGATGGCAGCCGAGAGACCAGATTTCAACGGTCGGAACTTGCGGAAAGCATCGGGTTCGGTACTCTTTTGCGTGTCAGCTTGGTTGGACTTGGTTATCTTCGGCGGCTTGTTGCTTCAATTGGCGTTTCTGTGTTTTACTGCAACTTGGGAGGGTGGCTCTTTTTTCCACAGTCGGCATATCGTTTTCCACTGTTTTTTCATTTTTTTTTTTTTTTTTTTCTCTTTTTGGGTAATTGGGATAACAGGCAGGGGATCAGGGGATCGATCTATGGGTGGGCGGCTCGGACAGTGTCCGAATCTGATTTTATTGCACACATCTGTTAGCACATTTGCAAGGAGGACTCCAAGGCAATTGCGTCGTGGGTTCCTCGATGAGCAGGCCCGCGATGCAGATTCAATACACAAGCCGCGCGCAGGATTTTTACTGCGCGCCTGTCCTCGACACAACTATTCGCCAATTGCCCTATCACAGTGCCGTGATTACATGCACGTGGCCCATGTTTGCCTGTCATTGAAGGGGGGTTCCATCTGCAGATTACCGACTCATTGATGGGCATTCAGTCAAACGTCTCAGGTGGCCGTCTGCCGCGAGGAGGGAACCGAACCGGGGGGCGCAGAATCTCCGCGCGAAGAGACAGACCCTGGGGGGCGGACGGCACGTATCGCGACGTTGGAAGACGACGAGCCTCACTCAATCGGGCCGGTAGGCCGTTCGTGCATGTCCCGCGGCTTGTGCAAGAATGGGCAGATACGGACCTTGCGGCATCTCGGGTCTGTTGAGGAGGGCGGGTGCTGGGTGGCCCAGCAAGACAACGGACGGTAACGAGATGTCAAAACACGGTCGTGAGTTAAGCATCTCTCTCGTACGACGGACGCAGAAGGGACCTCGAAGGGCGAAGCTCTCCATTGTGCTAATGCGCGTCTGTGTGAGCCGACTTTCCACCGAGCTTTCTGCGTGTCTCCCTCGGTCTCCGTCTGCGTGTCTTCCGTCCGTCCCTGTCTCTCTGACTTTACCGCTGTCGCTATCTCCGAATTTGTGTCTATCGCTGTCCCCGACGCTCTTTGCCTCTGTCTCTCACGGATCCCCTCCTCCTTTACTCTGCGTCTCGCATCTGCGGGATTGATTGCGATCGATTCTTGTTCGGGGGACGTACAGGCTGCAGACTCCGCTATGGAGCGAAACCATGCGATACATACAGTTACTACTGCTACGGATACCTACCTAGCCTGCTTGCCTCACTCCTCTATCGTACAGCTCCAGCAAGTAGAGACTGGAGAGTCCCAGTCCCAGTCCAGTGTCCAGGGTCTAGCTATTATTTGCTTCTGTGGATGTGGCTCCACTCTGAGATTGGGGGGGGAAGGGGAGGGGGGATTGGAGAGATTCTGCAGGCGGACGGGGCACTTTTTTTTCCCTTCCTGAACCCCGAATTTAAAATCGCCTGCGCTGCACCGCAGCCTGTGTGTGGTTCTTTGCTGCAGCCAGGGGTGCTTGTTCGTTTTCTTGTCTAGGTTTCTCTTACTTTTTACTGGTTTACTCGAGCTGGGGAGGGGGGATACGGACGGAGTAGGGACAAGGGATGAAAGTGCGTGCTTTTTTTTTCTGCTTTCTCTCTTCGCGTATGTATGCGTGTCTTTTGGATGGATGGGTAGCCGATGGGCGTGGCCCCCAATCTTGCTTGGCCGTTGGCGAGCTGTTCGTGATGCACAGGCGATGGGGAGTGGGCACGAATCGCATTGCGGATCGGGAGAGATGAAGAACACTCTCTCTCGCGTCGTGTTCGACCCCGGCGTTGCGGGATGGGGGGAGACGGGGACGGAGTGCACTCCGCAGAACCAGCTCGTCTGGGGACACTTGGTACGGGTAGAGCTAGCTCTAAGCTCGGTCTCGCTGAAGAATCAGTCCCCAGGGTGGGAAGACGCGGGATGGCGCAGGCTGGGCGGGCGGACGGGTTCAGATCTGTCTGGTTTCCGTTTGCCACTGGCGAGATGCTAAGACTGGTTCTATCGCGGTCTCGGCCTTGGTGGTGACGGCCTTCAGCGAGCGGGTGACGGGTGGTTGAGGGGATCTTCCCTCTCGCTCTGCCGGCCGGACAGGACAGGGATCGGGAATCTGCGCCATCTTGATCTGAGGTGTGGCATGCGAGATGGAGCTCGTGATTGGGGGGATGCGAGTGGGCAAGGTTTGAGGGTACATGAGACAGTCTGAACCACGTCTTGAGCCCATCTCTCGCTGAAATTCTTCCAAGATTTTGTTCGACGTGGTTGGTGTACTTTTACTTCGTGGCTCCCGGGATTTGTCAAGGGCACGTTGAAGGATGGGAGAGGGTTACAGTGGCATACAATGCTGCGACATAGGAAATCTCTGATTTGTCGGTGACTATCGATCGGGATCGTACATGGGGTGTCCTCGCGGCGTGCTGGAAATGCAACATCATCGCCCAAACACCGCCCCTGCTGCCCCCGTCTTGGGGGTGGAAAAATCTATCTTACAAGTTTTTGGAAATATCGTGATGGATGATGAGCAGGTTTGGCACGTCAGTGCGGTGGCTTTGACGCTCTGCCGTCCCCGACTCATCTAATCTCATCTCATCTTTCTCTCTCTATCTCTCTCCCAAGCCACTTTGATCGATCATCGTCGGAACTCTGTCCGATCTCAGGGACATGCCCTGGACGACGGCGGTGGTTCCATGAACCAAGCCCGCGATCTCCAATCCTCGGGACAGGGGGGAGAAGAGGGAGCTCAGCCTCAATGGATCCCACAAGCATGTGCCCATCCCCCAAATCTGTTTTGGAGAGAAAAGCTTCATCAAACGTACATGCCGCGGTCTTCGCCCTCGATGAGCTTGACCACGACACCGTTCTTGCCGTCGCGCTTGATCTCGTACTTGCCGCCGAGGACAAGGTCCTTGGCGACGAGCTCCCGCGTGCGGCCGAGGGACTCGATGTCGCCGATGCGGACGATGGTCTTCTCGAGGTGGTCGCGGAAGCCCTCCTCGGCACAGATCTCCTTGAAGGCGCGGTGCATCGGGACGGAGGAGGCGCGGACCTGGGCGTCGGCGGCGATGGAGAAGAGGTTGAGGCGGTCCATGTTGCGGATGAAGTCGGCGCGGGTCATGATCTGCTGCGCCTTGTGCATGGGGAACGACGGCATGATGTGGCCGCGCTCCGGGTCGTAGAGGGTGTCCATCTCTTCCTCTTCGTCGACGAGGGCTTGGGCTAGGACCATGGCGCCGGACTGTGGGTGCCTGTTAGTTGGTGCGCAAGAGAAAGAGAGAGACAGAGAAGACTTACAGCCCACTTTTGCTGGTCCATGACATCGTCGTCCATCTCGGCGCCGAGGATCCAGCACTGGTTAAGGAACCACGTCTTCTCGACCGCGCAGATGGAATTGCACGTAGCAATCATATCCTTGCTCTTGGCAACGCGGTTGAGGAAGGACAGGCGGCCGCCGACGAGATCGTACACCTCCTCGAGCTTGCTCTGCTCGAGCTGCTCGCCAAAGTACTTCACGCGGTACTTCCACAGGGCGTTGATGGCCTGCTTCTTGGGGAGGTCGCGCACCGACATGACCTCCATGCGGGTGGCCAGCTGCTTGAGGCGCTCGTAGACCCAGTAGTCGTCGGTGTTGAAGACCATGGTGACGAGGTTGGCGGCGGCCCACTGCTCGGCGCGCTGCTGGAGCAGCTCGATGAGGTCCTTGCCGTCCTCGTCGTCGCGGATGAGGTGCATCTGGTTGATGATGACGACGAGGGGCTTCTTGCGGGTGGCGCGGTTCTTGAGGGCGACCTTTTCGAGCTTGTTGAGGGCGCGCTCGATGTCGAGCAGGGCGGTGGTGTCGCGGGGCCCGCGCTCGGAGAAGTAGCCGCCGATGTAGTCCTCGTGGAACTCGAAGTCGAGGGCCTTGCCGAGGCGGATGCGGACGATCTCGAGGTCGGCGTGGGCCTCGAACATGGCGACGCCGTCGCCGTCGATCTTGCGCATGGCCTCGATGAGCATGCTGCTCTTGCCGGTGCCCTTCTCGCCGAGGATGAGGAAGTAGTGGCCGACCTCGGAGCCGTCGACGATCTTGTCGATGCGGGCCTGCTCGGGGCGCTGGACCCAGCGGTCGTCGGCCTCGGCGGCGGACTGGGGCACCTCCTTGCCGATGGCGGCGAGCTCGAGGACGGGGTCGCCCGGGGTGAAGGCGCGCGTCATCTTCTTGAGGACGACGCGCTTGTAGGTCTTGTGGTAGGCGTAGCCGGCGATGGCGAAGCCGGCGGCGAGGACGAGGATGGAGGCGAAGGAGGTCGCGGCGGACTCGAGCATCTTTTTAGGGATGGAGTCGCCGCCGCCATGTTGGGGTGTCTCCTTGGGGGGTTCTTGAGAGGTGGGTTTTGTGTCTGGTGAGGTTAGTTCTGGTCCTGCCTGGTGAAGTGAGGCTGATGAGAGAGCATGAAGTCTTCGCTTGAAGTACTTGGTTCGTTCATGAACTGTCTACGGCACCCATCTCTTGATGTTCATACTATTCATGCATGAGGATGCAAGGCATGAGCTCGTCGAGATGTCCGGCTGCGATATTCATCCCGCGATGGGCCTCGTCATGCTGAGCATGGGTGAGAGCATGGCAGCCTGATGCGATGTGTACGGCATGCGCATGCAAAGACGGCCGGATCTGTCAGACATCTTGGCTTGCAGCTGAGAAACGCCAACCGAGTGAGATCCCTGCCTCTGCATCCCTCAAAAGAGAGAACAGCGTCAGACGGCCGATGCCCAGCCAGCCTCGCGGATCAACAAGTCGGGGGTTCTTCATCATCGCACCATCAATCACATGCACGGCACCAGATCGAGCAGAACGGATTGAATGGCGGCCACCAATCATACGCAGACGAAGTGAGAGAATCGGAAGATACGCGCACCAACGTACCGGACCTTCGTGAGGGATATGTGGAGAAGCAGCTCCGCGCCGGTGCCGTGTTTGCCGTTGCCGTCGCTGCCGATGCTTGGAAGTAATGCGGGTGAGAGTGTGCTGCGTGTGCTTGTGCTGCTGACGCCGACAGCAGCCCCCAAGCACCACGCGTCCCGGTCCACCGGGCCCGAGAGGGTCGCAGCAGCAGCAGCCGACCACCCTTGCTCACCGAAGCCATGGTTGGGATCTGACGGGCATGCAGGGCCAGCTGCGGGCTCGTTCTGGTGGTGATGTGTGTTTTTGGAGGTGAGGATTAGAGTTGGCGACGGAGGGGGGAGGGCGGCGCCAAGTTTGGGTGACGGAGAAATAAATGAACGGGCAGAGAAGGGAAGGAAGGGACGGAGAGGGCGGAACAGACCAGCGTCGGGTGCGAGATTTTGATTGTTATGGATCAAACAGATAGACGCAAGCACTGACTGACTGATTGACTGGCGCAACGCAACGCAACGCAACGCAACACTGCACGAGCACACGCACACACAGAGAAAACAAAACAAAGGGGAGAAAAAAAGGGAAACGTCACCCAATTCGCATTCAAGCCACAGTGACACGGCGGGAGGGGAGGGAGCCCTCCTCGTCCCTTCCCTCGCAATTTGAGACTAGAGATGGCTTCTCTGTCCTGATTCCTTGGCACGACCCATGCTCTGCTGAAATCTGCTGAAATCTGCTGAAATCTGCTGCAAGAACCGGTCGTCTGCTGTGGCGCACCGACCGATGCCAAGACTTTGGGCCAATTGAAAGGCGGTCAGCGGGAAAGGGAGGTGGCTGATGCCCTGATTGGGACGGTGCACTGCTCCACTCTTTTGGCAGTCAGTCACTGCAGTGTGTTCCGGATTCAGGCTGCTGTGGGGCACTCAACACTGGACACTTGCTGAGGTCACTGAGGTGTTGCTCGGACGATGTCGACGATGGCTTCACAGACGTCGGAAATCTCCAAATAACTACACAAGCCATGAGTTGATACCAAAGGTAAAGTTAAATAGAGAATTTCTCGGTTTATATGATTTTTGTCATTCAGACTGGCCTCAAATTGTTGAAAGTTGCGTGTCAACTGGAATGACGGTTCTCCAATAAGATGACAATATAAAACCGCTTAAAAAAGTATATTAGCCCGAAAATTGCCATATGAATGTGTTTTCAACTCAAAAAAACAGGTTAACTGACAGGATCACTGATTCAGACCATTTTCGATTATCGAGAGTGGTCTCAGGTTCACAATCACCAAGCTGATGCGGGAAGTGCTCTGCTTCACTGGAGACCACGCAGTGACGAGTCTCACTCCTGCCTCAAAGATCTCCAACTCCCGCTGCGCCTTTTGACGCCGTGATTCGACAGGTCCAGCCAGCCGTTCCATCTCCTCCCACCACACCGGCAGTCAAAACGACTTGTCACGTCCGCCGAAATAACGCTCCTCGGAACGACCCGGACGGGGCAAGTGCGACAGCATACAACCCAGAACTCAATACACACATATCCCAAATGAAAATCGACACGGCAACTCTTTAACCAAGACTTACAACCTCATTCAGTGTAGACCGTGCCTCATTTGCTCAGCTTACCAGTCAATAGCTACGAACTCGAAGGTCAAGACCAAGAGGCCGAGACCAAGGGCTCGGGGCTTGCCTAGGGGAGCACTCGGCTCACTGTTCTGGAACCTCATGGAAAAACGACTCTTGAAAGAAGACCGAAGTTGACCTTCTTTGAGTCACTGCCTTAATGGGTAGGTACCCACCAGCTGGGTAGGTAGGTAGGTAGGCAACCTCAATCGAGTCACGTGCCTTTGTTGTCAACCTCCTCGACAACAACTGATCGGAACACCAATCAGATGCTGGCAGCACAGCGCCATCAAGTTGCAAGAGAAGGAAGGCGCATCTCTCAGAACAAAATGGGATGCATCCGAGTCAGCAACAGGTCTCAGTCCGCGATGATATCTGCTGCTACCGGTTGAAGTAGTTGAGTTTCAAACGCACTTTGAACTCATATCTCATAGCTCCATATTCCTCGAAAATACCTAAGTTTTGAGATTGATTAGTTTAGTTTTCACCTCAATCCAGGTTGAACCGACTCTCAGAGGGTGTTGTGGAGGTGGCTGCTTCAGCAACATGCAGCAGCAACATCAACACCACCACCCACCCGCACCGAGAACATCACCAACCCCGGGTCCGTGCACCCACCCAGCTCGAGTTCCTTCCCAACTTCTCAACTCAGGCGCCCTTCTTCTCTCAGTCGTTGTTCTTCTACTTTGTGGCCGCGTGAAAATTCTTTCCTGACGCGTTGACAACACCAAATCTTTTCTTCCAAGCTTCCGACTTTGCTCCTTCTCAGCTTCACTTCCTCAACCACTTGGCTACCCCTTCGCCCCGTTCAACTCGCGTTAAAACCACAAGCTCTTCTTCCTTGAAATCAGCAACAAGAAGACGACTTAAGGTATTTCCATCTCATCTCATAAATTTCTCTCCAAAGACTGACGATCCGAAAAGCGCGTTGAAACCCGACGAATCTCACCCCCACGCTCATCCCTTCTTCTGCCCACCTCACATCTCGCGTTCCATCCCAGTTGGACCACGACTTCATCCCACTCCAAATCCCTAGATGACACAGCACTCTCGAACTCTCACTCTCAGATCATGGAAGCTCCTCGAATGGCTTCAGCTTCAAAGATGGATCCCGATGCCCGAATGGCTTCTTCGGATGGTCTTCCGGCTTCTGAGTATCCAGGACCCGTTCAACAACAGCAGCCTCCCCAT
The DNA here is from genome assembly GCA_027406005.1 of Colletotrichum horii. Classification (NCBI taxonomy): domain Eukaryota; kingdom Fungi; phylum Ascomycota; class Sordariomycetes; order Glomerellales; family Glomerellaceae; genus Colletotrichum; species Colletotrichum horii. Next base: position 6,040,966 of record JANVYB010000006.1, read on the forward strand.
CTTCCTGGCGTTGGGTCCCGACCCACGCTCAGCACCGATGTGTCCGATCTCACCCCTCGACCTTCTCCTCGCTCGGGAATTCTGCGAAGAAACGGTCCTCGACCTCCGCCCATAAACGTCCCTTCGGTAGAGGATGACATTGAAGACGACGAAAAGACCGAGGTCCCTCCCACCTCCCCCGAGTCTCCTGGACTTCCCACTCCCCTTCTTGCCGGGTATCCTGGCCGCGAGATCTCTGGTGCCAAGTCCGATGGCCGAGAGTGGGCTTACGACTGGGACTCTCCTCCTGTCTTGCTCTATCCTGACGACCTCTCCAAGACTGAGTTCCATGAGCACCCCCTGGCGCGACACATCGAGCTCGAGAAGGGCTGGGAGCAGGGTCGACTGGCCTTGTACGGCCTCATTCTGCCAGCCAAGATCGACAACGGCACTCCCACCTACACTTGGGAGTCCGACGATGAGGAAGAGGAAGATCGTACCAAGGCCGTCGTCCTGGCCAAGACACCACGCAGAGCATCTCGACCCCCTCCCCTTCGCACGCCCGCTCCGGCACCTGCCATCAACACCGAGCGCCAGCGCACCCCTTCCAAGGTTCTTCAAAAGGTCAAGACCTTTGCCAACTTCGTCGCCAATGCGGACATGGAGAAGGAAGTCCCTGAGCTCCCCACCCTCAAAGAGCTCCTTGACCAGTTCGGCATGCCTCCCGGGACCCCGGCCGAGTCGGCGCCCAGAACCTTTCTGCGTCCCACCAAGTCCAGCAACTCGCTCCGTCCCAAGACGCCGTCGAAGCTTCCAAGCGCGACCAAGCTGCGCAACAAGAGAAGCGCCACGGGCATCACCAAGATCCAGATTTCCGACCCTGTCGCCCCGGAGGAGATGAAGCGCGTCGGCCAAGAGTTCAGCGAGGCTTCAACCCGCAGCCACCGCCCAAGAACCAAGACGGCATCCGAGAGTGATCGCATTTCAAATTACGCTGCATCCCTCCGCAGCCCATCCAACCTGATCTCCCCCTCCATCTCGTCCAACATGCCGCTGTACCTTCTTCAGCCCGCGCACCCCACCGTCTTCAACGGCACCAACGAGCCTCCCCCCAAGTTCCGTCTCGCTCGTCCACGACTGGCGCCCATGGAGTACGCCCGGCAGTATCTCCTCGCCAAGGCCAAGGCTGATGAGCAGGGAGAGGAGTGCACAGTCCAGAAGCCGGACACGACATGGTGTTGGTCGGAGCACTACAAAGAATTCCTCCTGCTGCCCTCCATTCCCAAGGGCGTCACCAGAAACTTCCTTCCAGATGTGGAGGAAACCGATCCTGAATGGATCAAGAAGAAGAAACCGGTTGCAGCCACCAAGGACATGGATGAGGAGGCTGCAAAGAGACGTTCGTTCCAACTGCTTCCTTTGAACTTGGCCCCTTCATCGCCCCTCCTGCCAGCTCACCTTCGCACAAGCTCACTTGCTTCCACTGCCAGCTCGGACCCCAAGCGCGATTCGCCCCTCGATGCATTCACTCTCGACCTTCCAAGAGCAGCTTCTTCCGACCATTGCCTTTTGCAGTCGACCAAGGCTCTCATCAGCAACCCAACCGCTTCGATTCCTCGCGCGAACACTGATGTCTTTGTTGCTGTGAACACAAGCAGCGAGCGTGAGTACAGGAGTTCTTTCACCAGCTCCTTCCCACCCCAGTTTCTTTCATCCACTTCCCTGGGCAGAGGCAGGCCCTCCAGACAATACCAGCATCCACCTCTGCTGGCATCTGAACGGGACTCAAGTGCTGCACCTCCCACCCATGCCTTCACAGCTACGCTTGCTGACCATCACCCTGTTCATGAACAACAACTCACCCCCAGATCGGCTACCTTGAACGATGTTCCCCATGACTTCCCATTCGCTCGGCCGCCCTCGGTCACCGCCTTGCGGAGGGCAGTTAGCCCGGCGGTCTTCACACCTCTCCCGGCTCAAGATGTGCCTGCTGCCTCTCCTGACCAGGACTCTTTCGACGAAGACGACGCGCGCAGCGAAGTCACCGCAGTGTACCGCCCAGGATCTGCACTCTCCTCTTGTACTGTCATTGACCCCAGCTCACCCGTTTCTAGTGCTGCTGACCGCAACGAGAATGATGTCTCGCCTAACAGCATCAACTACGATGATTCCAACTTACCTCCAGCACCGGTTTCCCCTCTGAGTAGTTCCCCAGCTACTCCGCAGATAGGAACATTTGCACCACTGCAGGACACTCGGACTCACGATACATGGGATGACGCTCTGACCCAGCGGTCCAGTGACGAGACAGTCCAGCAAAGTATCGCCGACGAAGGAGTTGACTGTATCGACTTTGCAGACACTTCATCAGTTTACTCACAAGACAGTGTGCTCACAGCAATCCACCACCCTGCTGCTGGTCGTCGCCTTACTCCCCTGGACTTCATGCCCCAGTCTGAGAGTGCTGTTGAGCAGGAAGAGGACCTAACCCCGCAACAGCTGCGTGAACCTTCATCTGCCGAGGCTCAAGCGCAGCCCGGAACCTTGGAGAACTCAACCACCATCCTTCGCCCGGTGTCCTATGTGCCCAACACCGAAGTGGCCCAGACTTACACTGCCAGTGAGGCATCGCAGGAATACAAGAACGATCGTCGCTCCCGGGCTTCTACGCTTACCGTTGACAGCAGCTACACTCATCGCATGCCCAGCCAGGATGGCCGCGCCTCCAGAACCTACGAGTCTCGCATGGAAGCCGACCTCCGTCGCATGCGGGCTGAGGAGAGGCAGAACATGGGCCGCGCCTCCTTTACCAACGCAGATAGCCGTCAGCATGAGGATACCCAGAGAGTCAAGCCTCGTGGTACGCGGGCCTCTCATGCTGGCAACTCGCAAGACGCCGCATCGATTGCCTCAGTAGCATCTTCATCCACGTCTCAACCCGATCGCTACTCCACATTCTCTGATGCCGCATCTGCTTCAACCTCGGAGTCGCGCCGCTCTCAGGCACTCTCCTTCACCTCGGTCGCTTCTTCAGACCGCTCGGCAGTCAGCAAGCCCCGCCGCTCCCGCATCGACACGCCTCAAGATGCAGCTGCTCCTTTCCGCGACCCTCGCTTGCCGGCCCTCGACCCGGTCATAGAATCACCTTCCCAGTCTCCCGCCCTTAGGATCTCTGCAACTTCCCCCGCCATCAACTCCACCGGCCGCCCGCGCAAGTCTTCTCTTCCAAGTAGGCGAGACTCCGCCCAGCAAGGCACCGATTCTGAGCTCCCATCCCTCAAAGTGCGCAGACGCAGACCAGTGGCCGACTTGGATCCTCTCCCCGCCTCTCAGGCCTACCCGCAACCCCTCCGCTTCAGCACCCTGAAGAGTCCCCCTCCCGGCGCCGTCCCAGGCCAGCCCAGCACCAACATCACCCGCTCTTCTTCGCGACTCATCACCGACATTGGCAAAGAGCTCGACCGCGAGATGAAGGACGTTCTCTCGCCGCACACCGCTGAGCTTGTCGCTCAAGAAGACTCTCTGGAGGAGAGCAACGTCGAGACGCCCACCCGTCGCCCGCCTCGTCAAGTGCGCTCGATGAGGTCGCTCCCGCGCTTCGACGCGCCCAGCATGCCGGCCCCCAGCAAGCCGCTGCCGTCGATCCCGCAGCCCAAGACGCGCTCAGAGGCTCCCAGTCGCCCGCAGACTTCTGGCCCTGCCTTTGTCGACGTCGACTTTGGCCCCGGCCCTGTTGTTTCGCGCGCTCACCCTCCTCTGCCTCCCATCCCGCCTCCCCGCGGCGGCCCTGTTCCCCGTCCGCCTATTCCTACAGTTACTCCCCTCGTCTCCCCGACGATCCCTCCTTCCCCGTCCACCGGCTCTGTGTACGTCACCCACAACGACTTCTCGGTCAAGAAGGACCGCACGATCCGGCCTGCTGCATCCGTCGCGGCTTTCGGTTACCGCCCTAGTGAGTACTTTCCAAATACCCCGAGGATGATGAGTGCTAACGACGACACAGCTCCGACGGTAGACCCCATGCCAGCCCGCCAAGTTCGGCGCTTGGAGTCGACTGCCAACCTGCAGCCGCCTCCCGTGCCCTCGGCCCCGCCTGTCCCCACGTCGGCGCGCACCCGCATCCTGGGCAAGATGGCGTCCATGGCCGAGCTCAAGCACCGGCGGGAGGTGGCCAGCTCCGCAAGCGGCAGCAGCAGCGAGGAGGCCGTCGGCATGCGGACCTTCCTCGGGGAGGACGTTGCCCCGGCTGCTGCGCCCTCCAAGACGGAGAACAGCAAGAAGAAGTTCTTTGGAGGATTGTTCCGGAGAAAGAAGGACGGCGAGAAGTGAAGGAGGAATTGCAAGAATCAGGACCCGATTAATGGAAAGGAACTGAATCGAATCATGGCAGGGAGGGTTTGGCGTTTCCGGTGTTGGACTAGGATGGGCTTGTTGGTTTTTAGATAACGATGTCACGATAGGAAAACGACGTGTGGATATATGACATGCTGCGTCTTGAGGTTCTTGTGATGTTTCTGCGTGTTTGGTTCGAAAATAGCATGGTGATATACTGACCAGCACTTGCTAAGCTGAGGATGAGGAGTGTTTCGTCTACTCACATCTGGATGGGATGGTGGCCCTCATTGACTAGTATTGCGCCAGGTGGTGGTCCATGGAAACAACAGACAGCAGGCAAGACCGTCAATGTGACCAGAATTGGAAAGATGAAGGGCCATATTATCCCCTGGTACCTTCCTTAAGCCAACATCGGTGGCTTTGTTCATCATTTCAAGCAAGTGCTGGTCCAACCTCGCTCATTCCCCGTGAGGAAGGTGAAGATGGAAAAATGACATAATCGAGGTCGCTTATCTTAGTGCAACGCGGGTTGGAAGTCGCATCTGAGCTTCCTTCCTTCCACATTCCACGGCACTGGAAGGTGGCCCAAGCTTCCCATCTGCCTGACACTGGAGTGTGCCCTGCTCAGCCAACCATCCAATCCCAGCCCTCCATTCCAGAAAGTGGCCCCGCCGGTGGACCCGCGTTCCCGTCGCGTTGTATCCACCTGGGAAACTGCACCAGGCAAATCACGGTCGTGCTTTCTCTCAGCGACCCGTCCATGGATGGCCTCCCTGAGAAAAAAAGTTTCCCCGCCGGCCAGACATCGTGCGCATTTCCACATCACATTGCTCGACCTTGACGTCTAACGTCAACACCAATTCGCCTTCCGAGGAGCTCCCCGAGCGAGCTGCCTTGCGATCGACCACCTCTAGCTCGGAAATTTTCTCTTTTGGCCGACGTCCTGGGCAGCTGTTCGCCCCACGCACGCAATGTTCAGCTCCATCTCCCGAATCCTCGGCCGCACTCCGCAAAAGAATTCGTCTCCCGGCCCGACGAGACCCTCTCCCGACGATCACGACCGACAGCCCTTCTCCTCCACCGCTCCTCCTGGCATCGACCTTCAGTTCTCCGAAATGTCTCAAGATTGGGGTCGCACAGATGACGCCGACAAGGACGACGAGTACGACGGCCCCGATGGCATCATCGATGATTACCCCGGCGACGCCGCCACCGATGCTGCTACCGATGACTACGTCGACCCCTTTGCAGGCATGGCCGCGTTCTCAACCCAGGTGAACGACGAAGACGATGCCGCCCCAGCTTACGAGTCCGAGCCAGCCGAACCCGAACCTAAGGCAAAGAAAGCGAAGAAGGCTAAGAAGAGCAAGAAGACCGAAGACAAGGAGACGCGCAAATCGAAGCGCAAGTCCAAGAAGACCGACCCCTCAAGCTCTGCCGATAAGTCTCTGCCCAGTCCGACTACGAGCGGGCGTGAGGATGCAAGTGACGACGGAGCCCAGTCTAGTCAACGACTCGAGCTCAAGGTCGAGCCTGGCACCTCGTCCATCCCGGTCCCGGAAAAGAAGAAGCGCAAGCGCAAGTCTACATCCAAGGCAGCGGACGCTGAGCCCGCCGAGGCCGAGAGCGCCAAACCCAGAAAGAAGAGAAAGACCCGCAAGCCCTTGGAGGATATCGAGGACGACGAAATGGAGACGCAGCCTGAGGAAATGATACCCGATTCACCCTCCACTTCTCACGAGGTGGTGACCAAATCCGAGCCCCATTCCGTCGATGTCGACCAAGACCTCACTCTTGACTACACCCTCCAGGACGAGCCTCAGCAATCTCAGCTCGTGAGCGTTTCGAGACAGCTGTTTCAGCCTGCGAAGGGAACTTCTACCGCAGCCGTGTCCATGAGCGACGACGACCGCGAAGTATCGCTGTCCTCGCCCAGTGTTATTGCCCAGAGGCGCAGAAGCATGTCTCGCGGCTCCCAGATTTCCACATTCAGACAGGGTCTTTCTAGAGAATCAACCGGTCTGCCCGACAGAATTTCAGAGGCTGCGGAATCGGCAGACGAGAACGAAGCTGAAGACGAGCCGTCCGAGGAACAAGAAAGCGCAGCGGCTGTTTCGGACAACTCGGAAGATGAGTCGCAGCCTGAGTCGGCCTCTGATGCTGCCGGCGATGTCAGCATGGCAGATGCCTCCGCGGTTGCCTCTGGAGCTCTTGTTGACGGGGAGTCTCAAGACGATTTTGCTGACCAGTTGCCTCCCTCCTCTCAACCGCCCAGGGAAGACACGCCGAGTGCCGACGGGGACGCCATGGACGTTGACGACGACGCCGCTGGCGCCCAGGGGGAATCTGAAGAGCAATCGGAACCCGAGGTTGAGCAGCCTCACCTGCCAACGCCGAAGAGAGCAACTGCCCGCAAAGGTGCAACAACTACTACGACGGCCACTCCCGGAACCGCTCGCGGGCGCAAGGCCAACCTTCTCATCAACATGTCAGATGCGAGCCACCAACCTAGCTCAGCTCAAAAGTCAGCTCGTTCCACTTCATCCAAGCGGCAACGCTCCAAGCCTACCTTCTTCGCCCAGGACGTCGACGACAACCAAGATGAGGAAGCGGGCGAGGCGCCAACCTCGCCTGCGCCCCCAACACAGAAACGAAGCAAGAAGGCCGCGTCCACCTCTGAGCCCAAGGCTTCGTCGGAGAAGAGGCCGAACCTGAAGGCGCGTTCCTTGAAAGCACAACCTTCAGCTGCTGCGACGCCCAAGCCGAAGGCGATCCGGCGTCTGCAATCTAGAACTCCCTCATCCGCCCCGAATCTGGGCGGCTTGAGGGAGGGTCAGTTTAGCATGGAGGAGATCCACCGCCTCAACGCAAGGCTCAAGCTGTATCAAGAACGACATGGGCTCTCTCGAGAGCAGCTGCTGGGCGTGATTCACATGAAGTACTCAAAGTCTGTTGAAGATAAGGACAAGGGCCCCAAATACGACGGCGAACTTTTCAAGGAGTTTTGGGATTTCGTTAGCACCGCTTTTCCGGACAGAAAGCGCCAAAGGGTCATCGACACCACTCGACAAGAGCACCGCACGAACATTCTGCGAGGCGGAGGCTGGACACCGCAAGAGGACGCCAAGATCATCGAGCTGCACGAAAAGTACAACGGATCATGGGCGAAGATTGCGAGTGAAATCGGTCGATTGCCGACTGACATTCGCGCACGCTACAAAAACTACCTCATTTGCGGTCATGTCAGCGACGAGCGAAGAGCCTGGACAAAGGACGAGGAGGAGGAACTGGTTGACGCCGTGCTCACCGTCGCCCGTCGGATGGAAAAGCCCTACCGCCGCGAAGTGACGAAACCCTTGGACTACGTCAATTGGCAAAGTGTCAGCGACGAGATGGACCGAAAACGCAGCCGTCTCCAGTGCAGCAGGAAGTGGAAGCAGATGAAGATTGAGCTGACCGAAGCCGATCTGCGCGGGGCGATGGATGATGTGCCGTGGCCCCTGAAGAAGTGCCGACTGCAGATTCGAGAAATGGCACCGGAGGACAAGTACAAATTGGTCGAATCAATCTCCAAACAAGCCCCGGGCCCCGACAGCGCGATCAAGTGGACGACACTGGTTGACGTTCAATTCAGGAGGAAGTGGCATAAGGATACTCTCAAGCTGCTGTGGTTCCGTCTGAAGCAGCAGGTCCCGCAGTGGAGGGAAAAGACAGTTAGAGACTGCGCCCGCTTCCTCCTGGATGACGCTGCCGAGAACCATCCTGAGGGTTCCAAGTTCATTACTGGCGGAGACGACAACTTGGACGCGGACAGAGAGCTTAAGGTCATCTCTGCCACCCGGAAACAGGTCAACAAGGGCAAGGGCAAGCAGCCAGCGAGGGATCAGTCGACCCCCGGAAACGAGCTCAGCACCATGCTGATAACCGCGAGTGATGCCGAAGAGGACGAGGAGGACGATGAGGCCGACGAGACTCGCGCCTCCAATGAGGAGACGATACTCACACAAGACGATACCCAGTTTCCAGAGTCGGCATCCACGTCGCCGCGTCTTGGAATCGCCCCGTCGTTAATGCCCCCAGCAACACAGCAGGCTAATTCGGCCGAGCCCAGCCCCGCGAAGAAGCGGGTCAGGCTCTCGCGGGGAAAGACGGCAAGGGGCGCCAGCGAGGTTAATGAGGATGAGGACGACTCGCCAAACGGTACACCGACACAATCACAGTTTGGCGACCGCGCAATTCCTGACCGTCTCACGGAAAAGAAGATGGCGGCCAGGCAGCGCAAGACGTCAGGCAGAGCACAGTCGGTAGCCTCTATGCAGGTGGACTCTGTACAAAACAGCGATGTCGACGATGACATGCCCGAGATCCGGGTGCCACCCTCGACTCAGCCGTCGAGATTCAAGGCCATCAACAGCAAGGCGGTGGCATCGTCATCGCAGGGCAACTTTGCCCGCAAGACTGGGTCGAATGTGCTTCCTGGAGAGCCAGTCGAGGTGACTGAAGAGGTCATGGCGGCGTTGGCTGAGGCGGAGAGCAGCGACTTCAGCGAGGAGAACGAGACTACGGAGGCTGGACCGGTGTCTGCTCGGCGCAGAAAGTACAGGAAGCGGCCGCGCCGGGGCGAGGTGGCCGAGTCCCCAGCCTAGAAGGCTGCGTCTGAGGGCCGAACCCAACGGCGTGGTGCGCAGAAGTTAGTGAAGAGACGCAAGTCAAGCGGATAATAGCACGATGACGCTTGAGCTTGTTTCCTGAGATTACACACACGGGCCTGCTAAGCCGATGAGAGTGGATGCGTGTATGATCGGTGTTCGGGCAGAGAGCACGGGTGACGCGGAGGACGGGAGCGCCGGTTTTCTGGGGCACGGCGGGGCGTGACACGTTTTTGTGGTTACTGGTCACCTCTTCGCATTGTTTTCACCACATGTACCAATACCTCACAGACCGAGTCGCCAGGACTCGAGTGACATTTTTCGTTAGTCGTCAGGCCCGTACCCGTAGTACGATAGAAACATCGTTATGTTGGCAACTTGCTCCGCGTGTTTGTTCCCTGCAATTGGGGGTGTCGAGTCGAGTCGTGAGGTTTTACGTCACCGGTCATGACTCGTTGGTCGTCGATGACGGCGCCGTTGAGTGGCCAGTCGCGCGGCCGGGTTGAACCACAACACGATAACGAACCACACGTTGAAAAAAATTCTTCAGTGCCAGTGTCGTCATAGTTCTTCTTTGCGGCTTTTGAAGAATTTTGTTATCTCCGACCTGACGTGACAGACGCTCGCCCGCCGCCCCTCCCACGCTCCCGTTCCGCGCCATTCGCTGCCGTAGGGCTGTAACACCGATGGTCTTGGAAGTTGGGCCTGTTATCGTGAGGCGGGCTGTTTCCGGGGCTTCAGGCTTCGTCTGTGTTGTCAAAAATCGGGGCTTTTGCGGTAGAGATGACGGCAGATGAGAAATGCATGCTGTTATGGAGCTGAAGGATGGACTTGCACTGTACGGCGTCTGTTAGGCGCGAAGCCGCGATGGGTGTTACAAATCGCACCCGACGGTCTGGGTTTTGGGAAATCCGAGTATTGGGCACCGGCCACGCCACGCCCGGCCTGCGCCGCATCTGGTGAGACGTGAGATCACGGGATGGATGCAAGTCGTTTCCTCGTTTTTCGGCGCAGACCCGGGATACCGGACGATACGCGCGAACGACGACGACGACGACGACGACAATATCGGATCACCATCTCGGCGCCGAAGATTCTCGTGACGGGAGGGACCCCGGGGCTGGCCGGTTGAAGGCGTGGCCGTGGCGTCATTCGATTCCGCGGCGGAATTTGGGGGTCTGGGGTCTTTTCTAGTCATACGGCGGCCACGGAGACGATGCAGGCGATGCCCGTGTCTGGTATTTTGTGATATGCAAAGACACGGCTGTCATGGTTGTGGTGGGTGGTGCCATGCAAGGAACATGTCGGCATCTGGTATCTGACAATCTGGCAGCCAGAGACAGATGGCCAGCCAGCCAGCAAGAAAAAAAAAAAACCAAGAATCACACAAGACTGAACACTGGAACTGAGCAAAGCAACGGAAAACATCCGATCAGACCACGGTGGATCGCGGCGGGAATAACAGCGGGGCGGGGGCCACCTGGCGGCGTGGCCGCATTTCGGGCTCTTTCTTGCCAGCGTCCACTCTCACCGGCGCGGCCAGCAGACTCGACTCCTTGAGCAGCACGCAGGACCTTACGGGGTCCACTTTCAGGGCGCACGTTTGAGAAGTCGAGCCGAAGAGGGGCGAGAATTTGCGCGATGGGATTCTGCGAGTTTGCCATGCTTGTTGGTGACTCTCTGCTGGTCAGTGACATTGAGTCTATCTCGGTCAAGCTCAGGACGAGGTAGTGGAAGAGACGGCGTCGGGCAAGTGCACCGCGAGATTTTTCATTGTTTGAGCTTATCTCTTGTGAATGAGACGGTCTGAATGTTCTCAGATAAGGATGACGATGATGCTGATGTTGCTGCAGGCAGACATGAACATGAGCATGAGCATGAGCCTCACCTCGGCCTCATCTCGCACACATCGTGGATTCAACCCCCCTCCATTCCCACTTCTCATCCAATACTATTACCACCAAACCAAAAAAAACTCACCAAGAAAATTTCTACAGTCTCGCGTGTACACCACGACTGCGCGCACCGTCGCCCAAACACTGGAGTAGGTAGGGAGTATGGCACTCGCCCAGTCTTCGGCCCTTTTCACGCGGCGGCCGTCTTGTTCCTCTCCGTACTCCTCTGGCGTGCCCACACCTCATCAAGCTCAGGCCGTACCGTCGCGTCCAGCGCATCCTCTCTCGCTGCATCTCCCAGCACGAGGCGCGCTTCACCAGTTTTTGACGGGTCTGGCTGGCCGAGTCTCGGTCTTTTTCTGGACTCGACGGGCGAGGACTCAGGAGGTGCTGGGAAGGTAGGGAGTGCCTATTGCGTTGAGCCTCTAGGGGGAGAGCGGGTGGCAGGGTGTGCCGGTGAGGCTGCCGCGGGCCCGTTTTAGGAGTGGGGGGTTCTTTTCGGTGTTATTCTTTGTATGGGTTTAACTCTGTAATGCGAGGAGTGGTTGAGTGAGCCTCATCTTCTTTGGTCTGAGGTCCATTGCAGTCGACTGTGGTCTATTGGTAGAATACGCATAGCTGCCGCCGCCGCCGCTGCTGTAGCTGCTCATCAGGCCAGCCGATGAAAGCTTCAGGGTAGAGTATCCGTTCAAAGTACGGCCACTGCGGCGGCGGAATCGCAGATCGGGAGCTAAAACATGAAGCCACAGCTCAGGGCGCGCCGTCTGCGGGCGGCATCTGGTTGCCGGACGGACGACGGCCACTGGCCAGGGATCAAGCAAGCAGGGGAGGAGATAACGAGACCAGGGGGACCAAAAGCCAATGCCAGTGCCATCTTCCACCTTTTGAGCCCAGCCACATCCAATTTGTGGAGGTTTACGCCACACTGTGATAAATTCCATTTATGCTTCGATAGATGCCTACTGAGCATCGTGAAGCTGTTTTTGACAGCCAGGAAAGCTTCGAATCGCAATAATATTGTCAATAACCCGAATAAAAGTCAAGCGTCACGCCGCGCTCCTGCGGTACTGCGTGCAGCCTGCGAAGCGCGAGCCAAAAAAGAAGTGGGAAAGCAATGGAAAGATGCTCTGGACAGGGGAGGGGTTCAGGGACAGGGGGTACTCTATATTCGGACCTTGCGTGGGCTGGCCATGGATGCAGCAGTGAAATGTCACAATGTGATGGCGCTGTCTCTCTCAGTTCAGCTTTTGGCCGTTTTGGTGGGTTGACAGTTGATACCAAACTGAAAATGCCACTGAAGGGAAAGTCTAAGATGTATTGACGCCGAGATATTGAAAGAGAATTTGCAAATGTCGTTTTCCATCGTGTGTTGTTCATGCAGCATCACCATCAGTACATAGACATAAGTACCTTAGGTAGGTACATTCAGAGGAGGATGCCATCTGGCAGATGGCAGATGGCGCCCGTGCGGTGGATCTGCGAAGCGGAAGCGGCACGGTACTTGCAGCGTTGCGAGACCACCATGACCCTGTTTTCCTGTCGGTTCCTTTCCGCTCGTGTTTTTTTTTTTTTTTTTTTTCCCTCTCTCTTCTCACACCTGCTTCTGTCAAAGTGAAAAAAAATCCTTCCAGAGTTTTCTGTTTGGTCTTGGCCGATCACCTCGTCTGATGTCGGAGGGCGATCTCATGCTCTCTTCCTGTCTTTGGTCCAAGAAACAACGGCTGGTCCGAACAGCCCAGAGACCAGGTACCTGACTCTTTCCCGTCAGTGACCTGTCTGTTTGCCCCCCTCCACAAGCTGGTTTTTGTTTGGCGGTTGCGTCAATGTCAGGAACAACGGTCGTCGGTCGTCTGCCACGCTGATGCCATGTTGCCATGCTGCCATGTAATAGCTGCCACACACACACACTACCTTACTCAGGCACAAGGTAGCTTACCTAGCTGTGTGCGCCCGTCCGGCCGTCTCCCGTCCCTCCATGTAACCCTGAGAAGGCAGAGAGAGCTTTGACAGTCGACAGAGAGATGTGCCTGACGTCAATCGGAGGCTTCGGGATCTCCACCCAGCCGCGGGCCACGGCGGATCATCTCAAGCCAAAGCAGGGCTCGCCCGCTAAGCCAGATTGCGAAGACGCGACCTCCGTCGCCAATTCGCCAAGCTGAAAGGGTCCGATTCGCCATGTCCATGCTGGAGCCAATTGTGGTTCCCAACCGAGTCTGTCTTCGGCGAATTCCAGCCCAGACCCTGGACGCTGCAGGGCATCCCGAGCAACAGCACCTGCAATACTGCCAGCCACGGTCCCCTCTCGGCGGGATCATGGGTCTGCTGGATAGCGACTGGGTGGTGACTGGGTCTTGGCTATCAGAATTATTGACCTCTCCCGGAGCCTCAACTCGAGGCACTCCCAGAGCGTCTGTCTCCTCTTAGTGGCCGAGCATTGGACCGAACAGAGACTGGTGAGATTCCATCCCGACCGATGGGATGGACGGTGGTACCTGGTAGCATCCGTACCGGTACTCTGTACCCTTTCTCCGTCTTCATCTCGTTGCCATCTCCGAAGGTACTCCCTTCCCACGGGATACGTACCATCCACAGTCTTGACTGTGGGCATCGTGATGAAGACAGTGTCACGGTATTCCCACGGTCTGGCCAGAACCACCTCATTGCCTCCCCATATCCCCTCCTCCCACAGTCCACAGACGTAGGTACGTTGCTGCATTGCCCAGGCTTGGCCCGCACGCTTGGGTTGCTCGCCCACGGGCCCCCGACTTTCACTTGTGCGTGTGGTGGTGGGGGCTTTCTTTGCTTGGTCAGAGAACGGAGAAAAGAAGGTGATCATGAGGCATGAAAAGCACCTTTCCATCGGCGCGGGTGGGAACATGCGCGGAGGCGAACGGGGGTCTACGGGGGAAGACGGGGTGAGTTTTTTCGAGAAGCTGGTCACACGTCCAGAAGACGGCCTCTGCTGCCCCAGTGAATCTCCAGTTTGGCCCTTCAACCCAGTCCTTGGTCTTGGTTTCTCCTTACGCACTAGTTGCAACCTTGGGGTGAGGTGAATGGGGAGACCATACATCGTGTATACTCCCCCTTCCTTCCTCGAATACAAATACAAATTTTCGCTCCTTCCGTTTGCTGTCCTGCTCCTTCCTTCCCATACTCATCACATCTAATCAGAGTTTTATCTCACCTCACCTTCCTCCCCCTTCCACCTCTTCACCCCTTCCCACCTCCCACCACCAACAACAACAAACATCAACACAACAGCTGGATCGTGAAAAACCCTTCCAACTTCTAACCATCAACAACAACTACAACAATATCAACACCCCGAACCATACACATCAACACCACACAGCAATACCACCATCGCCCAAGGGCTCTACGATATGCATTTCCCCAAGTTCGGTGGTAAAGATGTCGAGCACAAGGACCGTGCCGGCGACGTCCAGTCTCCCGATGCCGCCTCCGCCGACATCACGGCCGAGCAGAAGGTCACCTTCGCCGCTGCCTTCCTCGGCCTCGTCGCCTCCATTGGAGGTTTCATGTTCGGATATGTCAGGTATGTCTTGCTTTTCCCCCTCCTCCCGTTGGCCTCAACCCGAGACTTTTCCGAGTCTTCTGAGACCCGACTCACCTTAATCCGTTTGCTGCGACTCCCTGCTAACAGACTCCCTCCTCCAGTGGTCAGATCTCCGGTTTCTTCCTGATGGAAGACTTCATGCAGCGCTTCGGTGAGCTCCAGTCCGATGGTACTATCGTCTTCTCCGCCGCCCGCCAGGGTACCATCGTCGGTCTCCTCTGCATCGGTTGTCTCATGGGTGCCCTCATCGCCGGCAAGCTCGCCGACACTCTTGGCCGTCGCCTCACCATCTCCGCCTTTGCCTTCTGGTCTTGCGTCGGTATTGTCATCGAGGTCTCCTCCGAGAAGGCCTGGTACCAGTTCGCCATTGGTCGCCTTGTCAACGGTGTCGGCATCGGTGCCCTCTCCGTCGTCGTCCCCATGTACCAGTCCGAGTCCACCCCCGCCATCATCCGCGGTGTCATTGTCTCTACCTACCAGCTCTTCATCACCCTCGGTATCTGGACCGCCGAGATGGTCAACTGGGGCACCAACAAGAAGGTCGGCAGTGCTTCCTGGCGCATCCCCAACGGTCTCGGCTTCGCCTGGGCCCTGATCCTCGGTGCCGGTATCCTCCTGCTCCCCGAGTCTCCCCGTTACGCCTTCCGCAAGGGCCGTGAGGAGGAAGCCCGCAACACCATCGCCAAGCTCGCCGGCGTCGAGCCCAACTCCCCCTCCGTCAACGCCCAGATCGACGAGATTCGCGCAAAGGTCGAGGAGGAGAGCGAGGGCGTCGATTCCATCTTCGAGATCTTCACCGGGCCCCGCATGCTCTACCGTACCGTTCTCGGTGTCGTCCTCCAGGCCGGCCAGCAGCTCACCGGTGCCAACTTCTTCTTTTACTTCGGTACCACCGTCTTCTCCGCCACCGGTCTCAGCGACTCCTTCGTCACCCAGCTTATTCTCGGCTCCGTCAACGTTGCTTGCACCTTCGGTGGTCTGTGGATCGTCAAGAATGCCGGTCGCCGCATGGCTCTGATTATCGGTGCCCTCTGGATGATGGCCTGCTTCTTCGTCTACGCCTTTGTCGGCCACTTTGCCCTCGACCACGTCACCCCCGCCAACACCCCCACCGCCGGCGCCGTTCTTGTTGCCTTCTCCTGCCTGTTCATCGCCGGTTTCGCTACCACCTGGGGTCCCCTCGTCTGGGCCGTCGTCGCTGAGCTCTACCCTGCCCGCTACCGCGCCCCTGCCATGGCCCTGGCCACTGCCTCCAACTGGCTCTGGAACTTGTAAGTTTATTGACTTGACCTCCTGATTACACGCTCAACACTAACACTCACCAGCCTCATGTCCTTCTTCACCCGCTACATCACCGACGCCATCGACTACCTCTACGGTCTCGTCTTCGCCGGCTGCTGCGGTGCCCTCGCCATCATCGTGTTCTTCTTCGTCATCGAGTCCAAGGACCGCACCCTCGAGGAGATTGACACCATGTACGTCCAGAAGGTCAACCCCATTACCTCCTCCAAGTGGGTTCCCCACGAGAAGCGCCACGGCGCCCACGAGTCCGCTTCCGCCAGCGACGCCGAGAAGAACGAGCCCGCCACCGCCTAAGCTCTCTGCCAGCTTGGAGCACCAAAACGAGCACATCACTTCTTTTTTCGCATGGATACCCCCCCAGTCCTTGGGAATGCAAAAAGTTTCCAGGATTGTAACGTGGATCACGCATCGTCAACTGCATCTGCATTTGCATGCATCATGACTCTCCTTTGGAGTCTGTTTCTTGTATCATAAGTTTTTTTATTCAAGTCATTGCGACGGCGTTGGGAGGGTGGCATTCTCTGTTCATGAGGAATGAGACATTAGTAATACACTTTGAACACATCACAAACATCTCTTGCTGTTCCTCGCCGGTGACTTCCCCTGTTTCTCTTGTCCCAGTGCCCATTCGCGATCTCTGCCTTTTTACAACGCGGGGATATCGGCCTCTGTCCGCCGACAAGCTGACAGCCCCATATCGCCGTGATATCCGCTACCCCGGCCCGGGTCGTCTCGTTTTCGGGTGCTAGTCATTGACATGCCGCAGCGGCCATGGAAAAACAGGCATGATTCGGCGGGCTTTCTTGATGGAAGTGCCAAGTCACCTCCGCCGACTCCGACACCCCATGCGCGTCGGGACATCGCGATCGAATCCCCTCGGAAATTCGCCGTGGGTTGGAGTTGTCTTCCCCCGGGACTGGCTGCGGGACACGCTCTGAGTCGTCGGGGTCTGGGGGAGATGGTTGGGATTGTAGATATCGGGTGGCGTGGGAGGCGCGGGAGGCGTGGGGAGTTAATTCCGGGGTCGTATCCGGGGTCTGGTACGGAGGCACGCCGCGCGGGACCGGGATCGGGTGCGGAATAGCGACGCGGTTGAAATGGTGTAGGTAGGGCTGGGGTTCGGCGGAGGGTGATTGGAGCGCTTTTGATCTAGATCCTTGTAGTTTGCTGCCAGGTGGCTTTGTTTGATGGGACGCATGTGTCTTTGTACCGTTGTGTTGTGGTTCTTTGTCGGACATGTTCCTGTACAATAATGTGTTGATGGATTGATCTTCCCCCTTGCCTCTTGGACGAAGACCGTCTGTCTTGGGTTATGCTTAATGAGAGTCCGTTCCCGTTTGACCAGGCTTCCGCTGTCCGTTTTGCTCATTGTCTTCCGTCAGGAGCCGAGATCCTGAAGGCAAGAATTCATGTAGCATGTCGGTAATCACTTGGCATCTCAGAGACTCTTGGAGTCGAGAAGCTTTTCTCACCGATGATGACCAACTGATAGGCCAGCCTCACCTTTAGTAAGACATATGCCAGCATGAACGGGACATCCGCCCTGAAGGGCACGTCGAGCAAGGTCTGGCTGTCTGTAAACTGCTTTTGGCATCTTTCCTAAACTCACAATGCCTTTGATCAGTGCATTGTGATGAAATTGGTCGTACCTCCCATCTTGATCCAACTTGCTTCTGAAACGGAGCATTCCATAACTTGCAGCCGTTCGTACCTCCCATATCTCCCCAGCCCGTCTCTTCCGAGAAGACACATAAGCTTTGTGATGGTCCACTGGTTCTGGTGCCCTGGCTCTGGGTGCCCACTCAAAGCCATGAACTCCATGAAATACTCCTCAGGCTGGCTCTCGCGCCATGCTCGGTCCAGCCACATGTATCCCAACGGGCGTTTTGCCTCGCAGTCGCCGTGGGCGTCATGATTTTCGGCATCATGGCGTATCTCCGTCTGGTTTGAGTTGGATAGCAGGCGGGCCGACACTGAGGGGACTGCCATATGGCTGCAGTGCGTCGGAAACACGGCGTAGAGTCCGTTTGACTCTGCCTGCCTTTCAGGCGTGAATGAAATGAACAGATCAGTTGTGCTCGCCAACAAGCTAAGGAACGGGATGTTGTAGAACGAAGACGAGAAGCTGGTGGGAAACCCGAACTCGGCCAGCTGGCACGGCTTCCGCACTCGGTGGCCCGGATGCGCTACTTTGAGGCGAGGTATGCCCCCATCATAGCCTCCTCCTGCCATCTGGTTTGTACGAGCTTTCTTTAACAAGTCCCTGTCGAAGGTGACGCCGCTATCCCATCCGAGCCAGGACCAGCTGGGAAAGTGAGGGTTTCGAAGTTCTGGATGATGGAGCTCGGTGCGCCAGCAGAACGCCTGATCAAACGCACAAGTCGGGAGGCCGTAGTGGAACACGGACTGTTGTCCATCCATCATCCCCTCGTACCGCTGAAAGACTGCCTGGAATGCCGAGATCTTGTCCGATTTGTCTGTGAAGCTGCACTTGGAGTAATGTTCCACGGCGGACACGAAGCATTCCAGCCCCTCTCCTGGGGGGATGGTGAGAAGCCCGCCGACGGTCCGCGAACTGCTGGACGCGGTTTTGGTATCTCCAACATGCAGGCATACGCCGTCAGTACTCACCACAGCCTTCTGACACTGCATGAAGATGCCGCTGGTTGTGAAGAGGACTGCTCGGTGGGATAAGGCTCGCTCTTGGTAACACCACCCGCGGCTCCCCCAAGGAGACGATTCCAACAGCGAGTCCAGGTCGTCAACGGAATGGCAGATTCTCGCTGGTGCTCCTGAGACAGGGTTCGAAAGAAGCCCTTGGTCGGCATCAGCGGCTGACACGGCAGCGATTGTGAATCTTGCGGCTGAATAAACTCGACGCATGCGTAGAATCTGGAGTCTCGTATCCCGAGTAGAGTCCTGCAATATGCAAAGCGCGTCGACCCACAGGTATCTCTCACCGATCTTCTCGCAGAGAAGCATGGCATCTATGATTGTGGTGGGGATTTGATCCCGAATATCGTCAAGTCCACGTTCCTGGGAAAGGCTT
The DNA here is from genome assembly GCA_027406005.1 of Colletotrichum horii. Taxonomy (NCBI): domain Eukaryota; kingdom Fungi; phylum Ascomycota; class Sordariomycetes; order Glomerellales; family Glomerellaceae; genus Colletotrichum; species Colletotrichum horii. The sequence goes on from JANVYB010000006.1 coordinate 6,059,752, forward strand.
TGGATGTTGGCGGTGGTCAACCTGGGCTGTTCAATGCCGCCCCATACATAGGACAAGGCGGCAAATGTACCACCTTTAGGCATAGCAACTATGCACCGTTTATAAATGTCGATAAGTCGGAATTGAACCCCGGAGAATTCTTGCCATTTTGAGGGACTCTCATGACAACTTTCATGATCGGGGTTATCCTCGCAGGCATGTAGCCATCTTTTGATGGCATCCAAGTTGGCACCCGTCATTGTGGATGGTCTTGATGGTCTTCTCCGGCGCTCTGTGCTTGTTGAAGTTGACTTATACTGCTTTGGAACAGAGTCAAGGTGCCAGGTCGTCTGAGTCCTTCCGAACCCAGGCGGCCGCATGCCAGCATCCCACCATGGTGGACAATCGACATTGTCTCCTTGCCACAGCGTCTGGTACAGTTCCCGAACGCGTTTCCATAACTCATCGTCCCATCGACCATCCGGACTAACACCATCAGCTTGTGCCCCATAGGGAAAGACACGCGGCAAGAACATACTCGACCTTAATGTTACTGGGTGAAAGATAGTGCGCTCGTAGTAGCACGCAGCAGACAACCAAATCGTAGGGCTTCCGTGCCGTTCCCACGGAGCCTGCACTATTCTGCTTGCCCAGGGAGAAAGGCTCATGTCCGTAGTCACCAACTCCATTGAATACGATGCCTTCTTCAGCAGAAGCAATGGGGGGAGTGATGGTGTCGGAATTGCGAGTTGGTCCCGCAAGAATGACATCGCAGGCTTCCATGATGAGCCTGGCATCGTCAACGAGTTGAGGCCAGATGGCCTGCCATCCTGCGGCGTCCCAATCCGCGACCTTGAAGTAATGCGTATAGCTGGAATCACTGTTAGTGAATTCCAAGACGAATTGAACGCCATGATGCTTACACAGTTTTCTGGCTTGCTCCAGGCATTTCGGCGGTGACCCCGCAGGAGCGATTTACGATGCATCGACGCCAGAGTTAAGAGCATGGGATTGGAGCTGCAAGATGGGCTCTGAAGGATCATGTTCGGCAGTGTTGGTTGGCTGCAAGTCCCCTGTTCACCCACATCTTAGCGAGAACTCCCTAGCTTGCCAGGTAGCGACTCGTCAGGGTCTCGACAGTCCCTTCTGTACTTCTTCACGGCAAGAAACACGAAGTGATGGGATTGTGTGGTATTGAAGGGGTTGAAAGCATTGGATCAAGTCTGTCCTACTAATTTAACAGACCCAACCGCCGTCGACATTGTAAACGGCACCAGTAACAAAAGAAGCCTCATCGCTAAGGAGGAACGCAATAACACGAGCAATCTCAATCGGCTCTGCCCTGCGCTTCTGTGCAGTGACTTGCAGCCCACGCTTGACATCCTCTGGGTTCTCGCCTCTTGATAGCGGCGTGTTGACGGATCCTTTGCCCTCGTCAGCTGTCTCCTACTTGATGCATTGGATATACTGCCAGTACTTACCTGGTGAAACACAGTTTACCCGAATGTTTTGGTTCTCTTTGGCCGCTGTTCTCGACAGGTTGATCACGGCCGCTTTGCTCGCGCAGTAGGCGGCATTGCCAGGCGCGCCAAACTGTCCAAATGTGCTTGCCGCCGACACCTGAAGCCGGGGCTGTTAGCGCTTGAGCCCGAGATGTCAGCGCCTGAGCACGCCACTTACAATGCTTGCACCGGCGGACATGGCCTTCAGCTGGGATCGAATGCAGTTGAAGACGCCTTTAGCGTTTACAGCGAAGACGAAATCCCAATCCTTGTCTGTAAGCTCTGCTACGGGGGTGGCATGGGTGATGACCCCGGCCATGTTGACGGCGCCGTCCAGCTTGCCGTACTTCTTGACGGTATTTTGAATCCATTTGTCAACTGCCTCGCCATCTCTAACATCGACAACCTCATAAATATGGCTTTCGCTGTCTGGTAGAGATGCAACCGCCTCTTTGAGAGATGATTCGTTAATGTCAGCCAGCGAGATCTTAGCGCCGCGCTCAGCTAAGAGCTGGGCTGTAGCAAGACCCATGCCAGAGCCAGCGCCGGTTACAGCGACCTGCCAGCAGGGGTCAGTGGACTACCACGCAGACGGTGGATGTGACGGACATGTACATACCACTTTGCCTTGAAATGAAGCCATACTGAAATATGAAGTTTGGAAAAACCGAAAGCGAGATGATACTCTTCTAATGTCCTTGGGAAAACCCATGTCTACATCTGCTCCCCAGAGTCTTATAATGACGCGCATCAGAGACGAGGGCGGCGGACTGACCATGTGTACAGCCGTGTGTGCATGCCTGTGGCAGACGCGGCGTAGCAGGCCTCCACATGACTCAAACAGAATAGGAAAGCTACTCCTGGCACAACCAAATGCAATTCAAAACCAGGCAGAAGGACGAACAGAGACAAGTTCTTCAAGCTATCGGAAAAGCTCAAGACGGCAAATCTGCACCCCGCACTTCGTATCTCGACCCTTCATGCACATGCAGGAGACATCCATGGTGGAAAGTGTTGTCATATCGCTACGTCAAGACATAGTCTACCTTTGCCGCCTCCGATCCTCGCTTCCCCTCCCAACGCCTCTCGATGTCCGCCAACGAGTCACTGAAGATCCGAAGACCGCTCCGACGCGCCCAATCCTTGAACCATTGGCTAAACGACATCCGCACCTCCGGATCCTCCGCCTCGCTCGCGGCAATGACGGCGGGCCACACGAGTCTGGCTGAGCCGTACCCCATCTCCGACTCGGTCGCTTCGAACCGGAGCAAGCAGTCACGAACGCCAATTACCTTATCCTGCAGCATGTCTGCCTCCACGTCATATACCTTCCGATAGAAATAGATAGCCAAGGCCAGTTGCATGGCTTGTGCGAGGTTGTCGAGTAGCTGCTGGCAATGTTGCAGCTCAGGATCCGTGATCAACCCGTCTGCCACCACGTGGCTGGGTTTCCGCTTCAGCTGATGGATGCACTTCTCGACAGACTTTGCGCGGCTCATGAACTCCTTCAGGCCGGTTGTATCGGAGAACTTCTCATCGTCCTTGGCTCTCCCCAAGCGGATGACGAGCGATAGCAGAAAGACGTGGATCTCGGGTATTCCAAAGATTTCTGGGTACAGTGTGGCGGTCCATATACCGGGTATCTGTAGGTGCAAGTCGTTCTCGCTGACGTCCTGGTCCTTGATTCTCTGCATTTCTTGGTCGAGATTGACCCATTCTGTCAATCGGAACGACAAGCTGTCGAGGCTGTAGGAGCTCGCGTTGCTCGCTTCAATAGCCTTGCGGACATGTTTGCGGTGCTCAGACTGGATGCTCCCGGGAAATGTGCTCTCGTGTAGCAAACGCTCAAAGGCGTAGCAGTGGTGGAGCAGCCGAACTTTGCGCGACTTCTTGCGGTTAAGGCCTTTGACGCGGATAAACTTCTCTGCCTCGAGCAAGTAGCACTCCGCTTGGTCTCGGTTGCCAGATGCACTGGAGATCTGGACCATTGTCAAGATTGCTATCAAGATCGACTTGTACTTGGCTGTCTTAGGCACATCGTAGGCTGTTTGGAGCATGAGCCGGACATGTTGGCGTGCTCGTTGCTTGTAGCTCTTGGCTTGCTCACACCACTTTCGAGAGTTGGAAATACCGGCGAGACTCGATGCGCTGATAGCGAGTGTGCCGTAGAAAGCAGTCAGGCTGGCGTGGTCCATATCCTCACCGAGAGTCAGAGCAGCCAGGCAACTTTTGACGTAGGGAATGAATAGAATATGCCATGGGGTTTTGCTGTGGCGGAAGGGTGTAAAGCCCCTGAGGACTGTGGTGGAGTAGTGCTTGAGCAAGAAGACTGCATCGTGAGGCACGTTACAGTCTATGGTTGGTGGTATGGAGGAGCTTTCTGGTGTTGCTAGTTGCTGCGCCTGTGTTTCTGGGAAGACATTGGAAAGACATGTATCTTGCGGTGGAATCAATGCCCTGGGCGACTGCTGAAGCCCTGGAAACGTGATGTCGGTAATGTCTCGGACTCGATCCAAGTCTATCGGTGTGTCCCACCAGTTTCCCACACTTGGTAGGTCGCTCATGTTCCACCATTCGTTCATGTTCCACCACTCTGTCATGGGACTCAGCTGTCGTTGATCCAGTCTATCCAAACTTGGTCCTATGGGCGATGGGATCTTTGCCAATGGCGGATCTTCGGGCGACGCCAAGAATTCTTCATCGGCTTCTTCGGTGATATCCTCAAATATCCCTTGAGTGGATTCTGCGGGGGCAACAACTGAGAAGTCTGACTCGGGGCTGGACATAGGCAAATCTTTGACAGGTTTTGCTGGTGACTGAGGTACCCTGAACACCCCAAAGGGACCTCGGCTGATCTCTATGTTCTGAGATACTGGCAGTCCTTCACACTCATCCTCTATCTGCGCAATATGCCAGAGAGTCAGTGCTGGTGGGACGCTCGAGGTGAGTTTCTCGCTCATAGACTCGCGCTCCTCCTCCGTGAGTAATGGACGCCGGAAACGCGACATGCCGGAGCTTGGAATATCTTCAAAGTCGAAAAAGATGTTTTTCTCATAACCACTACACGTCAGGCCCGAGGCCTCGCACATGGAACACGTCGGCCGCCCCTCGTCGCACTTCATCCTCCGGTTCCGACACTGCAGCTGGTCAGCCAGTTGATCATGCAAACTGGGCATCGCGCGGCCTGATAGACAGTGTCGCATGACGTACCGTACCACATCCTCCGAATGACCGGCTGCGGCGGGCTTCTGTGTCGATAAGCCGTGAGGCACGGGGGTTTCTAGAGGTGGCGGCCATCATCCGGAATGAGCAATTTTCCCACAGGTTTCACTTGCTCCCGAGTGCAGAAAGGGAACCAAAGAAGGCCAGGGGCACAGCAGCTCAAGGTTATCGACACAAATTAGATATGGAAAGTTATATCAAGCGGCTGAGTCTTCGCGTTTGTCGTCGACGAACGAGGACATGTCATCGGAGGGGAGGAGGGTGGAGAGTCGGCGCGAAGAGATAATGCAACGTTAGCGTATCCGTCTCAGCGGAGAGAGATAAGAGTGGGGGAAGCCACACTCGCCCCATAATTAATCTGGGGTACATGTCCGCGCGCTGATACTGGGGAAGCTTTCCTATCTTACCCGGCCCCTGGATGGTTGCGAACAGGGCTGGCCGGACTTATCTTGTCGACAGGCGCGTTCAAGGCAACTCTGCAGCAAGTGGCATGACGCTAAGGGGTACGCTGGAAAGTACGGAGCGAGATCTTGGCATTCGACAAGGACTCAGTCGTTGCCCTCCAGCTGGGTTGAAGCTGACATGGCCCGTGGCATGTTTAAAGAGAGAATGCCTCGCAACCAAGTGGCCTGTTCACCCAATAATCAGACACCATCTCATTTTGTGCCTGACTGTTCGTCCAATATCGCCTCGAATGCATCTTTGATATCACACCTGACATCTTACCAATATGGCTTTGGATCACGACAAGTCCCCCTTTTCGAAGGAGGCCATCTCTTCTGACGACAATGCCAACGATGAGAAAAGTCAAGACTTCGGCCGACTCGAGAGCCATACCCAGGGAGAATCACAATTTGTGGGCCAGGGAGGCACAAAGAGAAACGTCAAGTCACGACATGCTCAGATGATTGCCATCGGTGGCAGTATCGGAACTGGTCTTTTTGTCGGTTCTGGTCAAGTCCTCGCCGCAGGAGGCCCTTTATTCCTCTTCCTGGCATATGCTCTGACATCTATTTTGGTGTATGGAGTTGTCACGGCGGTCATGGAAGTCGGAACATACCTCCCTGTTACCGGCAGCTCCATGTCATACTACTGCAACCGTTACGCCTCACGATCCCTCGGATTTGCTCTCGGTTGGCTTTACTTCTACTCCTTCGGGATCATCCTCGCATACGAAATCACGGTCGGATCAATCATTATAAACTACTGGCCGAACAACGTTCCCAACGCTGTGTGGCTCACGCTCTTGTTGATTGTCATCGTTGGACTTAACTTTTCCCCGGTGGCTGTGTATGCGGAGACTGAATTCTGGTTCGCCAGTTTGAAGATCATCCTTTTCATTGGGTTATTGATTTTATCAGTTGTTCTGATTCTTGGAGGAGGTCCCAGCGGCCAGCGCTTGGGATTCTACTACTGGGTTGATCCAGGAGCCATGAAGGAATACATCATCACGGGCTCTGGCGGCCGCTTCACCGCGTTCCTCTATGGATGGGTGTTTTCCGGCTTCTCGTTCTACTTCAGCCCAGAGCTCATCATCATTACTGGCGGAGAAATGCAAAACCCCCGAAAGAATCTTCCTATTGCGAGCCGACGATTCTTCTACCGACTCATCATTTTCTACCTCCTGGGATCCCTAGCAATTGGTGCTATTTGCAACTCTAACTCTGAGGGGCTAACGTCTGGCGCCGGTAACGCCAACGCATCGCCTTGGGTTATCGCTATAAGGAATGCAGGAATCAATGGACTTCCCTCCGTTGTGAACGCAGGAATTCTGACCAGCGCATGGTCTGCTGGTAACTCCTACCTCTACATGGCGAGTCGGTCTTTGTACTCGCTTGCTGTGGCAGGCAACGCCCCAAAGATCTTCGCTCGCTGTAACAGCTACGGACTCCCCATCTACGCCGTCATTGCTGCTAGCTGCTTCACCCTGCTGGCATATCTGAGCGTTTCTTCAGATGCCGGAGTTGTGTTCAACTGGTTCGTCAGTCTGACCAACACCGCTGGCTATACATCCTGGATTTTCTGCGGTCTCATCTTCCTTCGCTTCCGCAAGGCTTGTAACGTCCAAGGCATCAAGGTTCCTTACCAGTCATGGTGCCAGCCGTATGGGGCTTACATCTCCATGGCCTGCTTTACTTTCCTCCTTTTAGCCAATGGCTTCACCGTCTTCTACCCCGGCAGGTTCTCGGCATCCAGCTTTTTGACGGCTTACATCGGCATTCCGCTCTTCATTACCATCTATCTCGGCCACAAGCTTACAGTTGGCAAGAAAGACCCGTGGCTATATGCCCCCGAGACAGTTGATCTCATGTCGGATCTCAGGGAGGTCGAGGCTGAAGCTGAGTGGTGGACCAACTTGGAGAAGGAGAAGGAAGAGAAGGCGGGTGCAGCCAACAAGGCTTGGCGCATGGTGTCGGCGATTTGGGGATGAGTCAAGGACTCAAGGGCAGGACATCCTACTGTCACAAAAGAGTTTAGCGTCGCTCCCCAGATCAATACACGTTTATCTAGCTGCTGCCCTAGGTCATCCAAGCTGCGTCTCATTGTGCAGGGGGAATGAATCTCCTGGATAGGAGGCCTTGAATTCCATCTCGGTATTGTAAGGAGTTGCATGGGTTGTGTCTGAACATGTAGGCTGTCGTGCCTGTTCCGTGACCTGTCCATTGACCCAGTAACTACGCGTCTAACTCGTGACGCATCCCAAGGATGATGGTCAGCCGGCTACATGCCAGTGTCTCCAGTATGGATGAGGTACTCACCTGACGAATCATATGTGGTCTTTCGGGACCAAAATCCCTATCATGGAAAGGGTGTGCAGCTCTTGCACCCCAGTGATGTACCGGCAAAGTTTAAGATAGCTGATACTTGATATCTTTCTATCAGTGGTGGAATTGATTAGGCATTTCAGAGGGGAAAGCCATCCCTTCACGCTAGGATTTGTTGGTGGGCAATGCGGGGGAGGGTCCAGATCGGCGACTATTCTTATCGCCGCCTGCTACCTGGGGGTCAAAGCGTGTGGCAGGCTAACGCTAGACCCCCTACTCATGTAGGGGGCGAAAAAACAGGGTTTCCACGCTAAAAAGGGGGTTTCTACCTATATCACTAAAAGTGGCATTTTTCTATGTTAACCTACTAAATTAATAACTTTTCATGATGCAATTTTCAGCTTTAACTATATTATATAATAATAAAAATTATATTATTATATTGCTCTTAAATAGAGCTATTTAGCTATATATATAATATCTATATATATTATATAAGTATAAATAAACTGCAGAAGATCACTATATTATTACTTCTTATATTATTAATAATATATTTATACTTCTTTAATATCTATATTAATAAAAGTATTAGTAAAAGGTTATTTTCTATAGTATTTTAAGTATAGAAGTTATTAAGATCTTCTTTTATAGTATAATAGATTGCTTAATGCTTTAGCTGCAGCATTAGTATTAATATAGCGTTAGGTATAGCAGTTAGTGCTAGCAATAGCAGCAACTTAAGCTTGCTAGTATTAATGCTGTTATTAATATCTTTAAACTAGCTGACTGATTTAATGCTTATTATAGTACTATTGCTATCTTTATTAATAAGGTTATTAATATTATTATTAACCTTTAAGTTAAAGTTATTATTATTATTTATATTGCTAAATAACTCTTTAATATTAAAGTAACTAAGAGGTTTTATTATATATTTAATATAATCTTAAGCTTCTTTTAATAGTAATATAAAGTTAAGATTAATCTATTACTTCAGCTTAAGTAGCTTAAATTATTATAAGTCTTTTAAGTTAAATACTATATAGTTATAAATTTTATTAGTATAAGTAAGCTACTGCTTAAAATTCAGTTTCTTTATATATCTATTAATTTATTAATACTTTATAGCACTATACTCTATATATATTTACTTCTCCTGCTGTTAAGCCTCTTTTTTATAGTAATATATTGCTACTTAAGCTCTTTTTATAAAGCCTTTATTACTTACCTCTTATAATGCTTTTTAATTTCTATAAAAGTTATACTTATTATAAATAAGTAGGCTAATTTGATGCTTTATTAGATCTATTTCTTATGCTACTATATCTCTATATATTTATTCTAGTTGATAATATGCTTCTAGCCTCTCTTATAATATGAATTACTCTCACTAATTATAGCTTTAATCACTTTATAATCTTTCTAAGTAAGAGAGCTCTATTTAGCAGCATGCTATTGCTTAATAGTATCTACTTATAGTATAGCCTTTTTAAACTTATTATTATCTAATAAGTAACTTAAGAAGTAGCTAGATATATCAACTTAAGCTAACTGTATATATTTAACTAATTAAAAGAGTATTATATTATCTCTAATTAGCTAAATACTTAACTTTTCAAACCTTGCTATAATATTTAGGCAGGTAAATATAATATCTATTATCTGCTAAAGCTTACTAATAAAGTCTCTATAAGTAAAAGTAAGATTGCTACTTTATATAAACTCTTATAATACTATCTAATAAGCCTTTTTAAATAGCTAAAAGACTTTTATATCTATAAGTTAAAGTAGATATATAGCGTAAGAAGGGAAAAATCTAATAATAATATTAAAGTTAATATAGTATTCTATAAGGTTTATACTGATATAACTAGAGAAGCTATTAAGAAGAAGTAAATAATATAGCATTACACTAAATTCAGCCTAAAGAGTCTAATATAACTCAGCTTAAGTATTTAGCATTATCTTATATATCTTAAGCTTATTAGAGCAGCCTCTATATATATTAACGCTAAATTATAACTCTATTATATATCTAAGTTGCTAGAACTTTACTAACTGCTTAAATAAGTATATATTGAAGTGTTTAATATAATCTATTATAATCTCTTAGTTAGAGAAAGCAGTAAGAGATTATATAAAGTAGATACTTTCTTTAATATTATAATCAGCCTAAGCAGTAACTAGCTATATCTTAAAGATAAAATATACTGAAATAATATCTCTAATAATATTACTAGTGCTAATAAAAGTATATAACTTTCTGTTAGCTAAATTAATAACTTCTCATAATTTGCTCTGCTTCTATTATCTTTAAAATAAAATAATATATATATAGCTGCTAAAGCAGCTGATATAGCAGCTAGACTTATCAGCATTTTATATCTCAAAAAGCTTAAATTTATAGTTTTAAACTACAGCTTTATACTAATTAAAGAAATGCTAAATTAATGCTAAATTAAATTTAGCACCTTTCTAGTAAATCTTAATAGGTTTAATTCTTAATCCCTTTTAGAATTCTAAATAATTAGCTTTCTAAAACCTTATAAAGTGCTCTAAAACTAAGCTTATACTTTAGCCAGCCTAAAAAGCATTAGCTGTCTCTTTAATAACAAAAAAGGTTGCTAAAAAGCTAGCAGCATTAAGCTATATTATAAATGCTGCTAAAGCTAAGTCTTCAGCCTCTATTAATACCTTCAGCTAGCTACCTTTTTAAAGCAGCACAAAGAAGTTAAAGCCAGCCTTAAAAGCCTTCAAATGCTTCTCTACTGCTATATAAAATACCTTATAATTAGCAGTAATAGCTTATATTAACAGCATAGCAGCTAGAAGCTTCTTTAAACGCTTTAGCTAAAAAGCTTATTAATATAAGATATATAACATCTATACAGCCTATTTAATAAGCATTAAGTTAATATCACTTTAGCAAAACATCTTAGCAGTAAAGCTTAAAAGCAGTAATCAAAAAAAAGATAGTTTTAGGTTATAATATAATCTCAAAAAAGTTATATTTTGGTAGCAAAAAGTTAAAAATGCAACTTTTATACAACTAAGTAGAAACCCTCTTTTTTGCGTAGAAACCCTGTTTTTTCGCCCCCTATGTGAGTAGGAGGTGTTTTGCGCTTGACGTGGCTGACTAACGCCCCCGGGTAATTCTAGAGATGGAAAGTTATCCCCTCGACCCAAATCGCCTCCCGCGATAGGCCCCACTCAATCAGCTGTTCGTGCGCCATGGATGCATCAACATACTGCGATGGGAAAGTTGTGCAGAGACCTTCTCAGCAGCAGAACTTATGACATGATCTTGGTGGCTGCATCTTGGTGCATGTAGATGTCGTTGAACAGCTATTTAGACATGTCCTGAACTTCAAAACACAGCTAACAATCAATTACTCGTTGACCTGTCTTACAACACCAATCGAGTCTGTCTCCTGCAGTCTCTAGGCCCCGAATTCTTACCCACATCTTATACATAGTCGCAGACATGGGCTCCATTCCGACACCAATCAAGAAGACCTTTGATGTCCTCATCATCGGCTCTGGCCTCTCCGGCCTTGCAAGTCTCCACCATATCCGCAAGCAGATGCCCGATTGCCGCGTCCAAGTTCTCGACAACGGCGCGGACGTCGGCGGCACCTGGTTCTGGAACCGGTACCCCGGATGCCGCTTTGACTGCGAGTCCGTGTCTTACGGGTACTCTTTTGATAAGGAGCTTTTGCAGGAGTGGCATTGGAAGGAGGCCTTCTCTCCCCAGCCCGAGACGCACAAATACATCCGCCGCTTCGCGGAGAAGAACGATTTGTACAGCCACATCCAATTCAACACAACCATCAAGTCCGCACGCTGGGACGACAACGATCGCACGTGGACGTTCGTCGACCAAGATGGAAATCAATATGTCACCACCTTTTTCTTGAGCTGCATTGGCTTCCTCTCCACGCCATCACTTCCCGCTATTCCCGGTATCGAGAACTTCAAAGGCCAGTCCTTCCATACTTCCAGGTGGCCAGAGGATCTGAGCTTGAGCCGCGACTTTGCCGGTAAGCGTGTCGGTATAATTGGTACCGGCGCAACGGGTATCCAGACCATCACCGCCCTTTCGAAGGAGCCCAGCATCAAGTCTCTCAACGTCTTCCAGCGCTCGGCGACCTGGACCGTGCCCCTTCGCAACTATGAAATCTCCGAAGAGAAGATGGAGGAGTTGAAGAACAGCTACGACGATATCTTTAAGATCTGCCGCTCCACTCCTTCCGGCTTCATGCACATGGCCGATGCCCGCAAGACTATGGAGGTCTCAGACGAGGAGCGTCTGGCTCTCTGGGAGAAGCTTTACAACGAGCCAGGCTTCGGCAAGTGGCAGGGTGTGTTTAGCGATGCCTATACGGACCGTCAAGCCAACGAGATGTACTCCAAGTTCATCGCCGATAAGATTCGGCAAAGAGTCAACGACCCCGAGGTTGCAGAGAGCCTGATACCCAAGACCTACGGTTTTGGTACTAAGCGAGTGCCCCTCGAGAGTGGCTACTTCGAGGCTTTCAACCAAGATAACGTTCATCTTATCGACTTGAAGAAGACACCGGTCGCCGAAGTTACCCCAAAGGGCATCGTGACATCGGATGGCAAGGAGCACGAGCTTGACATTCTTATTTATGCAACTGGATTTGACGCCATCACCGGCTCTTTCAGTGCTATTGATTGGCAAGGCAAGGACGGCCGTCCATTGATCGCACCTAGCGGATCACCCAAGGGCGATAGGGCTGTCTGGGTTGACAACAGGCCCTATACCTATCTTGGAATGACGGTCCCTTCCATGCCCAACATGTTCATGGTTCTCGGCCCGCACCAGCCGTTCGGTAACGCTACGCGAAACATCGAGCATGCCGTGCAGGTAGTTGTGGATCTTCTGAAATACTGCAGAGAGAAGGGTTACACGTATGCCGAGGCTACGGAGGAGGCCGCAGATGGATGGACGGAGCACGTGTTTGAATGTAGTAAGGGGTCTTTGGTAAATGAGGTTGACAGTTGGATGACCGGCGTCAACACCAACATTAGGGGCAAGGAGGTTCGAAGCGTTGTGAGATACGGCGGTTCAGCACAGGAGTTCCAAAGAAGATGCAGGGAAGTTAAAGAAGCTGGGTATAAGGGCCTAGTCCTGGCTTAGAATTCACACAGCACCAATGATTTCAGTATGCTCTTGCCTATTCGCACTGCCACTCGTACATCGTTTAGACTTTGAAGTGGTGACATGATTTTAGTCAAAGGTCGCGAGTTGGTGTGTTTTTTGGGGAGGCCGCTTTTGCAACGACCATGCACAAGTTGACTCTAGTGCAACTTGTGGAAGCATTTGAGAAGAATAGCATCTAACGTGGTGGATGGTATCCTGAGTTTCGTCTCCGTCTCGGGGTGCAGCGTCGAGTGCATCGTCTAGATCTGCTTCTTGATACGCTAAGGGAAGTTCATCACATGTCTTGACCTCTCCCTACATGCGACTGCTCTCCGTGTGGGCTAGGATTTTTGCTGCCCGCGGAAGAAATGTCGTCTCTCCGATTTCGGCCTTTATTGCATATGTGACGGCTGCCACTTTCCGGTGTGACACCATCTCTCCAATAGCTGATAAGGCGTATTGATTTGCTGGCTGATCCTTATCATTTTCGCTTCAGAGCCGGTATCATTGACCAAACCCCGTAACGATGCAAAAGACAGCCCCGCTTCCGTATGCCATATTTGACCTGCTGATAAGCATGGTTGACGCGTGACGACACGGGTATGGCGGGATGACCGTGAGCGACCCCGCGCAAGACGCGGGCGGGGATCTAAAATAGAATGTGGGGGTGAGAGACTTATGATTTCAATCAGGAAAGTCCTTCCATGGAGGGGTAGTAAGTCAACGGAAAGCTACTCCAAGTGGCTTTCTAGATGTAGAAAGAAATCCAGGGCAACTTCACGATGCCGAAGTATTTAATGGTACATAGAATATTATATGCACCATGAGCATGTTTGTATTGCCTGTATTCATATGAATCTTTGAATGTGCCATCAACCTGAAAGCTTCCTCACCAACACCTACGTCCTCAGCACTCCGCACATTCATCTTCTGATTCTTCTCAAAAAGTCTAAGGCGAAATGGACGTTCCTGGCTTCGCCTTGGTTACGGGAGCTGCCTCCGGTATTGGGAGAGCATGCGCTAACGCGTTTGCCCAAGAAGGCTCCGCTGGCGTCGCGCTTCTTGATCTCAATGCTGATGCACTGGCTACTGTCAAGGCTGAGATTGAGGAGCAAGTCAGCAAAAAGCAACAAAACGGAACCAACGGCAGCGCAAAGCCAATTCAGATTCTCACATACCCAGTCAACATCGCCGACGAAGCGGAGATCACCCGCGTTGTCAACGATGCAGCTGCCAAACTCGGCAGGCTAGATTACGTCGTTAACGCCGCTGGCATTGCTATCAAGCATGCTGGTGGTGCTGCGTTCGCCAAAACAGAGGACTGGCAACGCGTTCTCGACGTTAATATCAACGGCACATTTTACGTCCTTCGAGCCGCCGCGCAGATCATGCTGAAGCAGGAGCCGATTCTTTCTACTATCGATGGGAGACCCCTCCAGCGTGGCTCCATTGTCAACTTTGGATCTGTTCAGGGAGTGGTTGGTATTACCCTATCAACTGCGTATACGACAACAAAGCATGCAGTCATTGGTCTTACCCGCACTGCGTCTGAGGATTACGCTAAAGATGGCCTGCGTATCAATGCCATCTGCCCTGGATACACGGAAACTCCAATGACAACAAAGAACCCTGAGGTATTGAAGGCTATGGAGGAGAGAGTGGCAAGTGCGGTGCCAATGCAGAGAATGGGCCATGCAAAGGAGATCGCAGACGGAGTGTTGTATCTTGCCGGAGGTCGGAGTTCCTTTGTTACCGGGTCTGCGTTGATGGTTGATGGAGGCTACACATCGAGGTAGTGCTCGTTTCACATTCTTGGAAGGGATGGAACGCTATGCTCGGGCGTTGAGGTTTCTGTATTAAACAAGTACCCGAATAATACCTTCTTTTCAATTGAGTTTGCCACCCCTGTCGACCGCTTGCCGGTTTGCCGATTGGCTATTGCTTGCCAGTTCGCCGATTGCATATGGGTTGCCGGTTTGCCGAATGTATACTGCTTTCGGAGCCTTTCTCAGCCATAACTGTGAACACCATTGTTGGAATTCGAACATGAAGCTTCAGTGACGAGATGTGAGTCATCACGAGTCACTACAGAGCTCGCTACTAGCCGATTAAGGCTCTAGTCGAAACCGACATCTCGCATTGCTTCCAGCTTTTGGCCTCAACCGGCGTTGACTCGGTTGGATTTTAAGCCAACTCCAACCATCCTCCATGTTCAGTTGACAGGCTGCAGAATTGAGAGGTCCGAACCGTAAGGGCGTTGAGTTTTCGGCCTGGGGCGCCACATCCCGATACATGTATTCGAGCCTAAAACTTACGCCTTTACTGGAGACATGTCGAAGTTAAGACCTGAATATACTCGACAATGATCAATATGATTCGTCAGTAGGAGATGGTGTGGCATTGACGTGCTCAGGGCCCGTAAAGGCCCCACATCTTGCCGGAGCTTTATGCGTTCTGTCGTAAACTAACTATAACGTACGTATGGCATCTGTGTGAATAAACAGCTTGATTCCTTCTAAATCAGAGTCTGGCGCGAGGGGTCTTTTAAGGAACAGAGACTGATGCGCTGGAATATTGTCGGCCTGGATAAGTAGGTTGGAAGTGGGTCACCTCGCACCTTCCTCTGAGCGTGAGGCTGCCTTAGTTACTTAAGGCTATCATAATATACCCCCTCAGGCTTAAAAAAGCTTATAAACCTTAATCCTATATAACTACTATTTTATATTTTTATATATACACTTTAGATTTATAAATAGATGCAAAAAGAAGTAATTAATAAAAAAAACTAATAAAAAAGATAACTTTGCAGCTTTATTATTAAATTGTATAAAAGAGGTAGATCTTTCTCTTTATATACTTTCTATTATAGTTAATATTATAGGTGCTAAAGTAGTAACTAATGCTGCCTCTTTGCTTAATAGAAATAGAGGCTTCTTATTAGCTTAAAGTAAACAGCTGAGGTAGCTGTTAAGGCAGTAATATAGCAGTAATAATAATATCTTATATATTATTTCTACTTCTTAATTTTCTTTTTCTATTATTATTACTATAACTATATATATTGCTTACCTCACTTCTATATATATATATATATATTTATACTGCAATTATAACACCTTCTATTTGCTTATAATTCTATTTTTAATACTAACTATATTATTTAAATACCTCTTAAGAAGACTAAAGCTGAGTATATAGCTGCTACAGCTAAAGTGAAAGCTATCCTTATTAGTAAGAAGCATAAGAAGAAAGAGGGGTAAAAAGAGGAAGATAGCAGCACTTCTCTAGCGCCTGCCTTAAAGCTTGAAAGCCTTAAGCCTAAGAATAAGTCGCCTTATTATCTATTTTTATTACTTCTAAGTCTTCTTCTTATTATAAAACGTTATAAAGTTTTCACTTTATTCTATCACTTCTATAACTTAATTACTAACTTAGGTTGTTTTGTAGAGCTGAAGACTAATAAGCCTATTAAAGGTAACTAGCCTGCAAAAGGCAAAAGAGCTAAAGAAAAGCATAATTTAAAGCCTGCTACTTCTATTCCTTTATCTTCTTATAAGCTGCAGTAAAGCTGTAAGCAATATATATTTAAGATCTTTATTTCTTATTAACCTATTGCTTTATTTACTAACTCTAAAGTAGAAGTAGAGGCCTTAAAGGCTGAAGGTTAAGAAGAAGAGCAGCTGCTGCTGCTAAGTAATATTATATACCTGTTATGCTTATATAGTGCTATTTTAGGTATATTGCTTAGCATATATATGCTTAGTTTAAAGCAGAGAGGTAAATACACTTTCTGTAAAGAGAAGAGAAAGGTGTGCGTTCTTATGCTAGCCTCTGTTTTTAGACTGAAGCTTTAATTCTTTAGCAGCATATAAGATAATCTTATAGATAATATATATTTCACTATACAACCTTTTGCTTTGCTAACTGTTTACTAACTTATATATTATAGGTTTTTGCTTAAGAAAGGGTTTTTATAAGACTGTTAGCTAGCATTTTATCAGTTAGAAGATATATAACTTAAAACGATTGCTTAGCATATTCCTAGCGAAGCTATATATTTTAGATATCTATATAGCAAAGGCAAGTTAAAATATACTCCTTTTCGCCTATTATAAGTTGTATTATTTGCTGATTGTTGCAATAGATCTTCTATATATCTCTCAGGCTGAGTTTAAGATCTCTAAAAAGCTGCTTAAAAGCTATAGTCTCTTTTATAGTATACTTTAAGCTTAGAAGCTCTACCTCTATTATCAATATAGTTACTATACTTTAATACATAGCTTTCTATTAGATTAAGCCTCTAAAGAGAGATATTATAAAACCTTAAAACAACCTTTATATCTCTTTATCATCAGCAAAAGATATATCACTTGTAATTAGTAATACTTAAGCTATATCACTCTCTAAGATGCTGAAGCAAATCGCAAGGTATTAAGTATAATATAAGTATTAGATTATTTAGTTTGCAGCTTAATAGTGCTTTAGAGATAGGTTTGTTAGAAATTATAATAATAAAGTATAAGCAAATATAATATCTAGTTATATTATAATTGTAGTATAAAGAATTAATCTGATCTTTTCTTAATATAAGAGGACTTACTATAGGTTTACTTCTCTATTAAACTTCTCAAGCAAAGTGAGCAAAAGAAGTATAGTTAGTATTTTAGAGTTAGTAAGATTAAACTTCTTTATGATTTATTTAATATACTGATTATATAAAAGGTAGATGCTTTATATTATTTAATTACAAGTAATTTTGATTTTTAGATATTATTCAGCTAATCTTTAGTCTTTCAGCTTATACTTCTCTTTAATCCTTTTTATAACCTTTTTAGCTTCCTTTATATAGTCTTTATAATATAAGATGAAGATATTATTAATATAGAAGAGTATAAAGACTTTCTTATTATAAGTTTAAAAGAGATATAGATCTTTGCCTGTTAAGTGCAATCTAAGATAAAGAAGGAAGCTTAAGAACTCTTTATACTAAAGTAAAGGTGTGTTATGAAGTTTATATAAAGTGTGTTGAAGTTTAATAACTTTTCTATCTTCTTTAAAGCTGTTTAGTAAGTAATAAGTGATAAAGGGATTATTTAGCCTATATATAGCGTTTAAAAATATATTGATAATATTAAATTAGTAAATATTGAGGTTAAATTATGCTGTAAAAGCTATTATAACTCTAAAGGTTTTTAAAGCGAAGGTTGCAGTATATATCTGTTCTAAAGGATGCTTTTCTTAAAGGTTGCTTTAAATATAAATTCTAGCCTTACAGCAGTTAAGATATCTATATTAATTCAGTTTATATATAAATATCTACTTAAAAGGTATTAGCTTATTTTTAGCCTTTATATTATCTATAACTTTTTAGACTTCTATTTCCTTAAGTTTATTAATTTTGACGTTATATGCTTTAATAAAGTGTAAGCAGAGCAGTTTTAGCATTTATTAAACATCTCTCTAAGTCTTAAGTAACTTAATAAGCTAGTTAATATAGATTTTTCTGCTTAATATTATAGAAATATACTTAAGCTTTACTTAATAAATAGAAGTAAAAATAAAGTAATAAAGTAGGTAGTAACCTTAGTCTGCCTCTTTAATTGCTTTCTGTTATTCTAATATATATATTTTAAAGAAGGTATCTTAGTTTCATTCTATATATAGGAATATAAAGTATATTCTAAAGCAAAGTGATCACTTCAGCTTTATAATTTTAAGTTAGCTTAAGTTAGCATAATTATATATCTGCTTTAACTTCTCTTCTGCAGTACTTTCTTCTTCAGTTTCTAAATATAGCTATACTAGCTGAGTAGGAGAGTTGCTTTATAAGAGTAGTTATATATTATTATCTTTTGCATTTAGATTTTATAGAGAAGAGATATTAG
Organism: Colletotrichum horii; assembly: GCA_027406005.1. Lineage (NCBI taxonomy): Eukaryota > Fungi > Ascomycota > Sordariomycetes > Glomerellales > Glomerellaceae > Colletotrichum > Colletotrichum horii. The sequence goes on from JANVYB010000006.1 coordinate 6,078,272, forward strand.
TTTGAATATAGATCTTATTTAAGATTACATCTTTAGTAGGGGTTATATCTTTGCTAGCATCTTAAGTTTCTTCTATTGCTTTATCTTTATAGATAAAAGTTAATAATAATATAGAATTTATTATTTTATATATATCAGTAAGATTTATATTTAACTTAGGAGTTAGCAACTATCTTCTTTACTTATTATTAACTAATTAAGGTTCTTTTGATAAAGAAGGGTGTAGTAATAGCGTTTTATTATCTATTATTAATGCAATCTCAGCTTTATTTTATACTCCTAAGAGCTGTAGCTTAAGAGGTGCTAGAGATGCTGGTTTTTATATCTTATCAGCAATTATATAAGCTTCTTTGCCTTAGATTGCTAACTTTGTATTGTCTTTTAAGTAAAATATCTTCTTGTTAAATGTTATATTTCGCATGATAATAACTTCTTAAAGTGAGGGTATTTAGATTCTATAGAGGTTATATAAGTTTGCTATATATCTTACTAGATATCTGATATACCTTTATATTATAACTTTAAAGTTATATTTATTTTTATTTGCTTTATGTTCTTTTTTAAGAGGGTATACTTTGCAGCTATATATATAAACCTTTTCTTATTGCAAATAAGAATTAACTAAGAGGTTTGCTTTATAAATAGGTTTATAATGCTTAATATAGTCTCTTAATTAGTCTTTTTCAACTTAGATTAGCAAGAGCTAGCTGTAGCGTTAATAAAGGCTTATATTATAGAGAAATGCTGCAGTTTGCACTACTTCAACTTATAGTGTAAGTAGAAGACCTACTACCTTAATCATTATAATAGCCTTTATAATTAGTTCCTAACCTGCTCGCTCTACACCTCTATTTAGCTCTTTAGTATATAAAGGTGCTTATTTAATTTCAATCTCTATATCTAACACTTAGATCTAAAATTCTAATATTCTATTTATTGCAATTATAATATGCTTACTGTTTTATTTGATCTTATATAATATAAGGCTGTATTATCTCTATATCTAGCATTTAAATATTTAAATAGCAATAAAAACTAACTATTAGGTTTTATCTATATATAGAAATATAAAGACTTAACCTATATACTTATCTTTAATAATAAATAGCTATTTATTTATATTAAAACTTATTAAGTAGTTAAATAGATCTTATAAGATTCTATAGAAAGGTTATATCGCTTTTCATTTTAAGGTATATTGCAATATTACTTGCTTTATATATATAATTGCATAATATTAGCATTTAAAGCGTAATATTCCTCAGATCTTCACCTCTTAAGCATTAAAAACCAGTTTTTTAAGTGCTCTAAGTCTTAGATAGCTAGAGCGAAAATGCTATATTTCTATAATATTAACGTAAGTTTATATAGGCTCTTAAGAGCATTGCTTTGCATAAGTTATTATAAGAGTAAGTAGATTTATAATTAAAGTGTCACTAGAAAGAATACATCTAAGATATAAATATAAAAGATAAGATTAGTATTCTATAAAAGTGATATTACCTTTTTTTAAAAGCTTTTTTACTTCTATGCTATCTTTATAATCTCTTATGCAAAGAGTAGTGTTATAACCTAAATACTAAACGCTTATCTTTTATAGTAAGTGTTCTAAGATAATATTAATATAGAAGTTATCTATAAGTATAATATTATAAAGCATTAAGTCTTAAAGCCTGTTTGCTCTATTTAGTGTATTGCAAAGAATCCTCATGCTTTTTGCTATAATAAGATATAAAGTTGCACCTATTTTAACTTACTCCTTTACTTTATAGATAATTAAGCTTTTTTTAAAGAGAGAGATATTATTCACTAAGTAGAAAGCACTGCAGTTATTTAATACTATACTGCTAGAAAGAACTCTTAAGCCTTAAGTATAAGTTATATAAACCTTATTAAGTTTAAGTTCTAATGCAAAAGCCCTTACTTCCTCAGTTATAATTACAGCAATAATATCTTTAGTAATAGTATAGGCTACTATATTAGCTAGGAGGTTTGTCTTAGAAGTAGAAGCACTAAGCAACCCTTTTATTCTACTTAAGTTATTTTTAAGCAGTCTCTTCTTATTTTAATTCTTACTATTACTAAGCCTAAAAGAGCTAAAGTTCTTTACAGTAAGCCACTTTTAGCAAGCTATTTTAGCGTAAAGTTTAAAATATTTTAGCTTATTAATTTTAATATAAACTTATATAGCTTCTTTAGAGCTTATATAAAACCTTTTATCTATAAGAGCAAACTTAAAGCAATTGCATATAGATAGAGTCTACTTATAGCTCTTTCTATATATATAATATATTGCTAACTTATTTTATAAAGGCTTTTCTAAAGTAGAGTTGCTAGAGATTATATTATTAGAACGTCCTGCTAGTGTTATAAAGACTTTATTAGAGCAACCTCTTAATTAAGTTCTTATTATATCTTTATAGAGAAGGTTTTTAAATATATTAATATACTAACTTATGCTTTAGATCTTAGCACTAAAGTATTCTCACTTAATAATATTAATAAGCTTTAGATTAGCTTAAAATAAAGTAAAGCAGCATTAGATTGCTTAAAGAAAGGTTTTTAATATAAAAGTTCTCTATACTTCTAGCAGCTTATACTAAGAAGCCTTAAGAAGTATACTTCAGAAGTCTCTAATCTAAATATTAAAATTAATAGTAGAAACTGCTTAATCTAAGATTATAATATATTCTTTGCAGATTATAGTAAGGTTGCTTAAGTTGCTTAAAGCATAGTATTGCTTTAAAATGCAGATTAAAGTGTGAAAAGTACAGTCTTCTTTTTCTAAAAGCTCTACTTAAGCAGAAGTAAAGATCTCTTCTGAAATAATATCTTTAACCTACTTATCTAAGGCTTTATATACTTATTTCTTATATATATATTTCGCTTTATAAGTAGTATGCATAGTGAGGTGTGAAGTATAAAGCTTAAAGATATCTATAGATCTCTTAGTGAGAAGAGTAAGTATAATTAGTGCTAATAGTAATAAGTTATTAGTAGCTTTTTTAAATTCCTCCTCTTTAAGATCTCTATCTTCAGTTATATTACCTTCAGCAGGCGCTTTCTATATATTTAAAATAATAGAAGTATATAAAGCAATAACCTTATTATAAACTTCTTGCTCTACTTTATAGCATTTATATTACTTCTTATTTTCTTTTTAAATCTAGTTATTAAGCAAAAGTGTACTTTTAACTTCACTTAAATCAGATAAAGCATTAGAGATATTATCTAAGTTAATATATTTCTAAATATCTTTAGTCTTTACTTCTACCTAAAAAGTGATATATTAAGCTGAGAAGTTGTAATAAGAAGTAAGCTTATAAGAAGTGCTGAGATTAATAATTGCTATTATATTAAAAGTATATTATAAGTTAAAAATAAATATAAAAATAAAGCTTAAAAGTTAAAATAAAATATAATAAATATAAAATAAATTAAATAAAGTTATAATTTGCTTTATAAATAATAGTTCAGAAGTATAGTATAAGCTAAGCTTATAACTGTTATAAACTAACTATAATATATATATAGCATCTATATAAATAAACAGCTTGATTCCTTCTAAATCAGAGTCTGGCGTGAGGGGTCTTTTAAGGAATAGAGACTGATGCGCTGGAATATTGTTGGCCTGGATAAGTAGGTTGGAAGTAGGTCACCTCGCACCTTCCTCTGGGCGCGAGGCTGCCTCGGTTACTTGAGGCTATCACGACACGTTCTAATTTCATTCCTCAGAGATTGTAGGCATGGAGCCGAGGTTCAGTTAGTATATAAGTATTGGGGAATTCAACTCAGCATCAGGTAATAAGTTAATAATCATTGATCTCATTCGCCCAATCGAAATACAACAGTCATGGTTCGAGTTGCGATTGCCGGAGGCTCCGGAGGTCTAGGTCGTGTGATCGCGAAGGTCATTGCGCAAACTGGGAAACACGACGTGTTCGTACTTTCACGGAGAGTAAGTTGGTGAAGGCCATTTGACATGAATATGGTTTGACATCGCCACACAGTCTATGGGCATCTCCGAGCAGATCACTGGCGTTGGTTACTTGATAATTGACTACAGCAACGTTTCTCAGATCATAGATGTCCTGGAAAACAACAACATCGAAGTTGTTATATCAGCCATTGGGATCGTGTTCGAAGACTCACATCGTGCGCAATTGAAACTTATTGAAGGAGCATCTCATTCGACAACTGTCCGACGCTTTGCACCCAGCGAGTTCGCCCTCGACTACGTTGAAAGCGGAAACCAGCATGTGTTCTTTAACCCCGAGCAGGAGTATTTAATAACTAACGTCCGTAGCAGAGGGTATCCTTTTCCCGTTCCCGGGTCTCAGATGTACAAAGCTGCCGAGTACAAAGTGGAAACTCTCGAGAAGTTGAAGTCCACCCGGATGGAGTATACTAGATTCATGTCCGGATTCCTGATGGACTACTATGGATATCCCGCCGTACCCTGCCCCGTACTTCCACTGGCCGTCGTACTGGACGTGGAACATTGCGAAGCAGCAATCCCAATCGACGGCAACTCGCCCGTGACGCTCACTCATTCAGAGACGATCGGCAGGTTCGTGGCCGCGAGTCTCGACCTGCCTTGCTGGCCCAAGAAAGCGTTGATTGTTGGAGATACTCTGACTTGGAATCAAGCTCTGGCAATCGCTGAGGAGGTTCGAGGTACGATTATTCCTTCTCACAGCAGCTGCAAAGTCTGACGAAGGAGCATGACAGGCAAAACATTCGGCGTCAAGATCGAGTCTCTCTACGACCTCAAAAAGGGTATCATAACGGAGCTTCCCGGAAACAGGCGGCGGTACGTGGCAATTCCAAAGGGGATATTGGATGCGGTGCTATGCGTGTGGAATATCGGGTTCATTCAGGGCTTCTATGACTTAGAGGGACTTGCGAATGCTGGCAGCACGCTGAACCAAGTGTTTCCGGATGTCCCGGTGCTGGGCTTCAAAGAGTTCATGGAAAGATGCTGGAAATAGTGTAAGAACGTATCCTATGAGAGAAAGATTCTAGCTGTGTCGTTGCAAGTTGCTCCAGCTCTTACCGATGACATGGCCTGCGCGACATTCCGAGAAGTTAAATCAATGATCAACAAGAAGTCTTCTCTATTGAGCCAGTGAGCAGCATCCACATCAATGTTTCATCCCCACGAAACGTAAACATAACTTTCCAAGAAACATCCCAACTCAATTCTGGCACCCGAGTCCACGTTCGCGGGGGTCGATCTCGGCCGGCATCGCAATCCTCGCCGAGCCGCTAATTTCCCCCAATTTCCCCTCACCTCGAATCATTCCTTCGGCAGCTGCGGGGCATCAAAAACGCCGCCTGTGGGCACTGCGGCTTTCGCGACATCCGAGTGGTCAATCCTGCGCAGCAAGTGCCATATGCCGCTTTTCGTGGCACCGTTGTATCCTGCGATCTCCATTCATCGAGCCATGGCAACAGGAGCAACTCCGCACGCGGGACGTAGGCGCATGGCAGTACAAAAATGAGAAACCTTTGACGTACCGTGCCGTCTATTACCCCTCACTGGATGCTCTGTTCCTTCGCCAGCATTCTTCGTCAGCCATCGTTTGACAACGTCCTCACCGATCACTTCACTGAACTCAAGAATCGCCTCCAGCCAAGAACGTCAACATGCCCTTCCCAAAGACAGAGGGAAAGTTGGTCTACACCTACGATGCTGAGAAGGTCTGGGTCGAGCCATGGGGCCCCAACGCATTCCGAGTTCGAGCCACCAAAGCCCGTGAGATGCCCACAGAGGACTGGGCTCTCCTGAAACAAAAAGATGCCGATGTCAAGATTACCTTCAACGAGCAGGGTGGCACCATAACTAATGGCAAGATCAAGGCAACCATCACAACAGGTGGAAAGCTTTTGATGTGGAATGCCAAAGGGGAACTAATTCTTGAGGAGTACTCAAGGCATCGCCGGGATGTCTTGGACCCCAAGTGCAGTGCCCTAGATGTTGAGGCTCGCGAGTTCATGGCAATTGTCAACAGTAATGACTATCACCTGACCGCCAGATTTGAGAGCGTCGACCCGGACGAGAAGATCTATGGAATGGGTCAGTATCAACAGAGTTTCTTTGACATTAAGGGCCACGATCTGGAACTCGCCCACCGCAACTCCCAGGCCAGTATCCCGTTTGCACTTTCATCGCTCGGCTACGGATTTCTCTGGAATAACCCGTCTGTGGGAAGAGCTATTCTTGGACGAAATATCATGAGTTTCGAGGCCAAGTCCACAAGAGCTCTAGATTACTGGATAGTGGCCGAAGACTCACCTTCCAAAATCGTCGAGGCATACGCCGACGCCACCGGAAAGGTTCCAATGATGCCAGAGTACGGTCTAGGATTTTGGCAGTGCAAGTTGAGGTATCAGACTCAAGAAGAGCTCCTCGAGGTTGCTCGGGAGTACAGAAGACGCGAGCTCCCGATTGACCTCATCGTGATCGACTACTTTCACTGGCCGAAGCAGGGCGAATGGAAGTTTGACCCAACATACTGGCCCGATCCCGACGCTATGATCAAGGAGCTGCAAGAGCTCAAGATTGAGCTGATGATTTCGATTTGGCCGACCGTCGACCACAAATCTGAAAACTGGGACGAGATGGTTGAGAAGGGGTATCTCATTCAATCTGACAGGGGCATCCGCATCGCGATGAACTTCCAAGGGGACACTACGCACTTTGACGCCACGAATCCAGAGGCGAGAGACTACGTCTGGAAGAAGGCCAAACAAAACTACTATGACAAGGGCATCCGTGTCTTCTGGCTGGATGAGGCCGAGCCAGAGTACACCGTGTACGACTTTGATACCTATCGATATCACGCGGGGTCCAATGTTTCCGTCGGCAATATCTATCCCGTCGAGTATGCGCGAGCATTCTATGAAGGGATGGAGGCAGAAGGCCAGAAGAACATCGTCAACTTGATCCGCTGCGCTTGGGCGGGAAGTCAGAAGTACGGTGCCCTTGTATGGAGTGGTGATATTGCTTCTTCGTGGAGCAGTCTACGAAACCAGGTTGCAGCCGGCCTCCACATGGGTCTTTCCGGGATCCCTTGGTGGACAACGGATATCGGAGGCTTCCACGGTGGTGACCCTCGCGATGAGAAGTTCCACGAACTCTTCGTTCGTTGGTTCCAATGGGGTGCATTTTGCCCGGTGTTCAGACTTCATGGATGCCGTGAGCCAGAGCAGCCCCAGCATGGTACAACCGGAGGTGCCGAGTGCCACAGTGGTGCGCCGAACGAAGTATGGTCATACGGACCTGAGGTCTATGAGATCTGCAAGAAGTATATGTTCCTTCGCGAGGAGTTGAGGGACTATACAAGAACCTTGATGAAGCAAGCTCATGAAAAGGGAACACCTGTCATGCGGACTCTGTTTTATGAGTTCCCCGATGACAAAGAGACTTGGAGCATTGGTCAGCAGTACATGTTCGGTGAGAAGTACTTGATTTGTCCTGTATTGCACGCCGATAAGAGGAGCATCAAGGTTTACCTACCCAAAATCGATGGCAAGTGGAAGTCACTTCGGGAGGGCAAAGAAGACGCATACGAGAGTGGTCAGTGGATCGAAGTTGACGCACCCCTGGAGTGGATGCCGGTATTCAAGAGAGAGTAGAAATTACTTGAATTCATACCAATATGTTGAAATTCAGGGGGATCAAACTTGTCTGCTAGGTTCGCTTCAAAATACATCAATTGAACACGGAATCAACTTTGAGCCTGATGCTACAGAATGTTCCCCTCAATGTAGTCGACGCCTAGTACAAATACCTCGTCCTTATCCTACGGTATCAAGTGAGATATATATCACCAATTTCAACATCGGCGATGGAGTCAAAGGCAGGATGCGTAGAGTAAAACTCAACGAACCCAAGTCGCTCGTATGAACCTTCATTCTGCCGAGACCGTTGCACAAGAATACCACCCCAACACTCTTGGGAGTCTGTATATAGAAGGAGGCATTGTACTTCCAGCCGACCCGGAGTCACGCTCTCTGTAGGCCAAACACGTTTCTCCAAGTATTTCCTCCCATCGTGACCTTGAGCCAGAGTCAACTGTGCATCCGGCCAGAACACAACAGTCTCGTGATTCAGGCCGCAATGGCAACCAGGTTGAATCGCATGATGACCCCGATAGGAAACGTCATACATCGGGATTGCAATATTCAATTCAACCTGAGGTGAGTCCCCAAAAAGGCTGAACTGAAGTCTGCAATGTGGCTGGGTCGCCGTGGAACTTCCGCGCAGGAGTAGTCGATCTGGTAGATCTAGCGTGACAGTCATGAGTCTTCCACGAAGTAGCAAACTGCAACTGGGACTAACAATGTAGCGAGGATCGTTGTACACTTTTGGATAGTCCACTGACAAAATCTCGGCATCGAAAGTACGCCGAGAAGATTCGCGAATCAGACTGTACGTGATCGGACCTTCAACAGATGCCCAACTCCAGGACGGCGCCTGAAGTTCAGTGCCAACTTTTGACATGGGGAAGAAAATAGTTTCATTCCCAGTTGAATCGATGCCACTCCTACCAAAACAGCGCCACAGAAGTCCCGGGAGTATACCCGCTTCCCAAATTCCGGCCAAGCATCGGTCTTCGCTACGGTCTAGAATTTGTGTGGCCATGGCCAGGATGGCCGGAAGTCGGTCCCTCTCGAAAGAGAGAGACATGGTAGTGAATTGCTCGACTATAGACGTGTACCAGTATTCAATCCGATGCGAATGGCTGACGGAAGGATTCATGATGTTGCGTTCGTACGTTCTTCGGTCGGGACAGTTGTCATAAGTCTCATTGCGACCACATTCGCACCATGACGCCGAACGACACTCCCATGTCACTTCAGAATGTCTGAAAGTTAGGAGCCGCCGAGGGACAAGCCGCTCCTGGAAACACCACGCTCGCAACCAAATGGGTTCCTGGTTGTCGTTGCTTTCGTGCCGAATTCTTTCACGAGACGAGATGCCCATTATGACATCACGGGATAGGTGACGTTCTGGTCTCTCCCTGAGGAAACCTTCCTCATCGGCCCATGCCGTAGCCGCGGTGATAGTGAAATAAGAATTCTCGTAGACGCTCGCCATCGCAGCTGACTCAGCTCGCCAATCGTGCTCATCATCTTGAACGATGCAAAGCGAGTCGATCCACAGGTAGCATACTCCTAATCGCTGGCATACAGTAATGGCGTCTTGAAACGTCTTTGGCATGTCGTCCCATGGAATTCCATCCCTTCGCATGGCGAGATTGTCTTTTGTTGTGACACATATCTGTTGCTTGCCCCACCGATGGCTTAAAGCGACGTATCGCCCATCCTCGCCGTTTGTTTCCGAAAGACGAATGCAGTCTTTCGATTTACCAAGATAAAGAGCTCTGCGCGGAAGCGGCGTGATAGCACTAGACCGGCAAGCCGTTCCTTTGTGGCGCTCGTCGCAATATTGTATCCAAGAGGAGACAAGATCAATGCACTGATGAGAAGCAGGAGATTTCGACACTGAGAGAAGATGTCCGATCTGCAAACCATCCATCAACTTCGGAGGGCCGAAAAGCTCCAGGTTTGGCCGAATCAGGATGGGATTGTTTCCACCAGCTGTGATGTGGTAAAATGTATCTCGCTGAAAGTCTGTCGGAAACTGTCGTTCTTGTGTGATAGCTAACTGCAAAATCGTAGCAATTGGACATGTAATCAGACCAGAATCTCGAGTATTGAATAATCGATACTCCTCATAGTTGAAATTCTTCCCATTAATATGTCTGCAAATACTGCATTCATTGGGAACATGCCGCGAAAGCTGCGTACCCATTGTTGTGCTTTTGCTGTTCTGAAGCACTTGATATTGTGTGATTGCAAAATGAGTGTTTCTCGATTGAGCCCAGTCACATCGTTTATGTATGTGCTTCGAAGGTATGCTTAGCCGAGCTGAAAACCAGGTACGGCTAGACCAGCCGACGTGCGTCACTAGTAAAATCCGTTTCGTGGAGGCGTGCGAAGTGCTCTGAAACCATGATTCGTCACATTATTTCCATTTCAATTGTGTACAATAGAAGCTAGCCTGATTCGGGCTGCTCTTGATGATGCACGCGTCGCGCAAGTCGCGTTCGGTAACTATTAGTTCTTTTCAAACAGGTTTGAGGTCAAGATTCCAAACGGCATTCCTCATCCAAATAGCCCCAGCCCTTACTTGAGCTTCCAAGTTTCCTTGATGAGGTCGGCAGCCTTTTCACCAATACCGTAGGCCGGCATCTGCGTGTGGCCGCCATTGAGGACTGGCATGATACTGCAATCGGCGACACGCAAGCCTTTGACCCCCTTCACAGTGAGGGTATGATCTACAACAGCCTTGGGGTCGTCCGCCTTGCCCATTGCGCAAGTACCAGCAGCGTGGTAGCCTGGTCCGTCATGTTAGCAATCATTTGAGGACTTTAGGTAACGGGTGGGGAGCTCACAGGTAGTTGCGTTGTCTTTCACGTAAGGAATCCACTCCTCACGAGTCGTGTACTTGTGGTGTACAAGATCGCTTGGCCATGAACCCTTGACGATATCCTTGGTACCCTTGCCTTGCATGATGATCTCATTACCAAATCGGCATGCCTCAGCGAGGACCTCGACATCAAGGGGGTCGGCAAGGTAGTTGGTATCGACGACAGGGACCGCGGTGGCATCAGCGCTGCGAAGGGTCACAGTGCCTCGAGACTTGGGGGCGAAGAGCTCGGCGATCATGCTGAAGGCATGCTTGTTGTCGACGGGAAACTTATCAAACTGCTTAGGCCCGCCGTAGCATTCGGTGGTAAAGAACTCAATGTTGGGCTGCTTCGGCGTGAGACCCATCGGGTCACGTCCCTCTTCGCGAGGGGCATTCTTCCACAAGTCCGAATCGACGAGACGGTCATCTAAGCGGGCGTAGGCGAAAGCACCGAAGGGAAAGGTCGACAGAAAGCCCGCCTTGTGGTCCTTCCAGAGAGCATATGTCTTCGCAAAGTTGTCGCCGTGGTAAACGTGATGGTCGTTGGTCAGGCCCTCTTTCTCAGTCTCGTAGAACATGAAGACGATCTTGATACTCCTGTCAGCAGAAGGTGTGACACATGCGCGAGGAAGGTAGACTCACAAGATGATCCATCAAATTCTTACCAACACCGGGCAAGTCGACCAAAGTATGGATGCCGAACTTCTCCAGCTCGGCCTTGGCACCAATACCAGAGCGATTCAGGATGTTGGGACTGCAGTAGGCACCGCCGCTTACAATGATCTCTTTGGTTGCTTTGATGTTGATCGAGGATCCGTCGGGCTTGACTGCACGGACGCCAGTAGCCTTGAGCTCCCCGTTGACGTTCTCGATGATAACCTTGTCAACGTGTGTTTGAGTCATGAGATGCAGATTATCCCTCGTGTTGGCGTTCGTAACGAAGTTGGCTGCAGTCGTGCGAGTTCCCTTGTACACTGTTCTCGGCGCATGGCCACATCCATGAGGGTTGTTTCCATGGGTGAACATGTCGTGATCAAGTGGGAGTCCCTTGTCAACCATGGAGTCCATGATAAGGTTGGAGATAGGAGCGAGATCGTGCGGCTCGATGTCGAGGTGGCCTTCGGTGCCATGATCGGAAGACGCCTTGAACCAGTCCTTTCCGTGGAAGTTCTCGGCCTGCGCAAGTAAAATGTTAGAAAGGTGAACTACAAATGGAGAGAGCGAATCAATCAAACATGAAGGGTCTCGGGTTCACATACCTTGCGGATATACTTGAAGAAGTCTTCGCCACTCCAGCCCTCAGCGCCCCAGTCATCGTAGTCCTGCTTGGCGCCTCGAATGCATAGAGTACCATTACATCCTGAGCATCCACCGAGAAACTTGCCGCGACTAAGCTTCACTTGTCTGTTATTAACAGCAGCCTTCGGTTCGCTGATGACGTTCCAGTCGGTCTCCTTGTCGAAGAGTTGGGACCAACTAGAATGCGAAGCAGAGCTTGTGAGCATTGAACGGTGAAATGAGTTGCAATTGCAGTTCTTTGACTCACCCCCCTGTCATATGGACATTCTCCAAGTCCTTATTGTGTTCGCCAGCCTCAATGACAAGAACGGTGGTGTTGGGGTTCTCGGCAAGTCGGCTAGCTACAACGCAACCAGAAGTGCCGCCACTAGAGAACAGAGACAGCCAGGTCAGTTTCCGAAGAGCCCCGAAGATTTGTGTTCAGTCCGAGTGCCAAGGACCTACCCGCAAATGACGAAGTCGTAAACGAGATCTTGAGGAATAGAACCCATGTTGAAAGCTCAGGACTAAAGTCGGGATGATTTCAGGAAAATTTGCAAGAAAGTTTAGACAATGACGAGAAAAGTGACCGATGCACCCCTTCGAGTGACCAGGTCGCGGATTCTTGTATGCACCCTCTCACACAATGTCTTAGACCCGCGTCCGATTCTTGCTTTTCTCCTCTCGCACGTATCGACCTTAACTCCCCCTCATCTGACATGCACCAACCTGCTGCCTACCCCTTGAGTATGCTGAACTTGCCCTCATACGACTGGGGAAAGCTGCGCCGTTGCCAAGTGATGCCCATCTTCTCCAAAAGGAAACTGAACCGCTTCACTGGCCGGTGGTTTCGGTGGTAATGGTCGCAACCTGCAGGGTCTGGCAAAACCATCTCCACCACGGCTGGGCCGATGTCTGGGGTCCCCGCACACGCAAAACAGCTTTAACCACTGTTGGTGCTAGGATTGCGTGTGTCTTCAGCGACCGTGGTGCATGAGAGCACCCACAGAAGTAATGCAGCAACCGGAAGCAACTCCGGGGTCGATCCTCTGAAGAACATGCACGAACTAAGCCCATTATGAATATCCCAAGACCTTTTGTACAGCGCCAACGACGCTTCGACATGGAAACTGGCCGGCTCTATGCCGGGTTTCGCTGGACGAGCAAACTACCGACCGACGATCATCATTAGTGAGACTTCATGTACCAATGAGAATGCTGGTTGCAAGTCATCGCAGGATGCAACTTCCAGGGCAGTCAAAATCTCTCACATTCACAGCCCAGAATGCGACAGTTACAGAAGTTGCCCCTGGCCTGGAACGAAACGAGGGCAACAAAGGCATCGGGAGGCTCTGAATATGAGCCTCTTCAACCATGTTTGAATGGTTCCTCGTTGTAAGAAGCCTTGCCTCCTTCCTCTTTCAGTAGGGATGAGGTGTACCAAGCTTCCTCAAGACCGTTCAAGTTGCATCCTGCCATCAAATGCTCTGATACTGCAGGTCATGATCATAGTTCGTAATTGGCATCGAACTATTAGGGTGAATTAATAGTAGTGGTGGTATTATTTAATTGCCAGCATATCCCTGCATAGGGCAAAGGGTGTCTGCATTGAGCTGTATATATTCCCTATCCTACTTTTATCTTATAGAAAACAAATAAATAGAAAGTAATTTAAACCTTATTAAAAATAAAAACCTCCTCTCTCTAATTCCTCTAATATAATATAACTATAGATATAAATATAGACTGCTAAGTAGAATTATTATTTTATAGTTATAAATATTTAAGTTTTTTAATAATAAGTTTATTTATATAGACCTAATACTAAAAAAGTAAAGTTTAAATTTCAGTAAATAATAGTACTAATTAGTTTATTTAGTAACTATTTTAATATATATTTATTTAAAAAAGCTTATAAATAGAAAGCTTATAAAAAGAAATACTACTTAGTAATAGTAATAATATAGTTAGAATATTAATAAGAAATTACTATATACTTAAGTATATAATAATACTTTAGCTATAAAAACTTATTTATTAAATTATAATTAGATATAAATAGTAAAGTAACTATTTATATTTTAAAGAAGTTTAAAGTTTAAAATATATTATACTTTATATATTTAGTAATATATTATTAAAAGTAGATATTAGTGAAAAAAAATAAGTTAGTTAGATATTTAATATATTTTAGCTATTTTATTTCTAACTGCTTATATATAAATTTTTTTAATTAAATTAAAAGATATCTTATCTATCTATTTTATAGTAATAATAAAAATATTTAGATATGTTTTAGCATTTATAAGAACAAAAGATATTAGCATTTTTATAGAGATACTTTTTATAATAGTTAGCAAAATTACTATAGCAACTTTATATAGCTATTAAATAATATAAGTTAACTTATAAAAATGTTTTAAGCTTTACTATAAACTTATTAGAAGCTAAAAGTTCTAAAGTATAATATCTATATAAGCTTTTTTAGCTTTACTAAAGATCAAACTATATTTTTTCTTTATAATAAACCTCTCTTTTAATATAGCTATAAGTTAAAAAGTATATAGCTAAGTTAAAAAATTTAATTTTTAAGCTTTACTTAGTAAGTGTAAAGGTATTTAGAGGCTATAGGCTACAGTTAGGTTAAACTGATAGGAGAAGCACCTAAAGGGTAGGTATAGTATTGCTGCGCTACTTTTGCTTGCTTCTTCTAAGATCCCCTTTTCCCAACCTTCAGCAAGTCCTCGCTAAGTTCTCGCTGTAGAAGGTTTTATGCCTTAGGCCTATAGGCGTCTCTATACCTTCAGCCTTTATTAGCTAGGTTATCCTCAGCATTGCCGCTCTGTATGCCCAATCCCTTATAATTATCCCCCTTCTAGTTATAGTGGTCCTTACTATATAGTTAGCCTCTAGTTTGGGGTGGTTGCAGCAGTCTTCTTCTGTTATCTAGAGCAGCCTTTATTATTCTTTTCTGTTGTTTAGTATAGCAGGTAGCTGTTATGTGTTTAGCAAAGGCTTTGTTATCTGTTTAAGCTGTTATTATTATAGTTATTATTAATTAAGGTCCTTTAGGCTATATATAGGTCTTTTTGTTTTAAATCTTTTTATTAGTTATTTTTAAAGAAAGTGATATTTATTCTTCCTTTTAGTGAATATAGTTATCTAAGTGTTTTATTGCTCTTATTCTCTGCAAACTCACCCTTTATTTAGTAAGGTTTTTTAACATAATATCCTTATAGTGTTCTTTATAATAGCTTCATTTTTCATCCTATTATCCCCCTTCTAAATAGGTGCGTTATAAGGCTGTTAATTAAGTTAGATAGCAACTGCTGTTATTAATTCACTGCACTTGCTTTCTCACCTTTAGTAGCATCTGCTATAGTGAATAACTGTTGTTCACTTCATCTGATATTACGCCTACCTCTGCAACTATTCGATAAGGCTTTATAATTATCTATAAAGTGACAGCTTTTCTCTGCTTCAGTTCAGTTCTTCTTTTCCTCATAATAATATATCCTTCTGCATCTTCATATTATATAAGCTTCACTAAGCTTCTATAGACCTTTTATAAACACTTCACCACTTTATAATACTTTTATAACTAATATTATAAGTGTAGAGAGCTTTATTACCTAAATCCTTGCTAAGTATAGTTTTAATAATTCTAAGCTTAGTAATAGTATGCGCTAGTGCAACTAATCTAATAGCAGCAAGCTTTGCATTAGCTGTGCATTATAGCTTTATAAGAGCAGCAAGGTTGTTTACACTTACGCCTATAATAGAAATTATATATGCAAGTTATACTAGTTGCATAGCATTAAATGCTGCAAAATAAGTTCAGCAATTATTTAAGGAAGGCATAGGCTAACTATTTCACTTTTAGATTTCTTTCTACTTTATTCTAACTATTTGCTACTATTAGAACTAAGTTAAGCGTTGCATCTATCAGATTGAAGCTAGTTATTACTACTAGTATGAGATTTACTATATCTTTACTGCAATTAAAAAGAGTTAAATGCTTCTCTAGAATCTCTATAAGTAGTCAGTAAACCCTACTAGCCTTCAGTAGGGCACTAAGAATTATAACAACTAATTAGTAGCTATAAGTATTAAAGAAAGTGCTGCTACTTATATATAAGTATAACTCTAAATATCTTTAGATATAAGTTTTATTTTATAGTTTGCTTTATCTTTACCTTCATACTAATAGGTGTTTGCAGCTAGCTTGCTAAGCTAAAAACTAGAATAAAATAAATAAGATTATAAGGCAGATTAAAGGTACTCTTTCTTCCTACCTATATAATAAGACCTATATCTTTAAATAAGCTGACTTCCTCAATAGGCTTGCTGACGTCTTAGCAATATATCTCTTAAAGAGCGATCCTTATATAGCTACACTTTCTTCATAGGATCTTTTAAAGATTCAAAATGCCTGCATACTTCATAATACCTATTGCTATACCTTAATTGCAATCTTTAAGACTATCAGTAGTAGTCCTACACCTCACCTCAATTCTCATAAGGACGTCAGTAAGCATTTAGCAGCAGTTTGCTAGAACTTAGTTAATACTGATGATAAGGATAATTCTTCTAGTAGGGAAGATAGCAATAACAGCAACTTTAATAAGCTTAGCAACAATCTGCAGAATAGAAATAGTAGCATAACTAGCAACAGTAATAACAGTAAAGATAAAGATAATAAGAATAAAGCTGAAGATAAAGAAGAAGAAGAAGAGAAAGATAAAGATAAAAATAATAATAATAAAGATAGTGAGAAGAATAAGGAGTAATATTATCAGCAAAACTTTAGCAAAAGCATAGTAGATTTCTATAAAACGTTTTTAGTTAGATATTTATAGTTTTATATTGCTTTTGCAAAAGGTTTAAGGAGTCTTTGCTAGCGTTTTAGCTGTCTTGCAGTTAATTAACTTTTCTCATTTTCTCTATACTACTTATTATTCTACTTGCAATATAACTTATGCTGCTGCTTCTTAAATTCTATAAGAATTTGCAGAGCATTCGCTAAGTGTTCTTCAGGCTTCTAAATATTATATTCCACTAGCTAGCCCTTCTACTTAACTAGATATAGAGGGCTCTTTAGCGCTTCTCTTTACAACATAATATCTTCAACCTCTTATTTTTTAAGGTCCTCTTTTAAGTCTAAAAGCAGTCTTTTAGCAAACTTTTAGCTGTACTACAGCTCTAATAGTGCAATAGAGAAGATATTATATGCCTAATTATACTTCTCTAAAAGCTATACTCTATAGGCGTTTAAGCCTATAACTTCTATAACTAGCATAGGAATAAATCGCAAAGCAAGCTTTTGCTAACCTTTTGCAAAATAAAAGTTCTTAGTTGAAAGTTCTATAATATCTCTAATATTATATAATTGCACCTTTCTTTTAGTATTTACATTTTTAGCTTATACTTCAGTTGCATGCTGCTAATTTTCAGCTATCCTTTAATAAACCTCTATCAGCTTCTTAAGTCTTTTCTTAACCTCTTAAGTCCTAAGGTTGATATATAGTAAGCAGTAGTTAATTATTCTTAGGTAGTATCTTATGAGGGCTTTAAATAGCAATATGCTAATAGTAGCATATTTGCTATTATTATATAAAAATTTAGCTTCAACTAGCTGTATTGCTTATTAGTTATATAAACCTTTACTAAACTTTAAGAGATATATAGTTAAAGTCTAATGCATCCTTTCTATCTGACTGTCTATTTATAGGTGTTATATTGTAGAAATGCACCTTTTTATATCTTAAGCTTTAGTTCAGTCTCACTAGAACTAACTAGTGATTAGTTTGTCTCTATTACTGATAATAGCTTTAAGCATACTATACTAGCACTTAATCTCTTAGTATAAGATCCTCGCTAAGCTTACAGCATTTAGTCGCTTAGTTGTCGCTAAGAATCAGGCTACCTTAGTTATTCTATATATAACTACTAAGATTGCGTTATAAACAATTTTATCATCCTAGCAACTTTTTAGTAAGCTAGTTAAAAAGTCTAAAGAAATCTATTAGAATAGATATACTAGCAGTTCTAATATTTACAGCAGTCTATATAGTTTATGCTGTAGTATACACACCTTCTAGCAGTATAAGCACTTAGCAATATATTGCTATATATCCTCTATTAGATATAGCTAATAAAACTTTTGTAAAATCAGTTCAGCTATTTTATTTGCCTCTATATACTTTGATTTAAGTGTATTATAGTGGTTTCTTAGGATTTTATAGCAGAGGGATCCTTCCTTTAGGATAATAAGTCTTCTTTTGAACTAAAGGATATTGTTTTTATTAAGTTGATATCTTTAGTGTTCTCTAGCATTTCAGCAAACTTTAGCTATAAGATTTTTACAGAAGTAGTCTTTAGCTTGCAGTCCTCTAACTGTCTATTTAAGATCTATACCTAGTTATAATATATAAGCTGTTTCATCCTAAATAAGCTCTCTTATTATAGCATATAAGATATATTATTTTAGTATAGTAACTCTAGCTCCTCTTAAGTCCTCTAGCATATTGCTAATCTCTTATAGAGCAGTTAGCATAGCACCTATATATAATTTTAAGCAGGTGACAGCACTAATATGCATACTTTAATGCAGTAGATCGTTAGTTCCCTCTATAAAGTAGTACTAACCTAAAAGTGAAGATCTTTCAACCTTAAAGCTAGCCTTCTAGTAAGGTTTTTATATGCTTTACTGGACAGCCTAAATATAAGTTTTTGCAGTAGCTGTAGTCCTTTTAAGCTTAGTAATATATTAGCGATTTGTTGCTAAAAGCTAGCTAATAAGCTTAAGCTTTTTTCTAAAAGTAGAAAGCATATTATTTACTTTTATATCTTCTACTATATAATCAAAGCGTTGCAACAATCTATTTGCTAGATTTATAACCTCTAACCTATATTGAATTTCAAAATTAAATGTAGATAGGCGATAAACCTATTAGGTGAGCTTTCTGCAAATGTCTTGCGCAGGTGCAATAAGCACTCCTTTTAGCGCTGCATAGTTTATAAAGACTAAAAACTTCTTAAAAAGTCTTTATAGGTATTAAGCCTAATAATCTAAACTTTTTATAATTGCTAGAAGCTTTTACTGCTCTATAGCTTAGTATCTCTCTATGTTTAAAAGCTTTTTTAACTAGAAAGCTACTAAGTGTTAAATTATGCTATACTTCTGCAAAAGCATACTAAATGCTACCTAAGTAGATATATTAGTTTTAACTTTTATTTCTAGCATTAAGTTGTAATATCTCAGCATTAAGGTTTCAATAAATGCTCTCTAAAGCGTCTTAAATACAGTCTGCATCTTCTCTATTTAGATAAAGGCTTCTAACTTTATACTGTTTTAGCTTCTTTTAAGCGCACTATTTATAGAAGCAGCAATATAGAAATATCTTATAATAAACTTATAATAGAAGTTATAAAATCTTAAGAATATTTATATATCTCTAAAAGACTTTAGCACTAGCTATTTAGCAACTGCTTAAACTCACTTTAAGTCTATCTCTATGCTATCTTAAGTAATATAAAACCTTAAAAAGTCTACTTCTATCTAATAAAAGTCACACTTCTTTAGTTTTATAAACAGCTTAGCAGCCCTTAAGCAGCATAGAACAGTATAAAGGTCTTTAGTATGCTGCTCTCTTATATCTAAGTAGATAAAAATATCATCTAAGTATATAATATAGTAAGTATCTAAGAGGTTAGTAAGCACTTAGTAGATATATTCCTGAAAAGTTATAGAGGTGTTAGTAAGCCTAAATAGCATTACTATATATTTAAAATGCCTATATCTTATTTTAAATGCAGTTTTCTACCTATCTGCCTTATTACTTGCAATGCAGTAGTATACTTCACTCAAATTAATCTTTAAAATAAACTTTACACTAGTAAGCCTGTTTAAAAGCTTGCTAATCAGTAGCAGAAGATAACAGTTTTTTATTATGATTTCATTTAATCCTCTATAGTTTATATATAATTATAAACTTCTATCCTTTTTAGATATAAATAGCATAAGTGCTTCTATAGAGCTGGTTAAATAGCATATATAGCCTGCTACCTCTATTTCTCAAATATATTTAGCAAGCATTTGAAGTTATTCTGCTAATATAAGGTATATAGGCTTATGCAGAGGTTTCTTACCAGATTTCAGTTTAATACAATATATTGCTCTTTTCAGCTTAGGAACTTTTTTTGCGTTTTTTTTATTAAAAACGTCAGTAAAGTCTTAAAGTTCCTTAAGGACTTCTTTTTCTTAGCCTTCACCTAGCAAGCATTTGCTTAAAGTCTTAATATCCTTCTTATTAGAAGCTAAAGCGCCTGTTAGATATATAATATAAGCCTATTAGCTATTTTCTATAATTTCTTAGATAATTGCCTCTAGTTTAGTAAGCAAGAAGCATTTATATAACTAGGTATATATGCAAGTGTTGATATAAATACCTTCCTACTCTATTAAATCGTTAAATAAGAGAATATCTCCTGCTCCTTTAGAGCAGAGGCTTGCAACAAAGGCTTAGCAAATCTTCTGCAGATATTTTTAACTATCTATAAGAAAGAATATAAGCTAGTAAACCTTTCTAGTAGGTGTAAGCCTTCTTTAGAAGTCTACTAGTTTGAAGGCTGCAACGTTTATAGCCTCCTTTAATTGAAGTTTCTTAATAAGGTCTTCTTATATAATATCTACTGCTATATAGATGTTTATATCAACTTCTAGTTTAACTTTACTAGCTGCTTAAAGTGCTAGCGCCTGTCCTTTAACAGTTTATTCTACTAGAACTGAAGTGATTTCTAGTATAATGCCCCTTAAGGTTGCTTTTATGCCTACTTATTTCCTAAGTCTTTAGCATTAGTTATATAAAGTATTAAAATCATATTAATCCTGCTCTATCTTAAGTTAAAGTTCTAATTGCTACCTGCTAGCTGCACTTAGTTTTTAGTGCAGTTAGAGGAAATATGCTTATATTTCTTGCAGTTATAATATTGAGGTCTCTGAGAATTAAGGGGTTTACTACTGAAGCTAGGTGTTATATAGGTGTTTACTGAGCAGTTATTCTAAGATAGAGTCTCTAGATAGCAATCCCTTTAGTCTAACAACTTAAGGGGCTGCAAACCGCTTTTATGAAGGCAGTCTAAAGAGCTTAAGTGCAGTTGCTTATGCAACTTAGAATGTCTAGTAGTTCTTCTTATATGCCTTCCTTCTATAATCTCTTATAACTTCTAGGCGTATAGGGTAATAATATGTGCATTAGTATAGTTGACGTTTTATTTGAACAGTTTATTCTTTAAGGTCCTCATAAGGCCCTAAAAGAAGGCGTACGCCTTTATATTACTTATGTTTAGCTTGCTGAAGGCTTAGTTAATAGACTTCTATTAAGCCTAATATGCAATTAGCTTCTCATTATCTTTCTAACAGCATTACCTTAAGGCATTGCAGTAGTTCCATTCTTAGAGTTTAAGCGTGATATGCTGCCCTCTTATAAAGATTTTAAAGTCTTCCTATCTTAAGTCAACTTCTCTCTCTAAGATGTCTATAAGCATTTACTAATGCGTTCGCTATTCTATTTGCAAAATATGCTCTATTACACTTATAGCCTACTAGATATATTAGCTATTAGAGCAGCTAAGATGATATTTATAGGCTTCTTCTACTGCAATAAGCTAATCTTCTCTCATCACACTTATAGACTTACTAATAAGGCAGGCTATATTATAGTTTAGAGGTTTCTTAAAAACCTTAAGTAATTATTTAGTAGGCGTTTAGTTACTTAGCATAGCAGCAATTAGCTCTTACTAGCTAGCTATTATAGCAATTATCTATTGCATCAGCACTTAGCTGGTTGCTTCTTCTAGCCTTCTAGCTTAAGCTAGCCTGTTAGCTGCAGCTATAGATATTTAGCCCTATAGCCTATCTAATCTATAGGAGGGGGTCTTATAGTCCCTATCTTCCTATATATGCTTATCGCCTAAGTGGCAAGCGTTCAGCATAAGTAGCTTATCCTCTTTAAAGCCTCCAGCCTCACTTAAAGCATAGCTTCTCGCTTTCCTTTATTAATTTATATCATCTTCTAATCGTTTGCTAAGGTTATCTTCTCTATATAGGTTTGCATAAGCTGTTTCGCTCTATACTTAGTAAATATTAAGCGTAAGTTCTTCAGCCTAATTAGTAAGCATTACTTAGATGCATAATGCTATTATTATTGCTAATCTTCTTAAATTAAAGTAGAAGCAAAAGAATTATAAAGGTATTTAGAGGCTACAGGCTACAGTTAGGTCAAACTGATAGGAGAAGCACCTAAAAGGTAGGTATAGTATTGCTACACTACTTTTGCTTACTTCTTCTAAGATCCCCTTTTCCTAACCTTCAGTAAGTCCTCGCTAAGTTCTCGCTATAGAGGGTTCTATGCCTTAGGCCTATAGGCATCTCTATACCTTCAGCCTTTATTAGCTAGGTTATCTCTAGCATTACTGCTCTGTATGCCTAGTCCCTTACAGTAAGCTAGTTTGCTATCTTCTTACTAAATATATCTTTATAGCTAAATATCTAATATATTAAGATAAATATTATTATTTAGTTCTTTAAGACTATTTATTAAAAATCTAATATAACCTCTTATAAATATAAAGCAAATATAAAACTAAAGAGGCTAGTAAGCTTTATAGTAGCTTATAAAATAGACTTAACTGCAGTTAAATCTTATTATTATATTATATATTAATACTTTAATAATATCTATAGCTAAGTATTAAAGCAGTGCTCTTACTACTATAAAGTGTAATATCTATTCTTCTATAATATAGTATACTACTTACTATATATAAAGCCTCTTAAATCTCTTATTTATAGTTGAAAGCAGTGAAATTAGCTGCTAGCTTTTCAGCATAAAGATATTCTAGTTAACCTTTAAAATTATTAAAACTTCTATAGTATACTACACTTTTAAGTAATAACTTATAATATAATAAGCTTAATACAGTATAAAAATATAATCTAATATATATAGCTAAACTGCTTATAATATAACTATAGTAATGCTATTAGCACTTAAAGTAGTATTGCTTACTTCTAGAATAGCATTTTATACTTCTTATATATAGATCTTTAGATTTATATAAATATTCTATTAAAATACTATAGAGGTGTAAAAGTTAATATTATCTTCTGCTATATATATCTCTAATAGTTTTATTTACAGAAATTATGCTTTCTTAGTAGGTTTAATAATATTATTTTTACTGTTATATAGAAGAGAAAACTGAAATTAAGATTTAAGCTTATACTAGCTTATAATTTTATAGAGGTTTATATTATTATTAATTTCCTTAATTAGCTTAGCTTATATAGCAAATTTTACTTTTTAAATAGTATAATTATAATGCTTTTTAGCTTTACTTATAGCTTTTAAATTAAAATCTTATTAGTAATCAGCTTTATATTTCTAATTAGTTTTAATATAGTTTTTATTCTATTATATTATATTTCTCTTATTAAAGCAGTATTTCTTCTCTATAGTAAAGAGCGCTAATTATAGTAAAGTATTAAGTTTTTCTATAGTTTTATTTAAATCTTCTAAAGTGCTAAAAGCTTTTAGTAATATCTATATATTATTTGTTATTTTAGCAGTAAACTTCAGTATATTCTTTAAGCTAAGCTTTAGTTTACTTTTTACTACTAGAGAGGCTTTATTTAAGTTGCTTTAAGTAATTAAAACTATAAATATAAAAGTTAAATAGTTAAAACTAATATAAAGATAGCTAGTAACTTTAGTTTTAGTTAATAATATATTAGAGAAATAGAGATTAAGTATATTGCTTTGCTAATAAGTTAGTACTTCTAGTATATTTAAAAAAACTATATTTTAGTATTTAATAAGTTCAGTAAAAGCTATACTTTTCTTATTTATTTCTACTTCTAGCTATTATATATAGTATTTTATATTAAAGTTTCTTCTTATAAAAAAGTATAACAGTAGCAGCTATTCTAATAATATCTAAAAGATATAAAACTTATTAATATCTTAATATATATTAAAGTAGTAAACCTCTTAAAGCTTAATGCTAAAAATATCTCAGTAAAGCTTTTAAAGATTTAAGTTTACTGAGAAAGAGGTTAGTATAGCAATCTTTTTATAGATATAAGTTAAAACTTTAAGCTATATAGTAATTAAATCTTAAGTTTGAATAGGTGAATATAAAGTATAAGTAGAGTTAGTTTTAGTGAAATTAAGTTTCTGCTCTATTATATATTAAGGTTTTTATATAAAAATAATATTAAATTTATAATAATTAGTAAATATTAATATAATATTATATATAAGTCTTGCTTTTGCTATATTTATGTATAATATAGAGTGCGTTCTATTTATAGTAGTGCGTTTTAAATCTAGTTATTTATACTAAAGCAGCAACTTTAATAGTTTGTTCTTAATAAAAGTTTAAATTATTATTTAACTTCTTTAAGATTATTTTTTTTATTACTATCTCTTCCTTTTAAGATATCTCTTAGAATATTTTTAAGTAGAATTCTTATTAAATTAATTACTTAAAGTATAAACTTTTTTTATTAAGGTTAAAGGTTATAGTAAATAGATCTTAATCTTTATTTTATATATTTTGCAAAAAGTTTAAGTTTGTTTAGTTTTATATTATATTTTTAGATGCTATAGCGCTAAACTAGTAGTCTATTTTGCAGATATATTAGTATTAGCTTTAAAACAGCTAAACTATAATACTATCTTTTTGTTTGAAGTGCAGTAAGTAGTTTTTATTAGTAGCTTTATATAAGCTATTACAGGTTGCATAGTATACTTTATTAGTATAGTTATTTCTATATTTCTATCTGCTGTAATATTAGCAGTATAGTATATAAGTGTAATCTTTAAATTTATGCTATTTATAGCAAATTTAGCACTACTTAAGTAAAAGCTTATAGTTAAAATGCTTAGTATAATAGAAGCTAAAGACCTAAAAAGTGTTAACTTTTTAGTAAAAAGTAACTATCTATATATATTGCTCTTTATCTCTAGTTAATAGTGCTATAAAAGTTCTTAATTTAATAAATATATATTTTATAATATATTTAATTTCTACTTAAATATAAAGCTTTAAAGATATTATATCTTTAAAGTTTCTAATTATAGCTTTAACTCCTCATAAAGTATATATAGCTTAAATCTTAGGTTTTTTAATACTTACTATATTAAAGTATTTAAATAGCTTAATATAGTAAGCAAATATAGCTATATATGCTCTCTAAAATATTATAGTAATTATAATACTAAAAGGTATTTAAGTTATGTGAGAGAATAGAGCTATAGGCCAAGCTAAAGAAGGCAATAAGGGCAGTAATATAGAGGTTAATTAGTGATAACTAGCTAAGTTAGCCCTTTTAGCCACTTTAGCGCTACACACCCCTTTTGAGGGTGCAGCTAACTAATCAGTTAAACCTCAGCAGAAGCTTAGCAGGGCCTAGTGAGGGCTTAGCGCTAGCACTTAGCACTATAATTCTAATTGCTTATAATTACCCTCTCTCTAGAAGGCTTCATCTTTAAATCTATTAATTTAAATAAAAAACTTCTGCCTATATAGAGATTTAAACTTTCTGCAGCACTTTTAATTAGTTCTTTTGCTTCTAAAGCTTTAGGTTTTTTATTTATATATACTCAGCTTTACTAAAAGCCTCTTAGATATCTAGCAGTCTATTATCTTTTGTATAGCTTTAGATCTTTTACTTATATACTAGCAAGCTAGCTTTTAAAGCTTTAGGTTTTATATCTATATACTTTCAGCTTTAGGCTTTTAGATTTTTCACTTAGTTACTTCAGCTTCTGCTTAGCTTTAAGCTTTTCTCTATAGCTAGTAAGCTTTACTTATTAATCTCTAAAGACTTAGCAGTAAAATTAATAATAATACTCTTTATCTGTTATATTAAAGCTGTTATTCTATTCTAAGCTCTCTAGATATATTATTATAGCATTTATATAAGCTATATTTAGCAAAACTTCAGCTTTATATTAATAAACCTCTATAAGATAACCCTTCTTATAGCATACTTTATACTACTTATCAGCTTAGCAATCAGCTTTATAGTAGTTAGTTTTACTGCATTTTAAGTATATACTGCTTAGTATACTAAAAGTATTATAATTAAAATATATTCTCTTTAGGGCTAGCTTAGCAGCTTCTTATATTTATAACACTAAAAGCTTATTAGCTATATTACAGTAGTTATACTATTTTAAGTATATATCTTATAGCTGCTTTGCAGCAGTAGCTATAGCTTATAGCTGCTATATATTAAACTTTTAGTGCTTAAAGTCTTACTAAAGCTAGAACAAAAGCTAGAAGTAAAAGGTAAAGGTTTAAACCTAAGACTTTTTAAAGTTTAAAGTTCTAATAGCTTAATAGGCTGCTAAATACTTAGCAAAAAACTAAAGAGGCTACTAGCTAGGTTTTTATTGAAAGCTGTTAAAGAGGTTATATAACTAATACTCTTAAAGCTTAGTATTAATATAGTTTCAGTAAATAAATATAAAAAAGTTAGCTTATATAAAGCTTTTAGTAGCTGTAAAGCTAGCTTAATAATACTACTATTATATTTATATAGTAGTAAATATTTTAATAAATATTTAGTATATCTTCTAAACTTTAAAAGTATTAGAACAGAAAGCATTACTATCTTCTATAGCAGTTAGCTAATTATAAATTTAAGTTAGTATACTATCTTCAGCAAAAGTTTTATAAATATATACTAGCAGATAATTATAATTATAAGCTTAAGCTATTTCAGAAGCTTTAGAAGTTAGCATAGAAGTTAGTATAGCTAAACACTCTAAGAGAACTCTAATAAGCATATTATTTTAGTTAGCTTAATGCTAAACAGTTGCAATAAGTTTAATAATTAAAGCTGTATTAATAGCTATAAAGGTTTTAAACCTAAAAGCTGCTTCTAAAGTAAAATTTTCAGCACCTAATGCTATTAAATTATTAGCAACAGCTTAATAAGTTAATCTCATACTGCTGCTTATTTTAAAGCTAGCTTTCTATTAATTAAATAGAACTTAGCTAATTATAAGAGAATAAAGCTATAAGCTAAGCTAGAGAAAGCAATAAGGGCAGTAATATAAAGGTTAATTAGTGATAACTAGCTAAGTTAGCCCTTCTGGCCACTTTAGTGCTGCACACCCCTTTTGAAGGTGCAGCTAACTAATCAGTTAAACCTCAGCAGAAGCCTAGTAGGGCCTAGCGAAGGCTTAACACTAGCGCCCAGCGCTATAATCCTAATTGCTCACAAGTTATTGCTCTAATATTTAGGTTTTAAACTTTACTAATTTATATAAGTTTTATATAGATAAATATAAGTTTAATTAGAGGCTTTTTATAACTATAGCTTATAAAAAGCTAGATAAAGATATAAAGGTTATTAAGGTTAGCTAGTTATAGATCTCCAGCTTTTAGTTATATTTTATTTTAACTACTTATAGTTCTTATATTATTTCTAATTATTTCTATAATATTAGCTGCTAAATAGCTTATAGTTTTAGAAATAGCTTTAATATAGTTAAATTATCTAAAGCTTCTACTAAAAACAAAATCTTTATTACTATCAGTTTAAGTTTTAGTATTTTTTATAGTAGTAGTATTATTAGTAGTAAAATAGAAGTAATCTTTATAATTTGCTTTATAGCAGTATTTCTCTCTAATTATAGATAATAGAAATTTAATACAATATTCTATAGCTTTAGCATATTTAAGCTTTAATTATTATAAAATAATTTATATAATATTAACTAAAGCAATAGTAACTATATTACAGCTTTTACTAATTTATTTAATTTTATTTAAGTTATTAAATATAAAACTTATAGCTTTAGTTAGCTTTTAGATATCTATAATATAATATATATTTAATATAGTATTTATTATTAGTTTATATAGTTTTAGCAGCTAATTAGCTATCTATAATATATCTCTAATATTTAGTATAATTAGCAATAAATCTATATATCTTTAATTACTATAGGTATATTTCTTTTATAGTAATTTCAAAATTAACTTCTTAAGTAATTATAAAGAGGTTTATATATATTTAAAGTTTATTTAGATTAAATAGATAGTATTAAATATAGTTTAAAAAGGTAGTAATAGTAGTAGTATTATATAGCGCACTAGAGCTATAGCCTTAGCTACAGTAGTTATTACAATGTTAGTAATTAGCTTTGTTAACGAAATAGTAGTAATAAGGTGGCTCGCACTAACAGTGCGTGCTAAGGAAAATATTTAGGAGGAGAAGTTGTAGGGTGAATTAATGTAACATCGTATTTCTAGAAGACCCTCAATATTCAGCAGCAGATTTATTAGTGATCATTTAATGTTCTCACAACATGAAGGTGAATAGGGGCAACTCATACAGAAATGCATCCAAGAGTCGTGCTTTTTGAGTTGTGGAGACAAGATGACCATTGGAGCCAGAGAAGTTCCATCAAGGTCTGGGGTGCCTTTCTCCCCCGTGGGAAATCTGGAACGAGCAGAATTATGAAGCTCGGGATATGGGGCCGGACGGGAGTGGCGCCCACATCACTTCTAATTTTGACTGACTGTTCCCTTTCGCCGACCGACTGTGGGCCATATCCATCTCTGTCTACGCGACAAATCTGATAAAGGGGGTTGAGGAGATCACGGATTTCCCACAAGAGGAACGAAATCCGCGCCTGCATTCAGCTTTGACAGCATCGCCAGCTAGCCTACCAGACAACTAGAAGATGAAAACTGTTGACCCATTTTACGGAAATTGTGAGCAATTGTCATGCGTGACTGTGAGACCTGCGGCTGATGGAGAATGCACACGTACCCTTCATGGCCTGTAATATTTCGTAATATGGAGCGAGACCCCTGCTGGCAAGGCCATGCCCTTGGGGGTTCTATCTTGGCGATAATACCCTCGACCATTCAATTGCTTCCGTTTGGTCTGAGAAATTTTTCTAGTGGTCCTGCGCATCACCGCTCTGGCGGATGCTACGTTGTGTTGGACCAAAGACGCACGGAGACTGGGCACTTTTCACCTCCAGCATAGTGTACGGATACCTAGTACTTATGGATTGGAACTGAAGAGTCCAAATGGATAACATTGCTTGGCTGACATTCGCTCAGCCTATCTGATTCGTTGTGAATAGTGATGATCAGTGCAAGCTCAGGCCTACCGGTGAGCCGCCAGGTAACTGTGAACGTTCAAGTCAACGGTTATATCCTTGAGAGGCCAGAGGAGCTGTCCAGACTTGGAAATGCTCAGTTGGTGCAGGAAATGCGCTATGCCAGGGATATGAGTAGAACAAGGAATTCATTGCTGCGCGATATTCGAACAGTCACCGCCGAGTTTTGGCTTATCTCGCCACAGGAGCCAACATGAACAGTTGGCCGACTCATATTCCATGCCCACACGTGGTTATCGGCTGGAAAGAATATCGCGGCGGCCCGTTTCTTTGCCAAGAGAGTATATTGATGCCTTGATTCTCTGGGATGCTGTTGAGAGCGATTTCCCCGTCGATCGCAGCCTGCCCAAATAGGAGAGGGCATTGTCAATTGTGACTTGCCGGAACTTCGGATCCAGGGATTATCCTTTTCAGTAACACCCGCTGAAGACCTTATGTCGTTTCGGGGGCTACTCCCCTGTCAATCATACACAGGGGAAGCAGACTCGATCCTCGTCCAGATGGCGAAGAAACGTTGTACGTAAACAAATTCAAATCGAAGGAATGCGGCTTTTAATCCGAGACGCCCCAAAACCTCCCACCGGCCTTGTGTTGGTTATTTTGATGGTTCTGACGGCTGCTGACGGTGTTTTTCTTGGCTGGCCTCTTCACTCCTTTCGTGTCTTTTTCCTCTTTCAAAATGGCGACTCCATTCCAGACTGAGGCATGGACAGAGTATGGTCTTGGTGTGATAGTGATTTTACTTCGAATATTCGCGCGCTGGAGAATCATCGGCTTCAATTGGCAAGGGGATGACTATTTTGCGGTTCTGTGCTTGATTTTCTGGACTGTAAGCCACATCAATCATACCCCGGACATCTTCAACAGATTGCTTACTAACTGTATCTTGTAGTTAGAATTGTGTATGCTCGAGCTCATCGGTTGGTCTGTCCCTTTCCTGCAGTTGTTGAATCCGACTTCTAATTCGTGCCCTTTCAACAGGCCAAAATGGAACCAACATTGGGATCACCGACGAAATCGGCGCGAACCTGACCCCTCAAGAGATCGCCAAGTTTGAATTCGGCTCGAAGTGCCTGCTGGCAGGATGGAACTTCTACGTTACTCTTATTTGGTGCTTGAAGGCTTGCATTCTGTTCTTCTTCAGCCGCATCACGTACGTCCTTTCTCCACCCATACCACTCTACGAAGAGTCAAACTGATCATGTGTGTACCCATAGACTGGCGACAAGACAACAAAAGATCGTGAAATGGACTGCTATCGCGACTATGTTAGCATATTGCGGGGTAATTGTTGTTATCTGGGGGCATTGTACACCCGTGCAAAAAAACTGGCAGGTTGTGCCATACCCAGGAGATGAATGCACTTTGGCCGTTCCGAACTACTTGAGTTTGGTTGTTCTCAACGTAACGTGAGTTCTTTCACTTTTGCTTTCGATTTTGAACCTAGACTATGTGAAGATTCGGAGCTAATGACTACCCAAGGACTGATATGTGCATTGTTTCAATTCCATTGCCTCTTCTATGGACTGTGAAGCTCAGTATCAAACGCAAGCTTGCAATTGGCGTGCTACTGTGCTCGGGCGTTTTCGTCATGATTGCTGCCTTGCTACGCTGCATCCTGTCGTTGAAAGATATTGACGGGATCAATGTCAGCACTATATGGGCCATCCGAGAAACTGTAGGTAGCATCTCTCTTTGAGAACCCCGAAAACTACTGACTTATTGTTACCCTGCCAGTTTGTCGGCATTATCGCCGTGAACGCAGCTTGCATCAGACCTCTCTTCTCTTCGGCCCACTGGCTCAGCTCGAGCAAGGGCAGCAGCAGCGGGGCCATGAAGTACACTGGATCAGGTGATAGATATGGTCACCAGCTGGTCACGATTGGGGGTGGTGGCCAGAGCACCGACCGCTCTATGCCTGCAAAGAGGAGGCACAACAAGTACAACATGACCGAGTTCGATAATAACTCAAGCGAAGAACATATCGTCAAGTCTTCCGAATCCGCTAACTGGCCCCAGCCTAGCGGTGACCGGGACGGAAGCTTGACAAGTAAGTCTAGTGGTCAGCATGGTGGAATCATGGTCACAACTACGTACGAGGTAAAGCCCGCAGAAAGCCAGCGATGAGTGTGTGACGAATTGTTTCATTTCGGGCGCATCTGAGTTTCCGGAACGAAGAAGATCCGATGGGAGGGACCGAGGACAGACAACTTACGTCCTTATAATCAAGCTAAGAGCTAGCCATTGGCCCTTTCATCAATACTCATTTTCGATACCCAGCAACATAGAATCAGTTATTCAACGTGCATCTTACGTTGGTGCTTACTTAAGGGTGTCTTGCACGTCTTGCTTGATGAGGATTGTAGCGTTATAGTGACGCTCGGGAGATTGCCGAATACGATTGTTTACACGAGCTGCTGACCCTTCCTGTACCTGCATATCGACGCCGTTTGTATGTTCGCTTTGATTGGCACGGGAATGGAATGGCAGGCGAATATTACCCTTCTGAGATCGGAAATGAAGGATGACTCGCAGGATGCATTTAACCGGCGGGGTGTCCAAGTAGACGTGATGGACGGTTGACGATCGTATCCTGCAAGCCATTTTGAGAATCGACCTTTGTTTCTCCACGAATGTGAAGTAGACTCTGTTGCCCAGAGTAGGGCGTCGGGGATGGGCGCAGACATACTTACCCCACACACTTCGTCTTCCCCGCAATGCCTACTACTCGTTGCATCGGTTGATCATCAAGACGAGCGTGGGATTTTGACCAGCAATTAGAATGGAGCTACGAGGTGTGCATGACAAGCGGAAATGCAGTGTCATCAGAGGTAGTCGACTTACAAGTGGAAATCTATAAAATGAGACTGATGCCTTGAAAAGTCTGTCGAGGAAGTTAGTCGTCTATCAAGCTTGGATTTCGCAACTGCCATACGCACACAGAAGACAATGACGCCTGCACATGCCTTGTTTATTGCGGCGTTGCTTGCCACCGCAATTTATGCCATACCCTCTTTTGATGGAAGTCGCTACCTCTGGTATACAAAACCAACAACAGAATGGGAACAGGGCGCTCTTCCAATCGGCAATGGACGACTCGGGGGAACTGTTTGGGGAGGGGCAAACGAAACCCTCACCATCAACGAAAATACCATCTGGTCCGGTCCTATCCAAGACCGGACTCCTCCCAACGCCTTGGCAACCCTACCTGTGGCTCGTGAACTGTTCCTCTCTGGCAAAATTACCGAAGGCGGCCAGCTTGTATTGAGGGAGATGACCCCGGCCGAGAAATCCGAACGTCAGTTTGGATATTTCGGCAACTTGGATCTTGACTTTGGGCACAGCGGTGACTTGCAGAACTACGTGCGATGGCTTGACACAAAGCAGGGCAACTCAGGCTCCGCGTACACTTTCGACGGAGTTAACTTCACGTGTGTATACTCTTTTCCGCAGATCTCTTACTTTCAGTCTAACGATGTTGGATGACAGCCGGGAATTCGTCGCGAGCTACCCAGCTGGGGTGCTCGCCGCTCGTTTCACTTCCAGTGAAGATGGTGCTCTTAATCTCAAGGCTAGCTTCAGTCGTCTAGCAAACATTTTGGTCAATGTTGCGTCCACTACAGGCGGTGTCAACTCGGTGACCTTAATGGGTTCTAGCGGACAGCCACTTGACGAAAACCCGATTTTATTTACCGGTCAGGCTCGTTTCGTGGCACCGGGAGGTATGCAAGGTCCCTAAGCTGTACCCGATTTTACGCGCTGGTACTGATATGAAATAGCGAAGTTCGAAAACGATGGTTCTGTTCTCAGCATCACGGGAGCCACAGCGATTGAACTGTTCTTTGACGCAGAGACTAATTACCGCTTCTCGTCTCAGGACGAATGGGAGGCTGAGATTGATCGCAAGCTGAACGCTGCACTGAGCAAGGGGTATTCAGACGTAAGAGATGAAGCTCTCAAAGACTCAACGAGTCTTCTCGGGCGGGCCTCGATTGATCTTGGCAAATCGCCGCACGGTCTTTCTTCGTTACCCACGGATGAGCGAGTCGCCATAGCCCGGAACGATTCAAGTGATGTTGAGTTGTCGACTCTCACTTGGAATCTCGGTCGTCATATGCTCGTTGGAGCCTCACGGAATACCGAAGCCGCCATAGATATGCCCGCGAATCTCCAAGGCATCTGGAATAACAAAACCACGGCTGCCTGGGGTGGGAAGTACACTATCAATATCAACACCGAGATGAATTACTGGTCTGCCGGTCCGACAAATCTTATCGAGACACAAGAGCCTTTGTTTGACTTGATGAAAGTCGCAAACCCAAGGGGCAAAGCCATGGCGAAGGATATGTATGGTTGTGACGGCACAATGTTTCACCACAATCTGGACGTTTGGGGCGACCCGGGTGCGACTGACAACTACACATCTTCTACCATGTGGCCCATGGGCGCCGCTTGGCTTGTGCAGCATATGGTGGACCACTATCATTTCACGGGTAACAAGGCATTCTTGGCAGACGTTGCCTATCCCTTTCTCATCGACGTGGCTACTTTCTATGAGTGCTATACCTTTGAACACGAGGGCTATAGGATCACAGGTCCTTCACTGTCACCGGAGAACACGTTCGTCGTCCCGAGCAATTTCAGCGTGGCTGGTCGCTCGGAGCCAATGGATATCGACATACCCATGGACAATCAGCTCATGCATGACGTTTTTAGTGCCATCATCGAGGCGGCGGACATCTTGGGAATTGTTGATACCGACCCGGACCTGAAGAAAGCTAAAGATTTCTTGCCTTTCATCAAGCCTGCGCAGATTGGCTCCAAGGGCCAGATCCTCGAATGGCGCTATGAATACAAAGAGTCCGCGCCTAGTCACCGTCATCTTTCACCTCTATATGCTCTGCATCCCGGGAAAGAATTCTCACCATTGATAAACGGAACGCTTTCCAAGGCTGCTCAGGTTCTACTTGATCGTCGCAGGGATGCGGGATCAGGAAGCACAGGGTGGAGTCGCACTTGGATGATCAACATGTACGCTCGATCGTTCCGGGGAGCGGATGCATGGGAGCAGGTGAAGGGGTGGTTCGCCACGTTTCCCACCGCGAACCTATGGAACACAGATAAGGGATCGACATTCCAGATTGACGGGAACTACGGGTTCACGAGCGGTATCACGGAGATGTTGCTTCAAAGTCACACGGGTACTGTGCATATTCTTCCTGCTTTACCAGGTGAAGCCGTGCCAACCGGTAGTGCAAAGGGATTGGTCGCAAGAGGCAACTTTGTTATTGATGTCGAATGGGAGAATGGTGCCTTCAAGCGAGCAGACATAACATCTAAAATTGGAGGTAAGCTGAAACTTCGGGTTGGAAATGCCGAAAGTGTTCTTGTCAATGGGGAGAGGTACACTGCTGAAATCAGCACGAGCGAAGGGCAGGTTTTGGAGATTGCGCCGGCTTGAGCTTATTTAGGGATGTCGGGTTTCACTAATCAAGTGGCATTTCGCTGAATTGCTTGTTGTATGTTGTTGTAATACGATGCAGCGAGCCTCAGAGCTTTAGGTCATGTAGGTCATGGAGGTCGTGGAGGTCGTGGAGGTCGCTTTCACAAGGGAAGGAGTAAATGGTCAACCTACTGCTCTTCCCTCTTGGCGAACCATGAATTCGTTCATCAAGCAGACAAGGACCTAAGCACAGCTTTGAAGAGGAATAATGATACGGAAATTAGCTGACTTAAATGATAAGACGCGGGTGTCGCTGCTAAGCCTGTCATAGAAGCACATGATAAATCCAATATCGAACGCAAAAGTTTGAGTGTGTGCTTGATCTTTTAAACAGTTTCTACATATGCTCTTCGCCAAGGCTTGATCAGGTTAGGTGTACGTGCTTCAGCAGCGTCCCATCTACAGTCTTCGACGTTCTAGCCGCAACAGCAACAGTCACTCTGCCTGCGACAGAGAAATTCAAAGCATCCGCAAAATCAGGTTCCATGAGAGCCTTTTGGACATACTTCCGCCTGTCTATTCCCTGACGTTCCGACTGCCACATTTGAGGAGCTGCATAATGCGACCAACCAACAAAATCAGTTGCAGCGTGGGGAATGCGACAATAATGCCACCCTAGCTCTCGCAGCGTACCAGATTGTGGTTGTTTCACAAAGAATAAAAAAGACTCTGTTGCGTGTTGGAATTCCCGGGAAAGCCTCAACTTGACCATCGTAGCTCCCAAAATGTCCGGAGCTGTGTCGACTAAAGCTTCAAACCAGTTTGACTCAGCATCCTCGTATGTGCTGCTGGTCAAAGCTGATTCTTGAATCGGAATATCGACTACGCTTAAGTTCCTCAAGAATCTGCCGATGGGAAGCGTCTCAATTTCGATAAATTTATCCCTTTTATCAAAGGACAGTAGAATCCCAGCTTTGGCTGCGGTTGTTCCTGCAAAAGGCGTTGCTTCGTCCACACGACGACCCGTTCGGTTCGTTGGCACAAACATATCCATGGAATGAGCTTTCAGTCCTCTTGTGGGATAAAGATGAATCGGGACTCCTGGATAAAGACACCTAACAAATCGACCTATAGTTGGGTCTCCTGACAGTAACACGCCTGTATCTTCGTTCTTATGTATGGTGTCGACATTGAAAATGCCGATGAATGTTGACCAACATGAGATAGTTCGAAGTTGAATTGAAAGCCCTGCGTTTGTCATACTGTACGGCTGTGGTCTGTTGTTTTCTCGAGGGGTAAACTGGAATGCTTCTTTGAAGGCATGTGGGCGTGACGAGAGAAGACTTCCCGTGCCAGAAATGGCAGACCAAGACCAGCAGAACAAAGAATGATCATCTGAAATCTTCAGGATCTCTTCTTGGAGTCTCATGAAAGCCCGAGACCCCTCCCCGTATACCAAGGGCATAGATATTCCAAAGATTCCAAGCATACAGTATGCCATATCCTCAAGCCTGGTGGTTTCGCGGCGAGCCAGCCATGAAAGTCTTTCACCGACGGATGCTTGAAAAACTGGATGAAACTGGTCACTCTCCCACTGATCTTGCCACATCGTAGATTTTATTGATTTTGCGTTGAAATATTTGACGTTGATGCCTGTGGCCGAGGCAATGTGATGTCCTAGAGATGATCTTGTGCCGATGTGCGACCAATCGGCTGCATAGAACAAAACCTCTCTCGGAGCCAAGAGCTCTTGTAAAGTCCAACCTCTCGTGAACCACCGGCTGCGGGAAATTTCCTCTGCGTTAGAGGATGGCCCAAATGTTGGTATGTCGGAGAGATACGCAAAGCACACCCCCGAATGAAAGTACCAAGAGAACATCGAGTTGATGGCTTCAGTAAGTTCTGATGAGCTGGTTTTATTGATGCAATTTGTGTCAACCCACAGGAAGTTGAACTCCGCACCCCGTGCTTGCGCGCATGCATCGGTGATCTTTCTGTATCCTGGTTTCTGCGAGGCCAGAGATCGGTCGGCCCAATCCTGAAATGTCACTTCCCCGTGACTCCAAGTATGCGACAAAATGGCGTAGTCAGGAATATCGCTGCCAAAGAATTCCTCGAGATCCAGAGTTTCCACGTTGATAAGCCACATAATTTCGGAGGCATTCCGTCTTTCATTGAAGACACGAATCTAAATCAAGCATAGGCCCATTCAGATCAACAGCTTCTACTTTTTCGATGATGGCTAATGAGTATTAATTGAGGGTGAGAATTGATTCGTTTCTGTGGATGCACGAAAAGTCAGACTAACTGCGTAGTGATGACCCCTCTCTGAGGTTCCATTGATCCTTTGATGCAAGATAGCGGGGTCCAACAAGACGGAAGCTTGACGGCAACATGCCTTTCCCCGGCGGAAACATTGATCCGCCGACATGAAGCTGTCACTAGCCAGCGAGTAGTTTATCGTCATAAGCTGCTGGGTACCTGCGAATCAAAGGTTGTATACCCACCAGAACCCACGGGAATTACTTTGGTGGAATTATGAGCTTTTGATGTACTACACTGTAGTTGATTACATCTTACGGGACCTGGATGTGCCGCTAACATGTTCGATTGTACATGTTGCGTTGTTATTGCAAGACCGAACGAGAGCTCTCGAATCCCAGAATACCGGCCGCCAAATAAAATTGAGCCAGGAAGCACGCGAATTGGGGATGTTCATCGCCCGAGCTCCGGCGATCCGGCCCGCAGCCCTGTTCGCTCCGACGATGACTTAACAGGGGCCCCCAGCATCCGAAGACCTGGCCTGTTAAAACAGCTTCTTGGGGCTCAATGGGATTGTCAATAAAGTTGAGACGACTTGATGATGGGTAGAATTTCTCCTCTGTGCTTATAAGATACAATGCACCAGAGTTGATGTTACCCGGCCTGCAAGGCACACGCGCCTGAATTGATCTGTTACCACCTCCTTATCCCGCCGGGAACTCTTGGCCACCATGTGCGCGCATAAAATCAACTGCGACGCAGCAGATTTGAGATATGAAATACCGTGCATATGAACTGCCAACACGTCAGACGCAGCAATACTTCTCAATTGAGAAAAAGCCAAGCACTTTGCATAAAGGGAACATGTAGCCGTGGGCTTTGTGCTGTTACGGCAATGGTGCCCCTTTTCCAGACCGCATAACAATCATCAGCCGACATCCACAATTGCTTACCTGCCTCGTATCGAGAGTCAGCCTAGCAACTAAGCTCGTGCGAGTCCCACTCTAGATCCCTGCCAATGATACCAACCCACGATTACTTTGCTATTTTCGAGGGTCAACACCGACGAAACCCACAATAACTTGTTATCGGTTCGCCCGGACAAGCAGCATCAGGGGAGAGGTGTATTTACTCGATGCAACAATGGACCGATGCGTTATCCCCATGGTCCACCTTCAGCCTCCGGTTTGAAATAAGACTCCGTTTTCCCCGGAATCAATCTTTCACATCTTCTGGTCCCAACGATCTCATCGTCCACGACCAGTCACTCGTTTTTTCCGACGTCAACCAACCAGACGGTAATAATACTCCTAATATTAATCAGTCAATATGTTGTCACCAAAGGCCATCACCACCCTCTTCAACTTCATCCTCCTGGCCTCCGCGGCCCCCGGAAAGCGTCAATCCACCGGCTCCGGATCCTGCACCGATCTTCACCTCTTCTTCGCTCGTGGCTGGAACGAGGGCTACCCTGGACGTCAACAGTCTCTTTATGAGGCTACCTGCACCGGTCTTTCCAGTTGCGACTACGAA
The DNA here is from genome assembly GCA_027406005.1 of Colletotrichum horii. Classification (NCBI taxonomy): domain Eukaryota; kingdom Fungi; phylum Ascomycota; class Sordariomycetes; order Glomerellales; family Glomerellaceae; genus Colletotrichum; species Colletotrichum horii. Next base: position 6,116,487 of record JANVYB010000006.1, read on the forward strand.
GACATCCTTTTCGATGCATCAAACCCCTCGGGTTACCCTAATGCAGTTGAGGAGGGCCGGACCTCCGGTGTTGCCCAGATCAAGGCCTACGTTGAGAAGTGCCCCAATTCTAAGATCGTTCTGAGCGGCTACAGCGAGGGTGCCAATATCGTTGGCGACATTCTCGCCGATTCAGGCCTCGATGCCACTTCCACGCCCGGTAGCAAGGGTAAGTTGGTTGGAACAACATTCCAAGAAGTCGGTTGCTAATCCGTCCCAGTGTGCGCTGCACTCCTTTTCGGTGACCCAACCCACATTGCCGACCAAAGCTACAACGTCGAAGCCGGTTCTGGCTACAGCGGCCAGATGGCTCGCTCTAGCTCCTCTCTCGCCAACCTAAACAACTTTTCCAGTGTCCTGCGCTCTTGGTGCAACGGCGAAGACACCGTCTGCGCCTATGGTGACGGTACTCGCACGATGGGTGAGGATGCCCACACCAACTACTTCCAGCTGTACACAAATGATGGCGCCGCCTACATCAAGGAGAAGTGCGTTCCCCGGAACCACCCCGACCGCGACCGCGACATCCAGCATTCCCGCCCCGACTTCGACCGGTTCCTTCTGCACTTCCGGCAAGGTCAAGTCCGGCCTGTCGGACAACTACAGCGGCCTCTGTGCCTTCGCTTGCTCTAACGGATACTGCCCCGACGGTGTCTGTGAGTGTGCCTCTTACGGCGAGCAGACTACCAGCCCGGGTGGCGATGGACGGGACGGATGCCCCGCCACCGGACTTGACGACAGCTACAAGGGACTTTGCAGCTTCAGCTGCAGCCACGGTTACTGCCCTACAGGTGCTTGCCAATACTGTTAAACATTCGGAATTGAGTGAACAACAGCGTGATGGAATGCCATGGATTACGAATTTGGGTTTGAGAATTTGAGCAAATTGAATCACCCGGGAGCACTTTTTGTCATGTAGACTGTATCGAAATTTGAAGGACCGTAATGACTATCCAGCTCATTGACAGAAACACTCGTGAAGTCCTACTCCATGGAACCAGATGTTTGCAGTGTTGAGCAGCAAAACAGCTTCTTTACCACTGAATTTGTACATAATGCAAACAACGCAAAGTGACTTCTGGAATCTAGCCCACGTATCAATGCTTTGCTCGTGCGGCTCCACGACGGAGTGGGCCACCTTGTTTGCCAATTCGTGGCAGATATTCACAATGAAACCACCACTCCAGCGTTGCGATGCTGCGCATCTCGATAATTTTAGTGATAGAGCGGGAAGCAGGTTTCGCCTAATCTATGGGATCATTTCAATGATTCTCATTGCCCACAAGCATGTCACGATGATGGACCCGGCTTAGGCGTCAGACCAATTGGAGGCTCCGGTCTTTTTGGTGATAGTGATCTACCCGTCTCCCCGGGACTCCCGGCACAGCCACCCGGGCTGTCTCGCTGGATCGGAGTGACGGAGGCCCGGGCGCACGCACAGGGAAGATCTTCCAGATCAATGGAAATTTTACGCCAGCCTGCCAAGGATTGTAGTGGGCTCAAGCGTTCAAACGTCGAAGCCAGGGCGGGCTCACGATGTGGTTGATGATCACAGCTGGAGCCCCGCCAGCTGGCAATTGAATGCGCTTGGGCGAAGATGCAGAGCGGTGGTTGAAAAGCTCTGCACCAAGTGGAGAGCAAACAACACAACATGGAAGATGGGACCGCGGCAGTCAACTGTGGGGGTTGATGAAATCCTATGTTATTCCCGGGGGCCAGCGGTGCGTGCTCGCAGTGTTTGCTCGGATGGAAGTGGACATAAGTTTTGCCGAGAGCGTGGCAGACCCCTGCATGAAAATTGACATGGAAGAAATGCCTTGTCAGAATCGACACAAGTGTGTTGAAATCGCGTCGAGCTTGATAGGCAAACAGTTCGTTGGCGTAGCCACAAGACAGCCAACTGGTGCTCATAATGACGGCACGCCAGCTGCAAGAAATTCTGTGCGTATTGGTGTGTGGAGCCGAGATGCCGGCTGGATCCCATGACCAGCAAACATCGGTCGGAAAAAGCGGGATCCCGATCATGTCGTTCATGGCGGCTCAGCCAGGCGGGCACGTTTCGAGCTGCAAACCCGGGACAGCCTGGTGACAATAAACACTTGGTTCAGCGCGGCTCGTTCTGTTACTTCAGTTGACGTCAGCCGCGTCAAAGACATCCAACGCTCCTCATCCTTCAGTGGTGCTCTCTTGAGGCTGCGACCGGTGATCCTTATCATCCCCTATCGCTTACCCACATGTTCGCGGTCCCGGTATTCCGTTGTTCGTTTTGCTTCCACGCCGAAACGTGTGGCGAGGGTCTTCTCAAATCCCATCCTTCCAAACGACAAAATCAGCCGTACTGCCTCAGTATCCAGTGGGCCGACGTTTCTAATTTTGTGTCGATAGCTGATGATCGGCAGTAATCGACGAAGCCGTTCCGCTGTTCCTGCAGGACAAAACTCTCTTTGACGATTCGGACAATTCGTGAAGGCAAGCGAGGGAGAGGTGCCAGACCTCTGGGAGCAGCCATAACTCTATCAAACTCATGTCAGACAAAGTAGCTCCCGTCCTCCCGGCCTGCTCATGTCACCCCAACTTCCGATGCGACAAATTTGCCAGGTTGTCACGTCTTCTCACCTGCAAGCGATGGGATGGAGGGAACACAGGGGCCTGCTATCCCTGCCACAGTCGCTAAACGTCTTGTTGACATCACCGATGGCCATGGGGTTCCCTGCCATCCACGCACGTTTTGCGGGGCGAGACAAACCGCCAACGTCTTGGCCCGCAGAACCAACAGGGAGTGCTTCCCTCCCTGATGTCATTAACCCACCAACCGTCTGTCGCAATCACGGCACAACGGCATCGCAGCGCCTAAACAGGCATGGCATTCTCACGGCGGACGGTCTAGGCTCTCCAGTTGTTCACCAGCCAGGCCTGGTGCAAGTGTGGAAATCTCCTAAGAAAACCGGGTTGTGCATCTCGGCCCTTTCTCATCGCCTACGATTTCGAGCTATTGACTGCAGAGAGGAGAACACAGACACACAGAGTCACCGCCCGGCCGCGTAGTACGCGTCAGACTGGAGCTGCTGCCCAGCCTTGGTACCATCAAACGGGAGGTGAACATGGATTTCAACTGACACAGGCGCAAAAGCTCCGGCTCGGTTGGTTCGACCTGGTCCACAAGGATGATGAAATCTGTGGAGGGCGATGAAACCGCCCGTTTCGGTGACCGATCTTTATGTTCCAACGTCTTTTAAGACGGCTAACCGCCCCCGCTGCGTTTCTCACGATGGTTCTAGCCAAACACTACTAACAAATCATCTTAATTCTTTGTCCGGCTGCTTTTGAAATGGCGCCGTTGCAGAGTCGCCTCCTAGCTGGCTTCGGCCTCATCTCTGCAGCATTCGCCGCCGACTCAGTCCTGTCCTTATCGCTGTCCGAAGGTGTTCCCTCCGACATTTCCGCGACCGTCGACCCGTCGTTTGCAGGCTTCGGTATCGAACTCGACCACCTCTACTACTTCATGGGAGATGAAACTCCCAACGACCTGACACTAAACCTTCTAAACAACCTTGCCAACTTCACCGGCAGACCGGCGCACATGCGGTTGGGTGGAAATACGCAGGATTATCTGATTTACGACGATTCGCAAGACGACTGGCTCGTTAAGCCCAATCCGAAGCCGACCGCTCCTGGTGATGTCCCAGCGGACAACTTCATTGTCGGTCCGAAGTTCATGGAGATCGCCAACCGTTTGCCAAAGGGAACTCCCGTGACATGGGGCTTGAACCTGGGATATGCCGAGTCGGACTACATCGAGAGGCTGACGACCATGGCGACGCAAATCATCGACCGATGCACCAATCTCAACCTTGTCTCATTCGAATTCGGCAACGAGCCAGACCTCTACAGCTATAACGGGTTCAGAAAGGGAACTTGGTCCGGCTCGGTATATGCACAGGAGTGGCTTGATCGAGCACGCGCCGTTTGGGAGGAAGTCTTGCAACCTAAGAACCTGCACAGCAATTTTTTTGAGTCTTCCGCCTCCACAGCTTGGGTCACTGGTACCGGATTCGAGATCAAGGACTTGGAGAGCTACCTCGATGTCAAGGCCAACAACTCAGACAAGGGATTCATCACTAGCTGGAACCAGCACAACTACTACTACTTTGTGGGATCGTTCCCATACCCCCTGACCCTGGATTACATGATGCACTTCGACAACACCAAGGCGCAGTTCAGCACGATCGAAGGTCAGCTCGACCAAGCAAAGGAAACGCCTTACCCTTTCGCGTTGAGAGAGATGTCCGTCGTCGGGCCTCTCGGCGTGGAGGGGTTGAGCGACACCTTCGCTGCCGCCCTATGGACCTTCAACTTCCTTCTTTACGCCGCAACACTCAACATCACCTCGGTCCAATTCCATATGACCTTTGACAGCAACGCCAGCGCTTGGCAGCCGACGCGCATGTTCGGCCGGGACCGTTTCGTTCGCCCTCTGTACTACGCATTCGCGGCGTTCGGCCAGACTCTCGGCCGATCATGTACCGCCCGCATCGCCGAAGAGTCGATCACGAATGCTCCCTCTGGCTATACGGACTATCTCAAGGCTTACTCGGTCTATCAGAGCGACTCCCTTTCTTCTGTCGTTTTGCTCAACGGCAAGATTGCCAACGTGTCTGACTCGTCCAAGTCCAACATTACGGTGGACTTGACTTTCCCGACCTCCCTTGCGGGCGAGACGCTACACTTGGGCTACTTGACTGCCGATGGATCAGACGCTACCCATGGCACAACGTGGAATGGCATCAGTTTTGAGCAGGACAATGCAGGCACGCAGTCACAGGTTTCCAACGAGGACATTACTGTGAAGGTCGCAAACGATGGCAAGGCAAGCATTCCTTTGCGGGATGCCGAGGCAGTTGTCGTAAACATCGGCGCTAGGGTGGGCACTTCTGAACCTGACCCCACGGCATGTGATGCTCTCACATCGGCGTCCCCAGGTGTTGGTACGGCGACAACGTCTACACCAGGCCCGGCTGGAGACCCCAGCAACTCTTCAGATGATGGCGACGACAGTGCTGCCATGAGTCTGATACATGGGAAAGCAGTTTATGGATGCATTGCGTGGAGTTTGGCATTTACTCTGGGAGTCTTGCTTTTCTAGACTCGGTTATAGATATGATACCAGATCCTGTTTGGGGGTTAGGCGTATGTAATGGATATAATGATCGTTTGCTTTGTCATGAATACACGATATCCCTATTGGACTACTAGCAGCGAATTCCAGGGTCGGTAAGCTGTGATCTCTTGCAATGCGTTTAGAACAATCTGGAGTTTCTTTCTCGCCTAGGTCTGGCTCCAATATAGCGTGGTTCGTTCCGAAGGTTTCATGGGAGCTAGCCCTGAGTTCAGCTGTGGGGAATATGCAAAGGAGACTTCATAATCATAGGAAAATAGTTTGGAAGTCAAGGTGATTGATGACGCGCAAAACATGGAGCTTATTACGAGCAGGTTGTCTTGGCTCGAGCAAAAACTTGGTCACGGAGCTTGCGACTTCTAATACACACTCAGCCTTCCATTGTACTTCTTCCCAGGCATGTACTCACAGGTCTTGATTGTAATTTGATTGTTTTGGCGCGTTTCAACACATTTCCGCTTAGACCATGCCAGCCGCATCAGAACATGTAGCCGAACTCGGTTTAGAATTCCCTTCTAGCTCAGTGCACAGGCTAACATGGAGATTCACCTGTGGTGGAAATTTCCATGTGGGTAATAGATTCATGGCCTTTGCAGCCGGTGCATTGAGCTGGAAGAAAGTTTCTCGCGTGTGGCTCTCCGGACTGTTTCGGTAAACCCAGACCCCTGGCCTGGGGATATTTTTGCAAAGCTAACGAATAAGCTTATAAAATGTTATGAAGAAGTATATACACGAAACCACCACTTAGACTCCCAAATGACCCATGACTCTTCCGCGGGAAATCAACTCCCAGAACCATCAAGGTGAAGGAAGGTATCTCTCATCATAGGGGCTGAACTGCCTGTTTAGTTCGAGGAGCCTAGCACTCGCCTGACTTGGTGCCGGGGCCAGAGTAGAGCTGACAAGGAGTCTTGGCGTCAGTGCAGATGTTGACGAGCGTCGCCTCATCGCCAGTGTCCTCGTTGATGCCAGCAACCTCGCCACCTCCGTAGGCAGAGACACCCTCAATACTGACGGTGCGTTTGCAGGCATCACACTGTCTCGTCGTTAGATACTCCAGGCCTTCGTCACAGAGTTTTTGATTTACTTACAGTGCCGCAAGCTCTGTAGACTTTGCCGTAGTCCTCCGCGTAAAAGTTGGAGATCTTTCTGATTGTTAGCCAATGCTTGTTTCATTTTCGTTCAGTGAATCAGACTTACGCTGACGTGACCGCAGCCGTTGTGCTGGACTACCTTATCACCGGCCTTGTAGGCACCTCCACCGATGATTCTAGTCTCAGTGCCAGCCTCATCCTCCTTGCTATACGGGGAATTATCGTCAGCGTCACGCCTCTTTCTACTGGCTAGGTCATTCTTGAAACTTACACGGAAATGGCATCCTCGCACACGTCCTCAAACCAGACGTTCTCGATCGTGCAACCTCCGCCCAAGCAGTAAACTCCCTCCATTTGGTCTTTGCCAATGATGGCGTTCTTGAGAGTGGCGCCCTTACGCAGGATGAAGACGGCGTCCTTCTGGCCACCCTCAGTCTGTTCCTTGCAGGCACCGGACCCTCTATCAAAGCGGGCCAACTTGCCATCGTAGCTTTCGCCAGCGGCAACTTCTATGGGAGCATCGCTGCTGATGGTCTCCGTAGCGGTGGGCAGAGCATCCTTGCCAACGCAGGCGGAGACAACGGGGAAAGAAACGGCGAGAGCCGCGAGTACCTTGAAGGCTTCGGAGCGCATGATGAACGATGCGAGTCTCGAGAGAACGGAAAAGGAATCAGTAAGGTATTCTGGAATTTAAACGAGCGAAGACGTTGCAATGAAAGGTTGTGCTGATGAATTTGACCTTCAGATCAACGGCAGTGGCCGGCTGGCACTTTATACCCACAGCATGCTACTTCGCCTGCCATCTTCCAGGATACTATCGACTGGCGGGAACTTGTTCAGGTTCCGCGTCGATTCTCGAGACATCAAGTCAAGGATGAATTAAGGAGGTCTTGGCCATCGAGGGGAACTTCGCAGTGTCCCCCGCAGTCGCATTCTCAGTGGTATCCACCGGTTGGAGCCATGTAGTCCGATGTGTCGGTGGGGAGGGGCGGCAAGTCATCCATTGGGGTAAGCCGCACGCTGCACAATCAATCAATCTGGGAAACAACGTTCATCTCAATTTGAACCTCACACGTGGAATATTGAAGTGTTGAAACATGCCGAGTCTTTCTAACCGCGCACAGGCAAAACAGATAAGATCACCAACGGCTCTGTGATGGGGTCGATTGCCTGAGTCCCGATGCCAACTATGGGGCCGATCTTTGCCCTGTCCGCGCCAAGGGGCTCGGCACTGCCACTCTTGGCACGACGCCTAGACGAACTAGAGCTTCATATTTAGGCAGGAGGCCGCTGTTCGAAGTCGCCGCTGGGCAGAGAATCATGAGGTACGCTGCCATTCCAAGGAACAAGAATCTCTTGTTGGAAACACCAAGACTTTAGGGGATCACAACTTCTGAGTTGTCGAGCCGGGGGTGAGACACGGTTGCAGCTCGCCTCGACAAACATCGCTTTAATTGTTTCCTGCGGTGCAAGGTACAGCAGGGCACAAACAACATGTATGCCGGAGCGCATTGTCCGAGTGCCGGAGATACTGACAGAAGAGTCAGGAAGGGCCGTTCTGATTTTGATCTACCTCACGTGCGCGCGGGTGACTCGCAAAATAGTCCACTTGCGAATGCGGTTCCGCATTGATCTCACCTCTGATGCGACTGGAGGTGACTTCGAGTTGCCTCAGCGGAAGGAACTTTCTGTGGTATGCCGTCTGTAATTTTCAGACTGTCCAAGGTGGCTGTCAGCAGTATGAGGTACACGGCATTGACGAAAACCAAGTCCCAGATTAAGTATCAACGTCTTGGCACAACGTGAAAAAGTAATGAAGTGCGACGCAGTCATTTGATAATTCAATCATATCGCGTCCCGTCTTTGAAGTCTTACAATTCCATGCCGTTGGACTAAGTACTTCACGTAGACAGATCCATGGACATTGAAAGAAAACAAATACGGATGACCCGTATTCACATCCGCTTGACAAGTGCAAGCGAAAGAGAACGTCCGATAATTGGTAAAGGCTAGTGTCACCTACGCCGTAGTCGCCTAGAGAAGACCCAAGCTCGTGCACGGTTCTAAATGGGATGCATGAAGGTAAGCCTCTGCCTAGGGAACCGTATCGCTTGGGACTGACTGAGAAACCGTTGACGGATGCTTACCTGCTTTTGGCAGATCCGATAGCTCGCGCGGGAATAGCAAGGTGCAATCCCACAATTTCGAAACCACCATCGATCCCGTTTTGTTAAGAGATAAACAACAAGCGCACAAGCACCCATTGCAGTCCACTGGTTGGAGTTCCGGGAGCAGTTCCGCATGCGCCGAGACATCGAAATGGTGCTGCCAAGAGCTCCCCCCCACTGAAGCACTCAACAATCCATGGATGCCAAGAATAGTCACAGCAGCTATATTACCAAGGAGGTTCCAATTCACGTTTTGGCCATAGTTAATACTTGCCTGGGCGGTGAATGCAAACAACTTGTGCTGATGGGTGTATCAGTTAGATCCAGCGCTGCATACTAATCAAACAAGTCAAGCCTGACCCCTAGGCTTAACTGTTTGACTGGATTATCACTAAAAGCTTACTTGATTTAATAGATTTAATTTGATTTAACTAATATTACCTATTTGGGAAGTTAGTGAGGCTCTTATAATATCTTAATACGCTAGAAATATACCTATCTAGTATTCTAATATCATCTTACCCCCTATTAACCCTTCTGCTTAAAGTAATACTTACTAATAGTAATACTACTACTTTAAACTTAGTTCTAAAAGTATTATATCTCCTTAAGTAGTAATAGCTTTATTAATAGCCTTTATAATATTAATATTAGTTTAATAAAGCTGAATGCCTTTTTATAGTTAGTTGCTATTACTAAGATAGCAAAGATATTAAAAGCAAACTTATTAAGTATTAAGAAGGTTTGCTGATATAAAATCTATTATTAAATAAAATTATTAACAAGCTGAATAACTATAAGATTAAAATACTTCTCTAATTTATTAATCTTATTAATAGTAATATTATAAAGGCTGCTATCTAACTATTAACTATAATTAAAGTTTTTAAGCTTTAGAAGTACTATAATTAATATAAATAACACTTATAGAGGCTTTAGATAGGCTGGTTTGTTAATATAAGCAGCTATTTTAGCATACTATTGCTCTTAGTACTCTTAAAGACCTTCTTCAGCAGTATAAAGCTATTTATAAGTCTTTTAAGTATTTTAATACTTTTTAAGCTATTATAAACTTCTGCTAAAGTGTAATATTATAGCAGCAGTATAGAAAAGAGACTTTTTAAGCTTTTTATAGTAGTTATTAAGTATTTACTAGCTATTAATAATTAATAAGTATATAAATATATAAGAGTTAAAGTTAGTAGCTTAAGAGAAGTATAGCAATATAGTAATATATTTAAACTATAAATAAATAAAAATACTATTAATTAATAAGGTCTATAAGATTAATATTTAGCTAGATTGATATAATGCCCTTATTAATTAAGATTGCTATAATAAGAGACTTTAAGATATTTATATAGCTATAAGGTTAATCTCTTCTGCAGTAAGAATATTATAAAGCTTATGCTAATCCTTAAGTTGATCTAAAAAATACTTAAGGCTTACTAGAATCTCTTAGAGTTAACTATATCTATTATTTTTGCCTCAGTCTTTATATTACTTAGTCTGTAAGTAGAGAGGCTTAAGTATTTTATTTAACTTAGTGAGGATTTATTAATCCTTATTAGTTAGAATATTCTTATTAGAGATATAATTACCTTTATTCTTAAAGCTTATAGAGTGATATATATAACTAGTAATCTAGCTGCATTTAAATAGAGCGCAGCAGATTATATTATATATTAAGTTCTATTAAGTAGTATTGCTTAATATTAGATTTAGCTTTTATAATAACTCCTCTTATAAAGTAAAAGCTTGCTTATTATTATCAGCTTTATTGCTGATAGATAAAAAGGCTTCTAAGCATTATAGCAATAATCTGATATATTTAATAATATTCTAAAGCTTGCTGATAGGTCTTTTAGTTCTCTAATAGGCTAGGTTCTCTTATATCTTATTAGTGTTAATAAGATAGTTAGATTTTTGCTTAAATGCTTCCTTATTAACTTTATAAATAATAGTATAACTAATAGGGTTAAGGATATAGCTATAGTATTAAATTTAATAATGCTAAATATCTGTTTCTAAATATAAATATAAAATAAATAGATATAAAGCCTTAATATAAGTGCTATTAGTATTAGTATTATTAGAAACTGTAATATTAATCTTATTAAGTAGGTGCTAATCTCTTATAACTATATATATTATAGTAGCAATATTCTTACTAGAGTAAGCATTAAGCTAGTAATAGAGACCTAAGAGGTATTATATTTATTTATCTAATTTATTAATAAAGTGGCTGAAAATAGCAATAATAGCATATTAATTAGGAGAGGTCTATAGGTTAAATAATATATAAACCTTTATAAGAGCCTTCTATATTTCTTCTTCAATCTGTTGCTTCTTAGAGATATAAAGTTATTAAAGTTAATTTTTCAAACTAATCTTTAATTAATATATTTAAGCGTTAATGTTATAATTAAAGATAGTAAGTATATGCTATATATACTGATTGCTAAATATTATAAGAGGGTTGCTAGTATTAATAAAGAAGTTTATAGCTAACTTTTTAACTTATATAATCTTCTTCTTAAGTATAGCAATAAAAACAGATTAATAGCGCTTAAATAAAGGCTTAAAGTTATCAGCTTTATTAGCAGATATATTACTGCCTTTTAGGCAACCTTAGAAGACCTTATGCTTATTCTTAAGATGTTAGGTAGCAGCAGTTATAATATTAGCGTTATATAGCTTATTAAAAGTCTCTGCTTTATTACAGCATTAACAAACTTAATAGGTATTACTCTTCTTATTGTTAGCAAGGATTTTATAGATAAAGATACCTTTATTTATAATCTAAGAAGTACAGCTTTAAAAACCTTTCTTTATAATAGCATTAATATTAACAAACTGCTAGCCTTTCTATATAGTGTGAAGTAGGGCTTTAAGAGTATTATATATAGCTAGGTTAACAGTTAATATATTACTAGCAGCAGTAGATAATATATAAATCTAAGCAGCAATCCTATAAGGAGTTAATACTTTACAGCTAATAAAGTAATTAATATATTAATTGCAGGCTAGTAGAAATATTATAATAACTAGTGAGAAGTTAAAAAAGATGTTAAAAGGTATATATAAGTAGGTTTTTAAGGCGTAGAGGTATAGCAGCAGCAGTAGCAGCAGTAGCAGCAGTAGCAGCAGCAGCAGCAGCAGCAGCAGCATTACTAGTGATATTAAAAAGAGGTTATTTTTAAAAGCTGGCGAAGAGGTTAAAAAACAGGCTTTTTTTAAGCTTTAGTAAGGTGGCTAAAAATGTATTAATTAAGCTTATTACTTAAAAGTGTATTTTAGCTTTATAGTAGTATATATTAAAAAAAAATAAGTATTATAAAATACTTAGTAGATAAAAATTATCTTATTAGTATTTATTAATATTTATATAGTTAAGTAATATAATTTCTAACTTTATTTAATAAAGTGTAAGGTTATAAGTTTAAATCCTATTATAAGTTTTTATATTACTAATAATAAATTTCTTAAGATATTATTAATAATATGCATTTTTATTTTTTGAAAAATCTTTTAAAAATTCTGATTGGTCTAAAGGTTGGATTTACTTTATTCTAGGGAACGTCAGCTTGATTAAGTCTATTAAGCTTTTAGCGCTATAGGCTTAACTGTTTAAATAGAAAAAAGCCTCTAATTTGATTAGTTAATTAATTGATTGTTTGATTAGGCTTGGTTGGGGTGCTGCGCTGGTTAGATCCCAGTGTTAGGTCTTGTTCTGGCTGGGCTCCTCCAGGAACTAAACAAACTTTGCTTCCAACTGATATTCCGTTTCTAAAAGATAGAAATATCTAATAAACTTGTTGAGTTTTCTTCCCACCTTTCACCCGCTATAAAGCCATGCACATATGCTGGTGCGACATATTTATATCTACCTCCACAAGAGCGTAGGACCATTGGCCAGGGGCAACCTGCGATAAGGAAGATCTCATCTGCCTCTCGTATAGAATGAAAGGCATTCCCAACATATCCGCTGTCCATAACGAAGAAGGCTTGGTGTTCTGAATTCTTGCAGCCTACAATGACGCTCCACATCCGGCGAAGCTCGTTGCGGCGATGAGAGGATTCCATCATGTTCATACCAATACAACCCAAGAAGTCCAGGAGCCTGTCTGGTGCGTCAGCTGAGCTTTTGCTTCCAATAAGATCGCGGTTCTTATCAGAGCAGGTAGGATAGAGCATCAGATCAAAAAATTCCACAAAGTCTTGGAAATATGCGCTGTCTTTCTTCACCTTGGGATTTGCTGCGTAGGTAGCACAGTAAAAGAGTGCGGTCAATGGATCTTCTCCTGTGGGGTATGACTCCATGGTGCTGATATGCCGACACATGCTTCGAAATGCTCCGTAGAAGACCTGGTCTAGGTCTAGATTTCCGGTTGCGCACGTAGCAAAACGCTCTGCAACGTGCCCCATTGGTATCGCCTGGACTGAAAGCTCACCCGGTCGCTGGAACAACCTTTCACAACGTACCAGGCTATCCATGGATGCGCGGCACGCATATGTAGACGTTCGAGCATCGCTGAGCAATTCTATGAATCCTGAACAACCCGTCATCGAAAAGTTGTGTGATTTCGGGTCGCCCGCATCCGATAATGCCCAGTCGGGCACCCATGATGGCCAACCTGGGTCTTCTTGTGTCCCGTGATGAGCGCTGAGAACAATGACCGACAATTCTTTCCTACTTCGGATCCATGATTCCGTAAGTTCTTGATATGCATCCAGTGGTTTCTTTTTATAGTCGAGGTCATTCAAGCTGATGCCAAGAAAGCCGAGAGTCGAGTAGACGCTGTATACCTTGTCGATGGGCAATGTTGCCTGGTGATACATGATGGACGATAGAAATAGCAGTTCTCGATATGAAGATCGAGAGTTGCATTCCTCACTTCCAAGGTCCTGCGGCCCAAAAAAATAAGTCGCATATCAGGCTTTCCAAGCTATGTCGACCGCGGATCAAATTCAAGTCGTAAACAGAAGGCAGCCAACTATCTCCAAAGAGCATAACCACAAAGCAGAAATCGTTCCACCTCATCCTACTTTTCCCCCTGATGACATCACAGTCACTTGAAAGGGCAAGCTCCTGGAGTGTCCACATTCTCGTGAACCATGGATGCTGAAGAATTGCAACGACTTCAGCATTTCTATTGGATTTGCGCGAGTGGGTTTTTTCAAAGGCTGCTTCAAATGTAATCATCGAATCTTCTTCGACTCTATCGAATAACTCGTCAAGGTTACCTGGTATTTCCAACTTTAGCTAGTTTATTCACCTTTGGGCGTATTCTTGAAAGTGACTTACTGACACCGGGTTGTAACGACCTGTACAATGGCTGGAGTAGGAGAGCATCCGCAGTGGCGTACGGTATCAACGGTTTCATTCTTTTTGATAGCTCTCGGACCTTGTCAAGAGATCTCAGAATCATAAAGACCTCTGTGGTTGAAGTGCTCCCTGGCCCGAGCCATATCAGAACTTTGGAGGCGCGATTGTAAATGTCTCCCATTTGCTGCACCTGTTGGCTTCTCTCTTCCACAGCCTCGGTATTCTCGGCCTGATCAATACAAATTGCGTCAACCCATAGGAAGCGGGTGTGAAATCGGCGACGTAAGGCTGTTAATCCGGTCCAGCAGTTGAGGGTGACTGACAAACGTTTCCCGTCGCAAAGTATGTTCTTCGAGTCTTTTGGCGAGCCCCACACGTACGATAGGGCTTCGTAAGAGTACGCTTGGTCTGCCTGATCCAACAATACTTCTTTCAAATTGCATCGGATCATGCTGCCAGAGCGGACAGCTGGCAGCAACTCCAAAATGCGCATTGAACCTGCCAGCGTTAACCTCCGGTGGCGGAATGGCTCAACAGCGCCAAGTTCTTGGGTTGAATCAATCTTTGGGTTCATGGTCGCTCTTCTTAGCCCCTTAGCTGCATCGGAGGACTGGGTAGCAACGGTGTGGAGGCGACCCGGAGCTTGTGAGGCGTGAGATTGCAGCCGACTTCAACGCAGGTCAAGGAACATCGTTAGGCCGACGAGGGGTTTATCTCAACTTGCAGAAGTGGGGCACGACAATCTGTGTGGACAATACATACCGATGCCATTTTATGCTCTTGCTGTTGATACATGTACCTGGCCTTCTCGGTAGTATCTTTGAAGCGACCCAGCGCTGTGCTGTGCCATCCGGGTCATCCATTGACCTGAAAGATCTCTGCCAAGTAACAGATGATGGGGCCTCGGTTTTGATGAATATACGTGCAATTGATAGATTCGCCTGAGAAGAATATCAGTGAATGAAGTACGTACTCTGGATTCTACCCATGTAGATCCATAATCTAATTGGTTTTGTTGTTTGCCTTTGGTCCGGTAATGAACGTCACAAAAGGAAAAACCACCAATGGTGACAGTGATTCTAGCGCCGCTAACCTCCAGCTCGAATGATCAACAAATGAATTCGTTTCCTACACGTTGTGAATATGAGGAACTAATCGGGGCTCCAGCGATAAGGAGAACCCGCCCCTAATCACCCCGGGAGGTTCATGTTCAACAGCGACAACCATGGCTTGGATCTGTACGAAATTTCCATGGCCTTGTCAAATAATATCATACAAAACTTTGGTCATACTTGAAGCCAAATATGTTGGTCATCATCATTGTAACCCTCAGCCACACATTATCCCACCATGTCTGGGTACCGCTCGGATGCCTTCCAACAACCACATTATAACCATTCACTCCATTAGCATACTGCATCTCAATCCTGTAGGCATCCTCAGTCTGAGTTCGAAGCTCGTCGATGTGCATAGCTCTTCTGACTTCGTAAGCTCGCAAATATCCCGCCAGACCATTTTCCAGGTGTCGCATATCGGCCCTACTGAATTGCTCTTCCTGGGCACATTCGTCCAAGATCCTTCGGTGGATCAGAATAAGAGCTCTGACTTCAGTAAGTACTCCGCAGGGGGAACAGGTCGGGAACAGCCAGCATCGTTCTTCGTCGGAAATGGACGGGCAGAAAGCGTGTCCTGTATCACAGGTCCCACAAGTACCGTACATGTGTTGTAACTTGGCCGAAAAGACGATCCGTGGACAAATCTTCTCCTCTCTCCCCGTGCATGGATTTCCTGGTACGCATGCTCGATGCTTGGGGTCACATGCATCCCAAAGTCCGATACGCTGATAAGTCGCAAGAAGTAGTGTCATCGGACATCTTTCATCTTGGCTGATTCTGCACGGTTCTCCCAGCTTGCAGGTGGAGTGATAGTCGCCGGGACCTGATACCATCTTCCAATCCGTGATATGATGAAACGTGTTCATTGTTTGTGGGATTCCAGTTGAGGTTGACCTATCCCTGTTAGTTTATGACAAGACTACGAAGCACAAGGCCCTACGCACTGCTTACGAACACAAGTATTTCGAGGATTGGGCATTGCAATTTGCGGCGAGGGAAAATTGATTGCAGATTACCTGCCCGCAGTGTCGGGGTCTCCAGCACTTTTTGTATCATATGGCCAGGGGGACTGCGTTTTTTCTCCCTTGGAATCTCATTTTGATTTCGGTCACGCCACGTGGCTCGCCTGCCAAACTTCAATCATGAATCCTCTCTTCGCTCCTTGCATGCTCTTCCTAATATGTTCTGCTTCCGTCTGCCATATAGCGGAGGTTCTTTGCTTCCAAAGGGACCTTTCAAGTTTCCATTTGAAGTTGCGACATGAGCGTCGCTTTTACCACGGGTCATTATCGAATTAAAACTTCTGTCATTTATGTCAATAGTGAGTGACCTCTGACATTACCGCAAGCTAACAGGTTGTATTGATTTTGGAAGCAAGGGACCGACATTGAGTGAATGTCCCGTAATTATTAAATGAAGCGTATCGCTGCGAGGCGGTTGTTCTAAAAAAGACCTATTGTGGCTTGCAAGCGTCCTGGCGTCCTAGATCTAACGGGCGGCCCACAGGCGGCAGCCCCTGCGGAAACTTAGCGACGCAAGGGCTCAACTGCCTCTTCATTCAAAAATCGATCATGAAGACAAGCCAAGAGGTAGAGCTCAATCACTCAGCACGGAAACAAAAATCATGTCTGCTTCTTAAATTACCAGCTGTGTTCAAGCTTTGCAATAAGAAGGAAAACACGAGATAAACCATCGGTTCCCTAGGTAGGTCGGAAGTGCTCCGGCGTATCGCACCCACCTCCGTTATCGCGGTCTCCCGTCCGCTGTGGGGCCGGGGGTGGTTGTCGTACCTTGGTCGGATGGCCTGAAACCCTCAAACACGACGTGCTGACGCCGTGCGTGGTAGGCACTTGTCTTAGTCTCCGTGCCATTGAATTGAGAGAGACATCTGATGTAAATGCAAAGTTGCATGCGGCCTTCGCTAGCTGGATTTCATGTGCATTTGTGAGCTTTGGTCGGTTCGGAGATCGACGGCAACAGTCGGCAATCGAGGCCGAGAGGGTTGGGCAGCATGGATTCAGCAAGCCAGGTTTTGAACGGTCGCATCAGTCAGCATCTTCCAATGAGGGATGATTAGGAAATGTACCGGCTTTAAAGCGATTCATTTGATGTAATAGCCGATACCTGAAAGGTACCCGCCCGCGATCTACATTTAATGCCCGGCTTGCAAACTGTGGGTATGTAATTGCCCAAGTCTGACCATCTCCGCGGCCTCGAGTTTGAACGTCAACTGCGCCCTTCGGGAGGTGAAAGTCAGATATATAACATTGCGGTCGAAGCTGGCACGACTCATAATTCTTTCTCATCATCCTCGACGACATTGTTTCTCTGCGAGATTTCGGCATGGCGGATATTGCAAACCTCGACCGGCACCTTGCTTCGTTGCAGGCAAGTCCGACTACGATTGACCTACTTCGAGACCTGCATACGCAAGCGCTCACCGAACCTCCATACGTCAGTACAGACAATCAACCCGCCTCTGTCGCTCTTGATAGATTTGTTGCTCTTGAGCCGGACAAATGCGCGCTTGTTTACTTGCTGTTGCGTGCAGCTGGCGCGAGATATGTTGTCGAAGCTGGGACATCTTTTGGTGTTAGCACGATTTGGCTTGCTCTTGCCGTCGGGCAGAATGCGGAATTCCAAAACTCGGATGGCATTGTCATCGCCACAGAGAACGAGCCAACCAAGGCTAGCAGAGCGCGAGAGCACTGGAAGCGGGCCGGGAGAGAGGTTGAGAAGTGGATTCGTTTGAAAGAAGGGGATTTGCGGGAAACACTCAAGACAGATGTTCCTGAACAGGTTGACTTTCTGCTTCTGGATAGTAAGTTAACCCAAGGTCTTGAACCAACCTTGTTCGCAGCTCATGTGCATCTGACATAACTCATTCGCAGTCTGGTCAGCTTTGGCTCTTCCCACATTGAAGGTTATCAAGAATCGATTGAAGGCTGGGGCATTAATTGTGGCAGACAATGTTGTCTCTAGCAAGGATGGATACGCGGATCTCATTGCGTACCTGGATGACCCCAGGAACGGATTCAAGACTACGACTGCGCCATACTCTGGCGGACTTCTGGTAGCAGTATATACCGGCAATTAGGTTACAAGTATTGAGAAATTTTCAATAATTGCGATGGCTAGGTTGACTTTGACCTTCCTAGGCAACCCGGCTGGAGATAACCAGATCCTCTCACAAAGATTGCATTAGCCCTTCATGCTTAACAAGCCAGGACCCATCTTTCGGAAACCCAGGGGCATGGCCCTTAGAGCCCTCCCAGCCGGCTGCCATGTAGCTGATCGCCAGAAGAAACCCTCCGTTGCCGGGGAAGTACGGAGGCGGAGATGGACCTTGGGCATGGATTTGTTAGAAAGCGTGGCGCCCACAGGAACAGGAATGGGCTCGATTGGTCGTGACTCACTTGGTCCAGATCGGTGGGCAAAACCCTGGTCACCGAATGTCCAATATCCGAAGTTTGTCAGATGATAGATGGCCCGCTCGGGATTCCCGACTCGCGCAGCATTGATAGCCAAAATATTTCGGCCCCAGCCCCGGATCTGATCATCACCCCAAACCTCCCAGACTTTGTCAGCCGTCCTGAGGCCAACGGCAGGGTCCACCTAAAGAATGAAAACAGTCAAACCTTGCCACGAAGACATAAAGTAGGAGGGATCTCTTACTAGCGGTGTGTCGGGCAGGATTCCCTGCAGCATGATGACGCTGCGCGGATCCTTCCTCAGCGTTGGGTCATCCCACCATGATGCATTCAACCCCCCACCCACCCAAGGGGCATATAACCCTTCGAATTGAGGTGGTGGAGCCATACTATCTGCCACGGCAGTCCATCTGGGTGGGCATCCTTCTCCAAGCCTTCTTTTCCAATTGCAGGCGGCCGTAAGAGCCCATTGCCAGTAAGCGAGTTCATATGATAAGTTGGAGATCTCGGTTGGAGAAGAGTTCTCGGTAACCCCCTGGATTGGGGGCCCAATGTCATATCTACCAGTTTGATTGTTAAGCCACGCAAATGATGCCATGTAGTTAGCTGTTGACGTGATGACACGATCCCATCGTTGAAGAGTCTCGTTGGTTGGCGTGGCTTTGTAGGCTAATTCTGCCAGATACATCGGATGGGGCTGTTGCCACTGGAGAAATGCTCGCGTCTCGCCAGGTGCGATGCCTTTGGTGACAAGCTCGGTCATTTTGGGCCACCTGGCTCCATCCCAGCCCATCTTGCGAGCTCTTTCTTCTGAGCTGGGCAAAAGGCTTTCGTATACAGACGGGAAGATGCGATCAAAATATCGTTGTCGTCCCCACGTGGCCCAGTGAGCGCAATGCCAGACAACCATTTCGAGATGGAACTTTCCCCACCAGCCATTGTACACAAGGCCACTTTCTTGAGGCGGTTGACCAGTGGCAGCGCTGTTGACCCTCATCGCATATTGAGAAAGGATGATACGCCGCTGCAACTCTGTTGCATTGGGGTTCGTCGATTTCGTGAGATCCACAAAGCCTCCTTCCTGCCAGTAGTTCTGCCACCCGACAACGTTTCTCTGCCGTATCTCTGATGGCAACGACGGAATCTCCAATTGAGGGCTGTAATGAGCAGTGAACATCAGCTTATTCGGGGACATACGACCACGAGAAGCATCTCTGAGACGCAATGTATACCGATGAGCGATGATTCCGTTCCCATCTTCGTTCTGACTCGGAACTAGCCCGATTGGTGTTTGATGAGGCCACCGCAAGTTCAAGTAGTATGCCGTTTCTTGCATCTCGTGGTAGATATGAGCGGAGCTTTGTTGAGAGGAAGAGTTGGTGACGATTGAGGTTGTATGATTTCGCGATGACTTTGGGTCGTACGTTCCCATAAAAACCTCAAAGTCCGATGATTTCTCAACTTTATGAATCGGAGGATACGGGAAGTCGAATAAAACGCTCAGGTCTCCACTTGAGATTAGATCGGATTGAATTTCGAATGCAACAGAGTCTGTCTCGAAGTCTCCTTGCGTGATTACCGTTGTATTGTGTCCATCAACTTGAAAATTGGAGATGACCGTTCCATTCCAAGGATTGAGTTCCTGGTGAGGTCTTGTGATTGTAGACAAAGGTTTATCCTTGTACGCGAGGCTGATCCGACCTAAATTGATTCGATTGGGGTTTGCGCTGAGCCATTTCGAAACTTCGGGTAATTCTGGATCTTCGATGTCATAGAAAACCCCCTTCCCGTGTGTCTCAATCGCTACTCCATGATAGTCACCAATTCTCTCACTTTAAATCCAATAGCATTGCACCGTCAGATTGAGCCTTCAATACGCAACAAAGCAGACATAAACACTCACCCATTTTCGGGAAGACTGTCCTTGTGCCAGCCCCAGCTTGACAATGTGTTGAAAGGTACCACTGACTGGGTCCCGGTGATGTCCAAGTTGAAAGCAAAGTCGCCGTTACCAACTTGAAGTGGTGTAGTTGTATTGTCAATGGTTGTCGGCACTTCAGTTCTGATGACTTTGAACGATTCAACAATCGCGCGCCTGCAGAGAATTCTTAGATATGGTCTCCTGCATTTTCCAGTTAACCAAGAAAATGTCTCACCTATCAATAGCCGTTGATGCTAAGGCTGGCAGCAAGAGAAGACATATGCGGACATTCATCTTTGCGCGACTTCATCACACCTAGGAAAGCCTTTCCCACGCCGCCGTTTCTGGACAAATGTTGGAAATGAACGTCTGATCTCAAGAGGAGCCTTTTCATGTCACCGGATAAATGCTAGCGTAACATATCCGAGAGGCTTGATCAGCTTTACATCCGCCTCCGTACTTCGGTGTAGCTACTGCCGAACGAGGGGTTGCGCCCCCGCAGATACTCGTCGTCCGATTTGGGGACCCGCAAGTTCAAGATGAGCACTGCGAATAGGGTTCACGGGGACAAAATCATAGGAGTATAATTCAAGCCAATAATTCGCTCTGAGATCATGCATTCCGGAAGGCCCGGAAAATTCACAGGCATGCATCCGAATTCACGGCCCACGCTTACAGACAGTGAAGCATTGTTCACGATGAGAAGATAGCCACAGAACAGCAAGTGAATGTTTCCCGGCTACAGATTCTTAAGTGAAAAATAGATGATGCGTACCTCCCTACAGTCCTAAATCATAGAAGACGATGGAAAAATGACTTGTGTCTTCAGGCCGGGAGATTGGCGTTCCTGTATATAAACTGTGCAAGCCGCGCGTTGAACTCGTGCTCTCTCTCCCAGAGAGGTATATGGCCGCATTCATCCCACACAAAGTACTCCGGCCCGTCTCCAAAGCCTGTCTTGAAAAGGTCAAAGTGAGGGAATGTGATAGTCTCGTCCGCCGTGCCGTGCATGACCATAATCCGTGATCGGCCTACCAAATCGCCCATTTTGGCCAAGTCTTCTGAGCTTTTGAAATGCCATCCAGCGGCTACTGCTTGCAGGAGAACCCCTTTTCTGCGCGATACGTCTGTCTCGTCTTCCCGCTCCGCAAGCTCTTCTGCGACGAAACGATCGTGATTATTTGGAAAACTGATGTTCGCATCCAGAGACCCGGTATCCGCGGATCTAAGAAACTTGTCGCTGAAAATTCTGCGTGCTTTGTTGTCCAGTTCTGTATCCAATCCAGATGGGAGAAACATGAAGACGCGCTGCATAGTGTGATCCAGAAGAGGTGTAGTTCGTACCAGTCTCGGCGCTGATGAAATCAAGATCAGTGACTGGACTCGCTGCGGTATCAAAAGCGCCAGCTCCTGCGCAATCATACCGCCGAGACTGATGCCAGCGATGTTAATGTCCTGGGGGTAGCTTGGTGAATCCGAGTCCAGCCACCCGATTTGCTTCATTAGCTCCAGCACATCCCTTGCCATCTCTGCAGTACTATATCTGCAGTTAGGCTTGCCCGACTTTCCGACTCCGCGATTGTCGAATACCAAGCAGCTGTACCGGTCACCGTGGTCGTGACCAAAGAAACGTGTCTGTCGTTTCCACATATTCCGCGTCGCCCCAAGACCCATAATCCACACGATTTTCAGAGGCCCATTGCCATGGACCTCGTACCAAAGTGGAAATGGACCTCCGGCCCGATTGTCTGCCACGCTGACAAGCCCCGAGTCTGTAGGTTTGAGATTCCACTTTGTCGTTCCAAACGCAGGGTGCTGCAATACTTCTGCCGCTGACAGATTGAGAGGGCGTTCGGTCATCTCGGAACGATCTCCCTGAGCCGCCTGACGATTAGCGGAAAAGGGGAGAAGGCTCGTAATTTGCTGTAGGCAGCTTGTCGCCATGTAGTCTGAGGATAAACTGCTCTTGCAGTCCTAGAAATGGGAAAATGTTTTGGGAGAATTAGATAGATTCTTTCCTTCTGCGAGATCGCAACATTTGGGTAATGCTGCTGAGGGATCAATGCCGCACGGGGCGCGTTTCACGTTTCAAGCCGGCCGAGGCAGGGAACCTTTCTTCCTTCTCTAAAGCTTACTTACTTTCCATTATGCGCCTGTCGACAAACAAAAGTCAATTCATCGCTCTGCGGGTCAACACAAGTGATCTCGTCGAATAAGCCAAGCTTGGTAAATGCACTTCTCGAGTCGTATTCTCGGACGTCCTGGATGTGGCGAGCGACATCTAAATGTCCACTCCAAAGTCATGTTCGGCAATGCATCCTCACAAACCCGCTAGCGAGGGACTTTCGGAGTGGGAGCCTGGCAGGCGACTGGGTTCACGATCCTTTCGTCAGGCTTCAGGTGTTCTTATTCGCTCGTGTCTGACCAGTAACGTCACATTGAGCTGACAATAATCACGTGTGGAGGCTTTCAATCAATTTCCCCGCTTCGCATGTAGAGCTCCCTTTCACTCCAGGGTGGGCCTTTCAACGAGACGCGCATTCCAGGAAGCGGAAGGCAATCCGTTTTGAAACAAGAAGCCATGGACAGCATCTGCGCCAGTTGTCATTGTCACAAAACCTTTCCATGGGCCAACTGCGAGTTGCCTTTTCCTCAAGGCTATGGCGTTGAACCGCTCGAGAAATGGTTTGCCAGTGCTGAGGCCGGCGGCTGCTCCTTATGTCAGCTTGGAACAGCAGTCGCGAAAGACGCAATAGGCAGATTCGGTTATGACGATGCTTTCGCACTGTCGTCCATGTTCGACAACGAAATCGATAGTGTCATCCGGTTGACACTGACGCTCAACTGTGGTAGTGACGAGAATATGACCAACCAAGTCCGGATGGTCATTCTCGCACGAGACGGGAGTCTCATTGGTCAGTCATCTCTTGGTAACTTTCACTTGTTTCTTCGCAGTCGGAAGCTTTGCTTGGCTGGACTTCTGTGGAACAATCAATGTAGTTGACCCGAAGCTAAAATTACATCAAGGCAGCAACGGTTACTACCTAGAACCATACAACCCCATCTTGAACACCAACGCAACGAAAGACTGCATTGAACAAGCGCAGCAGTGGATGACAAGCTGCTCTTCATCGCACTCTACGTGTCACACAAGACCGAAACCTCTACCAACGAGAATCGTTGATGTAAGCGTTGACCCGCCCCGCCTACAGATTACCAACAATGAGCTTGGCAATTTTGTTGCCTTGAGCCATTGCTGGGGCTCTCACGTCAATGGCGGTGGCCCTCCAATGACGAGACGCAACAGCATTGGAACACATGTCCGGGCAGCGCTGCCGCAAGTGCAATCAAGTCAATTTTGCCCCCCATACTTGTTAACTTGGTGATCTTTTTCCTAGGCTTTGATTATTAGCTAACTTGCAAGTATAGCAAGTTAAACACTATAGTAAATAATATCATCACTACTTCCTAATTAGGTAATAAGTAAATAAAGTCATAATGCTCCCAGCAGCCTGAAGTAATTATAAGGTATTATTACCTCTCTCTTCAGCTAGTTCTTGCTCAGTTAGAAGATTTCTATAGTATCTAATATTATTAAGAGCTTCTGCAATAAGAAGCTTAACTTAGTAGTATTAAAAGCTTTCTTATAGTTAGCTGTTATTGCTAGCATAGCAAAAACGTTAATAGCAAGCTAAGAAAGCTTTAAAAAGGTCTCTATATAGTCTATTTACTACTATACTAAGTTAGAAGTAATTTCTAAAAGCTAATAGAAATAGAAATTAAGTTTATCTGTCTAAAGCAGCATCTAATAGTACTAACTGTTAACTTATTGCTAATAGTAAACATCTTTTATATCTTTAGCGCTAAGATTAACAAAAAGCATACTAACCTGCCAGCTTAACAGTAAGATCTTATTAAGCTAATAATACTACTAGTTAAAATACTCTATAAGAATATTTAAAGCTTTCTTAATTTATCTTTTCTAGTAATTCTCACTCTATATATCTCTTAAGTATAAAATATTATATAATAAGTATAGAATAATTGCACTAAAGAATAGTAGTAACTTTCTGAGAAGCTTATAGTAGTTAAAGAGCTTCTGCTATACCTGCTTAATGCTGCTATAGAAGAAGGTTTGCTATTTCTTATTAAGAGTCTTAAATTATAAGGCAGATTGCAAGGCTGGTAATGCTCAGTCCTTTTGTATATAGGTAGATAAGGCTTAGATATTATGCTGATAGCATTAAGCTTAGCTAGCATGCTTTTAAGATAGCTGCAACAGCTGTAAAACACCTTTATTATTATTATTAACCTTAGGATTAATACTAGTGTTATAATATATCTTTCAGTTAATAAGATATAAGAGAAGGTATTTAATACTTATTATAACTTCCTAAAGTTAGCTATACCTATTATTAATACCTCAGCCTTCACACCACTTCATCTGGCGATAGAAAGGCTTAAGGATTATTAAGATCTTAGTGAGAACCTTCTAATTATTAGCAGAGAGTAGGTCTAACTTTAGTATATATTGCTTAATATTATTATTATTATTATTAACTAATAAGAAGGCTTAAATCTCTGCCTTCTTCTTTATAGCTCTCTTAATTATCAGATATATACTGTTCTAGTAGGTGTTATTATTCAGTATAAGCTAGGCCTCTTAGTGTAACTTAGAGAAAATCTAAAAGTTAGAGCTGTTATTAATTTCTGCTGCTGCCTTCTAATATTATTCTATCTGTTATAGAGAAGCCTGTATAAACTTAATAATATTCTAAAGCTAGCTAACAAGCTTAAGATGCCACTACACCTTTAGATCCTTATTATGCTGCTCTATAAGCTGGTAATAGTTTGATTCAGCCTTAAGAGTCCCTTAGTTCTCACTAAATAAGAAGGCCTAAGCTATAAGATTGAGGATATAGCTATAATACTATATATGCTAGGCCTAAACATCTATCTCTATTATCTCTAAGTTGATCTGCTAATAGAAAGCCTAGAGGCAAATGTTGTTATTTATAGCGTTATTAGCAACTATTACTCTAATGCAGTCCTAAATCTAATATTAGTTAATAATGCTGATAAGGGTCTCTATAAGGCTTTAGCTGCTATAGTTTCTATAATGCTAAAAGAAGGCTAGAAGATGTAACTATAAAATACCTTTATTATTAATAAAGTAACTAGTAACTGCTATAAAGGTGTAAATATTAAGTGAAAACTATAAATTAAATAATAAATATATCTTTAATATTGCTGAGTGAAGTTTAGCTGTTACAAAAGCTTTACTGCATTAAAAGAAGTTTTAAAGCTAGTCCTAAATAGAGCTTTAGCCTTATAAAACCTTACTAGCAACTTCTATACTGTAATACTAAAAGATCTACTAGAGGAAGATATTTTTAAAGTAGATAAACAGCAAATTAATAGAGATAATAGAGGCAATATAGAGGTTTTTAAAAGTTATAATCTTAGCCTTTAAGATGTTAATATTAGCAAGGTAAAGTCTCTTATATAGAGATAATATTAATATAAGAGGCAAAAGGGCAAAAGTAGTGCTATTAAAGTTTTCATCTAATAGAAGAAAGATCTTATAGATATTATAACTGCTTTAGTATTATCAGAATATGATTTATATAGTCTAAAAGCTTAAACTAATATACTAAAGTAAATGCTCTTACTTAGCAGTAGTAACAAAAGTGCTAAATAGCTGTAAAGCTCCTTTTGTATTATATTGCTAGCAACTCTAAAAGGAGGCGCCAGCTTAGCTCTATATAACCTCAATAAGAAAGTAGCTATAATGCTAAATCTAGCTTAATTAATCTCTACTTTATTTCTATAATAACTGCTCTTTAACTATATACCTCTAGTTACCTATAATAATATAAAATAGGTTGTTAATTATAAGATTTAAAAAGATGCTAGCAGTGAAGGCAGCTACAACTTAAATTAAGATTTAAGCATAAAAAGCACTTAAAACTATATATATATTAGCAGCAGATGAGGAGGTAGTAGCAGCAGTTAATATTATGAGAAATATAAATATATAAGTGCAAATAATAAAAAAGATATAAGATAATAAATATCTTTTGCAAAAAATAGCTAATTGCAATACTCTTTATACTATTTAAACTACTATAATAACTTCTACTCCTTTAGAAAGTTTCAAAAAGATTACTTAAAGTTTAGTATTTTGAAAGCAGTTTATAGAGTATTAATTAGATATAAAGATATTATAATATTAGCAATAATATTATATTTCAGTAACTGCATATACTAGAATAAATAGAGCGCTAACTAATCTATAGCCTCCTATTAGTCAGATCTATTTATAAATAAGACATCAAGTCTAACAATTCAATCAAAGGGTGATAAATTGCTTACTTAGGTGGTAGCAATAGCGTCAACTTAGCTGATTAGCTTATATTACTTGCTAAGTGACTTGCACTTGCGGCAGCGCTGTGTCCAGGCCATCAATCAGGCCACTCTTCCACGCAACTTCAAAGACGCCATTGCTGTGACTCTGGCATTGGGCTTCGATTATGTCTGGATTGACTCTCTGTGTATTGTGCAAGACGATGGAGATGATTGGGCGAAAGAGGCTGCAAGAATGAAGAGCGTTTACGAAAACGCCGCTCTCGTTTTAGCAACCAGTTCATCTGACAACGTCTCAAGAGGGATTTTGCGGGAAAGGTCGCCATACAAGGAGGGCACGCTGTCCTTTGACGCGTGTGGTATTCCGGGTTCGGGGGCGATTACATACAGGGTGATCCCAAACCATGCTGGATGGGAACCTGTGGTGCAGGGTCCCATAGACGCCCGTGCTTGGTGCTTCCAGGAACGATTAATGGCCAGGAGATATCTCTCTTTTGGCTCACATGAAATGCTATGGGAGTGTCTCGATGGCTCTCGTTGCGAATGCGGTTACAAATCGATTTATTACAACGTGGCTTCTGGGCGCATCCAACACAACACTCAATCTTACAATATCGAAACCCTCATTAAGGAAGGCAGGGAGGAGATGATGTACGACAGCTTCTCCTTATATGCAGTCTGGGCACGCATCATCAGGATTTACTCACGCCGGCAACTTACGCATCAATCTGATAAGTTAGTCGCGGTGACGGCCGTCGCAGATCGCTTCCGCGAGGAGCTCGGAGATCAATATCTTTGGGGCTTATGGAGACGAGATTTTCTGTCTTCTCTCTGCTGGTTCGCTCTCCAGCCAGGCGATATCAGTACACCCAACATGCCGTCGTGGACTTGGGCTTCCATCTCCGCGAGAATATCAATGTACTTTGAAGCTCACGACAAGGACACAGTGGCAATGGCTGAAGTTGTGGAGTATCCCGAACCCTTGGAGAGTCAAGGGTCTAATGATGTGGCAACGCCAACCATAGTCCTTCGAGGACCCATGGCTGAGGCTATTGTATCCATTGACGATTCTGGGCACGCTACACTGGATGTCCTTGGTGGAGGAGTTGTAGAACCTTCGCCAGCAAAGGTGACGACTTCAGATTTATGGCTCGATGTTCCACTCGAGATTGGAACAATTTCTTACGATCATGAGACAACGACCAGCCAGAGAGCTCCTGCTGGTATACAGAATCCAGGAACGTTTCCAGTTCATCTAATGTCCATTTTTCATCGACAAGGGAAACTCTCCCCATTCCTCATTTTCGGTCGTTCTCAGACCAGCCCCAGCCGCTTTCGCCGTCTTGGCTTTGGAAGAGTCCTCGATTCTCAGGGATCTGCAACGGGATTCTCTAGCAACTGGACGGTCGCTCGAGCCGTCGTTATGTGAAATATCAACAAGGACTCGCAGAGGCGCTTGTGTTGGTATTTGGTGTTCCAACTTCTGGACAATGAAACATCTCATACGTTGTCTAACCCTCACTTTCGGGACATCTCAGGCACAGTATACGATTATGTACATGTCGCGTATCAATGCAAGAGGCCCACTATCAAATTCCTCCTTGACTAACAGACACACTAAATACAAATGTTCTGAGCGCCACATGAGCTTCTCGTAGACTACTAAAACCTCAGTCAACCACTGCTAGCAGGAATCCATCGATGATAATCCTTCCTCTATGCTCGGTGTGGGCCGTCGATACCATCGGCACGAGCGTTGCCCTGACGCGAGCATCCTTCCCGACCTGAGTGAGGAGGGATTGCTTGCCGTCCTCTGTCGCGCCGCTGTCCAAAGCATTCCAGACCACATTATCGACGTAGATACACCCCTTGGGCCTCGTTAACTTTACAGCCCAGTCGAAATACTTCTCCTGTTCACCCCAAGAAGCATCGACAAACACCATGTCAAACTTGCGCCCTTCCTCGGCAAGCTTTGGCAAAACATCCAGAGCAGCGCCGAGTATGATCTCGGCGTCGAGCCCATCGAGGTTCTGGAGGGCGACGTCTCGGTGCTTCGGGTTGATCTCAATACTTGTAACTTTTGCACCGGTCTCTGCAAGCCAGATGGTTGAATAGCCTCCCAGGGTGCCAATCTCAAGGACGGTTTTTGCGCCCAGAAGCTGGCACTGGATAGCAAGGAATTGCCCCTGCAGAGGAGCAACCTCGATGGAAGGAAGTCCGTTCTGCTCAGAATTGATGATTGCTTGGTCAAGCCGACGGTTAGGCTGGAGCAGTGTGGCCCGGGCCAGGGTCTCGATGGCCTTGATGGCTGTTACGGTGTCTCTCTCTGCGGTCGTCATAGTAAGCGTGCGGGCGAGGTATCTTTAAGGAGATTGTCTGTCTTGATTTAGGATGAGGAAATCATTTGAAAGTTTTCCACCCCCTCAGAACTTAAATAGACGGCGAGTTGAAGTGTGCAAAGTCGGATTACGAGTTCTCTGCTGTGCCACCGGAGGCCTGGCTCGGGCATACGAGCAAGGAGATAAGATGCGACGCCTCTCGAGATGTTCGGAAGTTCGGAAATACAGAGTACTGTGAAAACTGAGGGCTTACTGTCATTGGTGGTACAGACTGGTTGATCTTACCTGCCGCGTGTCTCACGACCGGCGCGGAGGAAAAATGGTGTCCATCGCCGAAACTTGGTCTTAGTAGTCTTATGGTCCTTGGGCTGGGGTGGGGAAGCGGAAAGCATCGTACAAAGGCCATTGCGATGTACTTTTGAGTTTTGACAGCATTGACCTGCATAATACAATAAGTATCGTGGCTGCCTCAAGTTCTCTTAGGTGAGCGTTGCCACGGCGGTAAGGCAATGTATCGGCGGTGGGTGGGGCCGAGTCCGATTGCGACCGCGAGCTGGGCAGCCGAGTTTACTGCCGTGTGCGACAGGAGTGGGGGCGAGTTCCGAGTGCCGGACCTCTTGAGAGTGGAACGAAGGATAATACGTATGACACCGACACTGCTTTGACGAGAACGGCAAGCTGATGGACTGGACAATATGGATAGACCTGAACTGCCGCAGACCTCTCTGCAAAGTGTGGCCTCGTAATCTTGCCTTTTTATGGGATTTCTTGGGTACTGGGTACTGTCATGTGAAAGTCAACGCGGCCGTACTTTCCCAGACTATTTTCCATTAAGATTGCAACTCTGAGGACTTCCTGAGGAAGGCCGCTTTTGTTGATATACATGTTGGGTTTGGCGATAGGCCTTGCAGCGAAGCAACAGCTGTGGTCTTGAGGCCGATGGCTTTTTCTCTTCTTCACCTGGGCGGAGAGATTGTGTGCCAGTCGCCGACTTTCGGGCGACGACCGACTTTCCTTTTGCGGTACCCGCGCACTAACAGCTAAAAAGCGACGGTTTGTATGCATGACATCCTCGCAAGATATCCACTGTACCGTTGCAGGCCAATCGGAACTTCCGAAAAGAAGTGCCGCCGTATCCAGTGGTACCGTGCGTGAACATTCAAGCGTGTTGGCGCGAGTCGTGTTTGCTGTCTGAGCGCTTGCCGAACCCGCTCTGCCGCCCTGCGGGCTCATCCGGCGGAGCATTCCACACTTGTAGACGCAGGTCAACTCGCCAGGGGCTCAACGGCAAGTCGCCGCCACCGATCGATCTCCAGAACAACGACAGTTGCTAGAGAGCGTTGCAGGTTATCAGGGGTTGTTTACTGATTTGCGCGCATGCCTCAATCCACTTCCGCTAAAGTTGCTGTAAGTCTTTCCTTGAAATGGTGATTCTGATGAATGCGCAATATACTTCAGGAAACGTCACTGTTTATTTTCTGTATTCAAAATTTCAATCAGACCCTCCTCCGGAAGAATACAAAAGCATCACCAAGTTCATCGGAGGTGGTTGGCGTCGTAAAACTCGTATTCGATGCTGACCTGTCAGCTGGAATGGTATTTTGAGTTCCTTGGAGATTGTACACATTATTCGAAAAGAAAGCCCATTTTAATCGTCAGTACCCTCGTTGCCGCCAAGCTCGTGATATTCTAAACCATGCTATTTCCACCGCGCTTCTTCTCAACTTCCATACCAAACTCCCGTTGGACCCGAATCGCACCAAGTCCACCTTTGTTGACAATCTGCTTCTGGCTGTGGTCGTCGGGCAGACTCTCACTGCTGTTGCCATCCATATCCCTGCCGTATACCCTCGTCTCGACTCCGGAGCGGCTCGCGTTCGTAGTGCTTTTCTTAGTCGGATCCCTCTCGCCGAGTTCCAAATA
Organism: Colletotrichum horii; assembly: GCA_027406005.1. Lineage (NCBI taxonomy): Eukaryota > Fungi > Ascomycota > Sordariomycetes > Glomerellales > Glomerellaceae > Colletotrichum > Colletotrichum horii. The sequence continues at coordinate 6,147,388 of JANVYB010000006.1, forward strand.
GCTGTTCTTGACCGCACCAGATGCAGCGGGATCCTTGGAGGATTTGTTCTTCGAGCCAGTAAAGGATGTCAGGCGCGATAAGGCGCGTTCGAGAAGTGGACGACAAGCAGGAAGGTTCGCGACAAGCATGCCGATGCCGACTTCGGCCTGTGCCCAGGCGAGGATGATGCTGAGACCCTGGAGGAACTTCGTCGAGTCGTTCAAAAGGAGGAGGTACTTGAGTCGGACGATGGGTGCGACGGAGGCGCTAAGCTTTGTGAGCGAACAGTTTGGGGATCAGAAGGTAGACGGTAGGGGACGCACAAGAAGCCAAGACCAAGCAGACCAATGACGGAAGCCTTGATTCGGTTTGCCATCTGGAGTTTCCAAATGAGGGCGAATGGAAGGATGGCAAAGATCCAGTCGGTTGAAATCGACACAGCTGCAACGAGGAACGAGAGTGCGGTTTGGATTTCGCGAGGTTTGCATGTTCCTTCCATGGTCGGGAACCAGTTTTTCCTGTGATGTTCAGTAACGCGTACAACAGGCTTCGTGGGCTTTAGAACTTACTCAACCGGGCTACACTGGAAGAAAAGGTACATCCCAGTGCCACCAGTGCAGACAGTAACAAGTGCTAGACACGTGTAGATGACAACTTGAACCCAGCGCTGCCCGTTCGCGATACGGAGAAGAGTGAAACCAATAGACCACTTCAAGGTAACGAGGGTAAAACACCAGAACTCTTGAAAGACATAAAACCACTGCACATCACATCAGCGATCTAGCAATGGACTTGCATCCATCGTCATGACTTACGAAGTAAGAGTTGGCCTGCTGTTCTGCTGTCAGGGTTGCGTCGAGCTGGCCAACGCCACTCCAGGCCATGCCGACCAAGCCGACTTGAGATACCGTCCAAACCGGCTTCAAATTGTCAGTCAAAACCTAGTTGGAATGTGTCTGATGGAACATACAATGGTAGCTACCATGGCCCAATCGTCGGGTCCCCACGCCTTTCTCTGTGTCCGGATCATAAATCGCAGTGCCATACTTATGATGTCGAACGGCAGCGGCACCAGGACCGCTGCGGCCATGTCCTTCGAAGTTGCGGCGCCCATGGTGTCTGGATTGACAGATTTGCGATCACTGAAGAACCGGCTTCGTGCTCCACGCGTTGGTTTGTCGAAGGGGATGAAAGAGCCACAAAACCGCGAACAGATAAGCAACGACCTACCGACCCAGAAAACTTATAAGAGAACGAGATACCAAACACTAGCCAGCATTTTCCAATTACTTAATAGCGTCTCGGTTCCTTTTTTAAGAGACGAACCTGCCTAAAGTATCCACAAACCCCAGCCCCGGGATCTCTGCCGCCTAGTGTGGCACTGTGGCAAGGAAGGCCTCGAAGTCTGAACGAAGCGAGCATGGAAGACTCTTCAAACCCCTTGCCCAGCTCAGACTCTCTAATTTCGACGGCATCCCATCGGGAGTTTCTTTTATTAACCTGCCAACCAATCAAGACAATTGCCTATCCCTCAACCAAGGATGGCTGGTTTCTTTCGACAGGGAACGTCTCTCCTCCCGCTCCAGTCTCACGTGAGTTCATACGCATGTGTCCGTCATTCTTGCATGTTGCACAGCGCGAGGGCCATGCCGATACCGTTGGCTTTCACCACTATTTTATGTGTTGAACTTGGTCTGCTCTCCTTCAGAAGACCCGTGCTTTGTAACCGTTCGTCTGTGCGATCGCTATCTTAGCGGCAGCTTGGTTTGGGAGCCCAGCAGCTGCTGTCGATGTTACGCGAGATCGGTTGGTTGTGAAAACGCCAGCTCCTTTCATCCGTCTGGTGTCGCATTTATCCCACTGTCCCGAAACGTCTAGCCTCCATCTAAGGGAGATCGATACTGTATTTGGGAGATCCTCTTCCGAGCATCGGGGAGGTCTTTAGCGGATTCCGGCGGCGTCAACCTGCGTAGCGACTTGGCTTGACCCATGATGGTGGATCCAGCTCTTTAACACGGTTTGCTGGAGTGCCAGTCGGTTACTAGGCCGACCCACGCAGCCGGGCTGCCTTGCTCACAGTATGCAACTGCGGTTGTTGATACTCGTGGAGTCGCGTATTTCAGCTGTATCCGTAAACCCATAATTGCCCCTCTGTAAATGGAGATTGGGGCCACTTTGGTGAGAGATTTGTAAAGCTGCATTGACGCTTGGTCGGTTGGGAGTAAGAGGTGTTTGCCAACAACCAAGACGAGATATGATAAAGAAGAGAGTCGCATCCTGCATACCTCTCCCCCCATGGAAGCTGCTTCATGACCTTTGTGGTTTTGCCCAGGGACTGATGAAGTGCACAAGGTTTCATCGGTAGCTTGCAGACATTGAGATCGGCAGACGCCTTCGTCGGTTGACGTGGCTGCGTGGAGACTTTAGGTTGTTCATCCTGCCATCATCCTTGTTTAGACTGCTCTCTGGAATCCACCACACCATGCGGCCCGTCGGCATTGATCTGTGCACCAAGTGGATAAAGACGCACTAGGGACACGAGAGAGACAACTGTCACGGAGCAGAATATAAAATGTGTTCTCTATCACGTGGGGGAGGAGATAATATCCTGCGCGTCTCCCCGCGGTCACCCCAAGTTAATCATCTTTCATCTTGAGACTGAATCGCAAAAATGGCTCCTCCTTTCAGGGTTTTTGAGGGCAAGCTTGCCATTGTCACTGGTGCTTCTCGGAGTAAGTGAAATTAAGGTTCTGACGTTGGCTATGGGTCGCTGTGGCTCAACACGTTCGTATGGCATCACAATCAGCTAACTCGTCTCACAGGCTTCGGCGCCGTTCTTGCCGAGCACTTTGCCAGCAGAGGTGCCAATGTTGTCCTCAACTATGCCACTGAGGGTTCCACGCCTAAGGCTCAGGCCCTGGCCAAGGACTTCGAGGCCAAGTACAACGTGAAGGCGTTTCCTGTTCAGGCCGACCTCAGCAAGGCCGACGCTCCTCAGCAGCTTGTCGATGCAGCAAAGGCGCATTTCACCGATGCGTCTGGTCGCTTCCAAATCGACATCATCGTCAACAACGCTGCCACTGTCAACGCCCAGGGCATTGACCAGTTGGATATCGACCTCTTCCAGCAAACCTTCGACTTGAACTGCAGAGCCCCCGCGCTGCTGATCAAGGCTGCATTCCCCTACCTCCCCACCGACCGCTCTGGTCGCATCGTCAACATTTCCAGTGCCACTACTACCTGGGGTGTCTGGTGGCAGACGTCCTACGCTGGCACCAAGGGTGCTATCGAGGCCATGACCCGTGTGTGGGCTCGGGAGCTTGCGGAGAGAGCTACTGTCAACGCTGTCGCCCCTGGTCCCATGGACACGGGCTTGTATTCTGGTCTCCCCGACGAGCCTCGTGAGGCTCTCCGCCCGTTGAACATCTTGACTCCGCTTGCGAAGGCTCGCCCTGGTGTCGACAGCCAAGAAGTCCTCGACTTGGCCCAGAGCATCGGCGGTCGCCCTGGTTATCTCGAGGAAGTTGCGGGGGTTGTTGGCGTCTGCTGCTTGCCTGAGAGCGGATGGATGACTGGTAACCTGGTTGGTGCCAGTGGAGGTGGTGCTTTCGTTCGATAAATGCGAGGTATGAGATATGATATGGCACAGCGGTATTTGTAGCGAGGATGTCAATTTTGAGCCCAGGTGTGATAATGCACTGGTCAGAAGGGGTTACCCATGAATTTCAGCATATACTAGCGCGAAGACGATTCGTCGCAATCACGATATAACTTTGCACCATTCGCTGTCTTTCAATTGAATCTGTGCATCTGATCCGTCTTTTGCCTCAAATTTTGAACATGTGTGTATTCGGAGGACCATGAGCAATGCTGGCATGTCTTGAAGACCAGAAGCAGCGTGAATGGGCGCAGGCCCGTAGAAAATGTCGGTGAGGCAACCATGGCAGTGCAGCATATCAGTCTGCAACCACCTGTTGGAACCGGGGGTCTGGGGAGAATCACCGTTACAGTGGAGTGCCAACCCCTTGTAAAGTTGCCTCGCATGTCTGTTTGCACCGGAACCATGTTCATAGTGCCGGGAAAGCTGTTAAACTTTGCAAGGGTTACAGCCCCCGCGGCCCCCGTGTAGCATTAGGTGGTTTTGGGGCCGTCGGCTAACGCCCAACGGGTAAAGATTCTCTTGAAGCCCATGAAGGAGGGATTTTCGTCCATCAGCCCCCACGATCCTCCCAATGAAGACAAGTGATGCTACGAATACGCGAGCGAATGTCAGCTCAAATCGGTTCTGTGCCCTCTTGGCAATGCAGTTTGGACTTGTGTACTTGGCTCCTGTATGGTTTGCTTCGACCAGTCTCTGACGACGCCTTAGGCACCAATTGTCAGAGTTCTCTTCCTGCAGCCGCAAGCGAGGTGAAGGATTTGGATCATCGCCCACGCCAAGCTCTGGCTCCTCAGTAACATCTCTGCAGCCCTGGTATCACCTGATTTTGGTCATGCCGTCGGATGCTGGACACCTCGCAGCTGGCCCGTCGGGGAATAACTACGTTGGCGCGATCACTTGGGCGCCAATTCTACACCGCAGACCCGGCTCCGTGAATAGGAAAGACTGTCATAATCATATCGCGATTTGCAAATTGTTATGAAACTGCGTGAAAAGAATTGCTGCCCCGCTAGTGGCTGTGATGTTTCCCTTCGCCAGTCTAGCTTTATAGCCCATATGCCTTGGTTAGAGGGTACATCAGGTCTTATTTCCGTCTTGACCACTCCCGTTAGACGTAAGAGCGGGATAGACACTTTCATTCCAGGAACAAAGGCGTAGAAGCCTCCAACGTCGGAAGCGCCTCCCAACATAACTGAATGATATGTGTGATGTTCAGAGTGTTTGCTTGCCAGCAGGAACGTACAGGGTCTATGCAATACTTCCCTTGACAGGTTGAGGGCGTAGATAAAAGTGTTCACATCGTGGTTTCCGAATTGTGCCCACGATCTGGGTGATTTTCTCGTAGTTCTTTCACGGGGAGGCTGCCCCGTAACTATAAACTCAATAACTCAATGCTATTAGGGAATCTATCACTTTAAAAGATGAGTCAAATGATAGGTAGATCGCGCTTTACCCTCGTGCTCAGAACTACTGAAACAAAGATATATGATTACAGAGCGGAAGTGAATGCTTGCCATCAACTAAGACCTTGGCAAGTTAGAGGATTGAGCCTGACTGGAATGTGTCATGGTCAATTTTACACCTTCAAATCACGATCGCTTCACAGAACCACGTGTCTTCACTTTCTTCATTGAAATCAAGGACTGGCGAAAACCGACTCACGAAGTTTATATCAACTGCAGGATATTTTCCAGGTGGTATTCTAAGGGCTGAGGGTCCAGCTTAGTGTGAAATAAGTACGCCTAATCCATTTGAATAGTATTGGGGAAGGTAAGTCATCGCAAAACATGGTCAATCTATGATATTCTTGATATACATTTAGCTTTTTGTATCTAGTACAGGATCTGTCATCTGGCATTTTATGTCATGATGTATGGACATGAAGGTGCAAATAGAGATATTGTAAAATTATTAAGGAGATATGAATTAATGTGATTGTTCAACTTGGTATATGTAAATGATTCCTGCGATAATATGTCTGTAGTAGCAAGACGATAACGTTACTATCTTGCGATTCCTATTGTGTGCACGCCAGCATTCATACCTAAGGTCTTCCGGTCTGGTTCTTGTGTCCTACTCATGCTAAAGAGCACAACTCCCTCAATATGGTCAACTATCTACCTCTAGTGGCAGACAGTAACGAAAGTGTAAATGAGTGAGAATAGAAACGCTGGTAGCCAGTCATATTTTAGCAGTGGATAGGATATTTAGATGTGACCACGGTTAGTCTGTGATCATGCATGTGGATATCGCGTGGTGATCAATTTCATAACCCATAATAGTGTCCAGTTCAATCTCCCTAAGAACGCTTTGTTCTTTAGCGGGTGTGATCCCATTGCTGCAGTTTCATGTTCATGCCAGATGGTTAGAAAACTCCAAAAGGAAGTGTTTGTACGCTCTCCCAGAGAGAAAGAAATATCGTAGGGTGATACTGTGATCCTAATCATACCTAACACAGTAGAACACTTAGTCGTCACCCTGGCATGGACATTTCGAAGTAGAGGCTAGGCCGGTTGTGGGCAATGCTCCCGTTTATATACCCTCGTACTGAACTGCCGGCAAAGTTTCCGATTACCAGAATCTCAACTAGACGGAGACAGAATAATCGGCCTCAGATTTTCCGGCGCTGGTTTGCCGATCAACCGATATTGTGTGTCTCGATAAAGGGTCTTCAACGTGGCCATGCATCATTATCCATTTGCCCCGCCTGCAGTCTGGACGTTCGCATGAACGGACCCGTCCACAGTTTAGACTATAAAGCACGTGGCGTATGACAACCTCCATGTCTTTTCATCAAGCGATGTCAAAAATCGACGGCCCAATCTCCTTTTCAATTTCCCCGTCTGTGTGTTACGATCTTGCCGCTCAAAGTCGACGGGGAGCGGGCTACGGTCCAGTCCCGTAAGCCAACACATCACCAAGCCGAGCTGCTTCAAGCGTGCGTAGATGACGTCTTTCGGCACAGCAGTAATGGACGATTAGATTGGTTGGGAATTCCCGTGCTCAAATAACCCGATCAGATGTGCGATGAAGGGCCTCCAGTAGCCCGCCAAGCCTACCTTATGTGCTTATGCGCATTCGCCTACCGTACACGATTGCATGGTCGACTGCGAAAGCTTCTAGAAGCCTGATGCTTCGGCGTCATGAAAGATGCGTTCCCGCGAGCCAGACGCGGTTAGTCGGGCGTTCGCGCGTGTGGCCCACCACACCATCCACAGCCGAATTTCCGGCTGTCATGCAAGGACCCTCTGCTGCTCGCTGGCCCACAAGTGCATGCAAGAACTTTTGACGAGGCCCATAACAGAGCTCGTCCTCAATTGCTGTGGCAGTGGACTGATGAACCACACCGGGCGAGAGTGAGCAGACTCTCACAGTCTCACTCAGCAGACTCGCAGACAGAGACTAGGCGCTGCCGAAGGTAGCACTCTGATGACTTGTGCAGCATGCTGCAGCACCTGACGATGTCCCTTTGACAGTCCATGACGTCGCGTCCTCGAATCATGTCCTTGACAATTCGGATAACAAATATGCTAAGCATGCGGCTTACCACCCGTAGCTTGGCGATGGACTTTCAAGCATTGCCAATCTTCGCCAAGACGGGAAGGTCGCAGCCCTTAGGATTGACGATACACAATCTCGGAGTGCGACTGCTACGTAGTAATTGGACAGCCTCAACCGCTCCTGCATCAAGCCTACCGCCGCCCGTTGGTCTGCATCTCGTGGCGTTTGCGGAGTAACGTGGTGAAAAGTCCCCCAAACCCCGGATTCAGTATCTTCGCCCTTTCGACCTCGGCACCAGATGCATTGACTAATGTTGAAAAATGGACATAGACCAATCAGAATGTGCGATTCAAGGCCGCCTTATTCCCCTTAACCTCGCTTGGCGCCACCCGTTTCGGCCCTTTTGCCAAGAAGTCCACTAAATTCCTCGTAAACCACCCGATTTGTACCTTATTACCACACAACAGGATCGGCTCACTCGGCCGAGTGGAGTCCGGCACCTGTGTCGGTGTTCGGTTTGTGGCGCGTCTTCGCAAAAGTTCCTGGGGCGACATCCAAGTCGGGCAAAACTTTTCGCTGGTGGGACAAGATATCGCCTCGAACACGTCGGAGTCGCCCGAGGGTAAGGGCATTATGAGTGATTAGTGTAGATACTAATGAGTCTCCATGCTCCCCACTGGCCAAAAGCTGCTCTTGGATCTTTTCTGGAAATTTTCTTCTCGTCTTCTTCCTCACACCGAGTCACCTCTGGTTCACCTCATGCTACGGGTCTAACCTTTCGAGTTGCGTAAAAATGGCCCAGAACCACGAGGATACCGTGGCCGAGTACGTAACATTGCGCATATCATCGGCTCTCCGACGCAGTACTGACTGTTTCTGCCCAGGCTCCACGAGACGTTCGGCGAGCGTGTGGCACACGACATCGAGAAGAAGGAGCCCGTTTCCGAAAAGGATGCCGAGTCTGGCCCGACTCCTGACGGCGCCGAGCCCAACGAGTATGAGAGGGGCACTTTGCGCCGTGTCGGCGAGAGCCTTCCCGCCTCAGCGTTCCTGATTGCTGTCGTTGAGCTCACGGAGCGCTTCACCTACTATGGTGCCCAGGGTCTTTTCCAGAACTACATCAGCAATGACCCCAATGGAGTCGATGGCGCGAAGGGTCTCGGAATGGGCCACCAGGCTGCGACAGGATTGAACCTATTCTTTCAGTGGTTCTGCTACGGTATGTGGAATACTGATTCGAATCCGAGAGCAAAGAAGTGTTGACAACGATTTGTCTAGTCACTCCCATCCTTGGAGCCATCATTGCTGATCAGTACCTGGGCAAGTACAAGACCATTCTGGTCTTTTGTGCCTTTTATTGGGTTGGTCTTGTGATCCTATGGACGACATCGCTCCCAGTTGCTATGGCCAATGGCGCTGGCAAACCCGGTTACATCGTTGCAATTATCGTCATCGGTCTCGGCACTGGCGGTATCAAGTCGAACATTGCCCCACTAATTGCCGATCAGTACCAACGTCGTGTCATGGCTGTGAAGACGGAGAAAACTGGCGAGCGAGTCATCATCGATCCAGCCGTCACGTATCAGCGTATATACATGATCTTCTACTGGTGTATCAACCTCGGATCTCTTTCTTTGATGGCAACGCCCTTCATGGAGAAGTACAAGGGATTTTGGACTGCATACCTGATGTGCTTTTGCGTTTTCAACGTCGGCATTGCTACTCTGGTGCTGCGTCGAAAGACTTACGTCAACCGCCCGCCTCAGGGATCTGTCATCACTGACGCCTTCAAGGCTCTTGGCATGATGATTGCCTCGCGTAACATGGATGCCGCGAAGCCATCATGGCGTGCAGCTAATGGCAAGGACAAGCCCGTTCCATGGAACGACCACTTTGTCGATGAGCTCAAGAGAGCTCTGAGAGCTTGCAAGGTTTTCGTCTTCTACCCCATCTTCTGGGTCTGCTACGGCCAGTTTTCGACCAACTTTGTCACTCAAGCCGGGCAGATGGAGGGCCACGGAATGCCGAACGACTTTATGCAAAACTTCGACCCAATCTCTATTTTGGTCTTCACCCCTATTCTCGACAAACTCATCTACCCGCTCCTGCGCAAGGCTGGCATTGAGTTAAAGCCCATCATGCGTATCACCATTGGCTTTTGGCTCGGTGCCCTCTGCCTCGCATACGCAGCCATTGTTCAACATCTCATCTACAAGGCCGGCCCGTGCTACGAGGCCCCGGGTGCCTGCCCCGAAGGCATGAATAACGGAGCTTCTCTGCCTAACCATGTCCATATCGCCGTACAGACCCCGGCTTATGTGTTCATCGGGTTGTCTGAAATTTTCATCTCTGTTACTGGCCTAGAGTACGCTTACACGAAAGCGCCGCCCAGTATGAAGTCTTTCGTTCAGAGTATCTACCTCTTCACAAATGCTTTCGGCTCCGCCATCTCCGAGGCTCTGGTGTCCGTGGCGGTTGATCCCAAGTTTTTGTGGATGTACACGGGAGTTGCTTGCTTCTCTTTCGTCATTGGATTTGTCTTCTATTTCACCTTCCGCCACTATGACGCTGAGGAGGACAAGATGTATGACCTGGACCGCGACCAGCCAATTTTGACACACAACGGTGTCAAGCAGTCTGAGACAGATGAGTAGATGACGCGCACCGAGCTTCTTTCATACAAGATTCGAAAGACATTGTTGGTCCAAGTTGTATAGAATGTTGATCACGACATGGTTCAGATGTATGATTTGGTATGACGTCTTGGGCATGGCGATACATATAGAATACCCCCTCTAATCAAGGCAACACAAATCTCAGATGAACTCTTCACCGACTTTCATGTTTCACGTAGTCTCGCCAAACAGGCCTGGTAGAGATAGTTGAACACGATGATGATTGCCAAAAGGATGCATATTTTTGCCTTTTGGCATTTTTGACACCGGCAGTCTTTTGAGTAAATCTGCCATTCCAAGCACCAGGAGAGAATTATGTAATTAATGATGAATAGGTGGGGGTTGGGAGACGGGACATGTCATCCTCAGGGCGCGACTCTCTTGAGTGTATGACTTTCAGGCTCTAGTTACTCCTTTGATTTGCTGGAGTTCGAACTCTATACCGGGTCCCAAGGGTGTGGAGAAAGGCCAAGAGCGAAAGGGCGGACGACACCCCGGCACGTAATGCCTTCCGTTTCGAGTTCCCTTCCCTGGAAGCCTCAACTAACCCTTTTTGCTGAATCTGTGAATTATGACTATCATAGTATGGATGGTACGAAGGTCTAGGTACTCTATAATGCTTCTCATTAGTCATTCGTCAAACTTAAGTAGGGACGATTCGCAAGCATCCAAGTATAAATTGGACGCAAATTGCTTGATTCTAAATTCTGTCAAAACCATCACTATCCTTCATTCTTTTGTCAATAAATTCGTACAAACCCGAAGTCGGCGCCATGCCCACCATCCCTGCTCGTTCATTCGCCATCCAGCATCTGCAAGCTGGACAGGCCATCAAGATTGTCAACACCAGTGGCGAGCAAGTTATCGACACCTGGGCATTTTCAACCTCAATTGATCAGCCGTTTCCAACTTACATGTCCATGACACACACTCGGTCAACTCACCACAAACTCCTCCCGTCCATAAACGAATCTTTCCTCGACAACCGACGAGAACCCATTTTGACAATAATGGAAGATGTCTCGTGCGGAATGCACAATGTTCTGTTTGCAGCCTGCTCTCCCGAGCGATACGTACAGCTGGGTGCTCCAGGGGATCACGACAATTGCGCGGACAATCTGTACAAGGCAATTCAGTCGATAAAGAGCCCCTGCCTGGTGTGAGGACACAGTCAGATTTCTTGGTTATGGATGGATGCCTGATCCATTGAATGTCTTCATGAATGTCCGCATCAATGGCAATTCATTGCAGTGCCTAGACTCGCAGGGCCAACCTGGAGACTACATGGTTCTGCGGGCCGAACAGGACTGTGTGGTCATTATGAGCGCTTCCCAATGGATGTGAGCGAGTGCAATGGAGGCGAACCTACAACGGCAGACTTTGAGTTGTTTAAAAGATAAAGAGACACCAAGTTTGCAAAGTAGATTTATTACCAGAACAATTCTTACATTATCCAAAACCAAGGTCCTACGCCTTGAATAAAGCCACAATATTAGTACGATGTTTATAAAGTACATCTATAGGATGTCGTCTGCGCTTAAGCGCACATAGAATGAGGCTTCTATGAAACAGAAGTCCTACTTCGTCAAGTGGCTAGACTTTTGACGAAGCTGACCCCCAAAAACATAAAATGCCAACGGAATTGGTACCAAAGCCAACGAAACAAAGGCAAGGAGACTGTTTCCCCACCCCAGACCCAGGGCTTCATACATATCAAGCGCACATAAAGGAAGCAAGGCGCCTACAATGGATCGCAGGACGGTGATAGAAGCTGTTACCGATGCGGCAATTTGGGGGTATGCATCCAGCAGATAGTTCTGGATACACATCTATCGAAGTCAGTACCACAGTCTCAAGAGGACACCGAAGAACTCACCATGATTGCCATCAGACCGGCGCCAAACAATGCAATGCCAACCATCGAGGCTATCCAATGCACCTGCTTATCAGTGGTCCAGCCATACATAAATAAACCGGTCGGTATGGCCAGACCAAAAGGCACCGAAAACAAGGGTGCGAGACGAACCTCCGGCTTAGGTTCATTGCCTTCAATCTGGTTACGCTGAATAAGCATATCCGATACTTTCCCAAAAGTGAGAACCCCAATAAACATTCCAATGACAACGGGGAGATATGACAAGCCACTTGTCCCAGCACCAAAGCCGTATTGGCCTTCATACACAATCGAGAACGTAGACATGAGAAGATACATGATGCCATATTCAATAGCAACATATAGTGACATGAAGGAAATAATGGGCACCCTTGCAAGTAGTTTCATAGGCCGGACCATGGCGATTTGAAATGCTTGGGTGTAGCTGGTCTGGTTGTCCAACGCGCTTCGGAAGGTGCCGTCCCCAGTCTGCTTCCGTAGCCTCGCTGCCTTCTTTTGTAGGATGACTGGTGCGTAGGTCTCCTTCAAACCAAAGAAGGCCACGGGAATGAATGTTCCAGACTAAATGGACTTAGCGCCACTGATCCTCATGGACATTCAAGGTGCAGGGAGACATACCAGGATAGCCTGCAGCCAGAAAATCCAACGCCATCCAGCCGCCTGAGCCAGATAACCGCCGGCTACCGGCCCGACAGATGGGCCAAGCAAGGGCCCCAAGATCCATGCAGCCATAGCTCTACCCCGTGTACTTAGAGGCATAGTATCTGCAATTGTTCCACTGCCGATCGTGATGGGAACAGAACCAGCGAGACCAGAGAGAAAACGAAAAGCCATGAGCATTCCGACACTGTTACTCAGTGCGCAACCGATTGTAAATATAGTAAATAAGAAGTTACCGATGTTGTAAAGCGGAGCACGGCCGAAGATTTCGCTCAGAGGGGCTATCAGCAACAGCCTGAAAGCAAACCCCAGCATATAGATAGACATAATAAAAGTTGCGGCTGTGTTGGATGTGCTGTGAAACTCGACCATGATTTCCCTGATGCTTGGGGCGAACATTGACGATCCCTAGATGAAAAATGAACACTATACTGAACACAGCCATCATGATCACTTACGAGAGGCCTGACATACTGGCAATAACAGCTTCCACTTAAAGCTGTTGAAATCCTCACTAAAAATTAAGTGGGTCTGTGCAGATAGGAAGTTGAAGCTGTTGTTTTCTAGCTGCAAAAAAGCTGTTGAGATTTCCTGCAATAAAATATATAAAAGTAGGATATAATCACTTAAGGTCCTAAGGGTTAGGTTTTATAAAATTATTTAAAGGATAAACTAAAATATTTTTAAAATATAAACTTATAATAAAAATTTAAATTTAAATATTATTTTATTAAAAATTTAAATATTTAAAGGTATAATTAATATTATTATATTTATAATTAATTTTATTTAAATTAAAATATTTATTATTTAATAATAATACTTATAATAAATATTATAATTAAACTTTTTTATATAAATTATTAATTAAATTATATAGATTATATAAAGACTTTTTATTTTATATTTTTATATAAACTTAAAAATAATTGAAATAATTCTCTCTATACTTAAGCTTTATCTTTTAATTACTAAAAGCAATTAAAATAATCCTCTCTATACTTAAGCTTTATCTTTTAATTGCTAAAAGCAATTAAAATAATCCTCTCTATATTTAAGCTTTATCTTTTAATTACTAAAAGCAATTAAAATAATTTTCTCTATACTTAAGTTTTATCTTTTAATTACTAAAAGCAATTAAAACTATTCTTTTTATACTTATATTTTATATTTTAATTATTAAAAGCAATTGAAATAATCTTCTTTATATTTATATTTTATCTTTTAATTACTAAAAGCAATTAAAATAATTCTCTCTATATTTATACTCTATCTTTTAATTACTTTTAGTAATTAAATTAATTGCCTATATATTTATATCTGCATTTAAGTAAATTCCTTCTACTTCTATTACTTTAGTTACTTTTATTACTTTTCTTCTTTAATTTCTATAATATCTCTTTCTTTAATACTTCTTATAAATGCTAGTAATAGCAAAGCTAATACCTCTTTTTTCTTTTTCTTTTCTTAGATCTACTATAAAGCTTTTATTACTTTAAGGTTCTTTTTAATTTTAATTCTATCTATAATACTTTCCTTTACTATATTATAAAAGTTCTATAAAAATAGCAACTTTTCTATTAAAATATTATATATTAACTGTATTTTCTTTCTCTTTAGAAACCTAAAAGTTCTATAGTTCCTTTTTTTTTTAACTATTTATACTATAAGTTAATATTTTTAAGTAAAAACATTAAGATATTTAAACTGAGAACTTCAATAAGAATCTTAAGCATAATAAATTTATAAATTAAGTTTATAAACTTCTTACTTTCTCTTAGGCTAAGCTTTTTTACAAAATAAACTACTAAGCAGCTATTAACTTTTTTCCCTTATTAGGTATTAAAACCTTCACTTTTTAAGAAGTTTTATAACTTTAGTAATTTAAGTTTTTTCTCTTAGAAAATACCTTTTAACTCTATTTACTTCTTTTATAGCTTATATTGCTATATATAGATCTATATTTAAGTAATAGTTATCTTTAACTCTACTGATATATTAATAATATTTCTCTATTGCTGTATAAAAAAAGCTAGTTATAGGTGTTTAGCTCTATTAAGCTTTTCTGTTAATCTTTTAACTTTTTATATTATATCTCTAAGTGAAGAGATAGCATTAGTATTATATTTAGCTAATAAGCAATATAATTAATCTTTAGAAGTAGCTTTAAATATTTAATAGAATATAAGCTTCTTAATATAATAATAGTTATCTTTTAAAACTTTAATTTTATCTTTTTCGCTTAGCTTTTTTATAATATCTTAAAATGCAGCTTAAAACTTAAATATTTTTTCTGTTATATCTTTCTCTTCTACTTAAATTCTAAAAGCTTTAAATATTCTAAGTGTCTATAAAGTTAGCTTTAATTAATTAGGCGGTTTTCTCTTTAGAGAAGCTTAGCTACTAGTTTCTTTCTCTTTTTCTACTTTAATTATTTTATTTTTAGACTTTCTCTCTACTTTTTAAACCTTATTAAGCATAATATCTATATTATCTAAATATATATTATTATATTGCTGTTTAAAGTTTGCAGGCTTATTTATTATAAATAAATTATTAGTAGAGTTTGCTATATTATTATATTGCTAAAACTTTAAAGTGCTTTTTTAATACTTATTAATAATTCTTTATACTTAGCCTTCTAACTGCTAGATATAAGAAAACTAAATAAAACTTAACTAGAAAACTACTTATAAATAATATTCTAACTGCATTTTAAACCTTCTAAAAGTACTACTAACTTTATAATATAAACTATATATTTATTTATTTTATTCTAGCAGTTTAAGTCTTTTTTAAATCTAATAATAAACTAATAGAAATAGTTGCTCTCTTATATAGCTTTTAGTAGTATAGCTTTTGCTTATAGAGATAGCTGAAATATAGTAAACTGCTGCTTATTGCTTAATAATTCTAATTAGAGCTTCTTTAATAAATAAGCCTTCTTTAGGTGTTGCTTGCTGTTAAATATAATATTATTAAAATAGATAGACTTCTGTTTTAATATTATTTTTAATATCTTAGAAAATTAAATTAAATTATTAGAAGATAGACTAAAGTATTAGAAGAGAATAAAGCAAAGAATTTAAATAGCAGCTTTCTAACCTCTTATAATATATCTATATTTTCTAAACTATTAATAATACTTAAAGATATATATTTCTATATTAGTATATTTTATTAACCTTATTAATATACTAATATATAGAGAGGATAAGCTTAATTTGAGATTTATAAAAGGTTAATTACTCTTTATATATAATTTTATAAATCTTAAATAGCAATTATCTTAGATTTATTTATTAGAATAAATAGCTCTATTTATTACTAAACTTAGATATATATCTAAGATATTAACTACTTATAACTTAGAGTAGTATATAAAATAATATATTTTAGTAAACTAATAGTAATCTAATATTCTATACTAATATAAGGGGTTTATATTGATTTAAATAAGAGATAATATAACTTATAAGGGATAATATAGGTAAGTATAGCTTAAAGCTAAGGCTAAAGTATAAAAGGGCAGTTTAAAAGCATATTAGTTTCTTAATAAATAAATAAAAGCTGTATATAATAAACTGAGTATTCTTATGAAATTATTTAGCTATAAATAAAATGCTGTAAGAGATAAGATATTAATATTTATATTTAAAAGAGATAAATAGTTATTAAAAAGTATATAAATATAGATATAAATAGTTTGTTTAGTTTAGTTCTACTATATATTATACTTCTCACTATATCTATATAATATTACAAAATAGCTACTTTTACACTTAATACTAACCTTAGTGATAATATAAACTTAATTAACTATATAAAGAACATATTTAATAACTTTAGTAATAAAATAGTGTAGTATAGTGATAACTTAATTAAAAGTAGTAAAAGTATTAAAGATAATAATGTTAATAATAATAAGAGGCTTAATAATAACTAATTTAACTTTAAAGATAATAACTAAGATCTATTTGCTGAGAATAATAAAATAGATAGTAATATAGATAGTAATAGCAAACTTTTTATAATAGCGCTTTTAATTGCTTTTATAATAGAACTATAAGACTTATTAATATATATTAATAGGCATTCTTTAGCTATTTAGGTTAATAAAAGTATAATATTTAAGCAATCTTACTTTGCATAAAAGATTATTGTTATTGCTTAACTTAGCTTTATTTTATATAATAGTCACTTTATTACAGCAAATAGAATCTAACTAAATAATAAGAGATAACATTTTAATTTAATAGATAATAACTTTTATAGCTTAAATAGTGTTCTAAAAGATATAATTAATAATGCTAAATAGATAAGAAGTGCTAAAAACCTTAATATAAACTGGAAAGATAAGTTAGCCTATATATATAAATGATTTTCTTATTGCAATATGCTGCTAAAAGCAAACGCTTTAGAGGCTATTGCTTATAGTGTAAGTCTGCATTATAGCTTGCTCTATCTAGAAGTATTATTAGATGTTAATTATAATTTAGCTATTTAAATCTATTATATTAAGTTTGATATTAACAGCTTTTTTAATATTATTTTAGATATTATAGCTTTCTATAAAGGCATTTAGTATATACTAACTTGCTAGTTTGCAAGAAAGCTAAATAGAAATATCTATATTTCCTATTTAATAAAAAACCTAAAGACTTTAGCAAATAAAAATATATTGCTTTATAAGATCCTTTATATTTATTTTAGATTAATTTAAAGATAGATAATATATTTTTTTTTTCTTAGTATATATTAGTATATAAGGTTACGCTTTAGTAGTATATCAAGTATAACTTAGCTTAGAGATAAAGAGTATTATATATTTTATAATAATATTATAATCTTTAGTATTAAGCAGATATTTTTTAAATCTATAATAAGCTATATCTCTCTCTTATATTATAATATATTTACTAAAGCTATATTCTTCTAGAAATAATCTATATATAGTGCATTTCTTCTATATAGATTTCCCTTTTTATTATTCTATTTTTAGTAGCTAAATAACAGCTTTAAGTTAATATTAGCTAACTTACTAATAGTATTAAAAAGTGATCTTAGTAGTATTAATAAGGTTAGCATTTTAATGCTTAAAGAATTCTTTTTTTTTCTTAATACTAAGAACACTAAAGTTTAGTATAAAGGTGTAGTTAATACTTAATTCTGCTTTACTAACTTTTAGAGTAAATAATAAAGTGTTATTAGAGAAGTAGCTAAACTTAATACTGTAAATCTATAGCTCTTTAATTTAGCAGTTAAATAGTCTCTAACTAGAGGTGAAGAAGCTATTATTCTCTTTATATATAGGTGTTGCTAAGTTAATACTTTTAAGTTTTTCTATAGTGATATTTAAGCTGTTTTGCTAGCTTTCTCTTTGCTTAATCAGCTTGAAGTATAAAGTAGTAAGATCAGTAGAGGCTAGTATTATTACTATAATATTAATCTCTTTTAAGACTTTATTAGCGCTACTATAGAGCTTAAATTGTTGCTCTATTAATTTAGCTTCTATTACTTCTAAAGCTATATTATAAGTAAGAAGGTTTTAGATGCTGTTAGTATAAAGCCTTATATTAATAATATTTTGCTCTATAGTAGCTATTTAAATAGTATTATAGTTAAGATGCTTTTTAAATTATTTAAGCTGATTATATTTTATAATCAGTTTAATAATATTTTTATTAAATCCTACTGTTTTTTTTATAAATTAGTTAAATTAAACTTAAGATATTACTTTTTATAGTAAATAGAGTAGCAATATATAAGCATTTTAATATAATATATTGCTGCTAAAGATACTAATTAAATTGCCTATAATAACTTTATAATATTAAATCTAGCTTTAATACTATAAACTCTAATTAGAAAACTAAAGCCTATTAGTAATACTGCATTTTTCTATATTCTATCTAAAATATATTAGCATTTTATTCTCTACTCTATTAGATTTTATATATATATAATAGATCTTATTATTATTAACTACTTAAGTAACACTTTACTTTTAACTGCTTCTCTTTTTTATACTATAATAATAATCCTTATATAGTTTTTATTAACTTTATTAGTTTCTATTTCTGCTATATTCTCTTCAGCTCTAATTAAATTAAAATCTCTGCAGCTTTAAGGCTTATGCTGCTTAACTTTAAGCTAGAGCAAAAAAAAGGCTTAAGCCTCTTAGTAAATATTAAATATTATAGGTTTAGTTACCTCTCTAAAAGACTTATTAACTAAAAGACCTTTTATTTACACTATAGTATAAAATCTAACAGTTAGAACTCTAATTCTTAAACTATATTCAGTTTGACAAACAGTTATAATTAGCTTAAAAAATCTGCGCACAGTTTAAGTTTCATTCTCAAAAAGATATAACACTATAGAAAAGGTTTTTATATAGAAAAAACAGTTCAAAACCTGCAATTTATATAAAGAAGTGACTTTATATATAATAGTTTATATATTTTATATTTAAAATTATAGAACTTATTATAAATATTAAATTATTGCTTTAAAAAACAGTTATAATATATTTGCAGCTAAATATTCACTTAGTCGCTTTTATATAATATAATCAGACTAGCTTTTTATTATAATATCTATAATACTTCTATATATATTATATTCAGAAGTTTATATATTTATCTTAATAATATATGCATTTTTAAAGCTTTAGCTTATTTAAATTAACTCAGCAAATCTTCTATTATTTTTTTCTCTTATTTATTATCCTCTTCATAATTAATACTATATTAAACAAAATCCTATAATAAGTCTAATATACTTATTTACAGCTTATTTATATAAAATTATTAATAAATAAAATACTAATTAAATCAGTTTACAGCATAATTATCTAATAATCACTACTAATAGTAGCATTTGCAGTCTTTAACTAATAGTTCTAGTAATATATAATCTATAATTACACTAGCATAATTATTCCCACTATGCTCTATTATATATTATAGTATATAATAAACTATTTTTATTAGTTTTTATTAGCCTTCCTCCTTTATCTATAATATTAATCCTTATATTAATTTAGATATTAATTTCTTATTTAAAAACTGCATTATTATAAGCATACTTTATACTAAATGCACTATTTTACTTCTTAATATCCTCATTCTTTCTATATAAAGCATTATAATTCTATTATCTAGCTATAATCTTAATCTTATAATACTCTTCACTTTATTTATTAACAGCATTAAGCAATCCTTTTATAAATCCTTATCTCTATATTATAATAAGAGACAACTTAGAAGTGTAGCTAAAGTGTAGTTAAAGTTATCTGCAAAAATACCTATTAATATCTTAAGATAAAGCTTAGCTTAAGTATAGATATAGACAGCTTAAAAAGCATTTACTATTAGATTAAATAGACCTTAATTTTAAATGTTAATAAGGTTGCTTATAGAAGTTTCAGCTTAATCTTCTCTCTATTATCTTATTATCTAATTAAAAACTACTACTTAAAGTTTTATTAAACTTATTATTTTCTCTTTTCTATTATATTTACTACTTATTACTTAAATATATCTATCTAAAATATTCTTCTTTTTCTTCTCTTAAGCTTTAAATACTTATTAATACTATATAACTTAGCTTTACTATAAATTTTAAGCTTACTTTATTATTAATAAAAAATATCTTTAAATTAAGTTATATAGACTTTATATCTTTAGTTACTAGCTTAAGTTATATATTTTCACTTATTTCTCTATTTTATCTTTTGAATAAATCTACTTTATATTTAATATTTTTAGATAGCTTTATATTTCATAATAAAGAATATACTCTAATAATAATAATATACTTAAATAGTATATATAATATAACCTAGCTTGCATCTTTATTACCTGCTTTAAGTTTATATTAGAAGAAAATATACTAATATATTAATAAATACTTTTAATACTGCAAACTGCTTATCTCTTTTTATCTAATAATACCTTAAGAGATCTCTTAAAATATCTCTTAATACTGCTTCTATAGTATAATATAGTTATTATTCCCTTAATATTATATCTTTTTAATTATCTATTTTATTTATATTATAAATTCCTATAACACTTATACTATACTTACTAAAGTCCTTATATATAAACACTTTTATAGAGGATAAGTTTATCTCAGTATAGCTAGCCTTATTTATATTCAGTTTATATAGTATTATACTATTATTTTATAAATCTTATTTATAGCATATGCTGTAACTTAGCATTTTTAATACAAAACCTAATATAAGCATTTATTTAACTCGTTAGACTTATTTTTTTTTTGTTATTTTATATTTAAAAGGTAACACTTTTAAATTTAAATAAATAATTAGATAATAATTAATAATTATTAGCAACATCTTAAGCTTAATAATATTCTTAAAACTATTATAATAATTAAAAGCTATATTATATTATAGACTGCTATATATATTAAGCAGAAGTATATAAGATATATTAAACTAAGCTTATTTATTGCTTAACTTATAAACCTCACCTAATTATTAAGTTATTATTGCTGTCTTTTGTTATTTTATAAATAAGTTAGTTATGCAGACATAATAGCTTTCAGCCCTCTTCTATTAAGCTAATATCTATAGTAGTGAGAATATTGCTTCTACAGCATATATAGCTATTAATAATATCAAAATACTTAATAAAGTTAGCATAACAGTATATAATAACTTTAGCAATAATAACGCCTATCTAAAAGCTTTCTATTTATTTATCTAATATTATTTTACTAGAAAAAATATAGATTAATACTATATTCAATCTTATTATTATATCTCTAATCTAATAAGTTAGTATATCTTCTATAATATTAAATAAATAAAGCCTTTATAAGTACTAAAAGCAATAGTATACTGATATACCTAATTGCATTATATTACTAACACCTCTAAAAGACTTTTTTATATCTATTTCTACCTTAATAAGGATTAATAGCTTTAAATATTACTAATAGGTAAATAGTAAAACTTAGATTGCCTTTATTAATAAAGCCTCTAAATTAGATTAATATATTTATCTATTAATTGCCTAACTTATTAGCAACTTTATAGTTTAGTAGATTTCATACTGTTAAACCTTATTATCACTTAGAAAGCTTATCCTTAATATCTTTATTATTATAGTAATAGCAAGAGATTGAGAGAAAGCATTTAGTATTACTAATCTTAAGTTAATATTATAAATACTGCTAATAATATATATTAAATATTTCTAAAAATACTTAGCACTTCTATAGTTAAGCTTAAGTTGCTAGTATTACAGTTTGCAGCTGCATTTCTATTTATAGAAGCTTATAAGGTTAGTATAATCTAAAAACACTATCTTATATATAAATCTAACTTTTAAGAACTTTAAAATAGCATTATAAACTTTTCAAAATAAATAGTTTTAGATCACTTCTATATGCCATCTTAAGTTTAAATAAATTAAATAACTAAATCTGCTGCAGCTTTTAAGCTATATAGCTAAATTAAACTTATTAACTTAACTTATTTAATTAGCTAATAGTATTAGCTGTTTAGATGCTATTAGCAATATTAATACAGTTAACTTAAAGTGCTTATATAGATAAAAAATAACTACACTTATATAGTAGATAAAGTAGTATTTACTTCTAAAATAACTATCTTCTTATATATATCTTTAGTTCTATATATAAAGAGATAGTTATAAAACGCTTAGAAGTATATTGCATAATATATTATATAATATAAGTAGACTGCAGTATATAAAGCTTTACTCTTTCTGCAGTTTTAATTAACTATAAAAATAACTATTTAAGGTGTTAATCTCTATATATATAAGCTAAAGCATAAGTAGGTAAGGTATTTCTCTACTTTTTTAACTAAATATAACTAAAATAATTAGCCTTAAAACAGTTTATAGTTATTACTTATTTATTGCTTTCTATCTAAAGTAGTATATTAAAGTATTTAAGTAATTAACTATTTTACTTAATTTGAAAATGCCTAACATTTTAGCTATAGCTGCTAATTCTAACTGTTTTGATTTATTAGATACTATTTTAAAAACCTACTTATTTAAATATATCTTAAGATCATTTGATTTTTAAACTAACTAATATATTAACCTAAAGAAGCCTTTATCTAACTATTATAAATAGTAATCTTATTTAAACTATTTTTATAGCTAATAAAATTAGTAGAAATTAACTTTTACTTATATAATATTTATACTTCTTACTATAATTTTATATCTATTTAGATTTATATTAAGAGATATATTAATAATACTTAGAAGTATTATAAGCTTAGTTACTATTACCTACTTATCTATTCTACTTTATATTAATATAAAGTATACTATTTATATTATTAAATCTAAAAATGCTACTCTCAAACTTTATTAGTATTTTTCTAATCTTAGTACTTTAGTTTATAGAATTACTTAGCATCTTTCTTCCTCTTTATATACTCTATATAAAATTTATCACTTTATTTACTTATTTATTTAATTAAATCACTTATTATATAGGCATTTATTATTCTTTTATACTTATTCTAAATCTTATAAGTTTTATACTATATATATTAACTTTTATACCTCTTTTTAGCTATATCTATTATAGCAGGCACTATAGATACTTTATCTTTCTCTTAATCTTATATCCTTTACGCCAGCTTAAATACTTAATACACCTTTCTATTAAAAGGAAATATTATAATATCTAAATATAATATCTATCTACTTCACTAAAGTAAAGGTTATTATGCCTTAAAATAGGTTGTTATTCTGTATAGAGATGCTAAAATAAAACTAAAAGTCTGCATTTAAAAGTTATTCTATGCTATTTAATAAAGCTATATTGCTTAAATAGAGCTGCTATTATCTCTCTATTTCTTTACTCTAACTGAGGTATTATTTTAACTTTTATCTCTAGCAATAGAGATATTTAGTAGCTTAAGCAGAGCTAAATACTATATATTAGAAAACTAATTATTTTAAATTTAGCCTTAATATAAATAATAACTTATTATACTTAACTATATTAACATCTTAGTAAGTTAGTAATAACTTCTACTATAATATAAACTAAAACTAAAAGATCTTTACTAAATCTAATAAAAAGTATAAAGTTAGAAAATAAAAACTTATAAAAAGAAATAATTAATAAAAGCAATAAGCTGTTGCAGTAATATTAAAGAAGTATTAATATAAAGCAGAAGCAATAAAAGCCTTTATAAATATATTAAATATCTAAAGTAGACTTCTGCTAGTAAGATATCTATAGTAATATAACTTTAGCTAGCTAGGTTTAGCACTTCTAGTAACCTTATTCTATTTTTAGCTGCAGCTAGCACTTTTATACTGCTATTATTAGATATTTATAAACTTTTTAAATTTAAACTTTAATATCTTTCTTTTTGCTATCTGCTTAATATATACTACTTAAAAACAAAATAAGAAATAGTTAAGCTTAATTATTATCTTATTATTACTAAACTGCTATTTAAGTGAAACTAAACCTATAAATATATATAAAACACTAGCTTTAGCAGTATAATAATAAGCTTAAGTAATAAAGCATATCTTTAGCTAGTCTCCTTCTAGCAGCCTATTCTCTATATAGCATATTAAATAAAGATATAAAACTTATCTTACTACTATTTCAGCTGAAGCTATAGCTTATAGCTACTTTCTAACTTTATCTTAAAACACCTCTTTCAGCCTTTTAAACCTTATATAATGTTGCATAATAGGAAATAAATTGCTATATTTAGATTTCCTTTCTGCTCTCTCTCTTTATGTACTTATTATAAAGCTTATCTATAACTAGCATAAAGCTTTATACTCTCCTTATATACTATCTTCTTATATAGCAGCTATATTTCAGTCTGCTTTAGCTCTTACTCTTAATGTAATTAACACTCTTTATAAGAATAAAGCTATTCAGTTTGCAATATCACTAGGAGTTATTAGAGCAAAAACCTCTTATAATAGCTAGCTAGCTAACTATAATATAAAGCCTAAAGCATCTTTTAGCAGCCTCAACTTAAATGCTAATAATTCTATAAATGCATTTATATTATATATAATCTTTTCTAAATAGTTACTAATATATCTTTAGACTTTAGAAATCTAAGTAATAGTATAATCTTTTCATGCTATTACCTTTAATAGCCTTTTACCCTCTATTAAACCCTTTTTATCACCTCTTCTTATAAGCTAATATATATTAAATATAGCTAAGCCTTAAAATAAAGCATAAAAGGCTGCCTATATAACTTTTTGCTATTTACAGCAGTAACAGTAATATTAATATAATATAGGGAAATAGCTACTAAAGGTATAAGGTTAAGGTCAGCTGGCTAGGAAAAAAAATAGCTTTATGTTGCAATAGGTGAAAATTGCTATTCTAATAAAATTCTAAACTTAGGTTTAGAGATTAAGCTTAGTAAAAAGCTAAAACTAAAATCTTAAACCTAGGTTTAGAAATTAAGTCTAGCAAAAAGCTACTATTAGAATTTTAAACTTAGGTTTAGAAATCTAGCTTAGCAAAAAGCAGCTATTAGAATCTTAAACTTAGGTTTAGAAATCTAACTTACTAAAAACTTATTATTAGAATTTTAAATCTAAGTTTAAAAATCTAGCTTAGTAGCTAGTAGCTATTAAAATCTTAAACCTAAGTTTAGAAATCTAGCTTAACAGCTAGTAGCTATTAAAATCTTAAACTTAAGTTTAGAAATCTAGCTTAATAAAAAGCTGCTATTAAAATCTTAAACTTAGGTTTAGAAATCTAATTTAGCAGCTAGTAGCTGCTAAAATCTTAAACTTAGGTTTAGAAATCTAGCTTATTAAAAACCTATTATTAGAATTTTAAACTTAAGTTTAAAAATCTAACTTAGCAAAAAGCAGCTATTAGAATTCTAAACTTAGGTTTAAAAATCTAACTTATTAAAAACCTATTATTAGAATTTTAAACTTAAGTTTAAAAATCTAATTTAACAGCTAGTAGCTATTAAAATTTTAAACTTAAGTTTAGAAATTTAGCTTAGCAGCTAATAGCTATTAAAATTTTAAATTTAAGTTTAAAAATCTAGCTTAATAAAAAGCTGCTACTAAAATCTTAAATTTAGGTTTAGAAATTTAGCTTAGCAGCTAATAGCTACTAAAATTCTAAACTTAAGTTTAGAAATCTAGCTTACTAAAAACCTACTATTAGAATTTTAAACCTAGATTTAGAAATCTAGCTTAGCAAAAAGCAGCTATTAGAATTTTAAACTTAAGTTTAGAAATCTAACTTACTAAAAACTTATTATTAGAATTTTAAACTTAAGTTTAAAAATCTAACTTAGTAGCTAGTAGCTATTAAAATTCTAAATTTAAATTTAAAAATCTAGCTTAATAGCTAATAGCTGCTAAAATCTTAAACTTAGGTTTAAAAATCTAGCTTACTAAAAACTTATTATTAAAATCTTAAACTTAAGTTTAAAAATCTAGCTTAACAGCTAATAGCTATTAAAATCTTAAACTTAGGTTTAGAAATCTAACTTAGCAGCTAGTAGCTGCTAAAATCCTAAACTTAAGTTTAAAAATCTAATTTAATAAAAAGCTGCTATTAAAATCTTAAACTTAAGTTTAAAAATCTAACTTAATAGCTAATAGCTGCTAAAATCTTAAACTTAAGTTTAGAAATCCAGCTTAGCAAAAAGCTGTTATTAAAATCTTAAACTTAAGTTTAAAAATTTAGCTTAATATAAAGCTGCTATTAAAATCTTAAACTTAAGTTTAAAAATCTAATTTAGCAGCTAGTAGCTGCTAAAATCCTAAACTTAGATTTAGAAATCTAGCTTAATAAAAAGCTGCTATTAAAATCTTAAACTTAGGTTTAGAAATCTAGCTTAATAGCTAGTAGCTGCTAAAATCCTAAACTTAGGTTTAAAAATCCAGCTTAATAAAAGGCTGCTACTAAAATCTTAAACCTAGGTTTAGAAATCTAGCTTAGCAGCTAGTAGCTATTAAAATCTTAAACTTAAGTTTAGAAATCTAATCTAATAAAAACTAGCTACTAAAATCCTAAACCTAGGTTTATAAAGCAATATAAAGAGCTATATTAATAGAAGTTAATTAAAATAAGTCTTAATAGGCTTAAGAAGTA
The DNA here is from genome assembly GCA_027406005.1 of Colletotrichum horii. NCBI lineage: Eukaryota > Fungi > Ascomycota > Sordariomycetes > Glomerellales > Glomerellaceae > Colletotrichum > Colletotrichum horii. The sequence continues at coordinate 6,173,898 of JANVYB010000006.1, forward strand.
CTATATATAAATAACTAGCTATAGAAGTTTTAAATATATAGATATAAAGAACTAAAGAAGAGAGGAAGTATTAATAAAAAGCAGGAAATAAGGTGTTTAGAGATATAGAAAGAATAGTTTGATGCATTCTAGATGTGTGAATAAATATTATATATAGTAGTAAAGCTAGCCTTAAATAATACTTTTATAAGGCTTTAGCAGCAAGCTTAAGTAATATATACTATTATTATATATCTTATATAATAAGGGATTTAAGTAGAATTATTTTTAACCTAAGTTTAGAAATTTATACTAGCAGCTAGTAGTATTTATAATTTTAAACCTAAATTTAGAAATTCCCTTTAGGAACTTCATTCTATCTATTAGGTTTATTCTTTTGCATTATTTAGCACTTATTTAGGCTAATATATATTTAAACCTCTCTATACTATAATATAAAACCTAAGCTTATAAACTTACCTTAATAGTTACTAGCTATAAGAAATATAAATATACTATAGTGATAAATATATTTTTATAATTTCTAACTAAATGCAATTATAGTATATATTATATATATTATACTATATCTGTTCTATTAATACTCCTTTTAGTGCTATATATCTACAGCTTTAAAAGCCTCTTTATACTATAAGTTTTAAAATATCTCTATTATTTAGTATTATCTAATATTTATTCTGCTTTTAAAGTTAATAGGAAATATATTACACTTTAAGCAGTCTATATAAATATATAAATATTATAATATCTAAAGTTATTATAATATATTTGAAAATGCTTTTAGCTTTTTAGTTATCTAAAGTGCTGCTTAGTAGATGTTAAGTCTAATATACCTCATTTTAACTGCAGATAACTTAGGAAATAAGTGATGTAATTCTATAGCGTTATCTATTATTTCTATAGTTATATTATTCTTATTAGTATACTTTAAGAAGGCTATATTAGCTAGCAATTAAAAACTAAAATGCTTTTTATATTATACTTATTATAGATTTCTAAATATTTAAATATATTTATAGAGTGAATTTTTATATTAGAATAGATATTATTTAAAGTTCTCAATAGCTAACAAGGTGTCTATCTATTTATATCTGATATTAATATAGATACTATAAAGGTATACTTACTACTTTATAAGCTTCTTATATAAATGCAGATAAGGTCTTAATAGCCTTAGAAACTATTATCTAGCTTTATCCCCTATTATTATTATCTATTAATTATTCCCCCTATTATTTCTATATTACTTAATTAACCTATATTTAAATTAAAACTTAATTCTATTTAAAGTTATATAAGCTTAGCATATAGCGTTGTTTATTATTTATATTAGTATACTTTAAGAAGACTATATCAGCTAGTAATTAATAACTAAAGTGCTCTTTATATTATATCTGTTATAAATTTCTAAATAGCTAAGTGTATTTATAGAGTAAATCTTCATACTAAAACAAACATTATCTAAAGTTCTTAGTAGCTAATAAGATGTCTATTTATTTATATCTAATATTAATATAGATACTATAAAAGTATACTTATTATTTTATAAGCTTTTTATATAAATACAGATAAGGTTTTAATAGCTTTAGAAACTATTATCTAGCTTTATCTCCTGCTATTATTATCTATTAATTATTCCCCCTATTACCTCTATATTATTTAATTAACTTACATTTAAATTAAAACTTAATTCTATTTAAAGTTATATAAGCTTAGTATGCATTAAAGTCTATATTGCTATAATATTGCTTAACTTTGCTTAAGTAGCAATAATTGCTTTAGGTTTAGTTAATATTCTATAAAGTAGTGTTTATATACTAAGGCCTCTATAGAGGTCCTCCCCTCATATTATTATCTAAACCTCTCTATCTATTATAGTTTATTATAAGCTGCAGCATCTTAAAGCTATATAGTAGTTTTATTTTCTAAGGTTTTATAGTATTTATTTATATCTTCTTACTATAAATCACTAATTCTAAATCTTATATCTCTAAATAAAACTAGCAGCTTCTTTATTTAGTATTACTAACTGTTTATTTAGACCTTTTTATTATAAATAGTTAATATAGCTTTTAAGAGTTTTAATCTTATTTAGCATTATCTCTTATTGTTATTATCTGCTATTTATTGCTCTTATTACTTTTATATCCTTCTGTTGCTCTATATTTTAAGTGAAAACTTAATCCTTTTTAAATAAATAGAAGCTTAATATACACTTTATTGCATACTGTTCTAAGATTATTAAATTTTACTTTAATAGTAATAATTACTTAAAGAGTAGATAATACTTTATAAACTAATCTTTAAATAGTAAACCTTTTAAAGTACTATTTAGTAGCTATTTAGTTTAATATACCTTATCTAAAATATAGAAAGTGCATATAATAGATGCTGCAATTATTTAATATTATCTGTTATCTCTATTATTATATTATTCTAATTAGTATATTATAAAAAGGCTGAAATAGCGAGAAATCTATAGATAAAGTGCTTCTTAAGGTGTAGCCTAATATATATAACTAAATATATCAGTATATTTATTAAGAGTTGCTTTCTTATATAGTAAACTTTTTGAAATATTAAGTTAGTTTTTATTTTTAAAGCTATTAAGAAGTAGAGATATTTATATTTACTATAGATATAAATATTTAGTATATTTACTATAGAATATATAGTAAGTACTTTTTGTCTCTTTAGTTATATAATACTAGTTATATTATATTTATTATTCTATGTAAGTTAGTAATTATTCAGAAGGTTCTATTTAGAAAAGATATTTTTAACTTATAGAGGGCTAAGCTTATAAAGTTCTTTTATTATCTAATGTTATCTTATATTTATTTAGATATTATTAGTTATAATAATAGAATATTAGCCTTAAGACTAAAAAGATATTCTTAATAAGCATTTATATTATCTAGCATCACTTTATATTTATTTATTACTGCACTTAATATATATTTAATGATATATTAGAGTATATCTTAAATTTAGGTTTAGAAATCTAGCTTAGCGAAAAGCAGCTATTAGAATCTTAAATTTAAGTTTAGAAATCTAACTTGCTAAAAACTTACTATTAAAATCTTAAACTTAAGTTTAGAAATTTAACTTATTAATAACTTAATATTAAATCTTAAACTTAAGTTTAGAAATTAAGCTTAATAAAAAGCTGCTATTAGAATTTTAAACTTAAGTTTAAAAATTAAGTTTAATAAAAAGCTGCTACTAAAATTCTAAACCTAAGTTTAGAAATCTAACTTAACAGCTAGTAGCTACTAAAATCTTAAACTTAGGTTTAGAAATCCAGCTTAGCAAAAAGCTGCTATTAAAATCTTAAACTTAAGTTTAAAAATCTAGCTTAGCAGCTAGTAGCTGCTAAAATCCTAAACTTAAGTTTAAATATCTAGCTTAATAATAACTTGCTATTAAAATCCTAAACTTAAGTTTAGAAATCTAACCTACTAATAACTTAGTATTAAATTTTAAACTTAGGTTTAAAAATTAAGCTTAGCAAAAAGCTGTTATTAGAATTTTAAACTTAAGTTTAAAAATTAAGTTTAGCAAAAAGCTGCTATTAAAATCTTAAATTTAGGTTTAAGAATTAAGTTTACCAAAAAGCTGCTATTAGAATTTTAAACTTAAGTTTAAAAATCTAGCTTAGCAAAAAGCTGCTATTAAAATCTTAAACTTAAGCTAACTTTAAATAACTTTAAACTAAGTGTTTTAGTAAGAAAAAAGCAGTAATAATACTTATTATGAAAATATAGATTTAAATAGTTTTTAATAACCTCTTTATTATTTCTATTAATAAGCTATAAAAAAAGATCTTTTTTTTTAAAAAGATAAAAAGCAGTAACACTAAATTTAATATAATAATTTAAGTTAGCAATAAGAAACTAAGCTTAAATATAGTAGAAGCTAGTATAAAAAATACAGTTTAAAAAGTTATTAATAGCCTTTATTTCTACTGCTAAGCTGGATTTTCTTTTAAAGTTTTGCAGTCTATAAAAGTTGCTAAATATAAATCTTTAAATAGATTGTTTTACTAAATTAAGCATCTATTTAGTTTAAACCTCTTTTGATATTATACTTTTAAATTATATAAAAGAAGTAGTAGTAATACCTACTTTAAAAATATTAAGTTATAAAGAAGAAGCAGTAATAGCATCTACTTTTAAGTTATTAAGTTATAAAGAAGGCATAGTAATAGCATCTGCTTTAAAAGTGTTAAGTTATAAAAAAAGAGAAGCAGTAGTGCCTACCTTAGAGGTATTAAGCTATAAAGAAGAAGCAGTAATAACACCTACTTTAAAGATATTAAGTTATAAAAAAGAAACAGCAGTAGTACTTGCCTTAAAGGTGTTAAGTTATAAAAAAAGAGCAGCAATAGCGCCTGCTTTAAAAGTGTTAAATTATAAAAAAAGAGCAGCAGTAGCACCTACTTTATAAGTGTTAAGTTATAAAGAAAAAGCAGTAGTAGCACCTACTTTAAAGGTGTTAAGTTATAATAGAAGGAAATAACACTAAGTTTAATATAATAATCTAAGTGAGAAGATTTAAATAAAAGAAGAAGCAGTAGTAGTTATTATAAATACTTTAAGAAAGTAAGTTATAAGGAAAGAGCAGCAGTAGCACCTACTTTATAAGTATTAGGTTATAAGAAAAGAGCAGCAGCAGCACCTACTTTATAGGTGTTAAGTTATAAAGAAGGAGCAGCAGTAGCATCTGCTTTAAAGGTGTTAAATTATAAAGAAAGAGCAGTAATAACATCTATCTTAAAGGTGTTAAGTTATAATAGAAGGAAATAATATTAAGTTTAATATAATAATCTAAATAAGAAGATTTAAATAAAAAGAGAGGCAGTAGTAGTTATTATAAATACTTTAAGAAAGCTATAGTAACTAAATCTTTTGTTAATTAGAAAAGCATAAGTCTTTAAATGCTTTAATAAGAAAAGAGCAGTAATAGCACCTGCTTTAAAAGTGTTAAGTTATAAAGAAGAAGCAGCAGTAATGCTTGCTTTAAAGGTGTTAAGTTATAAAGAAGGAGTAGCAATAGCATCTGCTTTAAAAGTATTAAATTATAAAGATTAAGGAAAAAGCAGCAGTTTTTCTTTAAAAGAATAGAAGGAAATAATATTAAATTTAATATAATAATCTATATAAGAAGATTTAGATAGAAAGAGAAGCAGTAGTAGTTATTATAAATACTTTAAGAAAGTGAGTTATAAAGAAAAAGCAGCAGCAGCACCTGCTTTATAAGTATTAAGTTATAAAGAAGAAGCAGCAGTAACATCTACTTTAAAGGTGTTAAGTTATAAAGAAGGAGTAGTAGTAATATCTGCTTTAAAGGTATTAACTTATAAAAAAGGAGCAGCAGTAATATCTACTTTAAAGGTATTAAGTTATAAAGAAAGAGCAGTAGTAGTACCTACTTTAAAGGTGTTAAGTTATAAAAAAGAAGCAGCAGTAGTATTTACTTTAAAAGTGTTAAGTTATAAAAAAGAAGCAGTAGTAATATTTATTTTAAAAGTGTTAAATTATAAAAAAGAAGTAGTAATAGCATTTGCTATAAAGATATAGATTTAAGTAGTTTTTAATAACCTCTCTATTATTTCTATTAATAAGCTGTAAGAGAAGATCTTTTTTTTTAAAAAGATAGAAAGTAGTAATATTAGATTTAATAAGCTGCTATATCTAATAGAAACGAAATTGTTTTATATAGCTTTATAATTATCTGTTATATATTTATAGTATTTATCTCTATAGTGATTTATTACTTAACTTAATATTAAGCTTTAGTAGTAGTAATCTAACTAATATTATTATTACTAATAGCAGTATAACTCTTTTTGCTATTAAGCTTAATATATTTATATAGTTTTTTAATTACAAGCTTTATATCTTTATTTTCTAACTTAATCTTAATAACTTTAATATAACTTTTAAGTATAGCAGCTGATTTATCCCTCTATAGGCATCTTTTATTATACTTTACACCTTATATAATAAATAATTATTTTTCTGACAGCATAGAACTATTAGAATTAATAGATAAAGAGAATATCTCTAGTGCTTTTCTCTTTTAAAAGTTATTATAAACAGTTTGCTTTATTTTAGTTATTATTTTAAAACTTAGCTTAAGATCTATTTGCTTAATACTATTTCTACTTTTAGATTTAGTGTTATATTAAGATATAATAGAATAAACACTATCTATTGCTCTCTATAGCTTAGCTTTTAAGTAGATGCTTATATTAGTAATGCAATTTATAAAGTAATTTGCTCTATTATAGTACTATTTAAATATTAGATAGTTTAGCTAGATTTTAAGAAGATTTATTTAGAACTTTAGAATAGCAGAATATACCTGCTATTTTATAATAAAAAAGAAGCAGTAGTAGCACCTACTTTAATAATATATACTTACTAAGAAGAAGTAATGCCTGCTTTAAAGATATTAAATTATAAAGAAAAAGCAGCAGTAGTGCTTACTTTAAATATATTAAATTATAAAAAAAGAGCAGCAGTAGCGCTTAATAATAATAACTCTATTATTATAGCTATATTTAGCTGAATATACTTACTGCCTCTTTAAGATTATATCAGTTTATAAAAGTTATAAAATATATATCTCTAGAGAGATCGTTTTATTAAGTTAAATATTTATTTAGTTTAAAGACTTATGCCTTTCTAGCTAATTAAGATATATATAGCGATCTTTAAATGCTAAAGCTAGTGCTAGCTAGCAATATATTTAACTTAGCCCAGCCTGAAGATTATAAGTTTATTATTTATTACTTAAAGTAAACTAAATATATTAAATATCTTATAAAGCTATTAGGCTTTAAGATAGGTTTTCTATATAATAGTGCTAGTAAGATGCTTATAGAGGATAATATTAAAAACTAAACTGCAAGTTATATTAAAAAGAAGCTATCTGCTTATATTATTTATATAATGCTTCAGTTATATATCTTTAGTGATTATAAGATTAAGTAGGTTAGTATAATAGATCTAAAAGACTTTAAAAGCTATCTTTAAAAGATCAGTTTAACGCTTTGCTTTAAGATTTACCTTATATATAAGCTATATAAAATCCTTTATAAGCCTAGAAAATATATCTCTTTTATCTAGAAATTAATATATCTTACTAGAATTAACTTTATAATATATTACTGAGAAGAAAATATAATTCTGAACAGCATAGTATCTGCATATATAAAGAAAAAAGATATATTTAAAAAGAATTATACAAATAATATAAATAGAAATAAAGATATAGATATAAGTAACTATAATTCTAAAAGAGAAGATCTAAACTTTATGCTTGCTAGGGTTAGGGTTAGGGTTAGGGTTAGGGTTAGGGTTAGGGTTAGGGTTAGGGTTAGGGTTAGGGTTAGGGTTAGGGTTAGGGTTAGGGTTAGGGTTAGGGTTAGGGTTAGGGTTAGGGTTAGGGTTAGGGTTAG